>OZ035986.1:30878750-32298125 GCA_964035005.1 Erebia palarica
TTTGCCCTTAAGCAAGTACAATTTTTTTTTACATAGTATTTGGATGTACGTCCAATGAACAATCTTATTTTCGACTTTCTGCCTCCTGTCCGGGTGGCCGAGTGTTAAATCTTAGTGCACGCTTTTCTGACTTTCCTGATTATATTCCTTTTAAGCAATTATATATATTGCATACCCGAGAGTTCTGCATAATGTTCTCGAAGGTGTGTGAAGACTTTTTGAAGACCAATTCGCACTTGGCCAGCGTAGTTGAATATGGCCAAACCCATCTTATTCTGTCAGTACACTCACACACGGACCACTAAAATGGGCCGAGGACTAACTACTGATATTTTTAAAAGCAAGTATTGATTGTCTTTTAAGTCTGAGTCTGAGTAGTTTAGTACCATAATTTGGGTCTTAATTTTTCGCATTTTATCGGCTCCAATATTATTGAATTCCTTCATATTTTTTTCCAATTTGGAATACTTTTGACACTATAATAAGTTTGGGAAACTTATCTTATTATGTCATTAAATGCAGACTAATCAGCGTTAAATGTTATCTTGAAGACCGCCTTTTTTTATCGAATCACCAGTCAAAATAATTTACATTAAATTAGTGTAGTTAATTTTTTTAATTCAGTAGATACCAATTCGTTTCGTTTATCAATTAGTTTAGTAGCAAAAATTTTTACCGAAAATTTTTGAGGAGCAAGTATTTTGCATCGCACGTTTTTTTTCACTTGTTACAAAATTGTTCAGGTGGAATGGGCGTTCCGTTGGGGCGAGTAGCTTTAATAAGTATATATAACGGCGCGTTTGGTTTATAAAAACATCTCTGCTCCACTTCGCTTTAGTGGAAATGCAGCCTTAGCAGTATGTGTCAGGCTTAGGCTGTGTGTTGATAGATTAGTCTATGAATCAGGACTTAAGTCTTGCTTAAGGACTAAATTTTGATTTGATGACTTGTTATTTTATTATCATTTAAATTCAGACCTGTATTCAGTTCAGATCATTTAATTAAATTCGATTTTGTGCTACAAATAAATTAGTATCACTGTAGACATTAACATTTAGGCCCCCTTGCACAAGGACTCTTAAATTGATTTAGTTAAATATTTAAACTTTTTGGCAACTGCAATATACATATGCCAAAAAGGAACAGCATGATAAAATTTGACTAAATCAGTTTAAATGTGCTTGTACAAGCGGCCCTTAGTGTATAGAATGCCCTGGCGAGCGAATTTTTAAAACTAGTAGGTCATGTATTGAATAAATAACAAAAGTACATTAAAAATACATTAAAACCATTATTGATGTACGTAATTAATGTTTCATGTTCATGATTTGCAGTTTCATTCCAACACCGTAAATGATATCGTGAGAGAAATGAGCAATTATTTTCTCGTTTGTTGTTTTAAATATACTTGACAAAGCAACACTGCTCGCTACCATTTTTAACACGCTATGAAAAGGTCACATCAACATATAGCTCTTCCAAAATAATTTTGAAAATGTCCAGGCCAAATGTTGAAAAGATAAAATGTATGCTTCGGTTTCGTATTGAAAACTGCATTAGAATTACAAAGCGCGCTAGCTGAACGTTCTAAGCGCAACAATGTGATACCAGCCTTTTAGCTAAAGCGTTTGTACAACTTTTGAAACTTTGTTATAAAACACCTCCGCATGACGAAGTTTTATCATATATGCATACCATTTGAAAGGCCTAAGCATACTAGTTACACCTAATGGCGTGCCGTAGGGTTCAAACGTAGGCAAGCCAGCCGCTGCCCATATTATATTGTATTCTTCCGTCTACTTTTACTTATGTTGTCTTGACGAGCTCAACGAAGCAAACAGAAGACTTAAGTTACTACTAGATAAAATTAAGATATAATATCAGCAATGGTACACTACCATTGTGATCTAGGTACGTGCGAATTATATGATTTGAAATTTCATATGCCAATAATTGGCAGGATAAAGAAGTTTCTATGCGTTGTTTTTCAAAATTACAAAAAGAAATAAGGGAAATCACATGTTTTTGGGAAAAATGATGCATTTTTATAGCATCAGTTAAATTATTTATATCATCATTTCTAACGAAAAGAAGCTTGGAATACGAGTGTACATTTACTTACTGTACGAATAAAAACGTATGCAACACTAATAATTAGCTTATTAGTATGAGAACGCGGATCTGTTAAATTGCCCGTTTCGACTTTTACAAGTTTGTGAAATACACAGGTCTGGAGTAGATTTTGGTGAATTTACAAGAATTTTTTCCGTTCATAAGTTATAAATAGTCACTATTAATTAAATCTGAACTCATTTTGTTCAAAATTAACTATGAATTCACGAATAATATTATTTCAATAAACACTGTCACAAGAAAGCAAACGACTATGACGGTTTAGTCCGTATCACGATTGCCCTAGAGGCAGCGTGGGACTTCTTATATCAGATGTATTAATAATCCAAGCATATTACAGCAATAGACAGCGCTATATTATTTATAGGAATCTTAGGCGGATTATACAGACAATATGTATGGATTAAATTATGAAAATCAAAGCCACAGCCCGTCTCACTCACTCAACTAGGTTGTTCGTAAAACGTTCGCAAGCGCTCGGCGTCCATCGGTCGGCTTAGCAGTAATTGAACTGACTGATCGCAGAACGTCCGAAAGGAGGATGGCGGGAATGCATGTATTTTGGGACCCACTGAAAAGGGTAGCGTTCATCATGGAAACTTATTAAGAATTGTAGAACGTCAAAACTAAGAAAAAAGCAAATACCTAGTAAGTAAGTCTAAAAATGTGGGAGAAAAAAGATACACCTAAAAGTAGATTAAAACCTAAAAATTATTAATGAAAAACTATTGGGCTATTGTTCAATCAATGATTTGTATCAGTATTAGTATGAATGAATAGGTAGGTACTTATGCCTAGTTATAATTAGGTAGGTACTTATGTCTGCGAGAATTCCGCAATAATTCTACTCACACCATATTTCTAATAACTCTTATCTGCTTAGATCTTTCTTATCTTTTAACAAATTGATTAACAATAATATAAATCAAAATAGATCTCTTTACACCACTGGTACCTCTATGCGGATTCTGGCCAGTGAATTCTTCGACACCTATTAATAGCCCAGGTTGAAGTGATTCACTGACTAATTCAGATTGTTTTCCCATTCTATAGCCTGATCTTCCTTACATTAAGCGTTTTATTCCTCTATATACTTTGATTAACACTTGCATTAAGTACTTATTTACTTTTCCTATGAGAGCTTTTTTCTTTCTCTTATAACCAAATCCATGAGAAGGAAGTCGCGGGCATTAGCTAGTGTCATATAAGTAGTGATCACTGATACTGATATAATCATTTACATAAAAATTTAACAGTATCGATACGATTAGGTATCGATACTTTTAAAGTACTCGTGTTAGTATCACAAGACGATAGTAATATTAAGAATACTCATTTCAGTAGGTATCGATGGTGTCGGAGCATCCCTACCAAAATAAATAATAATGACAAGTGTTGTCATGTCAACAAAATGTATATCTATGTCAATTACGTTCCATTAGTGCAAGATGACTTATTTTTTTATAAATTATAATAATTTCTTTCTTTTGAATCCCGTATCTCAGAGTCTCAATATTTTCATATAAACATATGATTATAAATAATATAAACTTGTACTTGAACGATGCCTCCTTAATTTTTAAATTATGTGGGTCCAATTTCGCCATTGTTCTTTAAACACGTAATTTAAACGGATCGAATAATTACTGAGTTAATATTGAGTTTGTTTTGGGCAAGCCAGGCTTTTTAACATTTATAAAGATTTCGCCACTGTAACGTACCTCAAACTACACCATTCCACGCATCTGGGTCAATTTAATACTTTATTGTAAAGAATCTGTACCAACTAAATATATCACAAATACCCAATGTGTTTTCAAGTGTTTTGTAATGTATTTCTTATCATGGAAAATATAACCTATGATTTAATCTGACTATACCCATGCAGTGGTAGTATGGTGTCTAATAGGTATGTCTCCGGCATTCAAGTATGATTTACGTTACGGCAAACAGGAACCGGGTTGTGCCAGTCAATCTTCTCTTTATTTTCTTCATATAATTTGACCAGCTTCCGTCATTAAGTGTTTGCATCTGTTTCGTATTTATCTACATTTTGTGACTAAACAGGGCATTAGCATATTACATCGCGGAGTATAGTATAACGATGTTATACTCCGCGATGTAGGTATGATTCGGAGTTAAGATCTAATTTTAACACTATGTCAGTCATACAGCAAGATCCCGCGACGTTCGACATCTTCGTTATTTTATTAAAGCTGAAAGTTTTTCTATGTATGTCTTTAATAGAGGTAGGTACAAACGATCTCCAACTATGAAGTTTGGGTCGCGGTTGCTTCGGAAGGTATCTGATAGAAAAGGAAGCACCTCAAATTCAAAAATATCTAAAAACAGAGCTCAATACTTTAACGAATTTGAGATGCCACCTTTTCTACCTGATACCTTCCAAAGCAACCGAGATCCAAATATCATAGTCGGGGATCGTTTATACCTCTATTAGAAATATACATAGAAAAACTTTCAACTTGAATAAAATAACGGTCTGATGGCAACAAAGGATTACGCGAGCTTACAGCCTCACTCGATATTTACATACTGTAAAATTTTATACTTTTACAAGATGATTCCCGCGACTTCGTCGGCGTGGATTAGGATTTTTGATTCCCGCGGGAACTCTTTAATTTTTCGGGATAAAAAGCCTATGTCCTTCCCCGGGATAACACCTACCTCTATACTAAATTTCATTAAAATCGGTTGAACGGGTGAGCCATGAAAGCGTAGCAGACAAACACACTTTCTCATTTATGATAGTATTATGGATTTTTAATAAAGTAAGTCATCATTAAAAACCTTTAAATTACACAAATAATAAAAAATTGGTTGTGATACCTATCCAATTCATCTTTCCAGATCACAGAGTCACTGAAGCGTTTACGTGCAAAAAAGGCTTCGCGAATCAATGAAGACATTGACTTCGAGAACAGCGTTGCCAATCTCGAGAATCGGATAAAGATTTCCGATAAGATCCTAGAAAGTGTAGGCATTGGCAGCACAGAAATCAGCAGTGCACGACGAGCTTTAAAAGAGAACGAGGAACGCACAGAAAAGCGTATCGCCCGTAGAATAAATGATGAGAATGGATTAACTAAGTGGACCGCGCTTACAAAGGATTTCGATGATGAAACTGCAGCTGTCCAGCGGGCGAAAGCGACAAGAGCCCGTCTAACGGATCTAGAAGATGAGATGACCGAGCTGAACGAAAGGACTGCAGCTAGAGAAAAACGCGCAGCACGCCTCCGAGCGCTTGTGGCAGACACTGAATCTGACTCCACTGTCACCACATCCAATGTTTCATCCTCTAAAATGAGCATCCGCGCAGAACGGGAGAAGAAGCAAGTCACCTTCTAGACGATAAGTCGCCCAACGGTGCGTCCAGACTATATAACTAGATAAACATCATTTTATAACATTTTTAATAGTTTAAGAATGAGGATGCAAAAATTTTTACGGGTTACATAAACTGGACGCACCTAAAAGTCCTCCCAGAGTAAAGGAACTAGATAGGCGGACTAAACAAATTCGTCAATCAATGCAATGTATAAATACTTTTACATTTTTGAGTAATCTATTTACGGACAGCTATATACGAAATTTATCTACTGCTCCTGCTTTAATAGCGCAGATTTTTTATTTTATTTGAGATAGCGTGCATTGCTATAGTCACTTCGTCTATATTATTCCCTAGTCTGAGTTTGACTTAAAGTTATAATGTATACAGCTGAGTTTGGGTATAGATAAATTATTTACTAGACTGTGTAATCCTGCATTTGTCAACGTTCTAGTCAGTTTTTCTTTTACATTGGTCGTATAGAATAAAGCACTTGTATTTTCCTTGTGTTATTTAAGTCTTTTATATAAATAAAACTTTAATAAATTTAGCAGATGTATTTGTTATCGTTCGTCGATAATTCTATATTTTTATTATTTACTAGCGGTCCGCCCCGGCTTCGCACGGGTAGCACTAAATCATAATAGTCCGTACCTAATAATAGCCAGTCGGCACTGGGCAGCACACAAGGTTTATATCGCACTGCGATATTCCTACTTAGGCATGTCTCGGCCGCCCCTATTTTTATTGCGTGTTAATTTATTTCTATGATGTCTTCTAAGATGATAATTCTTCATCTGGATTAAATAGTGTAAAGGGCGAATTTGGTCTATATTACATACTTGAGATGACTTACCATTTTATTTTGGTAAGGATTAATACAATATTAGTAAAACACCTTCGAAAGTAAAGCTTTGTTTAGATCAAATTTGAAAATCATAAAAATGGTTATGATGAGACCACCTTAAAAGATAGATATATGCTATCACAGACTATTTTTAGCATTTTTTGAGAGGAGTAATTTCACCATATATAGTTTTCCTGTAACTTTTGCTATCTACGCAGCGCACGCCACGAAAGCTCTCAGATGAGATGATTTTTTCCGATTTTATTCACATTATAGCAATTTTCGTAGGGATCTCTAATTTTTTTGAAAATAGAATATAGCCTATGTTACTCGCTGATAAAGTAGCTTTCTATAAGTGAATTTTTAAATTTTTAAAATCGGTCCATTTGTTTTGAGTTTATCCATTACAAACAAACAAAGTTTTCCTATTTATAATATTAGTTTAGTTAACTACTCTGATATAACAGAAACCAGCGATGCCGCATTTCCAAATGTTTATATATAACATTCTAATTATATAAATAATAGTACTATATTATAATTCTGTACTTCAACCATATTACGATCTGTTTAATAGCTAATAATGTTGTTTGCCGTTAAATTAAAATATCAGCAACCTAACTGCAATATGTAATTATTGTTTGGTAAATATTCGGTCAAATTAATCATAATAATATATAAATATAGGTTGAATTTACAAGTTTAATTTTAAAAATACTACCTCTCAAGGTAGAATATTAAGAGAAGAATAAGCTATTCATTTTCTCATATTAAACAATTTTTTTACAACTTTCAAGAATTATAGTTATATAGAAACAAAAATGATTCATGATTCACTTAACAAATATATTAAGTAAATTAATTCCCTTTTCTGTGACATAACTCTACGAGCTAAGACACGCGCGGACTGCGGACATCCTGCGGACTGTATTAAAAAAACCACAGAAGTACAGAGTATACGATATAATTACTTTTTTTTTACGAATTAATTATTGTGTTTTTAGAAAATTCGTTGTAGAAAAACTTTTCTACATGTTTTCCAATGAAAGTATAGAGAAAAAGTAAAAAATACTGGGATCCCTTGCAAACATAAGGGAAACGGCCAGCGGAACTATGGGAGCTTGCCTGGAGATCAAAAATCAATGTGCAGCAATGATTTCTTTAATATTGTAATTTTTATATTTTAAAGTTTTCAGATAAAAAGTTTCAGGAGTCTGAAAACTGAGAAATAAAATAAAAACGTTTCACCAAATAACTGCTTTCCCAGACTAGATGGCGCTAGTTATTATGGTTAGCGAGTCTAAAAAAATATTTTCAAGTATTGCTAACCACGTTTCTCAGGAAAATAATTAAGCTTCGCATTATTTGAGCATGGATGAGGATAATACTGGAATGATAAAACTATATTTGCAAGAATTATGTAATTCCTTTAAAAATCACGCTACATTGTACTACTGCCACACTAGATGGCGCTAAAGGTTTTGGTTAGCGAGTCTTTTCAACTATTCGACAACAGATGACGCCAAACGTTTTGGGTAGGGAGTTTTTTCAACTACTCGACCGCAGATGGCAGACGATGCAATGCCAGAGGGCGTTACGTTCCTTTATACGCAGTGGTTATTTGAGAATGCTTTGTTCGATCAATTACACGTTTCATTGAGGCTTTGTAAACTAACAAAAATAAATATAAACAAAACAAACCTTTTTATTATTATTTAATTAATCAAAACTAAATCACTCATAATTTAGTGAATAAGGTATTAAATGGTATTCATGTACTGTTGCAAAATTATTATTAGGCATGGATAAAATGGAATGTGGAGTAGAACAAAATGGAGTAGTGCCTAAAATCGGAAATCGGATGCTCAAGATTTAAACTTTAGACGTATTGTTTTTTTTAGACATTTTAACCTTGACCTTATTCGGAATAATAAATCCATAGTAATTTCGGTTGTAATTTTTAAACCTTACTGTAAAAACGGAAATCCTGCGCAATTGATTTAAGAAAGGTTTAATTATTTATGTACTGGGTACCTGAGAGTTACAAACTTGGAGTAGACCTTACTGAATAATCCATACTTAATATGTAATTAATGTAAGAGTTTCTGTCTGTGACCTCTTGACTGCCTATCCGTGTTTGACAAATTCAACACCCTAGAAATTTAAATAGGCTAGGTACCTACTCCTTCAACGATCAAGGAGATACAACGGTATTTTGCAAAAATATAGTGTCACGTAGAAAAGGCCGTGGCTATCATCTAGATTTAATTAAAAATAAGGTATTTGAGCGTTCGTGATGGAGCCTTGTACAGTTGATGGAACTTGCGTGAAGTTGGTAATATTTATAATCTGTAGGTACTAATAACTAGTACCTAGAAGACTGCCTCGTTGGTCTAGTGGTTAGCATGTTTGACTGCGGCCGACGAGGTCCCGGGTTCGAGTTCCGGTTTGGGCCATAATTAAGTATCGGGTTTTTCTGATTAGAAGTTCTCAATACTAGCCCGGAGTTAGAAAGTTGGCGGTTTTTCACTCCCGTGCCTCGGAGAGCACGTTAAGCCGTCGGTCCCAGTTACTATCACTAACATGATAATAGTCGTTAAAGCCCGCCAACCCGTATTGTAGCAGCGTGGTGGGTCTAAGCTTTAATTCCCTCTCACCTATGAGAGTGGAGGCCTGTGCCCAGACGTTAATAGGCTGTAGTGATGTGATGATGACATACTGATGAAATATGAATATATAATAATAAAAAAATATGAACTGGTTATTTATATAAAAAATCACAAGTGCAATTGGGCTCCCAATAATAGTTTTTCAAAAGAGGCGAAAAAAATAATCGGACTTACGGATCGGATAAGCGATATATCCTAAAAATTAATCCTAACTAGATCGATTTCGATCGATCGATCGCCCCCGAAACGCCCACACAAAATTTCATGAAAATCGTTTTAGCCGTTTCTGAGATGTATATACATAATATGTCACCGTAAGATTGTAAAAACCGTTAGATTATAATCTAACTCGCGAAATTGTAAACTTCTTCGTTCGACTTGATATCCAGTTTTTTCGTCACAACATAATAGATCCCTTTATTGTATTATAAGTAATTTTCCGGCTACTTACACAATCTAATAAAGCTTATACATTAACAAGACCAACATTATTAGTTTCAATCTATGAAATTCAAATTTGAAATAATCTTATTTACATTTCCACTAATAATTAATAAGAGTATATTAGGTCCTTACATATGAAATTGCCGTTTTGTCGTACTGGCCACTTTGATCTAAAATATCTCCTCTTTGGTTAGGAATTTCCACTTCAAATTCCGAGTTCCATTGTGGTACCAGTGCTGCAGAAGCGGCTCGAAGGAATAATGATGTGTATGGCGGCGGTGTCGCAAAAGAAAACACAGTGCGTTTTTGATTCCAACGTTTTCGTTCTGGAAATTTCGACCTGCAGAGCAAGCCCCGGGACGGCCAAAGTTGATAATGAAGAATTGAAGGCTATTAAGGAAGCGGATCCATCGCAAACCACGTCCGAGCTAGCTGCAGGTTGTGGTGTTAGTGATAAAACTGTTTTAATCCACTTGAAGCAAATTGGGAAGGTGGGTACCTCATGAATTGAGTGCAGCAAACCGACAAACGCGCGTCGACTGCTGCGTTGCATTACTCAACCGGCACAATAATGAAGGGGTTTTAAATCGAATTATTACCTGTGATGAAAAGTGGATCCTGTACGATAATCGGAAACGCTAATCGCAATGACTGAACCTTGGCGAACCAGCCAAATCCTGCCCCAAGCGAAAATTGACTCAAAAAAAATTACTTGTGAGCGTTTGGTGGACTAGTGCCGGTATAGTTCACTACAGCTTTCTTAAACCTGACCAGACGATTACGTCGGATGTCTATTGTCAGCAACTGCAAACCATGATGGAAAAGCTAGCTGCTAAACAACCGAGGCTCGTCAATCGCTCTAGGCCACTGCTGCTTCAGGACAACGCTAGACCACACACTGCACAACAGACGTCTACCAAATTAGAGGAGCTTCAATTGGAATGTCTTAGACATCCACCGTACTCCCTAGACTTTGCTCCAACAGATTACCATTTTTTTTCGAAATTTGGATAACTTCTTGCAAGGGAAAAAATTGAACTCCGATGGGGCAGTCCAAGGCGCCTTAAAAGATTTTATTGATTCCCGTCCGAATGGTTTTTTTAGTAAAGGGATCAATTAACTAACTATGAGATTGCAAAAGTAAATAGCAATGGTACATACTTTGATTAAATAAATATATTATATTTAAAAAAAATCTACTTTTCCTCCCTTACAAAACCTTATTATTATCCAGTTCATATACGCTCAAGAGGATTAGCGAATCATTCAGTAATAAAGTTATTGATAAATAATTTTACTTTCGAGTATTCTACTATGGAATTAATATCATTGGAGCCTTAATTGCTTGGAGTGTAGTTGAATTAATAAAATAAATCCCGACAAAATTAGCACTGCTGAAGTTGTACTCATTTAATAACTGAAATGTGTTACTGTAGCAGTGCAGAGCACCTGATAATAACAATTCCTTATTCCATATTATTTTATCTATTGATTTTCATGATTTCAGAAACAATTTATTTAGTATTTACAAATATGAACCAGTTTATAGGAACTAAATGTTCCTATAAACTGGTTCATAACATAATCTGTTAACATAATCTATTTACCTTTTCCTGGTACAAAATTGAATAACATTCATAATACGATTATACCGTGAGAACTCAGCTCTTACGCAGACGGCCGCTTTTTGTCGAAGAAGAGATTTTAGGCTAAAAGAATACTGTCGCCTGTCTCATTACCACCTTATTCTCACAGATGGAGTGAAGTAGTGAAAATGTGTAGTTTATTTTTTTATCAAGCTTATAAATTAAGCTTAGATTATTTACCTTGACTTACAGTTGGAATTATCAATTAAAATGAGCGATCTCTAGCGGATTTTCGTGCGACGGATTGTCGCCAAACGCGCTGTGCTAGGTGCTACGTGATATTCGCTCTTATGATTTCAATGGCCGCTACTATGTGCCACTCGCCGTACTGTAACTATATTCCAGTCGCCGTCTGTCATCGCGACTCAACTCGATTCTTCAACATTCGCTGTGCTCATACCAAATGAAACGTATGAAATTGTATAAAAATCGAATTTGGTAATATTTTATTCCAACAACTTTTCCTAGACCTATTACTACTAAATTTCTACTGAAACTATAAATACGAAAGTTTGGATGGATGTATAGGTGTTTGTTACTCAATCACGCCCCAACGGCTGAACGGATTTGGCTGAAATTTGGCACAAAAACTTCGATAGTCTGGAATAGCACATAGGCTACTTTTTATCCCGAAAATTTAAGGAGTTTCCGCGGGATCCAAAAAACTTCAAACCACGCAGACGAGGTCGCGGGCATTCGCTAGTATTTTCATATGGCTAACAGCGTCAACAGGTTTCTCGTACTATTTTTTTGCCAGCCTAAATTTGCCCTTACCATTAACGGTTGCCTGCGATAACTTTTAGGCGTATCTATTGCAACGAACCATAAAATATGTTACTTCAATTAATTTCTATTGCAACGTTATACCCAAAGATATGTTATTTAAATTAATTTTGGAAGTCAGAGTTATTCGTATGAAATTTGCCCCATCCTTAGATGCAACGGTTGCATAAAGTACAAAAGCTGAAAGCGAACTTCTCAAAAACGTAACTCACTTTTCCCATTATTGATGTTTAAACAGCTAAACCAATTCTAATGATTCCTAGAGATAGAATAGAGATTCTCAGGATCTGTGAACATGAAAATGACTGGTGTCCACACCAAGCGTATACACGTGCACTAAGCTAAATGGACGTGTGCCGTGTGCGTTTGTTGTGTAGAGTTTTCTCTTGGCGCTCTTCAATTCAGTGTTTCTAGTTGGCAGCACACGAGTATGTGCTGCCTATTACGTCCGCCGTACGCCAAAAGTATCGAGTACCTACCGTAATGCTGTCACAGAGCAGACAATTTACATATTTTTTACTGTCTAAACTTACTTAAATACATATAAACTAGTGGTTTGCCCCGAACTGAGACCTCGCGGTATCCATAAGATAGTTTTAACTATATATTTTAATAGTTAACTTTTAACATTAGACGCAAAAGAGAGAAACGAATGAACTTTTACAAAGCGCCACCTATTGACATAATTGTGAAGTTCTGATAAAAATACTGAAGCTCATTAAAATTAAATAATTTCGTTTCCTTACAATATTTATCTTATTTTAGTATTTGTTGTTCAAGTATAGGATATAATTCAAATAATTGATCAAGTTTCAGGCTCAGTCTTTCAGAAAACTGAGAGTTCTGAGGGCAACTTATGACGTTAGAAAATCTCCATTTCGTCCATTATAGGGGAAAAATTAAAAAAATATATTTTTGGACTCTATTCATAGTTATCTTTTGAATGGTATACCGCAACCCTATGTAACGCTATAAATATTTTTTTTACTTCGCATTCGCTTCTATGAGAGCCCCCTGAAATAAAGATTTTTATAACTTTTTATGCCATATTCGGCTGGAGGCCGTTACATATTATATTTAAATTTGAAGTAAATACGTTCAGTAATTCAGAAGTTATAAGGCTCGGACAGACGGACGGACGGCCGGACAAGAGCAAATTCACTCAAGTAGGCTCAGAGACAAAACAAAAATTGGGAAACCGCAGGGTTTAAACCTGCAGCTCTCTGGGAATCGCGTCCTGACCGGCTTTGACCACTAGGCCACGGTTCAATTACCTGTCAGTTATGCGATTCCCAGAGAGACGAAGGTTGAAATCCTGCCGGCTCCGCATTTTTTTTTTAAAGTTGTATGGACACATACATAGTGCAACATGACTCCGGACACCTTGTCAGCAGTCGGACATGGCCGTAGGTTGCTGCAGCCTGTATCTAATAACTAAGATTGGACAATATCTCTCAGTGCCTTGTGATATATACACGTGGAAATAAATTCGGTGAACTATCTGGGCATTATTAATTACACCACCCTTAATTAGGAGATAACAAGTAGCACCTTCTGATGACCCACATCCCCATCTCCTAAAAAGTCGTAAAAGAAAAGTTGTTCAGTATTACGTTCCAAAGCTACTCAAAGGAGGTTGTTAGTATTTTTAAATTAACCCTGTATTACACAGTTTCCATTTAAAATACTAAAAACCTCAGTATATAGGTAAATGTGAAAGTTTGGATGTTTGTAAGTTTGTATGATGGGTGTATGTACCCTGAATTAACACATATGCTATATTTTGCCCCGAAATAGGCATTCATTCGCATTTCCCTGGGGATCAAAACACTTTAATCGACGTGGTAGAAGTCGCCGGCGTTATCTAGTATTAAATAAAATTAACATGAACGTTGGTTTCCTAACAAGATGAATTATTTTATAACTATAGTGACACTCCATTATCTATGTTAGGCTGACAAGGCCAAGAGTATGTGCACATAAATAATATATATAGAACATGCAGTGCGGGCGCGCGCAATTTTTATGTAATAAGCAGACGCAAGTAGTCCCGTGAAAATCATTGAAAACAAAAGCATTCTGTAAATTGGCAAGTACACGTATATCAAAGAAGTGTAATGACTCAATGATTGAAGCCAAATTATTCGTCATTACTATGTATTGCTACCATCAATCATTAGGTGCCAAATAAAACTATAGTGTAAATACTCAAGGTCGAAATCAGAAGGCTGAAAAAGAAATAATGCGCGACGGTAGGATCATTTAACCACCAAGGTTGGGAGACGGCAAAGTGACATGTTGTAGCTGCCTATTGTATATAAACGTTCTAGTATTACAAATTGGACAAGTGGCTTTGTGAAGACAACGCATATCAGTCGATTTCGATTTGTTAAGCAACGTTGACCCCAGTCGGTAAATGGATGGGTGACCAAAGCCTGAATTTGCCCTTGTCACTTCCTTCATGTCTCGGAGAGCACGTTACTTAGCCATCGGTCCCGTTTATTATCACTAACATCTGATAATAATCGTTAGTAACTTATGAGTTGAAATAGAACTCTTAGTCGAGTCGTATGCTGAAGGACCTGGGAATCCACCGCATAATTATTCCAAGAAACCCCCTGTCATTATATGATTAATGGAAAGGGGTCACGACCCTCAGCAAAAAGGAATACGACGCAGAGAGATAGTACAAATTGGATACGTAATACGTGTGCGGTTCGTTTCCGTGTCGTTGTTACCTGGCGAGTTTTTTCAGATAGAAAATATCAAGAAATAGCATGAACTTCTATAGATGCAATAACGTTCTTAGAAAAACATAAAGAGACTGTTTACAATTTGAGACCAAAGCAATGAGCCTAAACGTTTTAAATTTTCGTAAATTAAGTTTTATTCCAATATTTGGTCTGGGTCGGTATTAGGTATATAGTTGCAGTTTCATCTTAGTAGAGATGCTGCCTATGTCAAAAATAAATGATTTCTAACTGATTATTAAATAGAGGGTCTTCCAAAAGACCTAAAATTCACATCCTCGGTTAGTTTTAAGTTCGATAACCATTTAAAAATATAGATTAAAGAAAAAAAGTGCGTTGAAATTTGATGACGTCACTATTGCGAATTTCATACAACTTCCATACTTAGAAGCACGTTTTTAAGTTTGATAAAGAGTTGCTGATTTGATTGAGTTGTCATCATCCTTATTATGTTTGTAGTACATGGCCAAGGCAGTTAGAAAAGTCAACTTCAGAACTTCAACATTATGTGGAAGGAATTCTTAAGCATAGATTTGTAAAGTGCTTACGCGTATGTACGTTACGGATGTTACAGTTTTAAGAGTACTTTAATACTGAACAACTTATCTTATATTATCTTTATAAGAACTTATTCTGTGAAGCTCTCTTAAACAGGATCCCCAGAAAGATTTTTATTAAAAAAATGTAAATTAACTAAATAAACGTAGGAACGAGTCTTACTTTTAAAAAATTATATGAAGAATCTGAAAAGAGTTAAGTGACACACAGCATTTTAAGCAACATTTTTGATAAGTTTATTTGAATAAAGACTTTATACACATTTCAAAACAACCTGCAGATACTCTTAAGACTTCTTTGCTTTTCAATTCAGCAAGGTATTTAGTGACCTTTCTTGGTACTTATAAATAATTTTACCATTGAAAATGATTATCAGATGCAAATCGCCTGAGACGTATTTTTGGCCATAAATGAAAAATTGAATTGAAATTTTGAATTGAAAAATTTATCGAGATACGTGTGAGCGTTTGAATTTTGAAAATCGGCTGGTAACTTTTTTGGAATTCTGAAAATTGTATAAAAGGTCGGGTTTTTGGGGGTGTTTGTTTACTAAATATTAAATATTTCAGAATAAAAACCGACTTAAAAAAAATGAAAAAGGGCCCTAGGGTATATTAGTTTAGCTACCAAAAATTTGAGAATCGGTAAATAATTGTGACCCTTTAAATTTGGAATTGTAGAAAAACGGGTATTTTCGTATATAAAAAGTGATGTAGCATTAATGATTATTATTCACCGATTGTCATGGTACTTGTGTTAAAAGATGCGGAATTTTGAAAATCGGTTAGCTATAAGCTATTGAAAAAATTTGAAGAAGAGATTTCAGAATATTTTTTTCGTAAATTTTTGAATTCATTTTCAATGCTCCGAGTCTTGCGGGGACTCCGAGATCTGTGAATTTTTTGGTAAAGGTATAAATAAGCAAAATACTCACTTACTTTACTTTACTTTACTTAGTTTTATATTGCATAAAAACAGATTCCAATCGTTGCTCGATTTATAAATCTCGAGCAAAATAATATTTTAAATTAAAAAAATATGGGGCCTATTTATTGGTTTGACTGAAGTGTGTCTTTCTTTCTGTCTGTCTGTCTGCTACGCTTTCACGGCCCATCAGTTCAACCGATTTTGATGAAATTTACTACTGGGATAGGTTGTATCCCGGGGAAGGACCTAAGCTACTTTTTATCCCGGAAAATTCAAGCGTTTGAAGGAATCAAAAAAATACCCGGGGAAGAACATAGGCTACGCGGACGAAGTCGCGGGCATCATCTAGTTATTCATAATAGAATTACGTTTGTAATATCTCACTAAATATAACAATGGTATATTCAAATTCAAATTCAAATTAAAATGTTTTTTTATTCAAATAATCTTTTACAAGTACGTTTGAATCGTCAAGTGAACTACCACTACCACATTAATATATAATCCCATGTTATTAAGTACTAAATTGAACGATCAGTTATTTAAGGCAAATGCCTATTACTACGCTAGCCATGCCAAGTCAGTGTAGGCTAAATGCCGATACGTGATCATTTTGATAGGAATAGATGTACGAACAAGTAATTTGATAAGAACCTAACTGTATCTACTGGGACTGGATTGCGAGTGCTATTGCAGTAGGGCATCATCATCATCAACATTATCTCAATCCTCTGCCGACCCGCGAGCACGATTCTCCTCTCATAACAGGAACATATTTGGACATAGTCCACCACACTGGCCATATTATGAAGATTGCCAGACTTCAAACACACATGCGAAAAGTTAAAAGGCCCAGGATCGAATCCCCGATCACCCGGTTAGAAGGCGTACATCTAAGCATTAAGTTAATTCAGTAAGGCTATTTGACATTATCATTTTTTGAAAATTTAAAAGGAAGTAATTTTACATACATATCTACTTAGTCAAAGCCCGTATGCTAATAAAGCATAGTTAGTTAGTCGGCGCTGGTCGTTTTGAAGGGTTGTAACTCGCAAACCAAACCAAATTTCCAGATTTTCTATAGTACAAGTAAAATAATATACTTACAGTATCATGATTATATTCATACGTATGGAGAATGTATTGCATCCAGCTCCAAGGATATTATACGTACATATTCTGTGATATACCCTAGCCTGGCTATTGTGTGCCTAGGTTTTCCCGGACCATTAGAGATAATTATTATTATTGGTACAGCATATCTGATTCTAATGCAGAGGGAATCATGTATCGTATAAATCGATACTTTATTTCTTGTCAATATTACTCGGACATTGACTGGTGAAATAATTTGGTATACATATAGTTGCAATTACGCATTTAACTTTACGTTAACGACAACCTCCCTGGCGCAGTGTAGAGCGCTGTTGTCTTAACGTGCGGCGGTCCCGGGTTGGATCCCCGGCAGGGTTAATTTGGGAATTATAATTTCTGAATATTGGTCTGTATTTGGTGGAAGGCTTCGGCCGTGGCTAGTTACCACCGTACCGGTCAAGACGTGCTGCCGAGCGTTCCGGTAAGATGCCGAAACCGAAACCGAATAAGACAATGGGTTTACTGCAATGCCCTTAACAGGTTAGTCCGCTACCATTTCAGACTGCATCTTCACTTACCATCAGGTGAGATCGCAGTCAAGGGCTAACTTGTAGTGCATAAAAAACAATATTAAATATCTATAGCGAAAACAGTCGTAAAACGCACTGCCTTTTAAACTGCCTCGTTGGTCTAGTAGTTAGCATGTTTGACTGCGGCCGACGAGGTTCCGGGCTCGAGTCCCGGTTCGGGCCATAATTAAGCATTGTGTTTTTCCGACTAGAAACTCTCAGTACTAGCCCGGAGTTAGGAAGTTGGCGGTGTTTCACCCCCGTGCCTCGGAGAAAACGTTAAGCCGTCGGTCCCGGTTATTATCACTAACATAGCCCGCCAACCTGCATTGGAGTAGCGTGGTTGGTCTTAGCTCTAATTCCCTCTCTCCTATGAGAGTGGAGGCCTGTGCCCAGAAGTGGGACGTTGATGGGCTGTAGTGGTGGTGGTGATAAAACGCACTTCATTTAAATTTTAAATATAAATCAATATATTTTTTTTTTATCTACTAGAGATAAATGAAGCTCAATTCTAAGTCCGAAGAAGCTTCAAATCTACTTTAAGCAGCACTGAAAATTATATGAATACGAGTATGTGCCAAGATCGACGGATAGCAGGATTAGATATGCATATTCATAAATTTCATAAGTCAAGCTCGATTACTTCAAACCAATTTCAACTAAATTAACCGAGGTTTGAGCATACTGACCAATACTGATGCATTAAAATTTTAGTTGTTTAACCATGTACCAGATTGCGTGAAGGTATTATGTGTATTTATTCTAGAGAAAAAAAAAAGTTTTTAAACATTTCTTGCATTAATTAATGCAAGAAATGTTTAAGTATAATTATACTCAAAATTATTATCATTGGGATGATGACGTGTACTTACTGGTTTTTGGAGGAAAGCATATGCAACAAAGCTGAAGCCTAAGCCTAAATTGCATAGCAATAGGTTAAGGCTTCCGCTAAGCCGCATCACTTATTTTATGGCATGATAAAAATCGATTCTTGCCTATACTAAAAAAAATTATATTTAATAATAGAATATGTTTTATTTGCTGATCCAACACATAGTAAACGTAAAATACAACAAATAACATAAATACTTAACATCCATAGATTTAGGATTGGTCTCCGCTGCGTTACCGATTTAATAATTAATCTTCATTCATTGATTAATAAATAAAGATTTTAAATATCTTAATAATAAATAATATATAACCTTAATTATAAAGTTAATTGGTCTGCTTATTAAAGATAATAAGATATTAAAATTTTGAAGAACTTTTAATATCATAAATACTACATGTAGTCAGCCAAAAGTTAAAACTCAAAAATTGCCGTATCTCCACACAAAGCTCCTAATAAAAATTAATAAACGAAAATAATAAAAAATTATTATTTTATATCTCATTTTTATTAATTTAAAAAGTCAAAGTATAATTACATTTCAAAAGTCTAGACAGGTTGCTTTATTTAATCTAGACAAAGCGAGCGCGCCAATAGACTGACAGCCCACAAGTTGCACGTTTTGCTCAAATACATCAAAGCGAAACTCAGAAATTGGCAAGGTAATTAGCCATGAGAATTTCGCGATGCATAGCCGGTGTATCGACAGAAAATCATTGGCAGCCATCTCCAACAGCACTTACGACAGTCAGTTGGGGTCAAAGGGAGATATATCGGGTGGCTGCCGAGTCACCAGGGAACGCCTGCACCAGTCGTAAACGACCAGCCAACCTCTTCACACGCTCTTCGATTCCGCCTCCTGTTAGGTTCGTGGCACAGTGATTACGATAATTACAGTGAATAAAAGATGGTGTTTGAATTCGTGTTCTCATAAAATAATCGCGGCTTTTGATCTCAGAGCAACCCACCGCTATGGGGGATGATGTCGTAGAGGAGACCCCGGCGCCTGTCGCCGACGCGCCCGCGGGTGACGCCCCCGCTGCAGATGCGGAGGTGAAGCCTGAGGAAGCCGAGCCCCCACCGCCACAGAGCCGAGAAAATGCTGGAGAGAAGAGACTCGTATGCAAACACTGGGTTAGGTTAGTATAATACAATATGTGAACCTACTATTGAAAATTAAAAACGTTAAAATAATTTCACGTTTAGTACTAAATAAAAGTAAATATTTTTCTTAGCTGAAAAATATAATTATAGAATGAGATATGAACCTTTTTTAAATCAATTTAAATGAAAAAATAAACAGTAACTATACCTATTCAAGCATAACAAAATTATAAAATTCCTCAAATCTTTCATAATACTTTCACTGGTTAAAATAATGCACTACAGTTGTACCAATATAATATAAGTTGCATAACCCTATTATTTTTTACTAATGAACTATTATTGATCCTGTTAAAAAGTAATAGAATTATAACATAGAGTATTTTTATAATTTTCAGGCCAAAGTTTTCCCAATATACGTATCTTTATGACTACCAGAAGAACTACTACGAGGACCTTATTAACTACTTGGATAAGCGTAACTTTGGCATAGCAGTCGAGAGACCGACTCCTCAGACGTGGGCAGAGCGCGCCCTTCGCACTTACATGTCGAGGGGCTGCAGCTACAGCTCCAAGAAGTACGGCCGAGACACCTCCCTACTGTACCACATCTCCGTCGGGGCGAAGTTCCAGCGAACCCACACCAAGACCCTAATCTCGAGGAAGTATTCCAAGCTCGGAATTAGTAACGCTGTATACCTTTAGCTTCGCTCTAACACACGCTTGCAGTTGCTACGCGGACCCCGTCTCGAACCCCCAACGTGAACTTTGTGTCAATGTTACAGGATTTCCTTGTCGTGATCCGATACCCGGCGCTCGCTATAGCAGAACGACCGACACGACTGTGTGAATGAGAGTCGTCCGCATTCCTTTCTTGATGTCTTCTTATTTGAACGACGAATAAATCTTAAGTCTATAATTTTGTTTTCATTTTATACCTTGCTTGCGTTATGACTGACATAGCTTTTAATTAAACCTTTGACTTGTTATAATTAACTCGCTCAGAGAGTTTGCCTTATCTTTATGAAACTTTAATAATGCAAAGCGATTTAATTTCCTCAAGAAAATGCAAAGCGATGTCAGTAGCATCTAATGAGAATAAACGAAACATGCAAACTTTGTTTACAAAACTTAAGTAAGGACCACATTAATAAGCTTTATATCTGAATGAAAAGAATATTTTAAATTTGTAGAGAATTAACTTTATTTATTCAGCACCAGTTTCCAATAATTACTTGTTCAAATATTGAATGCGTAATACATCTTAATTTGCCTAATAACGATGATACCTTTCATGATATTACGAAGGCAAAATTATATCGTTTGAACGTTACACGTTCTTAGTAAATTACTAATTATGTGGTATCATACAAAAGCATTACATCAATTCCAAAGGCTACACAACAAAACATATACGAATTGAATAATAATTCTCTAAACAATAATCGGTCCTCACTAATTATTTTTTTCCCATTAATGCATTATTCAAATATTAATTACCTACCAACTACATAATATAATTCTGTATAAATTAAACTAATAAAAATTGACAGATTTTTAAAATATATTAAATTAATACGTCGTATTCATTCCAATTAAATTCCTTATTAGTTTGCATTATATATTATCTTCTTTGATAGTATGATTAATGTTAAATGTTTATCACTGAACCTCTTTCTCCTCTATTGCTGACATAAAGTTTACGTACGCTCATAAATAATAGTACTTTCGAACATTTTAAATCATATGACAGCGGAACGAACGAAAAATTTCAATGTCGCGATATCTAAAATAACCGTAGAAATATCTTATCTTTGACAGTTCAGTGAATGTAATCGCTTGGATACCAGCCAAGGCGTTAGGCTACCTATCAGGTAGAACAGGCAATCAGCCAAATTGAACATAATTAAATATTACAATGACCAAGGGGACCCAGACTACGATAGGTGCTCGTATTCATGGCATAAAAATAGAAGCTCAATATATTATGTCATCCATTAAACGCACAGAACACGGAATCTGCTTAGTGATTAAACGTCTCAACTCTCAATATGATTGACTACTCGTTTACCTAGGATTATAGTCACTTGGACACGTCTTGATTATAGCCATTTCTACACTGAGCGTGCGAGCTCTAGTAGCGGCATCACGGTTTGATTCACAGAGTTTGGCACGCGTATCAGACGTTATAAATTTTAACTCTCAGTAAAATTTAATTCAGACTTACTCTCTTCTTTTCTTCCTGTCCTTGTCCCATGCTACGTGGGGTCGGCACAACATATTTTCTTCTTCCATTCACTTCTGTTATCCGTCAATCTATCATTCACCCCTTTTATACGCATATCCTCTTTCACACAATCCATCCATCTTTTCTTTTGTCTGCCTCTACTTAATTCAGACTTACTATTGCAATTTAAAAAAATCTTTGAGCTACAGAATGATTGGAATGAACCATAACCTCGGCTTCAGCATGCCAAGTGGCGGCGGGTAGAGTTGCAGCAAATCGAGTGGCGGAGACCTTGTGTATTGCTTTTATTTGAATAATTTTAACCATGAGTAGGTAATTATTTCATAAGCTAGACTGCATTTGAGGTGATACCATAGACGTTCACTTGCTTGTGGGAATAACCATAATCACTTGACAATTTCATAAAGTTAGATTGCCTCGCAATCTTTATCTATAGGTACCTACTTTATTACTAAAGTTGGACCTTAACTGATTAACCGAACATTATGTCTCGGGATGCGAGACCCGGTGTGGACACGGCTTATCCTTTTTAACGCAGATGCTACACAAGATATGTGCCTTCCATTAGTCATTATTCCTATATTTACCTACTCGTACATTAAAATGCGTGACGCATAAAGTAATTTTGGAAATTGCATAACTGCATAATATTACGTGTCTGTCGCTATGCATTCAGCTGGTCACACGATAGTTTAATAAGTTCTTACATTGATTAATCTTTTGTCAATAGATTTATTTTGTTTTTCATAAAATTCTTGCTAGTAAGTGAAAAGAAGGTTCGCATGGAGGTTTGTATGGAATATCGGTGATTTTTTTAAGCTAACCTACCTATGAAAAAGGATTATTAGGCTTTCAGTAATTTTTTAAAAATAGTGAAGGACTTATTTCTCTTATTGGCTTTTCCCAATAACCCCTGCTATAAATAGTCAATTATTTTGAAAAAATATATTATTACCTACTTAAAAATTGTAAAATAATCATAAATAATATATAATAATCTAGGGTAAGTCTTTGCTTTTAAATCCAAAAAAAAGTATCGAATATATAATTTAGCTGTCTAAAATAAGGTCGTCGTCATACTAACCTTGCACCTTATGTATTTGTATGATATACGTCGTAATAAAATCCTTTGCATCAGTAAATATTAGCGTTTTATTAGTGTATTAGATACCTAAACAGATTTTAATAATTAATATACTGTTACACGATCAGGAGTTCCGCCCGCTATTTCTTAGCTCACTTTAAGAAAATAACATCAGACCTACCCGATACATATCTGTGCAAAAAAATAATTCAAATTGGTTGTGATTTGACATTTGAGGTAGGAATAGAATCGACCAAAAATGGTATGCCCTATCCCGAAGAAGCCCAACTATTTTTCGGGATAAAACTATTCTGTATATTTGCTATAAGTGTGCCGGAATGCTCTCAAAGCCATACCATACCTGACACTACGTCAGCGCAATATCGCAACAGAAATACAGAAAAACAGACAAATTTAAATTTTATTTCTCACTCTGGCTAATAATCGATCATATAATATCAATAATAAAGCTCCAATTTTCAAAAAATATTTAATGTACGGGGATCGTCTTGTTACAGTTTTATTATGGGAATAACTATAAAGCCTCGGTAAAAAACACGCGTCGCTAAAAAAAGTGGGATTACATCGCTCTGCATCACCCGATATTGCTCGACAAGTCTGGGAACAGGCTTTTGCCTATATTATTGCATGTTGCCAGACTTGTCGTACGATGCCGGGAGATGACGAGTAAATGTACATTATATTACGTATCATTTTATAGATAACCTATTTTCTATAATCTTTTTGATAGAACCTACGCTTTGCGGACGAATGCACTGTGAGACTTGATAGTATAATAGCCTAATGATTGTGAATATGGGGGTAAGAACGTTCTACGGGCGAAGGAGGAGTTAGGTAGGCAATTACGGTAGTTGACGTGAAAAGCAAGGCCTCAGTACATAATGGCCCAATATGTCGACGAGTGTATGTGCATTCGGTCATAAAGAAGAACAGGAGTCAGGTAGGTTCTATCATGTAGGTTCATACAATGGTTGATCTGCATCGACCATTAAAAGAGGTCGTGCGTGGAAACTGTGACAGGCACTGTTTGACGAATTGCTGTCATTTGGATTCGCCCATATAGTCTAGGCAATGGGGCGGTTTGCTGTATGGAGAACCCAACATTAAATCCTCAGTCATTGAAACTTGGCAGGGTTGCAGTATGGTACGAGCCAATACTTATACAAAAATATCCAACAAAAAATCCATTCGGATGTTAGGTTTCTATACCTAAAACTAAATATTGATGACTGAATTTTTTTATCGATTTCTTTTTAAAATAATAGTAAGTAGTATATTTACACTCAAAACCGAAATATCAAACGAAATAATAATGCAGATTATCGATGTTTTAACCGATTTTAATATCAAACCTAAACGCGATAATTTACCTTCCTGCTTTAACAATTAGGTATAGCATAAAAACACTTACTTCCTTTTTGATTTTTTATTGGATATTTTATAATTATACGTTTATATCATGATACTTTATCATATAGTAAAGTTTCGTCGCCTGAGGAATTATTGTTGGAGTCGACTAGCTTTATTGCCTAGACTAATATTTAATAGGCGAATGCTAATATATAATCTGAATCTCGGAAACGGCTAAAACGATTTTAATAAGATTTAGTACCTAGGGGTTTCGGGGGCGATAAATCGAACTAGCTAGGATTCATTTTTAGAAAATGTTTTATCCGTGTTTTCAGGCAATGAAAAACTGCTAAAATATCATTAGCATACGAAAGTAAATTTTGCCGTAATCTACAAACTTTCACAGAACGGGCGGTTCCAAAACCAGAAGACCCCGATTCGATGTCAGATGTCTCCTGTCCGATTATTTTATTCCCTTTTTTTCAAGTTCCTTCTTTTGTGAGACAAACTATTATTGGCAGTCGGCGATTTTTTATTTAAATAACCGGTTCATATTTTTTTATTATTATGTCGGTAAGATCTAAAAATACTATTCATATTTCATCAGTATGTAATTTGTGTTTAAATAATATAATTTCCAAAGAATACGTTTTACCAAAAAAAAAATACCGAGCAAAGCTAAGGTCACCCAGGTACTAATATTATAATATTTTCTTTTAACTTCTCTGAACCGTAACGGCAATATTCTTTGCGTGCTCATTGAATTTATTTTATTCCTCTACCAAGTAGTGGGAGAAAACTTCATTGAGAGCTCGATTTTACTAAGTTGAATTTAAATCAATATAATATTATTGTAAAATATCGCTGTGTTATTAGCCAAATGTAGGCAAAGTGGCCATGGTGTACTAGGCTCTTAAATTAGCTGACATTTGTTCAACAACCGGCGCATTCTGCAGGAGCCATCTCACAAAGTCGAGTGCACAACAATCAAACCGATCGTGAATAATAGGCGTGTTTTATTTGTAAGTAGCATGATTTGTAATGTCCCTGCGGACCAACAAGATGGTATTATGTCAGAAACATGCAGTATTATTCAACTCCATCGGGCTGAGTTAAACTCAATCTAATCTACAATGCGTGAAAGTACGCGAACGAACGTATAAACAAATAAACTTTATTTTTAGATTTAAAGTTTATAATTGTTTATAACTGCTGAGTACAGGTAATGATAGTTCAAATTCTAAAATTCTAAAGTAATCAAACAAACATTCATCGATGTTTTTGGCTACGATATAAAAAGACCTTCTTTGACCTTTTCTCGCTAATGATGTACAACAACAATAAATAATGATAAATTGCGAAGAGTCAACCAGCGAAAGAGAGTCATTTGTTAGATTTTGAAGAATTAATAGAAATAAATAATTCCTCCTTTGATGTGTGTTATCTAATGAGCAGTTCATATTATAATTAATGATGGACTTCTCTGAACATCATTTTCATGACTTCACTTGCTTCAAACATTAATGTCGTTAAAAACAAAATTATAATTATTATAACAAAAAAATATATAGCAATTGACGAAACAAGCTGACGAATTTTTAACTTTCTAGTCCAGCGATATAATCGCCGCCACTTTGCAAGAAGTCCTGCATTCAATTGGTTTCAAGTGCTGATATGTCTGGCAGATGGACATTGTAGGTTCGTCATGTGCCATTGCAAAGTCTATGTAATAAATCAACGGTAATACAGTGGAAGTACTTTAAGTGTTATAAACATTAAAAACAGTGGAGATAATTATGTTTTTAATGCACTTCTATTATATTGTTTTATTGAAGTTATATTACAAGATTGCATGGTTACATTTTTAAATTTTTAATAACTAAATTAGAACTATACTATAAATTAAATAAAAGGTGGTACATTACCTCTCTGAAAGCCTATTCTGTACTGAGCTTCTGCTCAAAATACTAGCCAGCCCTCAGGACCTAAGTTGTATCTTGTATCTCTAAAAAGTATTACCTCATATACTTCGACTTTAAGACAAAAGTGATCGTCCTACACAACTGTCATGTTAGTGTGATACTTATCTTACCTACCTACATAAACCAATATACCTAATTTATGTTAATGTTAAAACCCATATTTGATGTAATATACCATAGATATTTGAATAGTTATGAATATTGCTGGCTCACGACACTTTCACCAACGACTCTAAGACAACGTAATACAGTGCCATCTTCCTAGACCTTGACATGACCTTGCTTCGATCTTTTGAACGATTCCCAAAAGTTAAGCTGGATCCTAAAAACACACTTTTCTTTGTCACACGTGAAGATGTGTTTATTAACATTACCTCATTCTAGGCCAGAGTCTTGGACGACTCTATTTTTATCGCGCTCACAAACCAATTGTCTAGAAGTCATGAACAGTTTCGCCAATTGGAAAGAGTTTGGATCAAAGACAGTTATAAATTGATGTGCATAAATATTTCACAACATACGCGTCATACTCGAAAGCGTGGGGCTAATAATGTACACTCAAAATAAAAAGGTGGTTCTTGTAATGTTGTCGGTTCCCATTAGTATTGTGTACTTCCTCATTATTTTTATAATACCCGACATTTTAATGGTTGTTTTTTTTTTCATGTTGTTGTGTCAAAGATAGAAAACCGGCCAAGTGCGTGTCGTGCAGAGGCGGGTTCCGTAGTTGCCCTTGATAATATGCGGACATATTTTTGTATAACGTTGTTTGACTATTACCTACTCGTAAACTTGTAAAGTCTACTTAGCTGAGAAGAATATACTATTTTCATGAACTTTTTCAGGCATCTAAAAACAACAACTTAGCTGGTAGAGGGGGGTCTAAAATTTGGCAAACGGACACTCCCCCCCCCCCCCCCCCCCCCTCCAATCCCCCTTAATCGATAAATGGTTTTCCCACACCCGAAATATTTTTGAAACACAACGACACCCCACACTAAGGGTTAGACGAGAAAAAAATTTAATCACCACCTTACATGTATTACAGGGGTGTCGTAAATTATATTATTTAAACTTTTTAATTTACGACTTTGTCGGCGTGATTAATACAGGGTGGCCCAAATAGTGATCTCCAAAGAAAAAATTTAGATTCCTCGTACCTAGTCCTATCAGAAAATACCCTATGTAAGAGAAGGAGGTCCTGAATAAAGCGAGGTGAAGCTGAATGAAGGGGCGACGAAGCGAGTCTTCTGGTGTAGCCCATCCTTTTTCCTTTTTTTATGGACACCCAACATTAGACGTTTTATCATAATATAATCAATTAATTAATAGATCATTCTTGATGACAACTATCACCATTCAATGATATACTTGATTATGTCATGAAATTATCAATTTTATATGATTTCGCGATTTAACGTTTAGGACCGTTAATGTTTACTATTCCTAGATAAAGTTCTTAAATAATCTCATTGACGAATTTCGAGCTCTAACATATCGAAACCGTTTATGTCGACATTTCCTAGGAAAGGCTGACACATACTTACTTTTTGATCGAACGCTTGTTGCTTATTTGTCGTATAATAATCAAGTTACTTTCCGTGTAAATTTTTAAAAATGACTGATTTAAGAGGTTCAGTAACCAAAAAAGTTTATTTTATTCATTACCAAGCACGCGAAATGGCGAAAAAAGCTTTGGATATGTATAATGAAGAAAGGCAAAATAATTTTTTGACCTTGCCTTTAATGGCAGACCGAGTCGATATACCGGAGTATCAAAAGGAACATTATCTGTAATACAAAAAGAAGCTAAAGAAGCTTACGAAGAACGAAGAGTCCTTACCTCTTCGTTC
Organism: Erebia palarica; assembly: GCA_964035005.1. Lineage (NCBI taxonomy): Eukaryota > Metazoa > Arthropoda > Insecta > Lepidoptera > Nymphalidae > Erebia > Erebia palarica. Next base: position 30,907,052 of record OZ035986.1, read on the forward strand.
TTCGTAAAAAAGATGATTTTAATCGTAGGGTGATTCACAGAACTCTACAAGACTTATCTGACTAAAACAATCGTCCCTACTTGTCCGAATGATTTTATTTTTTTTACTTAAGAAATGAAGTAAATTTTGGACTTTATTATTGTGTTTCAATCAATATTTTAAATTATGCTTGTTTTTGTAATTCATTACGGTCACAGTACTAGCACATACCTAAGCTCTGCATTCAACTCAATTTGTCGTTGTCTCAAGCAATAGATGTCCTCTGGTGAACGAAGGTATATTGTTATGTTATTGCCTATAGATAATATTATTAATAGCATTAGTATGTTTGAGTATTATAGCGTAGCTTACGAGTTACTCCAAAAAGAAAATACTCGAACAAATAACAACTAACAGACCCGTATAGACGGATTAATCAAACATCAATTTCATTTTGGGGTTTGCAGATTATAAAAACCTTTCAAATTCCCATTGGAAAGCAAAAATAGACGCGCAACAACTTGCACGAGGGAAGAGCAATAAAAAATCATGTTTTGAAAGAGGCGATTTTAATTTCAGGCAACGGTAGGTAGCCTAAAGTAAGGAATATAATATTTTGGTGCAGGATACCAATTTCACTATAAAGCATCAAGGCAAAATCTGATTGAAACTTCCAACATGATGGACTTATCGTTTTTTTATGTTATGCAAGTAATAAAGATTCTGGATGCTGCAGATAATGGGAAACAGATTATTCAATTAAAAAGTGTACTTTACTGAATTAAAAATATAATTTGACTTAAGACTTTTACAAGGTAAGGCAGCTACCACCCACGGTAGTTGTGAACATTGGCTTGTATAACATCTATGGACATAAAAATATTTTATTACATTAATACAATAAAAAATAAATTTAATATTTTCAACAACTTCAAAGGAATTCTATAATCATGGCCTGTTTACTATTTATTGCAGGACTTTTCAATCTTGTTCAAATTATATCACCATCTACAGAAACAGAAACCTTGAGCAAGGTACCTAACAATATAGATGATGCTGTCGATGGAGAAAAGTTTTTTAAAAACGTCGTCAATGGGGAAAGTTAGTATATGGTATAAAATTAGTCTGATAAACACAAGCTATAGTAGTTTATATTGTTAATTATGTAGACAGCATATAATTATAATAGTAATATTTTATTTGAATGAGTATAATATTATAATTGCTATTAGTATCTTATATACCCAATATATTTTACATCTACAGATTAGTATTTATCAGGTGCAAAATTGTTTTAATATAAAGTATTTTCTAGAACCCAAAGAACAGCCAGAATATTTGCTTTTTACGGCGCCATTTAGAATTTGCAAGGGAGGATGCTCAAATATCAGCAACTTTAATATGCTTTTTCCCATTTATGTTGGACAAAAGAAAAGTCAAATAATGTACCCAAAAATTTACTCCGAGGACCATCAAAATATTTATTCAAAAGCAGATCGTGCTCCATTTCGAGAGAGCACCACTAGAGTACCTTTTACAACATGTCCTACCTGTTCGAATGATTTTGAAGAAGGTATGAGACCGCCGTCTGTTGGTCCAAATTGTAAAGTCAAAGTTAGCAAAGTCGATTTTGGTGTAACTCGTGCGTTTGGAACTAAAATTTTTTTAAAAAGGAAACGTAGTTCTTCACGACTTGCAAAATGATAAATTAATAAGAACCGATTATGATCTTTTAAATTCTCGTCAGCAATCAAAAGACAACTTTTATGGATGGCCCTTCAGATCAAACAAATAAATATTCTAAAAACATAAAACAAATATTCTTATTTATCTCTTAGCATCTCATAGCCTTTATCGTATAAAATTGTTTAATAATATTATGAACATGAGATGATTATAAGTATTTCACCTATTGCCTCACTTTTTTTGTGGATATACTATAATAATTAGGACTGCTTTCTTTGGGTGTAATTTCTGATAATTTGTGGGGTTTATTCTACGTTTGAAAGAAAGTCTACTTTGAACAATCAATTATTTAAGAATATTATTATCCTAAGTTTGCGGCTATTTTAGACGGATTTCAATGACATCTATAAGATTATATTTTTTATACTACTGACGGGAACTTATGTTGAAGTTGAAGGCACGTTACCATGGAATCATTGGTCTTGGTCAGCACCCCAAGAACCTATTGAGTATTTCTTTCGACGACAAGCAAATAGTAACTTAATGCCAATAAAAAAACCACAAATTGCAAGCGAGTGTCCTCCTAACAAAGGTGAGTTTACATAATATTATTTAGCACGTAAATATATGCCAATAATGTTGTTTTTCTATATTTTACTAAACATAAAAACACGTGTCGAATTGTAAACCTTCTATTTTTTGTCGATTATATTTCATGTCAGTAAGCTTTTTGGCTGAATGATAAATTTAAATACAAAAAGGCTCCATTCAAAGAAAGCAATAAAAAAAAATACTTAAATCATACTAGCTGATGCCCGCGACTTCGTTCGCGTGTATTGAGGTTTTTTGTTTCCTGCGGGAATTCTTCAACTCCGGGATAAAAAGTAAACTATGTGTTAATCCAGACTATAATCTCTCTCTGTGACAAATTTTAGCCAGATCCGTTCAGCCGTTCTGGATTGATTGAGTAACAAACATCCATCCATCCATCCATACATCCATCCATCCATCCATCCAAACTTTCGCATTTATAATGTTAGTATAGATATGTCACCGTAAGATTGTAAAAACGGTTACATTATAATCTAACTCGCAAAATTGTAAGCTGTCGAAAGATTGCGAACCGTTCAATGTTTTGAGTGTCAACTTTTGAAATATTCATTGTATTTACGTTTTCTTGTCTGTTTCTTTTAGGTTAGGTTAGGATTTGACATAAATAATCAGGTAGTGCCCGGCCGCAGTCCGGGCACTCAGGTTCTATCGTGTAATATACCTAACAGATTACAATTTAGCGAAAAATAATGCGTTAAATTGTAATCTTTCGACAGTTTACAATTTCGCGAGTTAGATTATAATCTAATGGTTTTTACAATCTTACGGTGACAGATATAACGCTATACCTACTGTTTGTATTTGTATTAATTTTGTCAAAGGGCAGACATACTATAATATATGTCATTTCGTTCTTAAGTTTAAATAATTGAGCAAACTATTTTAGATGAACTATAGAATGTGTTCACTCAATATAATTTAATTTTTACCAAAGAGAATGAGTATCTCAATTCTCGCCAAGACACCTATTCTGACAAAAAATTCTCATTACTAGCCTGAACTTATAAAGTAAGCGGTGTTTGTATCAGCTAGTACACCCATAACGTGGGACTAACTGATGCATGGCATGCTTTAAAATGTAACTCATGCATCATTGATGGAACCCTGAAACTTACACGAAAGCATAGAGTTAATATAGTAGGTACTCTTATATTATTATCTTAAGATAGTCTTACTCTGAGCACGCAAGTTTCTTTCAATGCAGTTACTAAGTTTCTGGACTCGCTTTTATGAACGTAATAACTATTTTAAACTTAAAATTAAACGACTACTTTCTAGAATGCTTTAAGGAGTACAAATTCAACGAAGATATGTTACATTTTCTGAATATAAAGGGTTTAATCAAAATCGAAGATCTGAGACAGCTAAAAGAAGACTTTTTGAAAACAAACAAAAGTGAAAACTTTACTGAAAAACTTGTTAGAAAGCGAAGACATGGAGCTGTTATTGGCGATTCAAAAGAATTACAAAAAAATTGTTGCTGTCCACCGATGACCATAAATGTGCCTACTTTTATAACTGACAAAAGATATAATGATGTCCTTGAACGAACTAATAAAATAATGAAGGATAAAAATTAGTGAAAATAATTATTTTATGATTCTAATATTAAATTAAAATAAATATACTTCTTCTCCGCGTATTTTTCTTTCAAAGTGACAATCTATCTATCTATAAACGATAATTCAAACGCAAATGGAATTGCATTTAATTGTACTTAAGACGTGCTGATAAAATCAATCGGCAGATAACTAGGCATTTCGAGACAAGCAGAAAAGATCAAGTCTCAATTGACAGCCTTAAAGTCGCCACCTATCTGGCTATAAATTTGAGCCTACATTGCACGTTGAGGTTACAATGCCTAGGAAAACTACTAAGATCCTCTTCTATTACGTGACGCAATTATAAAATTTTGCATCAGATCATAACAAAATATTAAATTTCATACAGCATAAAATATGCATCGATACAAAAAGTACTGAATTCTCTTATCAACGTATAATACATTTTACAACAATAAAACCTTTCAAAATGCATGTTTAAATTAATACAATATTTTATGTACCTAGTAATAATTTAACGGCTGCAAACAATACTAAGGTTTAGACACCGTACAAAAATACTATATGCGTTATGGGTTGGAAATTATCGACTGTTTTGATTTTAATTCTTAATTTTGAGTTCATTGAAAATAACGATAAAATAACAGAGAGATACAGTAAGTTATTAAAGTCGATCTTACTTCACCGCTATTAATACTATATTAAGTAGACTTTTCCCACCTTCAGGTACTTAAAAATATTCTAGCCTATAATGGCAGCAATTTGTTGTTTTTTTACAAAAAAGTTGCACATACTAATAAATGTTGAAATATTATAACAAGTACCTGATAATTATTTTTTTATCCAATTTAAAGCCAACACTGAACTTGTCGAAGATTCTCTACCACTAGACGGTAAGGACAATATTTATAATAGTCCTACTAATATTATAAACGTGAAAGTTTGTAAGTATGGATGTATGGATGTTTTTTACTCTTTCACGCCAGAGCAGCTGAACGGATCTGGATGAAATTTGGTACATGATAGATAGCTAGTCTGGAATAACACATAGGCTACTTTTTATCCTGGGAAATCAAAGAATTTCCGCGGGAACCAAAAAACCTCAATCCACGCGGATGAAGTCTCGGGTATCAGCTAGCCTATACTAATATTATAAAGAGGTAAAGTTTGTGAATTTGTGACGTTGTAGGGACGATTTTGAAAATTCTGGTACCAATAGAAAACCACATTATGTGTGAGTGTCATAGGCTATATATTATCCCAAAAATTAGGGATTTCCCGTGGGAATTTAAAAGACGCGAACGAAGTCGCGGGAAAGTATGCTAGTTAATTATAAAAAGTTAAGGGTCAAATCCAAATAATTTGTACATTTTATTTCTAAGCGAAGAAGCCATTGGAACAAAACACAAGTACACAGAAACTGTTCAGGGTAAGAACACGTTTTATTTTGAAATACTTATTTATATATATTTTACTTGGTATATTTTATTTATAAAACAGTCGGGTCAGACACACTTTAGTGGTTTCGTTCCTTAAACTTTTTTGTCAACTTTATTTTTATTTTCAGAATGTACAACAAATTGTGATAGACCGCCCATAGTTTTGCTACCAGTTTTTATCAAAATATACAGATACCCACAAAACGTTAAAAATAAAATAAATAGCATATAGAATAAAAATTCAAATACTACTTTAAATGTTGTGTAAGTCTACAGATGTATAGGTAGGTACTATTCAATAAATAGGAAACAAAGAGAAGAGGACTAGAAATAACTGACAAAGGAAGTAGGAGTGCCATAGCTAAAGGAGGAGTAACAAAATGAAGACGTTTGTATTTTTCTATCTAATATTTTTCCACTAAAAATGTCATACAAGTTATTTAGTAGTTAAATGGTCAAGCTTAATTCTAAAACAAACAATATTTTTTACCGTCAGCGAGTGCAGGCTTACAGAGGGGAATGGTTGAGTGGAAGCAGTTTTTTAGATGGCTTACATAGTCGCGTACTATTGGAGTGATAAGAAGGCTCAGGGTCACTCAGCTGGCGATAGAGTGAGCTATACCTACTTGGGGTATCCCTACGTGATCAATCAGAAATGAGGAGATCCCTACGAACAAGTGTTACCGACATAGTTCGAAGAGTCGCTCAGCTTAAGTGGCAATGGGTGGGGCACATAGTTCGAAGAACTGATAGGCGTTAGGGTCTCATGGTGCTTGAATGGCGGCCTCGCACCGGAAAACAGCGATCGCAGTGTTGGACGAGCCCCAAATATGTGGACGCACGATCTGAAGCGAGTAACTGAGATTAATCTTTCTTAAACAGTACATTACATAACAAAGAGTTGGTTTAATCAACATTGACATTGTTTAAAAAAAGTAAAAGAACGAGCAGGTGTTAACAATGTGCCGCTGAAAGAAAGACGTTTCACTCATAACTATTCGACTGTGCAAAATGATACGGTAAGAAAATCATTTAATATTTTATTTGTTAATAATAAAAATAACAATTTTGATAGCAAACAAATAAAAACTGGATGCATAAGATATAGATAAAAGAAAGCGTGTTGGAGAAAGACTGACTAACATCTCAAAGTACATAAAGCTACAATGAAATATTCATACTTCCATACTAATAAATGCGAAAGTGTCTATCTGTCTGTCTGTCTGCTACGCTTTTACGTTCCATCTGTTCAACCAATTTTGATGAAATTTGGTACAAAGGATTCAAAACCTTAATCCAGGTGGACCAAGTCGCGGGCATCATCTAGTATATTATATAGGCAAGAAACTTTGTTTCTTTAAAAATCAATAATGTGGGGGAACTCAAAGCCAAAGCTTTGAATTATAATTGTAGAAAAATGCATATGAAGCTCATAAAATATAGAAAACATAATTAAAGGTTAAAAAAATATAATGAACTAGCTGATGCCCGGACTTCGTTCGCATGGATTGAGGAATTTTGGTTCCTCCAGGAACTCTTTAATTTTTTGGTATAAAAAGTAGCCTGTGTATATTGCCTATGAATATAGTCTGGAATAACAATTCCAGACTATTTTCCGTTCAGCCGTTCTGGCGTGATTGAGTAATAAACATTCATCCAACCTTTCGCATTTATAATACTGGTAATTACAACCATTTTAACCGATACAATAACTTGTGATGTTTAATCACTTCTTCACATACCTACATTAATATCTTATGAGTGATTTATATTTTTCAGAAATTTTCCTCATACGCTACTTCTGTGTGAGTTTATACAAATCGTTGTAGCGTCCATAACTGGTGTCACATACATGGACCATTTTGATTTCGAGCAGCGATATAGAGATGTGAACGAATGCAACCCATACTACTGGCACCCTCTACACTTGCCCCAAGAATGCGTACAAATGTTACAAAAATTAATACGATCGCGTTTCAAAACATTGACGCCATACAGAATCGTCCAAGAGAGGATTTCTCAACCAGCAACGCTAATGTTTCCATACAATTATGCTTATAGCCCAATTTATACTGAGTATAAACCAGAAGTGAAATCCTTCCCAGATGAAACAAAGAGTACATCCCAATATCAAAAGTTGTATGAATTATTAAAGCGAGATGTGCAGGATCTTCCGAGCGTACCAGTTCTGGGCGTTTCGCCATTTCTTGGAGTCATTGCTATGTATAAGCAACCCGTATCATATAAAAGCGTAGCGATGATTAAAAAGCTTGCTCGAGTGTATGATAATTCCGATTTGTTCACCAAAATACAATCAGGGAATACTAATAATACTGATCAACATGATAAGCAGCAAAAAAAGAAAAAGAAGAAACATCGTGGTAACGATGCGATAGCATTGTTAAAAATTAAAAAATTTAAATAATTTTCTAATATGGTTTTCACTTTCCTTTTATTGATATAAATATTGGCGCCTATATCTGTGCATCTATATACGATGCCTCGTTGTAATACTGATGTCCTAAGTAAATGTAACAAATCTTACTGTTTCATCCCATTTCATTCCGTCAGTCTGTGAGCGTACACTGCTGGACATAGGGCTTTTCGAGAGCGCGTCCCTCCGCTTTCTTCATCCACCCTATTCCCGCCACTTTCTTGACAGAACCCCACAGACATGACCTGCCCACTGCCACTTCAGCTTCCTTAACCTTCTTTAGTTTTTCTTACTGTATTTTGTTTGAACTATTATTTTGAAAATCTTCAGAACTACCGCTTCGTACAATACGTACAATACGTAAGTATATTATTTTAAATATTATTGAGTATTTTGTGGCATAGTACTTAGGAGGGATTAGTTGTTGGTAATGACAGTTTGCAGCAGTAGTCATGCAGCAAGCCCGATTTGAGCCAATTTGGTACAAAAGCATCGTAAGGAATCATCGATCGGTGGCACTGACCATAAGTGGCTCAAGTTATCCTACCACACGAAATGAACATTTCATTTAATTTCAATCGATTATACAGATGCAACTCTATGTACGATTATGTACCTATGTATGTGTGTAACTAGGTAATTAGGTATGCAAACTGACGTTGGTGGGCATCACCTAGTACGTAAATATGTTTAGAATATAGACAAAACGCCATTATACTGCAATGGTCAAGTTTATAACTGTCTGAAATGTTTCACTCTAATACAGCCCATCATCTGGGAAATGTTTCACTCTAATAAAGCCCATCATCTGGGCAGGTTTCCAATCTGGTAATCTCCACTCAGCGGGCAGTAAGTAGTGGTATATTCTGTAAAACCATTTTCTATTTCGCAAAGTTTTTCATAATGTAAAGCAGGATACACACGGTAGCGACTTTGGTAGACTGCTACTCGCTTGCGATGTAACATTTGCTATGTGGCTGTAAATAAAAGCGATCGCGATATCGCTTAATCGAATCGCTCCAATTCTAAAATGTCTCTATTTTTTATCATTGTCAAAATATATGCAAACAGCTGCTAGGGCTAAAAACACAGGCAAAAGCCGCTATTATGTTGACACAATAGGCTTAAATCGCCATCGATTCGCTGCCGACAAAAGTCGAGTTAAAATTTTAGGGCGAACTCGAGTCTTAGAACGTCAAAATCAATAATATTTTATTTTGACGTTATGGTAGGACTCTCGAACTACAACGTTGCTGAGATTTTCAAACTCAAAATAAGACAAAGTAAAAAAAATCAATATCATACGAGTAGGCCATACTATAATGAAACAGCAGAGCATTTTTTCTGGTAACAATATGTTCCACGAAAAGCTGTCTATGCTACCAACCAATCAATACTTAATATCAAAATGTACCTATCAATCAGTAAGTCTAATTTCAGGAAATAGAAAATGCAGGTATTTAGTTTGGCCTTTAGGGCAACTCTGCAGCGATAAGCCTCAAATGTCGGTGTATTATTTATTAGGAATATTCTATTAATATATTATGATTATTTTAGACGAGTAGTTTTAAGCGGACGGTATACATGAAAAAAGGTGTATAATACAGCAGAAAATAGGTGTATAATATTAATATTGATAATATTCTAGTTTGACAAAATCATCATCCAACCACGCTTTAGAAAGTATTTACTCATTTTACGCTAATTAGCAATGTTGAACATATCTTGAAAATGCTACACTAGAATTAATTACTGGCCGTGTGCCATTAGTTTCTGACCAATAATAATATCTAGAGAGATGAGTAAACATTCAATTAATCAGAGCTTAGTATAACTAAACAAATATTATATTACAAGATCATGCGTGGAATGCGTGCGCGTGCAATGCGTGGAATGCGTGTAATAGAGCCTATCTCCGGGATACACGCTATTTTTGTGTCGAAATGAAAAGCTAGCAGATAAACTGAAAGACAGATGTCTTCTGTCTTCCAAATGCCTGCCCGTCGGCGTAGGTATGTTTGTCTCTTAACTTTTCAGGGCTTAATTACTAGCTTATAGCTAAGTGGAAACAAACAGTTATTATAATAGTATTTGTGTGCTAATATAATAACTATGTGCACTTAGCAATTTCAGTCAGTCAATTTTTATAACAATATATAATGGATGATGGGGAGAGGCAAAAATAAATTGTCCACCATTACTACGAGTAGATACTGAATGATTTTAATTAAATTCACGTTTAATTATCTGAAAAATAAACAGGTTTGCATTCGTTTAATTGTTCGAAGTACAGACCAGATACATATATAAAATATCGCTGGTTCGAAGTTAAAATAAATTCATGAAATTAAAAAAGGAAAAATGTAAATAAACTAAAATTTCTGAAAACACCAAAACCAAATGATAAAGCTTTATGGCACCTGTACCTACTTTTCAATTCTGTAGTATTTGAAATTACTTAAAAAGTTTACTCATTTTCTATGCTCATTGTTCTATAAATGATGAAAACAATAAACGAGGCCCCATTGTCCACTCAAAAAAGTCTTTTCATTGGAAACTACGTATATGGACTTAAAGTAAGAAATTTCGTTCAAATCGCAACTCTAATCATCGTTATCATCAACTACTGTAATAAAAATCATGAAAATGAAAATTATTTTCAGGGTAAGTGTATGACCACACTATTTGGATATTCAACTCTTTCATCTTACCTAAGCCAAATCGCACAAGATAGTTTTAGCATACCATCTTAGGGTTCCTTAGTCAAAAAAGAACCCTTATAGTTTCATCATGTCAGAAAGCTATAATTTTGCATGACATCTTTTTTTTGCATAAACATTGGCATCCACAAAATTTTGCATAATAAATAAATAAAATCAGGAATATTTTTTTCTCGCCTACTAGGACAAGTATGGCTTAAAGATAAGCTATGAATCATGGTTCGCGCGTATCTTTTTTTTTACTGATCAATATTAAAATTATGATGTTTTTGTTTTTCAGAAATTTCTATTGCTAATATGGACAAGCTTAACGCACTGTTCTGTGTCTGGTATAAGCTATATGGATCCTATTAAATTTAGTTCCATTAAAAATAAACTACCTCCAGGTGAAGATCCTTGTAACCCACTATACTGGTATCCGAGACAAATTCCCAAGTATTGTAATTTTGATAATACTGTAAGACCAACAGTCTCTGAAAAGCCACCGACAGCTCATACATTACCTCCACCAGCATCTCCAATTCTGGTTCCAATGCTGCCTCCACCTGTTCCGATATTACCTCCACCGGTGCCAATATTGCCTCCACCTATACCAATACTGCCACCTCCGATGCCAATATTGCCACCACCTATGCCAATATTGCCTCCTCCGCCACTAATAGCTGGACCGTTATCTTTATTTCCAGCGCCTCCTCCAGCTCCTTTGATATCCATATCATCAAATCCATATCCATACTCAAATTTAAATCTAATGTCTGGTTTTTCTTCCAATTCGCTATCATATTATCCATCATTCCAACGACCTCTCACAGGCCTTGTACCGGGAATACATGGTCTGGTCACAAAGGATGGTGGCATCAATATAATGCCATTCTCTGACGCCTACGCCAATATGCTTGAAAAACATAAAAATAAGATGATTCGAAGAAAACTTCATAAGATTATGGACAAGTATGAAAATTATCCATATTCAAGTGATTATAGAAGCTTAAGAAAATACGAAAAATATTTCACAGGTGACTAATACCAATAAATTTAAAGCAAAAGAGGTATATCAAGACTTTGTAATGAGCTTTGTTGGCCCCACTGCCCAAGTTCCAAGTTGAGAAATTTAAAATGCTACTTTTTGTTAGAGTCAAGTGTCGGTTATTTTTGAGTTTGTGTGTGAAAAAAATCGTGACAGCAGTATAGGTATAACGAAGTTAAAAGGAAGACATTCACAGCTAAGAAATTTTTACAAGTTATACTTATAAAATGTCCGCAAATGCTGTGACGGGCAACTACGGGACCCTATACTGCTCATGGCCCGACACTCACTTGGCTGTTTTTTACGGGTGCCAGCATGGCGAGCAACGCATCGCGGTTTACTATATCAGGCAATCTGAGTGCCTCGTGGGAGATTTTCTTCCTATTGGATCGCGTCAACGTGAAGTGCATAGAACTGTCAAGCAGTTGACAGCTGGCGCTCGGTCAATTCCATAAAACTGATAGTTAAATTTAACGAGAATGAATACGTATAGTTCGCGCGCGAGTTGAATGCAGAGTAAATGTATGGTGACACATATATTTACTCTGCATTTAATCCACGTGCGAACTACACAAATCTCCCACTTGGCCTGCTGTTAATGATGATTGTGAGATATCCCTCATTAAGATTATTATTATAGAAAAGATGATAATTATTAAAAAAACAATTTGTTTATTAATCTAAAATTTTTATTTATAATTGAGAATAACAATAAATTTTGTTAAATTTAATCTACTTTGTGTCATCAACAAAATTAGTCGGAACCAAATTCACAATTTATACATAAAAACCGTTGTTATCAAAACTCTTTAGTCTAAAGCCTAATTTCCTTGATGACATTTCTAATAATAATAAAATATTTATATTTTAAGTACGAGACTACAAACTCTTACTAATACAATTATATCCATTGGACGGATCACCTGAGGGCTCACGTTATATATACATCCTAACATAATAACTAATGCCTATACATAATTGTAATAAGTACTTCTAAGTATTGTGATTTAATCTTATTTCGATTTATTATCATATTCGATTACTTGTATCTACTGAATATAAATAACTTATGAAGCGTAATATTTCTAAGTTAAATTGTTATATTAATAAACTGGGTGATTTTTATTTCGTCTCGAAAAAATTTGAGGGTGATAGGTGAATTCCATGGCATCGTTACTTTATTTTATTTCGTTACTATCAATAAATACTACTCACCCAAAGTATTATTTTCATATTAAAAACAGGAATTCGACAAGAAAAAAGTGAGGTTATTAAAATTGAAAATCATTGTCAACCTACACGCCTTATTCAGTGTTCGCATGCGCGAGTTCGTTGAACCAAACGCTCAGCTGTTGCGTACATTCATCGCAGTAAGTATGGCGTGCGTTTATTTAGTTTTACGGACATGATAGATCATAGTGAAACCAAAAATATTAAATAAATAATACTAAAATTCCTCTTACCTAATGTGAAAAAGAAATTGGCAGTCATAGAGACTGCCGATAGAAGTGAAAACTAAATCCATTCAATTTTACTTGTAAAGTTAAACAGAGCACAATACGTCACGAGCATGTCGGTGACGCGAACCCATAAGATTATCCCTTACCAAAAAGTGCTCAACGCGGCTATAGAAGTTTTAAAGCCAGATTTTGCGACAAAATCGTCACTTCGCAATCGTGCATTGTAGAGTCAACATCTCCTGAAGATGCTCCGGTATCGGAGTGAAACGTACGTTGAGGGTATTTTTTAAGGTTTACGTGGTGTGGTGAATATTGAGGACATCAAGTTCAGGATACGTACTGTACCACATAGATTTGCCTTCTGTGGCAGATTATAGCGAATTAAACTTCTAATTTCTTCATTGTCATGGATTTCCGCAAAGTAGGACTTCTATCCAATAAAGAAGTTTTCACTTCAAAATATCGAGACGCCAAAAAAAGTCACCCGTTATATCGCTTAAACATCCCTACATAATATAAGAGTTAATATTGATATAAATATTAATATTAGTAAAATATGAATAACTACAATACCTACACAAAATGCATGATCAGATCACTAATCCTATTTAAGTATCATTTTGCCGCGGAATATATACCTGTCTGTTAAAAAACTTCACGAAAAGCCTTCATAAAAATGAAAATCAATAGGTAAGCCAAGTTATCAAAAAATTACATTTAAAGTCACCTGTTTTTTTTAATACAATATAATATTATTATTGTGAATGAACTAGAATTTTAATTCGCTATAATCCGCTACAGTAGACAAATCTGTGTTGTACAGTGCGTGTCTTTCACCTGCAGCATGCGACACCCACCACCCAGCAATTCGCACAGGCACAACACCACACCACACAAATCCTCCAAATCACTCTCAACGTTCGTTTCACTCCGACACCGGAGCATCTTCAGGAGATGTTGACTCGACAATGCACGATTGTGAAGTGACTATCGTATCGCAAGTTCCGGCTTATATACCTTATATGTCTGCTTATAGGAACGATCAAACACAAAGGTCCCACTTCGCTAAACATCTTTTGGACAGTGGACATGAGGTGGGCAATAACCATTCATATAAAATCCTGCATAAATGTAATAAAGGGTTTCGAATGTGTGTTTGGGAGCAATTAGAAAAAATTAAACACAATAATAAAGGATTTGAGTTGCTAAATGAACAAATAAACGTATCAAATTCACCTTTACTCAATTTATACAGTAATAGGGGAGGGCGCGGGGCTTCAGTATGAGCCATGCCAAAAAGGTATATAAGCCGGAACTTGTGATACGATAGTCACTTCACAATCGTGCATTGTCGAGTCAACATCTCCTGAAGATGCTCCGGTGTCGTAGTGAAACGTACGTTGAGAGTGATTTGGAGGATTTGTGTGGTGTGGTGTTGTGCCTGTGCGAATTGCTGGGTGGTGGGTGTCGCATGCTGCAGGTGAAAGACACGCACTGTACCACACAGATTTGTCTACTGTAGCGGATTATAGCGAATTAAAATTCTAGTTCATTCACTATCATGGACTTCCGCAAAGTCACGCCTGTTTCTATTCAATAATATTATTATTGTCAAACGTTTTGTAATCTCGTTTTTCCCACCGCATTAACAAATAAGGTAGCTGCCTGGGTTAAAAAAATATTATTAAATTAATTTTATAAATAATATAAGGATTCAATATTTTATACATATAGAAATAACCTGGGAAAATAAAACCAAAATAAATCTTAAGGTATTTTTCCGTCAATAACTGCAATCTAAATAATATGAGCTTATTTTCAGCACTAACAATGCAATGCAAAACGCGTGAAATCTGGGTGCTGACTCGCTTGCAACTTAAATAACGAGCTCATCAACAATTGTGATTACCTAGCTAGAATCTATATTACAGTAATTTTTGTTTTAGGTTATCAGATCAATATCAAGTATATATTTTATAAATTAATATCAGAGTATATAATATAATCATGTATGAAATATTCTAATAAAAATCCAAAAACCAAGTATGGATTTGCCGGAAGATCTAGTTTGCCATGCCCAAGCAAAGCCAGCATACCTACCAACTTTATGGGGTGAAAGCACACTAGCCAGACGGGACGAAACGTCGTTCCCCTTCTACGCGAACGTTTTGGATGGACGTTCTTACTAAATACCTCAAGCACCTTATGGGATCTCAAGTTGTGAATAGCATATTATTATTATGTTGGTATATTTTATCCAAATTATGAAATGCGTTTCGGCTTAGTGAGCTTTCGAACTTTATGGAATCGTCACATTCCAAAAGTATCATAATATTACGAATAGGCTAAATAGTTTTTTTTTTGTTTTTGGAGATGTTCTCTAAAGGTATTCTGACGAATAAAACACGTAGTCTACAAAAACAATGATAATAATAATGATTATTGACGACTAATAAGATTTCATAAATCTTCCTAAAACTTATCCTAATAAAATTCTTATGTTTACTTTCTTAATTATACTAAGTGGAATGTTTCGTATGGACGGTATATTTTAATAACCAACTAAACTTAAAAACAAAATAATAATAATTAATAAATTTAGTTTTTTAGGGTTCCGTACCCAAAATGTACGGGTAGGGTTACCGGAACCTACACTAATTAAGTGACAGTTTAAGCAGTCAATTTTAATAATAAATGGATTAAAGGACAAAATATTTAAAAATATATATACATTACAAATTATATTTAGACAAGTCAATATTAGTAGTTGTTTTTAAACTTTTCTTTTTAGTTATTTGTTTGTGCTCTTGTTCGATATATAATAAAGTAGTTAGAATTCTTTTATATTTTGTTAAATATAAATTTATTAAATAGAACCAAGATAACGAATATGCAGTGATTGGGTACAAAATAAACATCAGTACTTAGCCGATAGTGTTGCATTAATTATCAAAATAGTAAAACAGTTTTCACTAGGATTTGATAATATTGTTTTATTCATTATTTATTATCTATTAATTCGTGGAATATTATTTGGGAAACTCATACCGAGCTATTCTACCTCAATGGATACAAAACTACTCACCTGTGGATCTCTATGCAGCGGGTAGGTTTAAACCTTGTTTGAATATATTGGATAAATAAAATATATTGGCAGACGGCAGGAAGTAGCCACAAGCATCTCTTTGACAGAAAACCAAAAATGTTTTTCGATTGATATGTCAAAATGAAAGTCCGTCACAGTATAGGTATTAAAATTCTACCTCTATGGTCAAAGCGCTCGTAAGCCGATACTATATCAATATTAACTTTGTCTGACCAACTTTCTTTATTTACCATGGATGTACAGAGGCCTTGCTTCCGCCTCGGAGGTTATTAAAACAATTTGTGAATAACATTTTGGTTACGTTACGACATCGCGTAAAATCCTATCCAAAATTCGGCTTCGAAAATATAGAGCCACGCAAATCGGACGAAAATGTTTTATTGAGCTCAACCGCGGTTCAACAAATAAAGGACGGTAAACAAAAATTTCATCGAGATATACATAAATCCATCCATGCAATGCAGTTACCGATTGTTGCTCTGAACTTCTGATATTCACACAGCAATGTGCTCAAAGGAATATTAATAACATTTGAAAAATTATACTTCTCTAAAGTATGACTCAGCTTATGTCTACTCAATCACTCATCTTTTAATAGCTCCTATAAAATCTTATTCCCTTTAGCAAATTGATATTTATTTTAGTAAGTACATAATTTTATTTTAGATTTTCTTCCAGTATCCATTAAACCAATCATAATTACTTACTACGTCATCAATTTTGAAACGGACTGAGTATACGAGCAATCCAATACACTTTTCATTTCTAATCACATAGTTATATTTTAATAAATAATATTAACAACATTTAGGTATCTACTTATTCTATGAAAACTAAAGACTTTGTCGTAAAAAAAATAAGGTTTCGTACATATATTATGCCAAAATATTATTTGCAAAATATTAATAGATGTTAAATTCAACATTGCTTCAGGTAAATTTGCTGCAGTTCTCGGTACACTTACGTATAATACTACGTACGTTAATACGTATTAACTATGCTATTATCTTTCACAAATGAAGCATTTACTAGATGCTTTCTTGTTGATAATTTTTTTTAGTGCTTGTAGTATTTAATGTAGTAGGGTGTGTGTTTGTGTATGTGTAGATACTTTCCTACACCGCGGGAATCCAATCCACATCGAAGCATAACGCGGTGTGAACAATATCATCGCGCTTCACTTCGTGCCACATAATAGATAAATAAAATGTATTATTATCGACATATATATATTATGACCGATATGTAAAAAACCTCTAACATTCAAATCCAATGTTTTTAAATATAACATTACATAAAAAGCAGGGAAAACGTTCACTAACATAGATAACAGCTATTACTCCCACATAGTGACATACATTACAAAATAAACTTATACTAGAAATACTTGACAAAACACTCGCTGAAATGACAAAGAGGAACAAAGGAAATAAATGTTAACAAGAACCCTGAACGCTCATATTAAGTACATTTTTACACTGTCACTATTCACCATGACTTCAATCACTTATTACAAATATCTTTTATAGAATAATAAAATCGGTATGGTGTAAATACCGATCCAATATAAATGTAGAATTTCAGAAGCGTAAACGTAACTTTTCAATTTATTTGCGTAGATATAATAATAGTGAATAGCGAAAGTTGAGACAAACAAACATATATATTACTTAGCACAACACGATAAAACATTCAAATTAAAAAACTCAGCCAAGCTGAAAAATTTATTTAACCACAAGTCCTATCATATAATATAAGCTATTGCAGTATAAAATCCTATCATATAATTTATCTCATAATATACCTACATAAGATTAGGTTGATCTACTTTAATTATTCTACTTTACGTTTTTAGATATTAAATATTTTATGAGCTTTTCTTGCGTTTCAATAGGTAATCAACTTTCAAAGCCACTATGTAATCTTCCAAGTTAACTGACACGAGGCTCGTAAGAGGATAAGATCAAGTGAGACTGAGAACATATTATTACGATATGCATGCAACATATTACGATGGATGGATGGATTATATATGAAACCCTAAATGAAACATACTTATTATATGCAAGGTACCTAATTCCCGCGTCTCCTACGTAACGGTGATCTGTGAAGTCCAGATCGGTCCACCAAACTTAAACCCAACCAGACCTGTACACCAAAGTATTCATAGATTACACGCGTACGACGACGTCAGAATCCAAGAGAAAACATACAAAACCGCACTGAATACAGTTTATTAAGGTTGATTTGCTTAACAAAACAGTAAGCAAACCAACCTAGGGAATATTACAGTGTATGTAACGTTGTATACGAGGGAGCAGTCTCTCTTCTGTCCCTACCTTTAAATGAAATGTTTCCATCATTCGTCGTCCATTATTGTCACATTTTTAACTTGGAAACTTACACACAGGCATACTTTGAACACGATGCAATGCACTTTCTACATCATAAAATTACGTGCACATCTCAAAGATTTAATGCTAAACTAATACATACTCGTGTTGATAAATAAAATAATGTAATATAATTAAATAGCTATACAACAGCGAGCCTGATTATAATATTTTTTTGAATGCTGTGCAAACATTCATAGCATAAATAGAAAACCATAAGTCTCTATCTATCTATCTGTCTGTCTGCTACGCTTTCACGGCCCGTCTTTTCAACCGATTTTGATGACATTTGGTATAGAGGTAGGTTACTCCCGGGGAAGGACATTGGCTACTTTTTATCACGGAAAATTAAGAAGTTCTAGCAGGAATCGAAAAATCTCAATCCACGCGGACGAAGTCTATAATTTTCCGAGATACAAAGTAAATCCTTCCCCGGGATGCAACTTACCTTTGTAGCAAATTTCATCAAAATCGGTTGAAAAGATGGGCCAGTAAGGCGTAGCAGAACGACAGACACGCTTCCGCATTATTAATATTAGAATGGATCATTTACACACACACATGCAATTTTAAGCTGCATGTGCATCATAATATTGTCGCCAAGCGCTACTTAATGGTTCAGACATTAAATATCATTAAATAAAGATGCACCTCGATTATAATTTTGTAACAATTTCCGAGACTAGATAACCGAATCGATCGCATCAATTGAATTTCAATTCTTAGAAATGCGGATGAAATAAGAGGTGGCACGCACATTTTTAATTAATTAATTATTGTCTTAAAAATGCGCCTCCTTCAGGTATTACTGATCTAAATCATGTAAGTCTAATGTAACTAATATCTTGCATGCTTTGTGTGCAATAGGAAAGCAATTTCCTAATGTGATAACAATTACTCCCTCTAGATAGGAAGCTACTTTACTAATTGATACTATTGTGATGTATTGAACTGTGTGATGTTCAGTAATTATGCTAATGATCCGAGGAAATTGCACAATAAGGTTCTCGTCAGACTGCATTGCCGAAATATCTTGAGCATTTTTACTATTAATAATTAAATATTACTTATATTATTTACCAAATCGAGAAAAAAACAGAATATTTCGAATACAAATAGACACAATTATTTACAGATAATGTAAAGAAATTCTCTTTGCAACAAGTTTTTTAGAGACAGAATTTCTTTAGATTGCATTTTAAAAATAGATATATAATTATTTACAAAAAAGTTAAAATACCAATAATACAAAAGGTTTAGGTACGAAACTACAGACACCGAAAGGTGTCAACGAGATTTAAAAATATTCTTATTAATAAAAAATTACATCCTTCGAAAAAAGTGCAAGTCGATTCTTATCTCGATTAGTTCTAAAAGTGTAAAAATTATGTCAATTGACCTCCAAAGACCAGAGGTACAATTTAAGGAGACATGACATTAATTATTATCATAATAATAGAATGTCTTAAAATGTGATTCCACAAATAAACCACGAATAACTGCAAATAGACCACGACAAACTCCAATTCGTTTCTGCTACGTAGATTCTTTCAGTGGATAATTATATCAATGTGTCATCACTTCACCCCCAAAAAATAATAATACTTCAGAACCTGTGACCAGAAGCCGGTTGTTCGGGAGGAGTGACGTTCATTCCCATATTATCATACGAAAAATCCAAAGTCGTGTCCTCCGCTGGATGTCTGTTACTGATAGCTGTGCTTATAGTCTTTGGAGTTGTAGCCTCTTGACTCTTGTCAGTTTGTGTTCTCGTGTCTAGGTCTTTAGCGTTGAGGGGCTGTTGATTTTGACGTTTCGGCGGCTCGGGGTTTCGTATTTCCAATTTAAGCTCGGGTTTTGGCTTCGGCATTTCGGCGTGTGGATTATAGTGTGTCAAATCGGTCGGATGTTGCTTAACGCGGTTCTGAAATGAAATATGATTTGATTTATTAACCTGGACGGAATCCCGTGAGCGTATGTATATACTTTGAGATAGTCAGTGTTGGAATATAGCAAAAATACTAGTCTATAATACAAAAATCTGTAATAACACAATATAATAGTTGTCTATGGACGTAGTTCATACTTCATTCCTTCAGTCACTCTCATACATTCTTCTCACTCACTTAAACAATCATTCATTATTCATTTGCTCTTTACTGTAGCCTGTACAATATTTTATTCATTATTAAACAGGCAATCGTACAGTGCAGATGTATTTTCATTTCCCTGCGAGCTCATATATCAACATTCAGATTTTTTTCTTGTCCAATAGATAAGTTGTTGTATCAAAAATTAGAACAATTCAGAGCTCTACAAATTGGGCATATTCCCGATTGGTCCTAAACTTTCAACATCAACACCCATTCCAAACCTTTTATAATGTAGACAAGTTATCAGAACGGATTTTTTGACCATCCCACGGGAGCGCAGTCGCGGGTGGTCACTAGTTATAAAACCCTATAAAGTGTCCTATAATAAATCCTATCAATATTGCTAGATAAATCAGTCCGTGATAATGAAGTCATCTAGATTGTGTGGATGATACTGTTAATATTACCTTTGATGGTTGTAGCTTTTGTTTGATGAAACGCCACGATAATCTTCCCCGACAAATAATGATCAGGACGAGCAACATTACGGCGAGTGCCACGCAGCTTATTATCAACGCAGTCTGCGCCTGACGCTGCACACCTTTGGAACAACAGTACTCATGAATAGTAAACCTAGATAAATTATATACTTACTGCCTCGTTGGTTTAGTGGTTGGCATGTTCGACTGCGGCCGACGAGGCCCTGGGTTCAAGTCCCCGGTCGGACCATATTTAAGTGTTGGGTTTTTCTGATAAGAAATTCTCAGTACTAGCCCGGAGTTGGGAAGATGGCGGTGTATCACCCCCGTGCCTCGGAGAGCACGTTAAGGCGACGGCCCCGGTTATTATCACTATCACGATAATAGTCGTAAAGCCGCCAACCCGCATTGGAGCAGCGTGGTGGGTCTAAGCTGTAATTCCCTCTCTCCTATGAGAGTGGAGGGTTGTGCCCAGCAGTGGGACGTTAATGGGCTATAGTGGTATGGTATGGGGTAGAAATAATTGCAACAGTGATAGTAGATCGCAATCCATCCAAAATCCATTGTGGCAACAAGAATACCATTAATTCAGACAATCACAACAATTGAGATTGTAAAAATGATTGATGCAGGTTTTACATAATTGGGCTATAAGGTTACAAAATTATTATATTTAAGTGGAATTTTAAGGATTAGGAATTTAATAGTCCAAGTATCCCGGGCATATTATGTGATGAACAGTCCTCAAACTGAACTATTGACATGTTTTATGTGAAATCTGTAGATAGATAGTTCAGACTTAAGACAGATTTATTTCACTCATATTAAAATGTCGTTTCAACTCTAAGACCTAAGTAATGACTTGTACATGTCCTTTCAATGTGTATATTTTAGTTTGCAAACTAGTCTGACTAAATTCAAAGTATGCTTACCTTACAATTACTTAGATTAAACTCGCAAACTTAATATTACCCCGTAGTGCTGTACATTGGTGCAAGGGAAAACTTATCGAAATCGCATATTTTATAATATGAAAACAGAGTTTATTACTGCGGCTTCACATACTTTCCAATTAATCAATCGTTGCGACAAACCACACTGTTATAAATTATAATAATATATTAAAGCTCCAGCGTTAGTATACCAGTGGGCCTACTACGCTCATTTAAGCCGTCTTATTTAGAAATTTATATTTTACATGATGTCCCTAAAATAAGGATATTAGAATTCTGATATAAGATTATCAACAATGTTGAAGTATATAATAATTGGTTTATTCGATTGTTGTATTCCTCCAGCATTGTAAACTAATGAGTTTAGGTAACTTGTAAAGTAAGCAACTTGAAAATAATGTGTCAGCGGTGCATAATATTTTTCCACGAGGTACTTATATATGCCATTCTCGTAGCTGTAAAATTTATTTTTTCTATCAATGAATTCCATTGAAACCGCGTGATAGATTTGAACCATACTCAATGTGGAGATGGAATAAAACATTATTTATACATATTTTTATTTCGGGATTTGAGATTAAACACACACATGTTTTATAACACAAACTTTAGCCACGGCTTAACATACCTAGACCTGACGCAACCATTAACGTTAATTAAAAATGCATAGTTTTATATGGTTTTTGTAATAAGGAACTTTATCTATATGCCTTCGATGTTGCTGTTAGTTCTCCGCAGGCGGTTAAATTCGTTACATCGCGAACTCGTATTTCCATTGTTAGATGCAAGCTTTTTATGACACTGCGCAGTAAAAACTACTCAGCCAAGTAGGTGATATTATAATAAAATAAGAAGACATGGAAATGCATTAAATTCGCCTTTATATAAACATACTTATTTCAGCAACCGAGAAATGCATTTTTTTTCCTCTTACATTTTAAATACATCAGATATATAGATAGATAGATGAAAACTTTATTACACACTTAAATTACATTCTAAAATAAATGCACAAAACATAACAATATATTTTAGAATGCCAATTTTGCCAGAACAAAATAAATGAAGACTAATTATACAAATCCTATCTCTGTGTCAATTTGCTATGAGTAAATTTTAGAATCGGGCTGACAATACTTTTATATTTCCGGGAAAGACTCCTCACAATGGCAACAGCATCGATCACTGCATAGTGGGACATGTTTTTGCACTCCTTCGATGGCATGCAGCTCGAGGCATATTGCATGTTTCCTTTTGAATACAATTGTAAGTGATTTACGAAAATATCAACACACTATAAAATACGATTGGAGTATCAATAGGAAAGCCTATATTAATTAAAATACTATTGTATACGATCATTGAGTATATTTCCAAAACTTTAATGAACTATAAAAATAAACGATTACCTAGGAATCGAATAACATACTTTCTCTGACAGACTTTACACAGAATATTGATGAAAACTTGCATGAGACACTTTTTGAGATTATAGCTGTTATTCAAGTCCAACTAAGAAAATTACAATGAAAAAAGCTTCGAAACCCTGTACGATGGACGGACTGATATAAGTGGCACGAATGTCATATATGAAATAAACATTTCTTAACATTATACCTATAGAGACTTTAACTCCGGTTTGGGAACCTGATTCAACTGGCGATTGCACCTCAATTAATAATTTCGCTATGCACAATAAAAAATATGTAGTACCTGCATCGCAATTGTATTATTCTAAAAATTAATATTAAAATTGTACTGCATACTTTTAATGCTCAAACACTGCAAAACATTAAATTGTTTCTCATTTCTTTTGAAGCTCTTCAGCTCAAGTACGCTTAGCAACTCAAATTGAAATCATAATATACGGAATTTTCTGAAATGTTTTCCGACAGAAGGCTTATACTTAAATGGAGCATCGATACAAAATAGAATAATTACGTTCTTAACAAGCTATAAGTGAGTATGGAGTAGAGTCAACAATAGGAATGTAGGAGGCAAAATTAATTTAATTCCGATCTTATACGGAGTGATTTTCCATAAAGTAAGTGAGTAATGAGATACTTCAAAGCAGTACGATTTTATGAAAAGTTTTCATGTACCTATGTTTTGATCCTTAACATGAAAATTAGAGAACAAAATTGATCAAAATATGAACATAAAA
Source organism: Erebia palarica (assembly GCA_964035005.1). Classification (NCBI taxonomy): domain Eukaryota; kingdom Metazoa; phylum Arthropoda; class Insecta; order Lepidoptera; family Nymphalidae; genus Erebia; species Erebia palarica. The sequence goes on from OZ035986.1 coordinate 30,931,159, forward strand.
ATTGTATATACCTTGATGATTAATATAATAAGAAGTTCGCCTTGCAAAAAACACAAAAGTAAAAATACGTAACCAAAAGGAAAAAGCCAATGAAAAGTTAACAATATTATACTCACTGGATATGTCGGAAGGTGGACCGAAGTTATCTGATCTGCGCTGATATCTCAGATCAAGCAAGTAGCCTGAAACGACAAGAAACATAACGTGAAATTGGGAAGCATATAAAACGACTTAGGTATATTGAGGCCATGGCCATAGTTAGTACTAGTTGATACCCGGCTTCGTCCGTGTGAGTTAAGTTTTTTATATTTACGTATGAGCTAATTAATTTTCCGGGATAAAAAGTATTTCCTTCCCCGGGATACAACCTATCTCCAAACTGAATTCAGTATGGTTGGTGGTCAGATAGGTTGTATCCAGAGGAAATTTCCTCAAAGTCGGATGAAAAGACGGGACGTGAAAGCGTAGAAGACAGACAGACAGTCACACTTTCGCATTTATGATTGACTATAAAGTGACTGATTTTAATATCTTAACATATAAAACTAATTCGGGTTTGTTCCAACACATAACTCTAGAACGGATGGACCGATTTTCATGGTTTTTGATTTTTTGTATTTGTCTCCGTCCCGAATAGCAGAATAACTATTAAAAACATTCAAAAAACTTAAACCACGCAGACGAAGTCGCGGGCATCAGCTACTATACCTAAGGTATATCCTGATCAGAGTCAGACATCCTACTAAAACGTGATGAATTTCATACGGTACGTGGGAAAACGCGCTTCAATTTGCAGGCATTCTGACTGATCTAGCGTGATCAAGCCCTGTCCTGGGGTAATGATATCGTTCCTATCCTTGTACTTATTATTTTAATATTGATATAGTGTTGTCCATTGTATTATGTGAGGTGCTATAGATAACGTGAGAATCACAGAAAGACAGCTGAAATTAAAAAAATATATTAAATAACCCCCGAATTGAAATAAAATGTGAAACACGTCATAGGCAACCAATTATTTCGATCTGTCATGTGGATGTTGCTTACATCCAAGCTCATGCCCCTTTATGAACTAGAAAAGTATCGATGATCTCCAAATGGCTGAAACGATTTTATTGAATCATAGCTAACACAACACGCTCGATCAAGTCACGTTTCAAACATAAAAATACTACTTAAATCAAAATCGGTTCACCCGTTTGTGAGCTACGATGGCATAGACAGACACACTGATACACACGGTAAACTTATAAAATCCCTCGTATTGCGTCGGGGATTAAAGTAAATAATAAACAAATCAATTTTAATAAGGAATTTTTCAATTAATAACTTTTATTTTATCAGTAAAGGTCATTGGATTTTTTAATTTACCAACATAATTATTATTTTATAAGTTTCATCACTCATTAGCTAATATTTCGCAACCGTACTGAATTGTTAAAGTCGCAAATTCAAATACATACGCTGTCTTTACAAAAATTAGATGGGTGTAGGTCTACACGAATCACAGAATTCCTTCAAACAATCTGATACAAAACGTTGCTGCACTTTCGCTGGATAAAGAACTTTTTTTTTTTTAAATTCATGTTTAAATATTTTTTTAAAACCCTTTGCAAAAAATCATCTACATTTAACGCCTGAAAGCTATTGCCGTTGTGCATGTGAGTCAATATCGTCACCTTTGTAATTTCATTTTGCTTTTTCCCTTTGTAATTTTTCCCTTTGAAATTTTTAGTATGCATGGCGTCAAAAGTGCACGTCAATTCACTTTCGTTGGTTGTTCCAGCAATCTCTCTGCACAAAGCGGGTGTTCAGATGTCCATTTACTCCAACTTATATTTAGCTATATTTAGGAATATCCATAGTGATACAGCGATTTCAGAACAAAGTACTCAGGGAAATAGCCAATGCACCCTGGTACGTCAGAAATAACGATCTCCACAGGGACCTAAAGATGGAGTTTGTAAATAAAATCATCCAAAAATACGCAGAAGCTCACCATCATCAACTTCGTCATCATGTAAATGATAAAACTCCTAGATAACACGGACACCAAAACGAGACTGAAAAGAACGAAACCGTTCGAATTAGTGTAAAAAGGGTACAAGTGCTGTGTCAGTGAATTAATGCCTGTGCTACTTATGTTAAAATAAACTATGGACAGTTATTGGAGTGTAAATGAGATGTTTAAATTAATTATAAGTAGAAGTTTAAGCTAGAATAATATTACTTATTAGCCCATAGGCTAGATGGTAGTAGACAATAAAGTTGCCATAATTTAAATAAAAAATGTTCTGACTGCAAAGCACATCCCTAGATAGCTGGGAGTATAATAAAGATATTTTGACAATACATATTATGTTTATTTTACGACTAATCACTCGCCCAATGATTTTTTACTTCCTTTGCCTAAATATAGTGGATGGAGGTATTTAATGAGTGTATCTAAGTTCCTGGGTACTATATGTATGAAAACTGGTATTTAGGTTGAAAATTAAGAAACATGGTGTTTAGCTAGATTTGTAAATATTTTCTCTATATCAGGGATTAAAGTCCGTCATTTTTAAGAAAGATTCATGATAATTTGTATTTGAGCTTTCGACCAAAAATTAAGATATAGGCATATTATTAATAGATAGGAACCACCAATAGAAATCTTGGAATCTCTTATTGATGAGGGAAGCTGTTGTTGCTAACATGATGGGTCTTTAAAGTCTATTCTACCTATAGATCTATTAATTACGTTTAAGTGGCACGTGAATCAACTAAACAGCAGTAAGATCCTTTACGATCCTAAGATATTATTGTCGCGGGGTGCGTCGCAGTGTTGGATCCATGTAATAGGTCTCACAAGTATATCAAGAAACCTTGCTGAGAATTTTCAAAATTTAATCATGCTCAGAGAGCAGTTTGAATAAAATGGCTGCGTCACAGGAATAACTTTGCAAATAACTTCCTCAAAGAACTTTGTGAAAACTGAGATGAACGAAATGATTACCTACCTAGAAATGAAACGCGTACTACGAAGCACTACGAATATTTGATTTACAGAAGAGCATAGAAGTCGTGTTTACAAAGACATTTTAATATAATTTGTCTCCTTCAGTTTTTTGCCTCTGAACTTTGAGAGTGCAGTCATGCACACAGAGCGCGGCAGTACCTGTTCAAAGCAACAGACCGTGACTTTAAGAGCATTGTTGCACCCTCACCGATGACCTGTTGACTGCGTTCCAGTTGGTTTAGTATCTACCGTCGCGTCGCACATGACTTTTGAATAGTGAATTCTATATCTAAAAAGTTAAATAATTCAATTTGACCCATTTTAAATACGTTTTGTTTGCTTATTTAGAACTTAAATCGTTGTTTGCAATTATTGTTATCTTTAACTTAAAAACAAATAATTATAATCTGAGCTGAGTTCATAACCGAATCTTTTCGGTAATTGCGCTTCCTGTGACCATTAATTCCGCTATTAAAGAATCTCATACGAATTAATGGCTAGTAATAGTAATTTTCTTGATAATTAAGATTAATGTTTAGGCAGCTGCGTTATTGTTTGTAATGTCTGTCCAATCGTAGACAATCTGGCTTGCAATTGTCCCTTTGTCAGACTCGTTCATTGTTGGCACTTGGCACAGTAATTAAAATAGCGTCATCATGATTCCCTTGTATACAAGAATAACTGCTATATAGTCACATTTCTTTACACTGGTCATTTGTCCATTGTTACCGCCCGCACCACAGCCTTTTAATCTTACCCAATTGAAAGGATTTCTAGGTGCAATTGTACACATATCCTAGAAAGAAAAATAAATAGTATTACAAACTTTTTTAATTGACTCGTCATTGTACCTAGACACGCAGTAGCATACAACGATTTTTACAATATAAAATCAGTAACTTGCGTGTGACATAGAACACATAAGTTGATTATTCAAATCTTCTTCTTCTATATATATGACACCGTAAGATTGCAAAAACCTTTAGATTATAATTTAACGCATTATTTTTCGGTAGATTGTACTCTGTTAGGTATATAAACCCGATAAGACCTACCTGATTCTTTATGTCAAACCCTAACCAAACCTACAAGAAAGAGACCAGAAAACGTAAATACTATGAATATTTCAAAAATTGACACTCAGAACATTGAACGGTTCAAAATGTGTCGACAGTTTATTATTTCACTTATTAGATTACAATCTACGGTTTTTGCAATCTTACGGTGACATATATAATCAATTGCTGTTCGTTTGTCTTCTTTCACTCGAGAACGGGTGGACCGATTTAGATCGAATTTTTTGTGTGTGTTTGAGTGGGTCCAATTATGAATATAAACCAGCCCTGGGGTTTATATTCATAATCGGACCCAGTAGAGGGCGCTGCAATCGGGTTCTAGGTTCAGGACAACGTCTGCTAGGCCCACTAGTATAAGATAATTATGCATGTCAAAACTAGCCCAGTCAAATCTTGAGCTTCAATTTATACAGAGTTATATGCTTTCTAACTGCCTTGTTGGTCTAGTGTTTATCATATTCGACTGCGGCCGATGAGAGTTCGAGTCCCGGGTCGGGCCATAATTTAGTATTGGGTTTTTCTGATTAGAAATTCTCAGTACTAGTCCGGAGTTAGGAAGTTGGCGGTATTTCACCCCCGTGCCTCGAAGAGCATGTTAAGCAGTCGGTCCCGGTTAAGTATCCTTAACATGATAATAATCGTTAAAACCCGCCAACCCGCATTGGAGCAGCGTGGTGGGTCTAAGCTCTAATTCCCTTTCTCCTATGAGAGCGGAGGCCTGTGCCCAGCAGTGGGACGATAATAGGCTGTAGCGGTATATACTTTATCTAATTAATTCGACAGTTCAAATTTATAATAAGTAATATTTTTAAATAAACGTTATAGCAGAAAAAACAATAAGTTGTGTTTTAAATCTATTTTGGAATATTATATGGTCTTATAAATAAATTTCAGGACTATCTACAGAATGGGACCCATTGAGATATCAATAGGTGCTTTTGTAGACAAAGCACTTAAATTCCTCCTCCCATTTTCACATTTATGTTTTTGATGGGATATACATTTCTCATATACCACCACAATATTATGTAATACTATACTACACTACATGATATGAGTAGCTTTTATGTGGGTAGCCATTTTAATATAGAGTCACATGTCGTTAGATACTCTATTAAATATTTATAGGAAAACTACAGTCACATAATTGAAAATGCAAATAATTATGCAAAAGGCGAATTAATATTCAGCAGGATTCAATCAGTTTCGTTAGGTATTATTTTCGGCTTATGAATACGACCCGTTTTTAATTATTATAAAGTTGTATGACGAAATATAAACTACATTTCTATTCAATTACTTATTGCATAATATAGTAATGCCATCCCGACAACATTTCGGTCACAAACCGGCGTTCAATCTTCACAAAATAAAGACTTTATAGTGCAATTAGTATGTGCAGCTTGTGTGTATTTTCTATTCCCTTTCTTTTGAAGTCCCATGGTACGGCGACCCAACATTTTGGGTCTTAGGCGCAGGATTGGTAGCTTTATGTAGTTTCCGAAACAGTGTGAAACATCTAAATCTTTCTAAAAGCGAGCTATTGCCAAAACTTACTCTTACCTATTCTATACATAAAAACATTATAGTGCGTACTGCGTACATATAAAAGCTCTTGGAAGAGATGTTTGACCTGAAACTTGCATTCTTCAAACCGGTGAGCGAATGAAATAGAATGATTAACAGTGGGCGAGATAGGCGATATGCGCTCACGAAACTGGTTTTTGGCGTCACAGCTGAATTTTATGACTCTTAGGTTAGGTGGGAAAACAATTAAATAGGTTCTTTTTTCTGTTTGGTCTCAAGCAGAGGCCCATTTTATTATTACGCGTATTAATATTAGCCTTATTAGTCATGAATTCAAATCTTCTACTTCTATAATACATGATAGCTTGAAAATTTTCCCGTCAAGGCATGTCGTCATTATTTTAAAGTATACATAGAGATGTCTTTTTCTTATTATTTATTTTCGTAATCTGGGGCTTTAAACAATTTATACACACAAAAAAACACCGAGTAGCTTAAAGAATCATCTCTTAATGACGTCTCCACTTCTCTTTCTTGGCATCGTACCTATTGGCAAACATGAGAATATTTTTTTGTAGCCTTTGAGTAAGACTGGTTGAAATAGGTTGGTAAAGCCATTATGAGGCGTCTTCTAAAGTTTATGACCGTTTGATTATCCGGGTTAAATAGTAGACTATATCCTTCCCCGGAATGCAACCTTTCTGGGCACTTTGTCAAAATCGGTGGAATAAACGGGTTATGCAAGCAGCAGATAAACAGACGGTCAGACAGATAGACAAACTTTCGCTTTATATTATTAGTAAGTATGGATTTTTCAGGTCAAATACAATTGCAATAGCGACAGTTGAGATATTAAGCAAACTTGATCGTATGGGAGCGTCTAATTTACCTATGTATCTTGATCCTTGGGCGAACTGCCGATATATTATTGGACTAATCCTCAAAAAATAGTGAAAATTATAGGAAATCACGAAAATTCTTTCTTATTTTTTCCTTTTTTGTGATTACGTAATTTTGCAACTTTGTTAATATTACGTTAAACTCAAACTGAAGGTGGCAAACGCAGGAATGCCAGATAACATTCACCAAAATAGGCAATCGTTATCAGGTTTGATGATGTTGTTAATTCAATAGCGTTTTTGAAGCATTAAGGTTAGTACAAATACCTTGATCATTCTAGTGTGACATTGGCAAAGGCTACACTCAGACAGACCGGACAACCTTTTATTGTTTATGCATGAGTTCCATTAACAGCTTAGGCCTATGTAGGCATAACTTGCCAATAGAGATAAGCAGTTAATGGAACTTCTCTACTTTATAAATACAATACTAGCCGTATCGAATCCTAGTAATTAGTCGATTAGATTATAATGCCTTTGTTATAACAGGTCCCTAACCATCTCGTTATCCTATTACTATTATAAATGTGAAAGTTTGGATATTTGTATACTTGCATGTTTGATTTATTACTTCTTTACTAATGCTACTACGACTGACCTGATTTTGTTGAAATTTAGAATAGAGACAGGTTATACGCTGAAATATGTAATACATTTTATACCAGAAAATTAAAGAGTTTCCACGGGAATCAAGAAACCTTAACCCATGCTGACGAAGACGGGGATATCATCGATACTAAAATTGCATGACCAACTAATATTTTGCTTACTACCTACACGTATATATACAATATATATATATATATTAATTATTTTGAATAATATTTCGAAGTTATTCATACTTTCCGTACAAGCACACCTACCTTGACACTCCTTAGCGCAGAGTCCAGAGTCGTGATTATGATGAGTCATGTTGCACACGATGTTGCATGGTGCACAGCGGTTGGTCTCTGGGGAACAGTATTCCTCCAGTTGGCAGGTCAGCTGGCCACACCGGATACCGCCCAGCGTCAGTTGCGCTGAGGCGGCGCCAGCCACGGCCAAGAAGCAAGCAAATGACGACATTTTCTTGCCTGCAACAAAAATAAATATAAACAAGTGAACTTAATTTAACGAATTAAAAAATACGACTGCCCTGCCATATTATTTTTGGAGTTTACCTCCCTAAGAAGCGATTTGCATGTTATAGCCTTTGGAATCTTATACACATTTTTATTAAATAATATATTTTTGTGAACCACTGGATATTGAACTATAGTGTTTTATATATTTTTGGAGTCTACTCATCATTTTCTAGATGATGATTATATAGTTAATCTTATTTTCGAATATTTTTTTCAACTTTAGTCTTTAATAAGCGATCATGGTCACACTATCAATATTTTTAAAAAATTTACTAGCCTATGTCACCCGGAATAAGCTAGGGATTCTAACGATACCTTATTTATCAAAATCGGTTCAGGCGTATAGAAGTTATGGTGGAATATACAAACTCACATACATACATACATACATACATACATACATGAACCCTGAAAACAAAATACTCCTTTTTTCAGGCAGTCGTATAAAAATATGCATCATACAATTAATTATACATTTATTTAGGATTAAATATCCTTACAGGCTTATTTGACTACTTGCGGGATATATTAATCGGTATTACAGCACGCATACTATTTTGCAGATGAGATTACGTGTTCAGTCGTTAATGAAGTTGAAAAAATAGCTCAACTCTATTGGTAATAGACTGATAAAATGACAAAAGTTTAATTTACAGTGTACAACAGTTTTTTTTTCTCGACTTTCTAGTGAATTAGGGAAACCCTGTGATGCTAGTTGTAGCATCACAGAGCTTCCCTAATTCACTAGTGTAACTAAAATAATGCTTGCTACCTTCTTAGACGGCAACATCACTTACCATCAGGTGAGATGGCAGTCAAGGGCTAACTTGTAGTGGATAAAAAAAATGATTTTTATTATTGTTGTACTTTCCCACTTCTTTTTAAAGTTCCTTATGAAACGGGTGGCTATATTAACAACTAATTAAATATTATTATTATTATTATTATTATAACATAGAGCCAGAGCAACCCTTGTGAGTTCGCTCAGAATTATCATTAGGATCTAGCTCTAATCTAATTCTGCATTAGGTTAATTCAAATATTGTATCCTGCCTCTTTTATAGTCTGCATCGGTTTCTTATGTATACTAATATGTATGAAGTAGGTACCTACCTACTAACTTAACTTTTTAGATATAATATGATCATTATCATTATCATTAACTTGTAAAAAAACTCCTGTATAAACTGTAAAAAATGTAAAAGTATGGTTTGGGTTGATGTACCTATAGTATTAGTTATTGCAGGTAAAGTCAAATTAGTAACAGACTTTAAATTTGCTCAAATTTTAAAAACAGTTGCGTTACTTATAACGTTTTAACTGTATTTTAATATCAATCAAGAAACGTTTAATCATTTAGGTACTCTACACATTTTACCTCAAGTCATAGACTTGCGTGACTAATTTACATCAAAGGTGGGATAAGGGAGTTTCGAGAAGATTTACGACTTCAATTTTTTTCTCTAAAGGTTTTATTTAGCGTGCGGGACTGTGGGTATAGGCTTAGAGGCAAGCATGGTATGAGTCATCGTGCAGGTAGTGTCGACAGTTAATATTTGAACATGAATAAACACCGTCATATTGTTGTCTCTGACACAGGTGCATGAGTTATCTGATGCACAAAAGATAACCCACAACACTAGATTTTTAGGGTTACGTACCTACCCAAACGAGCAGTGGGACCCTATTACTAAGCCTTCGCTGTCCGGCCGTGAGTCTGTCTGCTAAGATTTTGATGAAATTTGGTTTACAGTGAGGTTGCATACCGGGAACGACTTTTAATGCCGGATACTAAAGGAGTTACCGCGGAAACAAGAAAAAATTTAATCAACGCGAATGACGGGAATCGTCTAGTAAATAACAGTCAAATGAAGTAAAAACTAAAGGCGGGCCCAAACAACACCTTTCGTGATGTTCTAAAAAAGTATTTAAAATTATATTGTATTAAATCTTGTACGATGCTACGAAACCTCGCACTTAAACGTTTTTAATATTAAGTGAGGTGATAGGTACTTTAAATTTTTCTTAAGGATTTCTTTAGTGTGCGTGATGAGTCATCTGCAGCAAACGGGTAGCATTTAACCATTGGCGGTTAATAATATATACGCTGAAATTTTAGTGGTTGTTTTCCCGCTGAAAATGATTTACACTCTGAAGAGAACTCTCAGGCGTCAAATATTCGCACAATGTTTTTTTTTCGCCGTTTTAAAGCCAGTTATAGTGAGTTAGTAAAATAAAACGCACATAACTCAAAAAATTTAGAGGGGATCGAACCCCGGACTCCCAAATAGAGGTTTTTACCACTCAATCACCTTACCAGCTACTTATAGGTACCTAATATGAGTTCTAGATATCAATTTATAAATTCAAGATATTAACTTTTATGCTTAGTTCTAGACTTTCTACTGATCGGTCTTCATATGAGTTTTTTATAGGTATTGATTAAATCCCGTGTGTGAAACTGATAAGGGTGCCGAAACAAAATACTGACGTTATTATATTACATTGATATTTGGACCGATGTTCCAATTTTAAATTTAAAAAAAAATAAAGGAAGCCCTTTACGATATAAATTCATTAATAAGGCCTACCTATTGGCCTGGGTGTCCGTTAAACGGTTTTATGGTTAAAAATTCTCAATGTCCGTTAAACGAATCTCTCACTGAATAATAAATAGAATGACTCATACTAGCTCTCACACTAAGCAAGCAAGAGACCTACGAGTATCATATATATAATATAAGGTAACTTTGTAGGGAATTTTGTTTGTGTAGTTGTAACTCTTATTTAGTATTATGTGCAAATGTTTTAGGGTTTTCTTTTTGTTAATAATATTTATTTTTTTATTACAAAAAATATTTTTTATTTTTATAAAAGTTGTTTTTAAACTTAATCTATTTCACAAATACGACAGAAATATTATTAATATGAGCAATTAAATATGTTATCACAGTTACTGAATATTTCAGGTATAATAAGGTAGGCTGGTACTTACTTCGTCGTTTTAAATCGGTCAACCAGCTGAAGACATAATTAAATTGGACGCCCATTTAACTCCCATCCATCATAAATGTGACATTTTTATCACTAACATTGAATTGTTGTAACAAATAAACCAAAGAAACACTCAAGTACGAAATATTGAGTTGCGAATTACATTTCTATTGGGCATTTTGTAATGAAATGATTTAAAGAACGTGTGGATGGTTGAACAGTTTTTACTATGGTTGCTAAGCAACGAAGCGACTACAGGTACGTAAACTTTTACAGGGTTTGTGTAACGATCTACAGGGTTACCACTCTGGTTATACTTTGATACTTTCGTTATTTTTCTCCTACTTGCATGGAAATTACAACATGTTACACATTAGCTCTTTTCTGGCCGCATGCCATGCTGGAGGCTGATGCATGCTGGACAGCTAAACACGATATTAATAGAAATTGCTGGATAGTTCGATTTTTAAATGCAAACATGAATTCGGTGTTATGCCAGACTTATTTCTTTATTTATTCTGTTGTTTTTCATTGTTTTGTCTTCCTTTTTTAGTCTAAAGTTGGCACTCACGACGAAGACGAAATTTCTCTCTTGTTGAACAAATAGCTTGCAAATTATGTACTTACTCATTATTTTTTTAAATAACTGCGATGGTTTTGACTATCGGGAAAAAAATGTTAATTGTAAGTTACTTAATTATACGTGATATGGATGGAATGACCTACCCTACCTACTCGATTACCTTGAATTGAAGGTGCCTCACGTATCATCGAATCTATCAACGTAAAATTTTAATGACGAAGACGTTACCTAATTATCAGTTGGTCATGTGCACCCCAATTTCATTTATAGGGTTCCGTAGCCAATAAGGGACCCTTGTAGTTTTGCCATGTCCGTCCGTCCGTCTATCAGTCTGTCAGTAGTTAGTTAGAGATTTTTAGTTCTAGAAAGCTGTAATTTGCTATAATACTTATTAATCACGCCGGCAATGTGGTAAAATAAAATTTTGAGAAATATTTTTTGGGGTACCAAAACCTACACGTAAAGTGGGGATGAAATTTTTTCCTCGTATATCCCATAGTGTGGGATATCGTTGGACAGGTCGTTCAAATAAGCGGCAAGACCATTTTGGATTTAAGGATCCGTTTGCGACATTATTAAGCTTTAAAGTGTTTATTTATGTCAAGTTAGCTGGCTGCCAGCTAAACTGTTGTTTTTGGATATGTGAATAAGAGCATGGCAGTAGTATATATATCGAAGTTGCAAAAAAAAAACGCAGCTAGGGAAGATTTTCTGAAATGTACGCATAATATTGTGATTAGTGACAACTACGGAACTCTACACTGCGCGTGGCCATTTAGCCGGTTTTTTCATTGTTAGATAGAGCCTTTAACTATTTACACTCTCAAAAAGAAAAAAAATCCTCTGAGTTGAACTCTGAAAAAGCTGCGGACAGACGGACGAACGGACATGGTGAAACTATAAGAATTCCTTATTGACTACTGAACCCTTAAAAAGTGGATGATATAATTTTTTATCTTGCTGCCCGATCCAAGAAAGGGAAACCTTAAAACCCTTTAAAAAAACTATTAGGACCTTAGAACCACTTAAATATTAATTCTTAGTGGGTAGTTAATTTTATAAAGATCAAACTTCGAGCATCTAGTTGGTTAGATGCTTGAAGGCCCATAGCTAACAATAAATATTCAGAAATACTCCATGTCAATCACTCACGAAAATTCGATGGGATTTCAAGTAATACATGAAAACTCAAATGGATTACCTTCAAGAACTAAAGCTTTCAGAGGCTTTCTGTCTCTCAACATAATCTGAGCTTCATCTGATACATCGGCATCATATACCTCTCTATATGCTGTATTGCTCTTCCCTAATATTATAAACTAGCTGTTGCCTGTGACTTAGTCAGCGTGGAGTAAGTTTGTGATTCCCACGGGAACTCCTTGATTTTCCGGGATAAAAAGTAGCCTATGTCTAAATCTAATCTATGTGTAAATCTTTGTCACTCTCGAAGTCCTCAACAGTAACCATGAAAAAATCACTTGCTTTGTTGCAGCGAGATTTAAGGACAAACGTTCGAATATGTTACATTAGTATGATGGGGCCCCATAACTTTGTAGATTTAAATGTATTAGGTTTAAAAAATCAAGTGCTTTGTCACATGGTTTAAAAAAAATAACATTGCCCATCATGACGATGCGTTAAGGAAAGCTGAGAGACATAAAGGCAAGGGGAATGCCAATAGTGTGTTTATTGTTTCTGTCTCATTTGTATGCAAGTGAGGCTTCGCCGCTCGAGCTCCTACAGGCTCTAGGTGAATCTGTGCTAACAAAAACATAAACTATACTTAGCACAGACTGGTATTCAAATAACCTGACTGTTAAGTACATGTATTCGTTTTAAGTGTTTATAATAAATATTACTATGTGCAGTTTCACGTACATGCTACTAATAATTTACTAGGATACAATGATTATGGGAAATCGTACGGGCTACTCGTTCTAAGTATTTGATATAAGTATAAATAATTTTATTTTAGTTTAATACTATGTTATTAAAATATGATAAATGGAGTAACATACATCCGTACATTCGCATCTATAGTAATATTGTATTATAATATAATAAAGTTTGGATGGATGTTTGTTACACAATCACACCAGAACGGCTTCACGGATCTAGATGGAATTTAGCACAGAGATAAGATTATAGTCTGGAATATTAGAATACATAGGCTACTTTTACTCCCGGATAATTAAAGAGCTCCCTCGGGAACCAAAAAACCTCAATCCACGCGGATGAAATCACGGGCATCGTCTAGTTTGCACATATTTATTTACTGAGAAAGCAATAAAGTCATAGGAAACTGGACGATCACAGGCCGTGAACTGTAATATCCGGACTGGGACAGTATTCGCAAAACTTATTATCCGGGTTCCTACCGGTCCCGACTTTGAAGATGTCAATTAGTGATGTAAATCTTTGCCACTTTATGGCAAATAAATATTACAAATCTAACTAAGCTGAAGGATTTTCTATCATTTCACACTTACATTATAAAATGTAAGAAACTTGTAAAATAATGATTACTAGGGCACTACCTGAGTTTTTACTTTAAGTACATAAATTCTGTTACGAGATACTTACGTTGTAAGATCCGTGGCTGAGTTAGTAAATCTAATGGCCATGTATACATCGCCATCTAAATTTACTAACTCAGGCATCATCCCTATTACAACTCAATCGGACAAGGAGGAGGAAGTAGCTGAACAACGTGTCACCAATTTCGTCGTGATAATAATAACACTTCGCGAGTTGAATGCAGAGTAAATGTATGTGTCACCATACATTTACTCTTCATTGAACTCGCGCGCGAACTATAAGTATGACAATTTAGTAAAAAGTTTTTAAAAATCATAATATCACCTATTTTTCACCCACTTCGATGTTTGAACGAATATAATATGGTCTAATGATATCCACGGCTTGTGATAATCTTGTCAATAGATTCGTGTCATATTTTCTATTAGAAATTATCATCAAGATAAAATACCTACTTTTTTGGTTGTCATCGAGAATATCACCTTATATAACGAGTATCACCTTATAAATATAATAATTATTCTAGGTACATACTGCTTACGCTAATGCCCATAATTTTCATCATTTAAGTACCTACTTAATATTTGTATTAATCTAACCTTAGACACATTTAAGTACCTAAATGGTACGTACCTACCAGTGTACTGATACCTACAATAAATTATAAAAGACGCAACACCTCTTGCTTTATCAGTATTAGCTCATTAGAAACGTTTCGTCATCTAGGTTATGTAACAGCTGTTTAACGAGCACTTATTAAGTTACCTACTAATAACCTTATACTTATACTTTGACGACCTCCGTGGCGCAGTGCTGATCGCTGTTGCCTTAACGTGCGGAGGTCCTGGGTGCGATCTCCGGCAGGGTCTGGAAATTTATAATTTCAAAAATTTCCCGGGTCTGGCCTGGTCTGGGGAGGCTTCGGCCGTGGCTAGTTACCACCCTACCGGTAAAAGACGTGCCGCCAAGCGATTTTGCGTTCTGGTACGATGCCGTGTAGAAACCGAATATGGGTATCGGTTTAATTTAACTGCCATGCCCTTAACAGGTTAGCCCGCTACCATCTTAGACTGCATCATCATTTACCATCAGGTGAGATCGCAGTCAAAGGCTAAATTGTAGTGGATAAAAAATAAAACTTAATTACTTACATTGAAATCAATTTTGTATTAGCTATTATTATTATTTAAGAACGATCTGTGACATTGTATTTTATTAATGTCCTATGTCCCCCCAGTGGGGTACAGAGCGTTTACAGTGTTGCGCCATCTCGAGCGGTTAGAAGCTACACCCTTGACCTCATCCCACGTCATCCCTATCCTCGCGACCTCCGCCAGAACCGTACGGTTTAAGTTTGTTTGGGTCAACCGCGCTTTCTTTTTCCCTGAGGATTATAGTCGAGAGCTTACCTCGCGATATTGCCTGACTCTCTACGTAGAGTGTAGCCAATCCAGTTCCAGTAACATTGTAGCATACCTACAAATTTTAGATATATAGATACCTACTAGATTAGCCGATTCGGCTAAAGTATGGTCCCAGGTAGAGCTTTTCTGTCAAGAAATTCTTAGACGCATCTCACAGTTGTGAAGTTCGTGGTATATAATATATGGTATATAATATATATCATCCTGTTCGCGGCTTGAGGGTGTATAAAAAGCAGTTGGCACTGCGACTAACGAGTGAGGGAATAAAGAATACACCTATGTTCGCCTACGCGTACACAAACACAGATGTTACGCACATGTACTAGTCTCCGTTGAGATTGGCTGACATAAACGAAATTCGGTCAAGACTAAAATAAGTACTAGATAGAGAGGCAGGTACAAGTTGTGCTAAGTTAAAACTCTATGTATTTATGCATTGTTGATGATATTGAAAATATAATAACTATACACGAAATCTATCTTAATTATAAGTACGAGTAGATAGCAGGTATGAAAAGATTGTGGGCTTTAGGATTCCATTTATTCACAACCGTTTCTACCAAAGTATATTATACTTATTTTATAAAAAACAGTGCCTTTTTTTTTTTTAAATTATTATCTTTGACTGGTTTTCTCTAAAAATGAAACAATTCATTAATTATAGTTTACGTAAATTACGAGAAATATTTTGTGCCAGATAGGTACTTAACTTACTAATATTAGTGTTATAGGTTTACCTATGTGAAATGTGGGTATATTTTTTTCTCGAGACCCTATTATTATTGTAAAATCGGTGCACTTAAATTCGAGTGTAACCTTTTAATTATCCGGACTAAATGAACATTGAACATTTTGGTTGCGAGAAATCTTAAGTATTTATTAATGTCAGTTCATAATTTTGTACCTCGTTACAAAATACGTTTTCATGTGGAAATCTGTGCACAGTAAAAGCTGAGCGGTCAGCTTTAATTAAATTTGTTTATACACTGTTGAGTTCTTAGTAAATTCGTTAAAATTTAAAATTTATGATTCTGATTGAAATTTAAAGTCCCTTTCACAAAGCGTCATGAAGCATCGCATCGGTCCATAGATAATATGTAATGTTTTTTTTGTCTCATTCTGCCTAATAGGCAGGTTATGAGAATATTTCTGAAAACCATAATCAATTAAGTTTATAATTAGATTGTATTAGTAATTAATTGAACATCTAGAGCATATTTTTAGTAAACTGGCAAATCTGGAAAATGGTATCCTGACCTAATTTTAGCCACGTCAGCTTCCGAACCGTATTAAGATTCAAATCCATAAGATTCACAGCAGATTTAGCTGTAGCCACAAGATCAGAGGTTGAGATATCTACCTTCTTACCCAGGCGCGTAGAAGTGGTAGAGCGCTATAACTTCATAAGTGGAAGATCCTGAGTGTGATTTCTGCTTAGAATTTTAGGGTGGACAGTAACCGTTGTGGCTCTAAAACGAATGCCCCATCTCTGGAGTACCACGCATTATATACCAGGCAACAATGTGGGAATGTGGCAATAATGTGGAGAAGTTGCTATCAACCACGACTCAGATTCAGGGAATAAACTAGAGAATAGCTATCAATCGACACAGTAGTGTAGTCTCAACAGTAATATAATAAGTAGGAAATTCTTACTTATTATACTACTGTTGTAACAAAAGCTTCTTGAAAATAACCTGTTGGTAGTCGTGTTTAAGCGCAACTTCTTCAAGTATCCTAGTAAAGCGAGTGAAAAGAGTGTGAAAAGGTCGTTATTCGACGACATGGTGGATCTATGGTATAAAGTGCTCCTAATTACATACGTTGCCAACATCACATAGTATTTCGTGGGTAGTGGGAAAAGTATACAACTATGTCTTGAATCTCCTACCTATAGGTACATTGGTAAGAACTTTATATGACTCATGAAAGAAAAATGTTCGGAAAAAACATCTTAGATCATAAGTTAAATTTAGATAACATTATGATGACTAAGTGATCATTTAATTATACAATAGGCAAGGACGCTGCCTAATATAGTTAAAAACATCAGGTAGATAGGTAGCTACCTAATAAAAAAGTTTTTATAACTTGTCGTTATAGTGGCGATTATAAAGTATCAAGTCTGGTTATTGCAAGGTGAGACCTGAAGTTGATAAGGAAAGGCAATATGAGTACCTACCTACCTAAGTATTGTATTGTATACTACATAGAAAACTCAACGATTTCACTAAATAAAACAAAAATGATTTGTTAATGAAGGAAAATGTAAATCAACTTACCCTAAGCCGAGCTCATCTTGTCCGAAACGTTAACCTGTTGAACACACTGCACACAACCAACTTTCTAAAATAATTTTTACACTGTTTCGAAGCCTTCAGAGGCTCAGTAACGTCGGCGGCCAATCGACGAGGTGGATAACGGAATGTGACTCTTGCGCAGGTAAAACTATGTTCGTGTTCGTGATCGGTCCGCTTATGTGTGCGTTAATGTAATTATTTACATTGTATCAACGTCTGACCGGTTTTGTGTGCATGTGTGTGGGTTTGTCCGCACAATAGCACGTCCTGATGTTCGCCGCAAATACCGGAGATTTTTATTTTGTAAACTATCGGCAAGTTCTCAAATACATAGTTGCCTGCTTATGATCTTAGGCAGGATGTATATGTCACCGTAAGATTGTAAAAACCGTTAGATTATAATGTAACTCGTGAAATCGCAAAGTCTCGAGAGGATACAATTTAACGTATTATTTTCCGGTAGAGTCTAATCTGTTAGGTTTATTAACCCGATAGAACCTAAATACTACCTTATTGTTTTTGTCGAACCCTAACCTAACCTACATAAAACAGACAAGTAAACGTAAATTCAATGAATATTTCAAAAATCGACACTCCTACCATTGAAAGGTTCACAATCTTTCGACAGTTTACAATTTCGCGAGTTAGATTATAATCTAACGGTTTTTACAATCTTACGGTAACATATATATAGGTTGGATGCTGTACTCTATTGTCAAATGTCATATATTTAACAAACACCACAACCTTACAATAGGCAGTCAATTAAATATAGGATTAAAATTATTTTTTCGGAAAATGCCCGACTATAATTTGTGTTGTAACATAATTTAATAAGAGCGAAAAAATGCCACCGAAATATTCCAGTGGATTAGTCCTGGCCTTATCTGGCTGAATAAGCGGATGCGTGTTATAAATTTAATTTCCAAAATCGTACTGCAGCATACAAAATATTTACAAAAATATTTTGATGAAAGCAAATTACGTAGTACGTTTTAGATACTCACAGAAATTAATTTATTTTCTTCGGCTTTACGCTTCAAAACTTCCATAGGATACTTCTTCTAGCTTCATAGCATAAGATTCTTATAGGATACAGTGAGAAATCAAAAAAGAAAATCATTTAAATAATTTTATTCAAGAAACACAATTTGTGTCAACAATCATACTTTAATAATATTAGTCTAGTAATATAAGAAGACATTCAAAATAGCATTGTCTTATTTATAAAATAAGATAAAGCATAACCTAATGACTAATTAAGTAACTTATATTTAAAGCTCAGTCCAAATAACAAGTGGAAATGAACTAGAAGACGGGTCTATTCGAGTAGCCTCAGACTACAAATCCGTAAGTGTCTTGGTCTGCTGCTGCTCAAAAGGGCCTGAATCTTAAACAACCCATACAACATATCCATATACCCATATACCCACATAAAATAAACTCGCAAATTTTAAAAAGCAAAATTTAGTATCGGGAAAACCACGGACACAGATGAGTTGTTGGAGTGTATCTGCGAAATTTATAAGTTTTAAGAATGTCTCCTTATATGAACAAAAACGTTGTTATTCCTTATGTCGGCTCAGGTATATCAAAATATAAAATCTATTCTATCTAAAAATTGGTATAAAAAGAAAACGATTTTATCGTTTCACTACTTTGATCCTATTATTTTGTACATAAGTAGTTGTAGTCCTTGCAAAAAGGTTATTTTAACATTATTATAAATATTATGTTCTAATCGTATTTGTATTGATTTTATAAAATTTACCTATTGTTTGAATAAATTTATTGTCTTCTTATTTTTTGTGAGTCTGTAATATAACAATAAAGAGTAATACTAACTTAAGGAGGTTCTTATCAAAACTTGACTATTCCGCTTTTTGTGTTTTTTCACAATCTGAGAAAATAGTTTTTTAAGTATGCAGCTATTTTTTAAATCTGAAATTTTGATGCATTATTGTAGACGACAACAATAGTCATTGCTTTGTACAGGATTCAAAAAATTAGCAATAAAATATTTTGAAAATCCAAAATTTGAAATGGAATAACCTAGTTTTGACGCGGCTGATTGAAATAATCCAGTTTTGTTATGTGCTATAGAGGAATAATTATGTTTTGATTCAAACCACTGTGGATTAATGTGTGTTTGCTGAAACTAATTAGGTATCAGAAATCTCATTTTTGAACTGAAATAACCTGAGGTTAATCTTCTTCTCTAAATAAATAAAACAATAATAAATCACAGTATTTTTTTAATTCTCCCAGCTATTTCATGTTCAAGGCAATTACAATCCTCTGTATTGTATGTTCATTTTAATCACTTTCAACATCATTGCTTTCATTATACTGACATACCAAGAGAGCTCCTGATTTTCAGCCCACTCCTCGCCAAATTTAAATTCAGATGCTTTTGTATTACAATTTCAGTTAAGTAAAGTTATCTAGACTTTTTAATAGTTTTAGAAGGTATAATTTTTTAAAAATTTCAGCTTGCTTTTTTGAAAAGTACTCTCTAAATGTATACCAGTGAAAAGTTTAACTAGCAGTTTCAGTCACGGGAGAATTCACTGACTGTTCAGTAAATTTTAAAATATTTCAGTGGTATGTCAGTTGGTTAGTTCGGCGCCAATTGCACAAATTCTGCATACTACTAACAGGGGGTACTATACTATCAGTTGGTATTATACACAGTTAGTATGTATGATCAGTTACTATTCACTGATAAACTTTTAGAGAGTAAAGAACAAAGTTTTGATTGAAAAATGTAGGGATAAAACATGTTTTGTTGCAATTTAGATTAAAATACTTAAATAACTTCTGGACAAATCATATTTTGTTCCAAAAATGTGTACTTGAAATGCGTAATGCCTTTTTGAAGTGGATTTTTTGACGAAATCATGCCTTTTAATCTTTTTTTTTCTGGTGTAATGATCAAGTTTTGGCTCAATTTTATTTTCTTGTACCTAGTGTAAATTTTAATGTTACCAAACAAAAAAATTAATACAAAATCAGTATCATCAATAGTGGAATAGTCAAGTTTT
Source organism: Erebia palarica (assembly GCA_964035005.1). Lineage (NCBI taxonomy): Eukaryota > Metazoa > Arthropoda > Insecta > Lepidoptera > Nymphalidae > Erebia > Erebia palarica. The sequence continues at coordinate 30,951,669 of OZ035986.1, forward strand.
GAAAAGAAGCTCCTCACTTGATAATGAATATGAAATGAATAAACCACCAATTTTTGTGAACTTAATTGAAGATTCTAAATGGACCGTATTTATACGAGTATTTAATCATTGCATATTTGCAATTATCCCGATAATTATATATGCGGGATATAATTATCCCGCATTGTATAAATACTGGACTAACTTAAGTTTTTGGTTAGGCAAACGTGACAACGAAGTTATGAGAAGTGTGGATGATACCTATTGCCTATGTCAGAAATAAATTATTTTCTACTTATTATTAGGTATAAGTTCTTCCAAAAGACCAAAAACTCCCACCCTCAATTAGTTTTAAGTTGGTAAGTTCGAATAGGTAAATTAACACTCACTAGGCTCCCTGATCTAAATTATAAAAAAATCATTTGAATATTAGTCTAGGCAATAAAGCTAGAGGAGCCCAACATTAATTCCTCAGGCGACGAAACTTTACAGTTTGATAAAGTATCTAGTAAGTAATATACAATAAAAATTCACAAAGGAAGTAAAGAATTTTATACTATACCCAATCGTTAGAGCAGAAAGGTACATTCGCATAAAAGCAGTTTAGATTTGATAATTAAATTGGTATAAATATCGATGTTCTGCATGATAATTCCGTTTGATATTTTATATACTACCTACTATTATTTAAAAAGAAATAGAGAAAATATTCAGTCATAAATATATTAAGTTTTAGGTCTATATAACTCCCGCATGTTTTTTTTTGGATATTTTTGTGTAAGTTTTGGTTCATACCATACTACAATCCTGCCAAGTTTCAACGACTGAGAATTTAATGCGGGGGTCTTCATACAACGAGCCGCCCCGTTGCCTAGACTATATGTGTATACCATTTGAATACATTTTTCAAATGTAATTTTTTGAAATGTTATTAAACTGGATTATTAATAAAAAATGTGTGCGCTTCATTCTAAAAATATAATATGCACAACCCTTGATGACAATATCAGAGTTTCTGAGTGCTTATGAGTGCCGCTTAAAGTAATTTTTTTTGTTTAATTTAGATTTTGACGGATAAATAAATCGCCATAGTCTAAATTAAACTTTTTTATTTTTGTATTACAACATATTAATATGCCCATATTTAAAAACATTCAAAATGGACATTCAACATTATTAGACAGATATAAGATAAATAAATAGTCGAGTCAAAGGTGATGATATTAAGAAATAAAAAATAACATTCACCACTCGCCAATGCGTAATAATGTCTATTAAGGATTTTCCTGACCCTTTACCCCACTTGGATGAGTTTTGGTACCGAGATAGTCTCCATTCAAGAGACATAGACTAATAGTAGATATAGTATAAATCATAGTTCATTATGATAAACATTTTAGACTTGTAGAGGCGTTGTGCGTCATTTTTTCTTTGCTCACTGACCATACATAGGGGCGTCACGTAGGAAGTTGTCCGCAATTTAGAATTAAAACTAACAGACAAAGTTCTTAAGTAACACAAAACACGCTCAACACTCAAAGTCAGAGGGGTCCTTAAGTTGACTGTCCAGTATCGGCCTTTAACATTTGACGTAGATGATAACAGACTGCTTTATCGTGTCTACAGTTAGAGTAGGAAAGAATGCTTGGTACCTCACGTGCCCTGACCCTCCGCGATGATACTAAAATGTGAAGAACTGCTAGTATCATCTGGTGGAGGAAATGGAGCATCTTCCTCGTAGATCATTACTAGTCTGCTGTACTCACGCTTTCGCCGGCGACTCTGAAGTAAAAAATATTAGATTTAAACTTGATACAGATCCGGGTTAAAACCCCTTGATATCTAGGTAATGTTTCTGTATTACATTAATACGTAACTGTAATAATGTAATACAAAATGACATTGTAAGTTTTCGTGTCAAACCGAGTGGAAGTTTTTTTTCGTACTCGATCGTGACAACGTCAACTACCATTTATATGGAATTTATTGAGCGCCCGCTATCAAGCGCTTGAGAATTCCACGTAAATCGTAGTTAAAGTTGGCCCGATCGAATGGAAAGGAATTCTCTCACTAGGCACTCTGACTATTATTATTAACATAATTGTCTGCCACACTAGATAATAATATACTCTTTTATGTTTGTTGTAAAGTATGAAACTAATAGAAATACCAAAAAAATGTCTGGCCACGAAACTGTTACACCGCTGGTATCATAATATGATACGAGCAGTGTAGCAGAACAAAATTTAAGCTGTAGAGGGCTCTGGGAGTCGACAGTTTTTTTTTAAACTAACACCTTTTAAAAACTTAGGCTAACCCAATCATTCTAAAAGTAAAGGACAACAACCTTCACTCGACCCGATGCAATTAGAGAGAGATAAAGAGTTCATCGAAATTTCCATACCTTGGAGGATCTGGCAGTAGATTCTTCGCCCGAGCTACTTGAGCTCGTGATTCCTTCTTCCAATGTAAGCCTTGCTGCAACACCTCTTAATTGCAGGTCCAAGTATAATTGACTAAGTTGTTCATTGACTAGTGAAGGCTGAAAAATAGGATAATTATTTTGTTTTCGAATTAAAAAAATTGAATCCAAGCATTTGATATTATAAATATATTTAGGCTATTGAAAAATCTTGTAAGCGCCGGTAATAATTAAAAGTGTATTAGTTGTAGAAATCAGCTTGAACAATAAAATTGTGCCAAAATATTCATATTTTATGTGATGTATAAACAGACAAAGTGCTGACTATTAATCGTTTACGAATAATATTATAACTTTGGGAATCATTTTATTTTTCATGACAAATGAGTTTCGTAGTAAAAATAGATTTGATCTAAAAAATGGCGCATAACATCGGCTATAATAAGACAAATGAACTCACCTGTTCCAACTGTTTCAGTTTCTCTTTATCACTAGATAGCACCTCATCGATATTCTTAGTAAGAATTTGATATTTGTAAATAAGTTCCGACGAAACACATACCTATAAAAAAATCAAATGAAGTTATTAAAGATTAGTTGCATAAGTTTGAAACTTGAAATTGCTTTCCCAGCTTGTTCATAATAGATAAACACTAAACTCACTTGCTCCATCCATGGTGGGTCCATCTTTCTTCTGGGGATTTTTCGTGCATTAGCATTTGTTACAGAAGCATTATTTGGGCTTGCAGCCGGGCTTTGCAAGAAACTGACATTAGTTGCGCTTGGTTTGTGCTTATACTGTAATAATTCGTGAGCTTAAGTAAGCTGCATGGTAATAAAGTATTATTCACCAAAATTTAAATCTTTTGGTGCGAATAAAATTAGTACGGATTCTATTATTTTCCTTGAAATAAGAAAAAATAATGGCCTGACTTAGTGTTAATTATTTACCACAAATCTACGCCTCCTATTAAGATAATTATATTATATAGGTATTAATATATTTGGCACATTAATTAATTGCTTATTTTTGATACTTACTGAAGCCTTAATATTGCCCTTATTATTTTGGTTTCTTGTATCGCTTCCACTTCCAGAGTCAGTCTTAAAGAAAGATGAATAGAAAGAGGAATAGCTCGACTCCCCATCAGTCTTGTCATTGTTACTGTCACTGTTATCGAGCCTTCTCTTTAAACTTTCTCCAGTCATAGCGTCGGTGCTCTGTTGAAAAACACTCATTATTTTCCTCTATTTAAATAAATCCGCAGTTGTGGAAATGTACGGAGGCACATCCGAGGTAATTCACTGATTCGGATCCCAAATCAGAAACACTCTGAACATTGCAAGTATCTAAGGCGAAGTAGCGGGCATTACCTAGTATTAGTATGACTAGCTAATGCCCGCCATCGGTACATATTGGCTAATGCCCGCCATATTGGTTCCCACGGGCACTCTTTCATTTTCCGGAGAAAAAAGTAGCCTAAAAGTGTTCGCATAATAAGGATAAAATAATATTGAAAATAATTGTCTGAACGGAGTTAGCTGTTGCGTAAATTCATCGTGGCGCTAGTAAGTAGGTATAATGTCGTGCGCTTACCCACAAAACTACATAAATGTAGTTCTATGGATAACACTACAGCCCATTAACGTCCCACTGCTGGGCACAGGCCTCCACTCTCATGGGAGAGCGGGAATTAGAGCTTAGACCCACCACGCTGCTCCAATGCGGGTTGGCGGGCTATAACGACTATTAACATGTTAGTGATAATAACCGATTTTAAAAATTCTTTCACCAGTAGAAAGCTACATTATCAGCAAGTAACATAGCCTATATTTTATTTAAAAAAATTAGAGATCCTTACGAAAATTCCAATAATGTGAACTAAGTCGGAAAAAATCGTCTCCTCTGAGAGCTTACGTGGCGTGCGCTGCGTAAAAAGTTAAAGTTACAAGAAAACAATGTATAGTGGAACTGTTCCTCTTCAAAAGTTTTAAAAAAATCCGTGAGAGTGTATATCTTTTAGGGTTGACTCACAACAACTTATGATTTTCCAATTTGGTACAAACCAATGCTTTACTTGCAAAGGTGTTTTTACCGATATAATATTAATCCTTATCGAAATAAATATGTTAGTCAACTCAAGTATTGAATTAAGATAAAAATTGTCCTTTATACCATTTAGTTTAGATGAATATCTTATGAGATATCATAGAAATAATGGAACGTGTAAGGGAAAATGGCGTGACTGCGGCCGGCGCTCAGATTAAATAGTGCTGGCGGCAGTGGCAGGTATTTAGTTTATTACAAACAATAAAAGAATCATCAAAATTGATTCATAATAATTGGTGGAGCAATCGCGTAACAAACATATAAAACACAGTGGAATTGCAAACCTCCTACTTTTCTTGAAGTCAATTATAAACCTGCCCATTGCTCACTGGCTATATTGAGAATAAACTATAAGAATTATTAGTGCGACCCGTGCGAAGCCGGGGCTCATCGCTAGTTAATAAATAAAACTAAATACCTTATATTCCACTTACTTAATATTCTGTTATAAATTTGAGACACCGAAAAAAGTCACCCTTTGTATGTTAAAATTATTACTCATTTGTATATATTGTTAATAACATTTATTTGATGATGACATAAGTGGTGTCAAATGTGTGATGCAAAATTGATATTTATCAAGAAGAAATATTCACAATAGTTATAAATATTGCAAAAGATTATTGCTTACCTCTTCGTAGGTACTACTTGACATGCCTAATGGTTGTGTATTAAGCGTCTGCTGTGGTACAAAACTTGGTTGCAATGCATATGACATTTGCGGGTCTATGGGGGAGTACATGAACGGCGGTCCGTAGACTGCCTGACCCAGCATCATACATTGTACTGAAAAAAAACAATGGCTTTATTAGGTACACTTATCTAATAACACAGTCAACCATGAAGAATATTTTGTTTACCCAGTGGTGTCTAACTTACCCCACAGTAGTAAGTTAGACACTTACTTAGGTATGTTAAATAAATCTTCTCTGTATCTATAATTTATAATATCTAAAAAAAAACTAACATTGATTATTTGGATGTTGCTGTTGATACTGAGTATGCGGCATAATATTAGGGTTGACACTATGCGGTTCCCCACTCGTAGCAAATACAGAGTTCATTTGAAATACCACGTCAGGTACATTCCTTTGTCCTTGCTGCATATATTGAATATGGGGATTTAAAGTCTGAACGTTTACACCTGAAATAGTGGAATAACTTGATAAAAATTACAGAAATAGGTTTTTGTTATGTGGATACTTAGTTTTGAATGAAATTATTAATAGCGCATGAACTACTTAGTTAAGGAATTAAAAACGTAACAATAATATGGGTAATAACAGTAAATAGCCTGGCTGGTTATTGCGGAATTGTATAATTAATTTTCTTTTATTTCTTAGGTCTATTCGATCACTTACACATTAACCAAAAAGAAAAAAAAACAATTTCACAAAACCAAGCTATAATATGAAGTGATTACTTTTTAGTAAACACGGCATGTAGCCAGTATATGCACCATTCTAATCAGGCATAATATTGAATTTTATTGGAATAGGCATTAATTTTTTACTGTAACATGTTCAAAAATATAAAATATTATTGTACACAGGTAAGTTTTAATATATAGTCTGACACGACACCACTAGTACAACAAATATGTTAGTAAAATCTAAACTGCAACCCTGACTACGATTAAACTGGTATTAAAATTTAATAATTTTTTTACATAAAATAATAAGTAACACTAGTGGTACTCACTTGGATATCTATAATAATGTGCATGGGGAATAGCATTATTGGTGTTGAATCTAGGTGGCAGTTGCTGATTCGTCATTGGAGTATAATACACTGGTAAGACACCTGAAAAACAATACTATTTTTAATAATTTAATAATAGATATATATTATTACGCACGTAATAACAAATACATATTTTCTTGTGCGATGAAAAAAAAATGGTAAAACTTAGGGGAATAATGAACAAAATAATTTAAAGGGATATACGCAACGAATTATTAAGATCAACATTTTCCAATGTTTACGCCTTAAATACAGCTTTACCAAGTGACATAAATTAGACACAAGATAAATTATACTTTTACAGTGTAAATTTCTAAAATGGTGACCTCCTAGGCTTGGAAGCGACTAAACTCATATATATATATAGATTGCATAAGGTTTTTTCTGATTTCCAATTTAGTTTTCGTGCAATTATTGCAAATACAAAGGTTTGTATAGTTTTACTTACCAGGCATCGCCATGGGGCTCATAACAGACATCTGAGGTGGAATACCCAAACCAAGAATAAATGCGTTCATATTGTTGCCATGATTGGATGGCCATGGGGATGGCACTAAAATAGAAAAGGTTTGTGGTGTGACTTATAATATTAATTATCTTTGTGGTGTGAAATATAATATTAAAACTTAATGTAAATATTAAATGTTTTATTAAGCTACTTGACGATCCATGCCGCATTATGTTTTTTATTCGTTTTACTAATTTTAACCTTAAGCTGATGACCATAAAGCTCAACTTTGTTTTTTTTTTTTTTGAAAAATTCAGTGTTCTGTATAGGTCACCATAATAAGTACCTACTCACCATTGTTGGTTGCCGACAAGGGAGGATTATTATTAAGTCTCTGGCTAAGCCTACGTCGGGTTGACTTGGGTGAGGGACAGCGGTGTTTATGTGTATTCGCTCCTTCTTCGTTCTGCTTCGACCCTCGCTTTACCCCGTGAAGCTATAAAAATAATTTGGAATGTATTTTCTCTTACTTTAAAGTTAAAAAAGTCTAAATATTCTGACCTACTGTGAATGAACCCTTGACTGTGAATGCAACCTTATCTGGTAAGTGACGTTAGTCTAATAAGAAAGCAGAATAACCTAGAAGAGGTAAGTATGGCACAACTTATTCAAAATCTGTTTGCAATCAAGTATGAGGAGAGAAGATTGATAAAAAGTAGAATGTAATATAATTCCACGCCGATCTGGAGACAAAGTGACGTAGATTGCTTTAGTATATGTTTGTCGAATAATATGGGAAATTAATCTATATGAAATAAGGTAAAAATATGTACCTGATCAGAACATAAGCCTGCGGAGGTTGGTTGAAAGTGAGCGTTGCACCGTGCTAGATGCTCCTTCTTCTTCTGTCTGCTCTCATTTGAAGCTTTCTCTCTCTCTCCCTTGGTTGAGCGAGTTTCGCGGTGCTTCTTTACTAATTCTTTCTCCATATCCATATTGTGCCTGTTGATGTAAAGTTAAATAGGTACTTGTGAACGCATTGGTGATGTTATGTTTCAAAAAATTAATATGTTTTTTATTTAATTTCATTTCAATAATTTTAGTAGTACACTTGTTAAACATGAAAATATTATAACGAAAGTATTTTACATAAAAAACTTCTTCAGTGCCATTTTTAAACCAGTTTTTTTTATTTACATCGTTTCGTTGATTGGTTTAAAATCTGTCTGATCTCAAAAAGTTACCACAATGGTCATGTAATCATGTTCCGTTTAAAAGTAATTTATACTGACTTGTTAAGTAGCGACTCCGTTAGCCTCATTGTCGGGTATTTATTTGAAGTTCCTGCACGGTTGGTACTGGCAGCTACGGCTGCACTAGAGTCAGACGTACTTCCGCTTACGTCAAATTCATCAGGGCTATTGGATGTCAACGAAATACATTTGCTGAAAATAAAAAGGGATAAACATAATAATAAGAAAGTTTCACCCTTGATAAATTCAGGTGATTCAGTTCTGAAGTAGAGTTGAAGCGCATCAAAGTGACGCTGAAAATTTTTATCATTAACGTTATTATCTACTGAATTAAAAGCGAGTGGCGTGGTATGCGCGAATTTAATTTGTGACTTCGACACGACTGCACTAATATGAATAGATTTCTAGGAAATAATATTCGATTCATTTAGTCGATTCATCTCTTTGGAGGCGAAAAATGAGCATTGAAAGCGACTGTACCTTTATGAATACACAGGAACCAACCAGTCCAATAGGTTATCTTACGGTACCAGTCTGCTTTTGAATTAGTTGGGATATAACTGAATATACAAAATAAAAATATCAAGGCTTAGATACCTGGGACCCGCTACAGATTCTTGCATTTTAGATGTATTCGCACGATCGCAAATCGCTAAAGCATCAGTTTCTTCGGATGTAAGAGGCTCGTGGCTATCGAAATACCTGGAAACAAAAAATCATGAAAATACACAACTATACTACGCTTCAGCTAAAGTTAAATATAAACCAAATAGGGTACGTCTGCCATTTCAAAATCATAGAGAATAAGATGAGAATCAACACCAGTAAAGTACCATAAAACATTTACCTTTGTAGATTTTGTTTGTAGTTCAGTTGATTGTAGCTCAGGGTTGTCTCTGAGCTTGTATGACTGGCATTGTAGTCATGATGAGGGGAAATACCACCTAGCATCACTGAATCACGCTCCTGTGAAATGGAAAATAACACAATGCTAAAGTTGGTGTACACAGAAATGAAAGAAGTAAAACGTTCGTTAATCCGTGAACTTACAAAACAGCTGTGTTCTGCGTCTTGTATAACGAGTCGCAGTTCCTCTTCTGGTTTAGGTGTTTCTTCCATCAAACTCTCCATAAAGGACGCCAAGTCCTGGCATCGTTTACTCATCTGCTGCTTTGCTGCTTCTGCAGGCTTAGTTAGTACCTGGATTTCAATGACAGATTATTAGTCTCTCGCTTTATCTAATATTAAAAAAAGGTAAATTTTGTGAGTTTGTGACGGGTAATCTCTGGATCTACAGAACCGATTTTGAAAATTCTGGTACCAAGAGAAAGCCATATTATTTGTGTGTGTCATAGACTATTTACTATCCCAAAAAATTAGGGAGTTCCCGTGGGAATTTAAAAAACTTATTTCACGCGGACGATGTCGGGGGCAAGCCTGCTAGTGAGTTATGCCTACGTACTGGTGATAAATCACATAATGATAAGGGGGTTTCGAAACTCCTTGGTCTTTCCGGAAAGGATTTGTTTACTTGCAATGAAGTTAAAAGTGTATTACTTAAATTAACTCTAACTAGTTTTGATAATAATTGAGAGATGGTGTTAACAAAAATAATACACAGCTACTTTGGACTTTTATTTTTAACTATAACACTTATACAATCCTTTAATTTTAGGTTGTCTTAGTCCACAGGCAGTAGCAAGCTGTTGGAATATATAAGAAACATAGTCTAAATAAAATTTTCCTACCTCGTTCATAATTCTGATCATATTTTCCCTTATAGCTTGAGCTTTTGTTTCTTCTTCTGTAGGTTTTTTACAAACTTTTTCAGGCTCTGGAGTCTGGAATACATCTGGGTTTGTTGGACCCTGATAGACAAGAAAAACAGATAGATATCAAATAATTTCTTTCATTTTGGACAAACTCATTATTCAGCTTTTATTGTGTAGGTACATTTTGAGAAACACCAACCTCAACTATAAAATGTTTTCCAATCACGAATTCGAGCTTCCTTGACCATGGATTTATGAAAGATGTCCATTCAGTCTCCAGTTTCAAATAATCTCCATTTTGTGCCAACATCCTAATCAAACAACAAAGGAGATTTGAATTACAAGAGCATTTCGATATTTACTGGAGTCAATTATACTTATAATATAATTGAATTTAGCATCAAGAATCATGTAAAGAAACATGGTAATAATGATTTCAATGTGGAAATATTACTGTCATTGCACATATTTTGTAAAATATCAAAGACTAACAATATCTAAAGTTAAAAAAGTAATGTTTGGAGATAGTTATTAAAGTACATTCACTGAGGCTGTGCACCACCGTGCACGAAATGAACATATACCTACTTGTGGTACTGTAAAATATGGACATAAAAAGTCGCAATCAAAATATCACAAAAATGAATTCACATGTGATATGTAAAAAGATTAGATTGGCATATCAAAGCCAGATTAAATAGTCATATTCTAGGGGATTCCATCCTCGAACTCATAAGAAAGTTGATCACAAGTTAAGTGTTTTGAAATTTAATCAAGAAACTAAGATTTTAGTACTGACACACAAAGTTGCGAGTCAAATATTATATATTGATTAGAACCAAAGGCATTCCTGACAGTAAAACAAATTGAAGTTTGTATCTTCATGGCATGACATGGCACCAACCCTCGCGCTTCATAAAAAATTTATCACGATATTTTTGAAATATAAAAATCCTTAAAATCTTATGATGTTGTAAAATAAAGTCGCGAGCAAAATATAATACAAATAAATTCGCTTGAAACCAAATATAAAAACAAACCATCACAATCGGTTTAACAGGTGGGCCGTGTAAGCGTAGCAAACACAGACAGACACACTTTCGCATTTATAATATTAGTATGAATCAACTGCAAGTTTGAACTAAGGCAAGTAATATTTAATCATTTCTTGATAGTAACTAAGTGCTTAACTGCACCAACGTTAATTTATCATATTTTTTAAAGTTTCCTTATAAGCTAAAAATATTCGCTATAAAGCTATCCAAACACAAATAACTTGCACACGATTATAATACAACAGACAGAGTATCTTCTTTCAACTTGAATTTACCCACCTGTAAGGTTTGGAGTGCTTTTCACCACCTTCTTTCACAATGGTTTCATACACCTGACGCAGATACAAAAGATCGCTGGGATGATACAGTTGCAAAGCATCCTTTTCTACGATATCCTGTGGTAGATATCCAAGATATGGCACAGATTCAGGATCAATATAGTCGAGTCTTCCACTCGGAGAGTGTCTCATAACAAATGGTATTGGGTTCGTTACTATTTCATTGGGGGCTGCAAAATCATGTGAAGAAGTTAATTATGACCTTACGGTTCCTTTTCATTTGGGTGAATGCCTCGTACGTCAAACGTACTTTATTAACTTACTTTTGAAAGCGGAAAAGAACGGTGAAGCTTGAATCACCAAGTAGATAACTTGTCCCTTATCTTCGTTCATGTTTTTGAAGAAAAACTTCAACAAGAACGGCATGAATGCTACAACTCTGTTTTTGACTCCAAACCCAGTGCTCAATCCTTTGTATCGTCTTATACGGCAGACCATTGTTGAAACGTGGTCTCCAAGTGCAGGGGCTGTAAACAAAAATGATCGATTACAGCTTGCGGATAATAATAATTGAGTAAAGACAACAAAATTAGAGTATGCCCACAATCGCAATATAGGTAGTACTTACTATTTATAAGTAATAAAACTTTACAGTTAAATTATACAAACATTAATTTTGTAGTTTTTACTCAAACTTGTAGGAGCAATTTGCTCGTATGTAAATCATGTTTGAATATGGTGTTGAGATAGTCATGGAGCACATATAAAAACAACGGGCAATATGTATTGGCATGGATCGTTACAAAATAAAATTAGGTACCTTTTGTTTGCGTATCATTTACAGTTTTTGGAGCCGCTATCCCGCTAGTGATTTGAGATGCAAATGTATTGCGATCCTGTGGAATTGTAAAGCAATTTAAATTTTCCAGCAGTGACGTAACGCCACTCGCAAAAGAGATTCTACACGTCCCGGTAAGATGCCGTGTAAAATCTGATGCTATGCGTTTACGACTGAGATTAAAAAATTGCCAGTCAAAGGGATTGCCGATGGAAGTGGAAACGAATATATATATATTTTTTTGTTTTTTTTAATAAAAATTATTAAAATACTAGCGAATGCCCGCGACATCGTCTGCGTGGTTTGAGGTTTTTTGGTTCCCGCGGGAACTCTTTAATTTTCCGAGATATAAGGTAGCCTATGTGCTAAATTCATAATATGGTGTTTTAAAAAAGAATAAGAAACGCACGCACGGCCCGTGTGCGCGGCTCTATGTATAATATTTTCCGATGTATTGTCGGACAAATAACTAATTATACTTAATTTAATATTACTAATAATAAAGATAGTATTAGTTTTATTTAATACTGATAAGATTAAATTTGCAATTCTTAGTTACTTAGAAAATTATATAGTAAAGAGGTTAATGGAAAAAAGAATGTAGCAAAAAACAAATATAAATTAAAGGAATCTGATGATAACCGCTTGAGGTACCATAAAGCGCGGAATCGCTGTAATACAATGTGTAGAGATGCACAACGGCGCCACATTCATAATTCAGTTCAGAGCGGTAATACCGCTAAAACCTGGAAATTTCTTGAGTCGCTTGGAGTTGGTAAATCTTCCCAAAATTCTTCTGTTAATATAGATATAGATCTCCTTAATAAACATTTCTCTACTTCTGATACAATTGATAGTGTCGATAAAGAACGTACGCTTAGTATTCTTTCATCCACCTCAACTCCTGACTTTCCGCCTTTTACCTTCGAGTCTTTCACTGAACGTGATGTTAAGAAGAATATATTGTCCATTTCCTCGAATGCAGTCGGTTCTGATGACATCAGCCGTAACATGATCGTTCCCATCCTAGATATTGTTTCCCCTATTCTTACCCATATCCTTAACCATTCTAATAACACCGGCAAATTTCCTGAGGCATGGAAACAGGCACAAATCATTCCACTTCCAAAGAAAACAAGCCCTTTAGTTGTAAGTGTTGTGTACAAAATAAAGAGTAATAATAATAATAGTTAGAGCTTTTTAAACTGTCTTTACCGGATAATCTTTAAATTTATGTAATGTATTAAACACATCTATTTTAACTATATTAGTTTTTATATGCAAGGCCTTTAGAACGCTGACATTCAGACACATGCTATCCTATCTATAACCCTAAGAAAAAACTACATGTTACTCGCCAGTGGACAAACTGTCAATAAAACCTAAAAAAGTAAATTAATATAAAAATCATCTTAAAAGTCATCTTACCCGTTGGTGAACAAAATCGATAAACGATCGGCCAATCCACATTTCTTTAGGAAATCCAAGCGCAGTTGTGATTGATGCCGTCGTATACATAACAACTCCATCTTGTAGTGATATAACACAAGAAAAGCCGTCCTGAAAATCAAGCAATAAATAATACTTATAACCTTCTCCAATTCAATGTCATTATTATTTATTAATATTAATATTATTATTTCAACTATCGAACCTACATAGCTTTGTCAGGGCCAGAACCCATGGAGATTTGCGCAAATTACACCAAAATTGCACCTCAGCACAACAATACTCTATATACTCACAATTTTGTGAGTAACCACACAAGTTTGGGTTGGACTTGGACGGCTCGTAACAATTGTTATGGGGAGACCAACCGGCGATTTAGACGCGACGGGCTACAACAAATAAGCAGAAATAAATTAGCTGCATTTTTGAATAGACTACAAGAATATACTTTAAAGGCTGTCTTATCAGATAATGTAAAAATGACGAAATGGAAAAGAAACCTAACAAGGATTAAGTGGTAAGATGGCATGATTCTATTGGTGAGTTTGTTGAATAGCTTATTCTTGGGTGGTAAGCATCCATGAGAGACAAGTGGCCTAGTTGTGACAACGCATTTACTTTTCGTTTCCTCCGTGTCTCGGAGAGCACGTCCAGTTTATTATCACCAACATCTGATAATAATCATAACAAAAACCCAAGAGTTTAAAAACTCTTAGTTGAGTCGTATGCGAAAGGCCGTGGAAACCCACCGCATTATTATCCCAAGAAAACTCCTACCATTTTTTGATAAATGGAAATGGATCGCGACCCTCAGTAATGAGGAATACGACCCAGAAAGAAGCAGCCGTAAGCAAACGATGACGTACTTACCTGTTCTTTTCCACTGCTATTATCAGACACTTCCATCAACTCAGGCCCCTTCTCCGTCTGCGCTGATGCGGGCGATTGCGTTTGTTGTTGGCATACTTTAACAAAGCGTTTTATTCATTATATTTCCGTTAAACCCGAAAATTAATTGAGATCATGTACGTTACCTAACCTCACTACAGCTCATTAGCGTCCCACTGCTGGGCACAGGTCTCCTCTCTCGCAGGAGTGGGAATTAGAGCTACAACTACCACGCTGCTCCAATGCGGGTTGGCGGGCTTTAACAGCTATTAGTGTTAGTAGTAGTAGTTACTATCATATTAGTGATAATAACCGGGACTAACCGGGACCAACGGCTTAACGTGCTCTCCGAGGCACGAGGGTGAAACACCACCAACTTCCTAATTCCGGGCTAGTACCTACTGAGAATTTCTAGTCAGAAAAACCCAATACTTAATTAAGGCGCAACCCGGGACTCGAAGACGTGTCCTCGTCGGCCGCAGTCGAACATGCTAACCACTAGACCAACGAGGCATTTACGTTACCTAAACTTACGAAGTTAACACTATATAAGAAACTGTTTGTGTTAGGATTTTCTTTAACACATACCGTTTATATATTTCGAATAAGCTAGCCCTTATACTTCTGCAATAATAATTAATAAGCGTTTTTGAAGTGAAAGTTCTATAGAATCGTTGTGATTTGATAATTTAACGAAACGAAAAAGCGACACTAAAAAGAGACAAACATAATTATACAGTGTAGCCCAAACAGTGACATCAAAAGAAATAATTTAGATTTCTCGTACCTATCGTACGTTATGATGGTAATTATTTTATGCAAAGTAGCAGATTTCATAGCAAGCATGTTCACTAAAAAAATGTTCGGAAAAAAACACTAAATAAAAAGAAAAAAAAGAAAAGAAGAAAAATTAATACTAATACTAAGAAATCTTACTAGAAAACTTTAAAAAATTATACGTCGTAAACTACCAAAAATCGCTGAACATATTGTATGGTATTTTCTGATAGGTCTAGGTACGAGGAATTTAATTGTTTTCTTTGGACGCCACTATTTGGTCCTGTATTGGAATTAGCCTGCGAGAGAATGAGATAGAATACAAGTTATATTTATCTCATTCTCACGTAGGCTACTTTTCTGAAGTTTTACTTCTGCCGTGTGTGAATTGCACACACACATTTTTATTATTAATTTTATGTTAGTAATGTTATCAGTACTTTAATATTGTAGGGTTAGCTCCCTTAAAGTATAATATAGCAAGCCAAACTTTAATCAAAGAGGCGGTATCTGTCACTTTTCCCGTAAGAGTGCAAAAAAATCACAATTTTTTGATTCAATTAAATTAGCCGGTGCACGTTTTTTAGATTGTCAACTATCGCACAATCTAGTTAGTATATTCAAGCCTTCATGAAATTTGGATATTCACATAATGATATATGTAGCCCTAGCCTGCATTAGTTAAAGATCTACCTTTATAAATACATAAGAATCAATAAAAATCAATTGCCGAAATGTATGTTCTCGCATCACTTCAAAACGGCTGAACCAATTTTGATTGAATTTATAGTGTGTGTTTGAGTAGGTCCCGGGATGGTTTAAATTTAGATTTAGACCTTGTAGGGGGCTCTGCAATTGGATTTTAGGTTCAGGACAGGACAACGTCTGCCAGGCCCAATTTACTAGCAAGAAATAAAATAAGAATTTCCCTTACCATCACTGATGTCATCCTTAGGTGATTTGGCTGTGAAGATTGGAGCAGCTTCCGGAATGCATTCATTTTCCTTAATGACCTCAGAAACTTTTATATCTGTTTGCAGACCCTGCAGAGGCTTTTTCTTCTTCGTGTCTTTATCTTTGCATCTATTATCTGCTGGTTGACTTTGATTAGTGCTGCAAAAAAAACCATTGGAATAATAAACACGGACGCTAATAAAAAGATTTTAAATAAAAATACACTTTAAGGCGGTTATTAGATTCTCGGACTATCTATAACTGAAGAGGTAGACTCCACTGAAAAGTAAAAACCCAGAAAAACAAACTTAAAGGTTTAGTAAAGATATAGTAATTAAGAATAACTTTGACAATAATGTCAACCCATAAAATCGACAGACCCTCTGTCATGTCTCCAGAGTCAACCATTACGCCTGCAGGATTACAATTGAAGAGTTCAGGTCAATGATAAAGTAATAAACAAACAAACAAACAACAACAACAACAACACAACAATAACAAGTATACGCTTCATCTACAATTGCACACTACTGATTTAGTTGAATGTTGTGGCGTTTCTTTCTCATTGTCATTTCTTACCATCATCTAAACAACATTCATTGCAAAAAAAAAGATTTATGTATTTATTTATTTAATACCAATTCACAGTCAGCAAAGATATATTTCTACCAGTTTTGGTGGACAGTACACTTGCAGCACCATAATGATGCTTAATTTTGTTTTTAAATAAAAATCTGTCAAACCTGTATCCAGAAGTAGAAGGCTTTCCACCATAACCACTGCTTCCACTTGAATTACTGCCAGAACGTGTCGATTTCGAGCTGTGGCTGAAAAGAAGTTAAAACTTTTAAGTACCTGGTACATGCCTTAACTTTTTGGGTTTGTTAAGGCCAAAACAATCAAACTATTAATTAAAATTAATTTCAGTAGTAGTCTAAGTTGGGTACATAATATTATCGTCCTCAGTGATATAATCAGTCATTTAGATTCTCATAATATTATATTTAGAGCGTTCGTAATAGTAGCTAGTATATTTAGCATTCCCTTTGCTTATTTCAATTTCTTGCACTATTATTGCAAAATTATTTCAGTAATAATACCTTATAGTCATGGACATGCATGCATACTTAAAGCCTAAAATCATAGTTAAATCAATAACTATTTCATCAACATCTCCAAATTAAATACTCTTTAATTATTATTTGAGGCCGCGTAACTATTCCAGTTAACTTACGTGCCATACTAAGTGCGTAAGCTTTAATTCGATTAAAATAACTGACTCCTTGTCTGGCATTATTATGGCAAAATTATTACAATAATATAGCTACAAATTCAAAATATTTTCTCAAAATTAAATTAAACTTTTCAGCAAGCCAGATTATGGCTATACTTTTAATTCAATCGTGCATCGCAGTCACCGCTGATTGGCTGAGGCTTCAGAACTGATGAACTCTTAAATTGGGCTATTCACAATATCATATAAGCTACTTTAGGGCTTCCGTATTAGCCCTCGTTATTATTTGGATTCTATATATTTTACAACTTAGGTAGTTTCATAACTCAACCGGCGTCACGTTTGAAATCTTAATTTAGACGTTCTGGTTGCCAGCCCACGCTCACGTTTTCAATGTCACGTGGCAGTTACGTAATTATTCAGTAAAACCAACAGTGCTCAAGCAGAATTTCACGTGTAGCAACTTCGAACAAAATAATAAATTCAAGCTGAATTTGGGTAGGCACCTAGCTGGATTACGCGTGCCTTCAATGGCGTCAAGAAGTCGGAAAAGTTTATTTTTTTCGGCACAATCTAATTTCCTCAAACCTAAATCAAATACAGTTATTTTTTCAACAAGCAAAGCTCATTTTTGTTACGAGTGTATTAACATGAGATTTTTAAATGAATTGCTGATATTAACAGCAATTACAAAATAAATTACGTTCTGCACGATAGTTAAACTAGATGCCGTAATAGGCTCGTTTCAGTTTCAGCTTCTTTATTAGTTGCAATTCCATAGTTACATTATTTCTTAATTAACATATAATAGTAATTAGTAAATAAGGCATGCTATGGATACCCAGTTTGGGTGTGGCAACAAAACAGTACATGGTCGTAGGGAGACCGATTTTATTAGTGTTTGTCAGTAACATTTAAGAATTCATTAATATTGTAGTAACATTTTTCAATCAGATAGTTTTTTAGCGTGTTATTAAACTCTATTTCTTTTCCGATGTTCCTAATGTAGTCTGGCAGATTGTTAAATATTTTTAATGACATTGAATGGGGGCTTGAGCTGTGCAGTGCCAATTTTGACGGTGGGGCAATCAACTTGTTTGCGTGTCTCTCGGGGAACCGGCGGGCTTTGTCTTCTTTCTTGGTGTAAAAGTGTATGTTTTTTCTTACAAATTTACACATTTCAAATATATAAATAGAAGGTAATGTCAAGATTTTTAATTCTTTAAAGTGTTATAGGCACGTCTCTGTAGCTTTTATATTTACTAAGATGCGAATGCATTTTTTGTAATATAAAAAGATCCTGAAAATTTGTGCTGTTTCCCCAAAGGATAATGTCGTATCGTAAAAATGCGTATCCTTAAGCGCAAATATGCGTAATACGCGACTAATGCAGTTTTTAAGTTAGTGGTTTACTTTAACTCTCTGAGGCCGTATATAAATTTAGATAATTTATTTTTGTTTCTACAATATAACTCTTCCAATTTAAATTTGTGTTAATGTCGATGCCTAAGAATGTTAAACTTTCAACGCTTTATATTTCCGTATTCTTAAAGGTAAATTTTATATTTAATGGTGTTTTTTGCTACGGTCGACATTGAATTAGTTTAGTTTTATTGCAATTTATTTCGAATTTATTATTAATTCATCCAATTATTAATATCATTTAGTAGCCGAGTCAATTTATCACTTAAATTATTATTATTTGATACAGGGAATAATAAAGAAAAGTCACCAGCAAATAATACGCAGTATTCGTCAAAAGTTTTCGGCAAGTCGTTAATATAAATTATAAACAAAATACACGAAGGACACGTCCTTAAACAATAAATTGCATAAATACAAAGTTCTGTGCACTTTGTATTTATGCAATTTATATATGCTTAGACTGGGTAATTATGTCTGATTCAGTTAGTTATATAAATAGTCAACATAAACTTACCTTCTTCGAGATTGGCTGTTACTACAGCTGTTAGAATAAGCAGAATCTGATACTTTCGCGTCTGATACGTCCAGGTTGTCCATATTAACTGTTGATTGGTCTGAAAATAAAATTATCATGTTACTGTTACTCACAAATAAGGTACTTACTTAGAAATAAGACTTAGGTATGCGCATTGAATATTAAAGGAGTACTTATTTTATTATTGTTTCAGCAGAGTGGGAAATGATATTTCTGTCACCGTAAGATTGTAAAAACCGTTAGATTATAATCTAACTCGCAAAATTGCAAACTGTTGAAAGATTACAATTTAACGCATTATTTTTCGGTAGATTGTAATATGTCAGTTATATTAAACTACCTGATTATTTATGTTGAACCCTAACCTAACCTACAAGAAAAATACAAGAAAACGTAAATACAATTAATTTTTCAAAAATTGACACGCAGAACATTGAACGGTTCACAATCTGTCGACAGTTTGCAATTTCGCGAGTTAGATTATAATCTAACGGTTTTTTCAATCTTACGGTGACATATCGACCGAATAGGTTAGTTACTAACACTCGGAATGAATAAAATAATCTAACTGATACAAATCACTGAGGGCAAAAACACACTACGAACACGACAGATAAAAACGTTCGTGAAATTCCCACGTTGCAAAGGAAACACGATTCGTCGTAACTCGTACTATCACGGTAGTCTTTGTAGCTCCAAATATATATTATGCGCGCGCGGACTTTCTGTCCTCTAGCAAAACATAATATGTCCTTAGTATATTTTCGCCCAAAACCACAAGATGGCAGTAATTGATTTGTGATGATTTAATACGCAGGCTACCTACTTCCTACCTGACGAGGGGAAGCAAGCTCTGAACAAGAAAAGAGCAATTTGCTTTTCCTGTTTCCTGCAGGCTTAGCATGCGCACAACGAGACATCTCGTGGCGAGAGAGAGAGAGAGAGATGCTGTCGTTGATGGAAAAGTTTTCGTTCACAAAATCCGGTATATTAGTACTAGAAAAAGTAGTCGGCAGTTCGTAGAGAAAAATATCACAGATAAGAAATATTATTTTTGTCTCTACTTTTGACGTAACGAGACAAGTAACCATGTGAGCTTCGGTAGACTAAATAGAGATATCGGGTAAACATAATTTTACTTGTTGTGCAGATGCTAGGCCTACTGGATAGGTCTAATTAAAAAAACGTATTTTTTAATGTGATGTCAACTACGTGATAGACATTATTTATGTTTGTTTGTTTTAAATTCTTTATTGCACATAAGAAAATTACAACGCACAAAGGCGAACTTAATACCTAGAGGTATTCTCTTTCACTCAACCTCTGGTAGTGGGGACAGGGTTGAAATCACAGTGCGTACAATAAGAGTATAAAGAGAAAAGTTGGGGTAAGAAGAAACATATTAGGTAGTAGGTAATAAAGTGAAGTATGATAATTTATTATGCAATTTAGTAAATGGCTTGAATAATTAATTTAAGTCAAATACATAGCAAAAATACATAAAAATATGGAAAATATATAATAACTAATATTAAGGTAGTAATGTAAATAAAAATAATGTAAAAAACAATATATATATATATATATATATATATATATATAAAATAATATACATTTGTAAATATAATATATACACATCTATGTTAAATTCATATTTGAAAATGTGATTATGTGGAGGGATTCTGACATTTTTGAAAGTGCTCGTGTACTCGACGCTTAAAAATATTTAAAGACGGTGCTTGCAGTAACTGTGAAGGAATCTGAATATAGTTTTGATTTGTGTTGCGGGTAGACAAGAATATCTACGTTTGAGGAACGTTGAACACGTCCAGATAAGCCAAGGTACTTAAAGCGTTCTTGGAGGTACTTAGGAGAACTTGGATCATGAAGAATACCATAACGAGAAGCAAGAAATATTCAAATAATTATTATTACGATTATTACCACAATACTGCGGGGTACAAAGAAAAATAAAGCCTTCGCCGCTTTAGGCCTCCCTAAACAATTAAAATAACCTAACGTAACCCTATATAAAATTAATTATTTGAAAATTGAGGAGCTGATCTTCTATGATACCGTAACAGCAGCTAATATTAGTAGGTAGATACTCGTAAATACTAATTATATTTTAGTTAACTAACAGAACAAGTGGCTGTAGCTACCAAACTTTATTTATTTCAACAATTTCCGAATGTTTGAACAAAATAATGTAAACGATTTTTGCAAAATGAATCTTCTTAAACTAGCGGCACGCTATGATGGCCGGTTTGACGTTTGTCCGCTCATGAAGTTCCGTATTAATTGATAACGACTTTGAAGGAAATAATTGTATTACTTTATTGACGATAGTGATGTGCAGAGATTCATAAATTTTATCGAATGTAGTTTTAGGTTTAGGACTCAAAATTTATTTATTAAATTGATTTCTTAAATGTATACAAGTGTAGAAAAATCAGTTTGCACCATTTAAGGGGTGAATGTACTTGTGAATATGAACAATTTTCACTATGTGGACAAACCTCTGAAATCGCAAAAAAATATCAATAAATTTTTAAAAATGGAATCTAATACGATCGTCACATAGGATCGCTGGCTAGCACAACTACTACCTCCGGCAAACTCGCGTCAATGCTCAATGCAAAACAAAGCAGTTTCGAATTGACGTTGCTTCGAAAAGTATAAACTGTCAGTGCAATGCGATTGTGATATAGTTTTGACCTGGCTTTGGATTTCAAATATTGATACTGCATTACTGTTGACCCTTGCTCGTTAATTTGGACTCTGTTCAAGCCCTTTGTTGTGGATTTCGTCGATATGACCGAACGTACGCAGAGAACTGTTCTAAATAGTCAGACACGTGAGTTCGTAATACGCCTTCGTAACTATTTCGATCGTGAAGCTCAAAATGGAGGGCCAATTTTACCTATAACGTCAGTGGTTGAACGCGTAGCTGATGCGCTTAATATTGGACAACGAACTGTTAGACGGATAACTAAAAAAAAATATGGCGAGACTGGCACAGAAGAAAATAAACTTCACACACCAAAAAAGAGAAAACGAGCAAAACCAGTCGTAGGCATCGATAGCTTTGATGCCGATGCTATCCGAAGACATGTTTACGGCTACTATTTACAGAAGGAGTATCCAACAAGAAAAAAGTTGGTGCATTCACTGAAGGAAGCTGGATTATTCTTCGGTGGGGAAAGTTCTTTAACGAAGATTTTGAAGACCATTGGATTTCGATACAAAAAATGTAACAAACGCAAAATATTGATGGAAAGATTTGATATAGCGATGGCAAGGTATACTTTTTTACGGCAAGTGAAAGAAATCAAAAATTGGCAAAATGTTGTGTTCTTGGATGAAACATGGCTTAATGCTAACCATACTGTAGGCCGTTCTTGGAACGATGACACAGCAGCATCTACTTCCAAAGTTCCTGTAGGAAAAGGATCGCGACTTATAATTTGTCACGCCGGAACCATCAACGGGTTTGTCGAAGGTTCTCTCATGGCTTTTGCGTCAAAAACCACTGGAGACTATCATGAAGACATGAATGGAGAAAAGTTTACTGAATGGTTTACCTCAATGTTGTGTAGCCTCCCTGAACCATCTATTATAATTATGGACAACGCCCCATACCACTCGATGCAAATTGACAAGCCACCTGCCCAATCCCAAAAGAAAGCTGATATCGTCGCATGGCTTCGTAAAAATGGCGTAGATGCAAACATGAATATGTTAAAAGCGGAATTAGTACGTCTTTTAAAAGAAAACAAACCAACCAAGATCCGATACGTCATTGACGAAATAGCATTAGAACATGGGCACAGAGTTATACGGTTACCGCCTTACCATTGTGAGTATAATGCGATTGAGTTGGTGTGGGCTCAAATTAAGGGATATGCTGCAAGACACAATACAGAACCCCCATTTACCACAAAAAAAATGCTAAAATTATTAGAAGAAGCTTGTGAACATGTGACTAAAGGAGACTGGGAAAAGGTTGTGAATAGAACTGTTAAATTAATAAGGGAAGATTATGAAAGAGATGTGAAAATAGATAATATTATAGAAAACGAACATATAATTATTAATGTATGTGATGATAGCAGTGACGACAGTGAAAATAGTAGTATGGACGAATCTGATTAATTATGGCCTTTTGTGGCACCTTTTTTGGTATCTTTTGTATTCATATGTTTCTTGTGTGCATATAAAGTATGTATATTCATTTTCGTTCAAATATTCAGTTCGTTCAAATAAATTAAATAAACATATACATTTTTGTTTTATTAAACCTATTTAATCAGGTACAAAAACAAAACTTAATTGTTTTTTGTTCGAGAATAAATTGACATTCCACATCACTATTGTAATGTGTCAAACCGGCCATCATAGCGTGCCGCTAGAGTAGTCAAGACTAAGAAACTTCAAACTTCTGGTGCAAACTCTTGAGTTTGAAGTTTGAAGTTTTAAAGAATCTGTACAACCTTGAATCACGTTTGGGCAGTCGGACACGTGCTTAACGTTACAGCAGCTCGAATTTTCAGTGGCTACGCAAAAGAGCGACTTCCAAACCCTATCCCCTGGAATGGGTACCCAGACGGCAAAAAACTTCCCTAGCGAAAATGCGTGGAGTAAGATTTTTTTTACGAAGACAAAAAGTCTTAAGTATAAATAATATACTACATTCGAAATTAAACTTTAATGCTTTTGTGTTAAGGTGCATATTTTAGTTTTTTTTTTATTTTAAAAAAATCGTGTAATCTAAAAATATTTATCTAAATGGAATTTCGCTCCTATCTGGGGTCCTACGACACCACACGTCTTCTATTTATAGAGTTTACTGATAAACTTCACTATTCTAATCCAGATTTTGATCCCAACTTTTCATATTGGTATCTTGAACTATTATGTAAGTCGATACCTAGGTACCTGTATCCATACTAATATTTTTTTAGTAAGAAACCCAATTGCTCACAAACTCAAATAAAAATTCCAAAAATTCAAATAAAATTTAGATATGAGTATCTCAGCCGGGAACATACCGAAGTACAAACTGTTTTTTTTTTAAGATGTCCCCGTCTGGGTCACACTTTAGCATTGAATTTTAGTTAAAATTTCCGATGGTGCCGGTTTTTGTTTATATTACTAGTGGTTCGCCCCGAACTGAGACCTCGCGGTATCCATAAGATAGTTTTAACTATATATTGTAATAGTTAACTTTTAACATTAGACGCAAAAGAGCTAAAGAGTTATTAGAGAAACGAATAAACTTTTACAGAGCGCCATCTATTGACATCATTGTGAAGTTCTATTAAAACTACTGAAGCTCATTAAAAATTAAATAATTTCGTTTCCTTATAATATTTATCTTTTTTTGTATTTATTTTTCAAGTACAGGATATTATTCAAATAATTGATCAAGTTTCAGGCTCAGCCTTTCAAAGAATTGAGAGTTCTGAGGTTAACTTTGTACGTTAGAAAATCTCCACTCTGTAAGCCCCCATTTCATCAATTTTAGGAAAATAATTAAAAAAAAAATTTTTTGTACTCTATTTCTAATTATCTTATCTTATCTTTAAAATGATATACCGCAACCCTATGTAACGCTATAAAAATATTTTACTTCGCATTCGCTTCTATGAGAGCCCTCCTGAAATAAAGATTTTTATAACTTTTTAAGCCATATTCGGCTGGAGGTCATCGGCTTACATGTTATATTTAAATTTAAAGTAATTACGTTCAGTAATTCAGAAGTTATAAGGCTCTGACAAACGGACGGACGGGCGGACAAGTGTAAATTCACTCAAGTAGACTCAGAGACTTTCGCTTCGCTCGGTCAGTTAAAACTTGTTGAGCACAAACCCAGGTACATTCTGTATTACCCTACTCTCAAAGTCCGATGGGACGGAAAATCCGATACGACTACGAAGATCAAGCGCAGGACTGACGGCTTTACATGTGCTAAATCCGGGCTAGTATTGAGAATTTCTTGTCAGAATTACCCAATACTTATTCGAACCTCGTCCTCCGGGATCCACAGTCGAACATACCTAATCCAACCTAACCACTGTACCAACGAGGTAGTAGTCAAACAAGGCGAAAGACACATAAACGTACATAAGTACGAATATGTCACCGTAAGATTGTAAAAACCGTTAGATTATAATCTAACTCGCGAAATTCTAAACTGTCGAAAGATTACAATTTAACGCATTATTTTCCGGTAGATTGTAATCTGATAGGTATTTAAACCCGATTAAACCTAAGTGCCCGGCCTGAGGCCACGCACTACTTAATTATTTACGTCGAACCCTAACCTAACCTACAAGAAAGAGACAAGAAAACGTAAATAAAATGAATATTTCAAAAATTGACACTCAGAACATTGAACAATTTACAATCATTCGACAGTTTAGAATTTCGCGAGTTAGATTATAAGCTAGCGGTTTTTACAATCTTACGGTGACATTTATACCCCAAAACTCTACCACCGTTCCATTGCAAACGGGTAAAAAAAAAGGTTTTACCATCGTTCTATCCTACTATAGAGTGATTTTGTAAAACGCGAAGCCCGAAACTTGCTAAGAAGGTCCTGAATGAAGCGAACCTCCGAGGCTTAGTGGAACGAAACAAAGGTCGAGTTGGTGAAGCTGAATGAGGGGGCGGTGAAGCGCGTTTTCTGGCGTAGCCCATTTATCTCGTTAATAATATTGTAGAACGTATCGCAATGACAATCCGGCTTAACGTCGATCACAAAACGGCACTGATAAAACGGCTAGCCGTTTTGTAATACGGTGGATTCTACGATTTGGCGGTGAAATATACACTGTCTATCAACGAATTGCAAATTTTTTACAGTGGAAACCCGCCTCCCTCGTAGAAAGAATAGCAATTTTATATTGATATTAATTGACTAAATTATGGACCAGTTTATGGACCATGTTTTATCCAGTTAGATGTCTTTCCTAAGATTCTAAGTAATAAAGTTACATTGTATGGAGACCATACCAAAGACATCAAAAAGATATACCGGAAAACCAACTTCCGGTGTTGCGCTTTACAAAGACGCTGTCTGTGGTATAGGTCAGCCAGACAAAAATGCGTGGGGTCGGAGTGAATTTCATTTCACTCTGAAAGGAAATTCACTTTTCATTTCAAAATGATAACATATTGCAAAAATAAAAATCACGATTGCAGCGCAACTTGGTGGACTATAGTCCTAAAACATATCTAAGAACCATCTTAGAAGTTATGCATATCGAATGCAATAAACCGCATATAAATCGGTCCAGTTGTTTTCCAGGAAAATGGTAACAAAAAGTGCTCAAATATACAAGCAAATGCACAACCTCTTAGCGCAAACACTTTACATTATGGGTAATAAATCTATGTCAACGGGTATAACGTACTTAGGTTTTATTTCGCTTCGGTAATGAATATGTGTTACAGTAAGACTAAAAATAAAATTCAAACATTATTTCGCATAGCTGTCCCCACCCTATACAAACGTATCCCTAATGGTAGAGATAATACTCTTAAAAAAAATTCTACACCAATGTTACCCACCATGCCTGTAGTTATATCACTTTTACGTACCAATTAATTTAATTACGATCATGTTCTATTGCTAAATACCAACGCACAGGCCTTAAGAATTCATTCATAACAATAACTTTACCTGCGTTGAACATTTTTAGTCCTTATTCCTCTTTCTTTCGACGCACACACTAACTTCGTTAACTCAATATTAAGTTAATTTAGTACTACTTGGGAAATGTTAATCATTTTTGAAGAAAATTACGGTACGAAAAATAAATACTAAACGAATATTGCAGATAATTTTAATTTTTAAAATCAATCACTTGATGTTAGTAAACATCTAACTCGACTTCACTGCTCATCGGGAGTTATTGGAGTGGATAATCATCGTTCGTGGGTCAGGAGTATAATAGGAATGTGCTACCGAGACTCCACAGTTGAGTATCGATACTCGACATCGACTACGATTCTTCGAATGAATAGGAATGATGACAACACAATCAAATCAGCAACTCTTTAACAAACTTAAAAACGCTCTTCTAGAATGGAAGTTTGTACGAAATACATAATTGTGATGTCATCAAATTTCAACGCACTTTTTTATTCAATCTATATTTTAAAAATAACCAAGCATGTGACTTTTAGATCTTTTGTAAGACTTTCTATTTAATATTGAGTAAAAATTTAAGATTTTTAACTTATGCATCATCCCTATTCCGATCTACAAGAGCAGTTAATTATTATTAAATAAAAAACTAAATTGAAGTGTCGATCCTACTTTGTAGGTCAATTTTATAATTTGAAAAGTTACCTCAAAATTTTGTGTAAATTAATTAATCGAAGTTTTTTTTAATTTTTCTGCTTTTATTCATAATATTTTTTATTTATTAATAACTTAGTATTTATTTATATATTTTCTTAGTTATTAAAATGCATATTGTCAGTCAAACGTTTGTGGATAAATGTGATTTTACTACTGTGATATTATTTTCTACAGAAACAAAAGTAAGTTTGCTTTAATAAATTCAAAAGTTCGGATGGGTGGATGGATGTCTGTTACTCAATCACGCCAGAACGGATGAACGGATGATGAAATTTGGCACAGGGATTTTATTCCGGAAAATTAAGAGTTCCTGCTGGAAACGAAAATCCTCAATCCACGTGGATGAAGTCGCGGGCTAGTCTTATAGTAAAAAATCCATTTAAACTCGAACGTCAACAATTTAAAACAAAACAGCCCCCCGCTTGTGTAAGAAAATCGTAATCGTAAACGTTTTTCAAACGTATAATTCGAACTTTTTAAGGAGTTCGTAGATGCCTGCACGTCAAAAAGCGTGTATGAACTCCTTAAAAAGTTCGAGTTATACGTTTTAAGCTGTCAAATTATTACGATTTGCTTAGACAATTGGGCCTCAGGATTTAAGCAATGTTAAAATTCCCTCTGATCTCACAGTCGTGAATTTAGAATTAGGTACATATAAAGTAAATGTGCGGTTACATAAAATATTACTTAGTAGATGATACCTGTTACGTCATCTGCGTACGTAAAGGTATTTATTTTTTCAACCCCAAAATATTTTCTTATTATTATAAGTAATCTATACTAATAAAAAAGAGGTAAAATTTGTGAGTTTGTGACGCTGTAGGGGGTAATCTCTGGATCTACTGAACCGATTTTGAAAATTCTGGTACCAATAGAAAGCCGAATTATTTGTGAGTGTCTTATGCTATACATTATTCCGAAACATTAGTGGGAAACATTAGTAGTTTCCGTGGGAATTTAAAAAACTTATTTCACGCGGACGGAATCGCGGGCAAGTCGGCTAGTTCAGATAAATTTGTAATTAATTTAAAAAATTGTATGTCTTTATCAGTGTTGGCTTGTAGTAAAATAATTGCATATTTCACCATTCAGGAGGCAACATGTCATGTTTTTAGTTTATTTGCATTTTTTTTATTATTTTTAATTTACTTACACGTTATGTGTTACGCTACTTACGTGTTAGTTTTATAGCTTGTTGGGCGCGCACTTAATTTTTTAATACTTTTATGTCAGGAGCAAACTGAAACCCAACGCCCAGCACGAGGTTGAGTTTGCGACCAATTGTGTTGTCCTTTTCGACCTTTTTTTATTTATTTTCTTTATAAGTCTAATTTAAAAAGCAACATTAGAACACTTTAAGGTTTTAATATAATATACATATGTAAAGTTTTTTATTGCCACGAAAACTCCTAAATTATCCGGGATAAAAAGGCCTTCCCGGAATACAATCTATCTCTATACCAATTTTCATCAAAATCGGTTAAAAAGATATGCCGAGAAAGCTTAACAGACAGACAGACACTTTCACATTTATAATATTAGTATGCATTATATTGAATTTTGTCGCTCATAACTTTAATTTCATTTTACTATCGGATTATACCCATATAAAATTATAAAATATAAAATTGCACCCATGAAAAGCAGGGCAGATTGTTGGTTACCAACCAATATACAAACACACACATTGTCTTATGACTTTCACACTTACTATAATATCCGGAATAATAAGATGTGTATAAAGAATTCAATTCTCAAAAGAAATTTTACAAAAAAAATTGTGTGTGTCGGCTTCGACGTACGACTAGAGTTTACTCTTTCTAATTTAAAGATTAGTAAATCAGGGTAAATGATCGCATTTTTTATATTACTGATAGCATGCTTGATACATTTAATTAAATTAATTATTTAACTGGAATTTATACGATGGCATGATGAACTAGATAAATTTCGAGTTCAGTAGCCCATAGAAGCTCAAGTCGTAGGACAGCATAGGCTAAATTAGATTAGATTAGAATTATAAAATTTATATTCATCAAAATACAGTTCGCGCGCGAGTTGAATGCAGAGTAAATTAATTCTTTCAACTCGCGCGCGACATATAAATTACATAGTCATGTTATCCATAAACAACTGTTACCATGGAAACAGTCAATAACGTAACGAAGAAAATTTGATTTTACTCCCCATATATTTTCATACCCCGGGCTTATATATGAAAATCGATTCTAAAGTAGGTAAACTCAAAAAAAACCACTTAATGAGAACTTATCAGCTTATATCATAAACTTAATAATATCATAACGCACAACGGTGAGCAAAAAATAATGTACAACACAATCGTAAAATGTAAGTGCAAAAATAACCTTGCAATGTTTATAAATTTCCTGGACCGGACTCATAAGACAGATAATAATATTATGATTGACGAAATCTTTAGGTCTATTTTAAAAAAAAAATATCTTATTAACACTTTTTATTTATTTTGGTAATTTTCTTAACACGTGTTCTATACTTATGTTTCTCTTATCGTAATTAGTTCCTATTTTTTTTAATCAGCGTTACGGAGGAGCTATATTATACTACAGTACCTATGGAATAAGGATATAAGATTGGAGATGACCTTATGATGACCTTATTATGATGATAAATGTTATCGATAGGTGTGTCGATAAATCGCTAGGTTATGCATCACTTCGATTCACGCTTACAAACACGTGACCGCAATGTGAACGCCTCAAGCCCGCGGCCATCCCGCGGCCTACAGCACGTGGCGTCAGAAAGAGCTAGCAATAATACAATATGGCTTGCGAGGCTCCGCCGCGTGACGTGAACTGAAGTATAATAGCATGCGATTTCGTCCGCATGGATTAAGGGCGAAAATGTTTTGTCCTACAAAAAGTCCGCGTAATAGACTTTAGTATGGTGCGCGCACATTAAGCGACTGGACGAAACGTCGTTCCCCTCCAACGCAGAAGTTTCGCGGCAGTTTGGTCCTGTCCAATCCGTAGTGTGTTTCCACTTTTCGCCCTATCCGGTTTTCCAGGTGAAGTTTTTGTTACATGGAATATAATAATTATTATTATTAAAAAAATTCAAATAGCGCTATGATTTTTTAAAGATTAATACCTGTACCTTTATAAAGAACCTAACGATCTAGGGGCACGTAAAACTTAAATCATCCAGAAGCAATTGTTTGAAATTAATTACAAACTGATATATACCTTCTCGACGAAGGAACTCTATGTTCTTAGATAGAAGCAGGCGTTAACGACTTTGCGGTAGTACAAGATATTTATGGAACAAGAAGCTAAATTCGCTATAATCCACCCAAACAGAAAAATCTATGTGGTAACACGTACAGCTTGCACGTGCTTGTGATACTCACCGCCCAATTCGCACCGCCACCATACCGCACCACACAAATCTTATAAGTTTCAATCCGACGCCGAAGCAACCTCGGGACTCGACAATGCTCGATTGTAAATTGTTCTCTATATTATAATAAGTATTGATAATAATAGCAATCACTAGGTATTTTCGGAGATGGGGATGGGATTCCGGGAATGGAACGGAACGATAAGAACGTCAAGAACAAAAATAAAAAACCGGTCAAGTGTGATTTGGACTCGCGCACCAAAGGTTTCGTACCTTGGAACGATTTGGTTTAATTATTCGACCTCTAAGTAATGAAGACAAGACGACACTACAAATTAAAAACAAAGACTTTACAGTACGATAAAATTAACCGCTGATTTATCAAAAAGCTGTTCTATAATCTGAAATCTCTGGAAAATTCGCTTTTATTTCGGACTGCAAAACTAAGTCTATTTGTAAAGGCTTATGGTTGATTTCTCAAAAACTATCCTAGCTAGAAACTTCGTTATATTTTTCATGTAAAGTTAAGATAAACTTCTGTCAACTCAAATTATTTCTGAATTTTCAATTTCAGTCCGCGTGGGTTGAGGTTTTTGGTTAGCGTCGTTTAGCCTTTGTGCTAATACAGACTATAATCTATCTCTGTGTCAAATTTTATGCAGATCAGTTCAGCCGTTCTGGCGTGATTGAGTAACAAACATCCATCCATCCATCCTAACTTTCGCATTTATAATATTAGTTTAGATTCCCTTGGAGAGTTGTAAGATATGGAAGGGAATACTCAATGGTTATAATAATAATTAAGTTACTATGATTATATAGTAATTAAAAACCAGGTGATCAATGAATTTATTTTGCTTTATTAGTTTATCAATCTACAAATATATTTGTACACCGGTAATCTGAAACATCTTGTGGCATTTTGTTGCCCTAACACTCATAATAATATATTATGTACCAATTTAATAAATTTTACTTATATTCTAATCTTCAAATAAAACATCACGATTTCTAAGACTTTTTTCTACGCTTTACATTAAGGATTATAATAATAATATTTTTTTGTACAAACATAAAGATCTAGAAACGCATGAGTAATAAAAAATAATAAAATTTATTTTGAATAATTTAGTGCTAAATAAGTAGAGCTTTACTTGTTTCCAAAAAGCTTACGGTTAAACAAAGCAGCAAAAAAATGTTTTCGTTTAGAGCAATCAGATTAAACAACGTGTTAAATAATTAATCTGATTCTTCTCTTCGGCAAAAATACTGTTCCGTAAACCCGTTTAAAATAATATTGCTGTATTTCATATAGGTATTTCAGAGCTACAAGATATTGTGGTTCATCTGCACCTTCCTGAATAAGTTTGGCAAACTAGTATCTAGTAACGTGGCGAACTTTGATCATAATGATATAATTTTTCAATAGCACCCAGCTCGTTCGTGGAAAAACTTAATTTTCCTAGTGAAGTTTTAATTTTAATAAAGAAGAAAACCGTTTCTCCCACCTATCGCAAAACCTGGCAGAAGCGCCTGTCTGCCACTATTATTTTATAAATTACTTTTCCATCATTGGCTGCCAAGTTTTCTTTTACATTACAAAACAAAAAAACTCAAGTGGTCTTACAAGTTAAATCAAACACCCCCACAATATTTTACACGGGTTCTTGGACATTATAGGTATTTAAATTTCAGTTTTGTAATTCGATCGAAGTTTAACTGCCAGACTGCGAACTATAACCACATATCGCGAATTGTATCGTATTATAACAACGTTCATACATACGTAATATTTATCATTACTTACCTACCAACAGTTTTAAAAAAATAACGTAATAAAGCATATTATGATAATATAATATTTATGATGTTCTCAAACTTAAATAATTAATATTGTTAACAAAATTATTACATAAGTACTAGAATACTTAGAAATGTAACGATCTCTTATCGCAAGTAACATAATTTAGGTTTAGACTATTTAAGATCCAAATATAGATATCTAGAAAAATCTTGAAGATCAAAATACACTAACAGAACGAGGCTAAACTTTTTGAAAGTTACCATTTTAATGGATAATGCCCATTTACTACTATTTATAACTGGTAGCTGCAGTAACGTTTAACATCACTAGAGCGCTTCTTAAACCTGTTCAAGAATATGAATGACTATGTCAGCTTGTTGTTCCGCAGTTTACTACATACGGACTCGATTCACAATCTCAAAGAGCTTTTATTTAATTATATTGGACTATAATTACAATAATAAATAATTAAAGTACTAATATGACTCTCACTTTTGAGATAAGATTTTTTTTATTTTAGGATCGTAATATTAATATTCTTACGCCTTAAAACTGGAGATTACACAGTCCTTATTAAAGTATCAATATTTTATTTAATATTAACTATACTAGATTACCTACCATTTCTTTAATTTAAACTGATTTGGCAAAACCTTCAACAAACTAACATATTAAATGTCATGTTAATAGTTTTTGAAAAATATAATAATATAAAGACTAGCTTGACAAAATAAAATACAAAACAATACTTACACTTTTACAAAAAATAAAATGCAAAAAGAGCCATCTATAATAATATTATTATATTATTATACAAGTATACGAATTCTGCCAAGCAGTAAAACAAGCATATGGTACTCCTACATCGCAAACTAAAATCAATGTTGATATCACCTAATTTATCCATACCATACCTATTTAATATTCATAATTAATTAACAACGACAAAGATTATTTTTTACCTGTGCTAAAACCTTATTACTCCTAAATTATACAAAGCTAATTCGTTTTTATACTTACAAAAAATATATTTTAAGATTCATATTATGATGGAAACAACTGCTGATTCTATAACGTACAGTTGCATCTTTAATTACGTTAATTAGCTTAACCTTTTATTTGGAAATTTAGGTATATTTGATTTATGTATTTGGCGTAATATAATAAATTTAACATTTTAATTTATTATACTTAATAATTTTAAGTGGATTTATTTAATTTATGAAACCACTGAGACGGTGAGTTATCACTGAAATGTTTTTGATAAATATTGGGGCACGGTTTTGAATCTGGTTTCATTGCTGATAT
This sequence comes from Erebia palarica, assembly GCA_964035005.1. Classification (NCBI taxonomy): domain Eukaryota; kingdom Metazoa; phylum Arthropoda; class Insecta; order Lepidoptera; family Nymphalidae; genus Erebia; species Erebia palarica. The sequence continues at coordinate 30,985,690 of OZ035986.1, forward strand.
TATTCTGCTTAGTATTGGAACTCATTTGACACGAGAGATTGAACAAAATTTTGAAGGGTTTAAAAACTAAGGCTGATCGGATAGTTGTTCGTTCTCCATGTCTTAACTCGTGGCCAGTTAACATAGTTTTTCATTATTGGTTGAGTTACAACAAGAGTGCCATTAAGAATTAGTTGCATATCTCAGGAACTACATACTACGACTTGAAAATCGGGATTTAGGTTATTTACGAAAATCCACCCTAAAGGGGGTGGAATTGGGGTTGAAAACTTGCATGACGGTTATAGGTTTTTCAAGTCGGCATTAAGGTAGTAAAGTAGTTTTAAATAATAAAAACCTGCCGAAGCTATAATATAGCCGCTATAAATAGGCCTTTTGCAGCAGGTAATTCTCATAGGAAAACAGAAATTGTACGCGGGCGAAGTCGCGGACGACCTCTAGTATATTATAATATAAATTTTTGTTCAGTTAAGTATTCGCGTACATGGCGTGCATCAATAAGTTCATATGAGGTTAATTTATACAAACAAATGGCAGCCTGTCTCGTTTACCGCAACAGTAACGGGCTTTAGCACCTAGACTAGAATTAGTTTCAGCTTTTTTCAATCACCTTAAAAAATTACAAAGGCTCTCGAATCAAATTAAGATACAAAGATTAATTATTTTAGGTGACGTGCTTGAACAAGCATTGCTGCATAATAATTACCTACTTATTATTATCACAATATTATGGTCAAAGTAATGTAGTTTCTTTCAAACCTCTCGATGGTACTTAAAGAGTTTGTAAGATTTTATTAATAAACAGGCCATCACTAATAAACTTTTACTTAACTCTTACTTATTAATCTCCACGTTTTAGGTTAACTATGTACCTACATTAAGCATAATGTAGCAGTAGGTACATAATGGATATTGTGCCTAGAAGTTTTGACATAATTTTAGGGGGTCAAAAGTGGCTCCAAATGGTTCGTGTAATATTACACACGGTGCTGCTCGCCAGTTTTTTTGAACTTTGGCTGGACACGCTTCCGCGTGTCTTGATTTAACTTGAAAATAATTTTAATAGAGAGCCTATGGATTTAACACACATTATGACGTATGTTGATGTCACTAAACTCTACTAGACTGAGATTAATATATTTTCGTACAAAGACTAAATGCTCAGGCTTAACTATATGTTTTAATTCAACCTTCGCAAGAGGACCGAAGAGATTCATCATCATCATCATTTGCGTTTTGGAAAAAAAATTACTAACAAGTTTATAATGACTATAGCTACTAATGCTTAGGTATTTCACATTTTTCAAAAATATGTACCTACTACTTAATTTATAATAATACTGGATGAGGTTAATTTTTGGTCTCCTTTAGTATCGAAATTGTGCGATTACATTGCATTGTATTTTTATTGCCTTAAAATAAATCGACTATAATGTATCACACTATATTTTAAGCATTATATTTATAAGCCAATTTGAACACAAACGCTACTACTACCACTAAAGTCTAGCTAAATTAAGAGCGTTGCATGACTGTCACGGTTTGATTATCGATATTGTTACTGTTCAGGCCATAGTATTAAGTTTAATGTAGTCCGTTTTTTTTATTGACTTACATAAAAGATTAACAAATAGCTTCAACATCGGAGCTTGTCGCAATAATATAATGAATCGCGCTATGCACGCCGAGGTTAGTATCGCAAACTCACAGTGAAATTATGATAAGAGTACCTATACAAAATGGGGGCTATTCCAAGGCTGCTATTTGCTTCCATGCTGAACTAGATTATAGGAACCTACGCCTAGCCGTAGGTATGTTGTGTATAAGATATTGGTGCTGATTCTGCAGTGTACAATCTCTATACTAAACTAAAATGACAGAATAAAAAATATTGCTTTCATAATCCTCCCTCCGCGGAAAGGGACAGAACTAGATTTAAAGACGCCATTTTAGTTTAGTTTGGACATTGTGTTATACAGAATTGGGCACATTGTGTGTTTCAAACATACTTCATCAACACACCTCAGGTACTGTCTAAGTCAACGGTGTATAAACTTGCTTATTTGAATACGTAAGGCTTATGTCCGAATACTTGGGTCACCGTATACCGGTAAATTTCTCAGAAATGGAATGTAAATGTATAACTACAACAACCATCTACTTCTATAATGTAAAGGCTATATATTTTGTTATTTTCATCCTACACAACAGCCATTTTGCAAAGTTCGCAATTTTCCTATTTTCTTAAATTTTGGTTAGTCCGCACTGCGAACAGCAAATACGTGCATACAGTTCGCGCGACTTGAATGCAGAGCTATTGTATGGTGACACATACAAAAGCTCTGCATTCAACTCGTGCGCGTTCTATACTCAGGTGAATCTAGGCCGTTTTCAGCTGGCATTGCTTTCTCATGACGTATTACATATTTTTACTATGTTATCGTAATGTCTAGATCAGAGATTCCCAAACTATTTTGGGTAAGAGACCCCTTTACCAGAATGAACTGATACCTCAGACCCCATAGCCAAGTTAATTTAAAAATCGTATCTCTAGTCTTTTCCTATTGATACAAAATACTTACCAATTTAAAAACTTTGCGGTTGGTTAAGTGAGTTAACTTGACATCATTTTCTCATAAAATTCAGTAACTATCAAGTGTAATTAATAATTATCAATACAAATACTTAAGCAGGTAAGTAATTCTTTTTTGAAAAACACATTAAAATAGGTTCAATTTTTTGACCTCGTCGACGCCCAAAATCAGTTTTCGTTTAAGTCGACCCCTAGGAAACCGGAATCGACCCATGGGGTCGATATTGATCACTTTGGGAATCCCTGGTCTAGTTAATTATTATTGGAAAAAATATTTTGCACAGGCTATAAAATCTACAGAAAAACGAATCAGCTTATTACTAAGCTAAAAATGATGCATTACTAATTATTGATCATCCCCGGCTTTGCTCGGACGTAATTTACTATGTACTAACGCGTTTCCAATTTGGAGGTCGTCATAAGTAGTTCAGTCGCCGGCTAACGCTTAGTTTAAGTTTTTACATTTCAAATTTGATTCATATTACGATCGATCGAATTTCTTGTATGTATGAATTCACAGCAAGCGCTCCAAACGATACGTTTCGAAATTAAAATTGGTTGTACTGAATTTGTGGCATAATCAGCTTTTAGGCTCATTTTACTTTTTATATTTCAATGTAAAAATTTACATTATGCATAGTGACATGAATTCTACGGCCGAATCATACTAATATTATAAATGCGAAAGTGTGTTGGTTTGTTGATTTGTCCTTCAAAATGACGTTGAGCCGTTGCCCTGTTGCGCACGCCGCGCAAGGCAACGTGATTTTTTTGCATGGGTACAGTTGAGGATATGGAGAGTGACATAGGCTATACTTTTCATCCTGGAAAATTGAGGAATTAAATTTCTTTAATTTTTTCTTTAGGTTTTTCTGAAATATTTACAATTTAGTAAACAAACCCCCAAAAACCCCAACTTTTTTTACATTTTTCAAAATTCCTAAAAAGTTAGGTACCAGCCGATTTTCAAAATTAAAACGTTCACACGTGTCTCAATGAAATCCTCAACTCTTGGTACTATTCTCATCTCGATCCTCCTAAAATCCTCGGAGCTATGACCAAAAATATGTGTCAGGCGATATGCATCGGATTACCATGATACTGATATTCCGCGAGGACGAAGTCGCGGGCATCAGCTAGTCAGTTCTACGAGTATACACCTATTTAACAGATCAACTACATTTAATTGTTGTTATCGAAACCTTTTTATTTATACATTAACTATACAAATACAGTTATCATATCATAGACAACATTTATACGTTTAGCGCCTAATTTATTAAGTACCTTTGAAACAGCTAGGCCGGTCGCGGAAAAATATGAGACCAACAACTATTTTAAGCATTTTGCTCAATTAATTAGGTAGTTCTTAAATATTTAAGAACTACATCACTCAATACCACTGTCTCAATACTATCGCAGTTTTGGCACGCACATCATATGTAACCCTCTTACCTACACATAAATATCAGATTAATTGTACATCGCCTCATTCACTCAAAACAACAGTCATCAACTCAACTTATAATAACTTAAGTAGGTACTTATAAACAAATAACCAAATTCTAGAAAATAATAATTAATTTGGCACTGCCATTACTTAGTTACCATTTTTTGCAACTTCTCTAATTTCAATTTTTTTATTTAAACAATAGTATGTCATACTTTTTGTAGGTCCGAATACCGGGCTGGCTTTATCACTGACTCAACATGCGAACCTTTCATTTTCCACCGACCGACATTTGAATCGGCCGATTTTGTTTTTGACCATTTTTTTTGTAAGACGAGAAGCAATTCTATAACGTAATCTGACTGTATAGATCGATCACCGATTGTCCGATGTGAGTGGAAACCCTAAAGTGATAAAGCATACTATTCATTACACCTTATTTCCCAAAAATTCGTATGAAAACATTCATCTGTGTCGTTCAACGTAGAGCAAGAAAAAAAAGAAACTTGACATGGTTAGGGCATTGCCGTATCTACCCGCGATTATAGATAATTCTTATATTTTTCCGTGCAATCTATAAATTTCGAATTAAATGGATCATTCGTGTCCATAGACGAGGTTGTACTTGTCCTGAAACGGACCCATAGTTCTGCACGTATATAAAGATACAAGATAATTAATTATTGTTTGCGAATAACAGCAAAAAAGTTGATTACACAAATACCAGTGAATCATTAATTTCTATTCTATGTCGTATCTACATTAATCTCACAAAATATTTCTTTGCCTATTTTGGCCCATAATTCAGCTGTTTTACTTTTTATGTTTTTTTTATAAATGGTCCACCAATATTCGTACCTTTGAACCTTTGACCCTAATGGGTAGGTTTGAACTATTATTCAGATGATAGCTGCCCTATAGTTTCTAAGTTAATTTGTGGTGTGGTTTAAATATTTTAAGAATTCAAAAATACAGTTTGGCTTCAAAAATAGCAAATAAGATTTTTTTTTGTGGTAGTTTTACAATCGAAGATTATAAAACAAATTATAAAAAAACGTAGTTTTGATTCGTCATTTTTTATTATTGTTAAACTTTTTAAAAGAACCATTGCCAAGTTTCATGCTGGTTGTTCTGTGTATGTATGGCATTCTGAACCAGTCGTAGATTGATTTGACGATTGAAAAGCACTTTTTTATGTTTATTGGAATAAAAAAACATTTTAGCATTGAATTTATGATTCAGTACCTAACGTTGACGCATATGAATTTCATGATTGTTATATACTTACTTCGATTTTTAAATTCGAAATTCCAATTTTAGATCCAAAGTAACCCATATTACAAATTGTATAAATTATAAAAAATCTGCAATGCATATTATAATAGATAGGATTTTTTTTTCAAACCAAGCTTTGAAATATTGATATCGGTAACTTAGCGATAGACTTAAGAATATTTAACTGTAGCATTTGCTTTGATATATATGAAATTAATCTAAATTTAAGTATGGTTCAAAAACTTTAATCTACTTTAGTTTTATTTACTTATAGTTCCAAACGCTTGAAACTCTCACCATTTTTTTTAAACAAACCATAATCGCGTCTTTTTTACCCGCCTATTTGACCTCTTAGGAGGAAGATTTTCGTATAGATAAACTAACTAATATTACATCCATCCATCTGTACTTAACATAACATTTGAAAAGTAGGTTCATATCAACCTGCCACTCATGCTTTTAATAAATACTCTCTATACTCTAAATAATTAGGTATTTTACAACATAAACGCTAATTATTTAGACCAATTTGGAATTTGTGGTGTATCATAATCGGCACAGGCGCGATGCTTCAGCTTGACCCGGACAGAGAGTGGACTTAGGACAAAATATGCCTCAAGAGTACCTACTAGGCAGTTCCTAGGTAGGTATGTGCTTACAGTAACATTAAGTTAATATTTTACTAAGTTACTTGTATCTTTCTTTGGCATAAAAATATTTAACTGTTGCATTTACTTTGGTTTATTTAAACTTTGGCTTATAGTGAAACTAAATTAATAAATAAACTAACTTCAGTTATTGTAAAAGCACTTTAACTGATAGACCATTTTTGAGGATTGCAATTTAAATACCGATATTCAGTATGGCAGGTACCATTATACTTCAGCTTATGAAGTGTCCTTTATTACTCACGTGTCACTTTTTAACAATAAAGGTAAAATTGTTGCTACAGTGCAAAGATCGCACTCACTTCTGATGGACTAACACTTTTTTAGTCAAATCCTCTGTCGCAGCATTCATTCATTCAGTCAATCACTATACACTCGAAATTGTAACAATGATGGTATAAACCTACTGTGTGATCGATAATACTATACGTCTCTTATAGAGCAAGATCCCGCGACGATTAGACCGTCGTTATTTTATTGAAGCTGAAAACTTTTCTTTGATTGCAACCCCCTATCAGACACTCTTAAATTATAAAACAACAGGGTGTCTGACAGAGGGTTGCAATCGTACTAAGTGTCTGACAAAGGACAACGCGGTTAATATTATTCCAAAGAAAAATATAGAAAACAGAGCTTAATACTTTAACTAATTTGAGGTGCCAAATTTTCTACCTGATACCTTCCAAAGCAACCGCGATGCAAACTTCATAGTCGGGGATCGTTTATACCTCTAGATACATACATAAAAAAATCTTTCAGCTCTAATAACATAACAAAGGTCTGATCGTCGCAGGATCTTGGATCATTACAACATTATGTAGCCAAGAAAAGAAATTAACTGTCATAAGTGGCCTATTAAAATGACCTCCCTATAATACCTCGAGACCTATACTTGGTACCTTTAAAAGTTGTAATCTTCATGTCTCAAGGCTCAGGACACGATGAAGTTGGCATTCTTCTTTTTAATATACTCGTAATTTAGGTAGTGATATAAGATACATTTTGTTTCTTTGCAATCGTATATATAAACGATTCTTCATACAAAATAATGGTTATAATAATATAGCTTTACACAATCTTTAAACCAAATTTACAGGTATCAATGTGTGTTTTATTGTAAATAATTATTATGTACAATTGTTGAACCTGTCATTTTAGTTTAAAAAGCTTGAAACCGGTTTCAAAATAACTCATATTTCGTATTATGTTTTTGCGGTTAGTCACAGTGTCAAAATACAAACGCTATAATATCTACTCATTATTATATAAGGCTACTGGAACGTTTTACCTATTAATGGTTTTACCGCAGATATCCTTAATTAACCAAAAAATACTTGAAATAACTGATTTTAGCAAAATAAAAACATCCCAACTTTTCATTAATCGGGAAAATAATGAGGTTCGTTCCCTGCTACCGTTTTAAACAGTAACCAGTTAAACCTAAATTTTTGAGTTCAGATACAAACTGGTGCGGAAAATTAATTATAGTCCCACAATTTTACATCTTATCGAACCCGGTGACATCATCGCTAGTATATATTAAAAATAAAATAAAAACAAAAACTAACAGGCATAAAAATTAGTTCCAAGTTTGGCCAATGGGCTATATAAAATTTAAAATTTGTACGTCAGAGTTGCCTTTTAAACTGTGGTTTTTCATATAGACATTATAATATATCATCACATAATATTCAGACAAATCATTTCATTTCATAAACCGGTTTTCAAGCAAATAGAGAATGTGTAAATATCCATTATTACAGGCACCAATCTTTAATGACTTATGATAATATACTGGACAGAAAATTATTATTTCACGATGTTTCAATGTTCCATTATTCTATGTCCGCTGCTTCGGCTGGAGGTAGGACGCTAATACGCACCGCGTCGGGGCCCACTACAATTTTCACCTGAAAGTTAATAACATATAATTTAATTATTACTAAATCATATGACAATTGCATTTGGTCAGTGTTTATTCAGGTTATAAACTAACAATCTCCATTCTAATTTCAGCCAAATCACTTCAGTCATTGTATTGTAAAGGAGTAACAGTAACCACTTATTTATAAATATCCACAAATATACATTTATTATATTATTACATCTTTAATCTATTCATCTTAAACATCTATTCATCTAAATCCTCCTGGGATTTAGATAGATGGATGAGAAGTTCTCACTTGACCGCGATTTCGAAGATAGGAGATAAGTGATGATGAAGACAATCGAAGCGGGCTAACCTGATAGGACCTATGGACCTGAAAATTTCCAATATTTTTTGCTAAATGAGGTCAGTTTAAATTCAATATTAGTGCGGAGCTCCTATGCGCAGGAGGAAAGCTAATTCTTATTAAGCTTAATAATAACAATTGGAATTTATTTATGGAGGTCTTTAAAGACCTCTTTAATACCATCATCAAAACTGGCACAACACCGCCGGTCACCGCTCTCTTTTTCAAGAAAGGAGATAAGAGTTTGTTTGAAAACTTCAGACTAATTTCAATTCTGTTCAACTATGATCTGCCCCTTTGTCTAACGTCTGTGGATTACAAGAAAGCCTTCGATTTTGTCGGGACCTGGGCTGGTTCTGGAATGATTGCAACGATGCCAAGTCGACTGGCTCTATGTCCAAGTGTTGAGATGCTTATGCGAGGCTGCCACTATGATAGTTCTAGTCCAAGGCCAACATACGAATTCGATTCCCATACGAAGGGGTGTAAGACAGGGCGGCGTTATATACCCGAAACTTTTCATTTGCACCCTAAAAGACGTGTTGGAGGTTTTGGACTGCAAAAGTCAAGTAATTAATGTTAATGGCAATCATCATAATACATCTTACACTCTTTACACTTAGCAGACGACATAATTATACTGGCCGAATCGCAGTAGAATCTTGAAGAAATGCTGGTCGAGCTTAACTGTTCTTCCAGACGAGTGGGTCTTCAGACAAACATGGACAAAAAAAAAACATGTTTAACGAGCACGTTATTTCAAGACTAGTTAACGTCGGAAATATCAGCATCAAAGTTGTTCAGGAATACAAATACCTTGGATGGGTTACAAAACTTGGTAGGAACAACTTCGACACGGAGGCTGACCGAAGAATTTGGTAGATTCACTTGACGATTCAAACGTACTTATAAAAGTTTATTTGAATAAAAAACATTTTAATTTGAATTTGAATTCAGTTGGGCTGGGCAGCATTTTCAAAGCTACGTCGGCTTTTCGATTCGTCGATACCGCAAAGCCTAAAGACAAAGGTCTTCAATGAGTGCGTCCTGCCGGTAATGACGTTTGTGGTGGAAACGTGGACACTGACGATGGGCCTCGTCCACAAATTGAAAGTCGCTCAGTGTTCTATAGAGCGGGCATAGTATATCAAGCACAGTGTAGGACGTCCTCCAGCTCGCTGGTCCGATGACCAAAGAAAGTGGCCGAAAGCGGGTGGATGAGGAAGGCGGAGGACCGTGTATGGTGGCGCACTCTCGAAAAGGCATATGTCCAGCATATAGGTTAATGGATGGATGGATGGATGGATAAATCAAATAAATGGTAGAATCCCAAAAATGGCGGACTAGTTATTTTTATGCGCCCCCATGGGTATCAATTAAAATGACGTTACATTAAATTCAAAATGACAGACGATATAGGCTCGTTTAAAAAAAATGTTTAATGATTTGAGACTTTTTTGAGCTAAATTAAAATATTACCTAGTCCCCGCGTCAAACATTCATAGCGTAATAGACGGGGTTCTGAGGCGCAGTCATGGGCGAAGTGGCTGTAGCGGCCCCTTCAGGCGCTCCCCTCGCCGTGCGGGAAGGGGATCCCGGGGCTGGCTGGTACAAGGGTGCTGCTACCTAGAACACATTAGACAAGGTTTTATCAATAAGCAAAATAATTTCAATATAGAAGTCATAGAGTGATACAGTGATCTGCTTCTCTAGATGGATTTTTTTCATTCGACACTATAGTTTTTCTTGAATTTTTTTATCATAATTATCTGCCATACCTAACTTTAGGTAAGAGAAGTCATAATCTCATGACACCATATCCTATATAAACCCCGGACTTGACGTTTTTCACTCCCCACTGATCCAGCTCACAAAAACGATAAAGTTGTTATTAGAGAATAGGTAGTTTTGATTTCATTTATATCGTGTATTTTTGTTTTTGTTTCTTTATTTAATTTAAATTCAATTACTTAATAGTGTGTTTTTAATGCTTTTGTAATTTTAGTGCTTTTGTTTCTCACGTGTGTGTAATTTTAGTAATTTATATTATGTAATATTGTAGCCTGATAAAACGTATTGGGAAACTGTAAAGTCCTATTGGGTTTGTCCTATCAATAAAATTAAAATTAATATTTCTAGCATAACTAACTCACCACTCACTAACTCACTGACTAATCAAGATATCACTGGAACTATAAAGTATACAAACTTGGAATTTAGTAGGTAGGTTCCTTCTATGGCGTAGGCTTCAGCTAAAAAATTCCGAAAGGAGGTGAAATGGGAGTTTGAAGGTATAAGTCCTGTGTTTATGAAGTTAGAGACATGAAAATCGGCACATAGTTAATTAGTTTTAAATTATCAAAACCCGTATAAGCAATTTCACGAAAATCCACCCCATAGAGAGTGAAATTGGGTTTGAAAGGCTACATATTTTTGAAGTTAGTTAATAATTAAATAATAAAAACATGTGCTATATTATATGGCTTCTTGCAGCGGGAAAGTTGAATAATTTCATGGGAAATCAGAAATTGTCCACTAATAGCCTTATATATTATAATACCTGAGTTACTATTGTTTATATAAATTAATTAACACTTTCGATTAGTAATAAATAAAGAAACAAATAACTAAATACTTTAGCTTGAAGAAAAGTAACTATAATATCATCATCAACATTAATTTGATCACTCACTTTAAAACATTTTAGGACCGATTTTTCCAACTCCGTTGATCCTACGAATTTTGATGTTTTGAAAGATGTTGATCTATACCTTAGTTACGTACTTTTTCAGAGTAGCAGATCATCTGTTTTCCACCACCTGGCTGCGGTGCAGGAACTGGGCGGTACCTAGCCGGGGCAGGACATAGTGTCTGAAACATTTAAAGATTAATTTGAATTGATGTATAAACTCTGTCTCTAGATTCTAAAACCCAAATATAATGCAACTGGCCCTAGTCGCTAGTGGATATGAAAAGTAAAGTAAAAAAATGACAGTCATAGGGACTGCCGATAGAAGTGAAAACGTATATTTGATAGGTATACATTTTTTATAATTATTTTAATTTTTTTATTAAAACAATTATAATATAAACATGAAAACTAAGGCATTAAAGTTTAATCACGAATGTAGTATATTTATATTTAAGACCTTTTGTCTTCGTAACAACACGAGCATGTCGGTGATGGTCACGCGAATCCACAAGTTTACCCCCCTACAAGGGTTCGGATAAGTTTGAATCTTCGCGTGATAACATATGCCACGTGAAGGGTCAGCGACTGTTGAAATTGTCGCGTTGACACGTTGCTTTGACTTCGAACCTGCTGTATTCAGTCAAGTTCGGACACACATCGATTTTTTGCTAAGTATTTATTTTTACAAAAATCATGAAACTTACGAGTATAATCTAAATATATAATATAGCAATTTCGACTGTAAAAGAAATTATAAAGATAATTTAAAAATAGAAAACCTCCTGTTAACTTCTGTACGTAATACTGAAAACCTTTTGATCTACGACTTTTGAAAAGGCTATATTCGCCAAAAAATGACTTTTCGCAGCCATAAATTTATAATTGATCTCCAATCCTAAGTCTATGTTCGCAGCACACTCTAGTGACACTGCTAGTCTAGCATGTTTCAATAGTGACAGTACTCGAGCCATACAACTTTTATATTATATTCTGTGCACGAGTAATAACTATTTATATTGTTCCGCTGCGCCGAATGCGCGTCGCACAAAGAAATGGCGCCTTACAGCAGCCATCATAAATAGGACAAAGTTCAGCCTTACGTAAAAATATGTACATATATCAATAACCTTGAGAGGTTATTCATATTTTGAGAATTAACCCTGTTTATCCTGCGTAGGTAGCTAATTTTCGGTCGATGCCGTAATTCGACTAGGTTATCATTATTACCATAAACTCGTAAATTACCTGTAAATGCAAAGCGTGGGAGTAATGTGCTCGCTGAGGCACTGCGGCCGGCTGCGGGGTGCTTGCTCCGCTTATCGATTGTTGCTGTTGGTAATATGGATGCATACGATTGTCTGGAAATGTGAACATAAACGAAGCTTAGAACAAAAGTCAAAATTTATCATTCAAAAGTAAAAGTTTATTATAGGTACGCACATATTATTAGGCTTTGATGCTCAGGACAGTCTTACTAATCTTACTAATATTATATATGCGAAAGTTAGGATGGATGTATGGATGTATAGATGTTTGATACTCAATCACGCTCCAACGGCAGAACGGATCTGGCTGAAGTTTGGCACAGAGATAGTCTGGAATAGCACATAGGCTATTTTTTATCACGGAAAATTAAGGAGTTCCCGCAGGAACCAAAAAACCTCTATCCACGTAGACGAAGTCGCGGGCATTAGCTAGTTTTTAAATAAACAATTAAGTATCCATAATAATATTATGAATGCGAAAGTGTATCAGTCTATCCATCTGTCTGTCTTCACAGCTTTCAGAGCCCGTCCTGTCGTCCGATTTTGATTATAGAAACCGGTCCGGTTTATAGAAACTTTTAACCTAGAAATTTAAAGAGAGAATTTAATCTATAAATAATTTAATGAATGAATTTAATAAATATCTTTAAATAACTAAGTACTCGACGAACATATAGATATATATTTTTAAGAAGAATATTTGTACGAATACTAAAACACCTTAATTATTGATTTGACGCATCATACCGGATCACGGCATGGCAGACCTAAGTAAAGACGTTTCAAAAATTCAAATTCCTAAAATCACCATACTGAGAATTGAATCTAGAACTTTTTTCTTTTTAAGCCACAGTAGTCCAGTACCACTACACTACATAGAACTATGGTTAACTAAGTAATGACATTTTTCCAATGCATTGTTTCAACCCGAATGAAATCATTATAATATTAGGTAAATCTTATATATAAAATTCTCGTGTCACAATGTTAGTAACCATACTCCTCCGAATTTTATATGCATATTCAGTAGGTCTGAGAATCGGCTACTATCTATTTTTCATACCCCTAAAACACTTCAATCCACGCGGACGGAGTCGCGGGCATCAGCTAGTAGGATACAATCATTCAAAACTTGAACACAATTCAATTTCATAAGTTTATTTGAAGAGCTCCGTTTTATTGATCGATAGTAAAACGAATTCAAAATGCGGGACCGAATAGGCATGTTATATTAAACGCATCTCATTCCGTTTGCAGAATTACTAAATTCTACATTGATGTAGAATTTTTGTTCTGTTTCAATGAAATTCTATCTAAAAGTTGCTTTAAACAACTTTTAGATAGAATTTAGTAAGCTCGTTAAATATTCGTACTTAACGTGATTACCGAAAAATGAGTATTTAACATGATTACCGAACAATGAGTCAAGTAGAATTAACAATACTCACAATCATTGGCCGTCCAACTCTGTGCGTACTCCTGCTGATAGTGGTAGTGGTTGCTATACGGCACGTAGAGTAGTTGGTGGTGGCTGCGAATAGGCGGCGGTGACTCCGGCCTTCTACATCGAGCTGAACGCACCGGGGAAGTTTGCTCCGAACTTGTTTGAGAACTGTACAACTCTTGACTGCTATCCGAACACCTGCGTTATTGATACAATGTGTTTGCTACGGGTTCAATAGCACGCTGCAAGTTTCAATTGCTTCGATTTTAACTTGAGTCGTCTATTGTTTGATTGCGTCATAAGCTTTAAAGTATGTTGAGAGCTCGTTGAATGAATGTTACTTAAATATCCTCTACCTATCAATATAATAGAGTACATTTCTTGGGACATCCTATTTTATGTAAGGAAAGAAAGATATTTAGAAGTCAATGTGCTTCCGGAGGAGACCAAATCCAAAATGAAATAGTAACTACCAGAAAAAGAAGACGTTGAATTAAACGAAACGATACAGCTATAAATGTAAATGAATACTAAAGTAATGTGTAGAATAACGTTTTCCCTGTACACTAATAATGTTAAAAATGTAAATACAGAATGCCATGTGCATGTGTAATGTACCTCCACACCTACACGTCTATGTAGTGACTTTGTAAGATTTCATTTGTGCAAGGCAGTTTCGTTTCCTAGTCACAGTGCAACCTATAAAAAAGGTTAAGGTAGGCAAGGTAAGGTCTGATAAAGTTAGGTTATCGAAAAATAGAGCGTACAGAGCAAGATTGTAAAATCAACAAATGATGCGGAAAACACCAACTCGGATAAAATAATTTCAATTTATAAACGCAAACGCTTACGGTGGCAAAAATGAACGTAATTATATTCTCATTAATTATTGGAAAGTGTGAAAAATGAGGTTTGTGCGTTAAAATTCACGCGATATTGATAAACAATTCCACAAATTTTATGTGGTAGATCCAAATGTACTGGAATATTCTGAAACCTAAATTCATTATCAAATCACAAAAGGAACAATAAATGTATCATTATTACGAAAATGGGTTGCAATAATTCCATTACATTACTCTCCAATTTTTTTATTACATCTGAGACATTTTTGTTTTAAGCCGGTCTTGCTTTCAGGCAGCGTCTTCAGGATGAGCCACGCAAAACTTAACTTAAATATCGATAACATAGAGATATTAATTTTTTTAGATTTTTTTATCCAGTCCTAACCCTAGGTATGACTTGGACGAAGTACAAGCTGATCTTAGAATCTTAAATTTTTGACAGTATGTAGGTCCATTGAGATGTTTTTTTTTTGGAAATTCCGACCCAATGTTACTCATGAAAGTTTGATTTTCAAAATTATGATTCATGAAAAATTTATTACGGTTAAAATCAACGAATATGAGTTTCAGAATATGTAATTTCCGCCCCCCAAGAAGTTTACAAAAATTCTGCCCAAGCGAAGCAAGGGCGTGTCATCTATAGCATGAGCCAATCAAATAGTATCGACGCAAACAATCTCAGCTCAGAGACGACTATAACTAGGTTATAGTGACGTATCTGGTCACTTACCCAACGTTAGCGTAGAGAGAGCAGTTTCGGTACACATTATTGTCCTGTTGTCGCTGGTAATGGTACGTGGCCATGGACTGAGAGTGCGCATAGCACGCATCGCTGTGCTGCGAGACCGGCGTGCTGCTGCATTGCCGGGAAACATAATCCGATAAAGACCTACCCACGAGAAAAACCCTCAACGTCAGATTACGTCTACATTTTCCGATTTACTAGGTTTAAATATTTGTGGAGTCTACAGATCTCTGAACAGGGTGTTATAAATGGTATGAATGAGGAACTTATTTGACTTTTGATAATATCTGAACTGACGGCAAAATATATGTTGTTTAACATCTTCATACCAAACGAGAACTGTAAGCAGTAAATACAGTTGAACTTGAAAAGTTATGTACAATAGGGTCCGGTAAAGAAAATCTAAATCTTGAAGTTAGCACATTTCATTTAAATTGATATATTTTACGTTTTTTTATAGCAATTTTGCAAATACTTTTCATCTTTTAGAAAAAAATATCAAATACCATTTAGAGGTTCCGCTGGTCCTACTCTGCGGCCTCGAATTATTGAGGTTGGCTTCGGAATAGTATGGCCAGGAATAGTTTGAGCTGTTGGTGCGTTGACAAGCGTGGGCCGGCATCTGGGCCGTTGTACTGGGGGTTGTGGTCGGCTGCAGTTCATTTTGCATCTGTTGCAAGATATCGTCTGATGCTCCAAGCTGCTGTTTCACCGCTATCCCTCTCACAGCGGGCCTGCGATTGAAACCTGAACAATAGATAATTCGTTTATGTATTATGCATTACTGTTACCATCCATTATGATATCGAAAATGTGTTTGTATACTAGTTTATATTTAAATCGCGCTGCAATGGAGCAACGAAGTGAGAAGATGTTTTCATAAATAAAGTTAGTGACCTAGATTGGAATACGACGCTTTATGATTGGCTACTTTAAAATGAAAGAGTCCCCAAGGGGTTCTTAAAAATCTAAGTCCACATGAATGACATAACTAAACCACCAAGTAACCACCAAGTAGTCAATCTATTTTTTTTTAATCCATTACAAGTTAGTCCTTGACTGCGATCTCACCTGATGGTAATTGATGATGCAGTCTAAGATGGTAGCGGGCTACCCTGTTAGGCGCATGGCAGTTATATTAACCCCATATGCCTATTCGGTTTCTACACGGCACCGTACCGGAACGCTAAATCGCTTGGCGGCACGTCTTTGTCGGTAGGGTGGTAACTAGCCACGGCCGAAGCCTCCCACCAGGCCAGACCAAGGAAAATTCAGAAATTATAAATTCCCAAATTTACCCTGCTGGGGTATCGAAACCGGAACCTCCGCACGTTTTTTTTTATTTTATTATAACGCGTAAATATTTTTATTTGCAGGTGGTACTCGATTGAAAGCCACACGATTTAGGAAGAGTACGAAATAGCGCTAGCGACGCATGTCCTCCACACCACCACCACTACGTTTCGCCCAATCCCATTGAATGTGCTGCTGAAAGTTTAATTACTTAATTGAAATGCAAACGCAGTCCTAATTAATGTACTTATTTAGCTGAGGCCTGGCTTCCTCCCACGCTAATGTCAGCTGCGTAGTTATACAATGTGGCGTGACCCTGACGCGATACTGATATAGTGAAACCCGGTGATATTCTATATGTTTAATCATGTGAAAACAAAAAAATTGTCGATGTGCCCGGTAAAAAAATATTCAAATTACTTGTAGTAAGCTAGTAGGTATTTAGTAAATTTAGGGCTTAGGGAACTGTTATGATAGCTTGTTATAACGTTATATACCCCATGTAGGCTAAACTAAAAATAACTGATAGTTTACTGTTTCTTTATAACCATAATATTAAAACTTAAAAGCGATGAAATGGTAACACTTATCTACGACATTATAATACTCTGTAAGATGTAATACAAGCATCAAAAAATCTTATGCACTAATCAGAGCTGTAAAATGGACTCAAACAAGCTTTCCACCAACATTAGTATTTTGCATTTTCAGTTATAAATATGTTACTATGTGTTTCAATTGAGAAGATCGTAATAGTCATATTACCGTAATCGTCATGTTCATCGTCACTGCTAACTGGTTGGGAGTCGTGGCCGTAGCGTTGTCGCAACCTTTCCGTGCGAGGGGCGGAAGCACGTGCGAATGCCGCCAAACTGTCATCACTTTCAGCTGCACCTGTGAGATCCCCATTTCATCTCATCATCATCATCTTATCAACCCATAGCTGGCTCACTACTGAGCACTTTGTAACATGCAATAACTTCAAATCAGAATCTGAAGAATTTGGCCATAATTTGGCCACCACGATTGCCGAGTGCGGATTGGCATACTCCACACACCTTAGAGAACATAATGAAGAACTCTCAGGCATTTCCTCATGAATTTTTCCTTCATCGTTTAAAGCGACAGTGTAGTCTAACTAGATCAAAAACACATTACGGACAGCCAGGACAAAACGTTCCTACGACTTTAAACTTCAGCGCCGTTTGAGAAACGCGTATAGTACTGTCGCGCTAGTCGAATATTTTGTAATAATTGGAAGAACGTTACCTACGATTTGTATGGAATTGCCAAGCGCTTAGCTGGTGCTCGATCAATTTCAAATAATGGTAGTTAACGTTATCGCGATCGAATACGTAAAAAACTCTTACTCGATCTGCAGTACTCAATCACGTAAATGCAGGCTTTATAACAGCCATGGTAATTCATGCCAAAACAAAATAGTCTTTTTCACTATTTCATGGATTTACGTGTAGCGTTTTCTTGTCAATGAGGTAATAAAATCATTTCACTTATATTTCAGGGGTGATGTGTTGTGTAGGACTTTTTTTTACTTTTGTTTCCTACAGCCGATATGTTGTCGAGGGAAAATTTAATAACTGGGGCTTATAAAAGTCGAGTGCCCTTGATCCAGCCGAACATAATATTATACTTATTATCTTGGTCAAACTTGCAGCTGTCAGATATTATTTATTATTCCTTTCAATAATATAGTGTGTAATAAAGTATTTTCATTAATTAATTCATTTATATTAACCATACCGGGAGTCCCTGCGACGACGTCAGGCGCCGGTGCCTCGGTGTGCTCATGGATGTCGATATTAGTTGCTGATGATGCAGAGGTTCGATCGCCGGGCGCCACGTAATAGAAGCCTTCGTAGTGAGCGGCGTTGCCCACGCACGCTGTCAATGGCGCCAGTGTAGACAAGAACTGTCGTCGAGGCTCTGGCCTTACCTGATTGGAAAAATATAATAAAAATTTGGATGGATGGATGTTTACTTATTTTTACTTTTTTTTTTGTTTGTATGTTTCATTGATGTTACTCAATAACGCCAGTACTGCGTACCTGAGATGAATTTCGGTAAAGAGATAGATTATAGTCTGGAATAACACGTAGGCTAAATATTATCCCGGAAAATTAAAGAGTTCCCGCGGAAACCAAAAGACCTCAACCCACGTGGACGAAGTCGTAGACATCATCTAGTTTATCTTTATTAAAAATAACTTTTTAAGAGATTTTGAAAGATGTTTGAAAACTTTTTGTAAACTCCAACATGCTATCATCATTATTGATCCCTGCTCTACCCCTTCTCCAAATATCTCAGTCAATTAGGTTAACCCGTGTGAGTTGGGTCCTCTTGTCCTTATCTAGATTAATAATTGTATGCCAAGTTGCAGTGCTTACTTTGTATTACTAACTAATGTAAATCAAAACAATTTACTAAACTAGCGCACTGACATGAGGGATAGCTTTCTACCCTTAAAGAGTTATATCTTTCATCTGTGAAGGTCGTCATTCATATAAATATTAATTATATTAATAATTTAATTATGGCATTAATAGCTGAAGACATAATACATATACACACATAAGCTAAAAAATATCGCTGAACCAGAAATATGAAAAATAGTGTACAAGGTGGACCAGCAAATGGTCTCGTAATTTTTACAGCAAACGGAAAAATGCAAAATATTTTAAAGAGGTAAATATTAATATTATATAGAGGTAAAGTTTTTGAGTTTGTGACGTTGTAGGGGGTAATCTCTGGATCTATAGAACCGATTTTGAAAATACTGGTACCAATAGAAAGCCAAATTATTTGTGAGTGTCATAGGCTATATTATCCCGAAAAATTAGGAAGTTCCCGTGGGAATTTAAAAACTTATTTGCACGAGGACGAAGTCGCGGGCAAGTCTGCAAATATTTTATAAAACAGACAGTAGCATTATTAATTGCTTAATTATCGGTCTGAAACTATTCGCAACATTTAATTAATTTGTAAATTGCCACTAAATATAGCATGTTGCTTCTTTAATAAAATGTCTGTAGGTAAGTACGTAGCTGTTCATTTACAATCGCTCTGACGATCATTTGATAAAATGTTTTTAATACGAGCTAAAGTTTGTTGAAAGTTACCTAAAGCTGAATAAAATTTACTTTGAAATCTGTGTAAAAACGTTTTAAGCCGTCCTTAATTAACCCGAGAGTGATCGGAAAATCCCGCGGAAACCTCGAGATAAAAGTAATTGGAAGCTTCAAACGCTTTACCGCGGCAACAGACCCGTATGTGTATAAAATACAACCAAAAGCCGCAATTATAGCTTTTAAAAAAGGAGTATCCATTATTAGTTATAGTAATGTTTCATATTCATAGCAAAGCAAAGCATCTATAGCATAGAAAATAACAAACTTATCTACATAGCATAGGCTATGTCAAAGGTCAGCTACTGTTTGATTCGAGTCGCGTTTGTACTCACGTAAGACTGATGCCTTAGTATGAAAATACCTTTTGTGGTTCTTGATGTACGTCGCCTAAGTCTGGAGGTTGCTGACGCGTCAGCACTGGTGCAGACAAAGTAGATGAAGACGAACTCGATGACGCACTTCCAAATGCTTTTTCATTGTTTTTGTCGATACTATTGTAAGATATTTTGTCACTCGACTTGTCACTGCTGCTTAAAAACTTGTCGATACTTGCACCCGAAGGTGATGATCGTTGGTCCTCCTGTTGCTCTTCATCCTCTACGTCGCAAGTCAGAAGTCTTATCCGTTCAGATAGAGACGTTGTTTCTTGCTATAACAATATAATTTTCTGTATGAGATAAGCTGCACATTTTTTTATTCGAGGGAATCACCACACCAAGCTCAAGACAAGTTTGTCTCAAAGGGAAAGTTCCGCGCGCGCTCTTATATACAGACTCTATATACTCTGCTCATACTACCGCGATAGAACAAAACGTATTTGGAAATTTTATCTTGTCCTGTACATGGTGTGTTTTTGCCCTATAACTTTTCAATTTGAAGGAATAGTTTAGAACATTATGCCTACACATGATTTAGACTAACTAGCCCACTAGCTACTCTGTCGTGATCGATCGCTTTAAGTAATTAAGAAGAAGAAGTAAGTATAAGCGTGTACATAGTTAATGTACGCTTAGCCTAAGCAGCTGGTATATAAAGCAAACTTTCAAATTACTTTATTAAATTTCTATCGATTTTTAGGAAAGATATTCTGGGACAGACAATTTTATATCTAACCATCTACTTACAGGCAGCTACAGAATTCTTCTATCCCTCAGTAGTACCGTGTATGTCTTTTAAAAATAGCTCATCAAGACTCAAGTGTCTGATCTTCTTAGATTCAATTTTGATTTGATAATATAGACTTTGGGCTCAAATGCCCCATTTCAATCCAAAGTTAAGTTTAGCTTCTTACGAAGCAAGTAACGTTTTTGCAGCAAAGGTTCCATAATATCAATCATGTTTTGTTTGAGTAAAATTTTGTATCTATATATCGTCTCTCTTATTCGTCGTATTCCTCGTTGATAAGGGTTGTGACCCCTTTTCAATAAGTCACATAACAGCAGGAGTTGTCTTAGGATACCTAATTATACGGAGGGTTCCCAGGTCCATCCGAATACGATGCGACTAAGAGTATTGCAACTCTTAGATTTTTAACGATTATGAGGTATCAGATATTAATAGTGATAATAATAGGGACCAACTTGACGCGTCCACTTTAACGTGCTCTATGAGACATGGTGGAAACGGAAAGGTCAAATTTGAACCTCCTAAGTCGGTGACTGGATCGTTATTGGTTACCGACTTGGCTCGACGTTAGTTATGTCACTGGAAATATTGTATGCATAGTACAATTCCTAGGAAATGTATACAATAACGAGCCAATTTTGTCTTTATGGATGGGCGTAATTTGTGAAATTGCACCCAGAAATCCTTACTGTGGTTATGTTATTTTTTTAACCACTGAGAAAGTTGAGCACCCAGAAATTGCTATTAAAGAAATGTAAACAATTGAAGGAAATGATAGACTGTAGATGTAAGGCCGGTTTAAAACTAATTAAACCAATCCGTTTAAAATGAAAAAACCGTTTAAAACCAAAATAAACTATTTTTTCGGTTTAAGCGATTGATGTTGATGACTATGTTTTTCTTAATTATAACTATTTTTTTTTGATTTTACCGAATTCGGTATATAGCGGAGTACATATAAACTGTGTACTTAAAGATTTTTTAATGTGTGATATACTGATGATATACTAAAGCGGGCTTAGTTTTAGTTGGTCCGTCCGACCAAGCTTATAACCTACCCTACATAAGTTATAAAATTTCTACTGATAAGTTAAAAACTCTTTGTTGGTAAATAAACATTTTTATCATTGCTTTCAAATGATATAAATTAAATCAATTTGATTGGGTTTAAAACCAAACTCACACTCTCGCACTCTCGTTGACGTCGCACTGTGATTTACGTACCGGCGCGACGACCTTGAAGGCATAACGTTGTCTCTCTCATGCGTAAGTAAAACGGACGACATTGTGTTAATGATGTCTTCTAACCTAGTGTGTGTAATATGTAATATAATAAATAAGTATAGGTAGGAATACCTACAAACTTAAGTTTTCGTGTAGTGGGTAAATGTAGGTAGGTACTTTCTATTGATTTTCTGTAAACTAATTAAGACCAAACATGACGTCAGGTGACCAAAAATTGCCCATAATGAAGTGGAAAACACACACCTCTTTTTTTTTGTAGACGAGTTTTCAACCGTTTAAAACGATTAATTTGGCGTTTAAAACGGCAACATTTGGTTTAAAACGTTTTACATCTCTAAGATACACACATTTAATTTATTTCGCACATTTTGTTCCGATTTTTGTATACACTTCCTAGAACATTTCCATTAAATTACATTTCATTTCATGGATAAATTTAACATTTAATCGCATCCATTTTTATGCACTAAAAAAACCAATATACAAATAATACAAAGGTTCCAAAACAAAGTACTTCGTAACATCGTGAATGCACCGTGGTACATTAGAAATGACTTAATTCATCGGGACCTGATAATTGAATACGTCGACAAAGTCATCACCAAATTTGCAGAAGTCCATGATCATCGGCTTCACCATCACGATAAACGTTGAGGCAAACCAGTTGCTCGACGTTACGCAATTAGTGAGAAGACTAAAAAGGACAAAACCCTTTGAGTTAGTGCATAGTGACTAGTGATCGTGTAGTGATAGTGCTGCATAAAAGAACACATGAACAAAGTGTCTATTAACAACAATAAAGACTAAGATACGTCATTGGACAATTTCTTAGCACATAAGATAATTATAAGCTTAGGTTAAAGAAAAATTACTTATTAGTCAAATAGTCTGGCTAGATTGTAATTATATTGAGCACCCCTGCTAATTGGTACTCAATAACAGAAAAGAAAGCATTTTTATTGGATTACGTCATTCAGTGACAGATTACATAATTATCAAATATCATAATTACACTAGTGTTGTCGTACATAAGGGACCATAGTTTAACAATCACTAAAGTCAATAATGGTCAACGAACGTCAGCTCTGATATCGAGCTTCGAATCTATTGTCACTCAAACAATACCCTATCGTGCCACCGATAGGGCTTTTGTGCTTTACGTAGCTCTAAGCACCAATGAGGGGGACTCTACCCGCCTGGAAGCGTTGTTGCGTGCTTGGGACCACCTCAAATGCCCGTCCACTTTATGACTGATATGATCCAATACTTTATTTGCTCCCTAAAGTAAATCAAAACATAAACAATAAATAATTATACTATTGTCTGTAATCTAATAATTATAATAAAATCAATACTAATATTTTAAATGCGAATGTTTGGATGTTTGAATGGATGGATGAATGGATGGATGTTTGTTACTCAATCACGCCCCAATGGCTGAACGGATCTGGATGAAATTTGGCAAAGAAATAGATTATAGTCTGGAATAACACATTTGCTACTTTTTATCCCGAAATATTTAATAGATCCCGCGGGAAAGGAAAACCTCAATCCACCCGGACGAAGTCGCGGGCATTAGCTAGTATTTTATATTATAGGATCAAGTGATCAGAGATCAGAATCGGACGTTACGGTAAGGTTTGCCCCTATAGGTTAATATACAATATCGATATCTACTGTCAATTTAACTAATTTACCTTGGAATCTTATGTACTTAAATACCATTTGTATTATGGTGATCCATCAGACAATTGCTCATAAAAACTTCCTGGAAGTGAGTCACACAATTATACCAAGTAAATCCCTACCTATAAACGGAAAAGGTCACACGACTGACCTGGAAAGGCAATAGGTTTTGTAATAGTCAAATGCGATAAATATGAATGTTAAATTCGTACTAATCTTAAATTAAATGCCAAATTCTATCAGTTAACATTCATACTATATTGACGTTTACTAGAGGGATACAACCCTCGGACACATCATCCTATCAAATTCCCGGGGCGGGCCTATATGCAATATTATCTGAAAATCAAATTACACCAACGCGGATGTAGATATTCATAAAGCTGACAATAACGTTTTGCAGATTTTACATGCAAAGGTCAAAGTCTGAATGAACTGCTGCAAAATTTACTGATGAAATACGTACAGTTTGCGCGCGAGTTGAATGCAGAGTAAACGTATGTGTCGCCATACATTTGCTCTGCATTCAACTCGTGCGCGAACGGTAGTTATTTCTCCCTTATTTTTAATTTTTATTTTTTCTTTATTTGAATACACACAGCTTAAGCGTGTTAAACGCCTATTAATTCGGCGTCATTGTGGTAGAAAATTGTTACACGGATGCTGAGGTGGGTTAATATAACCCATATATGTAATGTACGACATTTTCATGTTTTATTGAATATATTCGTAATCCTGGTCATTATAATGTATATTTACACTCTGATCTTAGGAATAAAAGAAAAAAGATCACAGAACATTTATTCAAAATATCTAAAGTTTTACTTAAACTCCCAAAATATTAACAAAATTGAGATCCCTTAGAGTTTCATCACCTTGCTACGCTAAAATATAGTATTTTCAGTAATATATGGCACATAAATAATAACATCTAAAACATGAACATAAAAACCTAAGAAAAAACTTGAATAAACACCAAAAAAAAATCAGTACAAAAATCGTACAAACATAAGGCGCGAACTTTTGTTACGTTAATTGTAAGCATGGGTCATATTGACCCTTTTGACAAATTAGTGCGTTTAGCTTCTAGAGCGATTATCGTTGGACTCATTTCTTTTCGGGAACGTTTAGGTCCAACGCAGCGTTGGCTCCAGCTACTGAGAAGAATGGCAACGACGCTCGCGTACATAAAAAAATATTTGCATTCTTAAACACACTGGGTCGTCCTGACCCAACCTCAATGACGCCGGGTTAAAATAATTTTAACGGTTAGGGTTAGTTTTTAACATAAAGCTTTTGAGCAATATACCAACCCAATGCGAAAATTTTCATAATAGTATTCCATTCCGTAATTAAATCCTACTTTTATGAATAGTGTGAATAGAAATGAATCTTATTTACAAATGGTTTACTTACACCGGCATAAAAAGTTCTACAATTATTGGTCCGTGAATAACGCAGATGAATGCAGAGGCGTAGCTGAACACAGAGTTTCGAGAAATTAAACCGATTTGCGAACTATGTTCCGACCATATATTTATTTTGGTTTCGCATCGAAAATAAATCTATGGTTTAGACTCTTTTGACGTTTACAGACTTTTTCTCTCATACCACCACCACTGCTGGGCACAGGCCTCCACTCTCTTATGAGAGAGGGAATTAGAGCTTAGACCCACCACGCTGCTCCAATGCGGGTTGGCGGGCTTTAACGACTATTATTAACCGGGACCGACGGCTTAACGTGCTCTCCGAGGCACGGGGTGAAACACTGCCAACTTCCTAACTCCGGGCTAGTACTGATAATTTGTCATTGGAAAAACCCAATACTTAATTATGGCCCGACCCGGGACTCGAACTCGGGGCCTCTTCGGCCGCAGTCAAACACGCTAACCACTAAACCAACGAGGTAGTCATCGCTCTCATCATCATCAGTCAGGCTTTCTCTCATCGCTCTGTATTAACTTACCGCGAATAAAAACTAGATTGCACGTATTAGTATTTTAGTTGGCCAAAACTAACTTGTACATCTCAAATTGATTTTGTGGCCAAAGTAACACAACTTTTAACGTTACTGTAACTGACTGCCATACAGCTGGAGTGAACTTATACCATACAGCAGAGTTTAAAGACCCATATTAATAGACTGGATGGACATATCCAACTAGGTCTATGTTCCAGCCCAGCAAAGAATAATCGATACTTGTGAATCTGTTCTTAGCCGATCGGTTTTTAATACAGGCCTAAGTAAAGACCAAGAGACCAACTCTTGCTCTTTGAAAAAATAACTCACTATTAGATGAACATAATCTCTGGGACTTGAAAGTTCTTACGTAGGTGTGTCCAACATAGGCACGGCAAGTTCACGGCAGTAACACTTTTTTTTGATGATGTTCATTGATGCCATTGATGCACAAATTTAATAGATTTAATAGATGATATTTCTAATTCCGAAATAAAGCAAGA
This sequence comes from Erebia palarica, assembly GCA_964035005.1. Lineage (NCBI taxonomy): Eukaryota > Metazoa > Arthropoda > Insecta > Lepidoptera > Nymphalidae > Erebia > Erebia palarica. Next base: position 31,011,859 of record OZ035986.1, read on the forward strand.
CGGTCGGACGAACTGCAAATTAGTCCAATTAGATACGGAGACATTCGTTATGCTCGGATAACAATGTTTTGATTTTAATTTAAAGTACTAATCCTTGTAATTATCTTGATTAAGATAATTATATACTATAACGAGCTTACCATGTTTCAGGCTTGCTCTATCTATTTGTAAGGTTCACTAGGTAGGTACTTTGATGAGGTGGGCCTTTGGTGGATGCGGTATAAATCCGAGCTTGATTCGCGCTGTGTGACAAAGATTAATAAATCGACCTATACAAACACTCCCTGTCCGTCAACGCTCGGATCTCCACCACCCACATTATTGAACCAGCTGAAATTGTTGAGTGAATGAATCCTAGTATCACTAACCTTTGGCTGCTGCTTTTTCCTGGCTTCGCTTCTAAGAAGTGAACACCTCAACGCATTTCTTTCAGCTACGCGTCTTACAGCCGCTTCTTCTGTTTTGGGCCGGACTCCAGCATCCCAAGCCCTATAGGCCAAAAAATACTGTAAACCGTAACACCTTAAGGCGCAGCACATTTCTACAAAGTAGAGCGCCAAAGTCATCATTAAACTTAGCTTTATTTCCGAGATCAATAATAGCTCCCAGTAAGTAAGTACTTTGTAAATTGAAGCTATAATAGTAGTCATCAATTTAGCACTAACCTGAGAGTTTCTGAAGTGACTAATTGCGGTTCAATTGCAGGAGGTGGCGGTCTACTACTGTTGAATAACTGTTGGACTGCCGAGTTTGTCTTATTGGGAGCGCTTATCGTCAGAATGAGAGGCGTTTCTAACCTGTTCAACACACAGAGCAAATAAAACTTTGTTAGGTGTTGGTATAAAATCCATACTAATGTACCTATTCTGCTTTAATATTATAAAAGAGAAATTGTGGCTGTCTGTCTGCAACGATTTCGATATATATGATGATGATGATGATATAAAAACTTAATCCACACTTTCGAAGTCGATTGCTTTCACCATTTCAAGATATACGAGAATTCTTACTATAGTTGTGTATCTCTTGAAATGGAACTGAAAATAAGCAATTTACTTTTTACTGATAAAAAGATCGGCTAAAAATAAAGTGTTCATTGATAACATTTTATTTATTCCAAATGCTTTTACTTCATAGCAGTTAAAATAAAATGAAACACCAATTTACGCTACGTCGTTTTACCGTCTGCGTTCATAAATGCTCTATTTTATTAACATTTTGTGTAAAGGGATGAAGGCATTAAAATGCTACATAAGTGTAGCGGTATTTTTGACTTTCTTGCATTTTATACTCACGTATTTACATGGAAAGAAAATGATATTCTTAGAGGTAAAAATTATGTAGACTTTATTTCATGAAGCTAAAAATAACATAGCATTGAATTTATTACGATAATAATACTATTTTACAATAGTGTAAACAACTGGCCGTCATTGAGATTAACTGAATTTACACTATTCTTGCTGCAACAATGCATTTCAACTATGTGAGAACTATCTAGGTTCGGCCAATCCAGTTAAATAAACCCGCAGTGAAATACGAATTGATGTTCAAAGTACCTACTCACCTATGAGCAGCATTCGGGCCGTAATCCCTTTGATAATTTTGTTCTGAATCAGGTAACGGTGGTGGCGCTATTTCCTTTTCTGTGTGTTCCTCGTCGCATTCTTTGGGTTTTTCGACGAATCGAACTGATCTTGGCGTAACCGATCCGTCGTCGTCACTGGCCGCTGTCGTGGAATGTTGGTCGTCGTTCTGTTTGAAAAAAAAATTATTTAACCATTTACGCCGCCGTGCCCGTAGAGCAATGATTAGAATATGCTAGAAATAATTTCTGCAGTCTGACCGGTTTTAGAAGGAAGTCGTCAATATCGGCGTTAACAAATTTTATTTTACTGATCTTTTTAAAGGTTTTCATAAAGATAATACGTTTACCAAAAAGGGCAAATCTGTACCGAGTTATTCTGAATCTTGACCTGTACTTAACCTTAAATCGAGGATCGCGGTCGGCCCATTTCAGGTACTTACATTTATAGCTAGACAAAAATAAAGTAGCACCAAATAAAACTAATTCTGCTAGGTAATTTGCACATTAACTAATATGTATTAATCTGCACTTTTAACTGCTGTGCACCGAACCGGTCATTGTACGAAGTAGGTAGATAGATAATTCATGCTAGAGTCCAAAATATGATTGTATTGAATGTTGCACGAATGTCCTGGTTGCAAGGCAAGGACGCAGCCTGTACACGGCATAATCTGAATAAGGCCCTAAAACTAAGATTATTAAAAAACCGAAGCTCTAAGTGAATAATCTGCAGTATCACTGCGGGGAGCGGGTAGCTAGGTGGGGACTGGGGATGTAGCTAACTTTACTAAACTACCTATCAAGTAAGTTTCTGAAATGGTACGCCGCTGGTTAGCATACAAATCCAAAGCAATAAACTATTACCTATCATAAGGCTGAGTTTGCAATTAATAACCATTTTTATGATTTTCAAATTTGGTTAAACCAATGCTTTATCTGCGAAGGTGTTTTTACCGACATAGTATTTAATCCTAATCAAAATAAAAATGTTATTCATCTAAAGTATTTAATTAAGATGAAAATTGGCCTGTACACCATTTACTTTAGATGAATATCCTATGAGATATCATAGAAATAATGTAACGTGCGAAGGAAAACAGCGCGACTGCGGCCGGCGCTCAGATTAAATACCTATAATCTGAGGGCTGGTGGCAGTGGCAGGTGTAGTGAGGACCGGGCATACACATGGACAATGTAATATTAAAATGTAAAACCTGCCCACTGCCCACCTGCCCACACACAATATAGATTGGGTATTATGATTATTAGTGCTATCCGTGCGAAGCCGGGACGGATAGCTAGTTATTACACAATATTTCGAAACACGAGAAGATTTGTTATCTGAAAATCTTACTCCTCTGGAAAAATACCGGTTATGCAAAACTAAGCAAAAAAGAAAACATAAGGTAAAAAGAACATTCCGTCCGATGTCCTATTTACCTGTTCACTTGCATCCTTGTCGTTGTCCAAAGATTTCCACAGCCTTCCCCCCTTCAATATGCCTGCCCTCCTTTGCCTTAGCGGTGAGCTGTCACACGATATTCGCTCGTCGGCTTCCGTCGTATCGCTTTCTTCGCCTAAGAATTTATGCAAAGTTAAAATATGGACATATTTTACAGTATTTATAAAGTTATAACAAATCGTAATTTTCTTGCAATCTGTTACATGATTCCAGGGCTTATTGATACTTATATTATGAAATGAATTTAAAAGATTCCAGTCAGGATATTTTAAAATTTAACATGTGATAATTAAAAAATTAAAAAACACGACTGCCCTGCCAAAAAACTAACTAAAAAGTTTAAAATATTAATATTGAACTATAGTGTTATATATTCTTGGAATCTACTCATCATTTTCTAGAAGATGATTATGTAGTTAATCTTATTTTCGTTTTTTTTTTCAACTTTTGTCTTTAATGCAGTACCATGGTCACCCCATCAATTTTTTTTTAAATTTGACTAGCCTATGTCACCCGGAATAAGCTAGGGATTCTAAAGATAACTCATTTATCGAAATCAGTTCAGGCATATAGAAGTTATAGCTGAATATACAAACTCACATACATACATACATGAACCCTGAAAACAATATACTCCTTTTTTCAGGTAGTCGTATAAAAAATAAGTACAAATTATTTTAGGATTTAGTATCACATTATCATCATTTACAACATGCATAAGATATGCCAATGGCATTTAATGTACTTCATTGAAAAACAGTCCGTTCGCTGTTCAAAGATTTTTATCATATTCTTACGTTTCCTTAAATTCTACCTAAGTACATACTGAGCCATAAAATTCTAAATCGTTACGCAAATGGCAGAGTAAGCGTGAAATCTACTTTCTGAAAATGAGAACAGTCTGCGTTTTCTCCAAGTACTATTTAATTTAGAACTATGTTTTTCAGCTTTTTGAAGAGCATCATTTCTCTTTTCAATTGTAAAAGATGTTTAACAAAAATCAAGTTTGCTGCGTCAATGAAAATATCTGGCACGTGGATTTGGCAGAACAGAAGTAGAATAACAGAATAAAATATTATAATAGAGAAGTGATTGAAAACAATTGTAAGAAGATTGATAAAAGGTTGTACTAACTAGTTACAGGCGCTGTCGTCGGCAAATCGTTTGATAGTTCTTCTATGGCTACATCAAGTGAGTGTTCTGAAACAAAGATATTAATTTTAACACAGATTATTGCGATTAGTATCTACTTGTAAATAAAAATGTGTCTGAATAGTGTGATCATTAAACACAAATAGTGTGTTTAGTGCTTCTGAATTACACAACGGGTTTCGATACGTTTACGTACGACTACGTTTTCACTATCATTTAGATTTTTTTTCCGGTACCTTTATTTCTATAATGAATGCATGTTATCATATTTGTAGAAAGATCGACATAGCTTGTGTCTGAATTGCTCGGGCACTTACAATTCCACATTAGTTCAATAATTGTACCCATGTGAAGCCAGGGCGAGTCGTTAGTAATACAAAACCCAATCGCCGCTTCAAAGACTAACCAAAACAATACAATTTTCTGTTATATTTATAGAAAAATGTCGCAGCAACATTTTTGATATAAATTAAAAAAAGTGTTTGAGCTTCAATTTCGCACGAAATATAGCTAGTACTTGCATATAGGCGTGAATACAAAAAAAATAGATCGAGTTCGTACCTGAATTGCGCTCAACATACACCGCGTAATAGAGGATACGCCGCGGCCGGTTATTTTTGACGATGCCCCATTTTGATTTTGCATTTAATAAGTTAGACATTTTAAGTCTTTGTTATACAAAGAACACGTCTTTTCTTCGTCGCAACCAGTGGAAGAGTGTAAGTCTTTAGCAACAGATATAAGTATAAAATATAAAGGGAAAAATCAATTGATTATGTTGCTACGATATTAAGAGGTTTGTTATGTTGGAAAATAAAACTCTTACTTGTTATATAAAGGGCAAAATCAATTGATTTTAACATGTTGCAATGATAATATGAAGAGGATTAATTTGTTGAAAAATAAAACACTTACATGTTATTTTATTAACTAGATGATAGCTGTGACTATGTCTGAACTAAGTTAAGTAAATTCACGCACCTAGCACGCGCCGCCTGGTTTAGTAAGTAGGTTGGTGCCCGGAGGCTGGTTCAATATGCAAAGTTGATTACCGATGTATTGGTTTTGCCTACGAGGCTATATCCCAGTCAATAGTTCTTTAGATTAGTTAATAGCACTTCGCACACAAATTTGATACAGACGTTCAGAATTATAATCACAAAGATTTCACCTCTAATTTTCCCTTGCTTTACAAAGACTTCAGCATTAATATTCATGTCAATTTACCCAGTAACTTAAATATTTTCTTCTGTTTTTTATTATTCAATATTAATAGAGATTTTTTAATTTAATGGATCTAACTTTTTAATTTCAACCAATGAACTATGAAATGAACACAGCTCAGTTCCTGGGTGATGTCGGTATCGCCACATTGGACTGGCTCCGACTTCAATCCTATCGAGCACTTTTAGAATGAGCGGAAAAAAAGGATTCGATCCTAAAATCCGGCTCGTTCAAGTGTTGATGGGCTGAAATCGGCTTGAAGCTGATAAGGTCCATGAGGAATCGTCTTCGTACTGTAATAAGGACTAGGGGAAGCACACAAACAAAGTATTCAAGAATAAATAAAAAAAATTCTCAATATTGTTTTTGTTCTGATCCCCAATTCCTTATTCCTTTGACCTTTTCTTTTCTCCTTCACAAAAACCAAGGCAGTTCCTGAAATAAGGTATTAATTAATTTCAAGTTTACAGTATAGCCTTTAAAATGGTACCATTTTTATTCATCTTCATTAGGATTGTTCGTAGCAAATTACAAGTAGGTGATTCTATAGTTTTGCTCGCAAATGTATTTCATAAAAGAAATTGGTCAGTTTACATAGAATAAATAATTGTATAATCATTGAAATGTTAAATACCTACTAAAATACTTTATTTTGATTTCGGTGGACACCATTTTTAAAAAATTCACTTTACTACCAATAATTAAATAAATTTAATTAGACTGAACTGGATTTCATACTTTCTGCTAGTATGTCAAAAATACAAAAAAAAATTAAGACACCCAAAAAATATGTCCCATAAATCATCTTATGACTGTGCCTGCACAAAGCAATGCAGTAATTAATGAAAGTACCTTGGAGAAAGTGCCCTCTACCCACAGAGACATATTCATAAACAAGTCGTTATTAAAAAACACGACTGCCCTGCCCAAAAACTAACTAAAAAGTTAAAAATCTAAATTAATCTAGTTAAATAGAATCTTATTCACATTTTTATTTAATGTTTTTTTGTGAATCACTGGATATAGAACTGTAGTGTTATATATTTTTGGAATCTAAAATATATAATAGTATAATAATTTCGAATATTTTTTTTCAACTTCAGAAAGACAAAAAACAAAGCTGACGAATTCTTAAGTAACCGTATAAGTACGTACTCATAAAAAAGCAATTTTATAAAATTTTTAATGACAGATGAATAATGAGTTTTTTGGGGTACCGTTCAAAATACCGGTAACACCGGTAATACCGGTACAATACACCGTTCGTACCGTGCAAAACGAAGTATTATGTCACTTTATTGTCTATCTGTCCGAAGCCCGTAAAAACAACGGCATTTTGATTTTTGGTGCAAGTTTTCTAACCCTACCAATATGCCACAACTACTGCAGAATACCAAAAGAAAAACTGAAAACAACCAATCTCACCGTAGTTTATTAACAGCTCTGACCTATTTATAACGAATAGTCGTCCACTGCTAAGGTCTCCTACAAAGATCTCAATACAACATGGTCTTGTGCTACTTGCTTGCAGCCACTCGTCGGTCGCCCGTGAGGGGAATCTCTGCACAAAAAACCGCAATTCAAGACTGCAATTTTAATTGCCACAGTCCTGGGTATGAAACTATTCCTGTACAGTCGCCCGTACTTATGACAACGAATCGATTGACATTGATCCTCATTGATCAAAATTGGCTCAGTGATTTAGGCACTACGGTGGAACATACATAAATACTTAAACAGCTAAATCATAACCCTACCCCACCCCTTGGCTTTGCCTTAGTCGGGTAATAAGGAATAGTTCTCATGGTGGTGACAAAATGAATTATCATCATCTCAAAGGTGCCGGTTTATTTCCGGTTCACTACAGATGAACACGAGTCTCCTCTCAGAACGTGTAGGTTGTTCATCAATTTCCACCACAGCGGCCAAGCACGTGTTGCCGAACTAAACAAACCGAAGAGAACAGTATAAAGAACTCTGAGGCATTCGATTTATTTAGATTAAGCAATTAAATTGCACGCAGCTCTGAAAATTAAGTAATGCGTGGCTGAACTCCCAACCCTTCAGCTACAGCATCAACAGTGTACGGAATCTTAATAGAGACTCGAATAGCGCTTGGCTGATTTTTTTCTGTCAGTGAACATTTAGTACTTAGTTTAACAGATTCAGGTTACGTTAATGAAACGACCTTGACCTGGATTCTGGAATGTTATGAAAGTTTCAATATACAAACATCGAAGCGTGGAAGATCATAATAATTTACTTATAGGTATAGACTAATTAATATTTATACATAGATTAATTAATATTTTTTATATTATACACTAAGACAAATTGATCCGTATATTATGTTATGCATTTACCTGTCATATGAATGTTTTCATTGTATTATATTTATAGCGTTAGAAACTTGTTTACTTTTAATATTTTTTCTAACTATTAGCTTAGAAAAAATATTGAAATTATGTTTGTACCTTTCTCTACAATTGGCGTAGGTAAATTATGAATGTAATAAAATTTAACTGGCAGAACTGCAATAAAAGCTTCGAAATGAAATTCAGAGCAAGATGGGTCAAAACATCCGTCCGTACACTGCGAATTTTATTTTTGCATCTAGCGGATACATAAAATATTATTTCGCAGCGCAGGATGGATGTTTTGCATAAGGCGCTGCCAGCTTTGCCTTCCATCAAATAATATAATGACTTACGATGAGCAACGTTACTATATTACTTAACTATTTTAGATATAATAAGGTTCTATATAAGGCCCGACTTCATCCGAGTGGATTTAGGTTTATAAAATCCCGTGGGGACTCTGTGATTTTACGATGTAATTTGCCTTTGTCGTCAAACTCCAGGTCCTTAACTCATTCCATGGAAAAGAACGCTGATCCATTACTGCCTAGCGACCTGAACGAAGGACAAATAAGCAGAATTAATTTCATAATATTTGTTATGGATAATTAATAAATACAATTTTAGATACAGAAATTTACTTACGTTTTTACCGGCAAAGACGTGCCACCAAGCGATTTAGCGTCCCGGTATGGTGCCGTGTATAAACCGATAAGGGGTATGGGTCTAATATAACTGCCATGCCCCTAACAGATTAGCCTACTACCATATTAGATTGCACCTTCACTTACCATCAGGTGAGATCGCAGTCAAGGGCAAGTCAAGGGCTGGTAAAAAAAACATAAGTTTCTTTGGTCCAGCTGCTTTCTTTGACAGTGAGCCAAAAGTCAACATCGAAGGCTTATTTCTACCAGAAAGCCTAACTACCATCACTGCGTCTTTCGGTATGCCTTCAAATACATTAAGTATCACGCATACGTGATCAGTTACAATTTATCGTTACTGAAAAGTGTATGCATAGGTAATTAAGTAAGTACATAATTCGGAATTTATGAGGATACAAATATAACGTATGTTTTATAATAAACATATACATGAAATGGTTTTATAAGTATTACTGTTACTTTTTCGTGACCCATATTCGTTTAACTGATTTTATTTGTTACGTACACATACCAGATTAAATACCAGGGACGGACATAGATATCCCAGGAATTCAAAGAGTTCCGGCACGATTTTTAAAATACCTAAATCCAAGAGGACCACTAGCTACATCCAAATGAAATGAAATAATTGAAAATGGTATAAAGCAACCAATTCACCCATGAATTAAAAGAAGAAGTAAAACAATAATATCATCGTTTATCTCCAGCTCTATCGCAGCTAAAGACTTTATTTTCAATAGCAGCCACGGAAAATCCTGACTTTAAAATGAAAAGCGCTTTCGGAATTGCTGCACAAATGAACGTTGAAAAGTGGTGACCATGATCGACAGCTTATTGTAAGGCCAATTTCACATCGATGAATTCGAATTTAGTCTTACGGAGGAAATATTTTTAAGATTATGGCATAGTGTTAACTATTTTATATAAGTTTAAAATTAGATGTTTGACGCTTTGTCCACGTGGATTAACTTATTGCGATTCACGCGGGATATTTTCAGGATAAAATATTGCTGGAAATATGTTAAATCAGAGTATAAATTCCCTATTTCAGCCAAATCAATCCAGTCGTTGAGTGAAGAATTAGTAACCAAGATGTGAACATAAAAAATTTCAAATTTTCATATTTATAATATTAGCACAGAATAGGTTGCTATATCAGCCTTACGTACATACAATAGTAAGCAATATAGCAACTCTCGAAAGAGTTTACTAGCAAAGCTTCTCCTTCTGCTTAGACGAGACACTAATATGGTGGGCAAGAATATACGTTTGCCGTGGAGGTGTCATGGCTAGTACCTACCGACGACGGGTGGAACGTTTGCCTAGTTCAGAGTAGGCGAACCTTTATGATTCAACGTGCCAGTTTTTATAAAGAAATGTTTAATGAGGTCATAGACGTGCCATCAAACAATTTTGTCTTTGTGATTAATGGGAAAATAATAATAAATACTATCAACTCCAAATTCTTTATCTACTCAAAAAAAAACAACATTTTGCAAATGTCTCATTAATACGCGTAATTTAAATTAAAGTAAAATTAATTACTCGTAGGAACATAATATACGCGTTGGATGACTCGCGTTCCCTCGTCATATTATAATACCTATTTCACACTCTTTCTTAGTGCACAAGGAATTTAGTGATCGGTGACGTGCCCAAAACATTGCCATTGGTTCGCCATCCCGGGCCTAGTTTAACGAAATCGATTTGTAAACATTCGGTATCCGTGAAAACGAACCACAGGCAACATCACCTTGTTTAAAATTATTCTTTGTCATGATTTTTGTTCATCATGAAAACTAAATTATGCATTGGTGTAGGCACGGCTTTAACAGAAAATCGTTTAGTCCATCGGCAATCTGTCGACACTCAACGAATACGTATTGCATGGGCGTTGAAAAAATATTCCATTTGAATTTTACACTCAGTCCACATATAATTCTAATATTATAAATGCGAAAATGTGTTTGTTTGTTAGTTTATTGGTTTGTTGGTTTGTCCTTCAATCAGGCCGCAACGGACTAACGAATCAATGTGATTTTTGGCATGGGTATAGTTGATGCCTGACTACGCTACTTTTTAATTCGGAAAATTAAGGAGTTCCCGCGGAAATAAAAAAATCTTAAACCACGCGGACGAAGTCGCGGGCACCAGCTAGTTCAAAATATATTACGATATGTAACAAGCAAATTTGGACAGTAAAATCGGTTAATACTTACTACCGAAAACCTCTAAGAATTATTGTACTTGATCGGTATTTATATTATTTAGTTTTATTATATTATAAATGGAAATAAAAGTGCCTAATAAAGACTAACAGAATTGGAGAAATGCTTAAATTATACTTCAGATGAAGGTAAGTGCACGTGGTAAAATATTTATAATTCAAGTAGAATAGATCTATTAAACTCTTTAAATTAGCTACATTTAGTATAAAATTTTAACATAAAATTTGAAAATCGTATTTTTTCTACACTACCTACAGCTGAAATTTAGGCTAGTTATTCAAGTTGAATTTACACTATAACACCTTGCGCCCTACGCCCGAAAAAACTGAAACGGAAATTTGAAGCGGACACAATTTGACTCATCCGTAGATAGTAACGCCTACGGCCTACGCGGCCTCAATTAGACTACGCACCCAATTCTTTTTTAATTGACATATTCTGAATTCCTTACTACCCACATAATAATTGGAAATCCTCTTATCACTAGTGTACTTTTTAATCATAGAACTATTTAAAAAACCCTGTAGTTCTGTCAACAGAACTACCTACTGAGAATAAATGTACATAACATGTATTTTCTAGTTTTCTTTTGTAAAATGGCCATAAAAATCACCGCGATACAAGCCGCACCCATTGTCCTAGGTGAGCGACAAACGCGGCAACGTCGCGATAGATACGTCTGTCATATTCTACGGCGTCGTATCGCGTCGCGTTACGTGGCATCGCTTCGGTCGCTCACCTAGGACAACGGGTGACCTTGAACAACTGACTTTGTGTAGGTTGTCTTCAACATTGTAATTTATTTGAATTCATGTACATATTTCATTATGTTTCAGTAGGGAGGACAAAATTAACGCCATACATAATGTATGTAACGATATCAACCGCCATCCATCATATCAAAGGTCAAGTCCACGAAGCAGATTATTATATCTACCTAAATTAAGATCGGCGAGAGTCAAGTGAGCCTTTATATGATATTGCAAAGTGTTTTTCTAACTATAATTATTTAATTGTGTTAATTATGAAACCTACTTTGAAAACCGCCTCCTAAACTCCCAGTTTGCAAAACTAAAAGGAACATTATTTTACAAAAATAATATTATGCAGTTTGTATTAATGGAAGCATGACTTTTAATGAATTTGCGCTATACTTAACTATCCACAAAAACTATAGTCTACGGTTGTTAGTATGAGTAAGTACTAAAATTCTACATCAATGTTAAGGAGACTATAAAATATACTATCAAGTCTGTTTCTCTACGCAGCAAAAATTTTAAAAACCTATGCGTTTTTAATCACATGCTATCATCAAAGCTTTTTCACGAGATCTTTTGGAGACTCAAACATAATATTAATATGAAGTCTGTCGACGCTGCAAACCCTTTTAAAACGGATGCGTTTTCCAATTGATTGTAACTTGATAATATCAAGTTATTTAAAATAAATTCAAAATATTGTATTTATGCAATATTAATACAGGATTACTTTATAAATACTAATAACCACCTAAGGGTAATATTTGTATGTATTTTTTCTTCAATTTTATTGGCATTTATCAGCAGTCGGCTGTATTTCAGCTCAATCGGAAAGCAGAAAGGAACTTGCAAGATTTGATTACGGACAGACATCGGGACAAGTATAGAAAGTTAATATAGTTCCACCCGTAGTATAGCCCGTTGGGTGACGCTGTCATCAGGTCAGATAAGTTTGTGGGTCTATAAAAAGCTAAGCGACCGCAACAAGCAAACGATTTTATTACTTTTATTTTAAATAATTTTTTACCTAACTCGTAAGTATAATCAATTTCAAAAAATATTCTCATCATCTCTTTTTGGAAGAACTTCATTTGAAATGTAAGCGGTATTCTTATAACTACTACGAGTAGGCAAGGCAGTAACAAAACAATATGCAAAACGTTAAGCTCCATGACGATTGGACCGGCAATTCTTACATAATCGCACCTCTGGTTACCTTAAGCTAGATTGCAATAACAATTGCGCAGTAATTTGGTAAAAGAAACTCTATAATAATAGGTATAAGAAGTCTGAACACAGCTCGGGGTATAATACAGCGACCCAGTAAATTGCGGCGACATGTTCCTATGGGCGGTCGTTTCGTTCTGACCATGGAGCTCCAATATTCCTTTAACAGTAAAGGGGAAATAAAAGTGTACCCGGGCGTCAAAGCATTCGACTTAGCACACGTTATTGCCGTGGATTGTAGCTTTCCAAACCCTACAGCTCACCCAAGACTAAGTTACCTAAAATTGTCGTGAACGGTACACTTTGGTATGTCGCCTGCTCCAGATTATAATATACTTTGAATTGTAGGATTTGAATTTGATTTTGATTTATCAAAGCGGAGCTTCTGGGATTTGGATCGAAAAGAGAAAAGAACCGCTCAGAAATGATTGTAGTGGGATTGTAGCATTTTATATATCACATTATAAATACAAAAAATATATATATTTATTCAGAAAAATTAAAACGCAAATAGTAAGCATCGAGCATAGATATAGATACCCCAAACCTGATATTTTTCTAAACTAAATAAAATTATTTTATTATTATTATTAGAAAAAATGAATCTAAATAATGCAGAGAAGATCCTGCCTGAAAAATTATACCTAAATCAGATTTTACCATTTAAAAGGCCATGGAATTTAAGATTATTATTGCCTATCTATTAAACGATCAACTACGATTACCATTGAAACTTCACAAACCCTAGATAAGTACTAACCATAGTTAATGTAACTTGTATATCAATACAAGTTACGTTGCAGAACTTGTTGATGTATTTAATCTATCGGACCTTTCAACGAACTTCTACATTTGACTAACAATTCTACACTTGGCAAGGATTTTCAGAATGGAGTCTGGCACGGCGCCAGACCCTCGACTCGGCAATCATATTTATCACAGCTTTCTTTATATTCCTATTGTTATTCCCGTTTATCGTTCGTTGTAAACGAGTTTTGGATCCAGTTTTGTAAAACCAAAGCTTTAATTCGTCCGAGAAGAATAGGTACATATAATGATAAAACCCCTCCTAACCTTTGGCAGTTATGTGCATTATGTATAGAAGATCATTAGTTTTATCTTTTAACTGCCTCGTTGGTCTAGTGGTTATCATGTTCGACTGCGGCTGACGAGGCTCCGGGTTGGAGTCCCGGGTCGGGCCATAATTAAGTATTGGATTTGTCTGATTAGAAATTCTTAGTACTAGCCCAGAGTTAGGAAGTTGGCGCTGTTTCACCTCCGTGCCTCGGAGAGCACGTTAAGCCGTCGGTCCCGGTTATTATCCCTAACATGATAATAGTTGTTAAAGCCCGCCAACCCGCATTGGAGCAGCGTGGTGGGCCTAAGCTCTAATTGCCTCTCTCCTATAAGAGTGGAGGCCTGTGCCCAGCAGAGGGACGTTAATAGGCTGTAGTGGATTAGTTTTAACGGTGAAAGAAAGTGTGTGAAGGATGAAAATCTGCGCTTGGCCAGCTTGGTGGACTGTGGCCATAGTCCCTTTTCGTTCTGAGAGGAGACTTGTGCTTAGTAGTGGGCTGACGATTAGTTGAGACACGAGTAATGATGATGGAAGCCTGGTTCATTATTTCCTAAAGATTTTATCATGAGAATGTAAACTTGTATTTTCAAGTAAGCTTCTTCCGTGAAAGCAAATTTTTGCACTTGGGTACTCTTCAATAGCCTCACTTCCTTTACAAAATATTTTCCACTGAATTTTCAAATTTTAAATTTAAAATGAAGTTTAGGAAAAGTGTTTTGAAACTCGAAAACCTGCTCTTTGAAAAGTTAGTTCTAACACTACCGCAGGTAACATGCGTAGCATAGGAAAACATGTTTTTTACCTTTTAACTTCTTATAATAGGGCAACCGACTTTTGAAAAGTTTGTTAGCGTACATGTGAGTACTTTTTTGCGGCGACACTCGCGATGCACTATTTGTGTCTGTGTCTAAAAAAAAGTTAGATCAGAAAGTTTCCGATTGAGTGGATTGACTGAGTTTCATGCAGTTTTATTTAACGTATTTCTGTAGCCGTAGTAAAGTTGTCCGAATTGACTGTATTGATTATAGTAGATCTTTGTGAAACGAATAACAAGTTTCTGCAGGAGTAGTTTTAGGATTAGATTATTAATAATAATTTGTACTGGTTCTTTTTTTCGTACAATTTTTTTATTATTTTAGCCGGTTTCATCTGGTTAGTATATGAGTGATGCATCGACAAGATGGTAGCGGGCTAACATTATAATGTTTTGAACTCAATCCTATCGTCTGACAATTTGGTTAACTGTTTGGGCCAATATGTAAGGTTTATTGTGAAACCTATACCTCTAACCGCCTTGCGGTAGATAGGTCTCTTTCATTTTCTACCAATCTGAAATTCAAAAATTAACATTTTATTTTAAAAAGTTAAACATGAAACATTGTTTAGTTATTCTCCCATCCAGGATTAAATACTCCTGAAAATCCAGCTTTTCTGCGCCAAAACTACGTCCCAACTACAAACCAATGCAATGCTACAAACACATACAATTTTTATTTGTGTAAAAAATTAAAATGATCACAAATGTATACTTTAGCAGGAATGCGGAATTAATAGAAAAAAAGGATAGCTTTATAGTCTTCACAATTTATTCTGAGGAATCCATAATTTTTACTCATTTTGTGTTTTTTTTGTAATGAATATTTACTGGAATTAAAAATATTTTGATTGTGAAGACGACATATTGTAAACATTTTATATGAGTAATTTTTTCAATTTGATATTTCTTTTAAATGTAGAGAAGATAGTCTTTAAAAGTAGTAAGACTAGCGTACCGTAACTATGGAGGCTAGGCCGTTGCATTGGTAGTACATGTGGATGCAACAAAGAACCCGACATCACCGGCATATTATTATATTTCAATAGAGATTATGCCACGTGTACGAATTTCACACAAATACGCTGAGGAACTTATAGCCTAATGAACTCAAATAAACAATAAGAATATATGTAAGAATTATTATATTCTCTTGTCCAATATTATGATTAATATTTCCTGAATCGTGAAATGAGAAATATTTTAACCACGTATCTTTGTACGTCAAAATAAAAGGCTCCAGTGTTCATCGTTAGCCGACGCCGCCGGGCAAATTCAATTTTAAACGAAGTTTGGCTACTAAGGTTTCCGAGCGAACCTACATTTAGTTGCAAATTGATGGTCATTCGTTCATTTGTACTATGGACAAAGAGAATTCGGTCCAACTATGGGTGAGTGTAATTATTCTAATCCCATTGGAAACCATCATTAATTGAAAATAAAAAGAAAAAAGGGTTTTAAGACATATAAATAAAAGTTTGCAAATTTTTTGCGATCCGTTGCTTTGTTGCCACGTGATTGAGGTCGTTTTTATTAGGTATATGAATACCGATATTTCATCCAAACTATATAAACCCTACATACGCTGGTTCCAGTTTGAATATCGTGAATAACGCATTGGTTTCCACTACGATATGATAAGTGATAAAGTGATCACCCATTCACCCACCATTGTACGAGGTATTGGCTTACACAAGTAGCTATCAATTACAAAGTTTTTAGGCTTTACAATATTGTGAAAAGCACTTGAGCTCGCACGTCCCTGCGTCATTTGAGTTTCTAAGTACTAACTCGTATATTACATGCTAAATAAAGTAATATTGCCTACGTCTGATCTTAAATTAATAACCAGTCTACGTGAGGACGCTTAGGACATTTCAGCCGTATTTCACGGGTAATGGGAGATTTAAGAGCTTTCTCATATTTTGAACTAAATTAAAATAAAATGCTTAAATAATTTAATTTATTTACTTTAAAAACAAACACACTTTTGCACACCATTGTATGGTAGAATATGTTAGGAAAATTAAAACTACTTTAAGACCTAATCTGTACCCACATTCTTGCAAATAAATATTATTTATTAAATACAGGGATGCACACGAGGCTCATTTATGATATCGCCAGAATAATAGTGATTGATGCAATAACATTGTTGGTTTGTAGTTGTTAACTTTCACTTGTTTGTTTTGAAAGGACTGTTAGTATAGTCTGTCTGTGTATTTGAAAATAACGTAAATGTCAGAGTCCTTGGGGTTGCAACATGTAGAGAAAACATGGCCAAAAAGAAAAGTGTTTTCCTGATGGGGGAAGATGCCTTAAGAGTAAAATTAATTAGAAAAATAAATTTAATTTAGTTATTGCATTGGCCATAGTTTAAGAAAAGGCGTCATTTACGTAATAAAACTTTTCTTGCCCTATAAATCACAATTTAAGTAGAAATTCAAAGGTAAGATGTCTAACGAGAGATTTTATCTAGGTATTTAATGACTGAAGTGCAGCAGGTAGCGGACGGCTTCGAGGGTGCTTCGTCTCCTTACAATGTCTAGTAATACTTGAGTTCGACCCGCAAGACAGCAACTTTAATCGTTTACCGTTAGCCTCGATATTTTACGTTTTATTTTTAGTAGCAGTCTTATAATACCTAGGTTATCCGAATATACTCTCTCTAGGAATAATTATACTAGAATCGCACAGACCCCTCCCTACACACAAGCTACTGCCGACTTAGCGTAGATTAAATTGTGACGTATTATTTAAGTATGCAAAATTGTTTTCAGTTGAAAATATCAAACTAACAAAAAGAGTCCAACCAAAAAAGAGAGTTACGAACGTAGGCAACGACACAATTTTTTTCTATCTCTTTCAAACTCTGTCTGGTTTGGATCTTGTACTTTATAAAAACTGACATGTTCGGTTTTTCAAAAAAAGGGCAGAATCTTGAAAGGCAGTTCCTTAAAAATAAATGGCCTGTAATGAATTAAATTTTAACAAAAAACAGTAATATGCGTGTCTGATCACGCACAGAGTACCATATGTGGACATTAATTTATAAGTTGGTCGACTATATTACTCGTTAACTTGTATAGCCTACTTAGCTGTGATAGTTTTGTTTAACTTTGTTTATATACAACTACCCTGAATTCTTCACAAATTATCACATAGCTTGCAGGGGAAGGGGGGTAGTCGCGAACGAGAATAAGGGTAGTATAAGGGTTCTTTGTAGGGAATCCTTAAAATGATTTCTTATAGCTTAACAAATAAATGTAATCAAATATGAAATACTCATGTGACGTGCACACGTGTTCAGAATTCATATACCTACGACTATGAGTCCTGCCAATTTCCTCTGCGTCCATTAACATACTCCGTGAAATACAAGTTCCATCAAAGGAATCCGTAAACGACGAGGTATATCCGCACAGAATAATAGCTCAAAATTAGAAATGGAAAACCTTGGCACCCCGCCAGGCTTCCTGCCCTGTTTGTCTTTGCTAACAACTACTTTGCATACAGGTTATAATTACAAAGTATGTGACACAGTTTTCCCATTCGCCTTTTTATGGTGCGAGTATATCTGGTAAATGTTTGAATATTAAGTATATTTATTTTTTTGTATATTAAGTTAAGACAAAGTGAAGTCGAATCGATGAGAAACCATATTTTGAGGTCTGGAGGATAATATTATAATTAAGGATTTCATCATTATCATCTCAATAAATCTTATAGCTGGCCTATTAGGTGAAGACTAAAATGAGATGGGTACAGACTATAGTCTGTCTGGGTGAACTTCAAACATCATTCAGAAAATATTATTATTGAAGAACTCTAAGGTACTACCTCTTGGAAACCTCGGACCAGAAAGTCAAAGGTTTAACCACTAGACTATGTTTACGTAAAATTAAAACGTAGGTAATCTGTAGTTTGGTGAAGTTATTCTATATATTTTACTGCTGTTATTTGGCTTATTCGTCAAAATTAACAACACATTGTATTTACGTGAATTTATTTGGAATATATCAGCAACGTTCGAGCTGAAAATGCACAATTCCCACGAGTATTGTCGCCGGCGGAAACCGAAGCCTTAATTTATTCGAGCTCCCTACGTGATCACACAAACTAATGGATGTGTGGAAATTTTCCTTTTTTTACACTTGCTTTGTGATGTTTATGTTTGATATTTTATTCATGGCCTCAAATTGTACACCCACGGAATCTGTTCGACATTCAGTGGCGTACGGTTTATGAGATTTCATATTTTATCTTTGACGTTAACAATAGAAGTAACTGTGGTAGCATATTGTGTAGTGCAGTACGGTTTCCTAAAAATATGAGGCCTTGAAGTAAAATTCAAAATCTACATAGGTTTACGATTTTCTGATATTTTTTTTATTGAAGACTAGTCTGTGACTTTCTATATTCTTTTAAAACTTATCCCTTGTCTGCGATGTCACCTGAGTGATGAAGTAGTCTAAGATGTTGGCGGGCTAACCTGTTAGGGGTATGGAAGTTATATTAAACCCATACCCTAATCGGTTTGTACGCGTTATCGTACTGGAAGTTTGAATCGCCCTTACTGGCACTGCCGAAGCTTCCCACCAAACCAGACAAGACAGAAAATTTTAAAATTACAAATTCCCAGATTGACCCTGGTGGGGATCAAAGTCAAATCAAGGATCCCTTGCTTGTAAGACCATTGCGCCAATAAGTTCGTTAAAGTCTGACAAGTATACCAGCTACTATAAGGGAACAACTAAATAGATCCACTTTAGGTCACACGTAAGTTTTAGAGGACCAAGATATGCTATAATTCTTTCAAATAAGGTTAGTTCAACTTCAAAAAATCGGGTCAAGGAAAAAAGCATTTCCCGCGCTGCCTCTTTGCTCGTAAATCGAGCATGAAATACGACGGGAAGTTTTATGAGTCTGACGCATTCATACCGACGAATTAACCTTAATTAT
Organism: Erebia palarica; assembly: GCA_964035005.1. Classification (NCBI taxonomy): domain Eukaryota; kingdom Metazoa; phylum Arthropoda; class Insecta; order Lepidoptera; family Nymphalidae; genus Erebia; species Erebia palarica. The sequence goes on from OZ035986.1 coordinate 31,031,374, forward strand.
TATAGGTATCATAATAATAGTGATTATTGCCTACGCTTCAAGTGCCTACGAGTTACGTTCGTAACTCATACACCACGTTCTGTTATTCGATTAGGGTAAGTATAGTAAACTTACACTATAATATTCGAATACTAAAATGCGCTATTTTGCGGCAGCTGACTTCACTGAAAAATTCTTTAGGTTACTACAATTTACATTTTACGTATCACTTGAATAGTGTTAAACATATAGCTTGAGTCCTACCTTAGGTCCTACCTTTTGGGTTGGCTCTAAAATGGAAATAACGTTTATTCATAGTTCTGTGTTACAAATAATTAAAATCTTTTGGTACCTACAAACTACCAACAAACCTCTCCCTAGCACACCTACTATCTATAGGCATGTACAGTGCTCTACATTCATGGCCAACCCACAGTTAAAAAAGTGTCCTACCTTTGCCATGCCGACTATAATTAATTGAATAGGTATTAAACATCCGTAAATTATTATATTTATCGTATATTGGAAAAGTAACCGAATATTTCTGTTGTTTATTATTTACTTAGTACTAACAATTAAAATATAAAGAAGTACCTACTTGGAACGGAAGGATAACCACGGAATTTAAAATAGGTGCGTAGATATAGAAGAGAAAAAGGAAGTATATGGACTTGTTGCCACACACCTTTTTATAAGTGGAGCTGTGCCCGATATTGCGAAAAGAGCGATACTGGTGCAGCTTAACAGTTTACTCGTAATTTAGGTTAGATTACATTGAATGCTAGATTTTTTTGCCACTACAAGTTCGCCCTTGACAGCAATCTCACTTGATGGTAAGTGACGATGCAGTCTGAGATGGTAGTGGTCTATGTTCCCAATCGGTTTCTACACGAATTTTTAAATTGCTGATAGATGAATAGGAAAAATAATAAAGAAATACACACTAAGTCTTTTTTGTATTTCTTTAATATTTTTCCTGAACTAGTTATGCGACGAATTTAATAATATAATACGACAAAAATAGTATTATATAATTAATTTTAAGCCATATTTAAAGTTTATAATATCAGCTCTTCCCAGTAGGCCGGCGAAAAAAAATATTTCATCCAAATTCTCAAGCAAAAGATTGATTTTATCTCAAGGACACGCGTCGTAGCCGGTGCTACACCATGGATGTAGGTGTGCTACGCTCACGTAACCTTCTCATTGTTGAAGTCTCTACGCGATCCTTGCGTCACGGATCACGGGTAGCAATCTCAGTAAAATGAATCTAATGACCCATGATTTAAAGTGGTACATTTAGTACAACTTTTTACATCCCAAAAATTCCGCATGGGCCGTTTACTGCAAATGAGTGAACAAACACAGACCTAATAAAAACAAAGCTGCATGGATCTATTTTTATACGACTGCCTGAAAAAAGGAGTATATTGTTTTCAGGGTTCATGTATGTATGTATGTATGTATGTATGTATGTATGTATGTATGTGAGTTTGTATATTCCACCATAACTTCTATACCACCACCACCACCACTACAGCCTATTAACGTCCCACTGCTGGGCACAGGCCTCCACTCTCATAAGAGAGAGGGAATTAGGAGCTTAGACCCACCACGCTGCTCCAATGCGGGTTGGCGGGCTTTAACGACTATTATCATGTTAGTGATAATAACCGGGACCGACGGCTTAACGTGCTCTCCGAGGCACGGGGGTGAAGCACCGCCAACTTCCAACTCCGGGCTGGCACTGAGAATTTCATAATTGAAAAACCCAATACCTAACAATTTTTATGCCCGACCGGGAATCGAACCCAGGACCTCGTGATCCGCAGTCGACTACGCTAACCGCTAGACCAACGAGGCAGATAACTTCTATACGCCTGAACCTATTTTGATAAATGAGGTATCGTTAGAATCCCTAACTTATTCCGGGTGACATAAGCTAGTAAATTTTTTAAAAATATTGATAGGGTGACCATGACCGCTTCTTAAAGACTAAAGTTGAAAAAAAATATTCGAAAATAAGATTAACTATAAAATCATCATCTAGAAAATGATGAGTAGATTTCAAAAATATATAACACTATAGTTCAATATCCAGTGATTCACAAAAAATATCATTTAATAAAAATGTGAAAAAGATTCCAAAGGCTATACCTATGCAAATAGCTTCTTAGGGAGGTAAACTCCAAAACTAATATGGCAGGGCAGTCGTAGTATTTAATTCGTTAAATTAAGATCACTTTTTATACCACTGCGTGAAAAAAGGAGTATATTGTTTCAGGGTTCATGTATGTATGTGACTTTGTATATTCCGCCATAACTTCTGTAGGCCTGAACCGATTTTGATAAATGAGGTATCATTAGAATTCCTAGCTTATTCCGGGTTACATAGGCTGGTAAAATTAAAAAAAAAATTGATGGGGTGACCATGGTCCGCATTAAAGACTAAACTTGAAAAAATATTCGAAAATAATATTAATTATATAATCATCAGCAAGAAAGTGATGAATAGATTATAAAAATATATAACACTATAGTTAAATATCCAGTGATTTACAAAAAAAATATCATTTATTGTTTTTAACTTTTTATTGCTTGTTGTATGATTATGTTTCCTTACTCGAAATCTATAAATATGTTATTGAGGAGGCAAAAAAAAATGTTACGAAGTTTAGGAATGAGTGCCTTTCGTATCAATTACAAACTTGATGATATGAGAAAACTATACGAAATACTTCACATTTTTATTATTGTTAAAGAAATAATTAACTTTATTACCTGACTACGGCAAAACCAAAATAAAGGGTTGTTTGTATTTATATATATAATAGCGGACGCCCGCGACTTCATCCGCGTATAATTTCAGATTTCCTATGAGATTTTCCCTCTGCAAAAAGCCTAGTTACATGTAGCGGCTACTACGAATAGGTAAAAACCTTAGTGCCGATTTTAAAAACTTGTAACTTACATGCAAGTTTCCAACCCCAATTTCACATCCTTTAGGGAGGATTTTCGTAAAATTGCTTACTCAGGTTATTATTATTTAAAACTAATTACCTACATCCCGATTTTCAAGCCTCTAACTTCAAACACAAAGGACTTTTATACAAACTTACAGCGCCCATTTCACCCTCTTTGGGGTAAATTTTCGTAAAATTGATTATACAGGTTATTGTAATTTAAAATTAATAACCTAAATCCCGATTTTCAAGTCTCTTACATCAAAAACTTTTTTTTAAATATTTATACAGCAGGGGAAATCCTCATGGATACCCGTTGGGTAGTGCCGGACTCTTACCAGCTAAAACCCCTGCTGTCTCCTTGTTGTCCGTGTACCCGCCTTGCGGCCTACAGCACGGCAACACTCTTGCCTTTTCACCCACTTTTTTCTCTACGTCTTTCCTCTTCTTCCTTCTCCTTCATATTTATTTCTACAAAATTTGTGACAGCAATCCAGTTTTCCTCCTTATCTAGCATTTTCGGAATTATGTTGTCTACCGTTATTCTTCCTATTCGGTTCTCTGTTTCTTCTCTCTCCTACTCCCATACTGCACAGTCAAAAACGGTGTGCAAATTGCATCATCAATTTCGCTACAATACATGCATCCCGCGTCTTGTTTCTTTCCCATGCCTGCCAAAAAGTCCATAAATACCCCATTTCCCGTTAGAAATTGCGTCAATCGGTAGGACAATCGACCATGTACTCTTTTTGTCCATTCTTCCAGATTCGGGATGAGGTGGTGTGTCCATCTGCCTTCGGTAGAGTTGTCCCACTCTCTTTGCCATCTTGCGAGGGTTACCTTTTTTGCGGTTGTTATTTGTTCGGAGTTTTTGGTGTGTCTTGTCTCTGTTCTCTCAAGGGCTAGCAAATGGATAGGTATTAGGTTTGCCAGTACTAGTGCTGCGTCTGTAGATACAGTTTTATAAACAGAGCATACTCGGAGTGCTAGCACGCGTTGTGCTTTTAAGACTCGTCTTTTGTGCAGTACGAATTTCATTGCCGGTTCCCATATCGGCGCAGCATACAGTATTATCGACTGGGTAGCCATTGCTAACGTCCTTCTTTTGTGGTCACTTGGGCCCTTTTTGTTAAGAAAAAGCTTGCACAAAGCTCCTGCGGTCCTAGAAGCCTTCTCGCAGACAGATTTTATGTGTATGCTGAAGTTTAGACCCCAGTCCAGCTTAACTCCCAAATATATTACACTGGGTGCTGGGGTAACGGGTGTTCCTCCGCATTCAAAATATATGCTGCGAGCATTTATTCTCCTGTTAAAGACAACGGCCTCAGTTTTCTCCGGGGCGATTTCCAATTTGTTCCGCCTCATCCACAGGACAGCGGCATGCAGTGTCTCGTTTGCTTTTACCACCATCTCATGTGCATCTCTTGCAGTTACGGAAATCACTAAATCATCCGCGTAGCATACCAACTTTACTTCTTGCGGGACCTCCATTTGCATCACACCGTCATATAGGATGTTCGACAGGGTAGGGCCTAGAACTGATCCCTGCGGTACTCCACCAGTTACTTCTGCCCTGACTTCTCTGTCGAGTTGGGTGTGGTAGATTTTCAGGGATTCACAAAAAATACCATGTAATAAAAATGTGAATAAGATTCTAATTTAACTAAGTAGATTAATTTAGATTAACTAACTTTATAGTTCCCTTTTTTGGCAAGGCAGTCGTGTTTTTTAATTAATTTTAATTATAACTTGTATATAATATATATTATATAGATGTACGTTTGTATCTATGTATGTTCCACCGTAGCCCCTAAACGACTGAGCCGATTATGATGAATTACGTATCATTCGTTTCGTTATTATGGTATGGGTGTCATAGGCTACATTAGGATTTACAACTATGGCTATTTTGATACAAGCACAATCGATTTGATGTTAAATACAAAAAGTGAGGGTTTCAAAAATCTTTTTTTGAATTGAAAATAAAAGAGGAGAAAAATCTGAATACATAAATGTAGTTCCCACTGGGACTACAGTTTGTTTAGCTTTTTCTTTTTTCTCTAGTCGGGTTACAGTTTTTAAACTTTTGTTTTTATGGGCAATTGAGCATGTAGTGATTGATTTTTATGTTTGTATATAGTTATTTTATGGTCAACTTTTGAAAAACTCTATGAATAAAATAATAGGCAATTGTAACTAAATTAAAGCTGAGATATTGATATCACTAACATCATTTGATTGACTCTTTGCTCCCATTCATAAACAGGTGTTTACTCATTCGAAAGCAGTTGAAGGATAGTCGAGTATTACAATGAATACTTTATTCATGGTTATTCTTCCGTAGGGTAGTATTTACAAAGTGAATCTCTTACAAAGATATCCCAGTGAATCATTGTATTATGAAGCGCGACACAGGTGAAAAGGTCTGTAAGCCACGTATTCTTTACCGGCTTACAAGAAACTTTTCACTATCAATGGGCTAAGCTGGTATTGCAGTCCAATATTATCAGTTTTTTTCTGTTCTAGATCCACTTTAAAAGGTCGCGTAACATTTATATAACAATATGAAATCTGTCAGAATGGTTATCTGTCTGTAATAAATAACACTGTTTGCTATTTTAGTTTATTTGTGATATACTTAAAAACTAGATGGCCGCGACTTCGTCCGCGTAGATTTAGGAGGCCAAAATCCTACTATTAGCCAAATTTGTAACTTAATATGATTTTTTAAACTTTTTTAAATTAATTAAAGTGTTTATATGTTCTTATTATTTGATGCCCACAACATCATCCGAGGGGGTTTAGGTTTTTAGAAATTCAATTTTCCTTACAAAAAAGTAGGCATCTCTAGGTTTTCCAGCGGACGAGACCGCGTGCAAATAGCTTGTTAATTCTATGTCACTTGCATAGTAACTGGCTCTATACGCCGTATTAAGATGCAGAATGGCAATTAAGTAGTTATAGGCATGAGACATCGAATTAGAACGCTCAGTTGGGTGCTTGGGTAAGTGAGGTAACGTAAATGCGAACACATTATGTCCCTATTATGATGCTAACTAGACACGATTAAAGCTATGAGGCAGATATACCTACTACTGCTTAATAAATTACTACTGCTGATTAATATAAAGGTTAATAATCGATGACATTCGTCAATAAGTGGACTCATGACCGTATAAAGTGGAAGATCGACCCAGCAGTTGACGAAGGACGTGTATCAAATTCAAGGTCTTGGCAGTTCGACCCAAAACTATTGCCACTTATCAACGTTCCACATGATTTTTGCTAAGATGCCCGAATGTTTCGATACAATATTAAAGAGGTTAACTGGCTCTTAGCCAAAAGTTTACGTAGTTAAAAAAAACTCGCGCTTAACCAATAAATTATAATAACATTATAATAGGTACAGTTGTTAAAAATTATAATCAATATAATGGGCATGATGACCGATTTTGAAAAATGGTCAGATTATGTTCGGAAATATCTACTATTTCGAAACAATATATTATTTCAGCAGAAATATAAATCCGTTTTTTATATATCCATGAATCCTATTTCATTAGATAAATTCATAATTTCATTGATTCTCGGTTACTGTCATCATGCCTATTGTAATGAGTATATTAATTACTTATCTTCTATTAAAATGAAGCGGATTTAATATTTAGTTTAGTCAAATTCAGATTCCACAAACTTTACAAATGTATACCTACCGAAGCGAGAAAATCACCTGAGGCATTCTTTGCTCCGCAACTAGTAAGATATTCTGAGATGACCCTCTCTTGACACAGTTTTATCGACTGGAGCAATTGGCTTTTTTTTGATTAATAATATAATCTATCTATAAAAAATATTCTACTACAAGTTAGCCCTTGACTGCGATAACACATGGTACAGTCTCATCAGCTAACCTGGCAGTTATATTATCTATCAGGTACCAATTAATCGCTTGGTAGTAAGCTGTAATTATAATTATCTCCCACCAATTAATTGGAGACAATTTACAAATTATATAAATCAACTAATTCTTTGTGCCCGGGCCCTGCAAGCGAACCCAGGGGCCGTAACCTCCTGTTAATAAGACCTCAGTGCTCAGCACGTCGTTGGTACTGTGTCTAGCATATAATCTTGAACTTTTGACTGAGATATTCTTGAAACAAACCATCGATGTTGTTTATTTTCATCCGTAGTGTTTGTACGCCCTTATGGCAAAATCACTTTCAGGTATACAAGTAGGTAGGTATTTATACAAACTTTTGAAAACCGCGTAGCACAGCCTCTGCAGCCTACAAGAAACTCGGCGACTCATGCCCACTTGACACAGATTTCGAGTAGGGAACCCCCGGGCGGTGTAATAGGTTCGCTTACAGATTGTAACTAACAAGAAAATATGAGAATATTTTCCAGAACCATTGTCGTCGTCAAAGAAATATTATATTACCAAGCGTATCGATATAAAGTTATTTCCTTTCAATAGCGCTGGGTTCAGCGAGCTCATTATTTTTAAATTGCTTATAATGGGCTTCCTTCAGACTGAAAGAGACTATCATTTTGTGATTGCTGTAGGTAAAACTGCAATTTATAATAGTTGATTATTTCAAATTGCCTCTACTGTCAACATACATTTTTATTACTGTGATTCACGTTACATTACATAATTTATATTGTCAATTTTTTAAATTATTTAAATATATTTAAATTCGTGAATATAGGTATATTAGTATTTAAGTTTATTTTTATTTCTGCACCACCTTCCGTTGTTCTCTTCTTCATTTTCTTCCTAGCACTAAGTTTGTCTGAAAGCGATCGCTGCATAGCTATAAGACTGCCTTATTGTACCTATATTTGAAGTTTTCTTGTATCTTGTTTCTTTTGTGTTTTTGTGGTATGTATTAAAGTATGTACATACATACATACCAGAGTACTAAAAATGACTGCATTAGCGAGTAAGTAAATTCAATTATACTTAGGTCAAACAAAGGTAGGTAGGTAAATAACGTCCACGACTTGTTCGGGTTTCTAAACAAACCCATGGGAAATCTTTCATTTTCTGGGATAAATCGTAGCCTGCCATACACAACATGTCATACATTTAAAAAATCCTAAAGAGACGCATCCACAGCACATACCGAAAACAATTTAAGCCCTGAAAGACCGCGTAGCAGACAGACAGACAGATACTTGGTCACATTTTTAACTTGTTAATATTATTAAGTAGTAGGTTCTAAAGTGAATTATTGAAGTGAAACTTCTTTAGAATCGCTGTGATATCGCTATGAAAATTCGATTAGGATGTTGTCAAAACTACAAAAAAGGAACAAAGCGTTCCATTTTTGTAATTTTCTGTTTGATTGTTTAAATGTAGTAGTAGAAAGTCTGATTTGTTAATTATTTTTTATGTTTTTTTTTTAATCCGCCTCTGTTTGATAAAACGAAAAAGCGACATAAAAAAACAAACATATTCATAATAGGATTTAGGCCTGCGAAAGAATGTTGAGGTAGAATACAAGTTATATTTATCTCATAATCTCGTAGGTTACTTTTCAGAATTTTCCCGTCTGCCGTGTGTGAATTGCATATACACACTTTATTTAATATGTATGTACGTATGAAATACTAGGTATTTCATACAAAATACCTAGAAAGGTGTCACGTAGCAAGTTAACGCCACCAAATAGAGGCGATAGGATTGTGTTGATATCGGGTTTTACTGCATGCTTACATAGCCACAAACAAGCGTGAACCGAAGCCGTGCACGAAGTTTGTTTAGTTCAACCATTTACCGCGCATCAAACACCAAAATTCCTGTCTATTTTCTGTCCAATCATTTTATTTACTTCAAGTCGACCTGCTCAGCTCGAGTAAATGTTGATAACAATCGACTTTCTTTATGAAGAAAATTTAATCGATTTGACACATTGATATTTATTTTTACTCAACATATTTTATAGTTTTATAAACATATCCAACCATTTAAGTGACTAAGCATATTAATGTATGTTTTAAAATAAATAATTTATGTTATTAAATTAATTAATAATCTAAGTAATTTAAGTAAATGTAACATAATTCAGGCAGGTCATAGAAACCATTCATCGCCAAAGATCTGTGGTGCATAAAGGACAATCAAGAGAGCTTGTATTGCAGCTTCATGGTTATTTTGAAAAGGAAATTCGTACTGGTAATTACTAGATGACAATACGAGTTAGGATAAAAGGGAACGTCGCTTAACTTTTGTAAAAAAGTGCGTCTATGAAGTATTTCCTTTTTTGTCGATGGCAGTCTGTCAATAATTATAAAAGTAAAATAAATGGTTGGACAGAGTATAGTTAGTGTCTAGTTTACGCGACAAGATTAATCTTGCAAGAATTCTATTATATTTCACGTTACTGGAGTGTTACGTTTTAATTGAAGCACAGACGAGCGGGGTGGAACGCAGATGTTGTGCTTCGATCTATCAGGTAATAAAAAAAATGTTCCAAAAAATTATCATGCCACCATTATCTTGATTCGTACATCGTACATTGAACACTACTCTGCTTTGCTCCGCTTCGTTGGAAATACAGTCTAATGAAGGAATCAGACGAATGAATTATATAATATATTAATAGAATTAAACGTACGTGTAATGTCTATCCACTGAAACGAAGAGTAGTGGCGGTGGTTGTAGTCAATGTTACAATTGGCAAGTCATACATTACGAAAACTCTTTTCCCGCTAACAAAATGACACGTTGCTAATGATCTACTTGATCTGTTTCTCTCGGTATGCTACCCAGCTCTTTTCTCTGAAAGAATTTAGCCGCAATCAATCGTAATGCAGAAAACTCCGCTAACGCTATATCTACCAAAGTTAGGCGGACCAAAGCAAAGAATCCAATTTACTTTAGTTAGGCTTAACCTAGCTCCGTACCGCTTCACTCCTCTTCGCTACAGTGGTCAAACAACCTAAGCCGACCTAAGTGACGACAGAGCCGCGTGACCGCAGCCGTTGGCGTAGGCAACTCATTGATTTGTAATTCATGAAGCTATATGAAGCACGTTGTACGTTTTTCTTGAGTATTTAATTATTATTAAATGGCGGTGCGATGATGGACTTCCAGGTCCGGGTGGATTGAGGTTCTAAAAAATCCATCCCGCAAAATAAAAAAGCCTGTATCAATCTTCAGTTTTTTAGCTATAAATCCATCCTAAACATCGATTCGTTGATCTGTTGCGTCGTAGTAAAGGAACAAACCAACAAAGAAACAAAGAAACTAATTACGCATTCATAATAAAGGTAGGATTTGACGACCTCCGTGGCGCAGTGTGTAGCGCTGTTTTTGTAACGTGCGGAGGTCCCGGGTTCGATCCCCGGCAGAGTCAATTTGGGAATTTATAATTTCTGAATTTACCCTGGTCTGGCCTGGTGGGAGGCTTCGGCCGTTGCTAGTTACCACCCTACCGGCAAAGACGTGCCGCCAGGCGATTACGCGTTCTGGTACGATGCCGCGAAGAAACCAAATAAGGGATGGGTTTAATATAACTGCCATGCCCTAACAGATGGTAGCGGGCTACGCTACCATCTTAGACTGCATCATTTACCATCAGGTGAGATCGCAGCCAAGGGCTAACTTGTAGTGGATAAAATAAAGATTTTGAAAAAAAACAACATGAAAAACAATTAGTACAAATACTGGTACATTACACCTAGTATAGCTATCGTAAAGGAATTCGTAGATCAGCATGTACTATTATTAGCAGTAACTGAATTTCCGTAATTCTGGGTATTTATTATTGACTGACATTTAATTTATTGTAATTTCTTAATTTATCTTATAAATTTGGTTTTTGATTATTATTAAAGGTATTATTTTATTTGCGTCATATATTATGAATCTGTATAATTTTGTAATGAAACTGTTATAATGAATCTGAGTATTTGTATACTTCCATCGCGGTCTAATGGTCAAATATATATTTTTTTTTAGATTAAGGATAAAAATAATTTTGCACGTCAAACCTCGCAGGATATGTGGACTCTATATATTTATTAACATCTATGTCAAAATGTCGCATGTACTATATTCTAGCAAAAAATCAATTATTATGATTACGAGTTGACCGATTATTTTGGTAGGTATCAAGCGTATCAGCCGCAACACTTACGACAGCAATGTTATGTAAGTCATCAACTGTATAGAACTGGCAACATACTTGACGTTGCCCTCAATTTGCATTATGTTGTGACTGAGAATCTAACCAAATACATAAGTAAAATACCTACCATCTAATACATGACGTGTCAGTCGCATTTCTAGCTTTGCTTTTAGAATGTTATGTTACCCAATTCGGTCATATTTATTAGACTCAGCAAAATGTCATGATAATTATGATCAATGATTGATGCTCGCAACTTCGGTTAGCGTGGTTTTAAGTGCAAAGATTTTGGTTTTCCCGAATAAAAAATAGCCTATTTCTCACTATCCAGATCGATTACACCCATGTTATTCGCCTTGTTCCATTGTTATGTTGCAGCGAGATTGAAGGACAAATCAACAAACAAATAACTAATTTAACGTCGTAAAACGAGTTCACGGTTTTGTCGTATACGTGTCCCATTCCGCACTATAAACCATCAAGTGAAGAGATAAATACTTATACTCCTCCTCCGATTTATTAAAATGAGTTGTAGAAAGTTCCATTTTTACGCTCTACTGTTGCCAAGAACTAGATTTTATAATATTTTCCTCGTGAACGAAGACAAGAGCATAAAGTTATCATAACAGCATTTCAAAACAAAGTTTCGGAATGTTATACATTTTAATTTACTTTCAATAATATTTTGAAACGAGGCACTCTAGAAGTTATTTACGTTCGCAAATATGGAGGTTGAAATAATGTAGTCTTCAATAAAAGAAAGTCAAAAATTGAACTTAATTTACTTATTTTAAATAAATTTTCAAGCGTTGAAATTAAATCTGCAAGAAATATGATATTTCAGTTCAATAAAATCGCATCAAATCAATAAAACCAGACATTATAAACGCATTAAAATATAAATGGAAAAAGCTCCGCTTTTAGAAACGCTTACTTATCCGTATAGGCTGGTGATTTCCAATGAGAAAAATTAATATTCATAAAACTACCTTTAGGGGGGTCACTGGTAGTCTAAATTCAAAATGGCGACCGAATCACACAGGCACAGTTGTAGAAAGTAAAATTTAATAATATTATGGCCTCAGAGTCAGCGTAGTTCACTTTATATCAAGTCGAACACACTAGCGCGACAGCGCGCAACGTCGTTCGTCGACTCGGTCACGTACCTATTGCTGAGACTTATGTTCTAATGGTTTACTAAGTAGGTAGTGTTTTCGTTTTCACTCAGAAACTATACAGACTACTTATAAAGTCATTAATAATATAGCTTGCTCAGTAGTTGATATTGTTCAAAGCCTTTAGATTAAAGGAGCTATAATAAATTAGATACTAATGCAGTGAAAGTGAGCTGTCTGGAATTTAAATAAAAGCCCATCAATTCTAATTGAATGAAGTATAAAGTTGAATAAATAGCACCATTTGCTTGAATTCGCAGTTTCCGTTTGCCCAACTTTTCTTAGGTACTTGTCTCCCTCTGGCTCTGTTAACATACAAAGTGTTACGAAATCCATATAATACGGATATTTTATAAAAAAGGCTAGGCTATGTAAACTTAATAAAACCTAAAAAGGTGCCTAACGAGCATTACAATTATTTAAGAAGTACATTGTAGGTACAACAAGTCATAATTAAAAAAATTAAAAAACACGACTGCTCTGCCAAAAAACGGCAGTAAAGCAAAAAACTAAAATGTTAAAAATCTAAATTAATCTAATTAAATAGAATCTTATTCACATTTTTATTAAATGATATTTTTTTGTGAATCACTGGATATTGAACTATGTTATATATTTTTGAATCTACTCATCATCTTCTTATTTTCGAATATTTTTTTCATCTTTAGTTTTAAATGCGGAACCATGGTCACCCGATCATTTTTTTTTTAATTTAATAGCCTATGTCACCCGGAATAAGCTAGTGATTCTAACGATACCTCATTTATCAAAATCGGTTCAGCCGTATAGAAGTTATAGTGGAATATATAAACTACATATATAAACACTGAAAAAAATATACTCCTTTTTTCAGACAGTCGTATAATAAAGAGTACGTAATAAGAAACGTGTAAATACTTTATTTATTATAATATTCATATTAATTACTAAATGATGCCCGCGACTTCGTCAGCGTGGATGAAGTTGTTTTTAATCCCGCGGGAGCTCCATAATATTCCAGGATAAAGGCCTATGTCCTTCCCCGGGATATAATCTACCTCTGTACCAAATTTCATCAAAATCGGTTGAAAGGTTTGGCCGTAAAAGCGTTGCAGACAGACAGACAGACACAATTTCGCATTTATAATATTAGTATGGATGAAATTGGTTTACCGTTTAATATTTTACAAAGAGAGTTAAGAGTAAACAAGTGAGTAGGAAGTGTTACTTATCGTAATAACACTTCCTACGTGTTGTTTAGTTGTTGCTTATCGTAATAGTAATTATAACTGCAAAACATTTTCCCAGTGTAATTTATTCACGTTTTGATTGTGACGAACATCGCGTTTGTAGGGGACGGATCCATGTCGAGAGATCTCGTATGCAATATGATGTGTACCCGTCACAAGCAATTTTGCAATCCACCATATTAGATAAACACCAAGAAGCGAATGACGTCACAATTGTCTGTTTTCGAGCTTTGACAATCGCACTAATGTTTACTGCACACTGCACAGAGTACATTGGTAAAAACAATAGTGGCGTCACAAACAGCGCCATGACACCGGCGGGCGTTTTGGCGCGAGTTTTAAAATTTAAATTTCAAATGTCAATTTTATCTACCAAACCTTATTTTTCTGCAGAAATAATATATTTTTTCGAAATAGTAGATACTTCCGAACATAATCTGACAATTTCTTAAAATCAGTCATCATGCCTATTCCTTGTACGATGGAACTTAAACTTAAACTGTAACTAATCTTAAACTGTATCATCGCTTGCCATCAGGTGAGATCGCAGTCAAGAGCTAACTTGTAGTGGAGTAAAAATCTATTTACGAATGGAGATGACTGTGAAATACTCGTTTAAAATAAGAGAAACAGTAAACTATTTCAAGTGCGAATTACGCTACATAGACTGTTATTCTTGAACTAGAAAAAGGTAAGCTTCTCGGTGATAAGAATAAAAACCGCTTTGCACGGTAGATATGACGTTGTGACAGTGAACTGACGGTTCTGAATGGAATCCTGATACTGAACTGAACTGAAGAGTTTAACTTGTTTCGAGAAATTGTAAAGTGCAGGGCGCATCTAGTTATAATAACAGAATACTTTATAGTATCTTTCATATAATATAAAGTAAATAAGTAAGACGGTTTGTGTGATTTTTTTACGTTTTCTAAACTGTGTCTGTAAGGAAAACTAGACTATCTATACTAATATTATAAATGCGATAGTTTAGATGAATGTTTGTTACTCAATTACGTCAGAATAGCTGAACGGATGAAATTTGGCAACAGAGATAGATTACCGTCTGGAATAACATTGGTTATTTTCATCCCGGAAAATTAAAGAGTTCCCGCGGTAACTGAAAAACCTCAATCCACGCGGTCGAAGTCGTGGGCATCAGCTAGTACATACTATAGTGTTTTAATGCAGAAATGTTAATTCTCTATTTTTGTATTCTCATAGAAGTAAAAAAGTGCAGCTGAGGAGCGCTAATGAGCGGATGCATCAAGAGTACGCATTTCGAATGCAGTAAATCGCGAGCTCACGTGGCTTCGATGCTTTTTGTTTCTACCTAGCACACTGGATAGACTAAGTGATGAGCAAAGAAGTTATTAAACGTGCATTTTATACTTAAATTTTTTTTTTTAATTCCAGAACCCGGACAGAAGACAGTGCATGTAATATAGCGAGCTTACTCGAAATAAAGAGGCAATATTGCTCACTATTCTCGAAACAGTCAGCACGGCCTTGCTCTACCTTAACAGAGAGGGATTTTAAATGCATCCCCAGCTGCCCACTACATTCATATCAAGTTTGAATGTACGGTAGTTGTGATGCCGGCGTTTTTCAACTAATTGGATTTCGCGAGGGCTATTTTTCCTATTATACCACTTTAAAATCTACCTTTTGCTAAACCTATTGATAGCCAAACCAATTAGGAAGCGATGAATCGACATTCGCAAGCATAGTATGCACCCATAAAAATGTCTATGAAATTAAAAATTGCAGGAAAAACTGTATCAATAGATAAAAGGTTTCGCCTTTCAAAGTAATATTTAAAAGACGAAAGTATTATATTTAAAATCTCAAAATATTTCGTAAGAGTTTTGTAGCACTATAACTTTCTTGACCCGATAGTTAGTTCTTGATATTTGCATGTCCCAAGCATTAATTATATAACATTGCTTACAGATGACCAGGTTAGTTTCTGAAACTTAATAGAAACTCCAGTACGTAGACTGATGAACAGCTATTTATTGCTTATACATTCTAACAAGTTCAAACTAAGCGGCGCGCCTTAACTCAAATCAATTTAAACGAAAGCCAGTATTAGTTATAGCTGAATCAGCCAGAGTTTTATAATTAAGAAGGTGACATTAGTTACTGCTAAGTTAAAGTGATAACTTTGTTCTTTTTAGGGTTCCGTACCTGATAATGGAATAATGGATCACTTGCCAATTTCAGTCATAAACGACTTGAGGGTCTTGAAATTTAAATTTGATTATTAAAATTTCGGAATATTAAGAAATGGTTGATTTTTTTTAATTATTAAGTAAATCAACCATTCCTTGTGCTATAGCAATTTAAGGCTTATATAGATTGAACAAATAAAAGTTGCAGCTATTAAAATCGTGTGCGAAAAGTTCATGCTAATAAAAAATAGCAAAACCAGGCAATACTCGTTGAACTTATAGACTCTTAGAATTTAGTAAGAAAAAGTAGACCTTGGGGCGCAAGTAAGGAAAAATCCGAATCCATTAGATGTATTTTCAGTAATATTATGACGTTTCACGGGCATCAGCTATTTATTTATATAATAATCTTCGTGGTAACATAGTTGGAGTATAAGGAAAAGCGCTAACATGTAAAGAATAGCAATTCCTGAATTCAATCTTTCCTAGGGGTGATATATATTACACAAATATAATTAATAATAACCCTACACAACTTCCACTCACTGCGGGGCCTTAAAGATCTAAGCAGCTGGTGGTCAGGGCTCCAGAGAGAGGAACTTCCTCACAATTCGCGCCGTCTCAAGTATAACCGCCTTCTGAATCTGATCCTTAATCCAACAACCAAGCGAAAGCCTCTTGATCGAAACTTTTTCCCAATAAATAATAACAATCATGATTATTCCGATCAGCGATAATAAAGACCTATCTACCTAACCACCCTAATCACACACACCTAAACACCTAATCGCCGTGCACTAAGATCTTAAAATAATATGAATCTCAATTCAAATGATTTACTATCGTGATAAGATATAATTAGTGTGACTACATGCTCATTTTAATTTTTGAATACATAGATTTAAATAATTAAATAAAAAAAACAGATTCGATGTACACAGCTAATTCCAACAAAAAAGCTGTAAATCATTCATTGAATGCAATAAAACGAAAGTTTTTATTCCGCGATGTTTATAATGCAAATAAACGAAACGAGTGTGACAAAATTAACTTATTTCACGTAAAAGCCAAACGCCATTTCCCTTTGTCTCCACATACAATTAGCTTTTTGTTTGCCTTTTGTCGATTCACGAGGGCATTTAGAAGCTTCAATCTTATTATAACAAACTAGAAATTGGGTTTGAAAAACTGATTTAGTTTTCGTTCCTCTTCGAAAGTCACGAAAGCTAATTTATTTTCTAATTTTATAAACTTATCTTTTTTTCCGTACAAAAATGTAACGTTTTAGCTATCGAAGTTATGGCTACTTAATTCGTAGAAGCGCGTAGCATCTTTGTAGACTGTTTTTTTTAAATGTAAAATTATAATATTATGAGTAGGTATATTAATTATTATGATTGCGGAATATAAACGATGGATGTATCGGATTGTTATACTATCTTACGGAGGAGTAGAATGCGTAATTAATCACAAACATGAATTTTCATTTCACTGAATATTCATAGCCCATAGAGTTATTAACCCCATACAGGATTATTATTATCATGCTATAATCTAAAATATAAAACATAATTCAAATCAGAAGGAATTTCTCGTTTCAACTCTAGTTTCTGTAGCATAATACTTATTTATGCTATATAATAATTATACCAATACTTATTATATTATGTGGATGTTTTAAGTAACTTTACGCTTACCATTTTTACCACTCATGTGTTTTTACTGTACCTACGGGTAAACTGATATGGGATTTTTGGTTCCCGAGGGATCTCTTTAATCGTCCGGGATTAAAAGTAGCCTATGTGCTATTCCAGACTATTATCTGTCTCTGTGCCAAATTTCATCCAGGTCCGTTCAGCCATTCTGACGTGATTGAGTAACAAAAATCCATCCATCCATACTTTCGCAATAATAATATTATTATAGTATAGGTATAAGAACCAGCGTGTTTATTGGTTTGAGTTTTATGTACTACCTTATTTTTAATGGTGGCTTACGCAGTGATTATGTTTTGACTGTCGAAATGGTCGATCAAGAATTTTTTAACTCGTAATTTGGCTCAACTTTAGTCTGGCGAGAGTACAGTGTTCGATTACTGTTCCAGTTCGATGTTGCAAATAAGAAAGCTTAGAGTCGCTAGGTACTTATGAATGAGAGTATGCTGCATAGTCGTGATATCAGAATTTCGCAAAAATCCCCGATTAACAAAAATATTATGGACCTATTAATCTTGTTACCTTTTAAATCATTTTTGAAAAATAAAGCATTTGTATGTGTATTTGTTATTGGTAATATTATAACCTATTTTCAAGCGGTTGTTTTGTCCTTTTACTAGTTGAGTCCTCCTAGCTTTAATTTATTGTGATGTATGACATCGGTGTGGATGAAAACTAAATGGTGATCGATCTAGAAGTAAAAGTTGCGAGTAAAATAGAGAAACAACCGCGGATTGCTTTGTTTTAGTATAAAACAAAGCAAGCCTGTGCCCATTAACGTCCCACTGCTGAGCATAGGCCTCCACTCTCATAGGAGAGAGGGAATTAGAGCTTAGACCCACCACACTGCTCCAATGCAGGTTGGCGGGCTATCATACTTCATACTAATATTATTATAAATGCGAAAGTTTGTTTGTTTGTTTATCCTTCAAACACACCGCAACAAAGCAACGGTTCAACGTGTTTTGTTTCATTGGTCTAGTTGTAGACCTGACATAGCCTATTTTTATTCCGGAAAATTAAGGAGTTCCCGTGGGAGTTAAAAACTTATTCCACGCGGTTGAAGTCGCGAGCATCAGCTGCGAGTTACAGATAAGAAGATTTTCTCATAATAATAATATTTTGTATTGATCAAAAATATTTAACAACTCTACTAATTTTGTGGAAAATGTTTTTTTATATTCTAGGTTTGTGCCTTTATTACTTATATATTCCTACAGATCGTTTTAGTAGTCTAGACTGAGTTTGGGCTCCAAATTTTATAATAAGACTAGTATTTCAGCCAGCATTTTATCCATAATAATTCATGCAAACAACAACATGCATGATTGGTTATTATCTCAGTAGGTACACTTAATTTTTTAATATTTTTATCACACCTACTACGTAGCCACAGAGTTAACCGCGGCGCTAGCGGTTCACATCTTCCTTGATAGTAATAAACGGTGACAGACATTGCAAATGAAGAATGGCTGCTGCGGTTAATCTGAACTGGCAAAACATAGATGTGGTTATTTTTCTTATCAGTCATGATGTTTTAAAACTAAATATGACACAGTCACAATAAACCGACACCAGCTAAAAACACTTTCTTATGTATCAGTCGATATATGCTTAGGATCGCTCATTAGCATAATATATAGGTACTTAGAACGTGTTCTTGATTGATGCCAGTTTATTAATACGAGCTTTAAGCGAATATTCAAGCACTTGAGCACAGATTCTAGCACTTAAGCACAGATTCTAGAGTTACTCCATAAGTTATATATTTAATATCTATTAAGATTATAGCAGCCACTACGAAATATACCTATCCTACTCAATGGGACAGCGATGGGCTCTATCGATTGAATCACCGCAGTCATTGAGATTCTAGTCACATAAACTCAAAGTGAAACCTAGCATTACGCCTTCACGCTCCGTTTAACGTCCTCACTAGTAATAGAGCAAAGTAAGCATCCACAAAGCTTGCACAAAGCATCTCCCCACTGTCAACTACTTGTGCTGGTAGTAATATTGCTCTTGCCTACTGCCATCAATACTCATAACTTGCACTTTCGTCGGTCGCTTCATTCTGAAATGAGAGCACATTCCGGAACGAAAATCTAGGGCAAACTAAGCGAGCATTGTCTACTAGCTACTCCTTCAATAGCTTATAGTTAACTAGATATCTAATGAATGAGACTTTTTATGATCGATTTAGGTTTTCGATGTGCTCTTGGTGTGCTTTGTCCAGGTTCATGCAGAAGTCTTTCACCTGTAAACAAAGTCATGAATCATTTGTTGTTTTTTGTTAAAATATAACGATTTCTTTGATTTTCAGGATAAAGAGTAGTTAATATTCGTCTCTGGGGTTTATAAGCTAGGTGTCTAAAAAAGAGAAGATACTCATTTTCCACAAACATTTCCATTATAAATAAATAAAGAATATATATTTATGTATTTTAATTTTCAGCCAAACAGTATCTCAGAACAAAAAATCTTCTAAGCGGTTAGGCCGCGCTGAGAGCAATAGTGGACAGATATTATCGTATTTTAAATATCAGCATGGAGGCAGCAGACAAAATGCCTTAATACAATGAAATTTCAAATTAGCTGATGCCCGCGACTTCGGCCGCGTGTATTGAGGTTTTTCATGTGCCTGCGGGAACTCTTTAATTTTCCGGAATAAAAACTTATCCCCTTATCCCAAACTGTAGTCCCTTGTCCCAGACTATAGTCTATCTCTGTGCCCTAGTTCAACCAGATCCCTTAATGCGTTTTAGCTTGATTGAATAACAAACATCCATCTATCCAAACTTTCACATAATTTATAATATTATAGTAGGTATACCTACGAGTATATTACATGCCATCAGCCATGACATATTTTGCAGTGTTTGAGGAACTCGAGAGTCGACGCAAAGCATTGCGAAAATAATTGTGAACTTAAAACGGACTACTATTTTTAAAATAAGGTGAAGCAGAAGAACTTTCATAGTTACCGAACACCCCACAATTTCCTTCTCGGACGCGATCTAACGCGATTGAATCTGTCTGGCACAGCCTAGCTTGATCTGATTTGATTTGACTCGATAGCAGAGATTTCCGTGTTAAACTTGATTTAGATGGCATTCAGACATTCCTGTTTCAGACAGCTGTACAACACACTTTCCAATGTGTTTTCTAACAAAGTGCCATTAAGTGCCGAATTAAAACAGATTTCACCATCATCATTTTTATACCGGCCCACTAATAAGGACGAGTTTCCTTTCATAACGAGCAGAAATTGACCATAGTCCACCACGTTGTGTAGTAGTGGCGTGCACAGTATTCTGAGCCAGGGTAAGTAAGCATTGGTTAGGTGGATACTTATTTTCAGACAGGACATGATGAAAAATAAGCATGGAGATTTTAACTAGGGTATACAATTATTTTATGCCTCTATGTCGTGCACACCCTACACGTTGGCTAAGTGCGGATTGACCGACTTTACACACCTTTGATAACATTATGAACATTACGGGTATATCTGATAATCCATTACATTGATACTCATCAATTTATAAGACTTCATAAGCTTAGCAGGCCTTCTTTTGCCCTCTGTTTTATACTTCTGCTCTATGAAACGAATCAGAGAATAAATACTCGCGATACTCATAGTAGGTCGTGTATTATGCCTGGGTGGTTAAAGGACTGGAGAGTGATTTATGATAATTTTTTTCCCGGTTTTTTATTAAATCTAATTCCACGCCAAAGTCGGCCCGCGGTCAAGTATTTATTTATTGTAGGTATTTGGTGGTTAAATAGGAATAGGTATTTATTTGATGATAGGTGAGCTCTTTACTGTGCCTCACCAGCCATGTAGTACCTAAATGACGGTGAAATCAAAAATTTTAGTGAACTAACTTGGAAACGGTAGTTATATAGCCCGATAGCTCAATAGATTTTTAAGTGAAAACCTGTTTTGGCCGGTATCCATATTAACGGCCGAAGCTTTCCACCTGGCTAGGCGTCTTAGAAAAATATAAGATAACAGCGCCCACCAGTAATTTAACGGGTACACCAAGGAGGTAATTTGATAGAGTGACGTCGGCTGACGTAAATTACGTTGTACGACGGATACAATTGAATTGCTTTTTCGCTTAGTAATGCGCATATTTAATGTTCCAGAAAATGAAAAGGCTGCTTATAGCGTATAGTTGTAGGCGTAGTAGAAATCATTTATGTAAATAAGTACAGGATATTACAAAGGTTTCTAGCTTTAATGGAAAATTAACACCGTTAATAATTAACTAATACCAGTTGTACCATTACCTATTCTGAGTGTAAGTTTTCAAGTTGTTGCACAACTGACAGTGGCGTTATCGCAGATATGTTTCGTCATGTCCATGAAGTGCGCGTGTGTTGTGGCCCTTCCTGTTAGTAAATCTGATATCGTTAATTATGTATCTAACTACGAGAAACTTGCAGGAATGCAAGATAATATCCCTATTAGGGTTTAGCCTTAGACTCTTGGGGCCTTGAATGAATAATGAGTTTTTTGAGTTACATTTCTGGGTTTTATAAAAGTGACCTAAATATCTTAGAAGGCTCTCAACTTGGATAAGTGAATTCTATTCGAGTAGTGAGTCAAAAATTGAAAAGGAAACAAGGGAATTTTTAAGAGAAAATTTTGTTCCCTAAATATAACCGTTTAGTCTTTTGTGACCATGCAACCACAGTCACAAAAGGCGGCCAAGTATGTCAATTTTACTCATTACTTTTTAATTTTGACTCTGCCAAATAAGATTTCAAAAAGGAATTCGTTTGTTTAATTTATCAAGTATTATGGAATTTACTTATAAGGTACCTATGCAAAAGTTTATTCTGAGCTTTAACGACTACTACTTATAGTGCTACTCAGACAAAACGCGCTAAACTGTGAGTAGTTTACTGTATGCAGTCCTAGTGGGAGATTTTTTAGTAAGATTCGATCACGTATAACGCAATCCAGATGCTATTAGTATAACAAAAATAGGTTTTATCTCTTTTCCTCATAAGATTACATCGAGAGTAAGATACAGAGAATACTGTCATCCTAAAAGCACCTGCAGGGCGAACGGCTAAAAATTACAGCTACAGTGTAACGATCGCAATCACCTCTGATTGGATAATACTCTTCCATTATTGGAAAAAATCCATCGACGCATCAAGAATACCATAAATTGAGGCAATCACAACAATTGATACTGTAACAATGATTGATGCAGAAGTTACGCAATAGCACTGCTGGATATGATAATTTAAGTGTTGTATGTCATCTGTCACCAAGCGCTTGTTTCATTTTCATACGAATCGTTGTAAATAAAATGAGCAGTTTTGTTTTTCATTTTTTTACAGCAGTTACAATCGTTCACCAATAAGCCTTAGCTGAAAATTTACTATCGTTTGAACTGGCCGAACTATAGGGATAAAAATTATTTTAACCATTAATTTTATATCATCGCCTGTGACTCGCTATACGGTGATATTATATTTATAGTTATAATGGATATCACTCAAGATAGTTTAAAAACGTTCGCTGATGCCCGCGACTTCGTCCGTGTAGTAACGTAAGGCAAAGTAGCCCATGTCTAGTTTTATTTGAATTGAAATATTATCTACTGTTGTGTCTGTGTTTTAAATTTTGTTCCTGTAAAAATTATATTGTCACATACGATTAATTAAAATTTAACTTATTTGTAAAATTTAATATTTGCATGCCAGAAATCGCTAAATACATTGGATCAATCTATGTAAATAAAATTCAAAGTCCTCACTGACTGACTGAGTGACTACGCATACTATAATCAACGCACAGCCTAGTCCGCAGGTCCTAGAGAAATGAAATTTGGAGAGTGTGTTCTTTGTGAAGATTAGGTAGGTATCCACTAAGAAAGGGTTTTTCGAAATTCCACCCCAAAAGGGGTAAATAGGGGTTAAAATTTGTATGAAAGCCCATCGTTTTTCAAGTTATGGCCATTAAACTGGGTATTTGAGCTGCGGGTTAAAAATGAAGAAAAACATGTTTCACAGTTTTTGAAAATTCAGCCCCCGAAGGGGTGAAATACTGGATGAAAGTTGGTATGAAAGGCCTTCTTTTCTCAAGATATTTTTCATGTAAAATCTATGAAACTTGGTATTTTGGCTTTTGGTAAAAATACTGAAGGATATACATCCTTCTGTATTTTACACATCACTGTCACATTTATTAAAATTCCACCCTCAATGGGGTTAAATAGGGGTTGAAAGTTTGTGTGAAAGTTCGTCGTTTTTCAAGCTGCTATAGCCATGAAACTTGGTATTTGGGCTTCCGCTAATGATGAAATACGGATTTTACAGTTTTTGAAATTTCTATCCCCAAGGACGTCAAATAAAGAGTTTGTCCTTCAATCACGCCGCAACAACGGGTTGACGTGATTTTTTGCATGGGTATAGTTGGGTACTTGGAGAGTGACACGGGCTTCTTTTTAGCCCGGAAACTCAAGCCACGTGAACGAAGTCGCGGGAGCCCTCCAGTATAATATGTATCACTCACTGTACCTGTGTTCACGCAAATAAAAGATATTGTATTGTATTGTTTAAAGCTTTGGGTACGTTAACCACATTATCCAAAATTTTAATTTCTGTAACTTACTTAGCATAAATACAAAAAAATAATAAATAACATAACATAAGCCACACCTCCAACCTCGCACGCAGAAATAACGAAAGGAACAATGTCACGTTTCAATAACTATCTGAAAGTTTTTAATAAAATTTATTTCATTTTGAATTCGTAAAATATCTGCACTCACTGTAACCGGATTAAAATACAATACTTACCGGGAATTATTTCGTCGACCAAAATTCGTTTTTGAACTCGCGTGAAACCTATACCCATTTTAATGCCAATTCTGTATATTGTCTTTTTATCTTTTCACGGCCCATTTTTTTACAATATGGGGGCAGAGCTTACTTTAATATTTTGTTAGAGTTTGAAACAGCTACAGTACACAGAAAAGTAAGTATACAGCTTGTAAAAATCGAATGTGAATTTAGTTGAAAAAACGAAATATATTATAATTATTTGATATCCATGCTTAATGGAATAGAAGTTCAAAACCACATATTTGCCGAAATGTGTTTTATTTTCTTACCAGGACACGATCAGGCTTTAAGGACAAATACGGAATGTATTAATTTTTATTTGCATTGATGACGAAATAAAATTATAATAAATAAATATAAGCCATATATGGAGGCAACAATTCAATTAAAATTCAATTGAGCTGAGCTGGCTTCAGATAATTTATACAGGTTCACAATTTTCACGGCAATATGATTTCCGTCATCACAATAATGCGATTCAATGCTCGTACTCAAACAAATACGGTTACAAATGCTGATAAATAAAGAGTAATAGATTATTCAGCATGATGCTGAGGAAC
Organism: Erebia palarica; assembly: GCA_964035005.1. Classification (NCBI taxonomy): domain Eukaryota; kingdom Metazoa; phylum Arthropoda; class Insecta; order Lepidoptera; family Nymphalidae; genus Erebia; species Erebia palarica. Next base: position 31,056,174 of record OZ035986.1, read on the forward strand.
ATTATTCAGATTTCAGGTGGACAAATTATAGAGTTGAAAATATCTGGCAAAAGATCCCATGTTCCAGTTGCAGAAGTTTTTTTGTTAGTCCTTGATTGCAGGGGCTAGGTATCGCCTCCTTTGTATGCCTGCAGTCTGTAGTGTTTACCCATAGTTTACCATGTGTACTTACGGTTTGTTTCCTTATCCAGGTATTGTATACTCAGGGTATACAAAACCTGATCAAAGGATCAACCTGAACAAAGGAGGCGATACCTAGCCCCTGTAATCAACGACTAACTAAAAAACTTCTGCAACTCAACCGAGCCACTCGGGATAGTTGTAGATATGATAACAGGACACTGCTTCCAAACAAAAACCTATCTATTCTAGGTATCACCGACGGCCCTCTATGTAGAGCCGGTATGGAGAGCGACGACACACTGAAACACCTGCTGCTCGAGTGCAGTGGTGTTTCCACCCAACGAGAAGCCTACATTGGCTCCCTAACAACACTAATGGAAATCCTCGCCCCTGGCCCGCTTGGAATCTGGAGTGATCTCGACTGGCTGGAATGATCCAGCGGGGAGTCGCACCAGCGATTTCACGCACAACGGACGCTTCCGTCCAAGAGCGGAAAATACGTCCAGGATACAAAGAAGAAGATGGGGCAAAAGATCTATTAAGGCTATGTACTTAGCGGTTTAGTTTGTTAATTTTAGGCTTTTGAATTTTAACTACTCACAGTTTGTGATTCACACGGTTTTCCTACTTCAATCTATGTAATTTAAAATTTTAGCCAATAGCATAACGTATCATAAGCTAGTTAGACATTATTGAAATTGTAACATTGTAACCTCCAAGATTAAAACTACCAATGCTACAGCAACAACATTCGATTAATGGCGTTTGATACCTATTAAAATCTGGTGCGAAAATTAACACATCGCATGATAAAATACGCTGAAAAATTGAGTATGAATTTTAACGAAGTATTTTCGGATTAATTTAAGTTTTATCCTTAATGAATGTGTTCACAAAATGCGTACGGGCTACAGTACAGGGGGGTTACTGCCACTGCTTAAAGCACTATTATTTTGATATTGTTTCGCCAAGACCTACCATGACGTGCCCAAAAGTAAGCTTCTTAAAACATTGTTTCCTAAGCAATTTTGTGTGGTCATTAAGCAAATCATTTACTCAATTCGTACCATCAAGTGTTTTTTGAGAGCTAGCATTATTGTTTTACGTAGGATTTACGTCAAATTTAGCAATCATAAAAAAGTTACTTTCTTGCGACGGATCAACAACGGATTGACTTTATAAACAAATAAATAGGAAATTGTGAGGTTTTCCAAGTGAATATTCTACTGGATTAAACTAAGTTAATGAGGTATAACTTTATAAAAGTGAGTTATTTAATTTTTCAAATGCTATTAAATTGAAAAATCAGGCACCTCTGGGTGAAGGGGAGTATGCTTGGAATATTCCTACATGCTAAAATCAGAAATGAAGAGCCTCCAGCTACCTAATTTAATACCAATTTCGAAGAACCGACGGACGTTTGGTTCGCAAGGTGCTTGAATGGCGGCCTCACAATGGAAAGCGCCCCACTAGGTGGGCAGACGATTTCAAGTGTGCAGCTAGGAGCCGCTGGAAGCAAGCGGCACAAGACTGTGCCCTGTGGAGATCCATGCGGGAGACAGCAGTCCAGCAGTGGACGTTTCTCGGTTGAGACGACGACGACGAATACGAAAGGTTTGCGATGACTGCGATCTCACCTGATGAGAAGCGATGATGTAGTCTAAGATAGTAGGGGTACAACAGTTATTAATAACTAGCTCATGCCCTTGACTTCGTCCGCGTTGATGAAGGTTTTTTGGTTCTCGCAGGAACTCTTTAATTTTCCAGGATAAAAAGTAGCCTTTGTGTTATTCCAGACTATAATCTATCTCTGTTTCAAATTTCATCAAGATCCGTTTAGCCATTCTAGCGCGATTGAGTAACAAACATCCAGCCATCCATACGTCTAAACTTTCGCATTTATAATATTAGTAGGTATAAAAGTATTGAAGACTTAAACTAATTCAAATGGCAAAGTAATGTATTTAAAAATAGATATATTTATTATAATATAACAGTTGTCTTTAAATTCACAATAATTAATTCAGTCATATTTGGCATAACATAAACTGATTTAAACTATAATTTAAAATTTCAGGTGACTAAAGATATCCATTGAGAAAAAATAATGATTCCAATATTGGATGCAGCGCTAGACTGGCCTGAGGCACATTATACGAATTTGCATGTTTGCACTCGAAATATGCCCTTAGCGGAATGCCCTTATTCAACAACTCTGGGCAAGACAGCAGCATTTATTGTTCTGAAAATAAACATAATACTCAATTCAATTTCATAACGAACATTTAGGTATTATAGATTGTTTAATTCATATCAAACTTGTTTCCATATAAATAAAAGTAAGAAAATCAAAATGCTTATTATTTTTATACGACTACCTGAAAAAAGGAGTATATTGTTTTCAGGGTTCATGTATGTATGTATGTATGTATGTATGTATGTGTGTATGTATGTATGTATGTATGTATGTATGTATGTATGTATGTATGTATGTATGTATGTATGTATGTGAGTTTGTATATTCCACCATAACTTCTATACCACCACCACCACCACTACAGCCTATTAACGTCCCACTGCTGGGCACAGGCCTCCACTCTCATAAGAGAGAGGGAATTAGGAGCTTAGACCCACCACGCTAGCTTATTCCGGGTGACATAGGTTAGTAAAATTAAAAAAATAAATAATGGGATGACCATCATCCCGCATTAAAGACTAAAGTTGAAAAAAAAAATTAAAAATAAGATTAAATTTATAATCATCATCTAGAAAATGATGAGTAGATTCCAAAAATATATAACACTATAGTTCAATATCCAGTGATTCACAAAAAATATCATTTAATAAAAATGTGAATAAGATTCTAATTTGACTAGATTAATTTAGATTTTTAACTTTTTAGTTCGTTTTTTGGCAGGGCAGTCGTATTTTTTAATTTCTTTAATTATGATTTATCATTATTAATACTGTTGAAGCATATGTAAATGACAAAAGCACTTGGGTTTGACTTGCTCCAGCTATGCTTAGTTTTGCAGTTACTAAATTAAAATTTAATATTTTTTCAAAAGAGCAATCGCCGAGTTTCTTGCTTGCTCTTCTTAGAAGAAATAGCATAATAAGCCAGTGTTAGATTCAATCAACGGTTCAAAAACACTTGTAAAAGTTTATCTCAATAAAATCGTTTGTATTTTGAACATTATATTATTGTTTATTTTTCTTCGACATCTGCTGCAAACCAACACAAAGCACTTGAAATGCACTGCATTACAATGCTGCATCACAAATCCTGTTCAATCATCGTGCGTAGCGCCACAATAATTATACTTACTTGAGGCCCGACATATTATTCAAAAAAGTTAAAAAAAACTATTATTTATTTACGTGTCTTGCTTGACAATTGACATTTAAAATAACCGTTTCGTTTTACACAACGTTAAGGAAATATAGAGCAAACAAACAATTATTATTTGGTTTCAAATTATTACATAATATAAATAAACTTTTTTTTAATTATTGCACTTTATAAAGGTATTGTAAAGTTATAATATTTAATAAAAAAATGTATCAACACTGTTATTTTATGCATGAAATGAAACGTGATGCAGACGAGATAGCGCTAAAAAAATTATATAGCTACATCTCGCTTACTCTGAAAGCAAGGAATAGACAATTTTAGAGTATCATTCGTTCTGTCCATCATGTAGGCAAGAGTAGAACCATAATACTTTTGTGCGGTCATGGTAGCTTTCTCAGTAAGATTACTTACACATTGAAACAAGATGTTCCCGTATCATAATGGTTTTCTAAATGTTGATAGTAACCGCCGTGTGACTGACGTCCACTTTTATTGACCGCAAAACCAAACGATGAGTAAAGCCGCGTACAGACTTACGTAATATAACATGCAGTGTAACATGAAAGGAACATTTTTTACGAACCAATAGCGCAGCAGAATAGATGCTAGTGGCAACGCGGAATCGGGATAGATATCTTCTGCAGAGGTTCAAGTTCAAAGCTTTTTTTAGGTGACACCAAAATATGTTTCTTGCATACCTTCAATGGGCGTAGTCTGTTGACTAGAGTTAATGCGAGGTCTCTCCTCACCAGCAGCGATATGCTTGCCCGTTCGACGCGCTACGGGACGCAGCTCTCTGTCCACATCACTGTTGTCTTCTTCTTCGTAATTGTACTCCAGATCTGTAGAAAACAAGCCTTTTCAAAATAGGGATAAATAAAAAAGAAGTTTTGGATACAATATTATAGAACACAGAACCGGGAATCATTTAAACTTATTGTTAAGAAGAACAAAATTATGTTCCCATTTAGCAAATTAATTATAATTTTATCAACTTGCATTAAGGGTGAAATGATGAAAAATATCATGAGGAATCCTGCATGCCCAGACCCTTCACAGTCTAATGCTGAGACTTATAGAGTGAACTTTGACTTAGCTTAGATTTAAGACATGGTTAAAACGAGACAGATTTATGTGTACGTATATCTTCTAATACTCTAATAATAATAATACTACTACTATAATAATAATAATAGTCTTCAAACTTAAGATATGTCAAGATTCTACCACCGGTTCGAAAAGAAATTCCTGAGAAGAACCAGCAAGAGACTCAGCACTTGGTCTTTTTTTTTAAAGAAAAAGAATTAACTACTTTAATATCTTTACTAGGACGTTGAGTAGTGATAGTAGTGTTACTCACATAAATCTATCTCGTTTTAACTCTAAATAAAGTCAATTCAAAGTTTTTGACGAACTCCGTGGTGCAGTGTGTAGCGCTGTTGTCTTAACGTGCGGATGGCCCGGGTTCGATCCCTGGCAGGGTCAATTTGGGAATTTATAATTTCAGAATTTTCCCTGGTCTGGCCTGGTGGGAGGCTTCGGCCGTAGCTAGTTAACACCCTACCGGTAATGACGTGCCGCCAAGCGATTTAGCGTTCCGGTACGATGCCGTGTAGAAACCGAATAGGGGTACGGGTTTAATATAACTGCCATGTCCCTAACAGGTTGGCCCGCTACCATCTTAGACTGCATCATCACTTACCATCAGGTGAGATTGCAGTTAAGGGCAAACTTATAGTGGATAAAAAAAATACGCTTTATAGATCTCAGCATTAGACTCGTGTACAGTAGTGAGCGAGCCAGTATTGTTGATGATGATGATGATTCCGCAAAAAGCTAATCAAACAACTACTACCACGCTAATCCACACAAACTATCAAACCCAGCTCAAAACATAATTATGCACACTATAGAAAAAACAAGGTGAGGTCTGACATTAAAACGTATGTAGACAAGTACCTAGTGCGATTCTGAAAGAAAATCGTAATAAGTTTAGTTTATCAAAAGACCAATTCGAACTATTCATGGAGTTGATAGAAACTTGCATATTGAAAAACATATCTATCATAGTGTAATAGGAAATAGCAGATACAAAACCCGTATTGATAAACCGACGTCAGGCAAGAACACGTCATTACTCATCGCGTAATCGGTTTTTATAAAGCCAGCTATTTGAATAGCAGAACATGCAAAGCAAATTTTTTAACTATTATATATGTCACCGTAAGATTGTAAAAACCGTTAGATTATAATCTAACTCGCGAAATTGCAAACTGTCGTTTGTTGTATATTTGTCTTCGTAGTAGGTACGGAGTAACCTATTCTATCTGTGCTCTAGACCTTAGGGTGTCTTAAGATAAAGTGGTAATAGTACGCGGCTTGCGCGCGCCGAATTGATGCCTATATCAAAAATAAATTCTTTCTAACAGATTATTAAATAGATGGTCTTCAAATTCACATCCTCGGTTATTTTTAGGTACGATAACCATAATATATAGATGATTAAAGAAAAGTGCGTTGAAATTTTATGACGTCACAATTGTGAATTTATACAACTTTCATACCAGAAGTGCGTTTTGAAGTTTGATAAAAAGTTGCTGATTTGATTGAGTTGTCATCATCCTCCTGCTAACGCCGCAGCAACAGACTTGCTGCGATCATGTTTGGACATACCTAGCGATGTGCACACTCACACAAAATGCACACCTCGCGCTATAATCGACCGCGGAAAAGATCTCAATAGAACACGGAAGATGTGTATATGTGTGTACGCAAACAAAGATCCATTCTCCTTATTTCCTTACTTTCTCAGTCCACAAGGACACTTATCGGACAAGACCAGAAAAATCAAATGTAAGTAATATCAGTATGCGTACATACCTACATCACATATTTTTGTAGTAAATAAACGTTAAAGTAAGAATGCAACACAGTGTAATTATTCAGTAGCAACAAAACATCAAACATTGCATGAAATTTAATCAAGGTTTCTCTAGTTACAATTACTCCCTTTGAAAGGCTAAACGGATGCAGTTCGCAAATATTTTACGGTCCTGTGTGTACATGGCGATGTGTTAACCGAATTTCATTTATCTAGTCTATGTGACTACGTAGATAATAAAATATCTATATCAACAAGTTCCTTTTGTAGGTACACTTATAAAACGTGATTCGTACTTTTTGAAAAGGTGTTCAAGAAACAAATCGAGCTATATATAGTATAACAAAATAACCAAACGTTATACAGTTTTTTCTTTTTTTTTCATACAAAAAATACATACCTGTATGGCTGCTCTAAAATGACTTCCTAGTCAAGTCTTCGATCAACAGTGCCTACCAAAAACACAGAGCTGAATATCGTCTGTTCCAAAAACTTTAAAGTACGTTTTTGGTAAATATACTATTAAAATATTTTATGTAGGAAAAAGTTTTTCTGTAAAATTTAGAAATTACCCTTATTAGCTTATCAAGTAGTATTTTTAAATTTACTGAATATTGAATTCTAAAGTCGATATAGGTATGGACTATGGTGTAAGTACATTTCTCGGAATTCTACCAAAAACATCATAACATAAAAACGGTAATGGTAGTGAACTCAAATTGAAATAAATATTATCGAGTGCTGAATGTTTGTAAATAAAGTTTTGCAATCATTCAGCACTCGAACAGTTTAAAAGCATTAATTCATACTTATTAATTACTGAAAATATCGTCGGGGTAAATGGAAATTCTTTTTTACCCTTTGTCCTTGGTGCGACAAGAGGTACGCGATGCGATACGATGCCATAGAAAATGACGACGAATCTACGCGACAACGTAGGCCACGTGAATGGACACCGGTTGTGCTAAAGGTGAGCGACAGAAGCGACGTTACGTGTACGTTATCGCGTAGATACGTCTGTCATTTTCTATGGTGTCATATCTCGTCGCGTCGCTCGGCGTCGCTTCTGTCGCTCACCTAAGACAACGGGTCAGGTACTATTTGATACTGTCGCGTCGCGTGGCATCGCCTCACATAGCCGCGTTTGTCGCCACTTTTTTTTTAAATCTTTTATTTTAAAGGCTTTTACATTATTAGCTGTACGTCAGCCTTATCATACCCAATTATAACACAAATTACAAAACTATATTAAAAACAACAAAAATTATTACTTATTAATTAAAAATAATCTGAACAGACTGCACGCTGCCTCAGAATTTGGGTTACTAAATACACCGTGAAAGACACCAACTTAGGACAACGGCAAAACGTTCAAGCGACATGTGTCGCGCGACATGTGAATACACGGCTTGGTTGTCAATTCTTTCACATAAGCGGTGATAGCCTAGTAGCTAAGATGCCCGACCTCTTATACGGGGTAACGGTTTCGATCCCTGGGCATGCACCACAAACTTAACTAAATTATGTGAGTTGTAAGAAATTTAATAATATCATTTGCTTTAACGGTTTAAATTTTAATTAAAAATATTCTTATTATATGATGTAACTAAAAAGGAGGATGGCGAAAATGCATGTATTTTGGGACCCACTGAAAAGGGTAGCGTTCATCATGGAAACTTAGTAATAATTGTAGAACGTAACAAAACTAAGAAAAAAGCAAATAGTAAGTAAGTCTAAAAATGTGGGAGAAAAAAGATACACCTAAAAGTAGAATATAACCTAAAAATTATTAATCAAAAACTATTTCTATCAATAATTTGTATCAGTATTAGTATGAATGAGTAGGTAGGTACTTATGCCTAGTTATAATTGGGTAGGTACTTATGTCAGCGAGAATTCCGCAATAATTCTACTCACACCATATTTCTAAATAACTCTTATCTGCTTAGATCTTTCTTATCTTTTAACAAATTGAGTAACAATAATATCAAAATAGATCTCTTTTGCACCACTGGTACCTCTATGCGGATTCTGGCCAATGAATTCTTCGACACTTATAGCCCAAGTTGAAGTGATTCGTTGCCCAATAATTCAGATTGTTTTCCCATTCTATAGCCTGATCTTCCTTACATTAAGCGTTTTATTCCTCTATATACTTTGATTAACACTTGCATTAAGTACTTATTTACTTTTCCTATGAGAGCTTTTTTCTTTCTCTTATAACCAAATCCATGAGAAGGAAGTCGCGAGCATCAGCTAGTGTCATATAAGTAGTGATCACTGATACTGATAAAATCATATACATAAAAATTAAAAAGTATCGATACGATTAGGTATCGATACTTTTAAAGTACTCGTGTTAGTATCACAAGACGTTAGTAATATTAAGAATACTCATTACAGTAGGTATCGATGATACATTGATGGTGTCGGAACATCCCTACAAAAATAAATAATAATGACAAGTGTTGTCATGTCAACAAAATGTTTATCTATGTCAATTGCGTTCCGTTAGTGTAAGATTACTTATTTTTTAATAAATTATAATAATTTCTTTCTTTTCAATCCCGCATCTCAGAGTCTCAATATTTTTTTTATATAAACATCATATAAACATATAAATATAATGTAAATATAATATATAAATAACATATAAATAATATAAACTTGTACTTGAACGATGCCTCCTTAATTTTTAAATTATGTGGATCCAATTTCGCCATTGTTCTTTATGCTTTTCGCAATTTTTCCAATCTGTGCTATAGGATGTTGCTTCGTACCAAATTTCAAGATTCTGAGTTCACGGGAAGTAACCTGTAGGTTGATCCCCTTGCGAGTGTCGAAAATTTGCAGCATAAACGGCTGTATCTTTTGATTGCGTTGGCTTAGAAGTTTGATTTTTTCACAGCTCCAAGGGACAGTAGACTTGAGTATTTGATGTGAATTTCAGCTTCATACCTCCATGCGTTCCTGAAAAAAGGGTATTGACAGACAGACGGACGAGCAACAAAGTGATCATATAAGGGTTCCGTTTTTTCCTTTTGAGGTACGGAACCCTAAAAAACAGAATTCAGTTTTTATTGGTTAAAACTTCAAAATTTAACTTATTTATTTCCATTTCCACCTATAAATCAGAGAAAAACGGAGATATAGCGCTATCAAATATTGACCGTGTAGGCCCATGAGATAATCCAGCGGATATCCTACCGACACATCGGTAACTCTTGAACCAACAATTCGATTGCTGACTGGAGAAGCTTGTGCTATCAAATTGAGTGAAGTTGAATGTTTCAGTTTGTTTCAGTGTACTTCGCTATAACCTACTTACTATTATTAGGTAGATTTTTCTAATAAGGGAAACTAAATTTACTTAAAGCTTTTTAAGTTTTAAGAATCGATTTCAGATAGAGGATGATTTTATAGTAGGTATTGGGTATTACAATCTATATAAACTAACATTATAAATGCGATAGTTTGGATGGATGTTTGTTACTCAATCGCGCCAGAACGGCTGAAAGGAACTGAATGAAATTTGGAACAGAGGTAGATATAATCTGTCTATGTGATAGATATAGTCTGGAATAATACATAGGCTACTTTTTATCCCAGAAAATTAAAGAGTTCCCGCAAACCGGGAACCGCAAAAACTCAATCCACGCGGACGAAGTTGTGGGCATTAGCTAGTTATTAATATCTACTTGATGCTTGATTAAATAATTATCGAGGTAGGGTTCCGTGGTTAATGGTCATACTAGTTGCAAAAACTTTGGTGACATTCGTTATTTGTTTTAATTAAATGAAATTTATTAAAGAACTTTTTTTAAATTGATTAAGAAAGTATATATTTTTTTAAATTATACTTTCACTAGAAGCATCCTAAAAATCTTACTTTAGGAAACGTGATAATAATTATAGTACTGTGTAAGTAACTGTAGCTGGTTTATATAACTGCTATGCTAAAATTGCAGTTCATACAGGCGTTTTTAGGGTTACGTGCCTCAAAAGGAAAAAAAACGGAACCAGGCTTATAGGATCACTTTGTTGTCCATCTGTCTGTCAAGACCCTTCGTCTCAGGAATGCATGGAGATATCAAGCTGCAATTCATATCAAAGACTCAGGTCTATTGTCCCTTGGAGCTGTGTAAAAGAAAACTTCTAAGCCAATGCAATCAAACGATACAGCCGTTTATGCTGCAAATTTTCGACACTCACAAGGGAATCAAAACCTACAGGATACTTCCCGTGAACTCGAAATCTTGAAATTTGGTACGAAGCAACGTCTTATAGCACAGATAAAGGAAAAATTGCGAAAAGCATAAATTTTTTGATACATCATATAATAAAAGTATTTTTTATAACTTTAAGCTTACTACAGGTTTGTTCTACAGCTCTAAAACAGTATTATTTAATGTACTACATTCCTGCTTCGAGAGGTGCATGTAAGACTCGCATTCTTCATTTAAATATCATTTGGTACCGAGATAAAAGTTATATTAGATAGTAGCTACTTGATCTAAACACACACACACACAACACACACACCATACAAACACGCACACAGAACAATGCATGTTATAAAATATGTTAATGTTTGAATACCGAGGAGGAAGACCGGAGATCCCGAGTCTATACAGGTTTTTTCAAACTTACTTCAGGGTTTCCGACAAAATTGTGAAACGACACATATTTTTAATCAATAAATTTCATTTTAATTTTTTACGCGATACTCTTCTTTCCGAACCGGTGCGCGGTGGTAGAGTCTTGACTTTTCATAAGCAGCACAAGTTGTTCTACGTGATATAAATAAATCATTTCAAATCATTTGATTAATTTCCATTTCATTTCCCTAAAATGCTTGAGTTCTAAGTTGTCATCAGAGGTACGTTTATTTATCTTTGCATAGACAAGTAAACAACGAAGCGCGATTTACTAACTAAATTCACCTCAAGGCAAAACTCTCACTTGCGAAATAGAGTGCAGCCGAGGTGCAACGTTAACAAGGATTATTTACTTTATAAAGAGGTAGCGGCGCGCGTCGAGAGTTCTTGAAACTCAATTTAGACGATTGGCTTTTCGTTGCTGAAACCGTCATAATAAAAACAAACTGTCTGAAAGCACAATAAATAAAATAAAGAATGTAATTTACTTGTTCGTCAAAGAGAAAACTCATTATGTACTGGACAGAAAAAAACGCTCGTGCGAAAGCCTTGCTTCAAAGGAGAACGATTTAGTCCTGTCGCCTAGCGAGTAGTGAACGAAGACATTTTGTCTGCCAGACAATTTTTTATGTCCGTAATGTTCTGTTTTCGCACTAAATTTCACAAATTGCTTAAAAATCCATGGTACATGTCTTTACTTTAAAAAATTACAGTCGGTAAACTATGACATAAGATGCCGATCACCAAGAGCAAAATATGAATACTAATAAGAAAACAACCTTCTTTTTATAAAGAAAACGGTTTGTTACGGAACTACTAGCATAAAGCTTTCTTTAATTAAAAAGTTACGTTATCGCGAACAGCTTACTCGTATTTTTTTATTGTTTTTAATCTGCGTTATTATTGTTGTACCCAATTTTTAAGATCTTCTACGTATTTTCATTGTTTTTTCATTCCTCGGCCAACATATTATAAGTTTGGCTATTCAGAACGGTAACGCAGCCAGTCTTCTGGGGCACATTGCCTCATTGCATTGGATGATTTTTAATGCTTATTTTTTAACTTAGTTTTCATTGCTGTAATTTATTATAATAGAAGATGCCCGCGACTTCATTCGCGTAGATTGAAAAATCCTGTAGGAACTCTTTAGCTCTAGGTGATAATAAAAAACCCGGCTGAGTTTGTTGAGAGCTCTTCTCAGACCAGGGCGTGTTTGGAACCCTCGTAGCTTTAGTTTTAAGAGACCGTAGTTAATTATCCAAATCACGTCTTATACTTTCTAAACATGACATTCATAAGTTGTTCTTTATAAGTACCTATTAAGAATATATATATATATTTTGAGTTTGAGTAACCAGAATAAAAAGTAGCCTATGTTCTTCTCCAGGATACAACCTATCTCTGTACTGAATTTCATAAAAATCGTTTGAACAGCGTACCAGACACACATTCGTATTTACAATATTACTTAGCATGAATAAAAAGGCTGTAAAACATTGATTTAATATACGTGAATATATGAATTACGCCAGGTACTATCGCTTCAATTTAGTACAATATTCTAGTTCATCTGGCAAATTGATGGCCAAATATTAACCATATTACATTACCTGTATACTATTACAACCTCTTTTGACCGATAGACTGTATTCTGCTGCATACACTTAATATGAATTTTGAAGTATAATTACTAAAGTTTGGAAGGATGATTACTTTTTACTTACTATGGTCTGCCTGCGCACAAATTGAATAATATCTTATGGCACATTCTTAGTAGATAATGAACTTTTGCTAATGTTTGAAAAGTAACAAAATGAATAATCTAGTGATAATATAACACCGTCAGAATTAAAACGACAGTGTCTAACGCTGAATTAAACTTACTTCCGGAAAAGTAGTTAACTTAATTTTTCAATAAATATTATTCTTACATCTTGTATTACTCCGCTATTGAGGTGAAAATTTGTATGTATGAAAAGATTTTGTTTCTTGTGCCTTTAAATCCCTCAATTCACTCAGGATTCTAACTTAGCTACTCGCTACGCTCGTGATTCTATTATAGAATCATTCTTTTGTTTGGGATTCAAACTAGACAGTCTTAACAAAAACGAACTTTGCAATCTTGTTAAACAAAATTAATTTATCTCTTTTCAGACTATTTCAAAGAATTCTACAGAAACTGTACTTTACTGGAAATAATAATGCACGCGTTTGCTTCTTCGCTCAATTTGCTCTGAAAATTGCGAAACATTTTATAAATTTTAAAAGAACTTAACGATACAAGTTACCGTTTTTACCTACATTTCTACTCAGTGTTTTCATACCTTTTCACTTCGTGGCATTATGTTCTAGCCTTCCGTAGCAGCTTTCTGATAGAAGCAGTCATATGTAATAACTAAATGTTGTCCACTATTATAGGGGCTCTAAATGAAATGTTTGATACATACTTGGACGAAACTAACAGCCCGCGCATTGGAGCAGCGTGGTGGGACAAAGCTCTAATTCCATCTCTCCTATGAAAGCGGAGGCCTGCGCCCAACAGTGGGACGTTAATGGGCTGTAGTAGTTTTCAGCAATGTGTGAATCCGTGCTTGGCCAGCCTCGAGCTCAGTTATAGTGGAACCGCGATAGGTTGATGATTATGATGATTTGATGACGTGCCCGGGGTGACTTATCCCATTTGTAAAAATAACTAAGATTTTTGAAAAAAAATATATGAAATTATAATAAAGAGTTTGAAGTAGGAAATTTTGAGCGATAACGACGAAATAGCAAGCACAGCTGTTTGTTCAGAGCAATCTATCTTAGCATCGCCATAGGAAGAGCTTAATACCTACGGAATATAATTTAATCCATCTACCGTGATAGTATTTTTAATAAAGTAGTATATTTTGGTACTATACATAATGTTAGTCATTTCCGAATACCTAAAACTGAAAAAATCTTATTTCTTGAACAATCTTTGGAAAATGTTTGTATCGTGAAAATTTAAGCTACTTGATGGTGTTTATGTTACATAATTTTAGATTATGGATCCTAAAAGTATATATTGAAATATCAAAGCTAGTATATAAAAATTTTTCAATTATGCTTTCAGAAATCCTGAAAAAATAGTTAAACCATACGTTAGGAACGTCTTATATTGACGTGTTTAAACAGACCGATGCAGCTGTCTGACATTACTTTACTTTTATACGTTCCATGTGATTCGGAGGGTTCAAAGAGGGGTAAATATCAGACTGGGGAAAAATCGATCGCGCGTTTCATCCCGCACTGCTTATTTTAACCATCTCGCCAGTACATTATGGCGCGCATTGACCCAAATTTATTAGGGAATCGAATAATAAATAAATTGGTTTGTTGGAATTACGTATGTTTTTATAGATAACTGAATAAATATCCTGCTATTGGTACTGATTTTATAAATTAAATGAAATGATTTATTTATTACACCTAGGACAACTTGTGTCTCTTATGATAAGTTTACCACCGGTTCGGAAAGCTATGTGAAAGTTTACTATGTTTCTTACTCTTACAAGACACAGTTTTTGAGCCGATATATCTCTAAGAATGGATATAGCTTATAAGTACAATGAATTAACACATAGGCTACATTTTATTACGGAAAATTTAAGAGTTTCCGCGGGAATCGACCATGCGGATAAAATCGCAGGCATCATCTAGTTTTATTATAGAACTAGTATTTCGATCACGGGATGTGGTAAGACTTACAAGTACGTACTCTCCAGGTCATCAACTATACCGATGCCAAAATCACGTTGATCCGTTGTTCTGTTGTGGCGTGTTTGTAGGACAAACTCTCGACTTAACATCCTTGGGGATAAAATTTTCAAAAACTGTGAATCCAAATACCAAGTTTCATGGCTATAACTTGAAAAATGACAGACTTTCATATAAACTTTCTTCCCCTATTTTAACCCTTAGGGGGTATTTAAGGTGGAATTTTGAAAAATCCTTCCTTAGTGAGCGCCTACGTCACAAAATTTCAAGTTTTTAACCCTACTGGTTTAGGCTGTGCATTGATATATAAGTCAGTCAGTCAGGACTTTTATATATGCAGATGACCAACAATTTTATTTTGATAAGGATTAATAATAAGTCTAAAAGCACCTTCGCATGTAAAGCATTGGTTTAGACCAAGAAAATCATAAACATGGTTATTGTGAGACAACTTTAAAAGATATACTATGCTATCGCGGACTTTTTTCTTGAAGCTCTCAGATCAGACGATTTTTTCCGACTTAAGTCACATTATTTCAATTTTCGTAGGGATCCCTGATTTTTTTTTAAATAAAATATAGCCTATGTTACTCGCTGATAAAGTAGCTAGTAGTTCTATCAGTCGTGAAGAAGAATTTTTAAAATCGGTAGTTTTTGAGTATATCCATTACAAACAAACAAACAGACAAATATTTCCTCTTTATAATATTAGTTTAGATAACTCTTGGGACTAAACAGAATGGCTCTATCATTATTCATTACTACGGGACACGGATTGTGCGTTTATACCAATTTTTTAAACAAAAAGAAAAGTTCCCGAGTGGACAATCTCAGTGAGCAATATTGAAGACTTGAGAGATCTGTTTCAAGTTGTCTAACTCTAGTAAATCCCCCAGGTAGGTATAGATATTAAAACAAAATGGACTCTCCATGTCAACAAGCAAACATTATTTCCTCGCCTCGAGTGTCTGAAGTAATACGGGGAACAAAGTGTAAGCTATAATACGCCAATATGAATGAGTACGAGTATATGTGTATTTATGTACATATATTATATACTATTTGAATTTTAAGTAAGCACAGGCACAATTAACGTTTATAGTATACAAAATTATTTTTCCGGGGTGACTTACTGACTGATTGCTATCAAAATGGACCCACTTGAAATTATGACAGTTTTTGACAATTCTACTAATAAATGAGGGATGAAAATTTGTATGAACGAACGAAGTAAAACTCAATTGAGTTTATGTTTACACCAAAATTAAATGAGTCTGTAAACATGTAAATAAATAATTAATTAATAAAAAAATTGAGAATATTTTTTCCAAATTATTATGTAAAAGTATACCTACCTACCAGTTTCAAGATTTTCGAAATTCCACCCCCAAATATTCAGAAATTCTACCATGCGGAGAACCTATCGCAATACACAGCCTGGTGCCGAGGATGCTGGATAACAAAGAAAGATGGGACAAATGTGCAACATTCCTCCAAACAGTCATAGGACGACGAGTAAAAGATGAACGAAAGGCAAAAAATCGATAAAGCCTAACCTGACAGCCTCCTTCCTGAAGACATGCTGATTGCGATACCAGGACGTACGGCCGGTGATGGGAGGAGGTTTTAGTCCGTAGGGCACTATTACGGTGCAGTCGGACATGCCACCAACTGACTGGCATCCTATGAGGATTTCCTCCTCCCCAAGGAAAAAAAAAGTCCACAAAACCGACTGCAATTACTGAGGTATTTATAATTGCGTCTTTATGATGTGGACATGGCATGCATCATATGGGTACTAATTAAAAACTAAAAACTTAATGACTAAGTACAGTTTTTATTATTTTGGATAGAAATATAATATCCGCAACCTTTTTACGCTCCCTAAGTGGTCTCATATTATTGACCGAGCGAAACGAAGGTCTCTGAGTCTACTTGAGTGAATTTACACTTAATAAAATGTATCCATTCTCATACGTTTAAGTATGTACGATACCATAAACGTATGAGAATGGATACACGAAATTGAGCTCTAATTCGATGCTGTTATGGTTTATTTCACTTTGACGCCGAACTTTGACGATTAGATCGGCAACTCTTACATAATCGCACCTCAGATTACCACCATCATGTTTTATAAGTAAGTAATTTTTAACGTCATTAAGTGTATCGATATCGAATAAATGATATTGAGTATTGAATATTGAATATCTATATAAACTGAAGCAAAATGCAAAGGTGTCGCATATATATTTTCCTCCTTTGGCTACAAATTACAGTTATAATCAAAAATTTCGTTCGGAATCCATTTGGAACCATTATTTCGTCGTTGCTTAAAAAGGTTCCAAAAGTAGGTAGGTTCGTTTCGGAAACAAACGGCCACGCGCTTTTTAAAATTTTCATAGCAACATTTGATTATAAGTGAGCAGCGGTCCCGCAATAACTCGTAGACAAGTTTATCCGTCGAATTGTTAAACTTCTTGCTTTTATGGTAGACTTTTGCTTTTTGTTTAAAACTCTGAGTAAAGGAGCTGTGTCTCGCGGTTTGCGCATAGGTGTATGCTTATAAATGATAGGCATTAATGTCTGGTAGAAATATGATTCCGCCATCTTGACTTTTTTTTCATTTCGCTAAATAGACCTCCTCGTCCTTATCATCTCTTGCCAAGAAACCACACTTCCATCTCTTATATACTCTCCGAGATAGACACTGACGAAATTTGTATGGCAGCCATCTTGAATCCACCATTTTTTGATTTATGCATGTGTTTACAGTAACAATGTAAATGCATGCATAGTTAAACATAAACAGTAGCTGCATATAAACAATACTACTTTAAACTGTTTAAGGTTTCGGCGGGTTTTATCCATATTGCAGAAGATTCATTGTTTTTGCGGAGAAATATTCGACCATTACGTATCCATACAAATTCATATTTCTTGTCTTTAGCTGCCAGTCTTGTGGTAGCATGTAGCTTCTTATTTTTTAGAGTTGGTTAAACCACAGAATAGGTAATAGTATGTTGTAGTTAAACCTTGAAATAATTTATTTAAATTTTTCGTATGCACATTTATCTGAGTTCTACACTCTAACATGTACTTAAGTTCAAAGTATCTAAACCCTTCGAATTATACATCAATGACGACAGCGCTCAATGAGCTAAAAAAACAGCTCACAACGCATTGTGGTAACAAAAGGCAACTACGGCTCGTCCTGTTACGCAGGTATGTGCAGGTGCATATCAAAGTGCGCGCGCAGACTTTTTTCAGCCAGACAATTTGTGTGGTGTGTTTCCGCCCTTAGCTGAACCCATCGTGTCAGCAGTGTACTTCCTACGTTATCATTTAATTTTGCAACGTAGAAACCGCTGTGTAACTAAACTGCAAATTTTAATATAAACTTTAATTACGGCCATTTAGCTCGCCTGTCGGAGCTTACAGAGTACAAAGCGGTTGTTATGTAATTAACTACCTGTTTAATATCAAACACTTAGTATCAAAATGGTACATTAATGTTATAAATAATTTAGGAGTTTTATAAGGTTCATTCTTTTTCATTTATTCACGCTCATATAGATATTTCTAACTGGCCTGTTGAAAATCTCATTAAATATAATAAAGAAAAATATAAAAATAATGAGGAGTGTTACATCTACGAAATATGCACCCATCTCAAATCATAGAAAATTTAAGAGCTTTGAAACAAACCATACCAAAGAATACTAACTATATTATGAGGACAAGACTGACAGGAGATAAGTGGGAAGTTGGAACCTTGGTTAGTTACCACCATACCGGCAAACGCGTGCTCTCTGATTTAGCGCTCCAGTATGATGCCGTAAGGAAACTGATTTGGGGTATGGGTAAATAACTGCCATAGCCCTAATAGGTTAGCCTGCTATCTTCTTAAACTGCATCATCAGATTACCACCAGGTGAGATCGCAGATCGTATATGACGTGACAAATTTTATTATACTTTCTCACACTGTGGTGTGAGAGTATGTGTGCATAAGCAAGGGATCTTTGAAAGAAATGTAAAGAATAGACACTACGGTCTAATTGCTAAAGAGGGATTAAAAAACTAAATAAACAGACTTATTTTTGATACTATAAAAAATATTTATAGAGCTATTGATATTCTTAAATAAATTAAGTGTAGGAAGATAGAAGGTAGCCACAAATTAGTACCTTTGTGCACGGTGAATACATGAATTGAATTGATAGCGATCTGCTTGCATTGGCTTGATTGCCATAAATAATAAAAGGTTTCCATGCCAACGTCCGCCGACGAAATGCGTTGACAGACATTAACTTTACAAGTTAACGTGAATTTAGCTAAAGTTTAAACTGCTATGTTCTCGTATAAGCAAATGTCGTGGTTGGACATCTAGGAATTTAAAACTTGGTCGATTAAACCCAGATTCACTGTTGCTACTTAAATTAAAGAACACACGGAAGCCGTACCTACTTAAGTGCGTAAGTACAACAATCAGAATGGTCGTTAATTGGGTCGTGACGTTTTTCCGTCCCTTTCCCGTCAATACCTAAAGCCACACGGAATGGGATTTTGTTATAATGACATATACACTGCACTACCATTTAGGGCAGCTTCCACCAGGCACGCAGCATCATCAAATATTTGTTAACGTCAGGTGAGATTGCCGTCGAGTACTTATCGCGGCATAAAAAAATCGTATTTTTCCCAAGTGGCTCTTCAGAAAATGAAGACGTTCGCATAAAAACGCTATATTGATTCCACCTAATTCTCAGAGTGAGGTGCCCTACACATCACAGGTATTCGATTTTCTACCATGTTCTTGACTTTATTTCGTGAATCACTATACCGTGCGATCGTGATCACTTTTGTGGTATGGGTAAATAATGTAAAATCTTCATCTCAATCATATCTGAAAACATGCTAAGCATACTGGGTAGCTCTTAACGGAAACTAATAAAATATGTCTACATAATCTTTAATTATAAAATAGATAATTAAGGTGGCACCTAAAAAGTTGGTCCATGAAATAGAGTCGCAGTGAGGATGCAACAGCCCTTAACTTATTTCAAAGTTGAAATTTACTTATTCACAATTCCCCTCCAAAGCGAACGTTTCGCACGCACGTTTTGTTCTGTCTGGCCCCTAGTGTGTTGTTATTCTTAATTTTTACAACACACTCATTAATCGTGTATGTCTGCTTTGATGTACGATTTTAGTTCCATTTATGTACTTAAAAATAATGCACCATACTTGGTACCTGCAATATTAGTTCAACATCAAGAATTCCTAAATACATACATTATAGTTCATAGTGTCATGAGTGCTCATCAGGGTTGAATAGTTGTGATTTAAAGCTCAATTATGAAGTCAAAGAATTAAGTATCAACAATACAAATTCACCACTAACAGTTTCTGAATCTCCATAACTAAGGCGGGCAGTAACCCTGCAGCATCAGGATTAAGGAGCTGCATGCAGGAGTTTTTATAGAACTATTCTGCGTACCTCTTCTATCGAGGTATATTGCATACTCGGTTTATTGAAGCATCAAAACTACAGACGTGATCGAGTTTATGATGTTGGTATTATATAGTTTTGATATTGGTAACTTCATTAAATTGTTGGTGAGCGTTTCAGTGAAGCAGCGGGATCACGAGAGTTGTTGTATCGTGGGTAAACTGAGGAAAATCACGTTTAATTTTCAACCTTGTAACCCTAAACCTAAGCTATGCTCTATCCTAGCTGACGGAGATAATAATAGAATTTTGAAGTTAAACCACTTTATTAGAGTTACCTGTTATTATTTAAGCGGAGGTTTATTTTATATTAGAGGTGATAGCCTAGTGGTAAGACACCCGACCTCCTGTACGGGGTCGTGGGTTCGATTGTCGGGCATGCACCTCCAACTTTCAAACGCATCGCGAGGGAAAACTGGAGGTGCCCATCGCGAGGGAACCTGCACGTCCAAGAATTCTTCATAATGTTCTCGGAGGTGTCTGAAGTCTGCCAATCCGCACTTGGCCAGCGTGGTGAACTATGGCAAAACCCTTCTCTTCCGAGAGGAGACTCTGGCTTAGGGTGAGCAGACAATGGGTTGATGAGAGAGATTAAAGTTATTACAATATTTCAAACAAAACTTTTAACTTAAAAAGCTGTGATTCAGTTAAATATGTTAAGCTGAAAAAGTGAGTCCTTTTGAAAAAAAACATTGAGTCAAGTGCCCATATGCAGTGGGTATTTCATGTAAAATCGATAGCAGCTGGGGCAGACACGTTCTAAACTATATACAGCTTTATTTACCGATAAACGCAGTGCAATACGAGTTAGGAACTCCCACTCAATGAATTGACGCGAGACAGTGGAGAGAAGAGGATGAATGAGGATGATAGAGAAACATGTAAGGTGACTCTAGATTAGACCACGGAAGTTGAAACAGCAGCTTTATGAACGAATGGGGTTCAAATACCAAGGAAAAGTCAAGCGTCAACCGCGTCAATCCAAGAGTTTTCATCTTGTGTGCCTAACTGAAAAACTCTTGGTAGAAACGCATACGAAAAACTACTTAAACAAGGGACGTCTTTATAAACTAGATGACGACAAATTATCGAGTCAGGATAACTGAACATAAAGTTTTTCCTATATTAGTCACAAAGTAGTGAATCTGTAATTAAATGACTCAATCCATCGTTTTTATTGCTCTACATGTTTTACCATGCGCAATTATTACACTTTTGCAAAGTACGCTTCAGCCGTTCCAGGCACTGACAAACAGAAATGTTAAGCAATACACTGTACTATTGTATCGCCACATGAATAAACTATAGCTCTAAACGAATATAAATTAAAGACCTGTAAAAATTATAAATTAAAAAACTGAAAGTGTATCCCATCAAACAGATAAATGTGAGATGAGAGCCAAGTTCAATATTATGATGTAAATATGCCTTGGTTGTTGACTTAAACGACAACAGAAGTGAGATCTAAATGGTTGCTAAGTTAAAATATAATTTTTTCTTATGACTAAGGATAATATGTTGAAGATTAAGGTTGAACTTGGCTAGTTTTCATATACGAATTATATTATAGCCTTCGCAAGTTCTAAATCTGTAAGTTCTTATTTTATTGGCTAAAATTTGGCTTGCTGTTGGATACTGTACTTTTGGGTACTTAATAATAATCACATAATTGGAAAATTATAATAAAATGATAAGAATTTACTAATTTCTGATTTATTCCTTTGTATTCACCTAACTACCTATTTGGATGCAAATTTAAACTTTCTAGGTCATCTTGAACTGGGTTAGAGCTATGATCTATAGGTCTGTCAGTGATAAAAATGACGATTTTTGGACGTTAATATCTAAATAACCATTTGAGTTGTGTTATGAAATTTGGAGCACATATGTACCTCGCAAGTCTCAATATATGAGCCAAATTTAACATGGTTATGTGAAATACTTTTTGAGTTAAGGGGGGGTCAAAAGTGGCTCCAAATGGTTAGTGTAATATTACACACGGTGCTGCTCGCCAGTTCTGTTAGCTTGAACTTGGCTTTGACACACTACCGCGTTTCTTGATAAGTTCTACAGAGAATATTGTTAATAGGATTGTAGAACGATCACTGAAGCTAATATATAAAAAGCACCATAATACGTTTCAGCGTTTACATCTATAAATTCTCAAAGAATTTCTTTGTACTTTTGCTGCGAACTATCGAAATAATCCGCTTAACAAGAATGCTATTAATTAATCCATCGACATTCCAGTTTGAATTTAATATATATTTTTTTAGTAAAAATTAATAAGAAATAAGCCGGGCGAGCGAGGAAATTGTTGTTTTGCAATATTTCCGAAAATCCGAAATATAAATGCGAAAGTGTGTCTGTCAGTCTGTCTGTCCGTTTCTCTGTCTATCTGCTACTCTTGAACGGCCCATCTTTTAAGCCGATTTTGTTGAAATTTGGTATAGAGGTAGGTAACATTCCCTTTTTATCACGGAAAATTAAGGAATACCCGCGGGAATCAAAAATCTTAATCCACGCGGACGAAGTCGCGGGCATCGTCTAGTAATGTATAAATTATAATATACATAATACCTATGCTATTAAAATTGCATGTTTAGATCGCATTTAGTCTGTAGTTGACTTTAGGTATATGCAATTTCATATTATGGGTATCGAGTGATTAACCATACCTTAAATTATTGATGCGAATATTGCCAGCCTAATCAATTTCAACGCAGTATTGTACACCGTGTATCGCATCGCGTCGACGTTACTAGTAAATTGCTTCCCGAAATGACTAAGCCTGGTAATCAAACTCGATAAAAAAATAACTTATTGTCCTTAACGAAGGCCGCTTGCATAAAGATATTTAAACTTATTCAAGTAGTAATTTTTTTAATACTGTCACTGTTTTTGCAACTGCAATATGCTGTTGCATATTTAACTAAATCTATTTAAGGGTTCAGTCCTTGTGCAAGCAACCCTAAACGTCGGCTCTTACAACACGTTTCGATTGTACTATGTTATATAAAATCTGTGGCGCATTGTTGAGCGCTGTTGCTTTAACTTGCGGAAGTCCCGGGTAAGGACTGAAACAGTAGCCGAAATAAGGGGTTTAAACACTGTTTTTTGAAACTGTTATAAAACAGAAAAACTTTTATCGGAAACAGAAACGATACTGTAACCCTAATAGGTACATGCCCTAACAAACTGCACTGGTTTGACAACGCGTTCTTCTCTCTTCATTGGACTTTACACACACTGACACAGTATGGCCATGTTTTTCTTAAAACAATTGCAACCATCGTTGCTTTCACCTTAGTTTCAAATTTGAATACGCGTCAACAGTAGGTAAATTTGGCAACGTCGCTATTTCGGTTACATTAAACCCTTTATTTCTGGTACAGATTCGTTTCTGTTACAGAAATATAAGTGTTTCGGTTTAATAGAATTAAAAACACATTCAAAAGGGTTACACCTTCAATTCTGTTACACTTTCATTCAGTAACACTTATATTTCTGTAAACTTTATGAATCTGTTTTTCTGGGAATTTATAATTCCTGAATTTTCCCTGGTCTGGCCTGGTGGGAGGCTTCGGCCGTGGCTAGTTACCACCCTATCGACAAAGACGTGCTGCCAAGCGATTTAGTGTTCCGATACGATGCCATGTAGAAACCGAAAGGGGTGTGGGCTTAATACAACTACCATGCATCTAACAGGTTAGCCCGCAATCATCTTAGAGTGCATCATCACTTACCATCAGGTGAGATTGCAGTCAAGGGATAACTTGTAGTGGATAAAAAAAACTTACTTATGCTTATGCTGTACGCAATTTTCTGTACAAAAGCATACACACGTTTTGTTTATGTAGAACAGATTAAATAAAAGAAACAGGACGAGGGCTTGCAAAGCTGCAAAACAACGTACAATGGCGGTTACAAAACTGGTAACCTACAATTTTAAATCCTGTTGCTTCCATTCCAAGACAAAAGGCTACTTGATTTATTTATATCTGACATGACATGACTGATTCATGTACATTTACTGTACTGTTGTATATGATTTATTTTAATACATACATTAATATACTTAGTCGTTTAAACGCTTGGGTATGTTTAGAAAACAATTAAAAAATGTTGAGCAAAGATAAATGTCAATATGTTAAATCGATTAAAACTTCTTTATAAAGAAAGTCGATTGTTATCAAAAATCGAATCAGTAACGCATTAGAACATCTTTGAATCGAGCTGCCAAAAGTAAAATAAATACAGTATAATATAAGTATGATACCAAGGGTGTGTTTTATTTGTGTTTCTGTCTATTCATTGTCTATTCACTGTCTGTCTATTAGCCATTTATCAGTTGCAGCCTGGTGACATAAGATTAGAGTACTTTTCATCTCGGAAAGATCCCAGGAGATTTTTAAAAACTTAACATTTAAGCGGCAAAACGATTATAATGCCGCGCACATCACCTATCTTCAATTTATTAAAAGCAAAATACAACTTAGTCATGCATAATTATAAAGTTCATCACAATCATTTTCGTTATGAAGTACGAGGGATAATTCTTGATTATGCATTTGAGAATTGATGCCTACTCTGTGATAACAATTTATTATTGTTATCTGCAAACACTCTAGATCCCATTTATCTGTGACTTTTCCTTTTAAATTAGAGTATGGAATACGTTAAAATCCCAGTAACGTAGGATACTCGTAGCAAGTGCAATGCCCCGTCACCCGGTCACCTTACGCATAAAAGTTCGTTGACTCAAACTGAATACTAGATTGTAGACGAGACTGTAATACCCAACTGAACGATTAATGCCTTAGAAATAAATACTATTAAAATCCATCTATACTAATATTATAAATGCGAAAGTTTGGATGGATATATGGATGTTTGTTACTCAATCACGCCCCAACGGCTGAACGTATCTGGCTGAAATTTGGCACAGAGATAGATTATAGTCTGGAATAGCACATAGGCTACTTTTTATCCCGGAAAATGAAGAAGTTCCCAATCAAAAAACCTCGATCCACGCAGACGAAGTCGTGGGCATTAGCTAGTACTTTATTAATGTGAAAGTGTATCCGACCTTTTTTACGGCATATATAAATGAACTAATCTTGACTATATTTGACACACAAATTATTTTGTTTTTACCGAGGCATTCACATTTTATCATGAGCGACATCCTACGGTTTCCTGGTACGCTGAAAGAGACGCGATAACATTCACTGGTTAGATTGGCGCTTCGTAAAGGTATTATGATTTTACTCCTACAGTGCACGAGAACTTGCCTGAATACGAAATTAATCGTAGTTACACTTCTGCGGTAGCTTTGAGTGTAAGGTTCGGAACTTGTAGATATGTAAACCATACTACTTTAGTTATTATAAAAAAAACATTTTTAATATGTTTTTGATCGTTTATCTTATCTATTCGATAGTTTATCTTTTAATTCCTTATTTACTAACTGACTCACTCATTTATTAGGTCTAGAAAGCTAAAAGCACAAGGATTCATTTTAAAATGTAGATAAGGAATAAGGCCGTGTTATTCGAAATCCGTATGATTAAAAAAAAGGGAGCGAAATTCTGCGCTAGTATTTTAGAGTTAATATGGATTGTCTCAAATGTAAAGTATTTAGTTTGTTTCAGACCGCTAGGCCGTACAATTTAATACAAAAATTCACAGATTTCGCAGTCCCCGCAAGAATCGGAGCATTGAAAATGAATACAAATAAAATTGCTAAAAAATATTCTGGAATAAAAATCTCTTCTTCAAAATTTTTCAAAAATATTCTTAATCGATTTTCAAAATTCCAACTTGAATGCACTTCTCGTCTGCATTCGCATCTTATAACACCATTACCATGACGATCGGTCAATAATCATAGAAGATACATCACTTTTTATACGACTGCCTGAAAAAAGGAGAATATTGTTTTCAGGGTTCATGTATGTATGTAAGTATGTATGTATGTATGTGAGTATGTATGTATGTAAGTATTATGTATGTATGTGAGTTTGTATATTCCATCATAACTTCTATACGCCTGAAGCGATTTTGATAAATGAGGTATCGTTAGAATCCCTAGCTTATTCCGGGTGACATAGGCTAGGAAAATTTAAAAAAAAATTGATGGGGTGACCATGGCCCCACATTAAAGACTAAAGATGAAAAAAAAAATCGAAAATAAGATTAACTATGTAATCATCATCTAGGATATGATGAGTAGGTTCCAAAAATATATAACACTATAGTTCAATATCCAGTGATTCACAAACAAAAATCATTTAATAAAAATGTGAATAAGATTCCAAAGGCTATAAATGCAAATCGCTTCTCAAGGACTGAAACCTGAAAAATTAAAGAAATACCGCGGGAACGAAAAAAACTTAATTCACGAGTACGAAATCGCGGGCGTCATCTAGTATAATAATAAAATAGATACACTGCTTAAAACCACCTTTTTTATTTGCCGATTTTCGCTATAACAGAGCCTTAACTCGTAGCTAGTTAGCTTATAAACGTTCACGCAAAATTATTTGATCTGTGCAATTCAACAGCGTCCGACTAACTATCAAACGAGCATTGATTAATACGGATTGTGGGATTAACAGAGTCGGACAGTCGGTACAGGTGTACTTTGTGTACCGTATTGGTGAGATCGTAATTAATATAGATGCGGAACATTTTAATTATTTTAGCGTTTAGAAAATTTATATTTTTTATTCTTTGGCAGCTTAGCCCTTGACTACACACTAACGTAGAAAGTACCTACGTGATGATGCTAAATAAATTTTGCATTGAAATCTATACTAAGGAGTTCCTTAAGTAATGATTAAGTTAAGTGACGGTGGTTCCCTAGCCTGGTATACCTGTAATCGGTTCCTACACGGCATCGTACCGGAGCGGTAAATCGGGTACCAGTAGCGGTACCACATCGTCATTAGGGTAGTAACTAGCCAGGGCCTAACTAGACAAAATACATAATTCGTGACATACTTATCTGCTTTTTAAATAGTGTTTTAAAAAAATATTATTTTACTGAAATTATGTTTTTGTTAACCAAATAGATTAATCGCAAATCACTTTATTTTCTCCTTACCTCTTATTTAACTTCTCATAGCAATTATTCTCCAAATTGAAAATAAATCATTAAATTCCAAATAAATTTTTAATATTTTCGAATTTATGCCGGTCTTTGATTTGTGTTGATATCGTTTAACCGCGGCTTTGCCTTAAATTAAATTTGACTTCGAGCACGTAGCTTGCAAGAAATTAATATCAGTGAAACAGCTAAACATAGCGGTCGACTATTTAAAAAACGTAGTCTTCCCCTGCGTTGAAAAGCAATAAAGGTGCAAGGGAGCAATGAACCTAGATTCAGCCTAGGCAGCCACGCTCGGATGACGCCTTCAAATCAGCACTGCAGTATACAAATAGATGTCGATTACGGCAAAATATTGAGGTCTTCCTTGGATTTCTGAAATAAGACGGACTTTGTTTTACATACTGATGATGGTGATGAAGTGATACGGGTAAATTTTCTTAAAACCGTTTCTTAGCTCATGTCTACGTCATAGAAGCAACCTACCTTTAAAATTTGTAATCGTGATAAGTGAGTGAGCGGTATTTCGCTTTTAAATATTATATAGATAGATATCAGCAGTTTCATTATTCGCCTCGCTAAGGAAATCAAATCAATATTTGGGTGGAGTGGAGGCGAATTCGACTGCCAATATCGATCATATAAATTATCCAAAACCTCCACTTCGGAAGCATGAATGAACACTAATTACTTTGTTTCATACGTTCATCTCATTACTTTCAAGTGCCTGCGCAGTGAACTAAATGTAATTTTGAAATGGATTCGGTTTTTTATATCTTTCTCTGGTTTTATACCTTTATTTCTGAAGATCAAGGTCCTGGCCAGAGACTTTCCTCAAAAGGATAATTTATTCCCAGACCTTTAAGAAATTATAGAATTTGAACGCGTTGTCTTCTTTTGATCACTGCTCAGACCACTTCCTAGGTGTGCTCCTAGTTAGTGAGCGGCAAGGTGTCTCGCTCTTTTACCCTTAGCGTAGCCCTTGACTAGCTTCTAAGACTGTTATCCTTATGCTGCCGTATGATATGACCGCAGCAGAATTGAGATGTTTGTGCGCTTTTCTCTTAGTACGCTGATGGACCACGTTTCCAAAAAAACATGATTCATGCAATGGTCGTTGTTTTGTTTTACTTATTTTTGGCAGAGGACCTTTCCTTGTCTTCACTTATCTAAAAGTGATAACTGATGATCAAATTTGAGTGATCCAAATTTAGTCAACATATCCCGAGAGTTTCTTTTCATCATCATGTAAACTCTCATAAAGTTTCACCAAAGGCCGGCTTGCTCTCTTAATTTTATTTTGGTTTAAAAATATTACCTAATTATTGCTCAAATTTTCAGCTGAAAAAGCATAGCATAATATTGCAAGTTCCAACCCACTCACACATATTTGTATTCAGGTTTTATTTTTATTAAATATAGCAGCACAAGGAAAATCAAAAATAGCTGCCTTAGCTATTTAGAAAACCGAATTTTATTATTCGAGCGCTCTATTCGCGATGTTTTTTGTGTATGTTTTTAGTAAAGCTTTTTTCTTGGCTTTTTTGCGATTTGATTGTTGAGATGGCCAGCTGAGCTTACGTTATTAACAACTAGATGATGCCCGCGACTTCGTCCGCGTGGATTAAAATTTTTTTATTCCCGCGGGAACTCTTTAATTTCCCCGGGATATAAACTATCCCTATACCAAATTTGATCAAAATCGGTTGAAGAGATGGGACGAGGAAGCGGAAGACAGACAGATAGAGAGACAGACAGAAACACTTTCGCATTTATAAAATTAGTATGGATGCGGTATTGTGGGATACTTCACCTCTCACCTAGAATGGAAAAGAATGCGGAATCTCATATTATATATATGAGATTCCGCATTCTTTTATAAAGAATTTTATTTTATGCGCCTTCTATCTTTTAACACTCAATCCCTATATAAAATTTCATTAAAATTGGTTGAGTGGATTTTTTGTAGAAGTATGTGCTCAATAAAAATGGAATAACTAAACGTGTTACAACTAGTGGCATATTTCGAGTTTTCAGTTACTGCACATTATAGCTGGTATCATGTCACGAGAGCTTAACTTTTCTATTCCATTATAAACAGAATCAAAATGTTTGCAATAGATAAGATCCTTCCAGATCTCTATAATATAAAACCTATTATTGTAAAATGCAGCTTCAAGAAGATATTGCGAAGAAAGCGGCATTTTATCGGGCATGAATTTTATTTCCCTGCATTTTCACCATCAAAGCGCAAATATTTTCACATGAAATGCATTGATCTCTTTTCCTACATTTTTGTTTATCATAATTACAATAGTTTGACAAATATAATCTTCTAATTTAAGTGGCGTGACCTTATTGTGATAGTGAAAAAATCAGTCAGTGAAATTGCCTATGGTATTGCGCTACTACAACCTTGACCCATGAGTCGTTAACAGGGTGGTTTTTTTATTACAAATTCTTAGATAAGTAGTCCAAATTCAGCCTTTACCTTTCTTCCTTGCCGGGGAAAGCACGGTCCGTTATTATCATCACATATTCTTTAATTAATTATTATAGTCGAAAAAATCTAGCTCAGTGTACTCGATTAGGTACCTATTTTTACGCTGTTCATTTCACCTCAAAGCCATCAACGTGTAAATAGAATTTATCAGAACTAACCATGTGTCTGTAAAGAGGTAGATAAAGTCAAAGAGAATATCTTGTTGTATGACATGGTTTCTTAGAGGTAATGTGTGGTCTTGCGTTTAGGTGACACGTGCTTTTCTTGTTTTTACTGCATGTGCAGTATGGAAAGAGGAATTTCGAGAATATTTACAACAATCTAACTAGCATAATATAGGCTATATTATTTTGCTTGCTTCCCTTGCTTGTGTATGTGGAAAATAAAGATTGGGGATATATTATCAATATGATTCCCGCTGCATATTACCTTCGAATTCGATTTGAATGCGTCATGGGTATTATCTATCAGTATTGTGTAGAGACATGCAAATATTTTAGTGCCTCTTACAGGGTATTAGGTACCCATAGGTATTCGAGTACCTATAAGGAAGCACCTATAGCTTTATGGAACCACAGGATGAATGGGTCGTAATTTGGCCAAAATATTAATTAATAAAACGAGTTTTATCGTGACACTGCAGACTGATTTGCTTTTAACAAGGAATTTCATTAAATTTAAAATATTGGTGTATCCCTCTCTTCCACAAAGTTACTGTTTCATTACTATCAATTAATTATTATCGGAGAATTTTGTTTTACTCAGTACTATAACGCTTAAAATTCACCTTTGTATGCGGTTAAAATATCGGGGATTGTGACCTACATATTGGTGTATAAAAAAGTTGTACCTAATACTTATTGTGGTTGATAATCCTCGTCGGTATTTGCAACATGGCGCCTATGGCGTCACTTGTTTTGATAACTGTTAATTTCGAGCAATTAAAACGACGTTATTCATCGTTAAAATTATGCATTGCTGGTTTTCGCTTTAGCCATACAAATATTCATCTACCTCATAAACTAACTTCGCACAGCAAAGATGAATAACAATCGCAATAGCATCTGTTCCTTTGATCAATATATTATTTCATTTCTCTTAGAAATGTCTTTTAGGGTTTTTTAGAAAACTAATGACATTAATATTAGGTAGATATCGTAGCAATGATATTTTGCAGAGCTAGATTTAAATCGTAATGTTTCATACATTCATCAGCTATGTAACGAAATCCTGTAATCCTTAATCCTGTGACTCGCAGCTCGTAATCTAAAACAGTCGTAATGAATGAGCAAAATATGATACATAAATGAGAGCAAGGCCGACCAGTAGGCGGCCGTCCTTGGCAAGGACGTGGGTGACTCACCGAGCGGCTGGTGGATCGTGGGATGCGCGTCGCAATCTGCACAGACTGCCGACCGCAGCATCCTCTCCCGCTGCAGCCGGCGCAGCAATTGAAGGTGCTGCGGCGTGAAGACAGTGCCCGACCGTTCCCCCACCAGCATCACGTCCCCAGCGTCCCACCACGCTTGCTCTCGCAAAGTCCCATCCCGATTGAATAGCCCCAAATCCTTGTAGCCCTCCGGAGGGCTGAGCGCGCCCGGCTCCGGCTCCTGGTACCGCTCGCAGGCTCCGCACCCTGAGCACTCCTCCGTCTCTCCCTCATCGGAGTACCCGCACTCATCTCGAACGACAATAATATAGTCTGCCTCAAAAAATTCATTCGCGCTCTCATCGAAGACGACTCTATGCTTTTTAGTTTTCGCTCCCTTTTTGAGCGATGACTTCAAGTTATCATGGTCCTTGTTGTGTCGCGTGTCACGAGCGGCGCGGTCACCGCGCATCGTCGCGTGTATTCGCGGCGTTAGCGTTCGGCTAAGTGGCGAAGTGTAGGAAGGCTGGCGGCTATAGCGTACCTTACCGAAGAGCGACTGCAGCGCCGCGCCCACCTATCGATCGGAGCGGCTTCAGTTCCAGAGCCACCGTCACCGCCTAACCGAAACCGCCTCGCCGACTAGCCAAAGCCGCCTCGCCGACGAGCCGCAGCTGCCTCGATAGTGGCATTTGAAGGCAGACTTTGAGGCACTGAACAATGTAGACACCTACATTAAGGAAGTGGCAATCATCAGAAAAGTCATCGTCACAATTTACCATTTCTAAGTATGTATCTGTTGTATGTTTATCGACAGCACAAGTTTTTTTTTTCAGTGATTTTGGTGAAAGCCTTAAGAGAAGGAAAATGGGATATTTTTATGAGCAGACGATTATAAGCCTTACAAGTATACACTAATACAAGTTGGAATAGAAAATACTCATACAGATATTATTTTGTTGCAGAAATTTTTATTGAATTTCAGGTAAAAGCTTATAACATAAGCCCTCTCTCGATCATGTAAAAGCACCAAGTACAGTAGTATGCAATATGCATGCATTATAAAACTTAGTGATTGAAAACTATTCCAAAATATTTATAACCTTTATAAGACACTGAAAAACTAAATGCATGGGCCCGTAACTATTATATTATCAAGGCCCTGGTATCTAAGTCACGTGCCATGGGAGTCAGGGGAGCCAACTGTTTTAAATGAGGCAAAATATGCCCGAAAGCATAAATATAATTATTCTATTTTACATATTTTCTTATTGTTAATTTCACAAACTATCTTCGAAAAAAACTCTTATTGATTTTTAAATAAATAGTAATAGCAAAAATCGTTCAAGGGGTGTTTTCTCATTTATTTTATGTAGGAACGACATAATTTGTCTAAATTTAATTAAAAGGTACCTACTTACTTCCTATTTATAGTCGTCATGGGAAACTGTGGTCGGTTTTATTCAAAAGTGAGCGGTGGAGAATGGGGAAGGCTGTAGAGCACACAGAGCAATGCTATACCTAGAGATACTTAATACAATTAGGTATGATATGCAGAGAAAATTAGAGTATTTTGGGCACGTAATGCGTAGTTACCACCAGTAAATATGAACTCCTTCAACTCATCATGCAGGGAAAAGTAGAAGGTACTTTGCTTACTCTGTTGTCATCATGTATGTATGGTGTCATGTATTTCAACCTTTTTTTTCTATGAAAAGAGCAACTGCTGAGTTTCTTGCCGGCTCTTCTCAGTAGAATCACCTTTCCGAACCGGTGGTAGAGTCTTAACGTTTCATAAGTGACACAAGTTGTCCTACATGAAATAAATAAATCATTTATCACTAAGCCAAAAAAATATTATAAATACACCAGCAAAACATAGTCCTCCTTCTGGTGCAATCGGATTTAAATATATTTTTATTGAAAAATACACCTAATTACTACCACAATCACTACAGCCCATTAATATAACTACTGAACACACTAAAATACGTTTACCACGCTCTACTGTGCTCTAGCATTATGTCTATATGCACTTAAAATTATTATTGCCAATCAAATTCAAAGTTCATGCTTATTTAATCAGAATGTAGCTTTGTAGCATGAATTTAATATC
Source organism: Erebia palarica (assembly GCA_964035005.1). Lineage (NCBI taxonomy): Eukaryota > Metazoa > Arthropoda > Insecta > Lepidoptera > Nymphalidae > Erebia > Erebia palarica. Next base: position 31,089,544 of record OZ035986.1, read on the forward strand.
AGGTATGTAAGTATATATATACCTAGTATGGTTGCAACACCATACAGAGTATGTAGGTAATCCTATTACAGTCTAGAGAATCTCGAGAGTCTAATAATTAGTATGCATGTTAACAATAGCTGGTTTAGTTACTACATGATATGTCGCAGCCGCAATGTAGATACCACTGTTTCAACGTTAAGCTAGATTGTAATACCTGCGACTTGAATCAGAGCTTCACGTTCTTCAATGCGGCTAGCCGTGATTTTATTAGGCTGCTCATGAGCCACCATTTTGCAAAACAACGCGAAATTATAACTTAGTGTGTATCGCTGTATTATAAATATTAATGTCAAATTAAGTATACCATATCGTTAACTCCAGAATCGAGACCAAAGATAAATCTGGGGATTTCGTTACTGTATCGTAATTATAAAATGCAACTTGATTACAATGTGGCTTAACATGGGACGCTGTTGTAGAGCCTATTACAATAATAATCCAGCTGAACATTGAGTCGACGTACATTTAACGGCTAGTCGTTTGACAAACCATTTTATAAGAAAGTGGATTCTACGACGGCGACAGATGTATTTCATTTAAGTTTATCGAATTTTAACTAAGCAATATTATTAAGTAAGTATTAATGTAAAGTCTTTAAAACCGTATATATGACTGAGGTCAAGTGTACCTAGCTATATAGTGGTTCGCCCCGAACTACGACCTTGCGACCTATGAGTTCTGACTTAATAATAGACTTACCAAGATACTAGGCGTTATTAGTCTAAGCTACATAGAACCTATTTCTCTAAGCTCCAGCGCATGTTCTTGTGAGTTCCCGGGGCTTCTCATTTGTTTCTCATTCCGTGCAGAGGGTGGCCACCGGGGGGGTTTAATGAGTAGAAATCCCACATAACCTGATCTCTTCCCCTGGAGATTGGGTATGTCTCTCAAGGAGATATTCTCCCGTCAACAACGAAAGAAAATATAGAACCTATTTTTTCACATCTAAGCGAATCGTCGATCTTTGAAGCGATCTTTTTGTCCATCCGTCTGTCAGAGCTATAGAACTTCTGAAATAATGAATATAATTACTTAAATCTCGAAAAAAAAATATATGTAAATCGATGGCCTCAAGCCGAAAATTTTTTTTTTTTTTTTTCCCCTGGGGAGGAGGAAATCCTCATGGATGCCACCATAAAATGGTGGTATGTCCGACTGCACCTTTCTCGGTGCCCTACGGACTAAAACCTCCTCCCTTCACTGGCCGTCCTTCCCGGTACTGCAAGTGTGCAAAGCTTCAGGAGGGAGGCTGTCAGGTTAGGCTTCCTTACTCTTTTGCCTATCCAATTCGTCCTTTACCCGTCTAGCCATTATATTGCGCAGCATATTCGTACCTTTGCTCCATCCTTCAACACTACTCAACATCAGCGGCACTAGATTTCCTTTAGTGATAGGTTCACCATCTCCACTTGCGTTTCTCCTTTCCTCTTCGAACTCCTTGCACTCAAAAATGGCATGATTAGGCGTGTCTTCTTCGTCACAATAGGTGCAGGTCGCTAGGGGCTTTGCCAATTGCATGCAGGTAGGTATTGAAGACACCGTGCCCGCTCAGGGCTTGTGTAACTAGCTTGTCAACTTCGCCGTGATTTCTATTCAGCCATTTTTGGAGATCTTGTATAAGGTCCCGTGTCCACTGGCCTTTCCCCCTTTCTTTCCATTCTTTACCCCATTCCTGTATGGTTCTCAACCGCTCTTCTTCCGGAGTTTTCCCATCGACTTTTTTGTACAGTCTCATTCTTTCTGTGACCAACCTTTCTATAGGAATTAATCCTGCGATTACCAGGACGGCTTCTTTTGAAACTGTCCGGTAAGCACCACAGATTCGAATGGCTAGCCGACGCTGTATTTTGCCAAACATATCGTTGTACTTGGCCATTTGAAGTACCTTACCCCAGACTGGTGCTCCGTATAGCATAACTGAGTGCGCAACAGATGCTAACAACCTTCTTTTGCTGGCCCTTGGTCCTCCTTTCCTAGGCATGAGCTGACTCAGTGCTGTTGCTAACTTTTCAGCCTTAGCAGCTGTTTCCGTAATATGCCTATCAAATTTTAAGCTTCTGTCCAGCCAAACTCCAAGATATTTCACTTTGTCTACAGGTTTTATTTGCACACCTTCGATATCAAAGATAATTGGGCCGTGCCTCTTTCTGCCGCTTAGCATTATTGCTTCTGTTTTTTCTGGGGCTAATTTGAGTTGTTTGCTGACCATCCACTCATTTATTATTTTCAGTGCTCTGTTAGTCCTTTCCATTAGTAGTTGGTCTGTTTTAGCAGCTACAACCAGGGCTAGGTCGTCTGCAAACCGACGAGGTGGGCTTCTTCACCGAGGTCAAGTTTAAACACTCCGTCGTAGAGGATGTTCCATAGTGTGGGCCCGAGGATTGATCCCTGTGGAACTCCGCTTGTCACTTTAATAGTCTTAGTCTGACCACCGGTATCTGTTATTATTATACTTCTTTGATCCAGGTAGCTGCTGATAATGTTACAGATGTACTCAGGAAAATTTCTTTGTCTAAACTCCTGGAGAATTTGGTTCCATGATGCGGAATTGAATGCATTTCTCACGTCCAACGCAACAAGTGCGCACAGTTTCCTAGTGCGTTGTGTGCCTTGTTTGGCGGCTTCGGCGATGCTCCTCACTCTTTCAATAGCGTCCAGTGTTGATCTGCCACTTCGGAACCCATACTGTTGGTCTGCTAGTCCGCCATGGTCTGGGAGCATTTGCTCTATTCGGTTCAGTAGTATGCGTTCTAAGAGCTTACCATAACAGTCCAGAAGGCAGAGAGGTCTATAGCCCGTAGGATCGTCTGCTGGTTTATTGTTTTTGCGCAGAAGTATCAGTCTCGCGGTTTTCCAGATAGCTGGAAACTCACCATTTTGTAAGATGTTACACATGACATCTTTTATCTCTTCTGGAATCATCTTCGTCGCCAGCTTGACGATTTCTGGTGCTATTTCGTCAGGCCCTGGCGCCTTCCGTAATTTGATCCGATTACTGGCAATCGCTAGTTCTTCGTTGGTGATTTTGGGAATATTCTCTGGAGTACCGTTGGTCCTCACAAAGTCACCGTGGGTGGGAAAAAGAGCTGCCGCGATTTCACAGGTTTTTTCCAGACTTATGGGGACAGGCGGTGATCTGCGAGGTTTTTTCATTACGATTTTGTACCCCAGTCCCCAAACATCCTTGTCTACTTCTTCACTGACCTCATGCCAATGCTCCCCTTTTGATTTTAAGATAAGGATTTGAAGTTCAGTCTTTGCAGCCTTATACTTATTTTTGGCTTCCTCACTTGCCTTATCTAGATTGCGTCTTCCCTCTTCCGACTGTTTTTTCTTTTTCTTTGAGTTTGTTCGGGTGTAGGCTCTTCGGCATTTTAGACAATTCTCTCTTGCTGTAGCGATACTCTCATTCCACCAGTAAACTGGTTTGTTGCGTCTCGCTCTTCTTTTAGTCATAGCTTTATTGCATGCTTGGGTTGTTATGGCAACTAACTCAGCTGGCGTTCTTATGGGTTCGCTTTTAAGCGTTTTTTCGAACTTCTCCTTGTCAATCCTGTTGAAATTCCAGCCAATTGGTTGTGGTTCGCATGTTTGTGTTCTTTCAGCAATATTGAAAGTGATATATTTATGGCCGCTCATTGATTCCTCATCGAGAACCCTCCAGTCTGTAATTTTTCCTACGAGGTTTGTGTTGACCATGGTTATGTCGGGTCTGGATGATCTATCCCCTCTTTCGAAGGTTGGCGATTTCCCGGTGTTGGCGACAGTCAGATCTAGATCAGCGAGTACTTCCATCAGGTATTGCCCCCTTTTGTTGGTGAGTTTACTGCCCCACATGGTGGAAGCGGCGTTGAAATCTCCTGCCACTAAGATCTTACCGCGTTGAAGTCTTACGCTTTCGCAGAGTTCATCCAGGTCTCTCTTGTCATCGAAGGAGCAGTTAGGCGAAATGTAGCAGCTATACACCGTGATTAGTGCACAAAGTCGTAGACCAATAAAGCCATTTCCTACAATAGTTGCATCAAACGTCAGTGCTTTATTGCAAATAAGGACAGCCGCATCTCCCCTACGGTCTCTTTCCCAGCCTGCGGCTTCAGCATATTTTTTATTTGGCTCAGCTAAGATAATCAGATCTATATTGTGCTTTGTAGCCGTAACTGGGAGGAGATCATGAGCAGTGCGAACCCGATCTGCATTAAATTGCAGGACTTTAATCTTCATGAAGGGTTCCTGTTGAGGTTGTCTTTGGCCGGCCCCTTTGACGCGGTTGGTCGGCTGCGTTTATGGCACTCCGAAATTTTGGACAACCAGTCGTAGCTGCTTTGTGCCCTTTTGCTTCGCAAAGGGGGCACGATGGTTCAGCTGTGCAATTGGCCGCTTTGTGACCTACGCTCCCGCATCTTCTGCAAAGGTCAGCTCTGTTTGGTCCATTACATTTTGAGGCTTTGTGTCCCGTTTCCCAGCACCTGTAGCATTTTTCTATGTGCACCCGTTTTCGCAGTCTACATTTCGTCCATCCAATAATCACGGAAGTGACGTTTGTAAGTTTTCTGGCCGAATGTGGACTCATAGAAATTGTAGCAGTTTTGCTCCCGTACCGAGTAGGTCGTATGGATTTTACTTGTACTGGCACACTCAGCTCTGTCTCTACTGCTGCTTTTAATTCTTCAGAGGTCACGTCCTCCTCCATTCCTGTAATGTGAAATATTACATCTTTCCCCAAACCGACTTCTGTGCATTCTGCGACACTCAAAAGTTTGTCTTTTAATGCCTCTGCATCCCCTGTTACCTTCATCATCACTTTTCCATTGCTGGCCTTCCTAACAGACTTCACTGAGACTCCAATGCTTTCCATGTCAGCCGCTGTGACGCAGGTTTTCATTTTTTTAAGTATCTCAGCATACGATCCCTCTCCTTTTATCATAAGGGTTTCTGTGCGTTTCTCTTTTTTATCCTTTCCGCCCGCTACATGAATGTCACTTTCCACGAGTAATTTTATTTCCAGCCCGAATTTCGCCAGGAGACATTCCAGAATCTTCCTTAGGTGTTCTTTGTTGACTTCTTTGTCTGCTACTACCGCGAGTTTCTTTTTTCTGTCGTGTTCCCCAAGGATCTTACTAAATTCTCGAATTTTGTTGTACATTGTTTCGACCTGTTTTGGTCCTTCCGCAGCATCGATGCTTGGGATAACATATATCCAACGCTCGCTTTCCCCCAGTCCCTTTTTTGAACTTTTACTGGTTTGGATGGTGTACTCCACAGTATTAGACTCATTTTTGTCAAGCAACTCCAGTGCTTCTGGGTACGCTTTTCGGAGCATTTTCCTGATACCTTTTGGTCTGTCCTCTCCTTTCTTCTTTGATTTAGCAAAAACTGCAATATCCCAATTTTTATCCATGGTCAGAGGATTTCCTTTTTCCACCTTCACTATGTTAAATGACTCTTCTAGCCATTCCAAATCAATTACCTCCTCTAGTCCCTTTAGATCATTACACCTCTTTATCTTGTCCTTCAGATTATTTTCATTTCCGTTTCCTATTTTACTTTCGTATTCATCTGCATTGACTTCTGTTTGTGTTCCAATTTCTTTCATTGGGTTGGTCTCATTTTCTATGTTGTTTTCATTTTTATTGCTTTCCGTTTGTGTCCCGGTTTCCTTGGTATGTTTAGATATTGCTCGAGTTTTGGTGGTTTTGCGAGGAAACTCTTCCCAGTCTTTTGTTATCTTATTGAGGTGTTCTAAGTTGCCCTTTAGATCTCTTACACCCATTTTTATTTCCAGCTTAGTGTTAGCATTTTCACCTACGATTTTCACTAAACCAACTGTTATTTTTGTGAGTCTTGCAATCGCACTCATGATTTCTACTTGTGTATTATTTCCGTCGTCTTCTTCATTTCTCATTCTTTTTCCTGTGAGTCCTGTTTTAGTTTTGTAGGCTGCGAGAAAGTTCTCAGCAGAGCCAAGTGAGCCTCTTCTCTCGTGTGTTAGCCGGACCGTTCTCGTAACTTCAGTGACTGGAGCACCATATTGGCTCTGTGCCGTTACATCATGTGCCATTGGTGCTGCGTCAGCTGTACAATCGGCGCTCTTGGTTGGTGGCGACCTCTGTACTGCTCCTCTTCGGATAAAAGGATTTATTCTATTTTCTTCTGCCACTTCAACTGCTCTCATCGGTATATTATACTCAGCTTCTGCAGTCACACCTTGATCATGTGAGGCTGCTGCTACAGATTTGGATTGGTGTGGATGTGTGTGTGCAAGTGTGTGTGTTTGTTTATTTCTCGTTTGCATGTTTGGCGAACCTTTGCCCTCCCCAGAATACGAGGGGCAGACTAGAGCTTTGGCTATGGCCGAAAATTGAATAATTGAAAGTTATAAACAGACTGACGGATTGGCGGATGGACAGACGGACCAATTCTTCCAAGTAGACTCGGAGACCTCCGCTTCGCCCAGTCAATTTTATTGTAAGCAAACGAAGTCGGGCATGACATATGGGTAGCTATTCTAGAAAAGTATTAGGTATAGTAATAAGAAATTTATCACAAAACAAAATATATGTAATGGAAATAATATTATTCATAAAAAGTGTACACTCGACTCGATACACATGGTGCAACATATAATATGATATTTTTATGAAGTACCTACTACCTTTACTTAAATATCTTACGATTTAATAAGAATTATCGTTAAGAATGTTTTGTTTATTGATTTGTAAGTATATCTCAACAATTATTATTAATGTTAGTATTAATGAAACATAAAATTTATGAATCTTTCGGTAAAATACCTGAAGTGAAGCCATGTGTAGGTATTTTCTTTCTGTATTTAAATTTTAATTGATGTACATGGACATTACAAGCTGTGAAAATATCATCTACATCGGTCCAGTGGCTATTGCTTGATCATCAAGCCTTGATGTGCAAACAAATAAACAAAAAAATTATGAAAGTTTAAAAGAAATTGAAACTTAGAAAGATATTAAAATAAAATTGCAATGAGTATACAGTAAAAAATATTTGCCTAAAACTATGTTTTCATGGATTATTATTAACTTTTCAATGTTTCTTTTTAATATGCTCACCAGTTTTGTGTACAGTACTTTATATCAACAAACAAACAGAAAGCTCGGATAACTTTAACGTTGATTATTTCTTAGAGAAGTCGCTTGCGTCTGAAATATTTGGAAAAATGGCAGATATTATAGCCGAAAAGGCTGCAGAAAAAATAAGTAGCCACCTAAGTCAAAAAAAGAAAAGCTTTGACCAAGATAACCATAGCGTTGATGCACGAAAAGATGGTCATGAGTTTCAAAGTAATATAAATGTTGATGTAATAAATGATGTTCTGTCAAGTAAAATTCCAGTGAAAAGTAAATTGTCATTAAAATATAAATTATTTACTAAAAGGGCAATCGATAATCCGAAGAATACAAGTTTAACATCTTCAGTTACAGATAACGAATCTGGTTATGATATTGATGACAGCCTTGAAGTAACCAGAAATTATTCTAGTAACAAAATAGAATTAAATCGAGATCAGGTTGATTTTAATGAAGTTGCTGATATAAATGCAAAAGACAAGCCTGTTAATAAAAAAGAGCTGAAACCAGAAAAAGTGGAATATGATAAGAACGTGAAATATGATAGGGCCATTGAAAAAAATGGAATTAATAATTCCATTGTGAGGGATAAACAAGTTGCAAACGAACCCCAAATTTATAACCTCGTAGATAAAGTTTCGGATAATGATAACAGCAGTCGTAGACTGGAGAATAATGTAGAGAACATAAGTTTAAAAAGAAATAGTACGACAGCAACACATATTTATAAGGAAGGGAACAGAGTATTTGCATTGCAGTCATCTTCAGAATATGAGGATTACCACAAGGAGTTTAATAAAACGAAAATGGAGGAAACCAGTATAGAACGCCCGTAACCATTATGGGAATATATTCATTCAGCATAAAATCCAAACCCAAAATAAACTTTGTTCTGAATCTATTTTTTATTTTTTAGTGTGTTTCGTACCAAAATGGTACAAAAGGGAATGAAAGGGGAGTGAGACAGAAAGTGGGGAACCTACCTCTGAACTTTGCAAAGCAAGAAATCTGATATGATTAGTGAGTGTTGAAACAGGTTCACGTATATTACAGGATAAAAATAAAACGAAATCTCTAGCTAGCACAGCTTTTTAGAAATCTGCCTTAAAGCTTTACAAGCTTGGTTATCTGAAAAAAATAAAAGGTACTTTATCAGACATTGAGAAATTTATCAGACATATCAGAAATATTTGGCGTCAATAATTAAAATAATTAATAGAAGTCGATTATTTAAACCAGATTCTTCCAAAGAACGAAATCCTCGGTGCGCGAGTCCGACTCGTGCTAGGCCGTTTGTTTAAGGCCGCAATTACACTCGTAACATTTACGAAAGTAACTTATAATTTTCCGAGATTAAAAGCAGCCTACGTGTCCAGACTATAATCTATCTCTATGGCAAAAGTTTCTTCGTATTTTATATACAAATGCAAAACTGCTTTTTTAAAGTTTAATTATAGTATGTCCGATTTTGTTTGATAACTTTTTGCCATCTTGTAGGTAATGACATAATCCCGTTGCTCTAGCTTTAGTTTAACTAAACAAAAATACCGTAGGTAACTGATTATCACCATCATGCTATATAACTAATTGGAGTCAATGAGTGTACAGTGTACCTAAATTTAATAAATATATTTTTAATGAAGCCACAAGTCAAATTATGCGGTTGCATAAACTACCTCAAGGTCTTGGTTACGGCATTTGTTTTCGAGCTACTTTACTGAGGATTCCGCTCCAGAAGATACTGCTGCAGATAACACTTCTGTAGCAAACTTCGTTACCTGCCCTTTCAAGCTACTTAAACTCTGGTTCAGACTTCAGATTGAATCACGACATTTTAATACACGAAATTAATTCCACATATCACAGGCAAACATATGGGCATCGAAATATTATGGAAATACCGATGTAAACAGTAAATTATGTTGACGGCTGTTGACAGATTTTCTCTTGGTCGCAATTTTTTATAATTAACTAGATGATGCCCGCGACTCCGTCCGCGTGGATTGAGGTGTTTTAAGGGTATGAAAAATAAGCCAAGCCGTTTCGGAGGAGTATGGTAACTAACATTGTGACACGAGAATTTTATATATAAGATTTTGTTTCCTTCAAACGCCACCAAAAAGATATAAAGTCCTAATCAAGTGAATTGCTTTATGCTTAATCAAGTTTTGTCCTCTATCACTGATAATATTTATCAAATCTTCACCAAAATTGGGCAATTTGGGTTTAATTTATTCAAATCAGTTCAGATTTTACTGAGATATGGAGTAAAATCAACAAAGAACCCCTATCCTGGAGGAACCTTATTTTCTATCGGGATAAAAACTATCCTATATATTGACCCGGAGTATCAGCTACCGCTATACCAAATTTCATTTAAATCCATTCATTAGTTTTCGTGTGATGCGCGGCCATACAGACAGACAGACAAAAATTAAATAAAAATCTGTTTTGGGCTCAGTATCGATAGTAAAGCATACCCCGACTAAAATTTTCAGAATATATTAAATGTACAGAAATATTCCAGTTACAATTTTATTATAAGTAGGTACCTATATAGTTTACACGTAGAAATTTTTAACTTATGAGGCACGAATGTCCTTGAGGAAACGTGCAGTGTTTTGACGATGCCAACGGCTACGCTCGGTACTGTGCAAACTAGATAAAGACCAATCGACTGCGAGGGAACAAGTATATTTTTTTGGTTACTGCCAATTTACTTTTGCGCATTACAGATATTGATTTCAGCTGATTTTCACTTTTCTTTGAATTTGATGGTATTGATTAGTTACGTAATATTACTAGGTTTTTATCGTAATCGTTGGGAGCTCTGCACTCAAAATTGTAGACGAATATAAATATATACCTGGGACACATGGTCCAGCTAGGTAGGTCCAATTTTGAGAAAGAGGTGAGCCGCCGAATCCAACTTGGATGGGCAGCGTTCGGGAAGCTTCGAGATGTCTTCTCGTCCAAGATTCCTCAGTGTCTGAAGACCAAAGTCTTCGAACAGTGCGTGTTGCCAGTGATGACATACGGTTGCGAGACTTGGTCGCTAACTATGGGCCTCATAAGAAAGCTCAGGGTCACTCAGCGGGCGATGGAGAGAGCAATGCTTGGGGTTTCTTTGCGTGATCAAATCAGATATGAGGAGATCCGCAGAACTAAAGTAAGTAGTAACCGACATTGCTCGACGTGTTGCGAAGCTGAAGTGGCAATGGGCAGGGCACATAGTTAAAATAACCGATAGACGTTGGGGTCCCAAAGTGCTAGAGTGGCGACCACGCACAGGAAAGCGCAGCGTTGGCAGACCCCCTACTCGCTGGACAGACGACATTAGGAGAGTCGCAGGGAGCCGCTGGATCCAGGCGGCGCAAGACCGAGGCGTGTGGAAATCCTTGCAATAGGCCTATGTCCAGCAGTGGACGTCTATCGGTTGAGGATGATGACTAGGTTTTTAAAACTGGTATGGTTAGCAAAAGCATAATGTTAGTCATAAATCCTACTTAATTTTCACATAAGTATTAAGCTTTTCCTAAAGGATCAAAAGTCAGTAATAAAATTCTCTCTGTCTCTCTCTCTTCATATTCCTCATTGCTATGGGTCGTGACCGCTTTACATTAATCACATAATGGCAGGTGTTTTCTTGGGATAATAATGCGGTAGGAATGTGATTCCTATCTAGTCGAGGTAAAAAGAAAAAAAACAACAAAAAGAGAAAAACACCGCGAGCATGTCAGCTTCATAGAGGTAAAAAAAAGAAAAACAACGCAAGCATGTCAGCTTCGTAGAGGTAAAAAATAGAAAAACAACGCAAGCATGTCAGCTCCGTAGAGGTAATTAAGGGAAAATTACCTCTACAAAGACAAAAGTACCTTTACGAAGACAAAAAGTGTGGGCTACACATATATCTATCTATATTATTTTATCATAATATTAAATCACACAACACTATCTCATATGTATATAAATATTCACATTAATATATACTTAATGATTTATACATAATATACTAATAGAAAATTATAATATATACTTACAAACTTATAAAATACATTTAATAGGTATATAGTATCCACTATATGTACATAATTAATCAACATCAATACACATTAAAATCATAATAAAAGTTCAACAAACAGACAACATAGTACTACTAGTACGCGTTTCACCCGACTCCGCTTGTGTTTAATACACAAGCGGAGTCGGGTGAAACTACTATACTACTACGTATTAAGTATATCATCATTAGCGAACGATGCACCGACGCGAGTTTCGCATTCCTACCGCACGGTGTTGTCAGATACAAAACCTGTCGCTACGGTCGCGCCATTTCTTACCATCCTACCAATTTGCCTTAGCATCTATGCATTGAACCGCCATTGATTTGTCATGTTTACCTCGAATTTAGTGTGAAATCGTATACGTTGTGTTCCTGTGTTGTATAACTGTGCAAAAATAAGGACTATTTGTGAACTACGATACGTTCGTTGTAAGTTATTGTATGTCGTTGTTTTACCGTCTACGCGTAATAGAAAAGTGGAACTCAACAATAACAAAACCATACACGAGTCCCCTCAAAAAGTCTTAAATATAAATATACTACATTCGAAATTAAACTTTAAAACTTTGGTGTTAAGGTTTTTTTTCGAATATAAACCGTACCGGAAAATCTTGACATGCTCGCGTTGTTACGAAGACAAAAGGTCTTATATAAAACTATACTACAATCGAAATTAAACTTTAATGCTTATGTGTTAAGGTTTAATTTCGAATAAACTACACATAAAATCCTGAAATGCTCGCGTTGCTACGAAGTCAAAACAAAATTATTAATTATTAATTATTAATTAATATTAAGGTAGTTAAACAATAGTTAAGTTTAAAAATTTAATATTCAAGTCAATTGTCAATTGAATTAATCGCTAATAAAAATAAGTAAGTATACTTACTTATTCAAATTTAAAAAGTATTTTATTTTATTAAAAGAAAATATTGTTTTTCAAGTAACCTATCATTTTTAAACCAATTATTAATGAGGTTTAGCAGAAGGACGTGGGAACCCACCGCATCATTATTATCCCAAGAATACTCCTACCATTATGTGATTAATGAAAAGGGGTGACGACCCTCAGTAATGAGGAATACGACGCAAAGAGAGAGAGATTAATGAGGTAAAAGTGATGAACTTATTTCGACAAATAATTGTTTATTTGTCGAATCAATGGTGCAAGCCGTTACCTAACTGAACGCTGTTGATCACGTGATCAAAGCACTGGGAGCACCTTACCACGAAAACGCCAGTACGCACAGTACAAAATTATTAATTAATTATCCTCATCCCTGCCCAAATAAAGCAAAGCTTAATTTTTTCCTGATGAACGTGGTCGAATAGTTCATAATAATTGTTTAGACTCGTTAACCACAACGTCTAGCGTCGGAAAACAGCAGTTATTTGGTGAAACTATTCTTTATTTCTTTTTAATTTTTCTGAGCCTTCAGACTCCTGAAACGGTTTTATCTGAAAACTATAAAATATAACTTTATCTGAAAACTATAAAATATAACAATTGCAATAATAATAAATCTTTGCTGCACATTGATTTTTGACGCCTAGGCAAGCTCCCATAGTTCCACTGGTCAAGTCCTTTCTCCAAAATAAGAGCATTGAACAGTGCTCGTCGAATATCGAAACATACCCTATGTTTGACCCCGATTGTAAGTTTGTGAGTTTCTACTTTCTTTTTTTCTTGGTTTATGGCTTTGAGTAATGCCAAGACCTTTGATTATGTATATAGGAGAGCCAAGACCGCACAATGCACTTCGCCAGTGTCGAGTAACTTGAGCGAAGCACGAAAGAGATTGGCTGGTTATAGAGCCTGTGAGTTTGATGCACCGATCAGAAAAAAAGGTTTGATAGATGAGTGCGCGATACGAAACGTATATAGTTATTGAATCTATATATTGATTCATTATCGTATCCGATATCGGCCTAACCTAAAACTATATACCGAGCGAAACACTATATTGCTTGTGCGACGGCCGACTCCGATTTGCGATATTGAATCGCTAAATTCGAAGCCGAACCGAATCACGATATCTAGGTAGGAGAGGGATTGCGCGATGGTGAAACTGAAATAGCTATACAATATAAACGATTCTAAACCTTAACTGTAACTTTTATAGTCTTTTTGAAGGTTTTAGTATTTTGTATCTTTTAGTATTTTGGCGCGATCGTAATCAAATGGATCGTGAATCTCAACTTTTGACCAATGCACTTGTGTAAGTTTGTTAACATATTTTGGTCTTGAACCTATCTATGTGCAAAGAAATTAGGTGAGAAAAAGTTTTTTTAGTATTTATTTTTAGTTTAGTTTCACATAAACAGTCGAGTGAGCACATTTATTTGTTCCTCCTCCATAGTTTTGAGATTAAGTAACTAATAATAATTCACTTATTATTACGGTTTATTTGTGTTATTTTGGTATTTAAAAACAATTAAATTTATTAAAGTACATTCAATGTACCTAACTAATTACTAATTTAATTTTCATAATAGTAGTCATTCTAATAGTATCATAGTAGGTAGTTACAATAGATAGTAGATACTGTACTTAGCCCAGTATCAGGTCTGTAGGTATCCACTTTGTCAAAAATCGTTGCGAGCCCGATATCGAAAGAGGTCGATATTCATCGCGAGGTATTTTCTAAAACGGCTTATCGGTCAATATATAGTTTCAGAAAATATAGTGTTTCGAAATCCGCAAATATCAATTTATAGTTTCGATTCGATATTTAGAAAAAGCGATATTACCCACTACTAGTTTAATAAAAAACCTAACAGTGGTCCACAGAGACAAGTAACATAATAGACAGGCAACTCCAATAGACACCATTTGAAAGGATAGCGGACAGTTGTGGGAGTGACTTAACGGAAATTACATCAATTCATTCATAAAAAACACGTCTTTCACTTTAGCCTGCTACTTCTTACGATGGGTTTCATTCATAACCAGGCCTACTCGCTCTAACTTGATATACCTATTTAAATTTCGAAGACGCAACTGGAAGTAGTTAAGAATGGGGAACCTATGTGAAAAACCGGTAATAGTGATGTGATTTGGACCAATGAATAAAGAATTTCATGGAACTGACTTAAAGTGTAATTTTATTTTTTGAGTACTTCAAGTGTCATTGCCCGGTAACGTGTAATTGTGTTTTGTTGAAAAATTGTGTATTTGTTACGGAGAATAAATTAGTGTTATTTTCATGTATGGCGTCAAAAATAATTTGCAACAATGCCTATTTGTAATGTTGTGGGATGTGGCGAAAGAAAAAGAAAAATGTGACAAATTTAACATTTCACCGGTATGTAAAAAAAAAAACTCGTATATTTATTCTATATAGTAGTTATTACACTACGAACAAACATATTTTAGTTTAGTTTACTGTAAATACTTGATATTAAGTTAGATTTTTACCTGTTGATAAACATTTCATAAGTACCTACTAAAGATTACATAACAGGAAATTTTCAACGATATCGATATTTGCATGAATAATAATTTTGATATTTTATTCCTTATATCAGTTTACAGCTTAAGACCATCGATCTAAACATATTATGTTAAAATTTGAAGCAATGATGATTCGACTCGTTGACTCGTCTAAAAGTTATAAGGCTCTCACAGACTGAAGGACGGGCGATCAGACGAACAAGTGCAAACTTACACAAGTAGACTCAGTGATCTTTCTATCCTAAAAACCAAGCTGTTTTAAAAGAAAGACAGCTGTCAATAGACGACCTACGTGCATCTAGTTCGGTAAATATTTAAATGCATTAACTATGTAATAACTTTCATAACCGCACTTGCCCATTTTTTTATTTCAAACTTTTTATTCAATAAATAATTAAAATTGACTTAGTTAATAAGATTTACTTTTTACAGCCATCTTTCTATCCAGAAAACCAAGCTGTTTCAAAAGAGGGATAACAGCTGCCTATAGAAGACCAACGTGCATCGAGTCAAGTCAAGTCAAATAATGTTTATTCAATTTAGCTAGATACACTACACTTATTGACGTCAAGTTATTTAAAAAAATATAATGGTGATAATCAGTAACGGTATCTTAAAACTAAAGCTACAAAGGTTTCAAACGAGGTTCTGAGAAGAGCCCACAACCAACTCAGCTGTTTTTTTTTTTCATTATCACCATTTCACAAATCATCTTAACCAAGGAACTGTCAGAGCCATTAGAGCAAATTCTTGCCAAGCTTCCTTGTCATTTATGTAATCCTTTACATAGTGATAAGATTTTTAATGAGTTTACGTTTTACATTAACTTTGAACAGAGACATCTTCAACATGTCTTCTGGGAGCTTATTGTAGAAGCGTTTCCAACAAATGAATCGCTAGTTTTACTAAGCCTAGAAGTAGGCATTATACAAGTTTATTTCGAGTATTAAATTATGACAATCACTTTTCTTCTTAAATTTATCAATGTGTTTATGTACGTATACTAAATTTTCAAATATATCTTAGTTGTGCACAGTCATAATATTGATTTCTTTAAATTTATATCTTAGTGTCTCGGTCTCATATTATTTAAAACTCGAACAGCCCTCTTCTGCAGCACAAAAACAGAATTAATATCAGCAGCATTACCCCATAATAATATATCATATTATGACAATGCTGTGAAAGTAACCAAAATAAATTAATCTCGCCGTTTCTACTTTCTACTTATATCTGCCGACTGGCGAATCTGCGGAGTTCGGCACTTTGGCGATTTTTTTGTCTGTGCAATAGGTAGGTCCACCGTGCGAAGGAGGGGTGAGGGCCAGGTCAACTAGCGATTAGAAAATGTTTAAAAAAAGTTGTAATTATTAAACAACCAATGATTAGTTTTTTTAATATTCATAAAAATGTTTTTGTTTAACATACTACATACTTGGAAATATTGTTTCAGAAAAATTATGAAAATAAATGAGATAAAAAATTTATTGTTCAGCAATTTGTAAGTTTTATTTCATTGCTCCTTAATTCAACACAACAGTTTTGTTTACAATAGTTTAACCTCTTATTGAGTGTTCCTACCGATGTGTCCTACAGGTGGGACCACGGAATACCATCATGTAGTTTGTACCTACTCTTATTATCACAGCACAAGGCAGGTATGTTGAAGGGCAGGTTCCCAGAGCAGATTTTTTAGATTCAGATTCATTTATTTACATTTTACATAAACAATTGACATGTCACCCTGTTAAGACTTATGCAAGAATGGCATAATATGATGAAACACAATATAATTATTATTTTGCTTCATCTGCATCACAGTATATCTTATTGGCATATCAGTATAGCTTAATGGCCATCGGCTAGTAGCAGTGTTGAGCCACATCGATAAATATTATCGATAGTCATCAGGGCCGCACTTTGGTAAGTCGCCATTTTAGTTTACAGTTAATGTTTATGTATACAGCTTGTTGTCGTAGGTATGACAAGTCCTCTAGTACTGCCTTAGTCATTGGATTTGGACGTATCGGTTTCTGATTTATTTAGCAAATACCGGTTTTTCTAATTACCGGTTTTCTTGTACTATTGAATTATTGAATTTATTTTCAAACAAAATTTAAATAAATTTCAGAGATCAATATTTTTAAATTATAAACAAAAATCTTCAATCGAAATCATATAGAAACCTATAGTATAATATACTAACAATAACTATACACTATTTAACTGTGTTTGATCCAGCAACACCTAAAACATACATTTAGAAATATAAATGAAAGTTAGGATAATATTATGTAAATGTTTTCCATAGGATACTACAGATTTAAATGGTCTGATTGATGGAGAAGATACGCGGTCGCCTTGCAGTATTCACTGAACGTCTAGCCTTCGCCTGTCATCGTGTGTCCAAGCATTGGCTGTCATTGCTCGTCCACCGCGCACATCACATTCGTATTTATAGTTCTCAAGCCGCGCACTTGCCGCTCTTATGTTTGGACACACCTTAAGGGTCGACCATTTTTCACTGCTAGCCATTATTGACTTTACTAATGTTGACCTTAGACTATTAACGCAAGTACTAGTTAAGTTGTTATTAATTTCTGATATTATTGCGACATTAGCCAGGTTTTAGCCAAGTTGATAACGGTTTGACAGTGAATATAATCTGCACTGGGCTTCACCGGACCTGCAATTTTTATAAATGACACATATACTATAACTTTTATTTAAATTCATCTGCTGTTCCAAAGTCTTCGATACTTCCATACTGAACAACTGCACAGGAATACAGCTTACCTGTAAAATATTCAAATACTATTTTTGTTGTTATAAAATATTAAGTTTTATACTGCCACTGTACACAATGTGGGATATGAATCTATATGTATATGAAATCATAGGTTCATGAAACCACTAGATAATGCCTGCAACTGCATGGACTGCATGGATTCCTGCAGCAATCTGTTATTTTTTGGGATGAAAAGTTGTCTTTTTAGGTCCCTGGGATGCAATACAACGTATCTGTATTCAAAAAGGCCAAGGAAAAAAATCTCGAGTTTTCTAAGAATAAGTTGTCAGTTTAGCCCTGAGTATGTTGCTGTCTTACCGTACCGTAATGCCTCTGAGGGCATTAGTGCTGCACCTGATTTCTCACAGATGGGAGTAAGGGATAATAGAGTTATTGGCACACACACACACACACATGTGCACTATAGTATTATTATCTTTTGCATTGTTAGCTAGTCTGAGGTGGTTAAAATTTAGCAATTATAATGTTAATATACTTACAATAGACTAGTGCCAAACCACACTGCACTGACACTACATCATGAGCCCACTTCCTTGATGACTTCTTAAGCATGGGTGAGCCAGTTTATAGCCATGTATTCTAAAAAAATTAATTTGTTATATAAGTACAAGAGTATAACAACAGTCCAGTCTACCTCAATATGTAGAATGTTTCCAGCATCAATGTTTAATAAATCTGACATTCTGATAAGAACTATATCTGCTTGTTAGAGCAAAATCTCAGTCTCATTAAACACATTTTCCATACCATTAATTTTCTTTACTAATATTTATTAAAATTTAATTGTTTATTTTAATTGTTTTTCAATCATTACACTTTACATACAGTAATTGATCTTGAACAATGAGCTGACCATTAATGTACTTATTAAGTAACTAATTATTCTGTAACAGTACGCAGAATAGTATGCAGAAACAAAATATAATAAGACATCCCACAGCTGGGCACATGCCTCCTCTACTATATGTGCCTTGCCTCTCTCATAGTAGAGAGGGAATTAGAGCTTAGACCTACCACTCTGCGAATTACGCAGACCCAAAATTGACTTGAGACAATTATTAATACAATGCAGGTTGGCGGACTTTGACAACTATTAAGTATCATGTTAGTGATAACTGGGACCGATGGCTTCACATGCTCTCCGAGAAACACCGCCAACTTCCTAACTCCGGGCTACTACTGAGAATTTATAGTCAGAAAAACCCAAGACTTAAATATGGCCAGATCTGGGACTCGAATCTGGAAAGACCAACAAGGCAGTTATAGTAGATAAAATACTATATAATATAGTACAGATGGCAACCCTACAAGTACATTTATTAAGCATAACACTTGTCTTCATCCCAGTATAGGAATTTGGTAAGTATCTTGGTCCAGTAGCTCTTTTATCTCGCATCTTCCATCTCTCTTTCAGCATGTGTACTGTGGCATTCATGAAGCAAGTTCTTCTGAAAATAATTGTTTCAAATGTTGTAGTATAATGTTTTCAAAGGCATGTCTTCAACTGCAACTGTTTTACATTATTTTCTTTAATGGATGGATGGACGGATCAATTTCATAATAAGGGATGAAAGCGACATATTGGCGCACACACATGTTCACTATAGTATTATTATCTTTTGCATCTTTATCTAGTCTGGGGTGGCTAAAATATAGTAAATACAATGTTAATATTATTATACTTACAATAGTGCCAAGATGAGTGCCAAATTACACTGCAATGACATTACATCATGAGCCCACTTCCTTGATGACATCAAGCATGGATGAGCCAGTTTTTAGCCATGTATTCTGAAAAAATTTAATTTGTTAGTTTAGTACACAAGTATAATAACAGTCCAGTCTTCCTCAATTTGTAGAACGTATCCAGGGTCAATTTTTAATAAATCTGACATCCTGAATTTAATAATAACAATTTTTAATAACCACTACATCTGAATCTCAAAATCATAAAAGGCATTTTCAATATGTACCATTATCAATATTTATTAAGATACACCAAAAAATTTACAAAACTAAATTGATAATTTTTCATTGTTTTTCAATCATATACAGGGTCCCTGTGAAAAGTGCAGTGTACAGTCCAAGGAACATAATTACTGGTACCTAAAACTATCATAAATGGATACCGCGAGGTCACAGTTCGGGCGAACCACTAGTCGTATTTACGTTCGGCTTTTGGAGCCAAACGCACATATATACACCATCGTCTTTAATAGGCCTATTACACTGCACTTACCACAGGGCCCTGTGCCGGGCTTTTGCACTTAGAACATTTTTTTGTTGTATGAGGATGTTAGTTTCATAACTCCCTAAAGGATGGCGCTCATGGTGCTTATCTTGTACTGAAAGTATGTATACATAAAAGTCTGTGATCAGGGTCTGTGATGATGCTGAACTAAGTGTTCGTTCAGAAGCTTATATTTTAGATAAATTAATGATTTTGCCATTTATTTATACACAAAGCTAATAATATATAAAACTTTTTTTTTGAAGAGAATATGAGTTATCTTAGATAATTTATACAGATTTATCTGTTATAAATTAAGTTTAGTGGAATGAGTTAGAAGTTTAATGAAACATTTGTGTTTTAATTTCCAAACGTGGACAGCCGCCATTTTAAAGTTTGATATTCGACATTGACATTGACGTTTTCTGGCATGCCGGATGCCGGGTGGACAAAATTATTATTTTTTTGATAAATTCGTTACAATGTGAAACTATATTAATAGAGTGTGTATTATGTGTGTACGATGTGAAAAACATGAAACTGTGGAGTAATTGTTATACTTTATGTATATTTTTTGTAATTGAGAATATAAGAGAAAATTATCAACATGCGTTTCATTTACTAACATCTGAACATCTTTACAGTTTGTGTTTATCGTATAATAATTTATCTTAATTATTACAAGATCACATAATTCTGCAACTATAGAATTATGTGATCTTGTAATAATTAAGATAAATTATTATACAATACACTTTGTAATATTATATAGTACTATAGCATTGTGCTATGGATATATATATACATATTTTAGTTGGACAACTTCCCATTAGATGTCGCTGTACATGGAAAGTCGAGTAGCAACTCTATACCAGTATATTTAATGTACTCTGTGGCCCTGTGATAAGCGTGGGCGTAGCCGCTAGATAGAGCGTCTCATATTACACAGCAATAAGGATCAAAATAGGGACCCTTAATCCCTAAATTTTATTACACTACTCTGAATCAAAACTAAGGGTCCCTGTGATTAGTGCAGTGTAATAGGCCTTTAAGTTAAACCACTTTTTTCAGCTTTATTGTACTCTGTGCTAAGCTACGAGCACAGTTATAGGCCTATTACACTACACTTCACACAGGGACCCTTACACTTTCCTCAGGGCCCGGAGGAAGTGCAGTGTAATAGGCCTATTACCACTTAGTCCAATTCTGATTTCGTACGATTATGGATTGTCTGACCTCTATGAACTTAGAGGCATCGACCAGGAAAAGAAGCTCTATAGGTCCAACTAAAAAAGTAATACACTGAGCAGGGCAAGAAAACTATTTTCGCGCTCTGTTACTCCTTGGCATTAGCGTTACTCATTTCGCTCACTTGTGGTATTATCACAGTATTATTATTACAATGCCTACTCTATGCTTTATATTCTTACTCTGTGCAAGACTCTTATGCAAGTAATAGGCCTATTACACTGAACTTATCTCAGGGCCCTGTGCTAAGGGTGGGTGTGACCTTTGATTTTATATTATAGGAGAGGATATGAAACATCATATTTAAATTTAAGCTTCCGGTAAGTAAAAATGGCGTCTGGCCGGAGCTTAAGCTAAAGGTTAGGGCTGGTATTATCGATACTTATATAATCGATATATAAAACTATCACAAATAAAATTAATAAATAATTAGACAATATTTTGAAAAAACACTAGTTTATATAAATTACGAATATTTATATTTTATTCGTATTTTCTAATGAACTAGCTGATGCCCGCGGCTACGTCCGCGTGAATTGAGTTTTTTTGGTTCCCGCGGTAAGTCTTGAATTTTCCGGAATAAAACTAGCCGGCATGTTATTCCAGACTATAATCTATCTTTGTCCCAAATTTCATAAAGATCAGTTCAGGCATGAGTAACAACATCATCCATACATCCCAACTTCGCGTTCATAATATGTGTTAGTATAGATTTATATTATTAGTTCATGTGAACCTTTTATACAACCTTATAAACACTGTTTCATAATATAAGTTGGAATTCCTAGATATTATAAAAAAAAGGTTACTGAATGTGATGATATGAATAATAAAAGTAGACTGATTTTAAAATTGATTTATTTCAAAAATTTATAAAAATGCATACAGATAGTAAAAAAAATCACGATTGCAGCGCAGCGCTGTAGTCTTTGACCATAAAATATATCTAAGAACTTTCTCACAAGCTATACATATCCAATGCAAAAACCGCATCTCAATCGGCCCAGTACTTTTTGAGAAAAATGGTAACATTGAAGAATAAAAATCACGATTGCAGCTCAACTTGATGGACTATGGTCCTACATATCTAAGAACCTTCTCAGAAGTTATGCATATCTAATTCAAAAAACCGCATATTTATCGGTCCAGTAGGTCCTTAGGGCAACCACATATACCGTCTCCGTTCCGTCGTGGATACAAAAATGATTACTCAGAACAACAACTGACAACAACACAACACAACAACAACAACTGAGCACTTCACCATAGTTGATTACATAAAACTAAGCAAAAACACATGAAAAAATTCAAAAAAACAGCTAATTATTCACAACTAACACACCGGAAGCACTACAGACGCCATTTATAGTTGGCAAAAAATTGGCTTCAATAGCTAAATTTGATGACGTCATATGACAATTGCGTGACACATTCACGCAATAACATAATACACCTGTCTCGTTCTAATAACGTAGCTTTTAGTAAGTAAGAAAAGTTAAATCATAGTTTTACATGTTTTATTAACAAAATGCATCGTATAACTATAATTGAGTAAAACGCAACATATCTCTCCTATATATAAAATCAAAGGGTGTGACCGCTATTTACAGCGTCGCTTATTACAAAGCAATAAGGTCCAAGTTAGGGACCCTTCCTCCCTAAAGTTTAGTACACTACACTGCCTAAAATTTAAGGGCTCCTGTGTTAAGTGTAGTGTAATAGGCTTATAACTTATAGGATAGTCCTCTGCTTAATAGGCCTTATTACACTGCACTCTTTACAGGGCCCTGTGGTAAGGGTGAGCGTGACCGTTAGGTATAGCGTCGCTTATTACACAGCACCTTGGACCAATTAGGTACCTTATTCACCGATTTAAGTGGAAGGGTCCCTGGATTAAGTGCACTGTATTATTTTATTATTATTGCTGTGTAATAAGCGACGTTTTAATTAGCGGCCACGTCCACCCTTAGGTAGGGCCCTAACTTTACAAGTGCAGTGTAATAGGCCTATAACTTGTCTCTGGGACAGTCTTTACTCTACGATAGCAGCTGAAGAAGAATCGCTTGTTAGTTGCAATCAAGCCGTACAAACTCGAGGGTCAAGCAGATGTATCAGTCTGTCCCTGTCATTTTGTATGGCATAACCGGTCCCATCTCTTTCTAACAAAAGCGAATTCTAATTGGTCGAGTCAATTTTAAACCAGCCAATAAGAAAACAGGAAGTTTTTTAAATCTGCCAATAAGAAGCCAGCTAGCCATTAAGAAAATAAAAAAAACATGGCGTTTTTCTCAAAGAGATTCAAAGCAAAGCAATTTTTCTGTTGCGAGAACTGTAATTATTGTGCTAGAATTTCAAAGTTCCAAAAGAGTGCTTTTATTTTGATTCTATTTTGTTTTAATTTATAGATGTATAGTATGTTTTATGCTTGGTATTCTGCTAAAATGTGATCTTCTAAACTTACGAATTTTGAAGTGCTGAAATAGGTACCTAATTTATCCACGATGAAGCAGTGTTTTGTACTGGGTGTAAAAACACCCTTAATTTACGCATGGTACCGTTTACAAATGAATCTAGGTGGAAGGCGTGGTTATTTGGATCTCCATTTCTTCGCAAATATCCATAGGTAAGTCCTTAGTTATTAGGATAACTTTATGATTAATATCAGATGTAATCCCTTCCTTGAATTTGCAAAACAAAAATGGGCGAAGTTTTTAGAAGTATTTCGTATTCAATCAGGTTAACTCGATGTAAGAGTTCTAAATCAGATCCCATCATCTCGCATTCGCATTATCTCGCAGATGGACACGGTTACCTACCATTCAATTTGCAATAAGACATTGATGTAGAATTTTAGTACTCATTCTATTTCGATGCACTAAGCAGTCTGATCCATCTAAGAGTGATTAAGTCCCACATTGTATGTCTTCTCAAAAAGAGGTAATTCTGTACCTGATTGTAACTATAAGACTTGTTGCCTACAAATGAGTCCCATGTGTGATGTGAGAGTTCTAAAATAAGAGCAGATCCTACTGAACACAACACGACTGTTGTACTTACAAACAAGCAAGTCCTATGTGAGGAATGATAATACTGAACTGTACAGTCTATTTCCACAACTACAAATCTAGTACATCCCTATCATACAAGTACACCCATTCAAAATGTAATAAATTTAGAGTCAACTGAGCCCTATTCCATGTAGTTCCATGCGTTCTGATATTTCTGCTTTACAGAGCACTCCAGTACATGTAAAATCACATTCTATTTGTCATAAGACACATGTACAGTTGTATTTAGTTCTCAGAGTTCAGTTAATTGAAAATGAGACCCCTCATAAGCAAAAGCTACATGTGGGAAATCAAATGTTAAAAATGAAGTTATAGAATATGACTGAGATATAATAAACTAGCTGATGCCCACGACATGGTCCGCGTGGATTGAGATCTTTTAGTTCCCCACGGGATCTCTTTAATTTTGGGGTATAAATAGTAGCCTGTGTTATTCCAGACTATAATCTATCTCTGTGCCAAATTACATCCAGATCTGTTCAGCTGTTCTAGAGTGATTGAGTAACAAACATCCATCCATCCATCCAAACTTTCGTATTTATAATATTAGTATAGATTGAAATGAAAGTCACTCTCATGGCCTTCTAAAGTAAAACTTTTTATTAAAAAGTATCCTCTTCTGAGTAATTTTGGATATATATTATTGGACTCAAATTTATATTTACTATACTAGATTCATAGATAATATAAAATAGATTCATAATCTATATAAATTGAGTCTAAAATGTTACAGATTCTTACAAAAGCACAGTTACCAAGTAAAACTACTGTAGGCTCTACGTTAAGTAACATGCCTTTGAGACTAGATATATAGACTAGGCAGCTAAGAACCAAAATTCAATGGGATTGCAGTGTGTATTGTTCCACATCTACTCAAATGTTTTCGTAATAATTTCCAGAAAAAGCCCCTGCTGATTGGAACTCAGTGTGCTGAGTGGAAGTACATTGTAGACCTGTATGCCTCAGCGCATAGGGACCATGGCGTGAGGGGTCGTGCGAGAGCTACGAAATTAACAGACAAACATATTATCCAAATTCTTATGACAAGATGAAGGCAAGTATACTTAAAATCCATATCTAATATTATAAATGCGAAAGTGTGTCTCTCTCTGTCTCCTACACTTTCACGGGTCATCTGTTTAACCGATTTTGATGAAAGTTGGTACATGGATAGGTTGTATTCGATTTATCCCTGAAAATCAAAGAGTTCCCGTGGGAATGAAAAAAAACATTAATTCACCTGGACGAAGTTGTGGACATCATCTATTAATACAATAATAGTAATATAATTAATTGAATTTTTTTATGTTACTGTTGCATCAAATTAATAATAATTTGAATGATAGTCACTACTAGTTAGTTCTACCCAGGCCAGGCATGCATAAAACACATCTCAGAAAAGTTATATGTGTGTGACCGGGGATCGAACCCCAGACCCACACTAGGAGGCTGAAGTAGGCTATCACCTCTTTCAACATTTGTCTGTTTTTTTAATTTTAATCAAATTGGAACTTTCAACTTTACAGGTCAAATTTGCTGCACAAGTCTTCAGTAAAGGGGTATAATATTAATATCCACTGCCTTGACGAATAAGATGACGACATATGAAGAGCTGCAAATAGTTCATAATTATTGTGTTTTGTCTGTTAACATTGATAATGGCTTTTTCACTGCAGAGGTCATGTTATTCAAAAACGATTTGTTTGACAGCTTGAACTGTTCTGGCCATACTAGAGGCGAATTATCTAATTCTTTGTCCTTAAATTCAACTCATTTAGAGAATCAATGAAATTTAAAGCTACTCTACTCTATTCTAGAGAAAGTATCCCGATCTCGTTACTAAATTTCATTAACTGTTAAGCATCTTTGGGTAAGTTTAAAAAAAAGTTCCAGGTGTTAAATTCTTATGCCTGAAGCATCTGAACCAGGATCCTTTGGATTTTTTTTCTCTCAAATAAGAGGTCAGGGTGGTGCTAGCATACATTCTGACTGTCATAATTTTGTTTCATTGTTCAAAACATTACTAATCAATAACATAACGACTGGACAATCTTTGTATTCTAATTGCACCGCTGAAAATGATAAGATGCTGGGTACTCTTAGTTGCTTAATTAATAGACCAAAATTAGACATCCAGTATAACAACTTTAGTTCTGATGTTCAAAATTTTAATTTCAATGAAAATTGTATTCCTTCTGAAAACGTTTTCCAAACTCAAGCTGTGTCTTATATTGCTGGTGCAATTTGCAAACATTTATTTCCAAAGCTTAATTGCCATCGTGATTATCAGAATTGTAAAAGTACAACTATTGTCCAATGAAATTGAACCATTTCATTCTTTGATAGAATTGAAAGAATTTGACTCAAGTAATAAGAAGTTATATTACCCATCCAATAATCTCTTATCTCTGGTTTGGCATTGTATATATATTAACATTGCCAAAAATTTGTAAAGTTTTCATTTACACAGATTTAATCAATAAATTTGAATGTTTAGATACATCTTTTTTAACATGCTATGAACATAAATCAGATTTTTTGAAAGCCTTTTGGCTATTTGTGATTAGAATGCAAGCAATGGTGTATTAACTTCAATAGAAGAATGCACAATGTAGATTCTAGACAAAAAGGAATGGAAATGGAAGATATGCTAAGGACAAATGTAACTAAGGGCGCTAGCTGTAGAACTTCACGACGCCAAAGTCATTAATATCTGCATACTATTTAATTATGTTTGTCAGTTTACTGTTTTGCAATTGTTCGCGACTTTGTCCGCTTGGATTAAGGTTTTTAGATTCCCGCGGGAACTCCTTTAAAAGGCCTATGTCCTTCCTTCGCATACAAACTTTCCTTATACCAAATTTCATAAAAATCGGTTGAATAGATGGGCCGTGAAAGCGTAGCAGACCGACACGGACGGACAGACAGACAAAAAGACACACTTTCGCATTTATAGCATAGTATTGCTATCTTTAGCTATCTTAAACGTTGCCGTTTCCATTCTCAATAGTGTTGAAATAATATTTCTTGTTGATCAAGTTGCCCTACTGGAGAAACCAAGTTTTTTATAAAACAGTTTGATGTAAATTTTGCAAGCTTAAAGTATTTATGCACATATTATAATATTATACTTTAAAATTGAAATACAAATTGATTTGGTCCATTTTTTATAATATAGGTTGTTGGTTGCTACAACTTTTATGTGAAATTCTTCTACTGTTATAAAGAGTTATTTTTAATTTTCTAATAATTAGCTTGCAATGTTCTTGTATCACATTTTTATCATAACTGAAACAGGGCTGTAATTTATTTCATTGTAGGTAATTGATAGGTAATAGATTGTATTTGAAGACTACACGGGAAAAACAAGGAATGACAGTTACAATACTAATTTTAGTTAACAGTGCTTATGGCATTTTAGTGTGTATCAATAACCGTGGCTGTCAGAGGCTATGAATGTCTAATTATGACTGTATCTCTTTATATTTCAAAGAAAATTATATTTTTAGTCATAAGGTTAATATTAAAGTTTTAATTTAGAGACTTGGATTCCGCTTTATTCAAAGTTATCCTTTTTTATCCCGTGTAGTCATCGTTTGAGGTAATGGTTTTAATAATTTTCATGTACTTAATTTTGTTTGTTTCAGTTCAGTTCAGTTCAGCTCCTGAACAATTAGATGTTTTTTTTTGTGCATTGCATAGGTATTTCCCCGCTTCATATATATACCAAAGGTGGTGCATTAAGTATATTAATTTAAAAGGGCAAGATTTCTTAAATTTTTTTTCCTTAATTTCTACTTAACCGATTTCGATTAATACCTTCGTTGATTACCTATCACCTTAAAGCTTAACAGGTTATGAAAATGTGGCTATGGTATGCATGGATTATTTTCAAAATTGTTAAAACTTTCCCCTTGTTCACAGCCCAGGTCTCATTATAATATAATATTATTTGACTCAAATAGATCTTGATATTATGATGGCTATTTAAGTAATCACTTTCATCATTGCTTTATTTAGAATTTAAAATCGTCTTATGGCTGTGAAGAAGTTAACTGTATTTTGTATAAATAGAATCTAAAGTCCCTGTTAGAAATCTAATTAGCGACCGCAGTTGGTACAAAATTTCAGTCTTAACAAAGAATAAAATCCAAAATAATACTCTTTGATATCACTGAAATTTTGTATATTATAATATATTATTATTGAAGTGAAACTTCTTTTGAAATTGTTGTGATGTATAAATTCGATGAAACGAAAAAGCGACACTAAAAAGAGACAAAACATATTCACTAAAGGATTTAGCTTGCGAGAGAAAGTGATAGGATACAAGTTATATTTGTCTGATGCTCTGATAGGCAATTTTTCTGAAGTTTCACTTCTGCCGCGTGATTTGTACACTTACGCTTTTTTTAATGCTAAATGAGTGGCTATGTATTATTTTATAAAAATCTATTTAACAAATAAAAGCTGTTGAGTTTCTTGCCGGTTCTTCTCAGCAGACTGCTTTCCGAACCGTTGGTAAATTAAAAATTAAAATAATAAAATTACTATTATTGATATTCTAATTTTGTTTTATTTTTCTATTAAATCTATTTTTATGGCTACTAGTAAATATAAAAAACCGGTAACTAGTGAAAATCGGTAATAACAAAAATCGGTACGCATCGATTAAAATAGCATACCGTTTTTCTAAATTATCGATTCGAACCCAGAGCCACACCAGAAAAAACTTAATACTACATCCGTTTCCGATCTCCCACCACTCTAAATTTGTTCTATATGTACATAGTGTTAGAAAGAAATCACGTCGGGGAGATGGATTGTGTTATAGGAGAAAGCAGGAAACAAGATAAATTAACAATGGCCAAAATTATATATATTCCTTGCCTCCCCCAACGTCTGAGCTTCATCTTAGTAAGCTATCTTTAATCTATGGACTTGCGCGTCTTCTTCTTTTTCTGGTCGGTGGTTGCAATGTTTACTGTTTTTGGATCCCAATATCAAAGTAAATAAAGACAATAGTGCTACTCGACCTAGTCTATTCGTTTTTCCAGAGAAGACATGAATAAATAGATACGGTAAGTTGAGTTATTAATAAATTAATGGTTAATGCTCTTTGTGGCTACATGATAATTATTAAGAACCATAAAATCTCGTCTATTGTTCAATAAATTGTTTGATTACTACCATTTTGTAATATATGATTCTTAGAAAATTATCATGAATTATGAAGAGATTATAATATATGTACCTAGCTAACCAAGCTAGGTACCTATATTATGTCTAGATCATCAATATGCAAGCAGCTATTTTACTGCTGTCTGCATTATTGAAACAATCATGAACCACATGCAATCAATGTGTAAATAATAGTTGATTTTTCTTAGAGTATTAGATAGTAGTTAATAACAAGGCATACATGATATAAAAGGAGAGTAGGCAAATATATGAGTTAGTCCAAGAATGGTGAAGGGTGACCAAATGAAAGGGTATAATGCAGACTTGAACAATGTAGGTGGGCATTAAAATTGGTTGAAGTGATATCATAACTCAAGTGATACATACTTAGAGTTTATTAGTTTTCTCTGCTTTTATATAGTTATAGTGTATTAAAGTAGTCTTCTACTTTACAATTTTCATTATATATTGTGATTCTCCATAAAGTGCACACTAGGTTTAACTAGGTCCATTTTCATTGACAGCATTTCTTTCAATGCAGTATTACATTTTCCTGAGTATTAAATACACTGTTTAGGTATGGATTAAAATTGTAGATCAACTGTAGAGTGAGAAGGTATGAAATTTGACACAATTCAGAACAGTCACATTTAAAGTAGGTAAATATTCACCTTAAACTGCACTTACTAATGAGTTAAATTAATCAGTAAGGGTCTTAAGTAGTCGGTTATTTTATCATCATAAAATAAAACAAGTCATAATTAAAAAAACTAAAAAACACAACTGCCCTGCCAATAAACAAACTAAAAAGTTAAAAATCTAAAGTTATTATTATCTTATTCACATTTTTATTAAATGATATTTTTTTGTGAATCTCTGGATGTTGAACTACAGTGTATATTTTTGTAATCTACTCATCATTTTCTAGATGATGATTATATAGTTAATCTTATTTTCTTTGGTTTTTAATGGGGGACCATGGTCACCCCGTAATTTTTTTAAAAATTTTACTAGCCTATTCACCCGGAATAAGCTAGGGATTCTAACTATACATCATTTATTAAAATCGGTTCAGGTGTATAGAAGTTATGGTGGAATAAACAAACTCACATACATACATACATGAACCCTGAAAACAATATACTCTGTTTTCAGGCAGTCATATAATAAGGACTTGTTTGTAATGGGGATGAAGGCTAAAAGATAAGTTTGGTACAGTGGTCGTCAAAATTCCTTATGTAAACAAGAGGGCTTGTCAGTAGTCATTTTATGGTACTAAGTAAGCAATGAGGAACTTTCCAGCCTACGTTTCTCAGAAACAGCATATGTGATGCTGAATTACTACCTAGTCCTAAAGATATAAGAGTGCAATTAGGTGATAAGTACCTTAGTATGGCTCTATGGCCTGAAGACGGCCGCTCTACTAACCGGTGGCTCCAGGCCGCTGCGCCAGCTTAAACTTAGAGGGCAAGACGTAGAGTGGCAGACCTCAAAGCGGTATCTGGGGTGTCACATCGATCGGAAGCTGGGTATGGCTCCCACAGTAGATCATGTGGTTTGCCAGGCAGCAGCGCCCCGTTCAATGCTCCACTCACTATCGATAAGAACCAAACTGAGAGTCTATGGAGCCTACGTTATTTTCGTCATCCTTTAGTTCAGTGTCAACCATTAAGTATTGCTTTTACAATATTCTTATATTTTATGCATCGTCTACTGAACCATTGCCTCATAAATATAAATATATACAGTAATATAGCGGTCGCCCGCGACTTCGTCCGCGTACAATTTCTGATTTCCTATGAGATTTTCCCGCTGCAAAAAGCCTAGGTAGGTATATAGCGGCTAAAACTAATAGGTAATAACCTAAATGCCGATTTTAAAAACTTATAAGCTATGTGCAAGCTTCCAACTCCAATTTCACACCATTTGCACCAAATTGCTTACACAGGTTATTATTATTTAAAACTAATAACCTACACCTTATAAAAAGACTATAATCTAACGGTTTTTGCAATCTTACGGTGACATATATATAGATTTAAAAATAAACAAAGAAAAAGTCTCTTCTTCGTGTCCTTGTCAAACACTACGTGGGGTCTGCACATTTCTGTTTCTTCAACTCTCCTCTGTCATTCGTCCTTCCTGTTATATCCTTTTCACAATATACATCGATCCTTTCTTAGGTTTTCTCTTTTTGTGATTATTGTAAAACTAGCGATCCACCCCAACTTCGCACGGGTCGCACTAATCATCATAATAGTCCGTACCCAATAATAGCCAGTCGGCACTGGGAAGCACAACCCCGCATTCCACTGAAGGTCGCGGCAGCGCCTATCTTTCGCGTTATTTTATTTAAATGATATCTTCTAAAATATTCGTCTAAATTAAATGGTGGAATTTGGTCTATATTTAATATTTAGATGACCAACAATTTTATTTTGATAAGGATTAATACTATATCGGTTAAAACACCTTCGAAAGTAAAGCTTTTTTTTAGACCAAATATAAAAATCATAAAAATGGTTATTGCGAGACAACCTTAAAACATATATCCCATGGCGAACTTTTTAAGAGGAACAATTCCACCATACATTGTTTTCGTGTAACTTTTACTATTTACGCAGCGCACGCCACGGAAGCTCTCAGATGAGACGATTTTTTCCGACTTAATTCACATTATTGCAATTTTCGTAGGAATCTAAAATTTTATTGAAAATCAAATATAGCCTGTGTTACTCGCTGATAATGTAGCTTTATTTAAGTGAAAGAATTTTTAAAATCGGTTGAGTAGTTTTTGAGTTTATCCATTACAAACAATCAAACAAATCTTTCCTCTTTATAATATTAGTATAAAAGTTTCGATTATTTAAGTACTTAAAATATCTTTGTGGTTTATTATTGTTCTTATTTTTGGTTTATACAACTTAATTTTTAAAAGCATATATAATAATTATGTCTTGTGGCGTACGTACTTACCATTTGCTCTTTAGTTTGGGTTTTTTTTTTATTTTTTCTCTTAAACCCCCCAATATTTATTTTTCGGGGTCTTCGAAATACTTAGATAATATAATATTGAAATATTTAGATAATATATTATTTAGCTTGGAAATTTATAATGTTTTGTGTAATAAACAAGCAATAAAAAAAAAAATTAAAACCCACGACGAACTGCAGCACTAATAAATAAAATTAGAACTTCTCAAGACACAATTATCTTCTTAGATGCTATAGGTAGTTTTTAGGCCCACTAGTTTTTCAGAAAAATAGAAAAATGGTAACCACGATTGCAGTGCCCCCTTGTTGACCAGCTTGGTGGACTATTTCCAAACGGCAAACCCTTCTCATTCCGAGAGAAGACTCAGTAGTGAGCCGGCAAAGCAAATAATAAAACCCTGTTTGCACTATGGACTGAACAGTGGGCTATGGCCGTAAAACATATCTAAGAACCTCAGAAGCTACACATCGAATGCAAAAAACCGAACTATAATAGGTCGTATAATTTCCCCTGAAAATGATAACAAATAATAATAATTATTCGCTTTCATCTCAAACTAAAACCGACTTCAAAACTAGACCATAAGTACCAACTTAAACTAAAAAGTAAAAAAACATGATCTGGGTATATATTTTGTTGATTTTCTCAACAAGCGCTATATCAATTTCGATAAAATTTATATGGGACCACCTCTGAAGTATGATCTACCAAACAAAAAAGAATCATCAAAATTTATTCATGATTAGCGGAATGATCGAGTAACATATCTACATACAAAAAACATACAGTCGAATTGAGAAACTCCTCCTTTTTTGAAGTCGGTTAAAAAGTGCACAAACAAACGCAAAAAACATGCCTTAGAGGTTGTGCGTTTGTTTATGTTCATACCGACCGTATACCGACTCCGTTCCGTCGTGGGCAAAAAAACTTTGATAATATTTTGCAATAAAGGTCTAATAGGTCATTAGGAAATGTATGATCTTCAATGATATTTGTCTGACTCGATAAAGGTACGTAAACAAAGGTAAATGATTAATAACGAACTTAGTTATTTTCAAAAGCACGTAAAATAATTATAATTAATTATTAATGTGTGCAAACATGAACGGACATAGGACGCATGCTTCCGCTTAACTATTACACTTGAAATTGGTTGACTGTAATTAATAAAGCTTACCAATAGACCGAGACACATTTAAACGAACTCTTAAAATAGTGAATGTATGACAGAATTTTAATCTATCCCTGAACCGCTGAACAGATTTTCATCAAACCTACGTATAAGTAACTATAAGTACTAAGTTAAGTAGGTAAGTACCAGCCCAGCCATTTAAATCGGTATCAGATAATTATACACACATACAATCAGCAGTCAAAATAACACCCCCCTTTTTGCGTCAGGTTGGGTTGCATTTGCAAATGTAAAAAAGAACTAGGCAAGTACGACTCAGAGCACACAGGGTTCCGTATCATGCTTACAAAATTCCATGCCTACCGTAATAAAAATATTATTTTTGTGTGATTTTTTCTTTCAATATACTAGATTCAGTTGGTTCGAAAACTTAAATTCGAGAAATGAAGAATATATGTCTCCGTAAGATTGTAAAAACCGTTGGATTATAATCTAACTCGCGAAATTGCAAACTGTCGAAAGATTACAATTTATTATTTAACATATTATTTTCCGGTAGATTGTAATCTGATAGGTATATAAACCCGATAAAAGCTATGTGGGCTCCTCATTATTTATGTCGAACCCTAACCTAACCTACAAGATGTTCAATGTCAAAATTGACACTCAGAACATTGAACAGTTCACAATCTTTCGACAGTTTACAATTTCGCGAGTTAGATTATACTCTTAACGGTTTTTACAATCTTACGGTGACATATATATACAAGATATAATATGAATACTAGTCCTGACTAACTAATCAACGTACAGGCAAAACAGCTGAGGTCAGAAAGCTTTAAAGTTTATGTTAACCTACACAGCGTCCGCGAAAGTTGGTTGCTGAATATGTACCTAATTCGTAAGTACAAAATAAAATCGAAATCTTTGACGGTTATTATTTCGTAAACGGTAAGTAGTTAGTTTTTCCAAAAACTTAAAACCTCTTATAATAATTATTTAAAAATACAAAATTTGCAATATAAAATTTGTGAAGACAATAATTTTTATCCGAAATTTAAGGAAGGTACTATGAAAAGATTAATTTTAATGTCTCAGTGAAGCGGTAATCGGTTTATCTTAAACTGTACAGCTCCTTTTCTTAATGCCTATGAGTCACAGGCGGACAGATGGACAGTTCCTTCGTTTACCACGGATCCGTAAAATGACAGATTTTCGTAGAAAATATTCGCCCTCTATTCCCCCTACCCCTACCCTTAGGTTCATGCAGGCGAGTCCTGATTGGTGGAGGGGCGTCCAGAGTCTAGGACCCAACAATGTGACCACACGCCCCACAAAAGGCTTTTTTCTCCGTACACGGCTGCGCGCGCGGCAGTCTGTTCTCGGTAGCGAAGAGTCGTTGACGGCTTTTTCGTTAACATAACAAGACCGCCGCTGATTTCCGTGAATCGACTTGTCAATTAACTACTTAGTGTCACCTAATTAACGTGTTGACTTAAGTACCACCTCTTGATTACATATAAACCCCCGACCAAAACAGAGGGATTTTATGAGTGTGATTGCTCTGTGTCTCCGTCTGTGGCAGCGTAGTTCTGAAATAGATGGACCTATTTGAGTGTAACTTATTTAGTGTTTGTAGTAGAAAACAAAAGTAATCGTTTCGGATACTCAGTCTGTCCGCCTTTCAATATCTAGTCTGAGTGTCAACAATTTTAAAAATATATATATATTTGAAATTTCGCATAGTTCTTAAAGCCTGTTACGGGCTTCATAGACGCAGAGATACATTTTAGATAATCTGCCTATTCCCTAGCATAAAAAGCAAGAGTCGAAAAAAGCTATTAGTTAGTTTCTCCTCTCGAGTGACACCTAATTGATTAGATCTTCAAATCAAGAGTGAATAGGCGTATTCTAGGCAAGCGCGCTCCACCTAAGGCTGCATCACTACTTCCAGCAAGTCTAATTAGTAGTAAAAGCGCTAGTCTATAAATTAACAATAAAAAGATTTTTAAAATCACCATTTAAAGCCACCAGTACAGTACCAGTAAAAGTACGTAAGTAACATTTACGAAATAATAATTCTCCAAGATTTTAACAACTAACAGCTTAGCATATTTTATACCTTAGTTACAGAACCCTTATGCGGGTTCTGACACTCACGTAGCCAGCTTTTTATTCGAGTTAGTTCTTCATTGTTGAAAATCTGAGAAATCTGTTTCTCATCCAGTGTAGATGTCTTAAATACTTAATTATTGATATGTATTACGTGCACAGTCTTGTCTTATCAACTTCAACCCTCACTTCTATAATGGTAACCTTAACCTGGTACTGCAACCAAGATATTACAAAATAGTCAATATATAGATATGGATAGTCCGCAAACTACTTAAATCTTATAAACCTTAGAGCAAATGGTTTTGTCATTGAGTGTTGGCTTCTATACTACTAGAGGTCGCCCGCGACTTCGTCCACGTACCATTTCTAATTTCCTATAAGATTTTCCCGCTGCAAAAGGCCTACTTTTAGCAGCTATATAGCATCGGCATAGCATTTTTATTATTTAAGACTAATAAGTCCTTAATGCTGACTTCAAAAACTTATAACCTTCATGCAAACTTTCAACCCCTATTCCACGCCCTTTTAGGTGGATAATCGTAAAATTGCTTATGCAATTTATTATTACTTAAAACTAATAACCTAAATCCTGATTTTAAAGTCTCTAACTACAAAATCATAAGACTTGCATACAAATTTTCTTAGCTCTTTTCCCCCTCTGTGGGGTAGATTTTCGTAAAATTTAAATTTAGTATTACTTAAAACTAAAAATCTTTATGCCGATTTTCAAGTATCTAACTTCAAAAACAGGACTTTCATACAAAGTTACAACCCCCATTTCACCCTCTGTGGGATAGATTTTCCTAAAATTATTTATACAGTTTATTATAACTTAAAACTAATAACCTAAATCCCTATTTTCAAGTTTCTAACATCAAAACCAACCCCTCATTTCACCTCTATTGCGGTAGATTTTCGTAAAATTGCTTATATGGGCTTATATTATTTATAGCTATTAACTTAATTGACAATTTTCATATCTCTAACTTCAAAAACAAAAGACTTTCATACAAACTTCCAACCCCTTAGGGGTGAATTTTCTCAATACTGTTTCTTAGCGACCGTCTTCACCATAGAAAGAACTTATCTTCCACATCTCAAGTCTGTATGCTTTATAGTTTCTAAGATCTCGTGTTGAATCAGTGAGTGACCTTTCGCTTTTTTATATATATATATATATATGTCACCGTAAGATTGTTAAAACCGTTATATTATAATCTAACTCGCGAAATTGTAAACTGTCGAAAGATTGTGAATTGTTCAATGTCCTGAGTGTAAATTTTTGAAATATTCATTGTATTTACGTTTTCTTGTCTCTTTCTTGTAGGTTAGGTTAGGATTCGACATAGATAATCTTCTAATTATTTATGTTTAGATTTTATCGGGTTTAAATACCTATCAGATTACAATCTACCGCAAAATAATGCGTTAAATTGTAATCTTTCGACAGTTTGCATTTACGCGAGTTAGATTATAATCTAACGGTTTTTACAATCTTACGGTGACATATAGATACCTAACACAGTGTGATTTTCCGTAAAGTGCACTTATCTTTAAGCTATACTATAAAAACCGGTCAAGTGCGAGTCAGACTCGCGCACAAAGGGTTCCGTACCACCACATCATATAAATTATTTTTGTAAAACCAGAAAGATGTCATAACATCACGTAATCAGCTGTGAAAGAACAGACTTACATATGGCGCTATAATGGTAGCGCCTGATAAACAATTAACTGATAATTAGAATGAGATAAAATTGAAAAAATTAGAAAATTTTAAATTAAGATTTTTTCCTATAATTTTTCTGCGAGACCTTGCTTTTTGCCAAATTTCATCATTCTAGTTCAACGGGAAAGTACCCTATAGGTTTTGACTTATTGGCGAGTGTCAAAATATGCAGCATTGACTGCCGTATCTTTTGATTGCGTTGAATTAGAAGCTTGATGTTTGATATTAATTTCAACTTGATACCTACTTGCGTTCTCGAGAAAAAGGTGGTTGATAGACAGATAGACAGACATACGGACAATGAATTGATCCTATAAGAGTTCCTTTTTTCCTCTTGAAGTACGGAACCCTAAAAATAATAAAAAAAACCAGATGCAGAACTAACAACCTAAAAAACCCTGTAAAAAGTCTTATAGCCTTTAAACTAAGTGGCGTATCCATTGATGTATAATTTTCTATTTAGATGGGCGTATCACTTGAAAACAAATACAGTTAACTGCTTGTTAATGACAGGCGGTATCGAAAAAAATACTACAAAAACACACATAAAATGAATGCCTAAGTTTGTTTTTCTCGTCGATGAAAACGGGCCTACTTAAAACCTAGTTTGATAATGTGCACTTTATGGAGATAAACTGTATAAATAGCGATCTTTCTTTATTAGGTACTAGCTGATGCCCGCGACTTCGCGGTTTAAGTTTATTTTTATTCCCCCGGGAAATCCTCCATTTTCCGGGATAAAAAGTAATCTATATCACTTTTCAGGTTCTCAACTATGCCCATGCTAAAAATCACGTCGTTGGTCCGTTGCGGCGTGATTGAAGGACAAACCCAACACACAAACACATTTTCGCATTTATAATATTAGTATGGTATCCATAAAGTGCATCGTGAAATGAAAATAATTAACATCGCTCTAATGAACAGTCTCTCGAATGAATAGTCTGTCAGCTTAAGACGTCGAAGTAGTAATCTTCAGCAACTATAATTACTTAGGTAGCTTCCTAAGTGTGCAACGGTGCAGTGTTTCGTATTGAGGGTGCCGGCAAAATATATCCATTTTACTCGCTTCAGTGCTCCCTACGAGATAAATCTGTCTACGTAAAATAAATTAGGTAATTTTGTTCAGGTAATGGGTGATTGCTGCTGTAAGGACAAAGCGCCGGACGAGCTGGTGTACGTACCGTCACCGGCTCGCCCGTCGTCCGCGCTGGTTACTGATCCCCACATGCGTGTACCAAGAGCTGTGGATCCAAAGCTGATTGATCAACTTATCATCGAAATGCTTACGGTGGCAGCGACACGTGTAGATTCGTAAGTACCTATATATAGGTTCTTTTGTAAGACCAAGGTATTTCGAGAAGCGTGTTATGGTGCGATTTCATAAAAATTGTGTGCAACATATTAGTTTGTGCACAAAAATTTTCATCTCGAATAGATCAGCACAAATTGTATGAGTCCATCTAGGAACCATTTTTGACTGAATTTGTGTTTTTATAGCAAGTAGTGCGAGGGTGTTACCCTCAATATGGATGATTTGGGAGTATCACTGACAAAGATTGTTGCTAAAGCATTTTTACTGTTTCCATTATTTAATAGTATATTGTGTGCCCAGGGGTGAACGACGATTTCAGAAGTTGCCTGCCTGAGCGAAGCGAGGTCTGGCATCATCCAAACTCTGAAATCGTGTTTCATCGGCACACACTATATTTTTCATATAACCTGCATTGAAAGTGCGAGTTTTATTAAAATTGTATTTCTTATTTATTTTAGTTGCTAGGTTGTTGTTTCCAAATATGATCTGTCAGTTTAGTTGATGGTTAGGTTAGGTTAGGTTAGGTTAGGCATTGAAACATGCATTTTCAATACAGGTTATATGAAGAGAAAATTTACCTGCAACTGCGACTTTGAATCTGTGTGATATACATAATAATGCGAATGTTGAAAGATATATGTACATATTATGTTTGAAGCGAATGCTCTAAGTAATTAAACAACTTGTCTCCACGTAGAAACCTTGTGAACGAAATAGTAAAGGACTTATTAGGGTTGCGTACGTAAAAGGTAGGTTTGGGTGTGACTATGTCTATCCGGTCAAATTTAGCATGTTCTAGTAACTATTAGCTACAGACTTGAAATTTAGCTAATTTTTAATCAATGTTACCCAACCTTATCGCAAATGAAATTATTAAAAAATATTATTATTACTATATTATAAAAGGGGAAATAGGGGGGTTGAAATATTAAAGAGGTCTAGATCGAGTGAGGTATCATAAAAAGAGGTCCATTCTAAAATTTTTTTTTTTTCGTTTTAAGTTTCTTACTTTTAGACTTATGGTGAAAAATTTCAGAATTACTACTTTTAAAGCGCCTAAGATTGCTAAATGAAATATCTGAAATAATTTGAGTTGATAGAAGTTTAACTTTACCCGTAAAATATAACGAAGTTTCTAGCCAGGCTAGTTTTAAGAAATCATCGTGAAATGGAGGGTCAAAATTTTAAAGTGAAGTCACTATATCGAGTGTGGTGTCATATAAAAGAGCTTCATTTGCACATTCTAAAACATTTATTTATTTATTTATTACCTATGGTGAAAAACGTCCGAATTTCTACCGCTATAAATCAGCCATAAACATTTACAAACAAATTTAGTTTTGCGGTCCAAAATAAATGGGATTTTTTTCAGATAATTTTGTTAACTTTATGCTGGAAAAATAAAATTCTTAGGCGAGGCGACGAGCGTGTGAATTAGATTAGATTTAAATTTAATTTATTTGGTCACGGAATAACTATCAATTTTGCTTTAACTCCTAAGATGAGCATGAAATGTTTAAGGTATAGTTCGCGCGCGAGTTGAATGCGTATGGTGACATATACATTACTCTACATTTAACTCGCGCGCGAACTATAACTAAAGTATTTAATTTGATAAGAATTAATATCGTATCCGTCGGAATAGTTTTCCAAATACCACATTATATGTGACTTTTATTTTTAATTTTAAAATAGGTATAGTTAGCTGTTGACCAGAAATATTCCAAGCTAGTTATTACCCGCGGCTGCGCTCGCGTGACACAAGGGAACAAAATCTGAGTTTTATGTGATAAATGGTCAATTTTTGAAGTAAAAACTTCTTAAGCCGCGTTAAGCACTTTTTGGTAGGGGGTAAAGTTGTGGATTCGCGTCACCGACACCTCGCTCCGACATGCTCGCGTTGTTACGAAAGGTCTTAAATATAAATATACTACATTCGTAATTAAATTTTAATGCCTTATTGTTATGGTTTATATTTTAATCATTTTAAATTAAAAAAAATATATTTAAAAATTCGTTTTCACTTCTATCAGCAGTCTCTGTTTTTAAAATTTAATGAGAACAACTTCCAAAACGGAACGGCGTAACGGAGCGCCATGGATCTGTTACGCCGTTGCCGCCTAATTGAAGAACAAATGCAAGAAAAACAGCATACTATCTCACAGGAACTGTCTCTTTTTCCGGGATAAAAAGTGGCAGTCACTCTCCATGAAAGTGAAAGTCACTCTCCAGGACCTCAAATATACCCATCCAAAAAATCACGTCAATCCGTTGCGTCGTTGAAGCGTGATTGAAGGACAAACCAAAAAACCAACAAACAAACTGACTTTCGCATATATACCATTAGTATGGATAAACAGATGATTTTAAACTTAACCTACTTAAAAACTAACACACTCCTTGATAGCTCAAATGTATCATGTACCTATGCCATCGCGGACTTTTCTGTAGTCCTATACTAGAGGAACAATTCTACCATACATTGTCTCGTTATATCTCAAAGGGATTAGCCAGCGTTTTCGATAAAAGCTTCCAATCTGTTAAATTTTTTTTCCGACATCTTTAACAATCGTCCTCATATTTCAACCAATTTACCCAAAAAAGCTCTTGAATCACTCCGTTCGTTGGTGAAAATCAGTTCGTAGTATCA
This sequence comes from Erebia palarica, assembly GCA_964035005.1. Classification (NCBI taxonomy): domain Eukaryota; kingdom Metazoa; phylum Arthropoda; class Insecta; order Lepidoptera; family Nymphalidae; genus Erebia; species Erebia palarica. The sequence goes on from OZ035986.1 coordinate 31,130,678, forward strand.
GGTAGTTTTGCATTTTATCGCGTTCAGACAGACAGACGCGGCAGGGGGGCTTTGTTTTATAATATGTAGTGATAGTGATGATAATAATTTATGAGAATATGTCAGTCTGCGATATCTAATTTCTTTATATCGTTTCGCTTTGCGAATTGCTGTACATAATTTAAAATTCTGAAAAAGTTGACATCCATTTTTCTGAGATCTAAATCATGTACTTAAGATTACTACGTAAGATACGCTACTAAATATTCAATGTTAAAGTAAAAATGTGTTTATTTTTACCCGCCTACACTAAACAATGGTAATGGATTTGTACAATGTACGGTCGACGTCAAAAGTCCATACATAGCTTAAAGGCTAAAACCGTGTGCAAGCAATGCTGTGAATCATTCAGATAAATGAACATTAACTGTTAATAATATTAACCTTAAATCAACAGGATAATGTTCAAACGATTTCAGTTCAATACTACCCACCCACCATAAACTGTCAATAATATCAACCTTAAGGTAATTAAATTAGGTTCAAACATTTCTGTTAAATAACCATGTCTACTGACTTTATTGACTGATTGTTTATTTCGTTGCGGCGCCTTTAATCACTCTCAGTGCCTTGGGAACATAGACCAACACCAAAAGACCTAAGCTCGTATCTCATACTGCAGTTATATATTTTGTTTTTAATAGGTTAATGTTTGTTATTGCTTATTAAGAGTCAATAATTTCTAAATGAAACATAGTAAATTGAAATGACAGCTTTAAATCTAGTTTTGTCCCTTTCCGCAGGGATTATTATGAAAGGGTTACCAATTTATGTAATGCTGTCATTTTAGTTTAGAACTTATGCACTACGGAATCAGCCTCATTTACTTACATAACATTAGGTAATCCTAAATTTATGAACACACATTTTTTAACAATAAAAACAATACTCACAGTGAAACCAGAGCTATGTTTTATCCGAGACTATATAGCTTCTGCGTATTATTAGCCTGCATTATTATTGACGATAAGAAACAGGGAAATGTTGTAAATTATTATAATATTGTAGTCTTTGCCTTTGTCAAATCCGTCAGTACTCAGTGACCATAACTAACTTCATTTCTGTCAGCGACTTTTTATACTACCCGCATTTATTATTTGTATAAACTTATCACTCAACAAATAAAAACAGAAAAAATAGCTTACACGGGATTCGAGATTTGAACAGGCAGCAGCCGCGTTGCGCGATCCGAGCAGTTCCACGCCTAACCATTGAACTCATTTAATTGGAGTATGAAATTATGGATATTACTCAGCTATTACAATATCTACAAGCTGAACGACTTATATTACTGTATGTGCGTGGGTGACCGAGTGCATGCAAACCACCTTGTTAGCTTATTCTATATGGACTTTTGACGTCGACCGTACATATTATAGATACATACATATTCATATTGTAATGTATGTATCAAAGAATTGTTGTCTGCTGCGAAAGCGGATTGGTAGACTTTAACGAAATAATGAGGTGTCATTACATTCATCTTAGGTGTAGGAGAGACTGGGTGGGCGACGCGACGTCGCAAAAATAAAACTGGCCAAGTGCGAGTCAGAGTCGCCCACCAAAGGTTCCGTAGGATCGAAAGAAACACAAATAGTTGTTATTTTAATTAGTCTCGACTCGACATCTCGACACCAATGCGTGACTATGTCATTCTTTCGAATCTATCTGGTTTTAAAATGGTTATACCGCCATTATTGCCGGTTGCCAAAGCGTTGGTGGTCGACCAGACTTGTCACGGACTGTTGAAATTGGTTGTTGGAGGTGCTACAAGCCCTTGAATTAACACACCGTTGGGTAACACATTAATTATATTAATTGTTATTCGTTAGTATAAGAAGGATTTCAACTTTTCATATATAAAACTATTAATAGATGCGAATCAATGCCGATGTCGCGGCCGGGGGTGTGCATGGGAGTTTCACTTACACCCTCGAGTGGGAGGACGTGTACAAGTCGAATGTATAAACATTTAGTTATGACACCAAATTGTTTCAGGGACGATGGATCATCGCCTGCCTCTCTCGTGAAACTACATGTAATTGCTGATAAAGAGGAGGGATGGATCCAAACAGTTACGTCCATGGTTAATGTTATCCCTTTAGAAGATCCTTTCGGGCCGACGGCTATTTCTATTTTGTTAGATGAGTGCCCGTTGCCGTCAAAGGAAACGGTAATTAAAGTGAGTATGTCCGAGTTATTATAATTTATTATTAAAAATTTCTTCGCCGTGGTGTGGAGTATGGATGATTTATAGTCCTATTACACTGCACTTTTCCAGGGACACTTACACTTGAATCAGTGAGGAAGGGTCCCTAAATTGGTCCTTATTGCTGTGTAATAAGCGACGCTCTAACTAGCGGCCACGCCCACCCTTGCTACAGGGCCCTGTAGTAATTAGGCCTATTAATTAAAAATAAAATTATTTGGATAGGTAATATACCTATTTAATTGGGAGGGTGGTGCACAAATAGGTTTGTGTGACGGCCGGCGGCGGCTTTTGGTGGTTTATTAGCACCACCGCTATATCCATCTAACATAGGTGGTGTGTACTATGTGCGCCTCGAGGCCTATTCCAGTCGATTTTACGTGGTCGAAGAGGCGCCCGCGTATGCTACAAATATTATTATGCAGGCCTTGAGGCTAGGTACACACGTTTACATAGAAGGTAAACCTTTATTAAAGCTACGCCTGTAACTTTATTTGTGTTATGATTTTAAGACATAAACAATCAGAAATTGATTTTTTTCGCAAACATGCCTGTGGGTAAATAGTCGCCTTAATTTGAAGCGGAATCATTTACCTACATTACCCTATATTATTGAATCGAGGCAGTTATTTGACCTAAATTGTTTTTTTTATCATAAGACTGCCTGAAAAAATGCCTGTATATTGTTTTCAAGGTTCATGTATGTATGTATGTGAGTTTGTATATTCCACCATAACTTCTATACGCTTGAACCGATGTTGATAAATGAGGTATCGTTAGAATTCCTAGCTTATTCCGGGTGACATAGGCTAGTAAAATTTACAAAAAATTGATGGGGTGACCGTGGTCCCCCATCAAAGACTAAAGTTGAAAAAAAATCGAATATAAGATTAACTATGTAATCATCATCTAGAAAATGATGAGTAGATTCCAAAAGTATATAACACTATATACACATATGTAGTATAGTTCAATATCCAGTGATTCACAAAAAATATCATTTATTATTTCTTGGCAGGGCAGTCGTGTTTTTAAAATTTTTTAATTACTGCTGGTTCTGCATGCAATGCATGCATGTAAGTGATGATGCAGCCTTATTAATCGGTTTCTACATGGAAATCAATCAAAACCAAATACATCGCTTGGCGGTACGGTATGTCTTTGCTGATAGGATGATAACTAGCCACGGCTGAAGCCTTCCACCAGACCAGATCAGAGAAAATTCAGAAATTATCATTTACCAAATTAACCCTGCCGGGAATCGAACCCTAGACCTCCTACTATACCACTCACCACTGCGCCAGGGAGGTCCTCAAAATAGTTTTGTGTTCACGTTGAATTCGTATAGTTCGCGCGCGTGTTTAATGCAGAGTAAATGTATGGTGACACATACATTTACTCTGCATTCTACTCGCGCGCGAACTTTAGTAAATATTCTTAGTTTATGCTTTGAATCGTCACTCGCCGACCAGCGCCTACCTGACAGCGTTTTCAGGAATACTTAATAGCGACCAGTCAATGCCGATACGTGAAGAGAAATCCTTAAAGTTGGTCTAATTTAGAATGATAATTTTGACGGATGAGAGGTGTATATAGCAATAGTGAAGGACAACAGTGAGACAGGCTGAAGCAGTACTATGCAAACGGCATCTGCCAAAATTATTATCCGAAATTAGACAAACTATAGATAGTTTTATTTGAATGGCCTTAAATTTTCAACAGGTGACAAATTTATTTGGGCTTTCCGCACAACGCGCTACTATTGGTGAATGTTCCATCCGCGTGGAGCGCAACATTTGCGTCGCCTTGGGCTGCATTGCTGAAAAGCTGGTCGGCCCTAACAGCGTAGCGATACTTACAGAGAACACCTTGGACTACTTGCTTGCGTACTTAGTATGTATAATTTTTATTTATATCTATCTATACTTATATTATAAAGAGGTAAAGTTTGTGAGTTTGTGACGTTGTAGGGGACGTGTAATCTCTGGATCTACTGAACCGATTTTGAAAATATTTTTTTTTTTGAAATGGTACTAATAGAAAGCCACATTATTTGTGAGTGTCATTGGCTATATATTATCCCGAAAAATTAGGGAGCTCTCGTGGGAATTTAAAAAACTTATTTCACGCGGACGAAGTCGCGGGCAAGTCTGCTAATCTTCTACATGAATAAAAATCAATATCCGAATGGATGTAAGCTCTTCAATATCAATCACTATTGTGTAGTTGAATGGCAGATGACTAACAAAACGCTACAACTGGTTTTTTTTGTTGATAAAACGGAGACTGTTCGATACCAAATAAAATTTAAACACAATCGAATAAGAATTTTTGAGTTTGGGCTATTCACCAGTATCTTGCTAATAAACTTTGTGATAAGGTGTTACAATATAATTACGAATTAATGTTTATTTTTATTTCAGTGTCGGAATCACGAGTCGTGTGTAGTACTATTTGCATTAATAGCTATACAGAAGTTTGCTAATACCACGGAGAATAAATTGAGAATAAAGAGTCGTCTAGAACAGTTTGAACAGCATCCTTTATTGACTCTTGAGATTTTAGCCAATAGCACCGATTGCGTATGGCGGCAGGTCGGCTTTTGCGCGAAATGGGCTCTCGATAACTTATGTGAGTAATAAGTATAATATATATATTCATACTAATTATAAACGCGAAAGTATCCGTCCGCTGCGCTTACACGGCCAATATTTTCAACAGATTTTGATGAAATTTGGTAGAGATAGATTGCATCCTGGGGAACGGCATAGACTACTTTTTGTCCCGGAAAATTAAAGACATAATCCACGCGGTCTCTAGTCATTTCATATATTTTTGATGTACTATATTCAATTATTCGTATCAATATTCTTGGTTACTTCTCGTTTACTTTGGTGATATATGTGACAACGGATCCGCGCTGGTACCATTTATACTGACCAAAACTACTAATATCAGCTTTCATATTGACTATAATCTAAATATATAAAAGGAAAAGGTGACCGACTGACTGGTCTATCAGCGCACAGCTCATACCACTAGACGGTTTGGACACTGAAATTTGGCGTTCAGATAGCTATTGTGACGTAGGCATCCGCTAAGAAAGTATTCTTGAAAATTCAACCCCTGAGCGGGTTTGGAATTTATTATTATTATTAATTATTAAAATTCTTTATTGCTTAAACAAAAGGAATACACAAAGGACATTATTACAACATTATAAACAAAAGGCGACCTTATCACTAAAGTGATCTCTGCCAGGCAACCCACATGAATGGACCGTACTTGCTGTGAGACGGGAAATCGCATGAAATAAAACATAAATACATAAACGTACATTCTAATAGTTACATACTATAACAGATAAAAAATTATACATATAATAAATATATATTTAAATATAACACGTATTATATACATAAATATTAAATTACATATGACTAATTTACAATACCTAAACACAAATAATAATAAGAACAAGTTTACAGCGATAGGTAATGCTTCTTGACACGACTTTTAAAGGCCGGTAGAGAATTTGTATGAAAATCGAACATAACGTGAGCGAAGCCGCAGACAATAGCTAGTTTACGAATAAAACATTAATCTTTCAGTCATAATCGAGGGCAGAAGCCTGTCCTACGAAACAGTGGACATGTCAGGCGTTCACGCAATACTCAATTCACGAGATGTGAGCGAGTACTTGCAAATATCGTGCAACGGACTCGAGGCGCGATGTGACTCGTATTCCTTCGAGAGTGTACGTTGCACATTCCAAGTGGACAGTGGCTGTTGGTACTACGAGGCAATGATCGTTACGCCCGGGGTAATGCAGATCGGCTGGGCGACAAGGAATAGTCACTTTTTGAACGATGTGAGTACGTATATGTGTGATACATATCCATCAGTGGCGTGCAGTTCATAGAGGCATAAAAGCACCGCTTACCCAAATGAGAATACGTCAATGCTCATTTTTCATCAAAACATCTAGTAAATAGGTATTTTGACTAACTAGTGCCTACCCTAGCTTCAAAAGCTGTGCACGCCACTGATATCCATGTCACCGTAAGATTGTAAAAACCGTAAAAAATTGTAAACTGTCGAAAGATTGTGAACAGTTTTTTTTTTATCCACTACAATTTTGCCCTTGACTGCAATCTCACCTGATGGTAAGTGATGATGCAGTCTAAGATTAGCGGGCTAACCTGTTAGGGGCATGGCAGTTATATTAAACCCATACCCCCCCAATGACCGTTCAATGTTCTGAGTGTCAATTTTTGAAATATTCATTGTATTTACGTTTTCTGGTATGTTTCGTGTAGGTTAGGTTAGGGTTCGACATAAACAACCAGGTAGGTTCTATCGGGTTAATAAACCTAACAGATTACAATCTACCGGAAAATAATGCGTTAAATTGTAATCTTTCGACACTGCGATTTCGCGAGTTAGATTATAATCTAACAGTTTTTACAATCTTACGGTGACATCCACACCAAATTACCTAATTCCAGTACGGGACGAACTGAACGCTTACGGGCCCTGAATCGTGAAAATCTTGTTATTTCATGAAGATTTGGATAAATGATAAATGATTTATTTATTTAACATAGGACAACTTGTGTTACATATGAAACGTTAAGAGTTTTCCGTACCGGTGGTAGAGACCACCTGTTCGGAAAGATATTCTACTGAGAAGAGCCGGCAAGAAACTCAGCAGTTGCTATTTTCTTCAAAAAATAAACAGGTTACAATACAACACATACGTTACGATACGAGTATTACACTGACTTGTGGGTCACTAGATGCGAGGCAGATTGCTTCCATGCATCTTAGTCGTTAATAAAATCATCAATAGTATAATAGCCTCGATTTTTATTTCAGACCCAAATACAATGGTTTTAAAATATTAGGTATAATTTTTGAGTTGTTTCTTGTCATATTATTATTTATTTAATTCACAAATAAGATACATCGTAGTTTATTTAGTTTCGTCGCGCACTTAAGCGCTTGATGGCTTGTCTGAACACTGCGCATTCCTCTACAATTAATGCAACTATGTAGGTACTAAATAAAATTTAAACAGTTTAAAATAACAGAAAACAATAACATTAAGTAATCAATACAAGAAAAAAGTACAAAGTTTAATCCAATAACAAAACCATAGTGTTAATATAATATTACTCTGAGAACAAAAGTTAATAAATACGAGTACATCAATCATTATAACTTTAAACTTATTTGATGTATGTAGTTTTAAAACAAACCTAAACTATAGACTTCTGTGCATGCAAATCATACTAGCTTTTATACAGGCTGTTTCCATATGATAAGACCTAAGATTCCATATGTAATAAATAATCCATAATTTTGTACATAACAATATTTCTTATTATTTTGGACTTAGGTAATAATATGTAGTTCTTTCGCCGAAATAGTTATTCGCTTTTGTTATAATTAATTTCCGTTCTGTAATTGCCCTTGTTATTTTATGCTGAAAATAGTTTTCTTAGTAATCAAAGCAATTTTGGACAAGTAGAATATTCTTATTTGTTTTTTGTATTCGAATTACCTTACAACATTCAAATATTGCGTCGTCGTATTGGAGAAATTTATCTTTGACTTTTTGCGGTACAATCATTTTTTAAATTCTTTTTTGAATATTATATATTTTATTAAAGTGTGTTCTAAATGTTCGTCTGTACCCACTGAGACCATATGAAACAATACTATCCATAAGGGCCGTGTACGAATATAATAATAAAGCTGTTAGTCTAGGCAACGGGACGGTTCGTTGTATGGAGACCCCCGCACTAAATCCTCAGTCGTTGAAACTTGGCAGGATTATAGTATGATATGGTAACCAAAACTTGTACAAAAATATTAAAAAAAAAAACATGCGGAAGTTGGGTATTTATACGTAAAACTTAATATTTATGACTGAATATTTTCTTGATTTCTTTTTATAATAATATTAAGTTTTATTTACACTCAAAACCGAAATAATCATGCAAAACATCGATATTTAAACCGCTTTTTTTTTTATCAAACCTAAACTGCATTTACGCGATAGTGTACCTTCCTGCTTTGACAATTATTGGGTATAGCATAAAAAACCGTACTTAATTTCTGATTTTTTATTGGATATTTATAATATACGTTTAACTCATGATACTTTATCATACTGTAAAATTATGTCGCCTGAGGAATTATTGTTGGGGTCCACTTGCTTTATTGCCTAGAGTCTAGACTATGTTCTACATCTCATTGACACCTATTTGGACAATACAAAAATTATATCGAGATAAGATGAGCATACCCAGTAATTTATTACTATTGACAAACATACCATTGTACTAAACGATTTTGTCAAAGCAATTCTATAGCGTAGCCGTTCTGTATTTACTAACTGGTCAATCAAAGCATATCTGGGCATAGTAAGTAATTAGATGGAGCTAACCTTGTTGACCTCAAAGTGAAAATGTCGTGTGTCGTGTCGTGTGTAGTAAAACGTTAATCGTTATCTATTTACATGGGTTTTTTACGATTAATCACTGAACTGATAAACTGTACCAGTCGGCATGACGTTGATTTTTTCAATCTGACAAGATAATTAATTGATTATTTAAGATAGTTAAAGAGAGATTATACAAGAGTGTACTAGAAGAAACGGATCTTTTAAAATTTTCGTCGTTCGAATGTCGACTGAAGCGGAACGAAGCAGAGATGCTCAAGATGTGCTCAATTATATATCAATGGGTTGTTAGATGACATGATATTGTCATCACGTAATTTTTATTAGTATGATTGGTCGAAGCGCTCGCGTCTACGTTGCACTCATCTCCGCTTCAGTCTAAAGTCCCTTGATCGTCAGATGAATGCATCTAATTACTTCTAATTCACAAATCATGTAAAAATTATATATTTTATAGAATATAAAAAAATGTTCTGCAGAGAAAAGTTAGGCAGGCGCTCGGATTCAGTCCCTCAAACGTGTGAACATGAAAATTTGAAATAATTTTATTTCTCTTTGAAAATGAATAAAATTAGTAATTTTTTGACTTGTGGTCATTGATTTATACCGTATATATGATTTGTTTTGGCGATAAAACTATTAATTTGTGTTGTAGAACTAACAAGGCGTGTGATCTTATAGTTAGGGGTATACCATTAGTATTGTAAGATACAACTACTGCTACGCGTATTGAGTGAAATATCGTCCTCATCGTAGCCAAAACTAACTATGAACACGTCGCATCGGGTGTTCCAAATAACAACTTGTTCTCTGCTAATTATAGTAATCAAGTACATGATGTATCCTGTATCAAGTAATTGATACAGGATGTATCACTGTAGCACGACAGCGGAAATAAATCATAGAACAATAATACAAGAGAAAATTATCGCTTATTAAAGGCCGCTCACAGACTAGGTGGTCTGGCCAACAAAGAGAATCGGACACGTGCAAATTCATGGTCACCAATAGAAGCGGATGGAAAAACAATTATCCGTTCGAGGTTAGGATCTGGCCAGGACCACGATCTTGAGTAATGAGGGAACGACTGAAGAGAGTTAGACATTGAGAAGTTGAACCAATTGATAACACACTTTTACCTGTGTAGGCCGGCTTTACTTGGAGTAGGGCGTGGACAAATTAATAGTTTTTTTTCCAATTGATAACCGGGAATATAAAAATCTATCGTTCCTAATAGTCTCCATTGAAGTGCCATCGATAGTGACAACTGGGAATTATTTTATATAAAAACCCCTGGGGACGAAGCGGGGGTGACAAATGGAAATGACCGTGATTTATGGAAGGTTTTTCTCAGGAGGGTTTCGGTATCGGAGACGATGCGTACTCGTTGTCGTACGATGGATGCCGGAGGCTGGTGTGGTACAACGCAAAGCCGACGGCGGTCCCAAACATTGCCGCTTGGCGACCCGGCGATGTACTCGGCTGCCTCATCGACTTGGATGCCAAGGAAGTCATCTTCTCCCTCAACGGACAGCGGATTGCGCCCTGTCGGGAGATCTTTGAAACCACCAGGTACAGTATTTTTTAACACCAGCTTACCGCATACGCCGAAGTTATAAAACGCTCTGAATAAAGATCAGAGGCCCAATTGTCTAAGCAAATCGTGAGCAGCTTCAAACGTATCACTCGAACTGTTTAAGGAGTTCATACTCCGTAAACAGGTCGGATTATACGTTTGATTTCCTAACACAATCGGCGGGCTGAAGCCCTATTCTCTAACTCAGTGGGTATCATAAGTAAACATATTCAGATAATATTGCAACTACACTGACTGTATACGGAGCGTTTTTTTCCTCTGTCGAAGAAAACAGTGTATCCGACTCTTACTGAAGGGGCTTGTGAAAATAAGTCTTTTGCGAGCTTTATGATGGCATATTGCAATGGAGTTCCATTGTTAAAATCATAAAAAAGAAGAGGTTCTTCTCTCATATTATCTCTTACCTTTCTGCTACGTTACGAACAAAATGCAATGCAAGAAAGGGACAGGGAAGAAAATAAGCTGAGCGAGCGAGTTCTCTGTCTGTCTCTTTTCTAAATTTTCTTCAGACAATGTCCCTTCCACCGCCACCACTGCAGCCTTTTAACATCCCACTGCTGGGCACAGGCCTCCACTCTCATAGGAGAGAGGGAATTAGGAGCTTAGACCCACCACGCTGCTCCAATGCGGGTGGGCGGGCTTTAACGACTATTATCATGTTAGTGATAATAACCGGGACAGACGGCTTAACGTGCTCTCCGAGGCACGGGGGTGAAACACCGCCAACTTCCAACTCCGGGCTGGCACGGAGAATTTCTTAATTGAAATACCCAATACCTAACCATTTTTATGCCCGACCGGGAATCGAACCCAGGACCTCGTGATCCGCAGTCGACTACGAGGCAGTTAGTACTAGTACTAGTTTCAAAATACTTTAACATATTTATTTTTGGGCGGATGTGTTTGTGTTTGAGTGCATCCGTGAACCTAGAACCCGATTGCAGCGTAAGGTGACATTGCAATCGGGTTCTAGGTTCAGGTTCTAGATTCAGGTTCGGGTTCTAGGATCAACGTTTGCCGAACCTGCTAGCTATCTATATTGTTACTAGCTCCCTCCATTTGACCGGATACAAAGGCAGGCAGTTCCACTCATAAACAATCCCAAAATTACTTGCGCGCTGGAGTCCCTAGAGCACCGCAGAGACGTTAGTTCCCCTTGTGTGTTTTATCAACTATGGCCATGCTACAAATGATGTCAATCCGTTGCTCCGTTGCAGTGTGATTGAAGTACAAAGTATTTTTTCTTTTTTATATACTGTTTGTACATTTTCAGGTATGGATTCTTTGCTGCGGCAAGCTTCATGGCCTATCAACAATGCCTTTTCAATTTCGGCTACGATGAGTTCAAGTACCCGCCTACGGATCGACCGTATTCAGCTTTTAATGATTACGGCAAGCTCACCGAGGACCAGAAAAAGGTAAAGTCCTATTTTTTCTAAATGACTTTAAAATAGAAGGGGGCTATTCTTAATTGCTGGGCGTAATCTTAACCTTTATACCTTTGCTTTGGGCTTTTATCTATTCTTAAATACCATTTTAAAAATGGTCGGTCGCCTGTTCCATTTATTTTTTGTTGGAGCTCAAACAAACTAGGGGCAATATTTCCAAAAAAAAAGGCATAAATAATGTCGAACGCGTGGACGTGCACGTGGACATAGAAGTGGTGTCCATCATCCATCCATCCATCCATCCATGTCCAGTGGTGAACATCCATGTCTCATACAAAACCATACATTACAACGCATTGTTACGTGCACGTCCCCACGTTTCGGGCCCAGTGGCGTGCACAGGGTTCGAAGCTAGGGTAGGCATTGGTAAGCCAGAATACCTATTTACTGACAGCCTTGATAAAAATGAGCATTGACGTATTTCCACTTGGGTAAGCGGTGCTTTTATGCATATGTATGAACTGCACGCCACTGGTTTCGGCCTCTGTACGCGATACATAGAAGCGACAGAAAATCTTGCCCCTCCAATTTGCCGCTTAGCGCAGACAATAGGGATGATGACAACTCAATCAAATCAGCACCTCTTTATCAAACTTAAAAACGCGCTTCTAGTATGGAAGTTGTATGAAGTTTACAATAGTGACATCATCAAATTTGAACGCACTTTTTTTCTTTAATCTATATTTTTAAACGGTTATCAAACTTAAAACTAAACGAGGATGTAAATTTTAGATCTTTTAGAAGATCCTCTGTTTAATAATCAGTTAGAAATAATTTATTTTTGATCTAGGCATCATCCCTGTTTGTCCTGTCCGGTTCTCTCAGAGATCGTTCTCTCTCTCTCTCGCTTATCAACCCATTTCCGACTCACTACTGAGCACGAGTCTCCTCTCAGACTGAGACGGCTTTATTCACATTCCACCACGCTGGCCAAGTGCGGATTAGCAGATCGCACACCTTCGAGAACATTATGAAGAACTCTTGGGCGGGCAGGTTTCCTCACGATGATTTCCTTGACCGTTTTAAGCAATTGATATTTAATTTCTTAAAACACATATATAAACATGATAATAGTGGTTAAAGCCCGCTAACCCGCATTGGAGCAGCTTGGTGGGTCTAAGCTCTAATTCCCTCTCTCCTATGAGAGTGGAGGCCTGTGCCCAGCAGTGGGACGTTAATGGGCTGTAGTGTGTAGTGCGTAAGGTAGTGCAGTTTACTTATTGTGACCAATGTTTGGTTAAATACACATAATATATAAACTGCAAAATACAATCATTTAAATTACAATGTCGCAGTTTCTGAACATATTTCGGTGTACGTAATCTGGGCGCTACTAGATCAATTACTGTTTGCTTTTGCAGGTGATACCTAAAAGGTTATATTTGGAACAGCTGAGGTCTTGTATAGTGCAAGAGGATTCCTGTACAATTTGCTTTGACGACGTTGCGTCTTGCATCCTTGAACCATGCGGCCACGGGTAAGATTTAACAACAGTGTGATTTACAGTTCATGTATATGTTTGTGTGAAAATCGGTTCCTTCTTGCCAAACTACTCATTAAATCCGATACTCAGCCACCCGATTGTGTAAGGAAATCGAAATCGTAATCGTTTGTCAAACGGATAATCCGATCTCTTTGAGGAGTTCACAGAAGCCTTGCACGTCAACATGTAATTCCTTAAACAGATCGAGTGATACGTTTTATGCTGGAAAATTAAGAGTTCTCGCATGAACCATAATCTAATCCAAGCGGACGAGATCGCGGGCATCAGCTACTTTTACAATATTAGTGTAGATTGAACATTAAACTTTTGTGGTTCTTTTGCGAGCAGACGGACTGCATGTGTATATGTCACCGTAAGATTGTAAAAACCGTTAGATTATAATCTAACTCGCGAACTACTAACTGTCGAAAGATTGAAAACTGTTCAATGTTCTGAGTGTAAATTTTTGAAATATTCATTTTATTTACGTTTTCTTGTCTCTTTCTTGTAGGTTAGGTTAGTGTTCGACATAAATAATCAAGTACAGGCACTTAGGTTCTATCGGGTTTAAATACCTATCAGATTACAATCTACCGGAAAATAATGCGTTAAATTCTAATCTTTCGACAGTTTAGAATTTCGCGAGTTAGATTATAATCTAACGGTTTTTTACAATCTTACGGTGACATATACAGGATTCGAAAACGTAAACTCATAAAAAATCCTATTACCATGTAAAGGATTACTTAAATGACAAGGAAGATTGGCAATGATTTGATCTCATGGCTCTGATAGTTGCTTAGTTAAGATGATTGATTATTTGTGAAATGGTGATAATGAAAAAAAAAAACCCGGCTGTGTTTGTTGCGGGCTCTTCTCAGACCGGCGCGTTTGTAACCCTCGTAGCTTTAGTTTTTAAATACCGTTACTGATTATCACCATTATATTTTATAAATAACTATATAGATGATCCCCGCGACTTCGTCTGCGTCGATTAAGGCTATAAATTAAGATGTAAGCTATCCTATCTTTCAAATTGGATCAAACTGCACACGGTGTGCCAATTTAATTTAAAATCGGTTAAGTAGTTTAGGAGTCCATCGCGGGCAAACAACGTGACACATGATTTATATATATTAAGACTAGACGTCAATAAGTGTAGTATACAGTGGCGTGCACGGGTTTTGAAGCTAGGGTAGGCATTACTTAGTCAAAATACCTGTTTACTAGCTATTTTGATGAAATATTACCATTGACGTATTCCCATTTGGGTAAGCAGCGCTTTTATGCCTCTATGAACTGCACGCCACTGGTAGTATACCTATCTAAATTGAATAAACATTATTTGACTTTGACTTTGACCTTGATTTATTTCAGGGGCTTTTGCTCAGTATGCACATCGCAGCTGAAGGAATGCCCGATGTGCCGCGCCGATATCCTGAACGTGAAGAGGGAGGGCGCATGACATGAGCCTCGCTTCGCTCGATTTGGCAACCGAGTCGGCGTCACACTGTCTCTCTCGCACCTAGCTGATAACATTACACCATCCCTGTCACCGGTATCCGAAGACATAACAGTGAACCTGCCCGGCTGCACCGTTCCTCCCTATATGGAGAATGAGGACGGAAACTTCGACCATCCTCGACCGTCGCGGCGACGGTCCAACTGACATCCATGGGGCTCTCCCCGAGCTATCATACCAGACGCGCTCACCGTTCTAACGAACTTCACATTTCAACCGGGACATGTAAATGGTACGTTTATCGTGAATCAGGTGGGAATCAGGAACGAACTTCATTACCAACAGCCGTTGCGTACATGGCGACCTTCTCTTTCCCCCATAAGCGAAGAAGTCACGCCGCCTCTTTCTCCCGTACCAAACGATGCGATCGCTAATGTCGCGATCGAAGGAGCTGATTCGCATCCGTCTCAAGATTCATCGTATGGCGAACTTTCTATTTCCTCCTTACCTGAAGACTGGACCGCTTCTCTATCCCCAATATCTGATGACGTAATGATCCCAGATAACCCAGACTGGACCCCTTCTCTATCCCCAATATCTGATGTCGTAATGATGCCAGATAACCCTCATCTCATCGAAATTAATGTGCAGGGGTCAAATTCTAGTTCACATTCCTCCAATCATGAAGACCTCCATCTTTCTACTTCTGTCACATCCGATGGCGGTGAGAACTGTGAGAAAAAGAAAGAAACGCAAAATTAAATGTATGTAATATAGACAAAGAGAATAATGGGAATAATAGCTATTCACACGAAAATAGAAAATGTCTCATTCGTGCTATAGATTTACATATTATTATATACCATGATTATTTTCTTTGCCCAATATTCGATAACGTAACTTCTCCGTCCTACTATATCTATGTTTATAAGTGAGGATATAGGTGGCCACCAACGACGTTTCTCTCTCCCTAAAGAGCGTATAGAAGCTATGAAACATGTATTAAATAGTTATTTAGTGTTAAAGTTGACTTTGAATTGGGTATTTGACAACTAGTCAAATAAATAATTTATTTGTGATTATTAAATGGAGGACCGTAATATCCACGTCCCCTGTTAGTTTTATGTTGAATAAACATTTTAAACTGTCAATTAAAGTAAAAAAGTGCGTCGCACTTTGATGACGTCACATTTTATATTTCATACAAATCCCATACCAAGCACGCATTTTGACGTTTGAAAAAAGTTTCTGATTTGACTAGTTGTCTAATACCCAATAGGCATGATGACAATATCCAAGAATCAATGAAATTATGAATTTATCTAATGAAATAAGATTCATGGATTATAAAAAACTCATTTATTTTTCTATTTCGAGTGAGATTGTTATTTATTTTCATAAAATAAAACTATAAAATACAGCAATCCGCCATATTGTATAAAACAGCAAACACACGGCAAACAATCTCTATATGTACAGGTGTTTTAAACGTTTATCAAGTATTTTCATGTTTTTTTGTTTCCATAAGATCATTTCCATAATCTAGCTTTGTTTTACTGAATCCAAAATCAAGAAATTAAAAATCGTTAGCCAGGGATCAAGGATTTACCAAAGCTACTAGTTAGCTCTAATTTGCCCAGGATTGATTTGTTGATGTTGGTTGAGTATCTTGCATCAAACAAAGACTTTTGTTCAGCAGAATTTCGCAACGTCAAAACTTCCATGTAAGTACAATAATAACATAATAATTTATAGGTCCTAAACCCGTAAAATCTGCTATTTTATATATTAAGCACTTCATGGTACTTAGTTATTAGAGGTTATGTTTATGAAATGTTGTTTTTTAAAACTATACCGTATAACTCAATATGAGCGGTGATTGCCTAGTAAATATGACGTCTGCCTCCTATTCGGTGCGTCTGGGGTTCGATTCTTGGCACGCATCTAACTTTTTGCAGTTATTTGTGCTATAAGCAAAACAGCATCACTACATAGTATAAAACAAACTCGCTTCCCGCTGTCTGTCCCAATGTATGCTTAGATCTTTAAAACTACGCATCGGATTTATTTGGGCTTTTTATCCCGGAAAATTAAGGAGTTCCTGCGGGAACGGGAAATAAAGCAAAAACTTACGTCAAGTGATCTTCGCAGAAATAAATAGCAGAATTTAGATAAATAACTTGTTTGGGGTTCATTTTGATCTGTTGACTGTTATCACACTGGGGGGCCGCACACGACTTACACACTTTAGAATTCATATTATTCACACAAAATATCTAAATTGTTGTACGAAGACTTATTGTTTACTGCTCGCAGTACATCAGAGTACATTGGTAAAAACAATAGTGACGTCACAAACGACGCCATGACACCCGCGAGCGTTTTGGCGTGATTTTTAAAATTTAAATTTCAAATGCCAATTTTATCTACTAAACCTTATTTTTCTGCTGAAATAAGATATTTTTTCGATATAGTAGATACTTCCGAACATAATCTGACCATTTTTCAAAATCAGTCATCATGCCTATTGTTGAAATGTGCGATGGATTGTTGTATATGTCACCTTAAGATTGTAAAAACCGTTAGATTATAATCTAACTCGCGAAATTGCAAACTGTCGAAAGATTACAATTTAACGCATTATTTTTCGGTAGATTGTAATCTGTTAGGTATATTAACCCCATAGAACCTAAGTGCCCGGCCGGCCTGATTGTTTATGTCGAACCCTAAACTAACCTACATGAAACGCACAAGGAAACGTAAATACAATGAATATTTCAAAAATTTACACTCAGAACATTGAACGGTTCACAATCAGAATTAGATTCACAATTAGATTATAATCTAACGGTTTTTACAATCTTACGGTGACATATACAATGTTCAATCGGTAAATTTGTCACCGTAATATTGTAAAAACCGTTAGATTATAATCTAACTCGCGAAATTCTAAACTGTCGAAAGATTGTAAACTGTTCAATGTTCTGAGTTAAAATTTTTGAAATATTCATTTTATTTACGTTTTCTTGTCTCTTTCTCGTAGGTTAGGTTAGGGTTCGACATAAATAATCAAGTAGTGCCTTATGTTTTATCCGGTTTAAATACCTATCAGATTACAATCTACCGGAAAATAATGCGTTAAATTGTAATCTTTCGACAGTTTAGAATTTCGCGAGTTCGATTATAATCTAACGGTTTTTACAATCTTACGGTGACATATTCATATTTTTAAATTGTATATAATTTCACTCCTACTTCGTTCGATAAGTACTTACGTCGCACGGTTGTACGTGTGTGCGATTCTGTGTAAATGTATAGCATTTAAACTCATTAAAATTAATGACCGTCGCACGACATTAGCTTTAAACAACGCATTTGTTGTAGTTTATAAACCTCTCTTAAATTATATTATTGACATATTAAATGTTAGCCTGTAAGATTTTCCTTAGTCTTCATATCAATTGTTTTATTTTCTTTTATTTACGTTTACGTAATGATACATCTCGAGTCCAGATCACGAATTTCACTATTTTTAAGGACATAGTTAATAATACTTACTTCCGTAACATTTCATGGTTGTAGATCTCTCCCTCTAACTTGAGGAACTCTGCTCTTACAAGTAACAAGTTTTGTATATGTCACCGTAAGATTGTAAAGACCGTTAGATTATAATCTAACTCGCGTAAATGCAAACTGTCGAAAGATTACAATTTAACGCATTATTTTCCGGTAGATTGTAATCTGATAGGTATTTCAACCCGATAAAACCTAAGTGCACTACTTGATTATTTATGTCGAACCCTAACCTAACCTAGAAGAAAGAGACAAGAAAACAGAAATACAATGAATATTTCAAAAATTGACACTCAGAACATTGAACAGTTCACAATCTTACGACAGTTTACAATTTCGCGAGTTAGATTATAATCTAACGGGTTTTACAATCTTACGGTGATATATACTTACTATACTTGCAGAAGTTGGTTATGACAGTAGATTTCTGTATAGACTTAGCATTAGATCGCATTTCGACAGTCACGTAAACAAAATACGGTCAAATGCAAGTTATGCTTGACCTGACCTGTTCTGTAAAAATACTTTTAAATAGATAATTACGTATAGTTATCACAAATACTTTTTAATTTGTAAGGTCTAGTTATTGTGCTTATTTATAGCTGTGCAGCTTTAATAATAGTACCTGGGTGACAGAGCTTTGCTGGTTTTTATTTTTATTTTTGGTAAATCGTGTTTTTTGGTAATTATTATTATTATTGGAATAATATATTTCGATCTTACCGATATAATAATAAAAATGATGAAGTGGTTATTTAAATTAAAAAATCACGAGTGTAATTGGGCTCCCAATAATAGCTTTCCTCACAAAAGAAGGAACTTGAAAAAAAAATCGAACTGGAGACATCTGGATTTGAACCGGGATCTTCTGTTTTCTATATATAAAGCATTGCTACATTAAATTTGTCTACATTAATAACCATTTTTTTTTGTTATTTTTTGTCTTTTTTTATAATTCAACAGGGTATAGACACGGTAATGCCCCAATTAAAAAAAACTACGATAAATCACACTATGATAAATGTAAGTAATCACTAGCGTATTTTAATTAAAAATTAAGTACTTTTAAGATGCATCTTGTGATAGGCATCTAGTTATTAACACTCGGCCTAAAAAATTAAACATGTATAATATTATAATAAGATAGACGACCTTGCTAGCGCGGTGATGACTTATAATCTTATGGGTAGGAGTCCGCGGGTTGGATTCCTGGAATTCTGGGGATATATAATTTTGGAAATGCGACTAATTATTCTGGTTTTTTTAACCTCTAAACTACTAAGTACCTAACTAATTTGTTAGTTAATTCTGCGGAAAAGAATAATAGATTTCCGTTGCTATTCGTTACCGCAGAACGCATTATGAAAGGCTTAGCAATGGATTTAAATCTGTCAATTCAGTTTAGAGTATATGACAGAATTAGACATCGTATTTCTGGTATGGTCTATATTCGAACATTTAAAATAGGTGCAGTAAACTGACATTTCAAAATGTCATTTCATCTTAAAAGGTTTGAAACCATGGATGTATGAATAAAAATGTATCACAGACCAAAATATATAAATCTGAGTATATCTATATCTTATTCAGTTTTTGACTATTAGCATGATTGAGCGTGAGTGAAACGAAACATGGCTGTATGTTTATTGTATTATGAACACGTCACAGCTAAAGTGACTTGTTCCTAGTTCCAGGGGGTGACTTTCAAAACTTAATGGAGCACCCATATATCAACTTTCTGGCAAACCCTGCTATCAGAAAGATTCGTCAGTTTACTGACGTTGAAACTGCAAAAATTGTATATTTTGCTTACTTTCACAGTATCATGTCTTAACTCTTACGGAATCTCACTATGGGGTAAAGCGGCAGACATTCAAAAAAGGTCTTTCGTGAGAATGGGCATTCTATTATATGACAAAATTCCACAACCTGTTTTAAACTTGCCTTTACACAAGTTTACAATATAGATACACTAAAGATACACTCCTGAAAAAAGCTTATACTGTTGGAGATTATGTAAATCATAAAAGAGCATAGATTTGACTCGCTCCAGCAATGCTAAGGACAGCAGTTACTTATGTATCTACACATTGATACAATTGTAAATTAATTTTTTCAAAAGAGCAACCACCGAGTTTCTTGCCGTTTCTTCCCGGAAGGAATGATATCCCGAACCAGTGGAAGATTCACTCGATTATTCAAAAGCACTTGTAAAATTAGAGAATATTGAAAACCACATCTTCCATTCTATTTATTTTTCCTAGTTTAAAACTACATAGATGAAATTACATTTTGAAACGGTTTTGCATCTTTCGGCTCTGGTGCATTGCACGCCAATTGTTCGAAATCATTCTGTGTGGACAACTATTAGGGGTAGAAACAGGTTCAATTAAATTGGCATACTCCTACCAAAGTACCAAGTGTCCAAATTAAAATGTTATGTACCAATAATTTTAAAGTTTTTTTTAATCAATAAAAACGTCTCAATAATTTAATTATCCTCGTACAAGTAATTATTTTTGATAATGAAGGACCAAAAAGCTTGAGGTACGAAGTATAATCCGCCAAAGCGGTCAAAATAATCTCATCTATGATGATGATAATCTAAATCTAGGCATTCGTGCTTATTTATCATTGAATGTAGGCCTCTTTCAATATTTGTCGGCCAGTGGTATTTTTACTTGTATCGTATTGCCATATTAGTAATATGTGGTAAGCGATATGTGTTACTATGTCTATATTAAAAGTATAGTATTAATGTAAATTAAATTTTTATTAACTTCTAATACTATTAGAATATTTTTAACGTAAAAACTCAATCTCCTATCACCGTTATTCCAGACGAAAAGGGGATTGTAAAAAAAAAACAAATAAAACATGTATTATCATCAGTATTACACTCTTAACATGTTTTACTGCTCAAGGTGTATTAGGGCAGTGTAAAAGTGTAACTTACACTTCTTGTGGAGCAAATTCCTTGCGAATTCACACCCCTTTAATTTTTTTAGCACAAAATACAATACAAAAATATATAAATGGAGATGTCCTAAAAACTAACATCAATTTAAATTGTTTGTATTTAATGTGCAAATGGATCGAATTTCTGAGTCCATTTCTAAACATATTTTATCCCATGTGCGTGCAAATATTAAGGCACCTTTCTACTGTTGTACACGGACACACGACTGACCTGTTATCGAGGGTGAGTGATGGAAAGCGATTAAGCATAAATCCCAACTGTGACAAACACGCGAAGGCCACGTTTGATATTTTGTAACGCGTCGCGTATTTGTTGTTCAGAAACTTACCTACGTCAGCGACAAACCATGGATCTAAATAAAATAGGTCCATCCGACAAACGCAACTCATGTGATGTGATACTACTACTTTACATTTCTTGCCGGTTAAAAACATTAAAACGTTGACAAAACAAAAAAAAAATTCGATACGACGCGACCGTGTCTAACTGATCTTTCACGTGGCACATAACGCTGTCGCGTAGATAAGTATACGTTCTTTTCTGGAGTCGTATCGTGTCGCGTTCGTCTCTCACCGAGAGCAAAAGGTTGCGTAGGACTATCACTAACGTCATTTGTGGCGTTTCGTATTTAGACACCTTAATTGGGCAGCAAATACCGCCTACGTCTATCATTGAAAGTAATCCCGCGGAATGTGTCTGTGGGAAGTAATGGAAGGGTATCTTTATTGTTGATGTCTTCTAAAAATACAGTAATTAATGTCAAGCTGTTTCAATTATATAATTTGGATTGCCTGAAAAATCAAAACTTCGATCTGATATATTTATGTGTCTGTATATTAATTTATACTTATTTTAAAGTATACGAAGAACTACATTTGCAAAAGAATTATAGGAGATAAAAATGTTAGTTGAAAACATTTATTTATTCATAAGTTATTGGTATTAAAATATCTGAGATTGTCTTTGAATTATAGCTGATTCTTAAGCCACTATTGATTTCGAGGAGAAAATTAAAATATGATGTTTTGGTAAGAGAATAATTTAAAAAATATTTATTGTTAGCGAAAAAATGTCGAATGGAAAATCTATAAACCTAGGCTCTTTGATTCGATAAATATATATTTTTTTATGAGGGCATAAAGGTGCCGTTCCATACTGTGCTCGGACACGCGTTACACGTTATCTGCGCGGTCATTTAAAAAGCAGCGTGTCCAAGTATCCACCGCAGCGTATGCTACGCAATATTTTGACAGAAACCACAACTGCCCAGGAGTCACGTTAGTTTTAAAATAGTCTGTTATTAGTCATTGTTTTTTAACTACAATTGAAATCAATATCACGTTGCGTCATAAGCTAACAGATTACCTATCATATTATGAGGCATAGGGATTTTGGGGATTCCGAACTAAGGTTGATCATTGGTTTTATAACTACGTCCGTCGGTTGTAGTAGTTAATTCTTCCTACATTATTAAAAATATTATAAGGATATAGAAAGAAATCTAAGCACACGTGCGTAGCGGGTCCTTGCATAGCACACTGGATCTAATAGTCTAGGCAATGGAGCGGTTCGTTGTATGGAGACCCCTGCATTTAATCCTCAGTCGATGAAATTTGTCTGGGTTTTAGTATTTTATGATCCAAAACTTACACAAAAATATCCAACAAAAAAAACATCCGGAAGTTAGGTATTAATAACTAAAACTTAATATTTCTGACTGAATATTTTCTCTATTTCTTTTTAAAATAATAGTAGGTGTATATTTACACTCGAAACCGAAATATCAAATGAAATAATCATGCAGAACATCGATATTTAAACCGATTTTATGATGAAATCTAAACTGCGTTTACGCGATTTCCTGCTTTAACAATTGGGTATAGCATAAAAAACCTAACTTCCTTTCAGATTTGTTTTGGATATTTATAAAATAGGTTAATTTGTGATACTTTACCATACTGTAAAATTTCGTCCCCTGAGTTGTTGGGGTCCACTAGCATTATTGCCTAAACTAAACTATATTAGCTTATTTTCACAGGGCGAACTAGTTAGTTTATTTACGAAATACATGTGTTCTCGTCACTGTGTTGGCAGTTTCTATCAACTCATTGGACTGAATAAAAGTAGATTAGTTATCGATGAAAAAACATATTGATTTTATAGGTAAAGTCTATTTTATTTAAGGCGCAAACAAACTACTGTGGAGGCGTAGCGGGTCGTGTAGCGATAGAAAGTGATCATTGTAATAAGATTTAAGATTGAATGGAATGAATGCCTGAATATTTGACCGACGTGGACTATGCTCGAGCTGAGATCTATAAAGCGCACTTTGACTTTGCGCAGAATTAACGTTATTTAGGGCCGCTCGCGCTTGCATTATAGTAGCAGTTTTAATTACACAACATTTTTTGACGCTTTCAGTGCTACCAAATAGTTCTGGGGACAAAAAAGAATGATAATATCACTCACTAGGTACAATTGTCACGGACCGTAACTGTAGAAACGTGTGAAACGACAACTCACAATGTTTGACACGTTTCTATTGTCAAAAGTGTTGTCTAATTAAAAATTCAAGGGATATTTATGCTGGTTTAGTTAAATTTTGTAACTCTGACACTTTTTTGCAAAAGCCTATTGCAGTTGCCAAACAGTGACAGCAATTAACGTAAAAATGTAACATAATTAGTTTAAGGGTCCTTGTTCGAGTGAACAACTCTGACTCGGAGAGCAAGTCCATGCACAGCCATCACAGTAATGTACCTACCTGCAGATTTGTGTTGTTTTGTCTATGAATTACATGAACATCATAGTTTTGCAGCATTTCGCAATCTCACCATCAAAACGCTTAAACGACTCGATCTGCTGTCTCTGATTTTGAGACATTTAGGGTACCTTTTCAGCAGAGATGTGCTACGATACTTAAAAGCGCTCCTATTGGTGGGTTTGACACACATCCGTAGCGTAGAAACGTAGCACTTTTGTGGCAAAAGGCGCCATTATTGCAGTTTCACTAAGATGTTTCAAGCTTCAAGGCGCAAGCACGTTTTTGCGAAAACTGACATTCCTCGTATCTTTTATGTAGGGTCCTATCTCAGAAAAATAGATTTTAGTTTGTTTGCACCCCAATTTCCACTTAGTTATTTTACTAGACATAGACGAGTATCGGTTTTTCTTACACATGGGCCCTTACTATCATGGCTTAAGGCAGTATTATTTTAATATTGTTGACGTTCTTGTTTCAGAATTATAATACTACTTTAAGCGATGGTAGTATGCCCACAGTTATGAAATAAACATTATTTCGGGACACGCATACTATCTGTCTAGGTATAAAGTATAAACTATCAATCCGTAGTATATTATTTTCGTAATGAGAAACGACTATTTTATATCTACAACAGAAAACTATATTTGATTGTTTACTTGACCTCACAATAAAGGTATAAAAATTCAAGTACTTTTGTTTGATTTTTAATGAGTGCGAAGTTCCCTTTGTAGAGGTATGATTCGTATCACGTTAAAATACCGCTAACTTGCCTGCCACACATCTTCTGTAGATTTAGTGAAAGGTACCATTGGTGTCTATTTTGGTGTGGGTGTGATGACTAGTGATGGGCAATGGCGAAGACGTTTCATCGACCGGGCTTTGAATCATGGATGATGCCCCTGTCCTCGGACCCCTCTTTCCCACTGGGCACTCTGGGCAAGTGGCCAGGGCCCTGCGATCAACGGGGGCCCCCTAGTTACTGCCAGTTCACCAACCGATAGATAACTACATATACACTTATATTACGTTCAAAATATACCTCAATAGTATTTACACGTTATTTTTTTGTTGAATCAGATTGTAAATTGATCCTGAAGTTTTTGAATCAATCTAGAATGTTGCGTATCTAAGTACTTCTTTATCCATGTTTTAAATAGACAGAGGGCTATATTTTTGTTAAACAGGCATATGCCTTATCATAGGGGCCCCATTATCCTAATGTGCCCTGGGCCTCCAATAGGTTAAAGGCTGTCCTCTTAAGTGATACGAATTTTAAACCTATTTTGTTTCAACATTACCATTTCAACGCATCGCCCGCCCGAGAAGCTGTACACGCATACAAGTACCTTTGAGACCATTAGATATGAAGCTCTCGAGAATGCGCAGATTTCCTCCAAGTTTTTCTTCCTCTTTATATCAAGTGATGTTTAATGCGATGGCTTTCCGTTGTTCCGTTGTGACGTGATTGACGGACAAATAACACTCTTACATTTATTATAAGGTTAGCTATTTATTTTGTAGCGTCATGCTACGTGCTACGCTTACGTAGCAAGGACTACAACACATGACTTTTTTTAAATAAATACATGAGGTTATTAACCTACATTAGTATCTAGTGGATAGCTCTCCGAATTCTCCGTCAATTTTATTCTTACTGAACAATGGTAAAAATATCTTCAATTTTATTTAAGACCGACCTGAGCCATGGCTGTACCTGGGCCCATGATCGGAATCACATATAACATCGTACACATTTGAATGCATCGAGACTGTTATTTGACCTGTCCGGCGTCGGTAATTTTAATACTTTAGCCGTTCAGCCGAATTAGCAACGATTGTCTTCAGGCTACACTTTACTAATCAGGCCTAGTGAGTTTCAGCAGTACCTGGATGAAATTTGGCACAGAGGTAGATTATAGTCTGGAATAACACATAGGCTACTCTTTTTCCCGGAAAACTAAGGAGTTCCGGCGGGAACCAAAAAACCTCAATCCACGCGGACGTAGTCGCGGGCATATTATAACTGCGTAAGTTTGGATGGATGGATGGATATCTGTTACTCAATCACGCCAGAACTGCAGAACGGATCTAGATGTTTGGCACAGAGGTTGATTATAGTTTGGAATACATAGGCTACTTACTTTTTATCCCGGATTATTAAATAGTTCCCGCGGCAACCAAAAACTTCAATCTACGCGCACGAAGTCGCGGGCATCAGCTAGTATTAATAATAAGTCTGTAATCGATGTAAAACTATTACGGACCGGACAGGAGAAATCTTCTACGTGAGGAATGTCAATTTTTTTTGCAGCTAAGCGCACTCCATTAAAAAGTGAACTTTACGGGCTTTTAGTCCATCAGACAAAACTTTGTGTCCGGTAGTTTGCAATATGTTTTCACGCTCTAACGTGGCAGGTATTTTACCATAAGTGTGCCTTCAAATTATCTGAAGGCATTTCTAATTTGTTTCTAGACAGCTAGAGAACTACATCTGATCTGTAAAAGTGTGCGTAATCGTTCTGTTTGCTCAACTAAGTATAACATTTGGGCAATGGGTACTGGGTAGTTACCTATTTTAAAAGCACGTCAAATGTACAATATGTTCGAATTTCCATACCTATTTCATACAAAATACTAATGGCTACTACACACGTTTTGACGCATGATAGATATGATGATGGAGTTGCTGATTTGAGCCGTAATTAACTCAACGCCATGCTGCGTCGCTGCTTGTGATTGTGTCCGAATTTTCGATCCATATATTATCCAGTGAACGATCCATACTCTATTAATTATTATCTGCCATGTTCACGGCCCGTCAATATAATAATAATTAACGTCTGTGCTCGTCACTGCTTACATCCCGGAGATGGACATCCGGCTATTTTTATCCCGGATAATTAATAAAAGATACATAATTAGTAAATAAGTAGTTTAGATATAATAACGTGATAAATATTTCATCTCCGGGATGTAAGCTTTCCCGGTCAATGTCAGTAATTGGAGCTCTAATTGGGATTGGTGAAAATAAATAAATAACTAAGCATCATAAATACATTTTATTTTTATTAATACGTCTTCAGCTTCGCCGTGCAAGTTTTTTAGGAAACAGGATTTCATCTGAAATGATATTTAAAAAATTGTTAATACTATGTTAAATCACCTGGACCATTTTTAACACACACACACACATGGACCTTTTTAAAATTCAATGTGTTAAATATAGTATCGCGATAGGTAATTCGCAAAAAAATGACGTTAAAGGTTAAAGGTGTCCACTGACGTAAAATAGGGATGATGACAACTCAAACAAATCAGCGCAACTCTATATCAAACTTAAAAACGCGCTTCTATTATGGAAGTTGTATGAAATTCACAATAGTGACGTCATCTATATTTAAAAATTCAAACTTAAAACTAACCGAGGATGTGAATTTCAGGTCTTTTGGAAGACCCTCTATTTAATAATCAGTTAGAATTTATTTTTTTTGATATAGGCATCATCCCTATCGTACTTATTCGAAAATTCACAACGAGCGCGTGTTACAAAAAGTACGCGAAAGTGCAGAAGCTCCTGACACGAGGGTCGGTTAGCCGTGCTGACCACGAAATTTAACATTGCCACATGTTACATTATGCGAGGTTTCCATTGCAAAAGCTAATCACGCCCTGCGAATTAGTTAAGCTAGGCAAGCGGTGCCGCCACATAATAGTGTCTGCTACATTGATGTAGAATTTTAGTAATCATTATATTTCAATGATCTGCAATGATAATATATCGTCAAGGTGATGTTTCAAAACAAGATGGCGTGGATTGTCAGACTCTCAGAATAAGTTATGCTACTAGACTAGAGACAGGGGTTGATAACTATGAAGTTATCAACCCCTATCTCTAGTCCTTAGACATGAGTCTAAGGACAAGGTTTCTGTCACAAGTCTAGATGGCGGCGCCTTTCTTCTAGAAATAATGCTCTTCAACCTCCTTCAATTGCGTGCAATTATTACCTACAGGTCCATCGCCAGCTTTGCAATTGGTAAAAAATCGAAAGCCACTAATGATAGCAACTTGACATAAATTTTCAAACACTTGCACTGATTGCTATATTTTAAGATACACAATTATCATAAAGATTGTTAGAAAGGTAAAAAAAGTGCTCGACAAGTTACTTTAACTGGTAAAGGTAACATTTATGTAAAGAAAGAATAAAAAATAAACATCTAAATCTACAACAAGCGCCCCGCAGTAGGGGACCGGCGGGCAAGATGAATGACCGAGTTTAAATTTAAAAAACCACTACTACTGCCAATATTTTAATCAGTCTCATTTTCATTAGGAACCTTGGTAATTAGACTTTATAAAGTGTGAATTTTTTTTTAACAAAAACCACTTCATTTTAGTTTTTTTTTAAATAATAGCCTCTGTTTTGCCCGCATAAGTCGGTTTTACACAGTAGGGCAAGACGAATGGTGGTAGCTAATCAAAACATAGATCGCAAAATACAACCCTCGTCCCGTGTAGGATGAGCAACACATTATGTGTCCATTCCAGGCAAATGTCACATTGTATCCAGTCTTATACGGGGGGGCGGATGCACTGTTCATGGCATGCAGTACCTAGTACCTAGTCTGTTTAGTTTTCTTTATAATTATTTTTAGCCTTAGATCTCTTTTTATATAATATGGTATTTTACAGTCCAGTTTCAGGTTTTGTTTCATGCTTCATCTTGCTTTTTCTTTCCTGATTCGTTTTGCTTGGTTTGTTTCTGCCTGCTGGGTATCTTTGATTATATAGATAAGATATGTTGCATTTTATTGAATTATAGTTATACGATGCATTTTATTATTAAAACATGTAAAACTATGTTTTGACTTTACTTACTTACTAAAACCTACGTTATTAGAACGAGACAGGTGTATTATTTTATTGCGTGAACGTGTCGCGCAATTGTCATATGACGTCATCAAATTTAGCTATTGAAGCCAACTTTTTGCTAAATACAAATGGCGTCTGTTGTGCTTCCGGTGTTTCAGTTGCGAATAATTACCTGTTTTGTGAATATTTTCATGTATTTTGTTGTACTTTTATGTAATCAGCTATGGTGTAGTGCTCAGTTGTGGGATGTCATAATAATAATAATGTAAAACGAACAGGAATTTCATTTCATAGGTGAGCAACAAAGTCGTCTAGTTTTACTTTTTGTGGCTAGTACCTATTTTAAGTTATTTCGTCTAATTATAGCTTAGTTTCTTTTCTTCACTGAATCCAAAAAACGTAAATTTTTGCACTGTCCCCAAAAATTTTGGATTATTTCATTACTTTTTGTTTGAAGTGTATATATAGTGTGGGGATTGTATTGTTTACAAATAAATTGAATATCGATAAAATTAAAACTTCATATCACTCTTACTGATTCTCACACTGAGGGGTAGAGAGATGAAATTAAACAGTCAGCGTCTACTTATAATATTGCCAAACTCATTTTAGGCTGTAGCGATGATAACCTAGTGATTTAGACACCCGATCTCCGGTATCGTATCCCGTATTCGAAAATCACAGTGTCTATTTAAGTGGTTTTTGGTCAATTATCCCTTGCAAGAATTGAACCTCAATATGTGTCCAGAAATTAATAACGATGTTTCTCAAAACAGAATACTTCATACTTCAACCTATTGCAGGCTCCAATTTAAGCATGAGTCTCCTCTCGGATTGAAAACGGTTTGGCCATTGTCCACCAAGCTGGCCAACACGGGGGCGTTGCAGCATGATTATATTTTTACTCATCATTTCACCCAGCCAGCGCCCACTACTGAGTAGGAGCCTCCTGTTGGAATGCTAAGGGTTCAGCCATAGTCCACTACGCTGGCCAACAAGAGGCCCTCCGATCGTGATTACCATTTTTTTGAAAAACTACTGTTGTTTTTGGTTTTAGATATGCATACTTCTTAGAAGTTCTAATTAATGTTTCAAATTTATGGGCACAAAGGAGAAATGCAATACATAATTTTTTAAATCAGTCTATTTTTGTTATTCATATTATTCTCACGTCATTCAGTAACATTTTTCCATAATATCTAGATATTCCAACTAATATTATGAAACAGTTTTGTTTTTATGGTTTACATTGAACTGATAATATAAAGGGGTTTGAACCTTTTTGTATGGAAGCTGGCATAGCGACCTGCCGCCATTTTGATTTTTTTTCAAAATCGCGGCGCACGATGAAAGTGGTATGTATGGATAGAGGACACATAGACGAACAAATAATGTCAAGTAACATAGTACCCCAAAGTGTCACGTTACCGAGATATTTGGAGGTAAAGATAGACATATGAGGACAACGACAATCATTAAAAATAGACTTCTTACGTGTCTACAGGTGTTAGATTGTATCCAAATAATCGCTCCCAGATTGTACGTTAGTATTATTCCTTATTCCGTGATTGTACTTACAGCAATAAAGAAATGATTCTTAACATCAATCACATGTCTTTTGTTTTATTTTTAACCAGTAGGTAGTTAGGCAGTACAATTATTTTTACTATAGTTGTTATTTTTTGGTACAAGTAGGTACTACATATCTAACTAGCTGCAATACTTACCCACTTAAAAAATGTTTTCAAGCTAAGTGACATGCGACCAACGCGACATGTCGTCTGCGTTTCATTATGATGCGCTTTAGTAGATAAATAATTTATTATAGTAGTAGTTTTCTCGTACTCCTAGTAGTAAGTAATGTACCTACTCTCTTCTAATAAACAGTAATAATAATAATCAACCTGGGAACGATTATTTGGATACAATTTGACGCCTGTAGACACGTAATAAGTCTATTTTTAATGATTGCCGTTGTCCTCATATGTCTATCTTTACCTCCAATTATCTTGGGAACGTGACACTTTGGGGTACTATGTTACTTGACATTATTTGTTCGTCTATGTGTCCTCTATCCATACATACCACTTTCATCGTGCGCCGCGATTTTGAAAAAAAAACAAAATGGCGGCAGGTCGCTATGCCAGAAAGTTTCAATCCCCTTTAAACTAATATTATAAACGCGAAATATTGGATTTATGGATAAAGAGCAAGAGATAGATTATAGTCTGGACACACACATCGACTAGTTTTTTTTCCGGAAAATTACTGCGGGAATCAAAAAACCTCAATTCACGCGGACGGAGTCGCGGGCATCAGCTAGTTCATTATAACGAATACTAGTGTTTTTCAAAATATTTCAAATAGTATAATTATTTATTTATTTTATTTGTGATAATTTTATATCGATTATATAAGTATCGATAATACCAGCCCTAACCCCCAGCTTAAGCTCCGCCCATACGCGATTTTTACTTACCGGAAGCTTCAATTTAAATATGATGTTTCATATCCTTCTCTATATATATTATCAAAGCTGGGTATATCTTCTAAACAATATACAGTAAAACTAACGTTTTTATTATGAGTATAATGGGCACTTCATGAATAAATTACATTTAATATGCATACGTCTACGGCAAAACAGGATCCATAAGAAAATAGTGATCACATAAACACAATAACAATGTAATATACCTAATATTATAAGCGCTGTTACCGTACCGTTGCGATTTGCTTCAATACCGAAACGTGATTGTGATTAGAGCCGCAACAATGAAGTCAACAAAGCTGGCTGTGATATGAGGACATGTACATTCCACAACCACTTTGTCGGCCCCCTAGTTGCTCCTTGATCGGCTGCTGTTAAATCAATCTTCAAGTATCGTCGATCCGCTTCTGCCAACTGTCGTCAGATCGCCAATTGTCGCTCATCAAAGCTGGCTGTGATATGGATGGCAGACACAACACAGCCACTTTGTGAGCGACACTCGACGTCGATTCAGAGCGCGACTTTTCAATCGCTGTAACATAACGTCACGCAGCCCAACTCGTCAAAAATGGCTGTGATATGAAAGCCGACCATTGCACAACCATTTTTACGATGGGGCCACGGACCTCGAATGTTCTTTCGGCAATCTTCCTGTTAAAATATATAAATGTACCTATAATATAAAATGTGTATATAATAATATAAAATTGGCGGTCTCCGTAAACCGACCACATCAAAGTGGCTGTGATATGAGCTCGGATTACATGTCACCGCCGCTTTGACAGGCTAGGCCCGAGAACGTGCAGTTTAATCAGTTTCAGTACAAGCGAGCGTAGTCCCGTAGCCACACGATGATAAAAAATGTAGCCGTGCTCATCAAAGCTGGCTGTGATAGTTTCATAATGACCTATGACAACCTGACTTTGATGGCAAGGCCGCATTCGTTCTTGAAACATTGAAGTATCTGAAATTTCACACAGAAATTTACACCAATCAATATTATTTATAATCGATTCAAATAGGTACATAATATGTAGTCAATTATTAACAAGCTCGACGCAAGGAAGAGCCCCACAAACTTATTTGACTCGATGGCCAAAATTGGAACTATTTTTTATGCCTGTTTAATTTTTGTTTTATTTTTCATAGGTCTGAAGCTGTCACCGGGTCAGATAAGTTTGTTGGACTATACAATTCTTATCAGTAGTAAATATATAATAAATCTAGGATTGTTATACCTATATAATAGTAGTATAACATCTAGATCATTGTACATATGTTACCGTAAAATTGTAAAAACCGTTCGATTGTAATCTAACGCTTTTTATCTCGATAGATTGTAAACTGTCGACAGACTGTGAACGGTTCAATGTTCTGAGTATAAATTTTTGAAATATTTATCGTATTTATGTTTTCTTGTCTCTTGTACTTGTGTCAGGTTTAACCTGCCTAAGCTATATAAAGCCTCTGTAGATAGGCATTTTGCAGCGGAAAAATTTAATAATATCATTGGAAATCAGAAATTGTACGTGGACGAAGTCGCGGGCGTCCGCTAGTTATATATACATATATATATGTTCAAGCTGCTATTGGATATGCAACGTTGCAGTAATTATTATTATTATTATGTAATATTTGTAAATATAATAAGTCTAAACCGTCTAAAGCTGTATGCTTTAGACGCTAACCATACCTAATATATTTTTGGACCACCATCAAGCAGTCATCGCATTCCGAGTTATAGGTAGTTCAGTTCTAAATCACAATCCATCATATTAATATAAATGCGAAAGTGTGGTTGACTGATGGTTTGTGCTTTAATCACGCCGCAAAAGGAGCAATGGTTTAAACTTTAAAGTGATGTTTGCATGGACTTCGTTTATTAAGATCTGAAAAATCACAGTTAACTTATCGTAAAAATCAGAGAGGTGATCTTTAAAACTCTAAACCTATATCGAAGTTGCGACCATAAATATTTTATGTTTTAGTTTAATTTATTTGGACAGCCAACAGTTGATACACTTGATACATTTGATATTTAAGACGCATACAATTACATGACAAATGATCAACCTATTATAGGCTATCACAACATGCACAACTGACAATAATATTATACCAAATGAAACAATTTCAATCAGATATTAAATAAATTACAGTATTATACATAAATTTCTCTAAATAACAAAATAATAATAGGTATATTCAGTACCTAGGGATGAATGAAACAAGACGATTTCGTGTTTCATCCAGCGTCACACACTATACTAATTTTCATATAATCCGCGTTAATAGTGCGAGTTTTATTAAAAATGTAGGTATTTCTTATTTATATTAGTTGCTAGGTTGTCGTTTATAAATATGATAATATCTGTCAGTTTAGTTGATCGCTAAAATGACAATTTATAAGATTTGAAATAAACAAAGGATACACTGACAGGGTCGAAAGCAGGGCTGCTAGTTCATTATCGTCATTATCGAGTAGAAAATCATCCTTTTCATGATTTAGAAACTCGCACTTTAAATGCATGTTATATGAAAATAATATAAAATATTGTTAAATTAAATTACAGTCTTATTACATAAGGACTTGACAATGTGCAGGATTTCCGTTTTTACAGTAAGGTTTAAAAATTAAAACCGAAATTATTATTCCGAAAAAGGGTCAAGTTAAAAACGTCTAAAAAAACAAGACATTTATTTTTTAAAACTTGAGCAACCGCTTTCCTCTTTTAGGCACTACTCCATTTTGATGTTCCATTTTATCCATTCCTAATAATAATCTTGTAATCCTACATGAATACCATATAAGTACCTCTGTCACTTTATTTTGAAAAGGAAATGTATGTTTTGTTAATAATTATTTTTATTTCTTGACAAGCCTCAATTAAACGTGTAATTGATCGAAAAAAGCATTTATAAATAACCACAGCGTTTATAGGAACGCCCTTTGACATTACATCTGACTGCCATCTGTGGTCGAATAGTTGAACTCGTTAGCCAAAACGTCTAGCGCCATCGTACAATGTAACGTGATTTATTCAAGCAATTACATCATTCTTGCAAATATAGTTTAATTATTCCAGTATTATCCTCATCCCTAACCAAATAATGCAAAGCTTAATTTTTTCCTGAACAACGTGGTCGAGTAGTTGAAAATAATTCTTTAGACTCGCTAACCACAACGTCTAGCGCCATCTAGCGTGTGAAAGCAGCAGTTATTTGGTGAAAGTTTTATTTTTTTATTTTTGTGAGCCTTTATAGTTCTGAGACGGTTTTATCTGAAAAGTATAAAATATAACAATTGCAATAATAAAAAAATCTTTGCTGCACATTGATTTTTGACAACTAGGCAAGCTCCCATAGTTGGTCTGGTCAAGTCATTTATCAATACATTACAAAAATGAATATAATATATTTTCATTTATTAAGTGCTGTTAAAGCAAATTAAATTTATAAATCTACGCCTAAATTCAGCATAACTGTTGTGGAAAAAAATCTATTTCATTCTGCATGCTTTACACAATTGTTTTAAAATATACTGACATTCTTGGTATGGGGGAATATTTTTCTAGCTTCGTTCGACAAGTACTAACATGCAACAATTTAGAAGGGTGCCGGGGATTATTCATGCGAGGTGCTTTAATCGCAAACCTATAGACATAGAGCAACTCAGGACAATCAACTTGGCTGCCAAAAGCTTGGATAAGAACATCATCGCCAATAGATCTCTGCTATCATCTAGAATGTCCCTCTAGAAAATATTAAGTTTATTTTGCTGAAATCTATATGAGAGTTGGCGCAGAAATCGCACCTGCACTCTTTCAATTCTTTGAGCGTGGACTTTTGTAAACGGTGACGACCGCATAGCAATATTCTAGTCAGCTACCGTACATTACAATCAAAAAGTCATATTACTGTTGAGCTTTGCTTGAAGTTTTTAGAACATATAAGGACAAAATCAAGAGATCTATTGGTTAGGTCAAATATTTTGCCAACGTGTGGTACTTACTTACTATCCATAATAACGCCTAAGTCACGAATCGTGTTTACTTCAGCAAGCCACTTATTATTAAAGTAATAGGCAGATGCCTAACTTATTTTTTTACGTGTGAATTGAATGTGTGGCATTTATCCACATTTTGGAACATTTTATTTGTTCTACACCATTCACCCAATCTACACAGATCATCTTGCAATAATTCAATATCGCTTGCATCGTAATAATTCGTGTCAATTTGAAATCATCAGCAAAAAGACTTGCGTTGCTGTTGATAAAATTATTAGTAATGTCATTGGTGAAAACGTTACAAAAATAGGATAGAAATATTTGATCCCTGGGGGACTCCAGATTGAGCTAAAAAACATTGGAATGATGGCCATTAATTACTACTATTGACTTTCTATTTTTTTCAAGATATGATTTACTCCACATAAGTAATGTGCCACATATACCGAGCTCATTTAGCTTGCCCAGCAATAATCGATGATTGAGTTTTTCAAAAGCTTTTGAAAAGTAAGTATATTTAGTATGACATCCATTTGCTGCCCGTTAACAATGCATTCCGAAATGTTTGACACGTGAAGTAGCAGATTGCATATAGTTTTTTAAAATGATTATACTTACTTACATATTATGCTGATACACTAAGAATTTAAAAGCCTTTGCCATAGAAGATATAATAGATATAGGGCAATAATTTATAACTTCTTTCTGTTTGCCAGACTTAAAGACAAGAACTATTCTAGTCTCCTTCCGGGTATAAGGAAAATACCCATATTTTAAAGACCTATTAAAAATTGAAGGAAGATGTAATAATATGACGTGTGTGCCAAGCACATTTTATCAAAAAATATTGAGGGTGTATTATCAAGACTTCATTTAACGCGTCTTTTCAGTTTTTTTTTAAACAGTTGATCTAGAAAGTGAATTCTATGATCGAAAAGTATTCTAGCGCTAATAAAGATAAGGATATAGGTAGATACTTTATGAACATAAAAAAGATTTGGTTTGCTCCCTCGAATGATACATCTTTGATTAGGTTGAAAAAATAGTAATTTAAAAAAAGTGGTATGTAGTAAAATATTATATACGAAAGGTATAATAATTTAAATTTAATAGGAAAATTAATTTTATAGGCAAGGAAAGCAATTGTAGGAAATGATCAAAGTGATTAAATCATTAGAATATCGGGCAGCCTCCTCCGCCCTACTCTTAGTCTTTCACTGATTGCAGGTATTACAAACAGAGGAGCAGGGAGCAGGGAATCTTCAATATCCATCGAGCGGTTTGATTTGTCTGTGTTCTCCAGTTGGCGGGGAATCGGAAATTAGGTGAAGGAATTACGGGAAATGTTAAAATGACGGTTTGATTTGTCTAAGCCTGAAACTGGCCTGCGCCCCTAACGATCGATCGATTTCGTGGCAAACTTATGGGTAGTTTTCAAAATGAAATTGTGATCAAACCTACTTTTGTTTGTATACACCTGTCGGGTTGTTCCCATCATATGCATAAAAATTTGACGAATAGTTCGTAAATGGAAGGCGGAACGCCTCAACGGATAATCTATCCTGATTAAATTAGCTTATGAAAAAGTACATTTCAACGCTTTTATTGGAGTTTACCTCCTTAAGAATCGATTTTCATAAATAAGCCCGGGGTATTAAAATTTATGGGGAGTAAAATTAAACTTTCTCCGTTACGTTATTGACTTATTGACTTTATGTTTCCATGGTAACACTTGTTTATGTTTCCATGACTATGTAATGTATTTTGATGAATATAAATTATGTAATTAATATAAATAAATGCGTCAAGCATGCTTTCAATAAAAAATACGTTCATTTACTTTAATTTACTAATCTATTTTATAATCGTTCGTAAAGAGTAAACACCAGTCGTGCGTCGAACTTGACACACACAATCCTTTTTATTTTATTTTTCTTTTTGTATTCATAAGGTTCGCTAAGATAATCATAAGTTACATAAAGATAAGGATGTAGGTATGTGAATCAATTGAAAAAACTTCGTGCATATAAGTTAAGTACCTAGCTATCTCATTACTAACATAGTTAGACATAAATAGTATATATCTATGTATATATCTATATATATATATATATATATATTCTAGCGAATGCCCGCGACTTCGTCTGCGTGGTTTGAGGTTTTTTGATTCCTGCGGGAACTCAAATTTTCCGGGATAACAAGTAGCCTATGTACTACTTCAGACTATAATCAATCTCTGTGCCAAATTCCAGATCCGTTCAACCGTTAGGGCGTGATCGAGTAACAAACATCCATACATCCATCCAAACTTTCGCATTTATAATATTAGTATAGTATAGTAGGGTAATTCCGGGGGTAATAGCCGTACGGGAGAGATAGCCAATCGAAATATTTCAGTCACTCAATAACTCAGAATCTCAAATACTCAGTTCGCTTAGCGTCGAACGCAAAATTATTGAAAAAATAAAACGAAAAGGTAAGTAATATTATACTGCGCCAGAAGAATAGCTTATGAGTTTGCTGAGCAGTTAAAATTGAAGCACAGATTTAACAAAGATGTTGGAAAAGCAGGATACGACTGGTTGCAAATGTTCTGGCACAGAAACCCAAATATTTCTTTAAGGAAGTCAGAAGGTGTTTCTTTGGCTAGATCAAAAGCCATGAATAGGACTGAAGTGGATGCATATTTTAAACTGCTTGAGGGAGTCTTAATGCAAGAAAATGAACACCTGACACCGAATTGCATCTTCAATATGGACGAAACGGGCCTGCAGTTGAACAGCCGGCCAGGACACGTACTTGCTAAAAAAGGGTCTAAAGCGGTTTCCACGACGAAATCAACTGAAAAAGGTGAAAGAAACAATTACCGTAATAGCATGCTGCAATGCTGAAGGTGCTTTTCTACCACCGGCTTGTATAATGAAAGGCAAAAATAAAAAAGATGAATTCGAGGATGGAATGCCACCAGGATCAAAAGTTTACATGTCTGAAAAATCTGCGTATATAACGTCAACAATTTTCCTAAAATGGTTACGAGATATGTTTGTACCAAGAAAACCTTTGGGAAAAGTTCTTCTTTTGCTAGACGGACACTCAACTCACTGTAATTCTGTGGAAATGCTATGCTGTTTTGAAGAACCTGACAGAGTTTCAAATTACAGCCCGGAAATGATACCTCGTAAACGTAGTATGAACTCGTGCAACACTACAATTGATGGTCCGTGCACTCCAAAAGCGAATAAAAACTTACAGGTCACTCCATCGCAAATTTTGAAGGAAATATCACCGATTCCACAAAAACTTGAAGAGGTTCGAAAACGATCTAAGCAAGTTGGTAAGCTATTAACATCTGATGAACATATTAAAGAAAGAAAAGTTAAAGAAGAGGAAAAGAAGAAGAAGGATGAGAAGAAGACAGTAAAAAAATAAAAACAGAAAGAGTCCAAAAAAAGATCACAAACCATGCTGCAAGAAGAAAAAAACCAATAATAACAATATCTGAGAGTAGTGATGACGATGAAGAGCCATCACTGCACGATTTTTCAGATAAGAATATAACAAAAGAAGAGGATAACTGCGTAGGGTGTGGAGAAAACTTCTACCTAACTCGCCTCACTGAGGATTGGATCCAGTGTCTTGTGCAATTTTTGGATTCATGAAAATTGTACACAGTTTGACGATAAGTGCTCAGCATGTGGGAAAAAGCTTTAAAAACCATTAGAACCAAAAAATAAAACCAAAGAGTAAGAAGGACTACGGTCATGGTGCAGAATAACACTGGCCATCATTACCCTACTCATATGGCTATCTCACCCAGGGTGCCCGGGAGAGATGACCAATCGTGATTTTTAAAAAAAACTTAATTTTAAGGTTGATCTCATTTAATAAATACATAATTGTGTTGATTTTGTAAAAGTTTAATGTTCAATTTATAAAAATAAATAAAAGTTATTAAGATAATGCATTTATTTTCATTTTGACACAGCCTTGTAAAAACTATGACCAACTACCCCGGACTAACCCTATATATATAATATATATATATCTGTATATATCTATATATCTTTATATCTTTTGGTAGAATATAACATAATTTCAATGTCTATCATTTGGTACATAAATAAATCCACCCTTGCGCAGTAAGGTCGGGTCATCTAGTTGTTAATATTAATTAATCAATTTAATTACTACATAAGTACATTAGGTTTCCAAATACGAGCGTTCACATTTATATAATAGGTAACTAAATAAGTTATTTTTAAAGTTTTTACAGTCAATAAGCTTTTAGATTACTTATATAAATTGCCTTTGAACGAATTATCAGTATTACAAAGAATGTGCGGTCTGATGAGTCATGCTCAATGACAAATCACAAGGACAGACAAGTTGAGATTAGGTAAAGGCAATGCGAAATTTTAACGGGAAAGCTATAGTAATTAGTGTAGTTTATTGCTATTGTTTGTATTTCAATGAGCTTCAGTTTGACTTTGATTTTCTATCTCAATTTATTCACTACTAGCTGATGCCCGCGATTTGTCCGCGTGTTATAAGTTTTTGTAATTCCGGGATAAAAAATATCCTAAATCACACCACCTAAATCAGAACTCAATGGTACTCAATTTTTGAAGTACCTACTTAATGGTAATAAAAATGGCACAGTGAATACAAATAATTCGAGTTTGTATCATCTCCATTTTTGAAAATTGAGTAAATAATTTTGCAATACAATTACATTAGATTGCATATAAAAGCAACCCATTCACACGTGAGGTACATTGAGGTAATCGACGGTATGTAAGTTGACCCAAAATGGCAGTCGTCTGCGCAAGTGCACAGGTACATTGTACTACAGAGCCGAGCGGAGCATGCGCAGAGAGCGAGGGGTATAGTAACGCGCGGCCCCTCGCTGCGCACGTCATACTTCGTTTGACACCCGAAATGTGTTTCTGCGCAAAGTTCAACATACGCCGTGGCTATTACATTTGTATTCACGAGCGTAGCGAGGGCATACATAATCTGAGGACATAGTCATACTGACCCTAAAATTGTTTTTAAAGTTTGAAAACTCTGAAGTAGTTCAAGCGATAGTAACTATTGTGTGATCAGCCTTAGAAATAAATATTAAACACTTCATTCGAATCAATGTCATTTAATTAGGTACCTACATTCTTATATAATAACAAAATCACCTTATGAACTTATGTTAAAACTATGTCGGGTTTGTCATACGAAACGTAGTATTAGCAAATCAATGATTACATTTCTTTCTTTCGGTTATTGGCATCAAAGATGCCGTTTACGAATTCTACGTATTAACGTTTCGAACGTCATAGCGAATTTGTTTGTTGCACTCTTAATACGAGTTGCTATCGTGGTCGGAATAGCATGCTTAGAACTGCATAAATAAGTTTTAGATTATATAAACTAAAAAAAAGCACCAAATTGAACCGCACAGTATAAAAAGAAGTTTTAAGATTTTTTCAAAATAAAGACACTGTTTGGTCCATATTTAGCCAAGCTTTGACGGTATTACAACCAAAACAGCTGAATTTATGATAAATGTTGTTAAAAGGGAATTGTTCAAAAGATCGTTTGAAACTACTATGCTTCTAACTTAATCTATACTAATATTATAAATGCGAAAGGATGGATGGATGGATGCTTAAATATTGGATAGACGAAGGCGTTACTTTCACTCCGACACCGCATCATCTTCAAGAGATGTTGACTCGACAATGCAGGATTGTAAAGTAGTCTTTACGTACGTTGAGAATGATTTGGAAGGTATATGTGGTGTGTTGAATATCGCAATCTACAAGTGCAAGATACACACTGTACCACAGATTTACCAACTGTGGCGGATTAGATAGCGAATTAAATTTCTAGCTCCTTCATTGGATGGCGCCTTTATTCACGCCAGAACGGCTGAATGCCGAACGGATCTGGCTGAAAGATTATAGTCTGGAATTACAGATAAATTTTTATCCCGGTAAATTAAAATATTCCCGCAGGAACCAGTAAACGTCTATCCACGCGGACGAAGTCGCGGTTATCAACTAGTGGTACCTATTAAGGTTGTTATTCAACAGTTATTCATCTAGATAATTTTTGTAACCAGGTGCGCTGCTATTATTATACGTAAGGTGATAGTTAATACTAAATAATTTTATTAATTACTAACGCTTCACTTAGCCTACAGCGTGTACTTACCTTACCTAGAAACCCCTTTAATCGTAACTTAATCTTGATATGCGAAGCGACGACCTTCGTCGATTTATGCTCGATCCGCATGAAAGACAAGGTAGTGAGAATTGTGATGTACGAGTACATCTCACTACCCAAGTCTTTCACGAGGTAAAGAGCAATCCTCTGCAATGGTGAAGATGCTGAAAGGCCATAAATGTGGCCAATTCTGTAACAATGCAATCACTGAACTAAACTAACATGACAGCTCTAAATCTAGTTATGACCCTTTCCGCAGGATGAATATATGATTTATAAATCGGTAGCAATACATTTTTGCTGTCATTTTTGTAGTTTAGAGATTGTTTGCAACAGAACTAGCCTAATTCTCGAAAGAAAATTATATAAAAGCATACGACATATTATCTGTTTTAAAGAGGCAGAACTTCCGCTTCTGTGTCGATCCATAAAAAACCCAGTGCACTTACCACCACCACTTACCGCAGTATTATTTTTGAATTAAAGTTTTATATGACGTATGACGCACCTTGACGTCCCTAAAATGAGGATTAATTATAATTCTAAAACAAGCGTCAACACTATCAAAAAAATACAGTTAATAAAGTTTTAAGAGATGGTAGTAAGCCCCCAGTAACGACTGAATACTGACACATATTTATTTATTTAATAATAATAATTAAAAACTAGCCTCGGTTTCGCACAGCTGTAATATGTATCACAGATCTGTGCGATTGCGATTGCGAGTGCGATATTTAGGTCCTTGCATATGAAATTAGCGTTTTGTAAGGGAGGAACATAAAGTCGATTTTTTTAAAATTTAATATATTTATCTAATCAAAGTATGTACCACTGTTATCTATGCACTTTTGCCACCTCATAGGTAGTTCATTGATCTCTTTCAATTTCCCTTGTTCATTGATTTTTACTAAAAACCATAACACGGGAATCAATAAAATCTTTGAAGGCGCTTTGGACTGCCCCATCGGAGTTGAATTATTCCCTTCCATGAAGTTATCCAAATTTCGAAAAAAAATGTGATCTGTTGGAGCAAAGTCCGGGGAGTACGGTGGATGTCTTAGACATTCCAATTGAAGCTCCTCTAATTTGGTAGACGTCTGTTGTGCAGTGTGTGGTCTAGCGTTGTCCTGAAGCAGCAGTGGCCTAGAGCGATTGACGAGCCTCGGTTGTTTAGCAGCTAGCTTTTCCATCATGGTTTGCAGTTGCTGACAATAGACATCCGCCGTAATCGTATGGCCAGATTTAAGAAAGCTGTAGTGAACAACACCGGCACTAGTCCACCAAACGCCAAACTTGCTTCAAAACGTCCAAACTCGCTTGGGGCAGGATTTGGCTGGTTCGCCAGGATTCAGCTATTGCGATGAGCGTTTCGTACCGGATCCACGTTTTATCACAGGTAATAGTTCGATTTAAAATCAATTCATTATTGTGCCGGTTGAGTAATGTAACGCAGCAGTCGACGCGCGTTTGTCGGTTTGCTGCACTCAATTCATAAGGTACCCGACTTTCAAGCTTTTTCACCTTCCCAATTTGCTTCAAGTTGATTAAAACAGTTTTATCACTAACACCGCAGCCTGCAATTAGCTCGAACGTGGTTTGCGATGGATCCGCTTCCACAATAGCCTTCAATTTTTCATTATCAACTTTGGTCTCCGGCCGTCCACGGGGCTTGTTCTGCAGGTCGAAATTTCCAGGACGAAAACGTTGGAACCAAAAACGCACTGTGTTTTCTTTTGCGTGTGTCGCAATTAATCCTTCGAGCCGTTTCTGTAGCACTGCCACGATGGAACTCGAACTCGTAAATACGCGATATTTCAAGTTGTACATTTTGTAAACTGAGTGACGCAGAGAAAAAACCAAAGGAGGAAAAAACAAATGAATTAAGGGCTTTCAAAACACAAAAGCATGAGTAAATTTAAATAAAGATTGTGAAATGGGGGCTGTGAGTTTGTATGAAAGTCCTTTGTGTTTGAAGTAACTCTAACTTCATAGAGGCTTGAAAATCGGGATGTACGTTATGTATTAGTTTTAAATAATAATAACCTGTGTAAGCAATTTTACAAAAATCCACCCTGAAGGGTTGGGGTTGGTGCATGCATGTAGGTTATAAGTTTTTAAAATCGGCATTAAGGTTTTACTAATTAGTTTTAGCCGCTATATGTACCTAGGCTTTTTGCAGCGGGAAAATCTCATAGGAAATCAGAAATTGTCCGCGGACGAAGTCACGGGCGACCGCTAGTAGCTGTATAAATTTGAAATTGAAATACCCAACCAAAGATGAGATATTTGAGAACAAAGTGGCCAGTACGATAAAACGCCAATTTCATATGTAAGGACCTAATATTATGTAGCTATGGTAATTAAACTGCTTTTCATTATGTTATTACACTAATCGCGATTAATTTGGTGTAACTCGTTATGGAGTTCCATCATCCATCTCCAAAGTTCATCAGACTGTTTTGAAATTTACATGAAATCAATAAATTTTGTTAAAGTGTGATCCAGTTTTGGAACATGTTTAAACTTAAAAAGCACGGACTCTGGAGTATGTTTGACTTAATTATTAATTTATATGTATGTAATAGCTTTTCGAGGGACGAATGACCTTGTTGTGACAGCGCATATCAGTCGATTGCGATTATTATGCAACGTTGACCCAAGTCGGTAACTGGATGGGTGTTCGAATTTGAAGGTTTCAAATTAGGCCTTTTCGTTTCCTCCGTGCC
Source organism: Erebia palarica (assembly GCA_964035005.1). Classification (NCBI taxonomy): domain Eukaryota; kingdom Metazoa; phylum Arthropoda; class Insecta; order Lepidoptera; family Nymphalidae; genus Erebia; species Erebia palarica. Next base: position 31,175,026 of record OZ035986.1, read on the forward strand.
TCGAAGAACACGTTAAGCCGGTTATTATAATTAATATCTTATAATAATCGTAACCAACCTAAGAGTTTAAATCTTAGGTTTGTTAAGATTATCGAGTCGTATGCGGAAGGACGTGGGACTGAGAATTCACCGCATTATTATCCTAAGAAAACCCCTACCATTATTTGATTAATGGAATGAGGTCTAGGCCCTCAGTAACGAGGAATGTGACGCAGAGAATAGCTTTTCAAACAATAATGCATTAACTTCAAGCATCAAGTGCGGTCAAATATCGATCTTTGACACGCTGCACTGACCTTATCATATATTTACGATATACAATTCACGGCAGGTTTTCTCGTAATTAAACGACATTGTTAGTAAACATGAGCTGTGTTACGTCACCTATCAATATCATAATAAGCTACTTATCGCGCATTATACATGATTAAAAATTATTAACAGGCCAAGTGCGTGTCAGAAATTTTTTGCATATTTTTTTCTCACATTCTAAACTTCTACAGTTGAATCAAAATTTACATCTTATTACTTATCGGGCTTACTTTTGTAAGACGTCATCGTGCGGATACTAGACTATAGTCTCCGTTGAGGTTGCCGTGACCGAAATTTGGAGAACCAACGATACCTACACTACGCACAAATCAATGAAGATATTTTTTTTTAAATTAATATTTACAGTTATAAATATATATACCTATTATAAATATATATACCTATTATGGCTTTGTTTTAAATACAAAAGACAAATGATTACGCAGTCAGTCAGATAAACTTGCTGAACCTGCTGTATTGATAAGATAAGGATTGTGTTGGTCCGAGCAGGTTTTTTATTTTATTTTTGCACCAAATACGTAATGATAAAGGTACTTTTTAGGTAATCTTAAGCAGTTCATATTGAGCATGCAACAGCTTAGTGAAAAGAGTCTTCTGCGCATCCTTGCACATTTTTGGTGGAAACGTATCTGCCATGTTGTACGTACATTACCTTCTAGTTCATTACGCAGTCGCCTTAGTTTTTAAGATTCCGTAGTAAAAGAAGGATCAATGCACCCATGTAGTTTCGTCTAGTCCGTCGGTGTGCCATCGGCCATAGCCATTTTAAAAATCAACTATGAGAGCTATTTACAGTTGTACATAAACCATACCACATACAGACGCATTTTGAAACGAATAAATTCCAGAACATGATAAATCAGAACCGAAAAAACAATTAATTTACCCGCTAGTTGTGCCTACCTCATTAAAAAGGTATTTTAAAATCATCATGAGTTTTCTCAAACAGTTCTTGGGAAAATACTACCATTTACGAATGACTGAACACTTACTATATAACACTTATTTTATTGCATTATCATCTTCAAAATGTATTCACAAATATATACCTAATAAATGAATAATAAATTATTATGAATTACTATGAATGAATAATTATAATAATTAATGAATCATAATTATTATTATGAACTATCATGATTACGGGCCGATAAAATATGTACAATATACTTACCTTCCGACATTTAACCTTCCATTTTCCTATGTCTGCGGGATTTTTAATAATATGGCTTTCTTATAATAAGGCGGTGGAAAGAGTGGGTAGGTACATTATTTTTTAATCAACCTTACATTGAGATTAACATAAAAGTTAATGTAAACAATATTAGTAAGTAGTATAAATCAAAGCTTGGGTAGGAGGTACCTAATATTGAAATCAGTCATCACAATTAGTAATTGGTAGGTATATTATTTACTGATAATATCGTACCTTAAGAACGAAACCGACTAAACTCAAAAATGTAGCCTTGTGGGAAGTCGCAAAAACCGAATGTAAATTATGAAACCTCCCTATAAATTTTTCCATTAACTAATATTATTATTAATATTCCGTAATTATTTGAGTAAGTACCAAAATTAACAGAAAATTGAGGGGGAGACACACAGCTAAGTATCTCTTTGAAAACAGAGGAATAAAAGTGAATATTAATAATTTAAAAACAACTACGTATTTCTATTAAGTTTATGGAAGCCAAAAATTTGATCGAATATGAGATGACTGATGTCTGTTATACCAAAAAATAAATATCTAAAATTAGACCGTTTAAGAATTAGGGTATTTTTCTTATTTAGCAGATGTAGTGAAATTAAGACGTTTTCATTTCTAAATGTAAATCGGTCGTATTATTTCCTAAGAAACAGAAGTGAGCTTACCGCTGGTATCGGGATAAAATCGCCTCAATCAGTCTTCGGTGATTCTTTGCTTATCTATGTAACCTCCAACACATGACACTGTCAACACAACACTAAAGCGCAAAACACACAGGGAACGGGCGCCGGTCGAGCGTGGGACGGGTCGGGTGCGCGGCGGGTGTAACTTCTTGTATTTATATGGACGACTATACACAGAACGCGGGCGCGGGTCGAGTGACGCACGGGACGCCCGTCGCCCGCCACCGCAGACAGCGCGCGGGTTGAGCGGGTAGCGAGCGCCGTACTAACACGGGCGCATGCGCGGGTCGTACGCGACGCGTGTCTTGTATAAACCCGACTGCTTCACAAAATATAGTTCGTTTTAAAATGGATTGAATGAAAAAATTATAGAATGTGTTCGTAAATCTATATATATAAAAATGAATTGCTGTTCGTTTGTCACGCTAAAACTCGAGAACGGCTTGACCGATTTTGATGTCATTTTTTGTGCATGATTGAGTGGGTCCAGGGATGGTTTATATTCAATATTGGACCCGGTAGGGGGCGCTGAAATCGGGTTCTAGGTTAGGCAGGATCATAGAGTAGGATGTATAAAAGGGTATAGAGTTATCACTCCCACTTAATATACGAGCTATGGAAACCAGCGCTCCTGGTGGTTGGTTCCTGAACTAATTTTCTTGTGTATATAGCTATAGATAATCAACTTTACTATATAGGTAGCTTGCCCAATATTAAAATTTTTTAAGTAAATTCTGAGGACATTACAGACACACGCTTTAGCTCTTTCTGGTAGCTTTAAAATAAATTAAACAAAAAGAGCATAAAGCGTGTGTCAAAATGAAAAGAAAAACATAATTCATATTTTTCTTTTATTATAATATTCAATACAGCACTTTTGGATAAAATCTTGTACATCTACATCTTTTGTCGCACCATTTAATATTTTATTTGTGTTTTTGCACCAGCTGTACAAAAATAAATTACAGGAGGCATCTATAATGAATTTAGACAATTCTTCAATTTCAATGAATAAAATAACACGAGTGACAACTGACAAGACAATCAATGACAAAAACTTCGTGATTGGCAACTGACAGGTGACATTTTAATATGACTATTTAAAAACTTACAACTATAGAACGCTAAAATTAATATTAAAATATGGCTATACAACTAAATTAGCCGTGAATTTATTTAAATATTTTTTATGGTCAAAATTGTTTGATATTACATGATATTTTGATTTTATTTATTGAAACTACTGCGTGAAATGAAACATTCAACGACACAAGAAAAAGGGGATGCCAGTGTAAATAATTTTAAGTGTTGATATTTCAAAATTTATCACCGCCATCTATCGATAGGTTCCTAAACTATACCAAATACGTTTTCCAGTCAATTTGCTCGTAGTGAAAACACCGTGGGCAGGATAACGTCTGCCGGGCCCACTAGTCGTAGGTAAATAAAAACATATTTTAATACCGATCCGCCTACCCGCGCCCGCATTGTGTGTTTTGCACTTAAAAGATTCGTTTGTACATTGACGCTGTCCTGAAATTCTCCGAGTAAGAAAAATACCGATATAACTGGTTTCCCAATCGACTTGGACAGTTTTTTTATATACAGAAATATAGAGAAAGTTCTTTTGAGTCGTTCAGTAATCTTGACTACTGAACTCCTATAGTATGAACCATGAATAACTGACCATTTTAGCCATTTTTTGAGTTAGGTCGGTTTCATACTCAAGGTGCGATACATTTCCTTAAACTTGAACTTTTTATAATATTATGTAGGTAAAGCTACTTGATAAAATAAATAATAATGGTTTGGTTTTAAAAAGTTAAAAGTATAGAAAAAAGCACTTATTTTTGTACCTTTAATACTCAAGTCTTTTCATATGTATTGATTTAGCTGTACGCCTCCGTAAATTACTAGGAAATGTCTAATAATATTTTGTTATTCGATAGCTTCCGTTACTTAACGAGATGACTCCAAAACTAACGATAGCGGCCATAAAGATAATATTGTAGATAGCGGCGATATTACAGAAATAAATAACCTAACAAGGCTATTTTTAAGCATAATGAATAAAATAACAGAGTAAAAATTAACATGTGGATACTTTTTTCTAATTTAATCCTATTCGCCCCGATTAGTAAAAATCTGTTTGGGAAAGACTTATTTATTTACATACTTGGAATACCTCATATTAATTAATACAATCTATACAGTTACATTTCAATTGAACATCACTTGAGTGAAAATATCATGCAATTTAGGATCTCAGACTATGAAGGAAATGGGATAACTACATAACAATGCTTCAATACAACGGCACAACCATTCAAAACTCGATGCGCAGTATCTGCGTGATCGGCACAGTAGGTATAATTGTAAGTTTCTATGGATGCTTAGGCTGGGTATGGAGATAGCTAGGATATATTTTATCTCCAATAAATTACTTAGTTCCGGCGGAAATCAAAAAGCCTTAATCCACAACGACTAGTCTCGGGAATCATCGGGATTTGAGTTTTGAGTAATGAAGATTTCTCAACGTTCGGAATTCGGAGGCTCCTTAGTTCTGACCGCCCCACCATGAGTCCGCCACTGTTATTATTATAAAATTGTGCAAACCTACTCAAAGTTGTACCTACTATTTGTATCTAATTACACTTCCTGCATATATTTATTGAATATAATACGACACTGCGTTTACACAGGCCCGATTGTCTGAAGAAACAGTATTTAGTTGGGAGATTAAAACGTATGTAGTTAAGTATGTAGGTAGGTAGGTATGTAGGTACTCGAACTATCTGAGGAGTTCGTAGATATGCTTTTAAATCGTAAACCACGTATAAACTCTTTAAAACGTTCGAGTAATTTAATAACTTTCAAATGATTACGATATTCCAGTTTCATATAGTCTTGATAAAGGGCTCCCAATAATAGTTTTTCTCACAAAAGAAGGAACTTGCAAAAAATTTATCGGACTGAAAACATCTGGACTTGAACCGGGGTCTTCTGGTTTCGGGACCGCCCACTTTCATACCTGACCTATTATAACCTTGTAGATTGAGGCGAAATTTACCTTCGTATTCTAATGATATTGTAGCAGTTTTTCACTATCTGAAAACACGGATAAAACGAAATTTTCTAAAAATTAATCCTAGCCAGATTGATTTATCGCACCGAAACCCCCTGCAAACTAAATTTCATGAAAATCGTTTTAGCCGAGATAGGACTAACACAACCATGAGCCACGTGCACTTGTGAATTGCAAGAACTATACCGAGAATTGTTATGCTTTGCTTTGGATTAGTGGAAAAAGCGATGCACGGCAAGTGCCCTGTGCAATCTTCATGAATTCCGAGAGCCGGCTTTTGTGTTTCTAATTTAGGCTATGACGGGGCCCAAATGAAATTTCACCGGAAATTGAATGTACATTTCGTTGACTTAGGAAGTAAGGCTTGGATACCTTCCACGAAGGCAACTGCGTGGCACCAGCACCACATCACTAAACATAATTATATGCAAGGAACGTGTGAGTAATTTTTCTGTATGAAGCACAGTGTAGAGTAAACGCGACGGCACGCAATGCTTACGGCACGTAGGCGTGCTCAGCATTGCGACTATTACAATAATATTATCCTTTCCCCAACTTTAGCCGCTTTAAAGCTTACACAATAATTCGGACAACGCTTACCTTAAACAAGTGCAAAATTGCGACCGAAATATAAACCGATAAAACTGGTTATCATCCTACACGTTGCATTGTATTATACATCCACAGACTGTATTGGTTAGTTGTAAAGGTTTCTATTTTCACTTTCTTTGGTCACGTAAATATAGACGCAACAATATCTCTGTTGTCTAGATAATAGAGGGCACAAGCACGTGGCAGGTTATCCATGTGATGAGGGAAAACCAAGTGAAGAATTGGGCGTCCCTTTTCAGTGAACAAGGGAGACAGCTGTGACGAATGGAGACGCCGTCGAGCGGAGCACAACCGCTCTGCCAAGAGCGTAACGAAAAAGAAGAATTTGATTTTGAGCCTTTATTCACTTCGCCATTTAAGCAATTTAACACTACGAGGTCGTTCTCTTGATTTTGGTGTCAGAAGCCAGAACTCGTGTAACAAAACTCACTTTGCTATATTTTGTCTAACATTACAGTACAGTTTAAAACGAACAAAAAACAATAACGTTAAATAATCAACAAAAGAAAAACACAACAAACCACTGTACAAATTGAATCTAATAACAAAAGTAAATATGTACATACAACAATTATTACTTTTAATTTATATAGTGCAGGTAGTTTTAAAACAAACCTAAACTACAGACTTCTCTGCATGCAAATCATACTTGTTGCTTCAATTTGTTTAAAAGTGAACTAAGATTCCCTAGTAATAAATAATCCATAATTTTTTACTTAATAATATTTCTTGTTATTTTGGACCTAAATTCCATTGGGAGCTCATTTTTTAACTAGCAGGTAAATAATGTGTAGTTCTTACGCCGAAATAGTTATTCGCTTTCGTTTTATCTAATTAATTTCCGTTCTGTAATTGCCCTTGTTATTTTATGCTGGAAATAATTTTCGTAGTAATCAAAGTAATTTTGGACAAGTGGAATATTCTTATTTTTTTGTACCTTTAAGAAGTGTTCTTACAATATTCAAATATTGGAAAAATGTATCTTTGACTTTTGGCGGTACAATTATTTTTAAGTTTCTTTTTTGAATATTATTTATATATTTTATTATATTTGTCCAACCATTTATTTTAGTTTTGACATAAGAACGTCTATGAAGTTTCATAATTCCGTATTTAAGTTTCATAATTATTATCAGGCAACCATCGGCAAAAAAATGCAATACTCCATAGACGCATTATAGTTTTTTTACAATAGTGAAGCGACATGCCCTTTGATCAGTTAATTCGTAACTCTTAAACTCATCTAGAAATTACAAGTACGACTTTCTTTTTCAAAATAGTCACGGAGCTTCAACACTAGCTTTCTTGATAGTCCTTTAAGCACCATACATCTTTGGAGATGGATGGTTTCTATGACCTTTAGGATTCATGCACATTTACTGTACGTTGTATTTAAATGATTTATTTTAATACATACAGTAATATATTTAGTCATTTAAACGCTTGGGTATGTTAATAAAACAATATTTTTGTTTGAATCGCGCTACTAAAAGTAACATAAATGGTTGGACAAATATAATTAAATTAATCATTATACGCGTTGAAAATAAAAGCATATAAGAATATTATGTAAACATGAAATTGGTCTTTGGTTATGAATCTTGCTAGTTGGGATTGTCATGAAGACGGTATTTTCAATTTCCATACATTAAACCCTAGTACGAATTTTGCTCAACGTAGATAGGTTTCGAGTATCGAAACACTGTTTGAAGTAAGTATAACTGGGGATTAAAATGTACATTAAAATCTTTTAAAGCAGTATTAATTTAATATTGTTGAATTATAATTTGGTACATGATGATACATGATATGTCGACACATTGTCCTCGTCCGTCCCTGGAATGTTGTCGATTTTAAATATATTCTATCGATTTATATTTAACAAAGTTTCTGTACGAAGCACTGGATATCATAATATACGTATTGACAAAGTTGAACCCTATAAATAGTTTCATACAGACTGCTGTACCTACACCCAATAATTGCGTGGGCATTCAGTAGGCGTGTTTAACCATCGTGGGCATTCTAATTCAAGTATTGACACGGAATGCGATCAACAATTTGATGGTTTCCGTAACTAATTATCACCATCATGTTTAATATGTAAGTAATGGACTTCAATATGTTTACCTACAGTGTACCTAAAATGAATAAATGATTGATTGATTGATGCTGTTTATTTCGAAGTACCTAACAAGCGTGAATAACGTTAACAAATTAAATAAACACCACCGCAGGCCAAGAAAAATTAGCGTGACATAATACATATAACTCTCTCCACGCAGTTTCAAAAAGTTTTGTTGATAAAATGCCGCGAATAATCGTTATCGTACTAGTTGGGCTGCTGGAAAGACATTTGTAGTATTTGCTATAGTAAACATAAATTATATTACTATGGAAATAACGTTATTCTATCCCAAATACATAATATTATGAATGAGGATTTCAAGATTTAAGAATTAGTTCAATTTATTTTTAATCATGTCGTCGACCCACTAAGATTATGATAAGTTCAAAATGGTATTATAGATAAGACTAGGTTAAAGCAAAATTTATTTAATCTTTTTTGGTTGCCGAATAAATAAATTAATAAATATATTTAGTTTCTAACTATAAAATACAAACAAATTATTGTTTTAGGTTGTAATAAAATGCCACGGTAATCTTTATTTGTAGATTCCTAGTTTAAACGTTTATTGAGGCTGACCAATGATTATATAAATTGAAATCGGCGTAGAATCTATTCTCATTGATAAAAAAGTTCAGGAGCCCGAAAGGCTTTTAACTGCTTAAATTCCTCTCATTAAAATATACTTAATGTACGAGTTATATTAATTAATAAACCGGTCGTTACGTTTAAAACACAGTATATGAAAAATCGCATTCGCAATTGACATTAGAGTGAAAAAATAATAGAAAGCAAAAAAATACAAAAATAAGGATCAAAGAAAAAATAATAAGCATCGATGTTGATGAGAGAAACATACTCAAAACATATTTTATTAAGGTTCGCTTGCTATGTCATAGCGTAGAATATCTTTCTCCCATTAGGAATTTTCGTCCTACCTGATAATGGTTACAATCTTCAACTGATGCTTGAACGGAACGGACGCTTGGCTAACCCGGCTGCACGGTCCAGGACGTCCGCATGCTGTCAAAATGCATTACAAATTCTATTCAAACTATTCCATAACCGCATCAGTAATAAACCTTATAAAGTATAGTATAGTATAAACTACTTATTATAAAAGTATGTAAATAAATTTGAAACAATCGCAGCACAATTAAAAAGAAATCATACAATAGTTCATCTCTGGTTTGTATGTACGTTGTTACGGATTCATGATTTCAAAAGGGAAATGTGGGTAAACGTGAATCCATCCAAAGATAAGCTATTGGTTATGACTGATAAAATAAATATTAAGTATTAAGTAAATGTGTCGGAGAAATCATGTCGCATGAGCTGATTTGTACATTCGCTGAGTGAGTACACGCACATTTAAGAAACGATCACGATATGTGGACTTATTACAATAAAAAAGCTTAATACTAAAAGAGATAATTAAAATCGACCTTTACCTGTGAAAAATGTGGTCCATTAGTTATTTTTTCCAAGCGAAGACTTGATAGCGTGTTGACTTGCTTTACCAAATCTGTAACAATACAGAAACACTTCTTTGATTTCAACACTAAAGTTATTTACTATAAGTTACACACTTTTAATCATCGCTGCAAATTCAAAAATAATTAGAATTTATGTTTAATATGTATATTTGCCGTTTTATTTTGACAATACATATTTGTAAAGCAATAATGAGTGAACTTTCTAAACGATTTGATTTCAAATTTTCAACGACGATATAGTAGCGTTATTATACATTAATACAATATTATATAAAATGTGATCATTCGGGAGGACGCATAGAATTTGCTTAGCATATACCTAATTCATTCGCACGAAGTACATATTTTCTTACACAATGAAATATAAGACATTCGCATGATGCAAGGGCAGCATATAAAAACTAGTAACTAAAGGCAATAATTACAGTATAAAGAAAATGTTATAAAACTCACCCGTCAGGTCCGAAGCCAATTACATTGTCTACCTAATGAGTTTAAGTATATTTCCATCTTCCTCGAAGCTTTTTATTTACCTGCAGAAACAAAAAGAAAGATATCTGAAGGACTCTGTTAATTATACGATACTTTTATAATTAACGGGAAATATACGAGGCCTGAATATGAAAAGGCCTTTTTACACGACAACGGAGGAGCCAAATGAGAGCGCATCAAGCGTGCTGGTTTCATTGGTTCATCCAAGGGTGCTTATCGTAGTGTAGATCCTATCGACTGGTTTAATAAAAAGTGACTTGATTATTTTTGCATTATTAGTTGGTTTGATTCCCGGCTCAGATAAGCTTTTTAAAAAATGTTTGAACACAGATATTCTTATTAAAAAATAATTAAGGAATGTATTTAGTGCATATCTTCAATATTTATAGTACCTTTCCTCCATTGCCCCTTTGATTTTGTCCACCCTGTATACCTACTACTTACTAACAAGAATTTTACACATACTTATCCAAAAACAACCGTTTAGCTGGCGGGGAGGGCCTTGAATCTGAGAAAAGTAAGCATTAAAGTGCTTACTTTTATTCTAGGTATTATTATTTCGCAAACGGATCCCTGAATCGAAAAATGGTTTTACCACACGCACAGTTTTTCCAAAATTTTATTTAACTACTAATTTACTACTCTGTCAGCGTGATTAAAATGCACACCCGTGCCAAATTACAGCTTTCTAGTACTAAAATCCTCTGAGCTAAGCCGCAGACGGACAGACTGACATGGCAAAACTAAAGGGGTAGACTACGGAACCCCAAAAAGATAAAATCAATCTGTCTGTCTGTTTATTTGGCTTATCCCCAACGTCTAAATGCAGTGCGCTGCCTTCGTCGTATCTTTATACCTATTTATAGGCAGGTAAAGGTCAGCAAAAAATAAACAAAGCTTAATTTTGCCACGAGAAAATTTATTTTAGTCCATCGAAAAAATAGAAATTCACTGAGGGGAAAGTCGTTTTAAGCAAATACACTTAGGTACTTTTTAGTGCCACACCCATGTATCACGGTCATCAGTCTCTTAACCGTGTCATTGAACTTTGCCTTAGATTATTCCTAATCAAATCCGAACTCGATGTTTATCTACGAACGAAAATTTAGCATGTTGTTAAAGGATAGTGAAAAAATATTAAAAGGGGAATGTTTGATGATACAAATTATATCTTTAACTACCATCTGCTCTCGACTCTGTCTGCAATAATAGTTTATTTTTCGCTTCCTATCAAACATCGTTTTACATAAGAAATTGCTTACATTTTTATACGACTGCCTGAAAAAAGGAGTATATTGTTTTCAGGGTTCATGTATGTATGGTATGTATGTATGTATGTATGTATGTATGTATGTATGTATGTATGTATGTATGTATGTATGTATGTGAGTTTGTATATTCCACCATAACTTCTGTACGCCTGAACCGATTTTGATAAATGAGGTATCGTTAGAATCCCTAGCTTATTCCGGGTGACATAAGCTAGTAAAATTTAAAAAAAATTTGATGGGGTGACCATGGTCCCGCATTAAAGACCAAAATTGAAAAAAAAAATCGAAAATAAGATTAATTATAAAATCATCACCCAGAAAATGATGAGTAGATTCCAAAAATATATAACACTATAGTTCAATATTTAGTGATTCACAAAAAATATCATTTAATAAAAAATGTGAATAAGATTCTAAAGGCTATACCTATATGCAAATCGCTTCTTATGGAGGTAAACTCCAAAAATAATATGGCAGGGCAGTCGTATTTTTTAATTCGTTAAATTAATTTCACTTGTTAGCTTGAGTAATGGGTAAAAATCTTCTAGAAACTCAAACGGCCATTTTCATTATGTCCTTGTTAATCTTCAAAAAGACTAAAAGAAATTATGGGACTTTCACAGGTGGATATATACTGGGTATGACTATTCAATCCAAGCAATGTATTTCTTTCTATGAATCGATAAATTATTATGAACCAAATCCACCATGCACCAGACACCACCTTCTTATTATTATTATTCACTTATAATTTCTAAACTTGCCAGTGGATTACTATTACTTCACGAAGAAGAACCGGACCGATGGTATAATTGGCAGAGTTTAGAGATGAGACGCAAGATGTCCTTCTTGAAATAAACTTAATATAATATCGATAGCAACTTACTCTTACCTAACAAACACCACAACCAAAGAGTTCTCCGACAAGGTGGTCAGTTTGGGAATAAATTTCTGTATTTTTCTGGATTGGTCTGGTGGGAGGCTTCGGCCGTGGCTAGATAACACTCAACCGGCAAAGAGGTGCCGCCAAGCGAATAGGCATTCTGGTACGATGACAATTAGAAGCCGAGGTATGGGTGTAACATATGCAACTGCCATACCCAAAGTATGTCAGCCCGCTACCATCTTCTGCATCATCGCTTACAACTATGTAAAATCGCTGTCAGGGGCTTACTAGTAGTGGAATTTAAAGAAAAATACGCCTACGAATTACAACGAGTTTTATTGACACGCTAATAATAATATAATAAGCGCGATACCCTACAACTATCAATAGTTCGTTCACAATCTAAAATATCGAAAATAATACATAATTAATAAAACGACAAAAAAAGATTTAAAACCTACTACCGCGTCCACACAGCCAAACGCATAATATTACTCCCCATTCATTGGTAATTTATTTAATTTACGCAGCCGCGTGGTGGTTAATTCTATAGCGCATAATCACGTCTACGTCTTTGGCACCAACCTGTTAATGGCTTGAAACGTTGTGAAACATGTTTTTGTCGATTGTAATACGGTTGATTATTGTATGATAAATATTGTTGAAGTAGGTGGGTATCTAATGGAAAAGCTTCACATATTTAGAAATCGATCGAGACGCGCACGCGCGGTTAGCACTTCTGCCATTCGTGGTTGCCGACCAATGATTGAATCAACTCAACTCATAAGCCAACAGGTTTTTAATCTTTGTGATACCTACCCGTAGCCCAAGCATTGTTAGGGGTATGGCAGTTATAATAAACCCTAGTCAGTTTCTACACGACATCGAACCGGAACGCTAAACGGAGCTTGAGGATTGAGGAGTTCAGACTTGTCCGCTTTAGGGCGTTTCCTAGTTGTCGTGTTCGGCTCGTGGAAAGGCGCAAGCAAGGCTTTTAATAATCAATAAAATAAATGAAAAGCTTATTAATTATTATTACGTTTTTAGATCTTTTTGAAATGTTAGAAGTTGAATTTAGTAGAAGTTAGATAAAATGATGGCCAAAGTGCACTTTCCCGTTCGCAGTTTTCGTCAGGATCCCAAAATATTGTATGCATAGTGATATTTTATTAGTCTATCTTTTTTACTGTAAGTACGCATATGAATCAATTCAAGCTGCAGGGGTTAAGGCCGTTGCCTTAGGCACAGGAATACATAATAGTCCTACGGTTGCCGTAGGATATTATAACCAGATCGCGCCATCTAAAAAAGGGTTAAAAAACTTCTGATAGATTATACTGCATCCTAAGAACGTCAACCTGCAGTGTACCGCGTAAATAGAAACGTGTAGCGGAAACGTAGGTTAGTTGCCCAATGCATACTCAGGCCTTCAGTTTTGTTTCAGCCTTCACCGGCAATTCGCCCTGACCTCGGTTAAGCTAACGGCCCCCAGTGCATTCGCCTGGGTTCAACGACACTTGTTTTTTAAAACCCCGACAACGCCATTCAACTTCCCCGTCTGCTGAGATTAATACGCATGATTATAGAGAACGTATGCTGTTTTTTTTTGCGTTCGTATCGGATTGCATTGTTTTGTTGAGTCGCTGATTGCTGGTAAAATACCTCACTTGGGAAGGTATAATAGTCTGAGTTACAAAAAATGATTTGTAAATACCTACATATAAAATCATTTGGTGAGTTTCAATGAAATATGGAATGACTAAACTGATATACTTATCCATTTTAAGTATATAAAAAGCGTCGACGTACCTACAAATTTTTGAAGCTTATGCTTCAGTCTAAAAGTACTTACCTACAAGCTGAAATTGGCTTGGACGAGTTAAAGGAAATTGGCTATTGTCGCCTGAATCACTTCTGCCAGTAGGTTTAGTGTGGGATCTATAGAGCGTAGTTATACCTACTTTATCATAGCTCATAGGACTATTGTCACTCACAAAATATTTAAGTCCATCTCAGCATCAGCAGCAAAGTCAAAGCACGCACTATAGAACATATTCTGAACAAAAGCCAATAAGATGACTAGATATATTATATAATAGATACTATATTGTACAAAAGCTCTAAAAATGCGTGAAAGGCTATGGACGCACTAGTTCAGGCACTGTCTCGGTACAACACAAGAGTATTTACAAAAAAATCTCTTAGAATTCTCACTGCATCGTATCGGTTTGAAAAATTGGATAAGTCAAGTCAACCAGTTTCTTTTATTAATAATAAATAATTAAAAGAAGATTAATTATCTGACAAGAGAGCAAGCCTAAAATAAAATGTTAACACACTACGTCCTTCTGGAATACTTATCAAGAGCCTTATGTGCCACTTTTGACATATATGTTTAACCCATATAATATGTCAAATTAAAGTAGCTCTATTGAAACTGACCGGCCCAATTTAAGGTCTTTGGACCGGCCTTAAATATGTGCATCTGTATCAGTTGACATTGTTATTGTGTCTTTATCTAGTGCGTTGGAATGAAAGTAGGCAGTGGGTGAGTGACGCAGCCGCTAGTCACTCTCCATGACCTTCGCAACGATATCGGATTCTGCCACAAAATGATAAGTGAATACGAGATAAATCATACTTAATATGCGAACCTTAACCGGTCTATATTGCGTTGAAAGCTAATTGTACCTAGTCTTTATTAAGATACCGACTACTGATAATAATACTGATCATTTAGTACTACTAATTTACAAGCCAACGCCCACGATTGTGACCGTGACAAAACAGGCATAAAAATAAAAATCATTGCTCGAATTCCTTTCGCAGGTCCAAGTTTAAAAAGCGCAGATATCTTCTAAAGTATAAGTTCTCGGCTCCCTGAACACTCTGAACATAATGCTAGAAATGAATTTGATAACATTATCACGCAGCTATCGTACAAGCACCTATAACAATCGTGTGAAAATTCGCTGTAAGGATACGAGAAAACGACTCCACTGCGCACGTCATGCTACTATTATCATGTAATGATCTGCTGCGGCGTCATGGATTATCAAAATGGCTGCTGCTTTTGCCGATATTTCGATCCGTTGCTGTCGAGTCGAAAATGTCTACGTTAAATACCTACTGAAAATGCATTTTGCAGCGCTGTTGAAGATGAAAGATCTAAAAACGCGACGAGAGATGTTAAACGAGCGCTGTCTGAATGTGAAAATGTCAAAATTTGTTACTTACTATTCGAAATTTATACTACATCTATTACGCCCACGGCTATCTACTATTATATAAAATTCAACGAAAATTGAAGCAAAAGAAAATATAGTACTTTTCACTTTAAAAACAAACTTTAATACATAGTGAAATATGTTTTTACTAAAAAGTGTATGTTGTTGTTAATAATATTCAAAATATTTATATACAATCAAAGCGACGACACTTAAAAGCATGTAAGTGTTTATATTTTGTAAGTTTATCACGTACTTGAGAGGCGATATCTCGTGAACGCCCCGATTAATAGCGTCAGTTTTTAAACTGTTTACGTAGGTACTGCACATACTTTAATACTATACAAGAATCAGCCTTCCTAGTTATTGTTAATTTTTGGTAACAATAACACGTCTTTTTTTATATGTAGGTGATGCAGCCTCAGATGGAGCGCGCTTGCCTTGAAGATGCCTATTCACTCTTTATTTGTAGGTACCTATATTAAAGGAGGAGGGGGAAACGGAAGCCGGTTAACGGTTCGAATTAGAAATGAGGAAGCAAATCGCTTCGTACGAGCCCGCGGAATTTCAAGTACGTAAGGGTGCCGATGCCTTGCGGTTCGATAATAAAAAGGTGACGGAGGAACTAGATCGAATAGTTCTTGGGCACACAGCCTTCCTAAGCGATAGTTACCAAAAGTGTAGCTATCTTTCATAATATCTAAAAATTTATTTTCGATGAAAGAAGAAAGATTCTGTATATTAATTTTAATTGTGCATTCCTAAAGGTCAACACTCTGCAGTTGCACTCAACAATTGGTTTCGATTCGAATGAGTGTGTTTGCCTTTGGACTTTGAATATAATTTTAATGCTTTCATGAATGTCAGCTAATGTATGAATGAAACTGAAAAGTGAAAGTAGTCATTTGGAATATGTAGAACATGAAGCACGTAAAGTGTACACACGCTACGCTACTTGGTACCTATATTATTATGAAATGTATTAACCAACTCGATAATTGACTGCCTCGTTGGTCTTGTGGTTAGCATATTCGACTGCGGCCGACGAGGTCCTGGGTTCGAGTCCTGGGTCGGGCCATAATTAAGTATTGGGTTTTTCTAACTAGAAATTCTCAGTACTAGCCCGGATTTAGGAAGTTGGTGGTGTTTTTCCCCCGTGCCTCGGAGATCACGTTAAGCCGTCGGTCCCGGTTATTATCACTAACATGGTAATAATCGTTAAAGCCCGTCAACCCGCATTGGAGTAGCGTGGCGGGTCTAAGTTCTAATATCCTCTCTCCTATGAGAGTGGAGGCCTGTGCGCAGCAGTTGGACTGTAGTGTAGTAGTGTGTAGTGTGTTGGGCTGTAGTGGTTGGTTGGTTGGTATTAACAATACCATAAGGCTTTAGTTTCCCAGACAATTATTAGGTATATCAAGGTAGAAATAAAGCGGTTGTTAAAATTACGATGACGGTTTCAAAAAAAGCATTTTAGTATAAAATCGGTGGAAAAACAGTCCTGGTATATACATGCAGCTACTTATTTAACGTCGGCTGATACCGCTATCCTAGTAACCAGAAGGTTAAAACAAAGCTTATTATTTAATATGTCATTGAGACAACTGCAATTCTTGTCAATAGTGAACTTTGATCATTTAACAGGAGTGGACAAGATGTGCCTAGTAAGTACCTCTAGAGCTTACACCGCTGTGACTTGTGAGTGATTTTGCGTAGTCGCCGAAATACGCAACTGGCCTGATCGTGCGTTGACTGTGATATTGGGATATGTGAGCATCACAGAGTACCAAAGTATCTATCTATCTATCTATCTATTTTTGCTAGGCGTAGCGAACTTCATTCAAGCTGGATTTAGAAATTAACGTAGAGGAGTTTGAAATAAATTTTGTCTTTTCTTATAAAAAAAAATACCTCGTAATCATCAAAAATATAGACGGCAAAATAACAGTGCCGATGTTAACAACGCGATGGTTGCTAGGTGGTTGATTGTACGCGGTTACCGGAGGCGCTACAGAGCTGGCAACTTACCAAAAATTAAAATATAAGCAGCAACACCAGCGTGTACAGTACAATCGTATCATTCCGAATTTCCTGCAGCTCTTCAAAACATTTACAAAATAGCAAACTACAAATCTGCAAACGTGCGTATTGATTTATTGTTCTCTAGAACAACTTTAAGAGGTATCAATAAATGCATGTATTCTTTTACCTATCTGCGTCGAAGTAACGAAGCAAAGGGAGGGTCAACGGTCTATGTGTAATGTGTATGTTTGTAAATTGTATGTATAGATAAGGGGAGACAAGTCAAGCGTAACATAATTGTTGTGTTACGCGTGTCATAGCTTCATAAGTTTAGCTCATAGATTAATATTACATTACTGTAAGGCCAATAATAAAGTCCGAGTTATTCGAAAGACGAAGCCTTTCCTAAAATGGAGGCCAATTGCTATTACGTCCGTTCGTGTGTCTTGCACACTTGTTTCTTTTAAGAACTACCTAGACTAAAATATTGCTCGCCCAATTTTTTGTAAAAGAAATTATAGGATATTTTATGAAGGATTTTTATAGCTAGCCTTGCAATCTAAGTATATTTAAAAAGTTAAAACTTAAATTAAGAAAGTATTAGAAGCTTTTAAATCTAGAGAGAAATTTAAAGAATTTTCACAAAATAATGTTTCTATATAATTTATACACATTCACTGCATATTTATAAATAATTGTACCTCCTATTTCAATCTGAGGTAGGTAGCTATTAGGAACCCTGCTTACTTTACAAGTTTGCTAACTTAACAAATAAAGCTGCATGCGTTGTGGTAAATTGCCTAATGTGCAATTTTTCAAGTGAAAAACATGATGCAGGAGTTAAGAAACTTTAAATTATGGTGAAAACCGCAGTGAAACCTATGAAGCCAAAGTTTCCGGCTTTATGCGTAGGCTTTTAACCATTTTGGCATAGTGGCGCAGTAATATATCAAGCAGCCTTACAAAAGATCGTGTAAAATAGAATAAATTACCGTGAAATGAGGCACAGCATAATATCTTCACAGCCATTGTTATTGATTTCTTCCTCCAATCAGTGGGAGTAAGGTGAGGTATTGATTTATTTCTCCGTCGCGCCTCAATCTAATTTTGGATGGACCTGCGAACAAGAGTTAAAATAAGTAATTATTTATTAGTTTAGATTCAGTTGTATACCTACAGTACGGTCGTAACTTATTAAGCATTTATTTATTAAGAACAGAACATGGAATATGAAACTCACAGATTACTGAAAATCAAAGTAAAGTGACTTCAAGGTTTTGAACATTGAAGAAATATGTACTAAAGGTCTCTGCTTCAAAACTATTGAGGTATAATGTACCGTACCGACAGTTACAAGTACCAACTTATGAATGTCTGTGTGTATGTAGAATACAAAGAGCTAAACAAAATTTTCTTAGAACTTATAGGCAACATCAATAATTTATTGTTCTTTATGACCACCGAGCGCTAAGTCAGTTGGTTAATACCTCGGCCATCTTACTGCAAACCAAAGAGTTAAATATTGTAACTAGAGCGGCAATGTTCCAATAAATCGACCAAAACATAAGTTTAAACTTATGCGTTCTTCATTCAGTTCATTTCCGATTGTTAATAATATTTTTATTATCAATGATGCTACTCAAACAGCGGAGCGATGCGAATTTCCCATGCAAACTTGAGTGAACTTGCTTGTGTCTGACTATCAGAGCTTTACCTATTATTTAGGAACTATAATGTACCTAAATGACGAACAAACACTTACATAATTAAGTAGGTATTAAATAGAAATAACAATATTGACTGCAAAAAAAAAGGGAGCGGCTGCCTGATTCTTCCTTGCTAAACTTTGCAATTGTGTTGATAGATGGTTTTCACACTGACAATTCGAAATTTATTGTGCTTTGGCGTCTTAGATACCAGGTTAAAACCGGTGGCCCAAAACCAAGTTAGGTCTAAGTTCAGGACGAAACACTAGTATTTATTAGTTCAAGGATTACATTCTTTACTATTAGAAGGCAAGCGCAGTGATAATGCCTGTATGAAGTATGTTGTTCTATAGGCTTAACTCTTAAGCCAATGCTGCACAAAAACACAAAAGAGGGGAGAAAATCTGTTGCGTAAATGTTGAACGCATTTTTTGTGCCTACCGAAAGATGACTATTTAAGAGCCCCGTGTACCTGCATTTTAGCCAAAAAAATGACTTTTAGGGTAGAATTTATGTTGAAAAAGTATTGACCCGGTCGACTGCGTTCCTGCAAACTGCACTAAAACGGATTGTGGTTCGCAATATTATTTAATTTATCGATTTAAGGGTGGCCAAACAAGTTCCTCAAAAGCTGTATAGTTCAGTTGCAGTTCCTCTGGTGCTGCATGCACTATTGTAGAAAATGTGCCGTAGTCGTTCACTGACCCACCACGTGGACATTATAACATAGATAGTTAACTAGGTGGACGAAGATGAATTACTACGGCGTCTTTGGAACGAGCACAGTGTTCGTTGAAAATTAACCATGAAACTCTTTGTCAATGTAATAGGTCCGTCGTAAAGATGTTGTGAAATAACAAAGTGGACTAAGGAGCAGTGTTGCAAGGCCTATTTTTGTCGACGACAGGTTTTGTTCATTCTAATCGAATGATAAGTTATGCATAGAAGATGGAAACAGTTAATATTAAGCAGTTAACGCAAATTCAGCAATGTTTATCATGCGAAACTTACAGTTGCAACTAAAGAAGGGCATGTGTGACGCACTGGTGACTCGTGAGCCCCGAAAAGGTGTGGGCAGGAGATCCAGAGGCCAAGGAAACCTTGAAGCTGGAGGACTGACGGAGGAGAGAAGAAATCTCAAAACCCTCACGGCTCTGGGATTTCGGAGTTGGGAGAAAGCTACTTATAATCGCCTTCGATAGAAAAAAAATAGCTTGACCGAGCCAAACCCCTTAGTCCACCCTGGGCTGTAGTTTTGATGATGATGATGATACAAGAATACCTACTTGTTACCTATTATATATATGTCACCGTAAGATTGTAAAAACCGTTAGATTATAATCTAACTCGCGAAATTCTAAACTGTCGAAAGATTGTAAACTGTTCAATGTTCTGAGTGTAAATTTTTGAAATGTTCATTTTATTTACGTTTTCTTGTCTCTTTCTTGTAGGTTAGGTTAGGGTTCGACATAAATAATCAAGTAGTGCCTGGCCTGCGGGTTTAGGCTTAGGCTCAGGTTTTATCGGGTTTAGATACCTATCAGATTACAATCTACCGGAAAATAATGCGTTAAATTGTAATCTTTCGACAGTTTAGAATTTCGCGAGTTAGATTATAATCTAACGGTTTTTACAATCTTACGGTGACATATACATGATCTAGTATATCTATTCCTATAAAATACAAATATCCCATTGGAATTAGTAGGTATGATAAGAAAAAGCGTCAAAGTCGGGGTGGAAGTTGAAAAACAAAGGTGTGCGCAGTTATTTTCTCAATAGTAAGTAGGCAAGTAGAGAACTATTCAACACAATACTTAAGTAAAAATATGTCACCTGATAGCATAATTTAAAGAAATTACACTTAGCTAAATCTAAAGATTACTTTGTTATCGCCATGTGAGTAAAATGAGAGCAAGGAAAGTGATAAATAAATTCATAGACTTTCGTTTAAAATCGTAAGTACTTAGTGCCTAAAATCGATTTCTTCGTACCGGAACGCTAAATGGCTAGGCGGATACGTGTTCTTGCAATACCGAGGGTAAATAACCGTTACTCGGACGACAGTGGACTCGATATGTTCGCGGTCACGTCGGCCATGTTAATTGCGTGCAGACCCGCTCTACTTGGTGTAACGGCATGTTTACCGCACGGCGTGCCTCTTCGTCTGGTTTTTTAGACCTCTGCATCCATAACAATTGTATCAATCATGCAATTGAATGAGTAGTCATTCTCCAATACACAAAAAATAATCAATTTACAAAATAAATCAATGTAGGTGTCCAGGCTCACGGAAGGCCAGATCCTTGGCCAGAACTATGTTGTGGCCTGTATGTGAAAAAGGAAACGTTGGAAAGGAGCGTTCTCCTTATCTAATGACATCAACAAACTTGCGGGTACAACTTAGAGGAGACTCCAAGAAATCTAACGCTACAAAAATGGCGTGCACGGAAAGAGTAGTCTTATTACGGGACTGATTTGGTGAGTCCGATTCGATCGTTACGATAGATTGATCCGATAGTCGTTACGATTTTTTACGGTTTGTTCGAAGTAACTATAACTTCAGAAATTATTTCGTTAAAGAATTTGTATAATTTTACAATCTAGACCATTGTGTCGTCTTTATTCTTAATTTGTCTAACTCGTGGACAGTGTAGTTGATTGCATATTTTGTCTGTCAATTACTTGTAATACTTATCTAATATGTAATTGGTTATTATTGTAACAATTAAATAAAATAAGAAACTAATAAAAAGCACTTTGATAAGAAATAGAAATAAATTGATTTCGAAGAGCATTGGAAATACCAAGGCTGGAATTGAATTTTAACTGGAATTCCCAAGATGAAAGCAGTATTGGCAGATCTCCCAACTTTATTAGAGTAGATGAACGACATTGTTGGAGTAACGGCACAAAAGTGATTATACAATATTATGGACATTCTTACAGGATACTATATAGTAAAGAAACTGCACTGCATTTCTGCTGAGCTGAAAGGTAAACAAAGAAAGCTAGATATTAAATTGAGAAAATAATACGGTAACTCACCTTTAGCTGTATTATAATTATAATGTTCCACAGACATTTATCAATTGACTACGCTAGTGATGTATCACAAACGTCTGCAATGAAGAACAACAATCATGACGTCATATCCGCAATGGACAGTTTATCAACTGAGCGTGAATGTTGTAATTGATTAATACAGTTTTAACTAACGCTAATGAGCTTGACTCACTAACCGAGTAATTTTTGAACAGTGTTATTTAGCTTCACTATCGTACATTCGTTTCAACAAATTATTGTAATTATTTTACCTGAAACGATTGTTATGAAACTTCCCATGACAATACAGATAATGAGCTTCCTGCTCAGGAAGGATAAATCCTGCAAATAATCGGCGTGATGTAACTACATGCGGCGTGTTTTCTTCTGTAACTATAGACTGTAGGCTAAAGACTTCGAAATTGAAATTAAGCTCCAAGCTCCTTCTATACTGTAAAGCTGGAGAACATTATGACGATGATGACATTTTTCTGACTTTAAATTTCTTTGACCTAAACGAGCCTTTGGTTGTCTTCTGAAATTAGGAAAACTGTGAATTTGATTGAAAATCACCATAAACTATTAATTCAACAGATTTATTTTAACGCTCGCACTGCATGGCGTCTTAAGAACTGAACCAGTACGGCTCGTTGGCAATTAAGACTTCTTGTTTCAGTCCAAATTCAGACCGTGTGCTACTGCTGGAGTAATAAACCCGAGAAATAACATTTCTGTTCCAAGTTCCTGTTCCGTGTAGGTTATCTAGTACAGCCTACACGGAAAGAGGTCTACTCAACCTACACTCGCTATGAACGAGACTAATTGGTGGAAATTGAGTTCTCACAATTTATTAATTACAGTTTGCATCCTCAGTTTCGTTGTTTTGCACGGTTGTCTAGACTACGCCATGTAAGACTTATTTTCGTTTTTCTTTTTTAATTTTCTATTTTTCTTAGCATACCTAAATACCATGAATGCCCTAGGTAATTTTTTGAAGTAAAAAATTACCATGATATGTGCAATGTGCATTGCCGTAAATCTTTGGACAAGCAACGGTCGTGAAAATGCCTCGCTTGGTCTACCAACACCTATATACCGGTCTACCTACATCTATGATCTGTCCTTACTTTACCTTTACATTATGGGAGGCCCTACTAGAAATTTACATTTGAGGTTGAGTTGAGAAAGAAGCTATTGAACGGTTGAAAATGCATACATATGCATATAGATGATGCAGATGCAGACGAAGATGCAGACGGCTAGAACAACTCTGATATAGGTTGCGAGTCAGTAGTGCGCGAGACCAAGAGCGCTTTCTTCACATGCCTGGCATTGCGTGTGTTAGCAGAGACTTCGTTACACCCCACTTCACATGAGGCCTGCACTCGCCGTTTATTTCCTACGATACTAATCAATCCAAATATCAGAGGTGCACTACAGTCCGCGATGACAAAAATTATTGCAACCTGATCGGTGAAAAGAAAGTCATTCGGACTTTCACAGCTCAATTAATCCTCAACGAACTTCAAAATTTACAAGACGCCTCCCAGAACTAAGAAATTACTTTGTCCTCGCTGAATTTCGGCAACAGCAACCAATATAAAATGTCCGGGAGATATTATGTTGCATTACTGCTCAATGAGACGGCAATTTCTGTCAAAAAATACTCCGCAGTTTAGAGATATGCGCAGGACAAACGACTTGGGGTTTTAGTTGCATTAACTATGACCATAGAACTATCACTAAGAAACTAAGAGTAGAACGTAGCGCAGCAACTACCGCATGAACATTTGCGTAATTTTGAATGAGAAATTTTCAATTATTTTTGGTCGAGTAAGTGATTATACAAAAAATGGTCAGAGAAAAATTAGCATTTTAATGCGAGTATGCTCCAGTTCTAGAAACTAAGAAGAAGGAAATCCGTTCCACTTTAAAGACTTTTTTAAAGAGTAATTGTTGCTTCTTGGCTAATATTTTCAGGTCTTATCATTGTTGGCAAGTAACATAATTGATTGGTATGTTTCGGTCCGATCAGCATAAGGTCCACTTTAATTTTCCCTTTCGTCAATCAAACGAAAAATAGTTTTTTTAATCATGATTCCTATTACACCAATGAAATGGTAAAACGCCAGGAAAAGCCAAGTTTCGTCGGATCTTTCTTCATACCGAATAAATCGTGTAACGGTACAAGTTGTTCGAAAGCGGTTAAGGGTATTTTCGCTTTTATTAATTAAGAAATGAGGAAGACGTGAGGGATGTCGTACAATCACAAATTGCAATGTTTCCTCACAGCAAGCATGCTCTTCAGAAGCACAGAGGCTATCCAACTTCATCCTGGTACTTACCTACTGCGATTTATTTACAGAATCCAATCCAATAAGTAACTTTTGGCCGGTGCCAGAACTCGAACCTATAGGACCTCTGGATCCACAGCTGTCTAAGCAAGCAACTTGACAAAAGAGGCAGTTGAGCAACATTTTTACCTCATTATTGGCAGAATTGTTAAAAATTCCCAACATGTTTTTCACGTTGTAGCTACCTACTTCGAAAAGAAAGAGATAGACAGATGAATCGTTCTCGCCCCAACATGCGCGCGCAATATTTTACCGACCCGCAACTTGTTGCACCACCCCTCTGATAAAGCCTCCGAAAGATAAAGCGCTAACGATGTGTCTACGTCCCGTTTCGTTTTTGAACAAACTATGCGATGAACCTCCATCCCTCTTTGCCCACAGGATTCTATCTACAAATCACTAAAATTATAACACATCTCCTTGGTTATTCGGAAATTGTGTACTGACTGCTGACCTCTTCGGGCGTCACAACGATGTTTAGAAATTTCTCAGGTCGATATCTTTAGAAAGTTTTGAACAATTTATAGACAAAATGGGACACACTAAGACTGTAGGTTGAATTGGTATAGAAACCTATTAATATGGTTGAAGCGTTCGAATCAAATGAATAATATAATAACGGCAAGGGGTGTCGCTAACACAAAAGATTGGCTCGACGCGACGCAGACTGGTCGTTGGCACGACTCGCGGGTTCTCCGAGTGCATTGTATCTTGGCAATAACTGACCTAAGACTAGACGCGTCTTTGCCGCAGTGAGGGTCGCGTTGCACCTGGCGGCAGGGCCGCTCGTTTTTATGCAGCGATTCTATCTGTCGGTGGCGGTTTATTTGAATAATGCGCGCGCAGATGGCGCGAGCGCAGGGCACGCTCGCCCCTGGCGCCAGTGCAATAGTGCACCGTATCGCGGGCGCACAGGGCCCCCGGCCCAGCCGCGAGCTCGCTCCCGAGCCGAGTTGTAAACAAACCGGGCGAGGGCAATGGCTGCATGCCACTCCCCGCGCTCGGCGACGCCATTCAACCGGGAAGTTCACGCTTTATTTTTAGTTTCATGAAGCGGGCTTTGCCGTGTCATAAAATATAACGGAATTTGCTGGCTTTTGTAGTAGCTATTTAGAAATATGGGCTTTTATGCGTCGTGTTGTCCAAAACGAAACGTGGTCATGAGTCATGACCCGTTGTTTTGGTGATGAGCATGCGTAGTTGACATATCAGTTCGTTCATAATATCAACAGATATAGAGACGCTCGATTGAGTTAGACAGTCAGGTATTCGTACGATAAGAATGCAAGATGAGGATTTGGCTGGGAAATAAGCTCGTACGTCCGGGGTCAGGTCGATATTTCCGATTATTACACGCCATCTAAAAACCGGTCCTGTAAAAAGATCGCTACTTACAATAGTGGAAGGGTCTTCGTATCAATAAGGCCAGGTGCAAACGCAGGGGTCAATAAACTCTGCAGTATGACAAGTACTTAACTGAGCGGTGTCGTCATCGAGATGTCTCACGCACGCGGGGTGAAGCACTTCCGCTGCGGCGACGCGTACGGCGTAGTTATCTAACGGCATTGACATTGGAAATAACGAGGCCCTGCCGAGCCGCTCTGAGGCGGAGTGCGTGGTAGAGCCGCTGCGGAGAGCGGTGTCTTCGGCGCGGTCCGTGGCCACGGTCGCAGCGGCGCTCGGCGGTCGCCAGAGTCAATGACCCGAGGGCGCGGAGGGCGCGGGAGGGTGCGCGCGCACGCAGCAGTGCCCCGCCTTTATTTATTACGCGCGCCCGGCGCCGGCAGCGCGCGGCGGGGCGGAGGCCGCATTCCGGGCGCCCGGCGCCGGGGCTAAAATAACGCACCCGATCAGCCCAACATCTCCAAGATCGCACTGGCGAATCAATCACGCTTCAAAATAAGCCATCACAAAACTTACTCGAATTCGGGGTGAACATGTGCGCCAACCTCGCGAAGCACTCCGACGTCTCCGGCACGGCACCGTTCGCACTGTCCATCGTGTCCAAATTCTCAACGTAAAACAGCACGTCGATCGCACGGAATCAAAAAAATTTACAATGTGCATGATTTAAAATGTAATTGATGGTACAATTTAACACAGAAGTTCACATGGCGCGCGCGAAGTGCCGTCGCGGGGCGTACAGATACGCGTGGACTCGGGAGGCGGTATGACGCATTAGTGAACGCGCGGCGCGACTCTACAGTATGCGCAAGCAAACGGGGCAAGCAACGGCGTAGAGACGCGGGGCCGAGGGCGCTCCCCACACTCCGCGGCTCCGTGCTGCCCTCTACGCCGGGCTCATCGACCGCACGCGACGCCCTCACCGGCCCGCGCGTATGCCGCCCGCGCGAAGCATGCCACCACTCACGCCGTGCCCGCTTCCCGCCCGATCCCCGTCCGGGACAATCTGCCATGCCACAAGCTAACCTTGTCGATCTATTACACCTGTGCACCACCATGAACCATCACTCACACCCAACCACGATTAGAACACACTTATGTATGTCTTATAACCTAAGGCTCCTAAATTCAAAGATTCTCTATTACAATTTATGGTCGAGCGAGTGGCTTTCCCGCTACTCCGTTTGATCCGTTATGAGGTACTAACAACTAATACTACAGTGTACTTTGGACTCTACCTTGCTACATACTGCCTACGTTGGCACCTTAGCTTTATCTTGTTGCCAGCGGTTGACCCGCATAAACGGACACACTTCGACAGTCGACACCTTATCTTTTATAGGTAGGTAGGTACACTGGGCTTCTACTTACACGAAATTGCCACATAGCAATAATAGATACAATCTTCTTCAAGAATTCTTGAATCATAGAATAATGTTACCGTAAAAAGGGAAACGCAGCCGAATCCTCTCTTGAGAATTGAGTTACGTACCTATCTTGAGGTGACACTTTTGTCATAAAAATCAATATCGTATTATGATTCCAATCATGCTTTCTTTTACATGCCTGTCACCGTACCCAAAAATGTCGCAAAATAATTGCACTATACATTTTTTTGCGATATTGTTGAGTTGGCAGCTTCGAAAGACAGGTCTTTGCGACTGCGTGGTACTCGAAAATAAAGTAGGCAAAGTGGCAGTCTGTACTCTGTATAACGCAATCACTAAACTAAACTAAAATGACAGCTTTAGATCTAATTCTGTCTGTTGTGTTAGTTAGCAATATTTTTAATTCTGACATTTTAGTTATGAGATTGTGCACTACAGAATAAGCCCCAATATCTATACTAATATATGAAGAGGTAAAGTTTGTGAGTTTGTTACGTTGTAGGGGGTAATCTCTAGATCTACTGAACCGATTTTGAAAATTCTGGTACCAATAGAAAGCCACATTATTTGTGAGTGTCATAGGCTATATATTATTCCGAAAAATTAGCGACTTCCTGTGGGAATTTAAAAAACTTATTTCACGCGGACTAAGTCGCGGGCAAGTCTGCTAGTCTGCTATAAATTGAAAAATATGCCCAACGCTTGAAGTGCTGTATTTACGGAACCTATTGGCCTATAGAACTGCGGTTTCTCTCTGATTATAGAACATTTTGCCTACTTTAAAAGTGTACCGTGTGGCTTTTCCATAGGATGTACCTTTTAGAAGTTATGAGCCAAAAACTGACAAATGTCCGAATTTTACGAGGATTCTCAGCACCAAGCAGGTAGCACAGGTCTCTTAAAGCTGAAACTTGGTTTAATACTATTAGTAAATGACTGGCCTACGGCTTATGGCCAATGACCTGAGTTCAAGTGACACCGAATATTATTTACTGTCAGTAAATGGATAGTGGATACCTTATTTTTGACTCTATCAGCAAGCGACTTATTTTAACTACCAGTGAACTACGTAAAGAATCCTATACTATCAACGTACATAAATATGATACGTGTATCATGAATGTGAAGGTTTGTAAGCTTATGTGTTTGTAAGTTTGCACAATGCTGAGCTGGCTGGGAATGGAAATATAATAGCTTTTATCATATTTTTCAGTTCTCATGCTCTAAAAATATGTCATTATAGCTAAGCGTAGGCGAACTAAAGTTAGCATTTAGCCTCTAGGGATTAAAGTATTAACGCCGTAGCCGTACTAGGTATATAGGTCATATCGGTATGCGTGCTACCCTGATTCGGTTATCCAAAATTTTTAGTCTATGGTTACTATCAACAGCCAAAAATTTATGTCACTTAGTAGAATGTCAATGTTACCCATCATAACGGACTACCACTATCCTACCCTATCAAAGTATCCTACAGATCTATGTCTATGGTACTACTGTATTTTTTTAATTCTTTGTGTAGGAGATCCAGTATATGAAATACCCTCATCTGTTATTTATTTGTGATAAGAAATAAATGACAGATAACATACTCATAAACATAATATCATGAATTGGTTGCCTAGTTATATTCAGTGCGGATAAGATCTATAACTATAGATATATATTAAATCGTTAAGGGATCAACGCACAGCCAAAACCGCTGGGGTTAGAAACCTGAAATTTATTTTCACAGTAGGTTTCATTTATGACGTAGGAGCTAACTAAGGAAGGATTTTTCAAAATTCCATCCCTAAGGGGGTTAAATAGGGGATGGAATTTTGTATGAAAGTCCGTCATTTCTCAAGTTATATCCATGTAACTTGGAATACAAGCTACCGGTTTAAAATAAAGAGTTATTTTTTCACAGTTTTCGAAATGTCTACCCCCGAAGGTTTGAAATAGGGGATGAAAGTTGCTATGAAAGTCCTTCATTTCTCAAGATATTCACAAGTTATATCAACGAAACTTGGTATTTTGGCTTTCGGAAAAAAATGAAGAAGTATGTGTCACAGTTTTTCAAAATTCTACCCTTAAGGGGGCGAAATGGGGGTTGAAAGTTTGTATGAAAGTCATTCATTTCTCAAGTATTATCCATGAAACTTGGTATTTGAGCTACCGGTTTAAAATAAAGATTTATTTTATTTATTACCTGAGAATATCTTGAGAAATGAAGGACTTTCATGCAAACTTTCATCCCCTATTTCACAACTTCGGAGATAGAAATTTCAAAAACTGTGATTTGATGAAATTCTTAGCTCTTTATTTTAAACCGGTCCCTCAAATACCAAATTTCATGGATAATACTAGAGAAATGACTGACTTTCATACAAACTGTCACCCCATATTTCACCCCCGTAGGGGTGGAATTTTGAAAAATCCTTCCTTAGTGAGCGCCTAAGTCACAGAAGAAACCTACTGTCAAAATTTCTAACCCCAGCGGTTTAAGCAGTGCGTTGATCCCTTAACGATTTTATATATATAGATAAATAACTTATCCGTACCCAATTTAACTAGGCTACCTATTCACGATATGTTTATGAGTATGTCATCTATAATTTATATCTTATCACATATAAATAACAGATGAGGGTATAAATTTCTTAAATTGGATCCATTTCAAATTTCGATGCACAATACGTAATACAAGGATAAGAGAGAATCGAGAAGAAATGGCGTTTAATCTCGAGGTAGACACTCTACTTTTCTCTTCGATTGCGAGAAAATAAAATAAATAAAGTTCTTTAATTACTTCCTTGCCTTTCTGTTAGATTTTCATATTGGGAGTAAGATCTTTATTTTTACTTTATGATAAATTGACAAATAAAAATTCACACTCACTATACCTGGCGTAAGGTAAACATGGCATATGAAATAGCTCATTTAAGTCCCTTGATGAAAAATCTACTATTTACCCCCGAAAATTAAAGAATTCCCGCTGGAATTAGAGATGCAAATTCTAGCCTTTCAAATTCTTTTCCATACCATCCTTCTTCTTCTTCTTTTCTCTTGTTTCACGCTATGCTGGCCCGGCACAACTTTTATACTAATATTATAAATGCGAAGGTTTGGATAAATGGATGGATGGATATTTGTTACTCAATCACGCCAGTACGGCTGAACGTATCTGGATGAATTTTATCACAGAGATAGATTATAACACATTATATGTTGCTTTTTATCTCGGAAAATAAATGAGTTCCTGCGGGAACTAAAAAACCTAAATTCATGCGAACTAAAAAACCTAAATTCACGCGAACTAAAAAACCTAAATGTCCGTAAAATAAGCTAGTATTATATTTTTCTTCCACGCGCTTCTGTCATTCGTCATTTCATTATCCGCTTCTCTTACATCCATAATGCATAGATATTTTATCCGCTTTCACACAATCTAGCCATCTTTTCTTTAGTCTCAGATATACGAGTATGATAACTCTTTTACCGTCCAAGTGGATATCTAGCAACTAATTAACACTAGTGGTTCGCCCCGAACTGAGACCTCGCGGCTTGCGGTATCCATAAGATAGTTTTAACTATATATTTGTAATAGTTAACTTTTAACATTAGACGCAGAAAAGCTAAAGAGTTATTGGAGAAATGAATAAAGTTTTATGGAGCGCCATATTGACACCATTGTGAAGTTCTGTTAAAAATACTGAAGTTCATTTAAAATAACTGAACTGTTTCAGGCTCAGCCTTTCAGAAAAATGAGAGTTCTGAGGTCAACTTTGGACGTTATAAAATCTCCACTTTGAATGACCTCCATTTCGTCAAATTTAGGGGAAAAATAAAAAAAAATATTTTTGGGCTCTATTCCTAATTATCTTTAAAATGATATACCGCAACCCTATGTAACGCTATAAAAATATTTTACTTCGCATTCGCTTCTATGAGAGCCCCCTCTATTTTTTAAGCCATATTCGGCTGGAAGCCATCGGTTTAGATATTATAAATATTTAAATTTGAAGTAATTACGTTAAGTAATTCAGAAGTTATAAGGCTCTGACAGACGGACGGACGAACAAGTGCAAATTCACTCAAGTAGACTCAGAGACCTTTGCTTCTCTCGGTCAAAAAAAAACT
This sequence comes from Erebia palarica, assembly GCA_964035005.1. Classification (NCBI taxonomy): domain Eukaryota; kingdom Metazoa; phylum Arthropoda; class Insecta; order Lepidoptera; family Nymphalidae; genus Erebia; species Erebia palarica. Next base: position 31,206,484 of record OZ035986.1, read on the forward strand.
TAAATGCACACAATAGGGATTATGCCTACATCAAAAAATATTATTTCTAACTGAATATTAAATAGAGGGTCATCCAAAAGACCTAAAATTCACATAGGACTATTTTGCTAATATAGGCTTAAGGAGTAGATAGGCAATATTCTAGATTTATTGAACTGTCATATTCAACACTTTTTTTCTTCTATTCTTTCTTGAATATCGGTTATCTATCGGTAGGTGATCAGGCAGGAACTATAGAGGCCCCAACGATTGCGGAGCCCTGGGCACGTGCCCAGAGTGCCCAGTGGGAAAGAGGGGCCTGTATTGATCCTAAGTCGTTTCGTGCAGTAAAACGTACTGAATACAAAAAGTAACAACAAACTTTCAACAAAATAAAAACAATATCAACGCCTGAATGCAATTTTAGAAGCCTTTTAAAAGCTCTTATCACATTGATGATTACACATCTTGTTCAGTTGGTAGGTATAGAGAAATTAAAAAAACTACCTTTGTAACAGACGAAGATGGCAGAACTTCAATAAAATTGGGCACACTTTTATAAAACGTAAAAAAAGAGCAAACGGTACAAGAATATACAGGTTATCCCTGGATAAAGTGCAACCCTGAAACACTGTGGAAAATTGTGAATAATACAGGCTCAAGTACAACGTGTCTTTTCATTTTTCTTTCACACTTTGTAAATTAGGTATGATGATGATAGGTCCAATAATGGGTATCTACGTAATATGGTAAAGATTGGTCTACTTTATATAAAACATTAGTAACATTTTTTTTTTAATAGTCTTGGCTATAATGTTACAAAGTCTTTTCGACAGATTGAATCTACATTGCTTACGTCTCCGAAACTTGAGGATCCATAAAGGAATAACAATAGTAAGTAAGAGTCTGTTCAATAAGTCAGTTTACGTGGATAAAACAAGATAAGTAATTCAACAAATCATAATTAAAAAAATTTAAAAACACGACTGCCTTGCCAAAAAACTAACTAAAAGTTAAAAATCTAAATTAATCTAGTTTAATTAGAATCTTGTTCATGTTTTTATTAAATGATATTTTTTGTGAATTACTGGATATTGAACTATAGTGTTATATATTTTTGGAATCTACTCATCCTGTTCTAGATGATGATTATATAGTTAATCTTATTTTCGATTTTTTTTTCAACTTTAGTCTTTAATGCGGGACCATGGTCACCCCATCATTTTTTTTAATTTTTTTAAATTTTACTAGCCTATGTCTCTCGGAGTAAGCTAGGGAATCTAACGATACCATATTTATCAAAATCGGTTCAGGTGTATAGAAGTTATGGTAGAATATACAAACTCACATACATACATACATAGATGAACCCTGAAAACACTATACTCCTCTTTTCAGGCAGTCGTATAAAAATAGTATAAAGCAACACTGAAAGAATCATCGATTAATCAAACAAATATGAGAAACAGTCCAACTCTTCAAAAGTACTTGACAATAATTATTGGTGATTTTAATTTTTTTCTAAAATTTTTATGTAAACTAATACAATGAACAGACTATGGGGACTCCTTTGCAAGGAATAACGTGTGGAGCATAGGGCAAATTGCAACATACAGATTTATCGGATTTTAGCATAAATACTATACCTACTATATATGCGAAATAAATTTGAATATTTGACGACCGGAGTGGGAGGTCCGGAGTTCGATCTCCGGCTGGGTCAATTTGGGAATTTATAATTTCAAAATTTCCTCTCATCTGGTCTAATGGGAGTAATTACTTCTGGATATTTATCTCGTTAACAGCTTGACGCTGGGCTAGCGTTGACCTCAAGGCATAAGTTTTTATGTCAGGAAAATAATATATGATCTGTTTTCTATAGCATTTTTCCATTGAGGATTACCACTACGAACCACTAAGAAATCCGAACAGAAAATATTTCAAGCGTAATAAATAGAATGTTCCAATTACATGGACCACTTCACTGGCAAATCCAGACGCTTCCCAGACGAAGTTGCAGAGAAAGTCGAGGCGAGTTTCCACACTCCACCGAATTTAATTATATATTTACAGAGCAGGTACATTTCTGAGATATAAAACAGCTGCCCGGCTTCACTCATATGTGACAATTGAAAAATACTTTCATAGGTTAGAGATTTGTTACAATAACAGCAGCTAAACTATAGGTCGTCGTATAACGTCGCATTGGTTACTTAGCTAGTTAGCGCGCGTTTTGGAACGTATTGCAGAATCTTGTCAGTTCAGATGCTGCTATGTGCTTAGTCCAATTTTCTATCGCTCAAGATATAATTCCCTCGTATAATTGCTGTCTCAATGCGGTCTGAGAGGCAAGAGAATAGATATGAGCGCACGGCACGGCCGCCCACTCGATCACAGAAATAGCTGCGCGAGCGCCGCCAGTGACTCAGCACAGACAATGGGTCCGTGTCTCCGCCTGCGACTTTCGCCAGCATTCAACGCGTCACCAACTATGGCGGAATCGACTTGGCTAACTTTACGGTAAACGTATCAATAAACAAATGTTTGAATGTTGTATGAAATGAAAAATATTTATTTCACGTAAGTCGACGCACTAGTAACAATTAAAGATTCAAAACTCTATCGATTCGGAATTCAGCTTGTACAGACAAGCTGCCACGAAACTCAGTAGTCTATCGCTCATTATTTATTAAGTTAAAAGGCAACAAACAAACCTAAATACATAAAAATAACAGGTGACGACTGATCTAACAACGCACAGCTCAAACCACTGGACGGATTGGCTGTAATTTGGCATACAGTTTATGACGAAGGCATCAGCTAAGACAGGATTTTGAAAATTATAGGGGTAAATAGGGGTATGAAATTAGTATGAAAATCGAACTTGACGTTGCCGGCAAAAACTACTATTATAGCGAAATGCAGAGTGAGACAGATATTTATTACCATGCGACATCATTCGACTACGTCTTGACATAGTAACTTGGTAGGTAAATTTTATTTTGTGACTTAAGTTGAATCAAGTTTATACCACAAAAAATATAGATAAGTTGTTAATGTTAAGAATTACAGTACTTGATTAAGTTTACAGAATTGCAAATAAATAAATGACAATTATATTTTACAAACCTATTCAGTCTATATTGTACCTATAGCTGTTATATTACTTACATTATATAATATTATGTACTCATAAACGCTACAACAGCATTTGGACCCGCATTCTTTCAGCTCAAACTTCATAGTTAGAACATTTGATAAACAAAAACCGGTCCCAGGGACCAAACTAGTCGCACACGACACATTTATATGGAAATATTGAGAGGACCACGTATCACGTGTGAACTCTCAACACGGTCTAAATTCGTCCAAAACACCATTAAATAAGTCAAAGAATCAAAAGGCCTTGTTCAAATGAAGGTCGTAAAATTATCAGGGCGCGGACAGGTCAAAAAACTGTTTGCACGTTAATACTATGCAATTAAGTGTTTCTTTTAGAGTTAGATATAATTACTCATGACAGAGTTTTACTCACTGCCAAGCTTTCCCATGGGTAACCTTTGTTAAGGAAACCAATTTAACTCCCCCAAAAACCTCCAGGTGGGATACTGGATTATTCGTTGAAGAGTCTGTCAAAATTAGTTTAGCCGTTTCAAAAGTCAGCCTGAACTAAATGAACTAGAAAGTAAATAAACATGATAGCTTAAAAAAACTTAAGGGTTATTTAAAAATCTCAAAGAGTTGCTTAAATTTTATCTAGGGATATAATTTAAAATAATGTAGAGGGCATCGAAGAATTTCTGGCATGACAAAATAATTATTCATGACATACCGTTGAACAAAATGGCGGTGGAACAGGACGGCAGAATCCACTTTGTTGAAACGATTCTGTTCGCAAACAAGACGAGGCAAACATACTAATGCAATGCTAATTATTACGCCGACTCACATATTAATTTGAAAACGCTCCTTAGTGAGACTACTGGCGACGGCAACTTCGTCAATTAGTAACGGTCTAGGTTTCGAAAGGAAACCACTAAGTATGTACTGGACTTGGGGGTAAGGTGCGACTTATTCGAAGAGCACTGGCATTCGAAAGGCATTTTCCTACCTTCTTCTTCTTCTTCTCGCGTCGTTTCCTCAACTTTGAGGATCGTGGCTCCCTCGTGATATTACAGCCTTCACGGTGTTTCGCCATCTCTCCCTGTTGGAGGCCGTGCGAAAGGCAGTGCAGACCGGAGTGTCGACCGCATCTTTAATTTGGTCAGGCCAACTTCCTTCCGAAGTCGACCCTTCGTCCGCGGGGTCTCTTTCCTTCGATCTTGCCAGTGGTACTGAGCTTTTTGATGCTGTTTGAATTCTCCTACCTAAATCCTCACAAATTCTCTTGAACTCTCGCAAGTTTCAAAACAATAATCTTCTCAAAAGCTCGTGTGTTCTATAGAACCTACGTATTTACTTACTTATAATGTAGTTGTACAAAGGTTCTGTTATAAAATTAAAATTCTTACAAGTCGTTCCTGAAAATTATTCGACAGGCATGCTAAAGCAGAGGTTAGTCACATGACACGCAATATCATTTATAATATTACTAGCTGATGCCCGCGACTCCGCGTGGATTTTAGATCTTATCAAGTCCCGTGAGAACTGGTTTTCTCCCAGGATAAATGTATATAATATATAAATGAAAAACTGAATAAATGACCGTCAATCTGTCATTATATTTGTAGATCTCTCTACTGTCTATCATCATGTATCACTTATGTCTCATTCATTTTTGGATATGGAGGACGTAGGCTGCTTTTTATCCCGGAAAATTGAAGAGTTCCCGCGGAAATGAAAAAAACATCAATCCACGCGGACGAAGTCGCGGGCATCATCTATTAGATAATATTTTATGTAAACAAACATCGACACTAAAATTCTACATCAATGTTAATAATACTCACGTCCGCTCCCTCATTCCAAAGCTAAAGTTTTGCATTTGAACTCGCCTCCGAGCCAAAACAGTTAACGAGTTGTGAGTTTGTTGGGAAAAGCTTGTTAAAACTATTCCATAACGTGTGGATGCAGTCATTCGAAACTTTTCACTTTTGGAATTAAGCATATAGACTCACAAAGGCTAGAAATGCATGAATAACTGTTGGTTATTAAAACTTTGTGAATACTACTACGCCGTATATAGTAAAAAAGGTATGCAGTAGGTAATAATCCTAATAGGCACTTGCTGCGACAGTAGATTTTGGCCCATAGCGAATTAGAGTGTTAAGTGGGCGTTTGGCGGGATGTCGAATGGTTTTCTCGTGAGAAATACAGAGCGATAGACGTGCAACGTATTACCTAATTACAAACTACCTAATCGAAAAATTAAACGAAGCAACTGAAGAAATCTAGGTTACTCGACCATAAAAAAGGACAACAATTATCGTGTGTTATTTCTGAGACAAATGGAAAAATGTGTACAAAATATGTATTTTTCAAAAAATATTGTATCGAGAAAATTTTCACCGTTCGAGTTTTAACTAACACTAACTAAGATAACTTTTACAAATTCTGAGATAAGTAACTATTTCAAACTACAAAACTGCATATAACACTCAGCGGGGTTTCCAATGCGAGCGGAGCGAGCTCCGACTCCGTTTAATTCGAATACGAAAACGCTGAGTGACGTATTCGTCTGAAATTAACTAGTTTCAGGCGGCTCAACAGGCATTGTAACTCGCATTTTCAATGCAGGTTACTTGAAAAAAGAGCTAAAACAAAACTCAAAATGATTTCCCCCATAGACCATTTCCCTCATTAAGGCAACTGTCAAAACTCTTCACAAGTGAAAGTGTAAACCAATTTTTCATATCTCATATTCGGAATATAGGCATTCTTTATCCAAATTGCGGGTGGAAAGCAGTACATTCCTACCCCGCGGGAGGTTATGAATTCAAAAAAGGAACAGTCGGATCTGTTCGCAATCTCGATTCACAAAAACAAAAAAAATAGACGATTTACGGCCACAGCGGAGTTTGTACCTCCAGTGTTAATATCTCGGGTGTGAATGGGTTATTTTCCCCCCTCGCATAACAATCCACCATTCTCTACACGGATTCCATTCCACTTAGCCGCTCACCCTTTTGCAGTAGTAACCCCGTTGCAGCCAGAGGTGAATGCGATCGTTACACGTTAGCAATCCTTTTTACGTCACATCTTTTTAGCAAAGACTGTAGTCGACTCCAGGCTTTACTCGCACTTGTCTGTCTTTTTTTAATAGTTAGTTTTAACTAGATGCTGCTAGAAAGGTTAGTCGCTAAGGGAATAGTAGTTAGCCTAATGAATTTTTTGAAATTATTACTATACAATATTGTCATTGTCCTGAACTTAGAATCCGATTGCAGCGCCACCTACGGAGTCCAATAGTGAATACAAACCATCCCGGGACCCACTCAAACACACAAAAAAAACATCAGAATCGGTCCATGATTTTTGAAATGAAAACTTCTTTAGACACGTTGATCACTTTATGGTAGGGGGCAACTTGTGGATTCGCGTGACCGTCACCGACATGCTCGCGTTGTTAAGAAGACAAAAGGTCTTAAATATAAATATTCTATATTCGTAATTAAACTTTAATGCCTTAGTTTTAAGGTATATATTTTTGTAAATAATTAAAAATAATATAATATATAATAAGTATATATTATTTTAAATTTTCGTTTTCACTTCTATCGGCAGTCCCTATGACTGCTATTTTTTTATTTATATAAGTAATAAATATTATAAAAGATTTCCCGAAGAAATAACGTAAGATTTTTTTTTTGAATTTTATGGTAATATGCATAATATTTTCTCGTAACTCTTCAAGAAACGAGAGGTTTCCTTTTGTACATACCGAAATAATCGTAACCAACCAACGTAAACCAGTGAGTAAACTTTCTTTTGACAAGCTCAACTTACACACACTTAAGCACTGACAGCTTAAAGGTCAAGGTTTATTGCTAAACGTTAAAGTTACTTACTTACTGCAATAAGTAAACAACTTGTAAACAAGTGAAGAGTCGCATTTTACTCACAACTAGTTGATGCCCGCGACTCGTGGTTTAAGTTTTTTTGAATCCCGCGGGCACTCCTTAATTTTCCGGCATAAAATGTGTTTTCCAGACTATAATCTATCTCTGTGCCAAATTTCATCCAGATCCGTTCAGCCGTTCTGGTGTGAATGAGTAACAAACATCCATCCATTCCAAACTTTCGCATTTATTATATTAGTATAGATAGATTTTTGAAGTTGGTTCATTCATTATGGTATCATGCTAAATTAAAGGGACGTGTCACGTTGATGGTGAAAAACGGACCCTAGTCTGAGAAGGTTTTTATTTAGAATATAAAAACCTAATCCCACGCGGAAGAAGTTGCGGGAATTATCTAGTAATATTAAAATGTAGACATTACATAGTACATAAGATAAGACCAAATTTGTGTAAAGCTAAGGTAGGTGAGCTATTACAAAAATTTAAAAACACGACTGCCCTGCCAAAAAACAAACTAAAAAGTTAAAAACAATAAATGATATTTTTTTGTGAATCACTGGATATTAAACTACAGTGTTAGGTATATATTTTTGGAATCTACTCATCATTTTCTAGATGATGATTACACTTAATCTTATTTTCGATTTTTTTTCAACTGTAGTCTTTAATGCGGGATCATGGTCACCCCATCAATATTGTTTTATTTTACTAGCCTATGTCACCCGGAATAAGCAAGGGGTTCTAACGATGCCTCATTTATCAAAATCGGTTCAGGCGTATAGAAGTTATGGTGGAATACACAAACTCACATACATACCTATATACATACATGAACCCTGAAAACAATATACTCCTTTTTAATCGCCTTTGTTTAAAATCCTATTTAGTCGTATAATAAGCGGGCACTCCAACGCGTTCATGATTTCCAAAAAACAACTAGTTACAATTATTTTACTATAGGATTTTACTGGCGTGCTTGATTGTTTGAAATCACGTCTGTTTTCATAAATAGTTTTTCTTACAGCATTTAAAATTAAAATGGGGTAATAGCTTCTTGTACAGTGTCGTGTATGTGTACCTATATAAAAATTATATATTTTCGTTTATTTGGTCTACCAACAGCATATCATTTAAAACATAGATCAGAAAATTTACAACGCATTAGGTAGGTACTAAGATAAAATGATTAGCCACATAAAGGTAAGCACCGCATGCACTGTAGTGATAAGTTCTTTTACACCTTTAACTCTAACTTCTTTTATGAGGAGGTACAAACACAAAATCAATACATTACAATTTTTAAAAATAAAATCTATATCTTAATTAAAATGATAAAAACTAATTTAAAACCAAAATTGGATACTACATCTTACTTGATGCTAAATGAATGGACCTCCGGAATTTATGCAAAGAATTGCCAAAAATATCCGGTACATTTAAATCATGATATAGTTGCATATTCTAGGGATTGGCGAGTTGCTACCCGAAACCGTTGAACGACGAGGGAATGAAAAGAGAGAATTTATAGGCTTTCTAGAATATCTCGGTGGAACCCTACAATTTTATTGTTTAAAATCTTAAATAAAAATATGAGATCGAATCTTGTTCTGCGTCGTAGGTATATGTACCTATATATATATATATACATACGCGATAATATATTATTATATTTTTTTAACGCTGAATGCCATATTAAAGTTAATAACAGAGTATTCAGGCATATATAAATATTTTACACAGAACTTCGACCGGACAGGTTAAGCGGCATTCTCGCTTACAATCACCACTCTTGACCAGTAGCTTTTAAGTTTTTACACACCTTTGTACTTGCCGAGTATTAAGGTTTATCTCCATTGGCTCCCACATTCTTAAACTGATGGATTGGCCATATAAAACTATTTTTTTCACAATAGATCACAAACGATGCCAATAATCTATTGTGAAGAAAATAATAATAATTAATTGAGATGCCTACTTAAATACGGATCAGATTTAAGAAATTCGGGGACCTACACGTATTAACCAGAAGTTAAATTCACCTGTAAACGTGGGTCTTTATTTCCGCCTTTCGATAAAGGCTCATTAACATTTTCATTAACAAGCAAATTAAATTGGAATTACTCAGTATTTTATTAAATTTCAATTATTTATTTTCATTTTAGGTATTTCTGTTTATACAAAGTAGGAAAAAAATTCATAAGAATCTATTAATTATTGCCTGCCTTGAATGGTGCAAGGAATACTGACTGAAAGTGCTGCGCTGAACGGCCAGGCTAACTCTTTGCGCAAAAAAATCAGCTCCTTCTGGTAAGTAAACTAACAGATATCATAGTGGTAGCTTCAGGCATGGCATAACGATACTGGATAAGGAAAGTCGAGTAGGTTCAGGGGATAGGCTCCAGGCTGGAGCTATATTAAAAAATACGTGAATAGGGATGATGACAACTCAATCAAATCAGCAATTCTTTATCAAACATAAAAACGCACTTCTAGTATGGAAGTTGTATGAAATTCACAATTGTGACGACATCCATTTTCAACGCACTTTTTTTCTATAATCTATATTTTAATGGTTATAAAACTCAAAACTAACCGAGGAGGTGAATTTTAGGTCTTTTGGAAGATCCTCTATTTAATAATACGTTAGAAATAATTTAGTTTTGATATAGGCATCATCACTTTTGCTTGGCAAGCTCAGCCAGAGCATGAGACTGAATCTCACGGTCGTGGTGTCGTGACACACGTTGGGCACCACGGGATGAGGTAGATCGTCATAAAGTAAAGTCATATGGGTTGAATGAGTTCGGTGGTGGTAGTGAGTACAACGCTGTTTATTCATTTCCATTTCTCGGTTCTACAGTAATTTGAATAAAACGTTTTTAATTGTTTTGTTGAGAGTATATATTATCACAAGTGAGTGTAAATCCTGGCACAAACTAAAAATATCATCTCAGCTATGAAATTCAATTGCAATCTATTTTCACCAGCGCACCCGAGTCCCGAGAGGAGGTATAGTGTTCGTTTGTTGTTACACTTTAATAAGACAGTCGATAAATTGGTCCCTTGCAATATGATTCACGTAGAACGTAGCAAACAAGATCAGGGTTACCAAAAGTGCATTGATTAATGTACTCTTTATTTTATTTTCTTTATCTTTGTTGAAGTATGAGTTGAATTGCGGCCTCGCATCGGGAAGCGCAGCGTTGGACGACCCCCCACTAGGTGGACGGACGATCTCAAACGTGTAGCTGGGCTAGTAGCGTGCACCGCTGGAAACAAGCGGCGCAAGACCGTGCTCTGTGGTGATCCATGCAGGAAACCTTCGTCCAGCAGTGGACATTTATAGGTTGAGGCGACGACGAAATATGAGATGGAAGCGGACCTACCTGGAATGGTAGTATCCTTTGTCACAAACATCGCATTGTTTAGTTAGTTTAAGGATCATTATTTAGTATTTTTTCGTATGATATTTGTCATTGCATTTGTCGCATTTCGTGCTAGGCCCTACTGCCATACACACTTACACATGGGACTCTGTTACTATTAAATAACAGCTCTGCTTGGCCAACAATCTTTCGCTATTGGCCTAAATAATTCACTGTCATAGAAAGAATACCATAAATTCAGTCAATCGCTAAGATTGATGGCAGTGACACTCCCTCTAGAGTTGCAGCAAAATCCTACAAATTGACTGAATTTGTGGCATTTTGCTGAACAACAAGAATTGAGATTGTAGTTTTGTATCACGACTTATCTGGTAATATGGGAATTTTGCAACTTGCAGGCAGCCCTAGCATATGAGAGGGCGCAAGAGGGAGAGCAATGTGGCGTGGGAAGACTTTGCGATACACGCAGCGTTATTGCTTTCCAGCCTCGGGTAATTGAGGCAACAAATTGTAATGTAATGTAACCGTTTCGGGTGATACGCCTTATGCCCGCGCTACACACACAAGTCACGACACTCGAGTAGGTACGTCTGAGGGGCTCTACCGATTTTTGGTGGGCAGATAATGAAACATACAGATTGCAATATTAAAACATAGTCCTACAATAAATCGGTCAAAATCAAAATCAGTCGATTCGATTATCGGTGGAAAATGAAAGGTTCGGACGTTGTCCGTCACAAAGTCGCCCAGGAAATTATCGGACCTACTAACCTCGGCCTTATTCGGCCTTGATTTTACAGTTGAATAAAGGATCGCCGATTTACCGAATGTGATCAATGGCCTACCTACTCCCACACAATCACATATGGTGATGATTTAAGTACCTATAGTTTTAGTAGCTACGAATCTACCTACTTTTAGTACTTTCAAACCTCTCTTTTTGGACATAGTAGAACGTTAGATTTACCATCGATGGTTTTAAACCCGATTTCGCCAAAGTTAAAAGGAAGAGTTATTATATGAGCAGATATATAATATGTATTACGTATGTATGCTGTATGACGTAAGTATGTGTATATGTATTTGTAAGTATGTACCTATATATGTTCCAAAGTAGCGCCTAAATTTCTGAGCCGATTTTGATAGTGAGTTGTCAATCGATTTGTTAATATCCGCTTAACAAGGCTACTTTTTACATGAACTAAATCGCCAAGAAGGATATTAAATACAAAAAAGTGGGGCCTTTGAAATATTTACCGCGTAGACGTGTTATAGATGTTTAATTAATACCTAGTGAACCTACTTACCTACTGCTTGTTCTCTATATACAGTTGACTTCTAAGATAGGATGTTAATAAATTCCAACAATGTCTCAAATAGGCGGACCGTTAGTTAGTGCTTAATGTAATCATACGCAACTTTGTATATTAAATAAAGGATCCATTCATGTTAAGTTGACTTAAACTCTTAGATAAGAACTACATAGGTATAAAGATGGTTGCCGGCCGTTTTCTGAGTATTAAAAAACAGAACATACCAACTTCTATCTTATTTCTGATGAAGTCTGGTGATCAAGCGTACTAATGAAAGTGTTCTTTCAATTTTATGAAACAATTTTTAGAAGTAGATAACGATACTTAAGTATATTAATGACTTAAGCTTATTGTATGAATTATGTAGATTTTCTACAGAACAGAAACTACTTATGTAGGTACCTTATAAAATTATTTTAATATTTATGTCTTATAAAAAGTGCACACTGGCTAAGCCCGGAGACACGCTTCTTCCTGTTATCAGTTACCTACCTACTTATAAAGGTCTCGAATCTTGAGGTTTTGCACGTATGGTTTACCGTATAAATAACGTAGCCCCCACTAAAGAAAGACTCTCCAACAAATTAAGCCAAGCAGAATTCCTTGGCAGCAGAAATCAGATTTTCGGATTTTCTTCGATGTACCTACTGTGGATTATGCGATCTTACTACCTAAGTCAGAATGCGTAGATTATACCTATTTCGCATTATGAGCCCTTTATTACCTTCCCGTAGCTGAGCAAAAATGTATAAGCTCTATTTTAGGACATCGATGTTTTTTTTACTAGAAAGATCGCGCGCATCGGTTGCGGGACGTTGACTGCGTTATAATGTGACTATGAGCACTTCTTAGTCCTTACTCTTGCGTAGCTGAGCATAAATTTATAAGCTTTGCGTTGGAGCAGTCGACCTTGCTTGGTGTTTACATCGCACGCATCGGTCGCGGGCGCGTCACGGCCGCTCGTTGTACTGTGTGGGACACAAACAACCTACATACCCACCCGTACAGCGCCAATGCATTATCCACCATCTACATATTGCATTCCGACTAAAAACCAGCTATCTGTGAAATGTAAGCTTCCTGGTATTTGAGACTCGTAATGAAATACCTAATGGAGAGACTGGCTATTATATCAAATATCAACGAATCTAGAACCACTGGGTTTTATGGAAAAATGATTTAAAAAAAAAAATGTTGAGGTTTAGATACCTCAGAGTTCATACCCACTACGAGAGGATGTAAAGAAATTCCACCCGAGATAATCCAACCGACGAAAGGACAAAATCATCCCAATCGGGTAACAATACAGACAGAGTAAACATTTATTTTTATACACAGGCGGTACACATCAACTTTATTTTGCTACGCCTAAAACTTCCGCTATAAGTTTCTCGAGTACAAATACGTTTGTTCCGGCTCTTGCTGTAATGAGAGTGCAATGCGTTTACTTCATGAAACAGAGTGGAAGTTTGTAAAACTGTCCAAATGTGGTTTAGCCGGGTTTGAGTAAAGACACACTGGCTGCATAGTGGTTCGAGTATGCAGGACGCAGCCGCCTGCGTCCGGTTACAGCGCCGCGCTCCGGTCAGGGATGCCACTGAACTCTTTACGCCTATAATGAACTTGGAGGCTTCACTGACCGCTCAGGTCCTAAACAAACACAACGCGTGACGAAACCTGCGGGTATCGCAGTGGGCAATGCGCGACTTCTGTGACAAGGTTCGGTTATTGCGAGGAATTTTAATGTTGCTGTTTAGTAGTTACAGCTACACACGACAGGCGTACGATTATTCTTACGTCTTCTTCTTCTTCTTTTCTTGGTTTATGGCTTTGAGTAGTGCCAAGCCAGCACAATGCACTTCGCCAGTGTCAAGTAACTTGAGGGAGGCACTATTCTTACGTCGTTTAAAAGTGCATTTTTTTTAAAATATGTAATATGAAAACTGTTTCAATCTATCAAAATGCATCGCTTAAGTCCAATGGACGGACGCATACCAAACAATAATTCTTTGTTGAAAGAGAAATAACCTTTTAAAGCCGTTCATGCTAAAGACTCGCTGCGTTGTCGTCACTCGTTTTGTTTCAACCGCCTTTACGAACTTAGGCTCCGCTGACCGCTTATTGCACGATGAAAGCTTAAAGCCAACTCATTCCTACTATTTTTAAACCTAGATATCACGTAGGTACTTTGAAAGGAAACAGTGAAGGCGAATTACGGTCAGTTTTGCTTCACCTTGTGATTGGAAAAAGGATGATATACCTAGGTATTACTAGCTTTTCTCGTCCGTGTGAGTTCAAGTATTTTAAAGATCCCGTCGCAATTACTCAGAAGTAGATATCACTGGAAAACGGATGATATATGAACATTAACTTTTTCTCGTGAGTTCGTTTTATACAAAGATTCCTTTACACAAAATCTTTGGATACGATTAGAAATAAGTTTGCGACGCGGTTTGAACCGTTGGAATCAATATTTCAATATTCATTAATTTAGTATCTAGCTATGCATGTAGGTTTCAGCCCTAGTTTTATATTAAGCTAGTCTGCTTCTAGATGACCCCTATACAGTAATTATAACATACAAAAGAATTAACTTGCATACATTTTGTAAATCCATGTAAAATGTATGCAAATTGGCGTCAATTGTAGGGACGTAATAAACCAAATCAAAACACTGCGTAAATTGCGTAAATTTTAACAGGTTTTGTTATTTGTTAAAGGCTAATTAAAATGGCCCGTTTACACTATTCCAGTCCAAAGATATTTACTATTATAAACTCTAAAGCTGGAATAAAAACAGTTACAGTCATATTATACTCAGTAGAATACGTCATATTGATAGTCTAACTATTTATTAAAAACAAGCAGACTTGCCCGCGACTTTGTTCGCGTGAAATAAGTTTTTTAAATTCCCACGAGAACTCCCCTTATTTTTCGGGATAACCTTAAGAAGGTCATTTCCATATATCGTACAGGTTCAAATTGAAAGTTACAAAAGTTATACTCCCATACTAAAACAATTTGACCGGCTGCTAGCTTGATGTCAATCAACCATTAATTCATAAAAGCATTTTCAAATTCAATAGAGGGCAAACGTTTACATTTCATACGTTTACGTGTAAATTTCAAATAGGCAGGTAATATAATTAATTATTTAACTGTATTCGGAATTCGCTTATTAATTAGGAATGGTATCATGATTGAATGCCTCATTACTTGCATCACGCATGGCAATATTATTGTATTTGGATTTGAATTTAACTTGGTATTTGGAAAATTGCAGTGATCTCATTATTGCTAAAAATTTAGAGTTTACGCTATAATCCATACTAATATTATAAATGCAAAAGTGTGTCTATGTTTGTCTGTCTGTGTGTCTGCTACGCTTTCACGGGCCGTCTGTTCAACCGTTTTTGATAAATATAGTTTGTATCCCGGGGACATAGGCTACTTTTTATCCCGGAAAATTAAGGAGTTCCCCCGAGAATCAAAAAACTTAATCCACGCGGACGAAGTCGCGGGCATCATCTAGTACCTAATACATATACAACTGGAATTGATTTTATTTTAAAGGACTAGAAACAAGTATAATGCGGCCATCATCTTGCCACTCGATGGTGCCCGAAACTTTAGCTCTTTCAAAATCCTGTGGGATTTCTTCATCACCCTCTTAAAAAATAACCTAAAGTCTGACTCTCCATAGCTTTAACTACTTATATTCATACAAAAGATCGACTTATATTCATACAAAGATCCAGTTAATCGTCTGCAGCGTAATTGAAGGACAACCAACAAACTTACAAAAAACGTATTAAAAGCTGTGCACTAAGCATTTTTATGATTAAAAAGTAGATGTAGGCACTCTAGTAACTTAGGTACATGTAGGTAGGGTACAATATTACTTTAGTTTTAGGACCAATAAATGTACTGCATGATACCTAAGTCCGGTATTCAAAGTTTTCATAATTGTTTACGGTTCAATTTCAATCAAAACGACTTACTTTGGGCCACTGATTTACGGACATATTTTTAGTGAATTTGAAGTAATTATACGTTATAGAGGGCTCTAATAGACGGATGGACATTGTAATTAGTAACATTTTTATGAATTTAAAAGATTTACTTTAAAATATAGGTAATAATGTAAATTAAATTATAGTGTGCAGCTCTACATCAAAGCTTTTGCTCCGTCATAACAATCATGGCTAGGTTTTCAGAATTACCAGTAGAGTACCTTGAATTATTAGATACCACAAAATAGCGCACAAACTGGAGTTATGATTTGATGGCGATTAAATAAATAATAAGCCATTATATTATAGCCGAAATGACAGGCGCTTATCATAGCTCCTGAAAAGGTCAGCCTTCAGCATTGCAAGTACCTTTCATGAACATAGACATGCAATATGCATGATGCAAGACTGTTGAACTTTTTCCATTAAGTAAGTATGAATATTGAATAGACTTCACAATTGTATACAGATATAATGGATGTAGCCTTTAAAACGATTACCTGGTCAATTCTTAGTAAAAGTCAACAATTTTATACTTACTTATACTCGCCAGTTACCTATAAGATTATACGAGTACATGCCCAAAACATTACGCAGTCGTACCAAAATTAAACAATTACCACGGGATTTTAAAATTCAAACAAGAAAACTAAATCCACGCGAAAGAATCATTACATAAGTATAAAGGTACCTACTAGATGAATCCGGTGACTTATTTACCTATTTATAAAACATCACTGCCTATTAGGTTCCAGTATACCTACCTATATCATTTAAGACAAAGTTCTGAGTGACTAAGCTCGCAGGCCTCGGCCGCATGCCTCGTAGCGTTATGAGTGTAGGTGTAGCGGTCAAACATCCAACGGTAACGCGTAGTTTGATTATTAAGTAGCGACCGTTGTAGAAACTGCGTAAAGTCGCTGAAGCGTAGCTTTTGCTTAAATCCACGTTTCGAGTGAGAACGCCACATGAATGGGACGGAAGATTTGCGTGTGATAGAGAGGTCCAAACGGTCGCGGAATGCGGCGCACTTAATTTTTCTAACGGACTGCAGGTCGAAAAGCGCGCGTCTCAAACGAGAGGGCCATGTACATAGTACGGAATATACGGTGAAGCGGGGGAGGGCCGACTGTAGTACGACGGCCCGCGTTTCTCGTAAAGGAAGCGACCCTGGCGCGGTCATTGCTCGACGCGGCCGCATTCCTCGCCCCCGCCCGCCGCTCCTCGGCGCCTGCGCATCAATGAACGGCGCGCGCGCATGCGTCCTCTATCCCTATCTCATTCTCGCGGCAATCCACCAGTCCGGTACCCTTCTTGTAATCATATCTTATAATTCAATAATTTAAAACCTATCACGATTCGACAACACTAATACATCACGATGAAGATCAAAAAATAATACTTAAAATCCCCATAAACAACTCACCACCAAGAACACTAACTTACTTTTTACGGGACGACGGGAAGCTTCGGGAGGGTTATGTAGATACTTAGTTGATTCTACCTCAGTACTCAGTAGGTATTATTAGGACCTAAGTATGTATTATATTTTAGCTTACGTTAGTAGATATTCGCGAGTAGATAAGTAATTAAATATGTATGTGTATTTATCGGTTCCCCATTAATTGCCAAACCACTTATTAGATTTCGATAAAAGTAGTGTCGTTGGCCTCGTCTGCGCTCCGGCTGTAGTATGACATCACGCCAAATCTAATATGGTGGTGGAAAAACAAAAATTTCTCAATTTTGTGAATCTTTCAAAATAAGGTAAGTACTTACTGAAGTACATATTTAATTACCTATTTTAAAATGTGGTGGTACTATTAGGCATTGTAAAGGAGGTGGGTAACATCCAGTTTAAGTTCTTGAACTTTATCTTGTTTTATTAAAAAAGTGTACGCCCTTAAAAGCTGGGCGCCGACATTTCAAGGGTTTCAAGTCAATGATCTACGAAAGCGTGAGAACGAGAATCAATACCATTCTGTCTACAATAAACAAGTTTTTCTACATTTTTATTGTTGTGAAAGAATGTTTGAGCGATTTAGATATGCTAGATGTAAGTAAATAATGAAAGGCTTCAATATTTTATTTGCAAATAGCAAGTAGCTGACTGGTCCTGTATTCGCGATGGTGGAATATGCAAAAATTATCTACGTTATTATAAACAGAAAAGCTAATAAAAAAAAATACAAGCAGAAGGTCATGTTCGTACACCTAGCAGCCTTATTAGTTATTATTTATATTAGAGACTGTAGCAATGATTGACGCAGGTTTTAAGTAATAGGGCTATTGATAGGTACATCAGTCAGTCAGTATATCCCCAACGGAAACAGTGATTAAACTTTCGCTAATATTGTTGATTTAATAAAAACGTGCTCTTAAGGACTTCGAAAGCACATCCGACTATTTTCACGGAATTTTCCACAGGACAAATCATAACATCCGCTATCTACGGACTGAATTACAGTAAAAACACCTTCCTTTCGTAGGACGTCCTTCCTACGTTCTTTTGCTTCTCGAAAGATACATGATACGGTATTCTTTGTTTACTATTCAACGGAAAATCTATTGATGATTTTAAGTGACTCTTGTAACTATCAGGTGCCTCCCTACCCGTAATTCGATACAGAGTACTATTAATGGAAGGGTGTTATGGGCCTCCTTACCAGTTACCACCCCCTGAACTAAAAAGTCTTAACTTAAATGGTATTTCAGTGGAAACTCAAATAAGATATTTATAAGATTTAAACTGTGCAGTCTAAACTAACTATACACCTGAATTTTTAATGACTGATGGCCGTCTGCTCCGTTTCTGTGTAAATAGTTTCGTGTCTGAATATAGTTCCTGGGTGGGTACCCACTTGGGAATTTCGTACCAGACTTTGAAAGATTAAGAATTATGAATTAAGGGAAGTAGTTAAAAAATTAACCTCTTTAGTTTTCTTAACCAAGAAATGATTTAATGTTTTAGTTAGGTACCTACCTAGCTAGTGCCTACGAACGGAATCAGGCCGCTTATACCGTGTTAAGGAATGTAAATCGATCTGTTTGTAGGTACTTTGTAGATGTTGTGGATATGTCACCGTAAGATTGTAAAAACCATTAGATTACAATCTAACTCGCGAAATTGCAAACTGTCGAAAGATTACAATTTAACGCATTATTTTGCGGTAGATTGTAATCTGTTAGTTATATTAGCCCGATAGAACCTAAGTGCCCGGACTGCGGCATAAATAACCAGGTAGGGCCCGGCCGCAGTCCGGGCACTACCTGGTTATTTATGTCGAACCCTAACCTAACCTACATGAAACAAACAAGAAAACGTAATTACAATGAATATTTCAAAAATTGACACTCAGAACATTGAACGTTTCACGATCTCTCGACAGTTTACAATTTGTCGAGTTAGATTATAATCTAACGGTTTTTAAAATCTTACGGTGACAGATATATCTAGCATGTACTGTCATAGAATTTAAATATTTGTGCTAACGACTATGTTGATTCAAGAAAAGGCGTTTGTGTACGGCTTACGGAGGCTATCGTATGTGTCCACCACAGGTTGTCCAACGGCTTTTCACTGTGGCGCGCCGCGGTCAACGCTCGGCAAACTGCCGGACAGGTTGAACATGAGGCAATGGAATCCGCGGGGACAAAAAAGAAACGCGCCCGCGCTTCTCGACTACTAATAAGGTACTCCTCCACAAGCGAGTGTAAAGCGCCCGTCCCTCCTATGTTGTCGCGGGTAATCTCCGTCCATCGTGCATTCGTATAGCTGCGACTTGTTACGGATCGTCCACGTGATCGTGTCGGCTTGTTAAGCACATTTCCGCTGAATTACAGTGTGTCCGGTGTACTGTTGAAGTAAGGCCGTGGATGTATTCTTGAAAACACATTTCTTTGTAAATAATTAACTATTATTTTATTGTTCAATTCACTGTACAACCATATTCATATTTTTCAGTAAGTGACAGCAAGTTGAGAGATCAATAATAGACAATATTATAAATAAAAACTGAATACAAAACGAACAATCTCGTCTCTTTAATACCTACGACTAAAGAGAACCTTCCTAAGAACTAAGAAGAGTCCCTGAACCTGTGCTGTGGGTAATTAATTATGTAATTTTAGGTAATTAATTAGTAGTAAGTGGCACGAAAAAAAGCAGGGTCAATCCAAGCCCGATTTTATTTCCGACTGTACAAATCCTTTGAATTGCGTTGAGACGCAAGTACCGCGCTGGGAAACAAATCTTCATATAGTATTCTTATAATATTCCTCGGTGTTGACGCGATTCACTGCACGATCTTCAGGGTTAGCTACCTGTACCATTTAACCAATGCTTGATGCTCGAAGATTCATCAAGGACGTGAGTATGGTTGACCAATTTGGTTTATCGACCAACCCTTGCGATGATCACGTAATCTCGTCCTGTTAATAGGACGCCCCATTTAGCGGATTGGCGATTGGTCGACGGACATTGTGTCGCCGCTATCACTATGTGTCGCTCGTGCAGGTGGTGCCTAAACAACGGCACTTACCCATTCGCCGCCATTTCACACAATCACGCTACAATGTTGAATAATAGGGCTATAAAACCTATCTGAGAAGCTCCTTATAAATATACACCTGTGCTTCAGTTCTTTGAACAAATTTTACGTTCAACGGTTTCATTAGACTGACAGTTACTAGGTAGGTAAAGGGACGTTGATTGTACTACTCATCTTCCTAAAAGAAGTAATAGGTACATAATCAAATATTTGTCCGTACTGTATGTAGCCTACGACGCGGTAAGATCAATTTTTATTGTACTCAAAAAGTACAAGGTACCTACCAATATTCTAAGTACCCGGCTTAACAAGGACTGCTAAAATAAATTATTCGTGTCAAGAAACACATACATATATATTGGAAAATACCTATAAGTAGCTTTTTGCCACCGAGCTTTACCTTTATATTAGCTTTACCGCAAAAATTCGTACCTACCTAAACAAGCTCACATCGCCTGAAAATTTGAAAATGCTAAATGTGTAGCGTAGCACATGGGTAGATAAATAAATACAGCATTAATTTGTCCTCGTGAAGTTTAAATAACATTATTCTTCAAGTATCGAAAGTATCAGTATCGAAAGAGCAACTTTCATAATGAACAGGTACCTACGCCTACCTACCTACAACGCAAGCCAAATGTGCGTAGCGGCGGCCTTCCAGGAAGACCTTTCTTGCTCTCCGTATTCTTGGAAGAGAAGTCAACTTTTTAGCTCGAAATTCTTATTATAAGGCGTTGCGGTGCGGACTTGCGGACGCTACTGCGCATTCCAGGACCGTGCCCTTCGGCGCGCCTTTTGCAATTTGGATGGTTACACCTCGATCTGGGGCATTGAACTTGAACGAACATCAAATGCTTAAAAAACAAATCGGCGGTTTTCTTTCATGTAGCATATTTTATACGAAATCATTTTAAATGTAGGCTTTTGTTTGGTTTTGAGTAGGTTGGCTAAACCTTTGTATTTCGTGTCTTTGTACCACGTATTTTTAGTGCGTGTAATAAAATTTTCCGTAGGTACTCATTACCTCTAATGATCACCTTTATAGATAGATCTAACGATTCTTTCTTATCAATATAATATTCGTTGCTCTGTCGCGACGTGATAATAGGACAAAACAACAAACAACCACACTTTCACATCTATAATATTATTATAATTAACTTAATAATATTATGAATGCGAACGTTTTGATGGATGTATGGATGGATGTTTGTTACTCAATCACGCCCAACGGCTGAACGGACCTGGATGAAATTTACAGTATGTAGTCTAGAATAACACATAGGCTACTTTTTATCCCGGAAAATTAAAGAGTTCCCGCGGGAACCAAAAAAACTCAATCCACGCGAACGAAGTCGCGGGCATCAGCTAGCAGCAGCTATAAATACCTAGTATGATTTTTGATTCAATGCCTTTTATTACTCATACTACTTTGATCTCTTTGAAGTAATTTTAATAATTTGAATACACTCTCAAAAGAGACTTTACAATACGAGTGGGCATTAGTATCCTTAGCCTACAGCACGTGAACCTACAGTACTTTTGACTACAGAATTTGAAGACCAAGTTTATTTTACGCCTGATGGTAAGTGATGATGCAGTGAAAGATGGTAGTGTGCTAACCTGTTAGGGGTATGGCACTCATACGACCGCTTGGTATCGGTAAGTTTTCTCACTTCTGTCGATTAAGAATAAGTAAGTTCTTGTACCTACTTGTGAAGTACTGATGAGCGGGATCAGCAGTTCATGCTGCGTTAGAAGCAAATATCAGTAATAATAATGGGATGGAACTTGCGTAGTTCACATATTTTAACTTTTTATCATGGGGACGTTCGTATGTAAATTTATTTATGGGGATTTTCGTATGTAAAATTCTAAGTTGCGATAGAATACCATAAAACCTCTAAGTATGAATAAAATAAACAAAAAAAGAACATAAAATCCATCATAGAGCATTTGAATCAAAAAATCAATATAAAAACTACATCAAACTAAACCAATATAAATCTCCGAATAGGGAGAGCCAGTGTGAACGGGCCCGTGACTGCGGTCTGCGACATTAATTTAACTAATCTGATCTACTCGTATCTAGTACTATTGATATATCAATAGTCAATACCACTTAATATTGCAAATTATGCAACAGGGTGCCTGTCTGGCACTGGGTGTCTGCTACCTTTGACGTGCCCATCGCCGGTGCGCATCCATATTAAAATCGATATTGCTGGGTACAAAAGTAGCTTGCAACCCGAGAATGAAATATTATGTGCATTTTTGTAAACTAGTATTTTTTTTGTCCCATTATTTGTCCTAGGGCTAGCATGCGCACAACGAGTAAATTTATGTTTACCCGTTATCTCTATTTGTGTACCGAAGCTAACGAGGTTACTTGTCTCGTTACGTCAAAAGTACAGAGAAAAGTAAAATTTCCTATATGTGGTATTTGCCGACTATTTTTTTCTTGTAATATAAATAATTTTTTGCATGGTAGGGCAAAATCTCTCTCTCGGCGCGAGATATCTCGTTTTGTGCATGCGAGCCCTACTGGAAGATCACATACATCTCGAGTAAAAAAAACAATATTAATCAAACGCAGACGAAGTCGCGGGCATCATGTAATACTACAGAAAATCTATTATTTAGCTATGCCGGAACATTATGGTCGTATCTATTTCCGACGACGCTCGGTCGTTGACTTGTATCCGGAACCAGGGTCGAGTAGTAATTAGATATATAAGCTGCAACTCGCTTCATGTAGATTTAAGTACCTAATCTTTATTAGAACTGTAAATGTAGTTTTATTTTATGTTATAGATATTAAAAATCCCTTGGAGACTTTTTGGTATATCGGGATAAAAAACATCATAAATGCCCGTCTTCAGGATTCAATCAGTGTAAGTAGGTGTTGCTTCAAACAGTGCAGGAAAACATGGTGAGGAAACCTGCATGCCCAAGAGTTGTTCATAATTTTCCCAAAAGTGTGTGAAGTCTGCCAAATGGCAATCCGCACTTGGCCAGCGTGGTGGACTACGGGCAACCCCTTCTCATTCCAAGAGGAGACTCGTACTCAGTAATGAGCCGAACATGGGTTGATCAGATGAACATATACCTAGGTGTTGCACTCATCGTAAGTATACCTAATAGATAGGTGGGGTAGGTAGACTAACACTGTGCAAGGCACGTGCGCGATGCATCATATGCAGCGAGCCGTGAAAGGGTAAAGAGCAGACAGCCGGGCGATTGGGCATAACCTGTATCAATCATTGATACAGTCTCAATTGTTTTAATTCGAAGAATGTTAGCCGATCTGAGATGTAACACTGTAGATGTCAAGTTCAGTCAATCACCTTGCAGAAAGACTCACATTAGTTTTTAACAAATATATAAATATGCCTCATATGCGTTTTCAGTAATTTTGGCTCTGTAACCGGCCAATCTCCTTCGTGCCTCCTTCAAGTTACTTGACTGTGCTGGCTTGGCACTAGAAGAAGAAGAAGTTACTTGACATTAGCGAAGTGCACTGTGCTGATTTGGCACTACTGAAAGCCAAAAACCAAGAAAAGAAGAAGAAGACTCACATTGACACATTTAAATGGGCAACTGACAGTTAATAAAACTGTAGTTAATTATTTTCTGGCGATTTGTGTACAAAATTATTTTTTGAAAATTTTATTTGGGTGAAGCTCTAAATTACACTGATAGAGTTACAGATAGATTAGTCTGTCTGTCTTACGGCATGTTGCTGGAACTAAAACGGGTTTGAATGCAACACACATGGCACACTTATAGCTAAGACTAACACTCAAATTATAATTTAATAAATAACAATTTATTTGCATTAGAAACAAATTATACTCTTGGTTAACATAATATAATGATATTAATTCTAAAATCGAAAAACAATTCCTTCGGAATAGGGGTTGAAAATAATAGCCGATTTTTCCCAAGTTCATGGCATAGATTTAGGATTGGTCCGCTGCACAGCGGAGACCAATCCTAATCTGACCTGTCAATTTGGTACAAAAGTTTGGTACCACGCGAAATTCATGAATATATTCATCTCATTCGGAGATGGCTTTACTTCTCAAAGGGTAACATGACAACATCAAATCAGTAATAGGTGTATGCCGAAGTACTTAACGTAAGGCGACCCTTGCGAAGCCGGGGCGATTTATATATTATAATAGTAGTATTGACTGTAAGTATCAATTATTATACAAAATAAATTGAAATAACAGTGTAAATAGTAAAAGAAAACTGAAATACCTCCATCCGCTCTCTATAATAAATAAATACCTACCTACCTACCTAAGACCAATAAAGAATATTAAATAGTTCGTTCTACGAGCACCTGCTTGCTCTACAACATCATTTTCAAAGCAAATCCTACTTCAATAGAGCCTCAATTAAGTAGGATTAAAAGCCACCTAAGAGAAAATATATAATTGCCCTTCTACGTCAACAAGACGCTGTGGTCGTTTCAAAAGGTTCGCACCGAGCTTTCATCAAAGCTTTGGCATCGCAATTCGCAACTTCTGTTTGTATCAAAGTCATTACTGCTTTCACAGAAATTTAAATATTCAAACATCCCCGTAACATTCCAGACTAAGTATTTATGTTAGGAAAATGAATATTTTACAACAGTATACTGCTCGTACCTACCTCCTACTAAAATTGGTAATTTAAATAGTTCCCTACATAAATCAAGCTTTACTGCACAAAGGTTTAGTCGAATACATTTTTAAAAGATTATGAATCTAGTCATGGTCGTCCACCCAGACAAATTACTTTCAACCATCAAAATAACAACAGCTTTATCCGCTTCAAGTAAGAACAGGCAACCCAGGCTAGACTGACAGAAACTTGAGAACCTATTCTTAGCTGATGTTCATTTATTATTACGAGCGCTGCCTTAGTCCGTCGATCGAGAATTCGAAACAAGAATGTCTAATGCCGCGACTTTGGATTTGCTTTGGACTAATGATTTATTGCCGTAAATGGGCACAATGTTTTGTCGTGTTTAAGTTTTTTTTTGACTGAGTGACATGTTCAGGATAGGGGCGCGCTACCGCGTGGGCTCTGGGAAGGGCGGGTAGCGGTGGCGCAGTACTGTAAGTTTTCGCTTTGAACGCGGCCGTGGAGTTCCGCGAGTAGGTAGGTCGGCTGATCTCTCCGACGGCATCGCAATGCATATCCGGGCCGGTCGATACGGGCGGCGACTTGCGCGTTGCCGCGGCGTCCCTCGGCACCCCGCGCCGCCATCGCGGCCCCCTCGGCCCTCACGTCTTAGAGCCCCCTCCACGACGACTCACATCGATTCGTGTGCTTGATAATAATAATTATTAACTTGCTTTTGGCGACTTAAATTTATTGGGATGGCCCACATCGTGAAGAAAGCATAGGCACAAACGAGCCTTGATAGTATTATTTAGGTGTCAATTCCGGTTAATCTTACGGTAGGTACCATTAAATTTTTCAAGGTACTAAAGAAAATTAATACATTAATTAGACTAGACACAAGAATCATTGATCGAATAGGGTAGACTGGGCATTAGGTTAGAGAAATAACGACTTAGCCAATAGAACCCCGATGAACAGTCTATGTGAACTATTTATAGATTTAATAGGTACTTACCTACATAAGCTCATATGACCCAACACATTCGTTGACGCACGTATTGGGTTTTTCAAATACGCAATAGGAACGGCAGGTATCTACACCAGAATGTCTCGCCTCGACGTCCCTTCATTCGTCTTCGCCTACTCGGCCTTCCGTTTCGTCACAGATGACACCACTTGGCTTCGTAGGAATGTTCATTCAGGATCTACCTACTTCTTCTGGGTTGAAGCTTCGCACTTTACAAAAACTCGATATACTCAGATTTCATCTTGGCCTAAGTCGACAGGGTCTTCATCATTTAAACCCATGGTCGGCTCCTGTGTACGAGTTTCCTCTCAGAACGAGGATGGTATAACAATAAGCCAACATGCTGGCCAAGTGTGGGTGTTGAGTTGTTAATAGAAATCATACACCTTCGAGAACATTCTAAGGTTGCCAGGCAGAGGTCGCTACTTAGCGATAAAGACGCCTTTTGTATTCTACTTCTTACTCAGTATTTTCTTCGGTGTATTTGTGTTCTTTATATTTTTGTGTTGTGGTGTACAATAATAGATGTACAATAAAGAGTATAATAATAATAATAATAATAATAGTAGCATTATGAAGAACTCTCGGACGTGCAGGTTTCCTCACGATGTGCAAGTGATATTTAATTTCTTAAAACGCACATTAACTCCGAAAAGTTAGGTCGGGTGTCTAAGCTAGCTAGTTTAGATCTTTAGACAACCGGCTATCACCGCTTACCTAGCACTTTAATGCATTAATATTTACAAATTGCCTAAATGATGATTTATTCTGGCGAAGAACCTATTTTCTTGAATGTATTTTGTAAACATTGGTTTACACTGGAGATTACTGGTGGATTATCTCAACATAAACTACGTAAGTATCTATTGTTATACGAATACGATACAGTCAACGCACGATTGATAGAATCAATGAATGCATCAAAGGTGAGCGAATCAAAGGCGAGCATAATAATTTATAACAAAGGACAAGTCAACATGCGAATGTCAGTAACTATATAATATCTCGTGGACCCGACAGGCCTATTATACCCCACAGGTAGGTATGTTATTTATCTAATATGAATTAACTAGTCACTACACACCAGGCAGTCAACTACATATAGTTAGCGTGCGAGTTGAATGCAGAGTAAATTTTTGGTGACACATACAATTACTCTGCATTCAACTCGCGCGCGAACTATATGTAGTTGACTGCCTGGTGTGTAGTGACTAGTTAATTCATATTAGATATATAAAATACAGACATAATTTAAAATGTATAGGTGTGATACATAACTTGGCTGAAGTTAATATTTTCACGATTAAGGTTTTAAGTCCAAACGCAGACAATATTTGTTTGCACTGCAAGCAAACTAGGTACGAAATTGCAGGTAAGCTGCGGTTTTAGTGCAGTTGTCGCCTGTTGACTGACTGACTGAGCCGTTTTTTTGGTGTGCAATAATATTAGGTACGTCTTAATATCTATACCTACTTAAATTATAAATGCGGAAGTTTGGATGGATGTATGGATGTTTGTTACTCAATCACGCCCCAACGGCTGAACGGATCTGGCTAAAATTTGGCCCAGAGATAGATTATAGACTATAGCACATAGGCTACATTTTATTTTATTTTTAATTAAGGAGTTCCCGCGGGAACCAAAAACCTCGATCCACGCAGACGAAGTCGCGGGCATTAGCTAGTACCTAATAATGTTGTAGCACTGGCACGCAGTCGCAGAATGCCATTGTCATATTTTATCCTACGTGACCCGTTGAGCAGGACGCATTGGATGAGCGACGAAAGAGACGCAACGCAACGCGATACTCTATACAACACGATCCATGCTGATCAGATCAGTTCAGATCAGGAGTATTCCATACTTAACATAGTGATGTAGCTGCGTAAAGTATGGACTATGGAGCACAGCTGGGTAGCTCACGTACCTGCTAAAGTTACTACGTAGCTGCGGCCTCCTATTTCCACCAGAGATGTGCAGCTAAGCTATTACGAAACCAAGTATGAGGTCTATTTCTTCGACGAATCAAGTATATTTCCACCAAAAATAAGTGGTAGCAATGTGATGAAGATGCGCTTCGCGCGAACGTCAGCAGTAGTACATCAACTACCCAGCTGCTCTCACAGACGTTGAATATGCTAGGTAAGTCTATGGATAGCCATTTGTATATTGTGTTGTACCTACATTTGTATGTGAAATACGGCTAAGGAGGATAGCCTCTTTAGCCGTATTTCGCATCCCTCGCTTCAACTAGCTAAGTAGCATGTAAAAAAACGTAGCTTCGTTGAATAATTTTCCACCAGAGCTAAAATTAAGCGCTTCTACTGATGGTTTGACAAACATCCGTGGCTTCGGAACGTTAGCACGTATCTCTAATGGAAACACACCCTCCTGTATTTCTTTCTTTTTTTCTTGTGCTTAACGACAATTAACTTAGTGCTAAGCAATGTAGAGGTTTAGGTTGGAACGCACTTGTCTAGAAGATGCTTATTTACTCTTGCCTTGAAATGACTTGTTATACGTTGCAGGAAACACGTGCGCTGGGAGGGAGTTTCAAACCCTAGCGTATCGGATCTGAAACGTCGAGCAAAAACTTTTCGCGCGAGCATATTGGACGTCAACCACATAAGGATGCCAACGATGACGGTTTCTCGCTGCTCTGTGGTAGACGGAGAAGGAGGAACAATTTTGTGAAGTTCCTGAGCACACTCTCCATGGTATATCCGATAAAAAACAGATAAGGGGGCAACATCGCGTTGGTGTGGTAAACTGAGCAATTTCGCCAACTGACTGACTGACTTTCCTACTGACTATTCAATTTGCTCTGGCTATGCAGCACTGATCGGCGGTGGATGGAATCTAGCTTATGATACAACGGTGATAGCCAATCAATGAAATAAGACAATCAGCCTCTTATTATGGTGGTCACGGGGTTCGATCCTCGGGTCGACACTTCTAACTTTTCCGAATTCTTTCCACTGTCTTGCTTTAACAAGGAAGGAAATCATTTTGAGTAAACCCGCATGCCCGAAAGTCATAAATCATGTTCTCAAAAGGTGTGTGATTGTGAAGCCTGCCAATCCGAACTAGGCAATCCGGCGTGGTGGGATAGATAAAAGGTACTTACATCTGCAAACATGGGTATACCCTTCTCATTGAGACAAGAGACTAGTGCTAGGTGCTTGGGTTGAAGAAAGATAAAAGACGAAAGAGAAACTGCATGGAACCGTTGGATGGAACTTCAGTGTATCTCCTAACCATTTCCTAGAACTTTATGGTGCCATCTTTTGACAAATAAATAAACTATTCATGGAATTATTTGAGAGGCTTAAAAATCCCACAGAATTTCTGACTGGGATATGAACATAGCGTAGTCAGAAAAAATATCTGTGCCTGTCAAATGCTGCTGATGCTTACTGAATGTAAGTTTATGAGTTTCAGATTATACATATTCATCTACGTAGGTATATGAGTAACGAGTGGAACCTACTTAGTAATTTATTTTTATGCAAGTACTTAAAAGTATTAATATTGTAAATGCGAAAGTTTACATGGATGGTTTGAACGGCTGAATGACTGGTTGAAATTTGGCAGAGATAGTTTACCTATAGTCCAGAATAACACTTTTAACTATATTTTATCCCGGGAATTTAAAGAGATCCCGCGGGGACCAAAAACCTCAATCCACGCGGACGACTGCGCGAGCAACAGCTAGTATTTTAAAATATTACTTCAGTACCTTAGTTAAACCTTATAGGCCTATTACACTGCACTTAGCACAGAGCCCTAAGGTAAGGGTGGGCGTGACCGCTAGTTAGAGCGTCACTTATTACACAGCAATATGGATCAAATTAGGGACCCTTTACTCCCTAAATCTTATTACACTACACTGATTTAAATGTATGGGTCCCTGTGAAAAGTGCAGTGTAATAGACCTATTACGCCCTTACTTCCATATTGCAATCACCGATTTTCTACAGGTATACAGAAATTATATATGTCACCGTAAGATTGTAAAAACCGTTAGATTTTATTATAACTCGCGAAATTCTAAACTGTCGAAAGATTATAAACTGTTCAATGTTCTGAGTTTCAATTTTTGAAATATTCATTTTATTTACGGTTTCTTGTTTCTTTCTTGTAGGTTAGGTTAGGGTTCGACATATGCGGCCGGGCACTTAGGTTTTATCGGGTTTAAATACCTATCAGATTACAATCTACCGGAAAGTAATGCGATAAATTGTAATCTTTCGACAGTTTAGAATTTCGCGAGTTAGATTATAATCTAACGGTTTTTACAATCTTACGGTGATATATATACCTACCTAATTTTGTTCTTGTTTTTCATTTTGCCCCCTTTCAGGACAGAAAAAAGACAAAGAGAACATGTTATGTTCCATGTTCATTTTAAAACATGAAGGTCTAATAAAAATACTCTATGTTTTAAAACCCTTTACAAAACTACTTAATTCGATATTCAATCCCGCCATCGCCCTCTAGGACTTAACCTATTAACTAAATAAAATGCGTAATGAGAGATCAATATTTTGTTATCCCTTTCATAATGCTCCCGGCAGAACTAGATAGCGCTTGGTTTTGTAATATTTTATTCAGAGACAAGGACCTTTTTTTTTTCTTGATTTCCATAGACTATAGACTCATGTCATAAAAAAATCTCTTTAATGGTAATGTACACGGTGCATAAAGCTCGCGCTAGTAACTTACGCCAGTTATAATTGCATTCACTAGGGTAAGACTCGTAGGCTTGTAACGGAACCTTGCCTCCGCCTCTGTAAATGCGGAACTTTCGCAAGAAATCATACCTCCGCTTCCGCATCCACCTGCACCGTTTTTTTGCGGAGTTGTAACCGAGTATATTTACGTTGACTTACAAAGCAAGAGGTTCAAATCGAAGCAGGTGACGTCAGTTACATCGTTACAACAAGCAAAAAGGTAACTGTCCTTACAAGAATCCTCAAAAAAAATCAAATGTGGGATTCACGCATTCTAAAGCACAGAAAGTGGACGATGTGATCGAAGAAATCTACCTCCACCTCCACCTCCGCTAAACTCCGTATCCGCGGAGGCAAAGCCCCTTCACCTCCGCATCCACCTCTGCTTCCGCTATGAACGCCTCCGTTACAACCCTTGTCTAGAGGGAGATTTTTTATCTATTCGATCACGTTAAAGTTTAATAGTTCGTTTCACGAAAGAAATCCCGTGTTCATGCAATTTGTGAAACTTTGCATGAACTGAATGCATTTTACGAACAATAATTGCGTGAACATGCGACTACTGGCGCCGACTCTACTCAACTGTCAAGTGCAAAATCATCATGTTGGTTTACATGTATTATATTTTATTGTTAGAATTACATTATTACTTTCCTTTAAAATAACGTATACCCCTGAAGCTTACTCTCTGGGTTAATCCGTTGTGTGCATGGTTTCCTGGTAGAGATCGCTTTAAAGCGATAAGGCCGCCACTTGTAACATAGCTTAGTTTTATTGTTTTTGTTTATAAGTTTGTCTTTCTTGGTGTACAATAAAGAATTTTTTGTTCATTCATTCATCGAAACAATCATCAAAAACTTAAAATTATAATTATTGCCTGTTTATGAAATCGAATTCTTGATAAATTCAAAATGACATGCTTAGTGAAATTATATTAAGTAAAAATATTTAAATTTAAAACCAATTTCATTTTAGTTTAGGTCTTAATTAAATCCATTCAATGACACTGGCATAGTTCAACTTGACTTGTGTGAATTAAATACGTCGTGTATAAACTGCATTAGTTGCTAATTTATGATTACAGATCTATATTGTCTTTGCGCTTTAACGTGTCTACTGTCTATGATATCCTTACAAGTACAATCCTGCCAATCCTGCCATTACTCTATTTTCGTCGGAAGCCGATTTATGTTTTGATTTTTATGTTCAAAACTTCAAAGTGTTTTGTAGTTTAATTTAAAAGATTTTTTTCAGTCGTAGTACTTAATACTTAATTCGTTTGGAAAAAGCGAAGGGATGACTTGGGGTTTCGTTACTTGTGGCCCAAATGAGGCGCTTGTTGTCTCGGGTAAGTCGTCTACTCTGCTTTACTGTATATATAATAATTGGGCGAATGAACGAATTAGTGGTAACGTAGATGTCTTTATCTTGATTTAATGTAATGTGGCGCTAGCGATGGTTTGTGAGAAGATATGGAGCAATGCGATATTTTATTTCCTTATTTCTTCTCGCGCGTCTCTTGCTTTTACTGAAATAAAAGCTAACCTAGTCGAGGCTCTCTATAACTCCGTATACTTTTTACCTCACTTTTGTTTGCCCTAACATGACTATGGTTTCAACTTTTAACAAATTCAGATGTAGTCTGCAGAATAGATATGCCAACTGTGGGAAGACCGGGCATGTCAGAGCTAGTGCCTAATAAGTTAAAACAGGTTTTGGCATTTAAATGGTCCCATTAGTTGCCTGTTCTGCAAGCAGCGCCCCTTTGAGCTTTCAGTAAGGATGGACATCCTTAGTCTCAAGTGTATGTGATTTTTATCTTTTTATCAAAACATATATTAGTCAATAAAGTTGTGCAATAATTTTACACAGGATGTTGCTACTCCAAGCCTCTCCTTGTACCTGGTGGCAGGGCATTTGTATGGCCAGCAGTGCAACGTGTCCAACGTATATCTCTCAACACTATGACTCTGCAGGTTGAATCTCCTACAGTCTATACAAGCCAGGGTGTGCCCATATCCGTCACTGGAATTGCACAGGTAATTTAATACTAAACTCATTTAACAACTGATGAGCTCCCAGATAGACCTGTGAGGGATATGGTCTTATAAGTGGGAGATCACAGATATGATCTCTTGCCAAGTGATTTAGTGTTCCAGTTTAATGCAAGCGATATAGGTCAAGTATTAGTGGTATAGGCTGCAGTTAGAGGCTTGAATATTTTATTGATGTTTAAAATGGGAAGAAAAGGGGTTGACTTAGTAAGGAGTACTTCTTTTTTGCCTTGTAGTTATATATGGTAATATTCAAAATTATTCATAGAACATAATATTTGTCATTCTAGAATAACAAAAATAACTTAATACCAGCTGAAGATACCCTTTTGCGAGTGTAAATTAAAGTAAAACGTTGTAGCTTTATGAGCTAAAGTGACTGATTAAAATTACTGCTTGTAAACATCCCAAAAGGCAATCATAAATTGAGTTAGCCAAGGTATGTTCAGACCAAAAATCACTCTATCCCTGGTTGGTAAGACACAATTTAGCTTGGATATTGCATAACCTAGATCTGCTGATAATATTTTTCCCTATTGAGCAAAGAGCATTCAGAGGATGATTAGTCAAACTTTGAAACAATATTTTGTTCTTTGAAGAACAATCTTTACATTATTTATATTTATTCTGAAATGGTTTGATGTTTATAATCCATACTTATTCCATACTATATTTTACTAATATTTGATTAGATTTTGATGAACTTTGGTATAGCAGTAGGTTACATCCCAGTGAAGATTATGGAGTTCCTCCAGTAGTAGTATCAAAAAAACTTAATCCAAGTGGACATAGTCGCAAGCATCATCTAGTAAACTATAATTTATTCTTTGACTGTTAGAATGTAATTCATACATATGTTTTATTGTACTAGGCGTTGCCTGAGAGAAATTCCAGGTTGTTACTAATTCTGCCACTGGAAATTTGAATAGATTATTTAATCAAACTTAAGCATAGTTTTTAACTCACTATCTCTCACATTTAAGTAATTTTTTCCTAAAATGTATAGAATATATTAACCAAATCCATGTTACCATCTTAAGTTCTGTTTATAGGTAATTTGTATGTATAAATAATGTTGTCTTTGTACTTAATTATTTCAAATATATTTATAGGTTAAGATCCAAGGTCAAAATGCTGAGATGTTGCTCTCAGCTTGCGAGCAGTTTCTCGGGAAATCTGAGCAGGAGATCCAACATATAGCCCTTGTGACTCTCGAAGGTC
Source organism: Erebia palarica (assembly GCA_964035005.1). Lineage (NCBI taxonomy): Eukaryota > Metazoa > Arthropoda > Insecta > Lepidoptera > Nymphalidae > Erebia > Erebia palarica. The sequence goes on from OZ035986.1 coordinate 31,240,399, forward strand.
ACCAGCGTGCTATCATGGGGTCCATGACTGTAGAGGAAATATATAAAGATCGAAAGATTTTCTCCAAAAAGGTATGGCACTTTTATTTTTACTGACTTCCAAAAAGGAGGTGGTTCTCAATTTGTAGCTTTTATTTAATATTTTTAGTCATTAGTTCCTTGTGACTTTATTGTTGTTAAGTATGCATATATTATTACTAGCTGATGCCCGCAACTTCATCCATGTGGTTTAAGTTTTTTTTTCTCCGCGGGAACTCCTTAATTTTCCGCGATAAAATGGAGCCTAAGTCATGCCAAAAAGAAGATCCTTTGATCCGCGATTGAAGGACAAAACAACAACGAAACACACTATCACATGTATAATTTTAGTATGATTGTTTCCAAAATGAGATATATTTGTGACAAATTACAAAAACTACCCATAAAATAGTAAGGGACTAAAGGTGCATGTGTAAACTAGCGGCACGCTATGATGGCCGGTTTGACGTTTGTCCGCTCATGAAGTTCCGTATTAATTGATAACGACTTTGAAGGAAATAATTGTATTACTTTATTGACGATAGTGATGTGCAGAGATTCATAAATTTTATCGAATGTAGTTTTAGGTTTAGGACTCAAAATTTATTTATTAAATTGATTTCTTAAATGTATACAAGTGTAGAAAAATCAGTTTGCACCATTTAAGGGGTGAATGTACTTGTGAATATGAACAATTTTCACTATGTGGACAAACCTCTGAAATCGCAAAAAAATATCAATAAATTTTTAAAAATGGAATCTAATACGATCGTCACATAGGATCGCTGGCTAGCACAACTACTACCTCCGGCAAACTCGCGTCAATGCTCAATGCAAAACAAAGCAGTTTCGAATTGACGTTGCTTCGAAAAGTATAAACTGTCAGTGCAATGCGATTGTGATATAGTTTTGACCTGGCTTTGGATTTCAAATATTGATACTGCATTACTGTTGACCCTTGCTCGTTAATTTGGACTCTGTTCAAGCCCTTTGTTGTGGATTTCGTCGATATGACCGAACGTACGCAGAGAACTGTTCTAAATAGTCAGACACGTGAGTTCGTAATACGCCTTCGTAACTATTTCGGTCGTGAAGCTCAAAATGGAGGGCCAATTTTACCTATAACGTCAGTGGTTGAACGCGTAGCTGATGCGCTTAATATTGGACAACGAACTGTTAGACGGATAACTAAAAAAAAATATGGCGAGACTGGCACAGAAGAAAATAAACTTCACACACCAAAAAAGAGAAAACGAGCAAAACCAGTCGTAGGCATCGATAGCTTTGATGCCGATGCTATCCGAAGACATGTTTACGGCTACTATTTACAGAAGGAGTATCCAACAAGAAAAAAGTTGGTGCATTCACTGAAGGAAGCTGGATTATTCTTCGGTGGGGAAAGTTCTTTAACGAAGATTTTGAAGACCATTGGATTTCGATACAAAAAATGTAACAAACGCAAAATATTGATGGAAAGATTTGATATAGCGATGGCAAGGTATACTTTTTTACGGCAAGTGAAAGAAATCAAAAATTGGCAAAATGTTGTGTTCTTGGATGAAACATGGCTTAATGCTAACCATACTGTAGGCCGTTCTTGGAACGATGACACAGCAGCATCTACTTCCAAAGTTCCTGTAGGAAAAGGATCGCGACTTATAATTTGTCACGCCGGAACCATCAACGGGTTTGTCGAAGGTTCTCTCATGGCTTTTGCGTCAAAAACCACTGGAGACTATCATGAAGACATGAATGGAGAAAAGTTTACTGAATGGTTTACCTCAATGTTGTGTAGCCTCCCTGAACCATCTATTATAATTATGGACAACGCCCCAAACCACTCGATGCAAATTGACAAGCCACCTGCCCAATCCCAAAAGAAAGCTGATATCGTCGCATGGCTTCGTAAAAATGGCGTAGATGCAAACATGAATATGTTAAAAGCGGAATTAGTACGTCTTTTAAAAGAAAACAAACCAACCAAGATCCGATACGTCATTGACGAAATAGCATTAGAACATGGGCACAGAGTTATACGGTTACCGCCTTACCATTGTGAGTATAATGCGATTGAGTTGGTGTGGGCTCAAATTAAGGGATATGCTGCAAGACACAATACAGAACCCCCATTTACCACAAAAAAAATGCTAAAATTATTAGAAGAAGCTTGTGAACATGTGACTAAAGGAGACTGGGAAAAGGTTGTGAATAGAACTGTTAAATTAATAAGGGAAGATTATGAAAGAGATGTGAAAATAGATAATATTATAGAAAACGAACATATAATTATTAATGTATGTGATGATAGCAGTGACGACAGTGAAAATAGTAGTATGGACGAATCTGATTAATTATGGCCTTTTGTGGCACCTTTTTTGGTATCTTTTGTATTCATATGTTTCTTGTGTGCATATAAAGTATGTATATTCATTTTCGTTCAAATATTCAGTTCGTTCAAATAAATTAAATAAACATATACATTTTTGTTTTATTAAACCTATTTAATCAGGTACAAAAACAAAACTTAATTGTTTTTTGTTCGAGAATAAATTGACATTCCACATCACTATTGTAATGTGTCAAACCGGCCATCATAGCGTGCCGCTAGTGTAATTACATTATGCAACAGATTTATTTTTAACTAATTTTTGAATACATATTTAGATTTTCATATTAGAGTATTAGTAATGTGAAGAATATTTGTTCATTATTCATTTTGTGTTTAAGGTTTTTGAAGTGGCTTCAAGTGATCTGATAAATATGGGAATCACTGTTGTCTCGTACACACTCAAGGATATTAGAGATGAAGAGGTAAATTTATTTTATTGTGTATAATTTTTCAAAAACATTTGTCTATATCTTCATGTATATTTCATTATCAGTTGTTCATTAGAATTTAATTTCTATAGGCGATCCAAACTGAACTTCATAAACAATGATAGATACGTAACTGCTCAATTAAATTAAAAATCAGAATATTGTCCAAATAACATTGTTTTAATTAAACAATATAAAGGTTATCCTTTATATTATTTAATATAGACCAGAAAACTGCTTGTCTGTAATCGAGCCAAAAGTTCTGTGATTATGAAATCTTGCCAAAAGATTGTTATCATTGAGTTTAATGTCAGATGTTTGGATGATATCATATTTCATTCTACCCATAGTATTTTAGCCATAAAAATGATATCTCAATATATAAATATTTTTAGAAGACTCGTACACTTAAATTTGGATCTCCTCTTCTCACCATTAATAAACCTCAATTAAAAACTTTTTATTTATTTTTTATTGTGCATGCTTTGCTAAACTAAATATTATGTAATTAGTGTACCATATTATCCAATTATTATTATTTGAAAACATATTCTAGTTATGAATTACTACCTACATAAGATTACACATTAGATGTTTGGAAATTACAATAATTATTTGAAAAGAATTTTCTATTTTGTCAGGGAGCTAAGGTATGTAAATAATCTACTCTTTTTTCATGTTGACACAACAAACAATGCTTTATGAAGCATCACGTTTTCTTCACCTACATTAAATCGTAGCACTGCTTGCGGATTCATTATTTAAAGGAAGTCCGCATTGCGAATTTTTGTCGTGCTTATTTGTACCCGCAGATTTCCGTGACATATAGAAATCGGGACTGCGTGGACTGGACTAATATTAATACAATTTTCATGCCACAAAATTCCGCGGTAATAATGACGCAGTGAAATGCATTGCGGACTGACCCTTCATAGACTAAGAAATAGCTTCACTTTTAGTAACTATCACCAGGAAGGCTGATTCAGTATTAAGTGGGCGTAGGGCTCTTCTCCTCTGATGACGATAGTGAAGGTCTGCCCGCATGCGGATGGGGCTCTGACTACTTATCGCCGCTCAAAGACGTGTTATGGTTACCAAAAATGAACAATAACTAGGAAGGCTGATTCTAAACTCGCCGGCATATTTAGCGGAACATAAAAAAAAGGTCCATAAGGAAAAAAATAAGGTTTTATTTTAAAATCTACTTACTACACTTCTTTTGTTATTTAAAGTTTCATTTGTTTTACTTAAAATGAGATCACATTAAGAACAGATTTTGCGAGTAAAGGCTATTTGTGAAAAATGGTACATTTTTGAACTTTTCATGTAACCGGGAAAAGTGAAATTTAATATTAAAATAACAATTAATTAAATTAGAAAAATGGTGATTAATATCGCGTATTTCCTCCACGTGCTCTTATTAAAGTTTCTACCCGTCTAGGCATACTGAGAATGATGTTATCGATGGTCTCCTGGGATAGTCTCCGCCATTCCTCAACTACGGCGATTCGCAGTTCTCCCACGTTGGCAGGAGCTGGAATTCTGGACTTAACTTTTCTTTTCAGCAAGTCCCAAACGTGCTCTATTGGGTTCATATCCGGTGATCTCACCGGGCACTCCATAACAGTGATATTCATATCATTAAGATAAGCTTGAGTTACCCGAGCGGTATGCGGCCGAGCATTATCCTGCATAAAAACAAAATCTTCACGGATATATGGGGCAAACGGTACGACATTTTCTTCTAAAACTTCTCTGATATAGCGGTCTGCAGTCAGACTCCCTCTGTCAATCACTACCAAGTCTGTGCGAACTCCCAAACAAATGCCCGCCCAAACCATTATTGATCCACCACCGTATGCAACTGTAGTTTCAAAATTTGTCTGAATGTATCGTTCTCCTTTGCGTCTGTATATTCTTTGCCTGCCGTCAATTTTATTTAAGACAATTCTGCACTCGTCACTAAACAATACCTTACTCCATTGCTCCGCGTTCCAAAGTCAATGTTCCTGAGCAAAAGTTAACGTGTTTCTACGATGATTTACCTCGAGCCTTGGAGCCTTGGCGGGCACAAATGAACCCAAACCAGCTTCTTCGTACACCCCGCACTGCTTCTAATTCATCTCGGGCTTGGACGGCCGTCAAACGAGGGTTCCTACGTACACGAAGCCGAATGAAACGATCATCCCTACTTGAAGTGCGTCTTTTTCTGCCTTGTCCTGCTCTTCTCACATAAGTACCGGTCTCCCTGAACCGTTGGATACTGCGATGGATCGTTGAAACTGGTCGACGAAGATCTCTGGATATCACTGTGTAGGTTTGACCATTTCTTCGCATTTCGAGTGCCCTGGTAATCTCCGGGGCTAAGTCAGGCATAATCCAGTCATCAACTCCAGAAAGATACGCGATTTAAAAAAACTAACAAAAATCAGTATTTCAATGAAATTATAAACCAAACTCAGAAGGAAGAAATACTCGAAGTTCGCTCCAGATAAGGTGTATTTGAATAAAATTAAAACAATTGCATAAAGTGTGATGTTCAGTTGTTTTCTTAATTTGAAAATATTTCTTTTTAAATTAAATGACGTATAAACCAGCCAGCAACCTTATATGATACTGATATCAAACCTTTTTTTTTATGTTCCGCTAAATATGCCGGCGAGTTTAGTATAGTTTTAAAGTATGCGTAGTTACCTATGTGAACAGTATAAAAACTGACACTATTCATCGGGTCATCCACTAGATATTTTTTTCAGATTTTATACTGTTCACATAGGTACTGCGTATACTTTAATACTATACTAGAATCAGCTCTCCTAGTTATTGTTCATTTTTGGCAACCATACATAACACATCTTTGGACGGCCATATTTAGTGAACGGTCCGATAATTAGCGTCAGTTTTTATACTGTTCACATAGGTACTGCGCATACTTTAATACTATACTAGAATCAGCCTTCCTAGTTATTGTTCATTTTTGGTAACCATACATAACACATCTTTGAGAGGCCATATCTAGTGAACGGCCCGATGAGTAGCGTCAGTTTTTTTACTGTTCACATAGGTATTGCGCATACTCTAACACACTAGAATCAACATTCCTAGTTAACCCCCCTTTTTGGGTAACCATAACACGTATTTAAGCGACAATAAGTAGTCAGAGCTCCATCCGCATGCGGGCAGACCTTCACTATCGTCATCAGAGGAGATCCCTACACCCACCTAATACTGAATCAGCCTTCCTGGTGATAGTTACCAAAAGTGCAGCTATCTCCTATAATATAAACCAACTGATATCTGTGGCTACAGCCGTGTTAATACATGCTAATTCTATATTCGGAACGAAAATACTCATCTACTAAATATATCTATTTAATAGCGACAATTAAAAAGATTTAAAGATATTTTACATGCATTAATAATATTATGATAAACATGACATTTAAAGCACTTATTGCATGTTAATGTACTGTTGGTGTGATAACGATACGAGTATATGGTGACATCAACATCCACGTAGATCAATACAAACTGCGTCAAAACTTCGGGGCGGACCATAAAATACGTACAATGGGTAGGGCAGGCTATTGCCTACCGTGATCTATGTCGAAGAGGTGGGGGTTAAGGTGATGACGTCATGACATTTCGATCCATACTAATTTACAAATCCGCTAGTGAATTCGTTGGTTTGTTACTTCGATACACCCCTACTACTGAACAGATACAAAAGATTTTCGTATGATTTAAAAACACTTGAATCTCACGGACAGAGTTTCGGGCAAAACTAATTAAACATCGTATTTTTTTAAAATTAAACATAAAAATTAGATTTAAGATCCGCTCTTTTATGCAAACTGGCTTAAAGTACAAAATGTAAAACAATAGCTGTCTGGTACGTCATAACACTCAATATTATGTCACATATTAAGAACTTCTGATAGTATAATAAAAATTCTTTCCAAAAAAACGACTTCCAAAGCCACTGTAAAGTAAAAAATAATTTTGATTTCCTCACACTATGTTGAAGTCGGGCGAGCCTGATGCGTCAACTTTGCTTACCTATCTTTGTTATAAATTATTTTTTTTGGAAGTTGGATTTTTGGAAAGAATTTTTATTTTTAACTTTTTAGTATCAACATTGAGACAGAATTTTATGAGAGCTTCTTCTAAGGACTGAAAAAAATAATTTCAAATCGGTTCAGAAACCACGGAGATATGCACCGATATACATTTAAAAAAAACTCGCTGAATTGGGAACCTCCTCCTTTTGTGCAAGTCGGTTAAAAATAACACAGTTGGCCTAATACTAGAGCGTCAATTAATTGGTAAGGCCATAGTATAGTCTAGGCAACGGGGCGGTTCGTTGTATGGAAACTTATACAAAAATATCCAATAAAATATCCATGCGGAAGTTAGGTATTTATACTTAAAACTTAATTTTTGTGACTGAATATTTTCTAGATTTCTTTTTAAAATAATTGTAGGTAGTATATTTACACTCAAATCCGAAATATCAAACGAAACGTGTCTGTGCTCAATTCAAAGCTACTAATACTGTTAAAATTACAGACACAATTTCGCATTTTTAGTATTAGTGTGTTGTGTGGATACCCAGACAGTAGTGATAAAAGATGGCGTATCGCTGATAAACTACATCCTAAACTTGATATCTTGTTATTTATTATCAATTCTTATCTTGATACCAGTTGACATAATATAAAACACATGTTTCTTTCTTCAAGGTGCCTAATCTCGAAAATGTAATGTCGTAAAATCACTCATTGATCATAAGAGGGGTTTTTTTTTCACATACAACAAATCCGTAGTGTAAATACGGATATTAAGTTAAATTTCATCCAGTATTTTTCTTGTAGAAATAAGTTTCATTTTTAACTATAATTATGCATTAACTAAAATCTAAAACTGAGGCAACACTGACAGTTTAGGAAACTATGATACGTATTTGTTTACATTCGCCATTACGTAATGGAAAAAAATACAGTCAGGGTCCTTAACCAGGGCTGCGAAGTGGATTGTTAGGGAAAATCATCATCTTATAACTATTATATGACTATCATCATAATCAACCCATTGTCGGGACACTAATAATTAAGCATTTAACTCGTCTTTGAATCGGTTTTGAATTAGGGATACACGGACAGCTTGAAGCAGTCAGAATGGGCTGCATAGTGAACTAGTCTTCTACGTACAGCGGTTCCATGCATGTCATGGAACCGCTTGAGCAGTTGCGACTGCTTCAGACGGTTGGCAGCAGTTATCAATGGTAGCTTTAAGCTGTTGACTATGACTGCAAGAGCGGTCCGTGTATGTTGATCACTGGCTAACTGCTCGAGCAGTCCGTGTATGGCCACACTAAAATTTTTAAAAATCCTGAGTGTTCGATTTCCGTAACTTTCAGTGTGCGTTTGTTTTGTTGTAACATTAATTTAAACACTTCAAAGATAGTGATGACTACACTATCCTTTTACTTTTCGATTATAATTTCACGTTCATTGACTCTATTGTTCTTTTTTATTTTATTTAGTTTATAAGCTGCATTTGATAGTTCTGATGTGTAAATGTTAATATGCAAGGCGAGTTACTGTACACGTTCGAAAATGTATACTTACTGTTTTTATCATATTATGTTACTTATTGTTTTTATTATTAATTTGTGATATATAAGATTATTTAATATATATTGTAGTATTATTAAATATTATTGTGAAAAAATATAATTTCGTCAATTAGCGAATCCAGTCCTGCCAGTCTGGTAGAGCGTTTGCGGTTATTTCGCTACTGCGCAGCATATAACATTTGCAAAAGAAAATAAGATTTTTTTGGCAACTTGATTTTTTTAATCTTTAAATTTAGTACATATAGGATTTTAAAAAACCAGATTACCAGACCTTTTCAAAAATATTTTATTAAAATTCCAAAAAAATATACTTTTTGCAATCTGAAATATTAATCTCGTATTTATCGAGTAATTTGAATAATACCTGCAAATCGCCAGACAAATCTTGCGGTTTTAAACAATTCCCATTGGTGAATAAAGTTTTCAAATGTGTGCGACAAAATTACGGTGAAATTCGTCGTCAGCTCTCTGGCTAATCGCATCGCCCCGCTGCCGCCGTCGCTCCCCCGTCGCTAATTTCGTGCCCGTACACTTAATAATATAGTGCAGGGAAATACTATGAACTATATTATATACTAGAAGGTATTCATGGAGGTAGGTACGGTATTATAACGAATGGTTTTCTAGTCCCATATACAGTTTTCCATAAACTTTTATAAAAGGCTTCTAGCAAACATGATCGTATTTAACTAACCATAGTAATTTGCCTATCTCTATAGTATATTGAAATATGACTGTTCTAATCTAAAGAAACATCAGAAATATTATATGGTTGTTGGTAAATAACGATTCATATAATATTGGCAATTTGCCACATCGGCATCGTTGGTATAACATGGTAAAAGTTTCATTGTGTATTGGTTGTGCTAAATAGTGAGCTTATCCCACACGTGTGCGAAATTCCGGCCGGAACTAACGCAATGCAGCATCTCTATTTACTGTTCATTTGCAGGATATAACCTGCGTCCTTGTACTTACAACTAAATTATCAACCGGAATTTCGATGCGTATTAATTTGTGTCATTGCCAGTAGTCGATGTTTCGGCTAGTTTACACATGTAAGTGGCGTTCGTTTAGTTATCTACTAATAAAATTAACTTGAATCATTTATTTCATAGGGTTATTTGAAAGCCCTGGGTATGGCTCGCACTGCAGAAGTGAAAAGGGACGCGCGTATAGGCGAAGCGGAAGCTCAAGCGGAGGCAAAGATAAAGGAGGCCATGGCAGAGGAACAACGGATGGCGGCCCGGTTCATCAACGATACGGAAATCGCCAAGGCGCAAAGGGACTTCGAGCTGAAAAAGGCTGCGTATGACGTTGAAGTGCAAACTAAAAAGGTATAATGTAGATTCAGTTGTACATAAATAGTATATTAACTAAAATCGTCTTCCTATCCTTATCCCACTATAGCTTTGTGGGGGTACAACTCGTCTTCCTCTCGCTACTGTAATCCATCATAGAATTATTTACCCCATTACACGCATATCCTTCCTTATCCTTCGGCTTATGATATCATTTTCCACAGGAAAAAAGCACTATTTTTCACAGATCTACCTCCAAAACCTATCGGTAAAACATTAGGACGGATATTTTGTAAAGAGAGATAAAAATAAAAGAAAATCAGACTTAAGCTTCTAGACCAGCACATTAAGTTGTGCGTTTGTATGTCACTGTATGTCAGTTAGTCAGTGTATGTTTATAAATAAACTAGTATAAATAAATATACTTACTATTTATATGTCCGGTTGGGCTTTACCGTCGGCAACTAATCAGGAGCAAAAAAACCGCCTGACTGAACAACAACGTGCAGCTTGAATATGCGAGTCTGGAAGCTGAAATTTTGCACATAACTCAAATTAATTTTATGCAAATAACAATTACTTTTGTTTTTTTTTAAACTCACCTGGATGGTAAGTGCTGATGCAGTCTAAGATAGAAGCTGGTTGAATCGTCAAGTGAATGTACCAGAATTTCTTATGCCTTTATATCTATGTATAGGCATCTTCTAGGCATCACCACGTACAAGCATGTCTGATTCTAGACAAGCGCTAGCCTATATATTAAAAAAAATATAGTCATATATATATATATATATATATATAGTCATATATATATATATATATAGTCATTATAGATATATATATATAATATATATATATATCTATAATGACTAACCTAAGTGAGCTCTAAGTAGGGATGTCTGGAAGAAATTTAAAGGTCGTCATTATTACAAGGTAATCACAAGAATCTAAATTTGTTCCAAGTAACTCAGCGTAATAGGGTTCAATAGGGGAAGAAACTAATATGTATAAATATGTATGTATGTAATGTCATTTTTGAAGGTTGTTTTAACACAAGCTGGTGCTCTGTACTGTTTAGGCCGAGGCAGAAATGGCATACGAGTTGCAAGCGGCGAAGACCAAACAACGCATCAAGGAAGAACAGATGCAAATCGCTGTCGTGGAGCGCACTCAAGAGATCAATGTGCAGAAGTGGGAAGTGCAGCGGCGGGAGAAAGAACTCGAGGCGACAATACGCAGGTAACCAAAATTACCGATAGCAAAGAGCAAAGGCAAACTTCCATACATCAATATTGCGAAAAAAAGAACTATGCACACGTGTGCAAAACTTACATTATAATAAGCGTCGGGTACGAAGCTCTCAAAAGCAAGAATAAAAAAAAATAGCTATTTTGTTTTAAAGTTTTGTAGGTAGGTTTTGTATGTGGTAATGTCACTTCTTAAAATGACAACCGGAAGAAAGCAGCAATAACAAAATCAGATGACAACCACAGACCAGTAAAACATTCGGCACAACCACAGACAATCAGCATCAGTGCTGCCATAATATTCTTTCATTTATTATTATTTCATTTATGTTAGATTTTTTTTAATAATGTATGCAAGAAAATTCACTTAAATAATATAAAATTCACTATTATTTATTCAAACGTTAATCAGACGGAATAATTGCAATTTTAAAAACTATACAAAATAATCTAAAAATTTTGATGTATTCTAGCTACCAGGTAGATTATACATAAAATGGTAAACTGAGAAACGGAACTAAATAATCAAAGAATATTCACTAAATATTTTATCTTTTTACCTAGCTTCAATTAATTATGGTAACTACTTGATAAAATATAAAAAAATACGAACATTATTTTTGTCTTTATCTTACTTGTTCACAATCAAGATTTAGTCAATGAAAGTCCTTACAAATTTCGCCATTGCCCTTTCAAAAATCGTATTGTTATATAATTTTTTTATTGCAGACCTGCGGAAGCGGAAAAGTTCAGGCTTGAGAAGCTGGCCGAAGCGCACAGACTGAAGACAGTACTCGAGGCAGAGGCCGAAGCCGAGGCCGTCAAGGTCCGCGGTGAGGTAAGCTGTCAAGACGAGTCCACCACTGACGATACTGCTTGTGTAGTCCACTGCTGGACATGGGCATGTTCAAGATACCGACCAAACACGTTCCTTCGTCATCCACATGCTTGATCCGTACAGGATAAGCATTGCTTCTATGACTGTATAATCTGCTCGCCACTACTGTGTACCTAGGATTGATTGATTGATTGGATAAACAAGTCATAATTAAAAAAAATAAAAAACACGACTGCCCTGCCAAAACCGAACTAAAAAGTTAAAACCTAGGATTGATTGGATAAACAAATCATAATTTAAAAAAAAACACGACTGCCCTGCCCAAAAACGAACTAAAAAGTTAAAAATCTAAATTAATCTAGTTAAATTGGAATCTTTTTCACATTTTTAATTAGATGATATTTTTTTGTGAATCACTGGATATTGAACTATAGGGTTATATATTTTTGGGATCTCCTCATCATTTTCTAGATGATGATTATATAGTTAATCTTATTTTCGAATATTTTTTTCAACTTTAGTCTTTAATGCGTGACCATGGTCACCCCATCAATTTTCTAAAAATTTTACTAGCCTATGTCACCCGGACTAAGCAAGGGATTCTAACGATACCTCATTTATCAAAATAGGTTCAGGCATATAGAAGTTATGGTGGAATATACAAACTCACATACATACATACATGAACCCTGAAAACAATATACTCCTTTTTTCAGGCAGTAATATAGATTACTAAGTATTTACATACAAAGTTGTCTTATGCTGAGATCTATAGAAAGTACTTTGACTTAACTCAGACTTTTTTTATTTTTATTTATTTATTTATTGCAAAAATAAACGCGAAAAGTTCTTACAATATTTTTGGAAACAGTGTACTACTAAATATGGTGTGCAATAACGAGATAGACTTATGTCAGATACATAAATCTGTCTCGTTTTAACCATGTCTTAAGTCTAAGCGAAGTCTATAGATATCCGATCTATAGATTTCGCACTTAGAGCTAAAACAATTTACTATTTTATTTGTTTTTAGTCATTGGTTTATCTGCAGCCACCACCACCTCTACAGCCTATTAACGTCCCACTGCCGGGCACAGGCCTCCACTCTCATAGGAGAGAGGGAATTAGAGCTTAAACCCACCACGCTGCTCCAATGCGGGTTGGCGGGCTTTAACGACTATTATCATGTTAGTGATAATAACCGGGGCCGACGGCTTAACGTGCTCTCCGAGGCACGGGGGTGAAACACCGCCAACTTCCAACTCCGGGCTGGCACTGAGAATTTCTTAATTGAAAAACCCAATACCTAACAATTTTTACGCCCGACCGGGAATCGAACCCAGGGCCTCGTGATCCGCAATCGACTATGCTAACCGCTAAACCTACGAGACAGTCTGTCAGTTATCTGCAGCATCTTATAATTTTAATGATTTACAGGCAGAGGCGTTCGCCATTAAAGCGAAGGCGGCAGCGGACGCGGAACAAATGACCAAGAAAGCAGACGCATGGAAGGAATACGGATCAGCTGCCATGGTGGACATGATGCTTGAGACATTGCCTAAGGTAAATCAATTTTTTTAGGAAAACTGAACCGATTAAAAATTAAATTTGGTACAGAGATAGTCTAGAGCCTGAGAAAGGACATAGGCTACTTTTTATCCCGGAAGAGTTCCCGCGGGAATTAAAAAAAACGGTCTATTCAACCGATTTTGATGAAATTTTGTATAGGGATAGTTTGTATCCAGGGGAAGGGGATACTTTTTATCCCGGAAAATTGAAGAGTTACCGCAGGAATAAAAAAATGGTCTCTTGAACAGATTTTGCTTAAATTTCGTATAGGGATAGTTTGTATCCAGGGGAAAGACATAGGCTACTTTTTTTTAATACTGGAAAGTTAAAGGGTTCCCGCGGGAATCAAAAAACCCTAAGTTTAGGCGTGACAGACAGAGTGACTTTCACATTTATAATATTAGTATGGACTAGGCGCGCCTTGACTTTTCGGACTCTCCTCCATATTTTAAATGGCCACCAAACAGAACAGCTGTATTGGAGCCACTATATTTAATAGGTATTTTGAAGTACCAAGTAGTTACCAATGGATAAAAAGCTTACGATGATAATATGATTAAATCCTCCCGAATCATTTATTGAAAGCAGAGTCCCGTGCGCGTTGTTTTAATCACGCGTAGCGGTTATAGCATTTTTTGAATAGATGAACAGTTCATTGTTGCTTGTAATTATTGTTGATCCCGTTTGACCTGCCATTTACTTATATAGAACTAGCAAACCCGGCGAACTCCGTTTCGCCACCAGATGGCTTCCTTTTCAATTTTTCCTGAATTTTCTTTGCTATAAACCTCACGGAGCCCGAGACCTTTCTAACGAATGCAAAACCGTGGAAATCGGTTCGTGCGTTCTGGAGTTATAGCGTCAGGAAGGAAAACCCGACTTATTTTTATATAGTAGAAAAGCTGATGTCAATTTAATTTAATTCAACCGATCATAGTCTTTAGAATACTTACTAGCTTTTTGTGATCTCACCGACTCAGCGGCAGTCCTGTAAGTATAGACGAATTTAAGGGCACATTAAAATCTATCAATCAAAGGCAAAACATGTCACGCTGAAATGGGTGAAGCCATCTTTTGACATCACACACCCGAAATTCAAAATTTATTGCGCAGGCGATCAAATATGTTGTATGTTATACAATATTAGTCACTAGCTCATGTCCGCGACTTCGTTCACGTGGATTGAGGTTTTTGTTCCCGCGGGAACTCTTTAATTTTCCGGGATATAAAGTAGCCTATGTGTTATTCCAGACTATATTCTATCTCTATGCCTTTCATCCAGATCTACACACCCCCAAATTGAACATTTATTGCTCAGGGGGGACTAATATTGAATAATATACAACATAATATTTCATATATTATGTTGTATATTATTCAATATTAGTCACGCTACATTTTAGTTATATGAAATCGATCTACTTGCAAAGTTTTGAATTCAATTTATTCAACAAATCTTCTATCGGTTGTTTTAATCTAAGCAAGTACGTAATACATTATCCACACCGATTCGTTCACGCCACTTACCACAGTGCAGGTGTTTCCTAAACTAATATTATAAAGAGGAAAGATTTGTTTGTTGGTTTGTTTGTTTGTAATGGATAAACTCAAAATCTACTCAACCAATTTTAAAAATTCTTTCACCTATAGAAAGCTACATAATCAGCGAGTAACATAGGCTTTATTTTATTTTCAAAAAAATCCCGACGGAAATTGCAATAATGAGAACTAAGTCGGAAAAATCCTCTCTTCTGAGAGCTTACGTAGCCTGCGCTGCGTAAATAGTTAAAGTTACGTGAAAACAAAATGTATGGTGGAATTCTTCCTGTCTTAAAGTTCTAAAAAAATCCGCGATAGCATATATCTTTTAAGATTTACTCACAATAACCGTTTTTATGATTTTCATATTTGGTCTAAACCGATGTTTTACTTGCGAAAGTGTTTTTAACAACATAGTATCAATCCTTATCAAAATAAATATATCAGTCATCTCAAGTATTTAACTAAGATAAAAATTGTCCTTTACACCATTTAATTTTGATGAATATCTTATGAGATATCATCGAAATAATTTAACGTGCAAGGGCGAATAGCGCGACTGCGGCCGGCGCTCAGATTACATACTAATAATAATCTGAGGGCTGGCTGCTGTGGCAGGTGTGGGTAGGACGGGGCATACTCTTACAATGTTATATTAAAAATCTAAGACCTGCCCACTGCCCACTGCCCACAGGCTACGGACTATTAGGATTATTAGTGCTACCCGTGCGAAGCCAGGGCGGCTCGCTAGTACAATATAATGTTTTCACTGTAATTGTTGTTTAATAACTCCATTAAACAGTATCAGTCGTTACTAATTGAAATAGGCAAAACTTCTTTGGACTCATTTACTCATTAAGACCATTGACACGTTTATATCGTAAGTGGTCGAGCGGCGATGCATTACGTAACGTGATAACTACGTATCCTAGCTAAGAATAAAAAGTTAAAGTTTTGTAAAAAGTATGAGGTTGAATCGAGTCGAGGAAACCTCGGAGAATCAACAAAGACGTTAACAAAATATCGATCGAGAGAAAGACGATATAGACTTATTGGTAAAACGAAGGAACACGTGTTACAAGTTCTTGGGAAATTCTACCCACAGCAAATCAGGGGCCAACCCCTGCTAGACATACAATTTTAATTTTCTCCTACTGGGCCAGAGGAATAGCTTTGTTACTTGATTTAATAAATTTATTGTTTCCTTGTGAATGACAGAAAAGTACGCAAGCCGCAAAGCAAGACAAGTCGCGGCCGAAATACCAATTGACAACCTTGTGTACTTAAAAAGGCTTTGACTAGCACCCTGGTCCTTTTAAAATCACTTGAGAAGTATTCGGCTTCGCCTGGTCCATACTATATAACTTGGTCGTCATTGGGTATTCGACAACTACATAGTCACATGGGCATGTGACATCACGCGTATGTTTCTTGTGACGTCATCAAAATTCGACACACTTTTTAACTTTAATCGATCGTTTCAAATGTTTATCAAACTTTAAACATACAGAGTATGTGAATATTACGTCTAATGGAGAATATTCTATATTTTATGACTTAATTATTTAAAAAGAATTAATATACATATCAAAAATTAAGAAACCGGCAGGATAGGATAGGATATGTATTTTAGTAAGTTAAGAAACTTTCCTCGTGTGAGAAGATATTTGTAGTTCTCTTCCCCTGTCTCCAAACCTTCCTGTCTGGAAGAGATCGCCTAAGGGGTTAAGACCGCCTTTGCATACTGTATAGCCCTATTCGTAGTTTTAATGTCTTCTTTATTTCCGTTTACTGTTTGCAATAATTATTTAAATAAAATTACAACAAGTCATAATAAAAATAATAAAAAACACGACTACCCTGCGAAAAAACGAACTAAAAAGTTAAAAATCTAAATTCATCTAGTTAAATTAGAATCTTATTCACATTAATATTAACTGATATTTTTTTTGTGAATCACTGGATATTGAACTATAGTGTTATGTATTTTTGAAATGTACTCATCATTTTCTAGATGATGATTATAATAATAGTTAATTTTATTTTCGTTTTTTTTTTTAACTTTAGTCTTGCGGCACCATGATCACCCCGTCTTTTTTTTTTAAATTTACTAGCCTATGTCACCCGGAATAAGCTAGGGATTCTAACAATAACTCATTTATCAAAATCGGTTCAGGCGTATAGAAGTTATGGTGGAATATACAAAATCACATACATACATACATGAACCCTGAAATCAATATACTCCTTTTTTCAGGCAGTCGTATAAAAAATAGTAAATAATTTTAACATCAATCGGGCAATTGGGACCCCAATTGGGTATTTGACAACAATTCAAATAAATATTTTGTTAGTGATTATTAAATAGAGAATCTCCCAAAAGTCGTAATATCCGCGTCCCCTGTTAGTTTCATGTTGAATAACTATTTCAAACTATCGATTAAATTAAAAAAGTGCGTCGAACTTTGATAACGTCACTATTCTGAATTTCATACAAAACCCCATTCTAAGCACGCATTTTGACGTTTGAAAAAAAGTTGCTGATTTGACTAGTTGTCAAATACCCAATAGGCATGATGACTGATTTTGAAAAATGGTCAGATTATGTTCGGAAGTATCTACTATTTCGAAAAAATATCTTATTTCAGCAGAAAAACAAGCTTTGGTAGATAAAATTGGCATTTGAAATTTAAATTTTAAAATTCACGCCAAAATGCTAGCCGGTGTCATGGCGTCGTTTGTGACGTCACTATTGTTTTTACCAATGTACTCTGTGTGATTGTCAAAGCTCGAAAACAAACAATTGTGACGTCATTCGCTTCTTGGCGTTTAATCCATTATGGCGGATTGCTGTATTTTAATGTTTTATTTTATCAAAATTAATAGCAATCTCACTCGAAATAGAAAAATAAATATGTTTTTTTTATAATCCATGAATCCTGTTTCATTAGGATAAATTCATAATTTCATTGATTCTTGGTTACTGTCATCATGCCTATTGTTTTGTGTCCGGCGTCGACAGTAATGTGGTGTTTGTGTACGGCAGGTGGCTGCTGAGGTGGCAGCGCCGTTGTCGCAAGCCCGCAAGGTGACGATGGTCTCTTGCGGCGGCGGGGAGGTGGGCGCCGCTAAGCTCACCGGCGAAGTCCTCAGCATCGTCCAGTGCATTCCCGACCTCGTCAAGGGCGTCACGGGCGTGGACATTTCTAAGGTCAAGGTAATAATTCGTAGTTCCATAATCCATACATTCGATCAATGAAGCACAAGGTATGCTGTCAGCAGTGGCGTGCACAGGGCTTGAAGCATTATAGGCCTATTACACTGCACAGGGCCCTGTGGGCGCGGCCGCAACTTAGAGCGTCGCTTATTACATTGCAATAAGGATCAAAGTAGGGACCCTTTCTCCTTAAATCTTATTACACTACACTGATTCAAGTGGAAGGGTCCCTGTGAAAATTGCAGTGTCAAAGGCCTATTAGTGAGTCGGAGTACCTATTTACTGACTGTTATAATGAAAATGAACATTGACGTATTTACATTTGGGTAAGCGGTGCTTTTATGCATCTATGAACTGCACGTACTGGCTGTCGGCAAACAGTGGCCATGAGAAATAAGTGCTCATGCAGAAAAGTTGCACTAATCGCGAGTTGAGGGTAAATCTATGGGCCTAGTGGAAGATTTGGTACCGATTCGATGGCGTACAACTCGAACTCATATATTTTTGTTCAAATAAACTTATTACAAGTGCTTTTGAATCGTCGATTCCTACCGAGAAGAACCAGCAAGAAACTCGGTGATTGCACTTTTAAAAAAATCATTTACTTCACGTTAACTACGATTGGTATGGAATCGTCAAGTGCTTGGTGACAGATAACAGCTGGTGATCGATTAATTCCGTACAAATGGTTCACGTAACGCCATCGAATAGGTAAAAAATCTCACACTATAATTTGTTTAACCATTTATTTTACTTGACATGAGCACGATCGGTCCCGACAACATTAACTAACATTTGTATGGAGTTGTCAAGCACTTGCTCAATTCCATATAAGTGTTACCGTTTTCGCGATCGAATATGTAAAATAACTTACACTCGGCCTGCAATTTTTTCGCATGAAAATAACGTTATTAAAACGACACTTCCGCCGAAGAGATTATCAGTTTCGAGGCTGACATCTCATTACCAAATAGAACCAAATACCGTAGATAGTTTTGAAGTATCTATCACTTACAGCTCTCGTTGAAACACCACTCCCGACGAAAATGGGCCCAAACAGAATAGTTGTCTTAAAAACCTGTTAACATACAAAAATCAAAGAGTAAGATGCTAAGTATTTTGGTAATTGGTAACTTTCTCTGGTTCCGCTGTAAAAATATAACTAGTCGAAGTGGACACAATTTTGAATTAAACTGCTTATCTTGTACCTTAAGGATCGAAGTTTCATGCGCATTGTTTCTTAAATTTTTTTTTCAACAGTGCATGTAATTGATAAAATAGAAGTCCTAGGGTAGCACGGGTTTATCCATGACACGAAATCGCTGTGATCATTCCTATTAGACTTTACATCCTTCGTAAATTGTCGAATACTTTCCAAACATTCACTGAATCCGGTTGTTGTATCCATCTCACAATTTATGTTAAATCATTCACCAAATCTCTCTCATAATAACCCATACAATAAGACGATTTCCTGCTCTTTCCATATATATATGTACCTCTATATTCCTATGTAATATGTGAGCCAAAACAAAGAGATCTTTAAATATTTTCTCACAACATGAGCATGACTGATTCATTAGAGTAATACTAACAATACTAACAGCCATACTTACTCATAGCTTCTAATTAATTCTAAGTAATTGCTAAACAATTTTCTCGTTCTTATGTTCATTAATACACTCATTTAGTATTTCTAATTAAAATATGTTAAACAATAAACTTGTTAGCTGATAACGATTTCATCATTCTTATTTTTTTAAGCTTTCTAAGATTCTACTTAAGTGGCATATAAGCAATTGGCTTGGCGTTCAACAGCCCAATATAAACTGTACTACATACAATATAACTTATATGTATTGTACATATTTATGTATATACTACATATTTTTGCATTGCTTTTTAAGCATGCAGTAACTAGTACCTAAATTTTTTGTAATGTATAGGTATAGGCATATGTTTTTTGTCTTAGTCTATCGCAGGTTATACCTGTAAAGATAGATTTAAGCTGGAAGATAAATAAATAAAATAATAATATTTACTGTTTAAAGAAATAACAATTTCTGAGTTTCTTAGCAGTTCTTTTCAGTAGCGTTCCGATACGATGCCGTGTAGAAACCGATTGGGGGATGGGTTTAATATATCTGCCATACCCCTAACTGGTTAAACTGCAACCTAGACTGCATCATGACTTACAATTAGGTTAGATCGCAGTCAACGATAAAAAAAAAACTCTGTGCGATAGACGTTACCTTATAAACCGGTGTCTACATACGTCTTGTGATTATTTGTGATTATTATAAAAGACGGAAGGCATGGTATTTAGTTAGGTATTTACGCCTACCGTGTTTAAGCAGCTTGTTTTAATAGAAAACAGTTTTTTTTTTTATTTTCCACCACATTAATTTACTCTAAGTGTCCCGTTCGACAAATATATTCTTCAATATTGTTAACTTCAGAACTAGATTTTTTTTCTTATAAGTGCTAGTTCGTTACATTAAGTGCTATACCTACCTACGCATTGCGACTTGTTCCATGTGATGAATAAAGATGCTTTGAAGCAACTTCCCCTTTACGTTCTTATGGACTTTATTAAAGCATATTATGAAAATCGTCAAAACCACACGTGACACGTCACCCGACCTAGATTACGTTAAGTAGGTACGTATTAGTGCGTAACACGTCTAAGATAACAATAGCGTTATGTATATAAAAGTAAAACTGTTCACATTTATGTAATATATTTCATTAATCATATTATTATTATTGCATTATCTACTTATACTATTATTATTATTATCTACTTTACGTCCGTTAATTTGAATTATAACACAAACAATGCAATAAACTAAACAGGATGTTCACAATATTATACTTGTAATTCTCAGAATATTTATAAACATTTTATCCTCTTGCAGCAAATTAAAAACTACTTACTTAAATTTTAAAACATAAATTGCTATTTACTCTTAAAATAATATGTCCCATTTAGTGACTAATGCTTTGTATCTACACAAGGTATAGGTACTATAATAATATATATTTTACTTATTCTATAGCTAGGATTTTTTGTATATGTCACCGTAAAATTGTAAAAACCGTTAGATTATAATTTAACGGATTCTATCTCGTTGTAAACTGTACGTGTCACCATACATTTACTCTGCATTCAACTCGCGCGCGAACTATAGGTTAGGTTAGGGTTTCACATAAATGATCCGTGCGGCCGGGCACTTATGTTCTATTATTATATCCTATATTAACCCTAACCTACCTTGATTAGATATATTAACTCTATACAATCTAGAGGGTTAATATACTTATATTATGTAACGTAATATATTACAATTTACCGAAAAATAATGCGTAAAATTTTAAGCAGTATTACAGTTACGGTTCACAATCTGTCGACAGTTTACAATCTATCCAGATAAGAAGCGTTAGATTACAATCTAACGGTTTGTATAATTTTACGGTGACATATAAATCATACAGAGGGGCATCTACGTGATTGTGCTACATTAACTGAATGTAGGACTTCAGTACTTCTTCTAACCTTAAGTGTGTATGCTGAGGGCCTATCATCAAGCTTTTACACCTATGAGAAAATCGCATTCACTACCGAATCTGCCTGAATTTCAGACCTGTTTGCAATGTGATCATCATTATTTTTTGGTCGGTGCTGGGAGATATTCATTACATATAAACGGCGTCATTTTTTGTTAATTAGAAATCCGAAAGAATAATTTTTAAGTATATTTATAGTTATTACTTATTACTCCCGCTAGCTTTATAAATTTGTTAATTTTCATTATTATTGTGTAAAGAACGGGATTATAATAATAATATAACAGAAATTTTAATATTTTATATCTGTTTCGGGCTTGTTTATCAAGAAAAAATCACGTCGTTTATCAATCACATGACTAACAATCCATCTGCTACTAACGCTTGTTTTCACGGCTGCATGCACGTAGACTGTGGATACTCTGGTCCCCACCCCGACTGCACGCGGCGATTCGGCGCGAAAGGTGCGATAACTATTGGAGTATCTCAAGTAAAACATCAAAGATCATCGAGGCAAGTACACCTTATTAGATCACTTAGTACCTACCCTTTTTTGGTATGTGGGGGGGGGGGGGGGGCAATCTTCATAGATATGATTTCTGGGGGGAGAAATCAGGTTATGTGAGATTTTTACTCTAAAACCCCTCGGTAGACACCCTCTGTGTTGGGAAGCTCGGAGATATCAAGGTAGTACCTACTGTAGAAAATGTAGGCACTTATTATATGTTATTCCTAGCCAAGGACACAACGCAAAACAAAAACATATTTTTGTAAAGAAAGTTGTTTTTCTTCAATTTGCTATGACGATTAATTTCAAATAGAACTCCAATGAAAGGTTACGTCTACCGATACTTTTGCCTTGACATACATTCTTGACTATTGGCAAAACTGATCAGAAAGTAATTATGTTATGCCTAATTCAGAAATTGTGTAATCACCTCTAAAAGAATATCACTAGATTTCGACCTGTCATTTTCGTTTTTCTTCTTAATTTTTTTAATGGTATTTCGTAGTGGTATCCAAAATCCAAGATTTTTGGATTTACTCCAGCGCGGCAGATTAATATAAATAATCTGACGATTTGAGCGAGACCTAAAGGAGCTGGAGATTTTTAAGTTTGTAAATCACCAACTCCTTTAGGTCTCGCTTAAATCGTCAGATTATTTTAATGGACACTTTTCAGCATGTAATTAACTAACTCACTCTACCTTAATTTGACGCGCTTGAGTATTTCTGATGATCGATTTTATTTGTTTACTATTCTGATCTGCTGTCTTAGACAGACCCACCAATATACAGGCCTCATATATATGGTGAAGGTACTCTACAGGGTCCAAAGAATCCCCCTTTATATTAATCTGCCGCGCTGGAGTAAATCCAAAAATCCCCTCTTGAGCTCCCGTACTATAGAGCACTAGCACCGTGCACTTCGCCAATATCACGTGGGAATGTCTTCGAATTGTCTAAAAATTGTGAACGAATGAATTAGCTACAATTTATCTTTGTAGGATATTAAAATTGACCGGTTGAGATTTCGTTCAAAATTTCGCATCCAACCGCTACCATCTAGACTTCTAGAGATTGCTTCTTGTATCTGACTTGTATGTTGTGTTGTGGTTTTTTTCATGTTGGTGGGTATGCCAGTTATATTGACCGCATACCCCTAAAGCGCAAAACACACAAGAAACGGGCGCGGGCCGGGACTGCGTCAATATAAATACACAAGGATATACAAGGAATTGCACACGACCCGGTCCACGGCCAATCCGCCCCCGATCCCTGTGTGTTTTGCCCTTAATCGGTTTCTACTCGGCATCCTACCGGAACGCTAAATCTCTTGGCGGTACGTCTTTGCCGGTAGGGTGGTAACTAGCCATGGCAAAAGCCTTCCAAACCAGACCAGGGAAACTATAAATTTCCGAATGGACCCTGCCGGGATCGATCCCGGGACCTCCGCCCTCTCACCACTGCGCCAGTAAGGTCGTCAAAATTAGGTCGTGGTATACAAAATAAAGGTTATAAAATATATATAGTACTAAATACTAAGGTAGTGGTCGCATGTTTAAGGCAAAACTAATAATAAAGGTTCTCCGTAACCTTTATTCGATTAGCAAAACTAAAATGCACTGCATACCTACTAAGTTAGGTACATTCAAATCGTAATATTTCTGAGTAATTACTGCATGACCTATTCGTTTTGGATTTTCACTGTTTGATAGTGGAGGCGATACTTCAAACTGATTTATTATAACATTTTATGATTTATCTAAACAGTGTGTTCATAAAATCGCCTACCTAATCTGACAGTTAAGTAAGCTAAGTCTAAAGCACGGAGCAATATGAAAGGAATTGCAAAATATTTAAAGCTTATTATCTAAATACAACAAAATTAGTCACAACGTCTTTGTCTATCTCTTTAATTGTATTCATGCAAAAAAAGATCAGATATTTTACTTAATTAGATTTTTTCGGAATAAAACCCTATATCTGACGACAGGATGCAAACTTTATCTTTTATGCATCAAGATAATTTTAGCGGTTGCGGCCGCCGCCGATGTGTATCAGACCGGTACACCATTTGCATTCCTAATAGAACTAGACCTATGCTTCTTAATTATGATTTTTTGTCCTTTATTGTAATGTAAATCTAATCTAGTTTTATCTTTCACAGGGCCTCCGCGCTGTTTAAAGTTACTATCTACGTGGAGGTAAAGAGTGTTTTCTTTCCGGTAATTATTGTCACAAATATTATCTGATAACATCTGCCAAATTGTTACGAATATGTTTTTTCCAACTATTTATAATAATGTATTACTTGTATACAAATCTTTCACGATGCGCGTCGAAGCGATAAGCACACACGTGCTATATTTTCGAATACGAAAGAAATTTATAGATACTCAAGTTCGGTGTAAGATTGGCTTTGCAATATGTAATCGGAGCGATGATCTGATAGATGCGACCAAACGCCTAAATACTCTCGAGAAGTTTACAAATGACTGTTATATGTACTAATAAAATGATACCTATATTTTTTTAATTAGCTAAACTGTCGTTAACTCTAGGGTATATGAAAATATTTGGTGTTCAAAAAGTGCATAGAAATTCTAATAAAATATGTAATTTAGCGAGTTTTGTAGTTGTTATTTTCTTTTTTGTAAACGTTATATAGAGTTTCCATTGAGACTAGCTAACGTGACATAGTGATAATTTTGAGCGTCTTTATTACATTGTACTTTAACATCAACTAAGTAACCAATTGGATTGTTTGTGTACTTTTATATGTGTATAAAGAATCGAATGAGTTTGCTGTCGTGCTAGCATTTGTATTTTACAAAGAATACTGTTTTATGTAAAGCAACTTTTTATAAAAGTTCATATTTGTAACGGAAACATCAATTTTGTGTCTTAATTGATATATCACTATCTCTACACACCGAAGTAGGTCGGGCAAGCGTAAGAACAATAAATTGGGTGTGTGCATTTTTCAGCAACTTCCATCGTCCATGTAATCCATAGACTTAGTACGAATTTCATCATCATCTTGCCAGCGTCGATAATATAATTCAAGTAACGAAACACGCGTCAGATAAAAATAGACCTAAACATCTAATCAGCGCCCGAAGAATCTTTGACATTTTTTTATTGGATTCTCGAAAACTCAACACTATTTAGAGATGTGGAAGGGTACAGGACCCTGTAGATTTTAATCTGTTATGCGAACGTAGAGATGCCTTACCGTGAACTTTTTTAATTATGCATAGCAGAACAAAATGGCGCACAGGACGCCAGACGCAGGCGACTTTGATGTGTAAAGCACTGAGGTTCATACATTTTACCTTGTTAGTTGATATACTCGTATAGTTCAAAAATAGTGGAAGATATTGGAATAGTGGATCTGTTTGATTGGCTGAAGCTTAGTCCCATCGTAAGGCACGTGAGCGACAATATTTAAAAAATCTAATATCAATAATGCATAGACATCTTATTCATAATATTTTGAAATGAACTTTACAATTCATTAATTCTTATGTTCATAGTCACCGACTATTATTTTATTAATAACTGCGGTATATGGACTAGTGATTATGGCAGCTTACTTCTTTATAGCACCAAATTTTATGTCCATAGTAAATCAGTATATCTCCGATAAATCTGAAGTACTGTCCATTACCTTAAAACATTGAAGACACGTTTTGAGAAATAGTAAAACACACGCTTTCTATTTCATCTCGAGATTTGTCATGAAATCGTAATATTAGATAAATTGATTTTAAGTAAAACTGCATAATAACGTACATAAGTACCTACACATTTTGCATTTAAAAGGTTTTTATGTGCTTTCATAAAAACTCATTTGAATTTTTATAGATATCACTACCTATCCTTTCAATGAACATATAAGTACATAGGTATTCAACAATTCTTTTTTTTAAACGCTTGTTTATTATTAGTAAGTATATTATTATCATTGGCATTATTTTCTTATTATTTTTATTTTTTATTATTGAGCTGTTTACAAAGTTTATTTCAATTATTATAAGTTGTTATGCGTCATTTTACGTGTTAAAATTTATTTCATTAATAATTTTGACGGTAGGTACATAATATAATATTATGCTATTTAGTACGTGCTTTAGTTTTAAGTATCGTTTTTCGTACAAAGTCAATATCAATTAATCCGTTTTATCGGCAAAGTGTAAGAGGCATCTGTAATAACATGATAACATTGTTTACCTCAAGAATTTCGTGGCTTCAGTGCCATAGTAATTATTATGCTAAGCAATAATTATTGTATTCGTATTTCATAAAAATTATTTATTCATTTAAGTTAGTAATAAAAAATATTATTAGTAGGTAAGTATAAAATATATTATTTTATTCGATTTTATTTTGCTTATTAGTTGTTGGACCTAGTCTAGCTGACGTTAGCTGGCTATTTTGTTCTTTAAAAGTATAATATTTTTATAGTGGATTTATTAAGCCAGCAAATTGAGGAAAATATTTAATATATTTCAAACAAATTTTGTACACCAATGTCTTAGTGTAAGTATAAGAACGCCATTTTGAGTAAAATACTTTTATAAAAAATCCGCTCCAATTTGCTTTTAGGGCTTTTACTCTGTAGTTGACAACGTGAGTCCAACACGGAACTATAGCTTTTTATTAGATTAATATTTTTAGGTGCTGTGTATTCCGAATGAAGGTTATTTTACTTTAGCACAAATATATTAGTTCTTCATTGTATACTCTATCGCCTATAAATTGTCGTAAGCTGGTGTATTGTACCTACAACTAGTCTTAAGCTATTTTTCAAAGCCGCAGAAAATGGATGTTTAAAATGAATATTCTAATGAGAATAATACTAATAAATAGGTACGTAAATGAAAAGTTATGTATATTTTAGTATCGATGTTTATACATGTGTCTATAGTAATTTAAAGCTTATTTATCCATTGCTAATTATTAAATTTTAAACCCACCTTAGCACGCAACCAAATTTAGATTTTAAAATTATATAAATCTTATTGGTATCATAGATAAACTTTTGCAATTCGAATTATTAACACCCAGCTTAACAACTAAACTAAAAATTGCCTCTCACTGAAGTAGCAATTTTTATTTATGAAATCGATAACGATAAAGAAGATTTTTGTGGTCTGCGTATTCAGTTCGTTATGTGTTGTAAAATCATTGATACTTCATGCCTATGATGAATAATTTTGCCAGGCTGCCCCAAAAATTATTGACGCCACGGGGAGCAAAATAAATCCATTATCCTTCACATTTCAACTCGTATCTTACACCTCATTTTGTCTTTTCTTATAAGAACTGCAATAGGAGTGATGGCAACTCAATCAAATCAGCAACTCTTGAACAAACCTAAAAACGCGCTTCTAGTATGGAAGTTTGTATGAAATACATGTTTCGTCATCAAACTTTAACACACTTTTTTATCTGTAGTAGAAAGTTTCAAATGATTGATCAAACTTAAAACTAACAGAAGATGTGAATTTTAGGTCTTTTGGAATACCCTCTATTTAATATAATCAGTAAGAAATAATTTGTGTTCGATTATCATCCCTAGCATTGTACAATTCAATACTCACAACTTATAACAGAAAATAAAAAATCGCTAGATTATCATCATTTTCAGCTGTAAGCCAATGAATAAATTTGCAGCAACAATAGCTGGAATTCCGTTTCATCCTTTCCTTTACGCTGAATATCCAAGAAATCTGCGCGGTAGCTTAAAAAATAAGCAGTAGGTAATATTATCCTATTAATTTAATATCGCGCATTCACAGTACAGCAGAATTTTGCACGCATTTTATTCACAAAATGAGGTGAAGTAGGTACGATTCGAATCTCATGGCACTTGTATTATAACAACCAAATTAAACTGCGATATGTAGGATACATTGTCCAGAAAATATTGAGTTATGATTAGCAATAAAATTGAAAGAATCGCCTTATTATATACGCCATGCGATTAAAAACTTCTTTAAAAAACTTCTTTATGGGCATATTTTATACGCCGTAATCACGGACGTTAGTATAAGGTGACCCTAATGTAGACATTTGAGCGTGGTTATTATTTTAAAGAAAAAGGCCCTTGACTGCCGCAATTATAATGGACACTGGTACCGATTACTATTACGTTATAGTTAATATATTATATTAACCTACGCGCTACTAGCCTAAATGTATTTTTTTGTTTAAATAATACTTGCCTTTCGCCCCAAGCAAACATCCACCTTAAATGTTAGAAGCGAGGAATCAATTAGGTTTGTCAGAGAGCGGACGTGCGACATGATGTGACCTAATTCATCATATTCTTAGTACGACACTGCAATTCTCAGTGAGACAGTGTCGGCAATCGTCATACTCTGAACCAATTACAAGAATTGAGGCTTAAAGATTGATGCACGTTTAACATTAGAGCGGTAGTCTAATATGGCGTATGCTGAACCGAGTGACAGACTTTTATTGCTCTAAACCTTTCGCCCAGGCTACTTCCACGTCCAGTAAACAATGTTGTGTAATCTTTTTTATTAAATATAAGGGTACTAATATTTTTAAAGTTTGCCGAACATACAGTTAAAAAAATGCACTCCGAGTAAGTTATGTGCACTGAGGGTGTTACAATTTAAAATTTTTGTGTGGACCTTTTTATGTATGTGTACTAACGTGGTTTTTATTCACTTATTCAATAAAATTTCTTATTCAATTGTTGTTTTATTTTGAAGTATGCCTACTTTTCCACCACACTAATGGTAGCCATTCGCTAGTGCATACGTATACCTACACGCCACAGTACCGCATGCCGCCATATAATTTATATACGGCACGCTAAACGCAGCACAAAAAACTTCAAAAGCATTGATGTTTATTGTATTTCATTCCGGACCAGCGGTAGATTTCACTCGACGATTCAAAAGCATTTGTAAAAGTTTATTTGAATACATAATACATGTAAATAAATAAATAAAAGTTTATTGACCAGCACTACAATTCAATATACTTAGTAGAACTAAACTTAAACAAATTCAAATTAAACTTAAATTGTTAAACGTGCGGTCAATGGACCACCTCCTCAGCCCGTGCCACGGCATGAGAGATAGATATACCTATACCTTCCTAGCACACTGCAACGCTGAATTTGAATTTATAGCCCCAATACACTAGTAGCCCTTACAAGTCAGTGCTTATAAATAACCATGGAATATCCATCAAAGCGGAGATATGTGTTAGACCAATCAGATTATTCAATAAAATCACTTAGATCAATAATCTGAATGGTCTGATAAAAACATTTTCGCTCTTGTGACGGGCCCCCTCAGGTTTATATACCATAGAGCTAGGATTCTGACCTAGACCTGTTCTGATAACTGAAAGGAGCAAGAAAATAGAAAATCCGTTCAAGGCGTAGGCTTGCCGAGCCTCAAAGTTCAGCAACCCTGAACCTTGAACGGATTTCCGTAGGCAATCCTATATTTTCTTCATCCTCGAGATCCCTGCTCTCGATTGGTTATCAGATGGGTGGAGAAATCGAAACAAAACGGTTATTCTGACTTAAATTTAAGGTAGTAGCCCTGAACAATTTTCATTTCAAGACCATTTGAGACGTGATATTTATTAAAACCACCTACGATCTAGTTATCAGAGGTCCAATTGTCTAAGCAAGTCGTAATCAGTTTACAGCTTTAAACGATATATAATTACTCGAACTGTTTTAAGTTCATAAATGCATTTTGACGAGCAAGCATCTATGAACTCCTTAAACAGGCCGAATTACCCGTTTGACAAACGATTACGATTTCCTTATACAATCGAGTGCAGGAGGTCATTGTATGGCGGGATCTTGACTATATAAAAATATGCAGCATAGATATAGAGCATGCTGCATGTTATGAGTGTAGACCCAAAGAACATTCCAAGTTGGTAAGTAGTAAGACTACATACCTACCTATCTCGTTTACGACAAATAAATAGAGGTGATTATATTAATCGATACTAATTTATTAATATCCAGTCAAAATAATTACAGAGGTTATATTATTTTCTACAGAATCACTTAGATGGTTTACCTACTTAAATATCTACACATTTGTACAATAGGAATGATCACTGATGAGATTCTACAAAAACATTAAATAAAATAATTCTTTTTAATATCGATCGTGTGTAGAAATGAATAAAATATGGCCTCTTGGAGAAAACTGGGCTGTTGTTCTGCGTATCACGGATAATACTTAGGCTTTCATGTACCTGAAAAATTAAAATAATGTACATAAGTATTAGTTTTTTAAGAAATGTAGTTTCGTACTTAGGTAAGCAGTTTCCGATTTTACGGAGGTTGGTATAGTAGGCACTTATGATACACAATGGAATTAATTTAGTGATACGCTACATAGTTAGTAAAATCAATTTAACCATTACTATCAAGTTGATGCAAATTTGTAGTTTTAATTTAAGCAGCCTTTTCTCAGCCAAACGTTGTCATAAAAATAGTATTTCAAATAGCCCATTTCACTAAAATGGGCTATTTGTAATACTTTATGATTAGAATCTATAGGGGCAACTATTATTGTTTAATTTTTTTGTTAAATTCACTACTAAACTACTTACAAGTCTCAACTCTAATTTAGTCCAAACAATAATGGTTGATAATTAAGTGGGTGGATGATTTATGGGTAGGTTTATAGGTATCAATTATTATTGTGGTTTGGATCATCGAAAAAGAATACACAATGAGAACAATAATTTATAGTTATAATATGGACAGAAGGACAGACGCATTACCGTCTTTGCAAAGCAACTTAAAC
This sequence comes from Erebia palarica, assembly GCA_964035005.1. Classification (NCBI taxonomy): domain Eukaryota; kingdom Metazoa; phylum Arthropoda; class Insecta; order Lepidoptera; family Nymphalidae; genus Erebia; species Erebia palarica. The sequence continues at coordinate 31,271,478 of OZ035986.1, forward strand.
ACGAATTTATAAAAGCAGAGAGAGAATTTAAAGTGAAAACACGGAATCTTTTTAAACAAACGCAATAATATTACGGTTGTTATAATTATATTTGTATTCATTAAAGCATTGTTTCTTACGAGAGTCCGAGATGACAAATATTTAATTAAAACGACATAAAGTAGGTACGTATAAATGCCTATCAATTTTGCAGAATGCAGCTCCCGCCACCAATTAAGCAAAAATGACTATTTTAACTGACCTTGGCCTAGATCAAAAGTTGATTGTCTCTCCACAGGCGGTGAATCAAACAGCTTGAATGTAAGACAAATGTATTAGTTTAATCGAATAGAAATAACATTTATTAAATAACTGAGTATATATTACGTAAAATCTCTTTTATAAATATATGTAACAATTCAGCCACAAATGCCATGGTAATGTGACTATCAATAGTTACAGTATAAAAATATTTTCAAAATATGTATATCAAATGTTCTACCCTACATCATATTTTTAATCTACCCTGCCTTAATTTTACCAAGGTATTTTGTTTGTGCAGCTTTGATATTCTTATTAATAAATAATGATTAACTACATAACTGAACAGATAAAAAGTTTTGGCAGGAATGTCATTTTATGTATTGCAATTTTAATATTGTAGGTGGGTAGAAAATATTTAAAAAACCGTTTATATGAGACCTACTCCTACGTAGGTACGTATCTAATGATATGTTAATTTAAACAAGGTTGTCAATGAGACATGTTCATGCTGAGAGTAATCATTTAGCACTTTTTGAAGTGAAAACTTCTTTAGCCGCGTTGAGCACTTTTTGGTAGGTGGTAAAATTGTGGATTCGCCGCGTCATCGACATGCGTATTGCCGCCGACATGCTCGCGTTGTTACGAAGACAAAAGGTCTTAAATATAAACTACATTCGAAATTAAACTTTAATACCTTAGTGTTAAGGTTTATATTTCAATTTTTGAAGTGAAAACTTCCTTAGCCGTGTTGAGCACATGTAGTAGGGGGTAAACTTATGGGTTCGCCTGACCGACACGCTGGCTTCACGTTGTTACGAAGACAAAAGGTCTTAAATATAAATATTTAGTATTCGTATTAAACTTTAATGCCTTAGTTTTAAGGTTTATATTTTAAATATTTTTAATAATAAAAAAAATCGTTTTCACTTCTATTGGCAGTTCCTATGACTGGCAATTTTTTTTACGTAGTTAACGAAACTATATCTTCCAGAAAATTCACCAAAAATAACATTTTTATTGATGGTAGCTAGGTAAAATAACTAAAAGCCACAATAAATGAGTGACGATATAACGAAGTAGCAATTATAATAAATTATCTCTATCTATATTATCTATTCTGACCTAAATGATCTCAAATAGTTATGTACCGTGTAGATACTTACATTCACTTTGGTATTCTCAAATTGGTTATTTGATGCTGTTATTCTATGGAAAACAAAAACTATAACAACGAACAAAATTGTTCCGTACAGTCCGTCTGTCCGTGAGCCAAAGCAATTTAAAATAAACCATTATGCAGAACGTAAAGCTAAAGTTTACATTCTTATCTTCAATATATATATCTTTATATAATTATACATTCTTATCTTAAATATATTAGACATTAATATATTTATATTGAAGATATCAAATTATCGACAAAAGAAACTTTCTCATTTAAAAAAGAGGAAATAAGTCTCAAAACCCGAAAAACTAAATGTAAGTAGGTACGACATAACGTATATAAGTAACGGTACGATACGAGTCATGTGGTTAACTATCACTAAAGCTGGAACAGGCAGGTAGTTGTTAAACCTATTTTTTTAAATTGATCTTTATTTAAAGACTACCTGACGCGCCTTGCTAAGTGCTAAAATCGTTTCATAAAAAGGTCTAATAACTATGTCCTACTTGTAAACTCTCAAGTTTTACTTGAGTACTTAAAAGACCATTACATAGATATTTAGCGGTTAGGGAGTATGTCAAAATTATGTCAGTCAGCCAGTTACTCCTTTTATTTTAAATGTACTATACATTTTATTTTTTAATTATCTTTTAATTTATGATTTAATCAACAATGCATCAAAGTTTTATTTTAAAGTGATTTTTAAAAAGTTCAGACTTATTTTGTGGCCGTTTGATAAAATATACTTACGGCAATATAATATAATATTATGTGATTTATGTAATAAAAAGAAAACAAAAATATAAATTTTACAATCTTATCAACTTTAGTTTTGACATAACAGCTGTTTAACAATTAAGTCAAAAACATGTAAAAATTGCAAAATTTGGATGTGGTTGACAGTCACAATATTAAAATTCAATTAATATTGCAGCAAGTTACTCAAACCACTTTCACTTTGATGTTATAGTTACTAGTATGTGGTTAATTTGTTAAGTAGGGGATTTTTTTAACGAATATTCTACACTAGCTCATGCCCGCGAATTCATCAGTGTGTATTGACATATTTTGGCCTTTGTGTTACTCCAGACTATAATTTAACTAGGTGCCAAATTTTATGAAGATCTGTTCAGTCGTTCTGGCGTGATTGAGTAATAAACATCCATCCATCCATCCATCCAAACTTTCGCATTTTTAAATAAGTTAGTAGATTAACAATAATTATTATTAATGAATAATTGAACTAAGATACGAACTATAGCTACTTAGTTTAAATTATTTTCGTATTTCTGATGGACCTTATAATGTAGTGTAGTAGGTACGCCAACAAACTACTTGTGTGAAGTTTGGCGAGAAACATAATTTTTGTAGGTATATTTGTTTGTGCTTTTAAAAAAAATATGAAAAAAGAGTAAGATTAAAATGAAATAAAAAGGCAACACCAAATAACACAACATTAAAATATGTGGAACCAGTTATTTAAACATGATAAACAATCATCCATAGTCTGTACCACAGGCTAATATGGTTTCAATTTAATTGAGCTAGTTGTCAAGACTCATGGTTTTATTATATTTACTTGTTTGAGTTTTTATTGCAATCTCACCTGATAACATTTCAGGAATTTTGCAGTAAGGTGGTGACCAATCATGGCCAAAGAATACAGATTTGACCAGAGATAATTCAGAAATTATAAATTTCCACTGTGGGGAGTGGACCTGGGAGCTAAAACCACAGCACGCACAATATGACCAGGGCAGTCAACAAACTGTTATTTTGCTAATTTTCTAAGAGGCTAAACTATTTTCTCAAGGTAATCAGGGGAGACAAGATTTTGGATCCAAAAATTACAAATCTTCCAAATTATTCTCAGCATATAACGAAAATGCACAATTGTTGACTCTCATCTCCATCGTGTGTTGAGAATAATTTAGAAGATTTGTGTGGTGTGGTGTGGTGATATGCAGCTACAAATGCTGGTTTATTAGGCAGCGAAAATCACGAGCTACATGTGCAAGCTACACACTGTACCATATTGATTTGTCTACTTTGGTGACATATAGTGATTAATTCACTTCTAGTTCCTTCATTTATATTGACAAAAACAGATGTATACTTCCATGTTTATCATTTTATATAACCTAGTGGCAATGTACTTAGTTATTTTTTTAACAATTATAGCTCTCATAAAATTGGTTTTATTAAGTAATTAACTTACTGATTGCTGATATAGGTATATGAAAAACTTGATTATGTATACATATACATATATAAAATAACTGGATGCCCATAATAAGTATCTACTTAATTTAAAAATAGCAGAAAAATTAATCCCTCTAATTAATGAAATCTTTAAACATTAAAAATGAGTTAATTGTTTAGTACGTAAGTATTTTGTAGTTAAACTATTTGTTATACTTTACCCCAAGCATATTTATATCTGCGTTTCCTAAGTAAGTGTCTAGAAACAAAATATTTTACAACTAAAATAAGCATAATAAAAGAAAATATGTACAGGAAGCTTAACATTCCAATGTCCAGGTTGGAGAGTGGGCTAGATGCGACTGCGGCAGACTTGGCCCTCCTGGCATCTTGAATATTGTTGGCACTATAGATTTTCTGCAAATAGTCATACACTGCAGGCAAGTTCCAAGCTCCCCTATCTTGTCTACATTCACTGCACTGTGTTACACTTGGAAACTGGATTTTAGGATGTTCTGGATCTTCAGTTACATCACCAGCAAGTCTCAAGTTGACTTCATTGTGGGAAATCCACAGCCATAGTACTGCTTTATCATTATCTTTCACATCAAATATTCTATTTCTGGCAGCCATAGCTTGAAAATGTTCAGAGCATTCAGTACAGCCAAAGAAATGTTTTATATAACCGTGCATAGCTCTCAATACTCTTGGGCCTTCCTTTCCAGGTTTCTGAGCGGCATTAGCTGTAAGAGTGTGAAATAAAGTCCATAGGCCACAAGAATATCCTCTATAACCAGCTCTACTGCCTTTACACCTCACATAATCTAGATCTGGGGCAAACACTGGAGCATGTGCTGCTTCCAGACGAATTACTAAATCATACACTTCACTTCCACTCCATTGATTTTTATTTTTAAGATGGTCCCGTAAGTCTTCAATGTACTCTTTCTGGTTTCCTCTAAATGGATATGCCACAATAAGGACATTTAAATATTCTATAAGGGCTTCAAGAGGCTCATTACTCAATGTTTTGTGCCTTGTGATCTCTGTGTGTAAACTAGTCTTTAGTGTCTTTTCTAAATCACTGTAATAAACCATATTTGTGTCTTGGGTTTGGATTCCACTGTGTTGGAAACTGTTTGTGCTCTCTTCATGGTCAATGTCTCTCAATGGGAATTTATAGTTCTTTGATCTTAAAAATGTATTTATTACCTTTAAAAAGTCTTGTTTTGTGGAAGATTTTGGACTGAGCAAGGTGACTTGCATATTTGCTCCCACTGCAACTATTCCAGGAAAGCTTTTCACTCCTGTGATGTCAGCCAGTTCACTTGTATCATATACCCTCTTCACTTTGATACGCTCGTAATCATTCATATCAAGACCTAACTCTGAACCAATTGTTGAGTTTTCATTCTCAAATATAATAAAAGTGTAAATTATATCTTTTGGAATTTTGCTGAGAGCATCTGTTAACTTTGCATAAGATGCAATATCAAGTGGAGGAGCAAAAGCTAACCGTCCCATTGTTTGTTCATTTTGCATTTTATTTAATAACTGGATTTTTAGTTTCTCAGCACTATCAGTAGATCGAAATTTGTCACCCACATTAGCATTGCTCTTTAAATAGTTTTCATGTAAATAACGGAGGGACGGATAAGCCATAACTTCAAATTGCCTACATATTTCATTATTTTCCTCAATAGAGCAATCGAGAACAGCAAGTTTTACTATGTTTTTCCAGGGTTCCAATTCAGCAGCCATGCTTTTAAATTTTGGTGCAAAAGCTCTACAGTGGCCGCAGTAACTGTTGTAAAATTGGAGTAAAAAAGCATTTTGTTGCCCATAAATTTTTCTGTCGAAATTTTTATTTGTTAATATAGTGACATGATCCGACTTACTGTAGAGTCCTTGTTCGTCAACATCATCGTTATCAGGAATAACAGCTGCCCTTATAAAGATACCGGAAAAGTTAATAAATAATACGAGCAACTGCCACCCGTACATTTTTAATTTAACGCTTTAACCTAAACAACACTGGCAAACGGTGTACAGCGATAACCGCTGCTAGCCCCGAGTAGTGAGTGCTGAAGCAGAGCACCACCGCCCGGAAAAACAGCACTAACCACTAACCCATATAGTGTATTATCTATGCACTAACCGGTGGCGCGCGACCGCGGCGGCGACCAGAAAAGTGAGCTGTGAGAATTTATAGTTTAAACACAGAACACTATGATTCTTTAACTAACACATTAGTAAAAAAACCATAGCAAGTGCTATATGTGCTTTAAATCTTTCTGTAGATGCTTTGATTATATATTTTGTAGATGGATAAAACCCTGACTTAATTTAAAGAATTTAAGAAGCAATGCTTTCTGTTTTCCCGTATTAAATAAAACATAGAGGTAAGAATACTCGTCTTTACTCTTTATGGACGAGGGATACTTGTTTATCCTATTTTGTAGCAGATGTATACAAGTAGCTATCATATCGACACTTTCATATCAAATAGTATGTCGTCTCTTTTTAACCAATTGACACCTGCATATGCAAAGAAGGCAAATACAAGTTTGCTGAGTACTTTTTTTGTCACAACTTACTTACCGCAAATAGAGCTACTGACAGCCCCGAAATGCCTGTCCAGTTTTGATTTATCAATGTGTGCAACTTCTAGTGATGTCTATTATTTATGCATTCAAGAACTATCGATATATTAAGGAATATATTTGAAATTCCTTTAATTCATAGCTAATTTGAGTGCAGTTGATGAAACTATTATTTCTTTGATAATCTTATCCTGTATTAGAGTTGAAATAATTAGTTTTAACTATTTGTAGGCCAAGTTTAAGTGGTCTATTTATTATTTCCGGGAATAAGCTGAACCTGGCTTCAAAATAGTTTCACCTAAAAGGTGAAATTAAATATTTAGTAAGAAAATAGTATTAGTATTCTAAATTATATGAGCCATGCATCCTTGCAAAAATATTAACATTCACGGATTGCCCCAATCACGTCTACATCATCTACATTTTATTATGCCCTCGAACTGAGTTTTTTTTTATGTTTATGATAGTACTTACACTCGGTACAAGTGTTGATGAGCAGAAGCGGATGTTGGAGGAAGACAAGATACCTAGTTGTATATTTTGTTTCTTAATCCGTGTATTATTTGCAAAGGTTAAATATCTATACTGGTCTATACAATCAATTTCTTTTCAGTGTATATTCTCAGAATAGTATTTTTTATACATCATAAAAACATAGATAGGCATTATTATTTTTATTAAGTGCCTCACTTGTATGTATTTACGTGGCAAAGTATTATATATTCGCCACAAAAATAAAAAATAGACGACTTTGTTACTCACCTATGAATAGTACATTACATCGCGAGACCGGGAAGTACGCGTTTTCTGGTCGAGTGTTAGTTAGACCAGGCTATACGAGACCAGAAATACTCTCCCAGGCAAGGTGTGAATAGTGCTTTTCTAAAAAATGAAACATGTGACTTTTTTTTAAATATATTATATTATGTAATTAAAAGAAAAAGTAAATAAAAAAGCAACCTACATAAGATTTTTTTTTTGCGCTGTGAGTGCTGAACGCGTAATACGGTAGAGTTCCAAATTTAAACTATTTGGGCCAAAGAAGATTATAACAAGTTACAAAATATTCAGGAAGAAAGATTTCAAATTCAAACTTATGATATTATGTAATGAAAATATATACATTCTTTACAGATCTTCATAAAATTTGGCACTTAAATTATAGTCTGGAGTAACACAAAGGCCAAAAAATGTCAATACACACTGATGAATTCGCGGGCATGAGCTAGTGTTGGCCTAGGCCGGGAAGTTTAACTTTCGAACTCATTTACAGGATATGAAATGTGCACATTTCATATCATTTTTTAGAAAATGAAATTCCTGGGCGTTTTACATTATTATTATTATAACATCCCATAACTGAGCACTTCACCGTCGTTGATTACATAAAAGTACATCAAAATACATGAAAATATTCACAAAACAGGTAGGATAATATTCACAACTGAAACACCGGAAGCATAACAGACGCTTGGCTTCAATAGCTAAATTTGATGACGTCACATGACAATAGTGCAACACGTTCATGCAATAATATAATACATATGTTTCGTTCTAATAACGTAGCTTTTAATACCTAAGAAAAGTCAAAACATAGTTTTACGTGTTTTAATAATAAAATGCATCGTTTATCTATAATTGAGTAAAATGCAACATATCCTCTCTTAAATATATAATCAAAGCCTTTGACCTTGAATAACTTTTTTAGCACACATGGGATCGATGGGGACTTAGGGCGCTTTATTTCTACTGGTGTAAATTCCTTCCTCTTATATATATAATTAAAGGTGTATTCCTTTGTTATTATAATATATTGAGATTTGAGAAGGATAGGAAAAATCATATTTAAATTGAAGCTTCCGTTATGTAAAAATGGCGTATGGGCGGAGCATAAGCTTAGGTCTAGGGTTAGGGCTGGTATTATCGATACTTATTTAATCGATATAAAATTATCACAAATCTAATTAACTGGCACGCTATCCGTGCATCCAAAAAGCATGTTACGTTTTTGTGCTCTGGCAGTTGGCACCGATTGTGACATTTTCAGTCACACAATCAGAGACAAGTTACACACAATATGTTGAGTATGTTTTCAGTAAAATAAATAAATATTTTTTGAAGTCGGGTATTCTGTATCAGAACTGCCGATTTCGAAATTCGATCACAGTAGTTTCTAGTTGAAATAAGAACGTGCTATACTAGATAACTTAATTTATCGTAAGTAAATACTCATATTTCCCCCTAAATCCTCAGCCTTAGCAAGTCATTACACTTCTTCGAAATAACCGAATCTAATAATTATTGTGGGTAGGCAAACAATCTCTTCGGACGACATTGCATTGCTAGCGAATTGCCACGTTGCGAAGAGCGCACATTGTTTCAGCACTTCAAGTATGTACCTAGTTCCTTATTCTCTCCTTTGCTTTGTGTTTGGAATCAATTGATACTGCCCCCGAATCCAGGGAAGATCGGCATCAACGTATCCAGCGAATTTGACGGTTGTGTGCAAATCAAACTTGTGTGTCTAAAATTAATAAGCACATCTGAAGTTTTCTTGGAATTTCATAATTCATTACTTACTGGTTGTTAGTAGTCTTTAGATTTTAACCAGTAACCCACACAGCATTTGAAAGCCAATTAAGATATTATAATGTCAAAGTATCAATGCTGAAAGCTTTTTCACAATTAAATTTCATGTAGCTACTATTAACAACTCAAATTGAGGTGTCTTTTTCAAATATCAGGTAGTTCTTCAAATATCAGCAGTATCTTGTAGGTAAAAGCAAAATTCTATGGCATGTCTATAATTTAATAATGGAGGTGAAAAACATCCTGGCCAAAAACATGCTGTTGCATGGGGACACAATCAGTATTTGACGGGCAGTCAGGATGGCATTCAGATTATAGTGATGATCTTCAAGGTGACACAGGGTCAGCAAAAGTACCCACTCAATGCCAACTATTTATTAATTGTGTATATAGGTGTATAAGCTTGAGTTATTCATACTTAATTTTTTTATGCAGGTGCTGATAAAAAAATGTCAAGAAGACATATTAAGAAGGTGTTTGGGACATCCGAACTAGCTGTCGAAAGCTCTGATGAGGAATATGAACCTCAATGTACTCATGCTAGTAAAAAAACAAATGCATATGCAGGAGTAAGTGAACACAGATCTTAACTTCATACTTAAATATAATCAAACCAAGTATTAATGTAAGAATTTATATTTTAATTGAATAGCTCGAGATTGAGTCGTCTAAATCAGATTCCGAAGACTATGAAAATGTTGAAATAACTAGTGATGAAGAGACTAGAGAGAAGAGAGACGGAGAAGAAAAGGCAAAGAAAAAGGGTAAATTCAAATCCAATCAATCAAATTCTGGCACGGTAAGTGTTATACCTAGCTTTCTGATGTTTCAATATTAATATAGTCAAACGATTATTAGTAAAATATTGTTTAAAAGTTGTGTCGTACTTTTGTCAGGTTGAAATGCCACAGTGTTTCTGTTTGCCAGTCTGCATGTCTATCTGTCTGCTACATTGTAGTGGTCCATCTGTTTAACTAATTTTGATGAAATTTGGCACATAGATAGGTTCATCCCAGGAAAGGACAGGTTACTTTTAATCCCAGAGACTTTAAGTTCCCATGGGAATTTTCTAAAGCCTAAATCCATGCGGGCTAAGTTGCAGCCATCATTTGGTTGATAATAATTTATATTTTATATATAACAACAGTTTACATAATATTATTTAAGTGTGCATAAATTAAAATCAGAATCTAATATTTGAATTACTGTGCAAAGTTCCTTTAGCTATTCTTAATGTCACAGAACACTTGCAGAGTTAAAGCAGCCATTCAGATAGCAACTGAAACGAAAGTTGTATAATATTGTATATGTGTTAATGCAAACCATACACGGATGAGTTTGCCCCTGCTGTGTTTTATTGTTATAATTTTCCGTAACAAATTTGTGCTTCCCAGTTTTACAAATACAATCTTTCTTGTTATTTACTAAGACCATTTACATTGTGTGTATACCCTATGTGCGCGAGTCTGACTTGCACTTGACCAGTTTTTATTTTCTTTGAACGTCACTATTTTGGCTATTTGTATATAAAGTTGCTGATTCTGATGTACACAATCCCTAAATTAAACAAAATTAACAGGTCTTCAATTTATTGCTAATAGTAGATTTAGACCCATAAATACCTAATTTAGGGACTATGAGCTCAATAGTTATTCAGATTCAGGTTTTAACAATCAAAAGCAAAACTCATGCATCGAAAACACAATTTTATTAACCCAATATTTCAAACTTTTTATGTTTATTCTTTGGCAGGCTGATGACATAGATCAGTTAGTTAGTGAAGTCAATGCAATGCTTGGGGAACCATCTACCAGACCTGGCCCAATAACAGAGGATAAGTCAAATTCATTCGAAAAAATATTTTCACTAAGGAAGAAACATCTGAATGCTTCTAATGAAATAAATAAGCTCTTAGGTCCTGATGAATCTGAAGGCAATAAGAGGTAATTATGATGACTTATATTATAAGTTCACATCAGAAATGATGAGATCCATAGAAGAATTAAAATTGACCATGATGTGTTGCCAAGTTAAAGTGATAATGGGGGGCCCACAGCTATAGCAACATAACCCATACCCCTATCGGTTTCTACACATCATTCCCTGGAACGCTAAATCGCTTGGCAGCACGTCTTTACCAGTAGGGTGGTAACTAGTCAGTGTGGTAGGAACTGTCTAAACAATAATAGAATATGGATAACCTATTTGCAAATTTCTAGTCTAGACCCAGCAATTACCTGCATGTTGTTATGAAAAGTATTATTATATTATGTAAAAACTATTTAATTTTATTGTAAAAAACATAAATACATTCATTGTTTAAGTATATGTTTTTCATATTTTTAAGATGTTATAATAAAACTAAATGAATTTATTAATAGTTTTAAATATCCATGTTTCAGGAAACGCCAACAGAAGTCAAAAGACCTTGTTAGGAACCCGATCACTCCTCTATCAAATTATCCTTTCAAGCAAAGGGGTAAGTACCTATACAACTATATCAAGTAGCATTTTCATACATTTCAAAATAAATATTATCTCATAGGTTCTTATCCATATTTTTTGACCATGCTTTTATGTAATTGTCAATTAAAAGAGAAAGTAAATTTTCCACACTAGTATTATATTGTTTTCTATTTCTGTGTCTCTGCAATCTGCCTTGCGATATTGAGCCGTGCGGTTGTGGGTGGCGGATTTGTATTTCAGAGCAGGTATCCGTCCACTGACGGAATTCCCTATTTGCTGAAGAATCTACAGGGCAGGTCCGAGACACTATTGCGTTTTAATAAAATATTTGCCAGGTCGTTTACATGAACCACAAGTCACTCCTGATATTTTTTACTATTTTCCTCAATTTCATCTCTGACGGTTTTGATGTTAAGATCCTTTTGAATGGCTTTGTTGCTTATGTTTATGTCACCGTAAGATTGTAAAAACGGTTAGATTATAATCTAACTCGCGAAATTGCGAAAGATTACAATTTAACGCCTTATTTTCGGTAGATTGTAATCTGTTAGTTATATAAACCCGATAGAACTTAACCAGGTAGTTACCTGCGGCCGGGCACTACCTGGTTATTTATGTCGAACCCTAACCTAACCTACAAAAAACAGACAAGAAAAGTTAAATACAATGAATATTTCAAAAATTTACACTCAGAACATTGAACAGTTTACAATCTTTCGACAGTTTACAATTTCGCGAGTTAGATTATAATGTAACAGTTTTAATAATCTTACGGTGACATATACATAACATAATTCTCAAAGCCTTGTTTTGAAATCTCTCAATTTCAAAGTAATCTTGAGATCCTCAACATTACTTGTGTTGGCTGTACCCCAGAGCTGAACACCGTAGGTCTATGAGCTTTGTGCTAATATTATAAAGGCAAAAGTCTTTCTGTTTGCTACCTATTTAGGGTTCAGCCACATAACTGATATCTTTTGATACAGAGAAATCATCCTTGAGTTGGTTAGGCTACTTAATTTATATACCAATAATAACTGGCTGGTAATAGGTAGGAAATACAGATTTTGGAAGTATAGTGCCGAATGCTAGTTGTACTTTTTTTTTCGTCTTACCATTAAGTTCCATTACAATATAACGGCAACTTTACTGTCTACTACCATCTAGCCTATGGGCTAATAAGTAATATTATTCTAGCTTAAACTTCTACTTATGATGTTGCTAGTTGTATGAGATCAACGTTCTATCAGGAAGGAACTGCCTATATATAAGCTAGGATAACCTATATCTTCAATACAGGTTATCCTAGCTTAAAGGGTAGGGACCGCTTTATAATTTTGTCACACTCTTTTCAGACTCTTTCTTATTCTTAGTGTGAAAAGTGTACAAACGTGAAAGGCAAATAATCTTTCTTTTTTTCATATTATATAATTTGTTTTATCCTTTTCAGGATTATCAATGCATATTGATAAAATGCAAGACGGTATCACTTATTTTGTGTACAATAACAATTTGGAATATCAGAAAAGGCACAGTATATTGATTGCATATTTAGGAGAAAGGTTCGTTATTTACTTGTAATATGATACCCATAAGTTTAGTGCTAGCCATAGGTCACGTACACCTCACTGCTTTACATGTATTAGGAAGAGCGCTCTTCGCAGGACGATTTGACGAGCTTCCTGGCCCAGCGGAGCGACCCGGGTTCAAACCCTGGGCAGGGTCGATTTTGAAATTTATAATTTCTGAATTTTCACTGGCCTTCGAATCCTCCCACGAGACCTGATCTCGCAAGAGACTTCGGCCGTAACCAGTTACCACAGACACGGATATTACCTGTATCAAAAATAAATAACTTGTAAGTGCATGCCTTTTGAGTTTTAATCATTTTTAATTATCAGTAAGTGTGTTTTGACTTTTATTTTTATTATTATATGAATAAAGTGATCAGACTGTAATTTAATTTTTTAACCATCTTCCAGTAATATTCTACGTGGAGATCTTGTTATGGAATCCATCAATACTTTGCATGTGGAAGGGATGTTGATGGTCAGTATAATCTTAGTAATATTGTATATGCGAAAGTTTGCATGGATGGATTTGTTTGTTACTCATACTGCTGAACGGGTCTGGATGAAATTTGGCATATATAGTTATAGTCTGGATTCACATAGGCTACTTTTTATCCTGGAAAATTAAGTAGTTCCCGCGGGAATAAAAAAAGTTAATCCACGCGGATAAAGTTGCGGGCATCAGCTAGTAATATTATAATAAAATCTAACTAATGGTTGGATGGTTTAAAAGTATACTAGCTTTACTATGTATACTGTGGAACTTTCATTCAAATAATTCTGAAGTACAGTGCGATTACGGAACATTATGCAAACCAAGAATAGTTTTTTTTTTTACAATTTAGCTGTTCTTTACGTGAACAAGTTTTATTTCTATGCTCAGGCTTTTAAAGTATATTGTGAAGCAGAAGATTACACGAGTGCGAATACCATCCTAGAAAAAGCAATCTCTTATCTACAGTACGTTGCCGATCCATTATTCAACGTAACTAACGTAAGTATACAATATTATGTTCATCTAGTGGCTTTTTGGTTGTAGTCTCTAAATAATATCAGGCTGTTTTTTTTGGGAGCGGTCCACCACTACCACTACAGCGAATTAACGTCCCACTGCTGGGCACAGGCCTCCACTCTCATAGGGAATTAGAGTTTAGACCCACCACGCTGCTCCAATGCGGGTTGGCGCGCTTTAACGATTATTATCATGTTAGTGATAATAACCGGGACCGACGGTTTAACGTGAAACACCGCCAACTTCCTTACTCCGGGCTAGTACTGAGAATTTCTAGTCGAAAAAACCCAATACTTAATTATATAAAATATAAACTGCAACCGCAAGCCGTAGATCGTGGGTGCAAACCAAAAGAAAAGAAATAATAAATGTGGAATACATTTCATACAGTTTCATATATATGTCACCGTAAGATTGTGAAAACCTTTAGATTGTAATATATCTAGCTATATTGTAAACTGTCGAAAGATTACAATTTATCGCATTATTTTTCGATAAATTGTAATCTGTTTGGTATATTAACACGATAGAACCTAAGTGAATCTACCGACCTACCTGGCTGCCCTACCTGATTATTTATGTCGAACCCTAACCTAACCTACAAGAAAGAGACAAGAAAACGTAAATACAATGAATATTTCAAAAATTGATACTCAGAACATTGAACGGTTCACAATCTTTCGACAGTTTACAATCTATCGAGATAAAAAGCGTTAGATTGCAATCTAACGGTTTTCACAATCTTACGGTGTCATATACACCACTAGTGTCGTTTGTGGATGCAGTTTGCAGTCCCGCTCATCTCAGAATTGCACTTTTAGAAGATACAGGAATTTATAATAGGGATAACCCGCAAATCATGCTCTAAAAATATTTTTTGTTAATGTTATAATATTTGTTGTTAATTTTAAGTTGTGTTGTGTTCTTTTTAATTAATTATTGTAATTGGATATCGTCCGTTCTTAATAAATAAAATAAATAATGTAATATTTTAAATGTATTTCATATTTTCAGGGTAAGACTCGCTTGGAGTATAGATTTGTGGAAAACCGTGCTTTTCACATAGCCATTTTGTTGTATAGTCACATGTTGACTAACAAATCCTGCCACAGGACAGCTCTAGAGTTAGTGAAGATGCTGCTAAACCTTGACCCATCGGATCCTTTGGGTGTGATCTTCGTACTCGATATTTTTGCTATAAGAGCTCGCGAATACGCGTGGTTAATCGAAGCCATAGACATTCTGCATGAAGATCGACATGTGAAACACATGATTAATATGAAGTACTCCTATGCTTTGGCACATTTCCACCAATTAAGCCAGCAAAAAGGTTAGTCGAACATCCAGTCCTTGATTCCTAAGTCCTAAGTTTCTATCTTTTGAACATTATGCATTGCGATTTCTGGGGTTGCATTATGTAATTTTTGATCAATGATTTGTGACCAATTTTGTGTTAGAATACTTTTATCCTGGGAAATTAAACAGTTCCCGCGGGGTTTTCAAAATGTTACATTTTAAATGAAAGGTTTTCTGGAAGAGATTGCTTTAGCGATTATGGTGACACATACATTTACCCTGCATTCAACTCGCGCGCGAACTGTATGTTTGAAAACCTTCACAGTGTACTAGTAGCTAATTTTTTTGTACATAATCTTGAAACTAAACTAAAAATCTCTAAATATTTTGGTATGGATGTATATTAAAGGATGTTTTAACGTAAAGCGTTATTTAGCTTTATTATGTAAAGTGTAGCAATAGGTTTTAGTTTAGCTACAGTATTGCCTAATTGTTTTCATCCTGATTCACGTTTCCAATTTTGTGCCCGCGACCGAACCGTTGCCTTTGTATAGTCTGCGCAAGTTATAAAATGTGCATTTGCGAACGAATTTTAATAGCATATTTAATTGTAATGGACCCACATCAGTGTTTCATGATTTCCTTACCCGTTATCGGTGAAGGCGACGGCGAAAGCGACATGTAGGGTCAGCTAGTAGCTAATAAAAATATCGAGTCGCTTTGTCACGAATTACAATGCCTAGGGCCTGCGCAAACAAGAGACTTATTGTCTAAAGAACTGTGAATTGTCACAAGTACTTAAAATTTACAGTCTCATCTAACTGTCTGTCGTGTGCGTTATGCGATGATAACCCTAAGATCTATTTTAATCAAAACTACTACCCCCGTCTGCGCAGACCCTAATTTTTCATGATGCATTAAGGTCAATAATACTTTTAATAACACTTGAGCTTTTGGTAAATTTCGAACCCCTATTATTAGGGGTTGAATTCATCCTTTCATAGCGAATGCCTACGTCATATTAGCCGGGTCAGTCAATCGCGTTTATGTGTTATTCCAGACTATACTATCTCTGGGCCAAATTTCATCCAGATCCATTCAGCCGTTCTGGCGTGATTGAGTAACAAACATCCATCCATCCAAACTTTCGCAAACATTTATAATATTAGTATAGATATATTTAGACTAATTCCAAGCAATGTTTATGTCACCGTAAGATTGTAAAACCCGTTAGATTATAATCTAACTCGCGAAATTGTAAACTGTCGAAAGATTGTAAACTGTTCAATGTTCTGAGTGTCAGTTTTTGAAATATTCATTGTATTTACGTTTTCTTGTCTCTTTCTTGTAGGTTAGGGTAGGGTTCGACATAAATAATCAAGTAGTGCCGGGCACTTAGATTTTATCGGGTTTAAATACCTACGGTTTTTACAATCTTACGGTGACATTTATAAGTAAGGTATTTATGCAATGTGTTTTTTTTACAGAGGATTTAAAGCTAGCAGATGATCTTCTCAAGGATGCTTTAATGTCGTTTCCACACGGCTTGAAGGCGATTCTCTCTAACTGCACGCTACCTCAATCAAGTAGAAATGAAAAAATTAAATCCAATAAATTGTTCTCTGCTGATGAAAGGTTAGAACAAACATTATAAATATATTAACTATATTGACAGGTCTATAAAACTACGCGCCACGGAGGTTTTTGACGACCTCCGTGGCGCCCTGTTGTCTTAACGTGCGGAGGTCCCGGGTTCGATCCCCGGCAGGGTCAATTTGGGAATTTACAATTTCTGAATTTTCCCTGGTCTCGCCTGGTGGGAGGCTTCGGCCGTGGTTAGTTACCACCCTACCGGCAAAGACGTGCCGCCAAGCGATTACGCGTTCCGGTGCTATGCCGTGTAGAAACCAAATAGGGGTATGGGTTTAATATAAGTGCCATCCTTCATTCTATGCCACCTTCTAAAGCATACAATCCTTTGAAAACCCCCCCTTTTT
Source organism: Erebia palarica (assembly GCA_964035005.1). Taxonomy (NCBI): domain Eukaryota; kingdom Metazoa; phylum Arthropoda; class Insecta; order Lepidoptera; family Nymphalidae; genus Erebia; species Erebia palarica. Next base: position 31,288,622 of record OZ035986.1, read on the forward strand.
AAAAGATTTTACGAGCTGACAGCACCTTAAAATTTGAGTATAATTTCTAAAACTGCAATTGGCTCCTAACAACGGATTAATGCTTTGGTGTGCTAAATGAATGACGATTAAAGTGCAGTGACAAATATTACACCAGGAGAGCAATTTTTATGCATTTGACTACAATCTTCCCAATCTAATTACAATTTGACTTTAATTTTGTGTTTTGCGCACTTGTACTGTAACTCCAATAACTATTGCAGCATACTGACGCTGCGCGATGCGATGAGGATTTACGTCTCGTTTCTTGGAGTGCGCTGGAGGGAGCCCCCGGTGCTGGAGTGGCTGTTGCGGAACGCGGAAGAGATAGTTGATGTGATCGACCAACCTGAAATATGGGTAGTTAATTTTTTTTAATTATTTAACTGGTTTAACAGCCCTGGATTCCAGTCCTTCTGAGCCTGCGGGTAGTTCATTGGTTAATAATAATAGGGATGATGCCTATATCAAAAATAAATTATTTTTAACTGATTCTTAAATAGAGGGTCTTTCAAAAGACCTAAAATTATTATTATTTTAAATTATTTAACTGGTTTAACGGCTCTGGATTCTAGCCCTTCTGAGCCTGCGGGTAGTTCATTGGTTAATAATAATAGGGATGAGGCCTATATCAAAAATAAATTATTTCTAACTGATTATTAAATAAAGGGTCTTCCAAATGACTTAAAATTATTATTATTATTATTATAAATTATTTTAAATTATTTAACTGGTTTAACGGCTCTGGATTCTAGCCCTTCTGAGCCTGCGGGTAGTTCATTGGTTAATAATATTAGGGATGATGCCTATATCAAAAATAAATTATTTCTAACTGATTATTAAATAAAGGGTCTTCCAAATGACTTAAAATTATTATTATTATTATTATTATAAATTATTTTAAATTATTTAACTGGTTTAACGGCTCTGGATTCTAGCCCTTCTGAGCCTGCGGGTAGTTCATTGGTTAATAATAATAGGGATGATGCCTATATCAAAAATAAATTATTTCTAACTGATTATTAAATAGAGGGTCTTCCAAAAGACCTAAAATTCACATCCTCGGTTAGTTTCAAGTTGGATAACCATTTTAAAATATAGATTAAAGAAAAAAAGAGTTGGAAGTTGGCGGTGTTTCACGTGCCTCGGAGAGCACGTTAAGCCGTCGGTCCCGGTTATTATCAGTGACATGATAATAGTCGTTAAAGCCCGCCAACCCGCATTGGAGCAGCGTGGTGGGTCTAAGCTCTAATTACCTTCTCTCCTATGAGAGTGGAGGCCTGTGCCCAGCAGTGGGACGTTATTAGGCTATAGTGGTGGTGGTGGCAGCGCCCACTGCCACTTCAAGTTCTCAACACGTCGAGAAATGTCGATCGGTCCGTCGGTACGGATCTTCTCATTTCAAATTTGATCGCGCAAAGGAACCCCGAGTATTGCAGTCTCCATCGCCCGCTAATTGACCCTGAGCTTAAACTAAAATGACATTACGAACAGCTGTCCATTCACAGCAAAAGTTTGCCACACTTCATTCATTGCCCTAAAAAGGAATGTTGTTTTCAGGGTTCGCAATTCGCATATGTATGTATGTATGTATGTATGTGAGTTGAAATTGCAAACTGTCGAAAGATTACAATTTAACGCATTATTATTCGGTAGATTGAAAAATTTACACTCAGAACATTGTACGGTTCACAATCCGTCGACAGTTTACAATTTCGCGAGTTAGATTATAATCTTACGGTTTTTACAATCTTACGGTGACATATATATTTTATAGTCGTGTGTAAAGACAATTTTTTTTCTAGAATCAAATTGCGTTCAAGAAGAACGCGCGCCGAACGCTGTTTAGCGTGTACCCGCCCGAAATACATCGCCATCTTTTAATCATCAAGCCGATGTCTGACTTAATTATGGATGGGGTAAGTTGCACTTGCTTACTGGAGAGTAATAAACGTGAATATGTTTTATTTGTCGTTTTGTCCCTTTTGACACACCAATAATAATTTAACTAACATCAATGAAATAATTTATTTTTATTACGTTTAGTTACATTAATTAATGACGTTTAGAAGCTCTTGCGTAACTTTTCAACGATTTCAAGTTGACCCAAAACGATGCAAAGAACGTAGGAAGTTTCGCTTTATTCACTGTAGTGTACCGGGAAAGAGATTATAGTAATGGCCTCCTAAGTTTAATTATAACTGTGTGTTATTGTCGTTACTTGTATGGAAGTCGTTTTTTCACCTGTATGCAGATGATGAACCTATGAAAATAATAATTTACAGTCCCACAAATTTGACTAACCCGGTCACAGCGTCGCTGTTATCACATTGTGTTGTTAGTTAATCCATACTTAATATTATAAATGCGAAAGTGTGTCTGTCTGTCTGTCTGCTTTCACTGCCCATCTGTTCAACCGATTTTGATGAAATTTGGTACAGGGGTAGGTTGTATCCCCGGGAAGGACTAGGCAATATGCCGGAAAATTAAAAAGTTCCCGCGGGAATCAAAAAACGCGGACGAAGTGGCGGTAATCATGTGGTATTAAATAAAATAAAAACAAAAACTAAACAGTCATAAAAAATGTTCTAATTTTTGCAACTGGGCCAGATAAATTGGTGGGACTGTAAATTGTTATTAATGACTGATGACAGATTTGTGAATGAAATGTTACGCAAGAGTCTCTTTGTGTAATTTTCCAAGTAGATAGACAGCGATTAAGCGATTAATGTTTCGAGTATATAACTCAGTGTTCGGGAGTTTCAATTATTATGAAAGGTTGAATGTGGAGATTTCAAAATCAGTGCTAATGTTAGTTCTAGACAGATTATTGAACTTGTTAATGACTTTTATCCTTAGTATACTCATTCCAGATATTTTAAAAAAAATACTTAAGAAATCTTGTTTGCGGAATTAACGTTTTTCGCTAGGCGGATATTTGGTCATCTTTGAAATACCATAGCTTGAAAAGTATAGCTCGTATTTGTAGATAATTTAAGAAAAAGGACACAGTTTTAAAAAAGAGGAGAGAGGGGCGCTGCCTCATTTAATGTATTCGCTCCTTTGAGCGAATACATTAAATGAGGCAGCGCCCCTCTATATAAATCTAGAAAGAATATGCTACTAGTATTTTAACGATCGTGTTTTACTGAACACACATACATGCATACCGAAGCAATCTCTATGTCCAATTTTGGCAAACTCGGTTCGGCGGTTGAGCCCTGAAAAGGTAATAGGCAACCAGACACACTTTATGATAATATTATAGATAAGATAACTAGCAATAATACTGTTTACTTTTCTACACACAGTCAGTGCCGTACGTGTCCGTGTCACGCACACATTACTTCAATCCACTACCACCTAACCACCTACTTGAGAGTACTGATTGACTGACTGTCAATCGCAACTGATACCCGACAAGAAGAACTAACACAAAGACTGTGAAGTGTGAAATATCAAGTTACGTTTTTTTTTATATTTTACTTATTTATGAATCCCTCTCTCTTACAACCAAGGTTTAGTAAAACAAATCTATTTATATTGATTATTGACACAGTGTATTTAATTTCGGGTGGACACTCCCAATAAAAAATACTACCCTGACAGTTATTTATTAAACACTTTAACGTATCTAATGTGAAACAAAATAAGCTTTCAGAGCCCTAAGGACCTTGTATAGCTTTTTAATTTGTCATTAAAGCATCATATTCACTAGGGAACAATGTATGTTCCGTGACACGTGTCCCTACAGATGTCGGGTGATATTAGGCGATGTGGACTGACGTCGCCAGGCATCTTGTGTCGCGACCTTTTGTCTGTTGTTTCCTGTTGTCAGACGTATCGTGCGATGTCTAGTGAAGTTGAGCGACGTCACCCAACTTCACGTGGGACATTTGCCCTCTAGTGAATACGAGGCTTCAATAATAATAATATTATGATGATTATAATTATGTCTTTATTTCAATTAAACCGGTTATGGATTGTTGTTAGGAGTGATGGTCTACAGAGTTCAAGGCGTAAGCTCAGCTAGCGTTTGTGTATGAACATAAAGCTAGTGTTGACAGTCGACTGTAGAGTGACAACGCAACCCGCGCACGGTTAAACCCGTTGTAGTGAATTTTACAATTGTTAACAAGGCTAAGTTTACGCCTTGCGGTTCGTAGTAGTTAAGTTTTGGTGAGTTACTTTGAAAAAGGTAATGTGTATCTGACCCGTATCTGTAGATATAAGCATTTATATCATTTGTATCAATACAATAAACATAGTAACTATCGTATAATTCAGACAAAGAAAGCGCAGCATTTCGTACCGCAGCAGGGTAGCGCAATTGTTTTAAGTTTATAGGCAATTTTGATGATTATGTAAAAGCACGAAGTCTATGATTGTACATTATTTCCGCGACATTAATTTTCCGCGGAATACAGGCACCTACACCCGATATTTACACCTATATTTCGCGATTGGTGACGGGTCGGCTGCCGCCGCCACTCGTATGGCGTCCATTGGTAAGGGGGCAATCCATTAATTACGTGAGAGAATTTTGGCGATTTTTCGACCTTATGTATGCTTTAGCCATATGGAGAAACATTTTTTATTTGATTTAACCCAGTTTTCTCGCAATTTACACTGTTTCTTGCGGAAAAGGTGATATTTGCCCTCTCCCCCACGTGATTTCGCCCCCCCTAAATTCCTCACGTATTTTATAGAAATAAATAATAATATGTTTATGCGCAACAATCTCCCCAGTCGCTTCCACTACCAACCCATTCCGCGGAATTCGTAAGTATTTCAGCGCACTTTCGACGCATGACAGATGGCGGCAACTGCTCCATCAGTTCCACTGCGTTTCGGCCCGACGCACTGCGCTTGGTCTGAATATTATTAATCACAAACAATATTTAAAATGCGGTACTAAAAGAGAGCAATAATTAATCTAAGCTAGCAAATAACATTTTAAGTGACAGAATGAATTACTAGAGCTAGCGACAACAAAACTGAGTTAGCGACTACTAAACTAAGTAAGTAACTTTATAACCGGTTTGAGTTAATACATTAAATGCTTCAAAAATATACCTTTTAGGATGTTTTTGTGAGCTGCGCTATTACTATTGTTAGGTACTGTAATACTAATTGAGACATTTGTTTTTCTATTTTAGTATATTATTATTTTGAACATAACAGATTAGTTTGTCTCGTACAAACTTAAGGAACGAGACGCGATTTCCATTCGCGTGTTCAAGCCAAGACGATAAAGCCGACAACGCTGTGCAGTGTGCCAGTATAGGAGCGTTGACGGCAGTATATTATTATTTCAGTAAGCTATATTCAGTTTTTTTGACACCTTTATTTTAAATTTATTTTCGCTTATTTAAATAAAACCCGAATTTTAATAGAACTAATCCCAATATTTTGTGTTAGATTATAGATACAATTCATAATAATTTGCATAATTTTACTACGTGTATTTCACGTTTTGTGATATTGTTTATGAGTTATTTTAATAATTAATTTATTGAAAATCGTATAATAATTTAAAATATATACTGAGATACCAGATACGTAGAATTAATCATGTATTAACATAGCATATCTGGCAAAGAGAAATAAATCTACTTATAGAAAAGCGAAAGGTCACTGATTCATCACGATATCTCAGGAACTATAAAGCATACAGACTTGAAATTTGGAAGAGAAGTTTCTTCTATGGTGTAGGCGGCCGCTAAGAAACGGTTTTGAGAAAATTCACCCCTAAGGGGTTGAAATGGGGGTTGGAAGTTTGTATGAAAGTCCCTTGTTTTTGAAGTTAGAGACATGAAAATTTTCAATTAAGTTAATAGCTATAAATAATAAAACCCATATAAGCAATTTTATGAAAATTCACCCCAAAGAGGGTGCAATGGGGGTTGTAAGTTTGTATGAAAGTCCTATATGTTTGAAGTTAGAGACCTGAAAATCGGCATTTAGGTTATTAAATTTAAATAAATAATAACCTGCATAAGCAATTTTATGAAAATCTACCCCAATAGGGGCGCAATAGGGGTTGGAAGCTTACATGAGGGTTTTAAGTTTTTGATGTTAGAGATTTGAAAATCGGGATTTAGGTTATTAGTTAGTTTTAAATTAAAATAACATGTATAATAAATTTTACGAAAATTCACCCCAAAAAGGGTGAAATAGGGGCTGTAAGTTTGTATCAAAGTCCTTTGTGTTTGAAGTTAGAGGCTTGAAAATCGGGATGTAGGTTATTAGTTTTAAATAATAATAACCTGTGTAAGCAATTTTACGAAAATCCACCCTAAAGGGTGTGAAATTGGGGTTGGAAGCTTGCATGTAGGTTATAAGTTTGTAAATCGGCATTAAGGTTATTACTTATTACTTTTAGCCACTATATGTACCTAGGTCTTTTGCAGCGGGAGAGTCTCATAGGAAATCAGAAATTGTACGCGGACGAAGTCGCGGGCAACCGCTAGTTAAAATATATACAGGGCTAACCTTTAAGTATGGTCATTTTTTTTTGTAACACTTTGGACATGGAGTCTACCAGGCATAATATACAGGCAGGCAGGATACATGTTTGGGGGTTATTTTTTATTAATTGGTCAAATAAATATTTTAAGAGGTTCAAGTGAATATATGGACTACCTATAAATAATATATGTAATTTTAATTAGACGTAAGTTTGATGAGAGATTTATTTGAATTAAATTTAAACGACAAAAAGCATTTTTCAGACTGAACTTGAAGTTCTATAAAATAGTTATCTCTTTCCTATTCACTATTTTTCAGAAAATCTAATATAAATTCTTAATAAAAAGAACAATACTATGCAATCACAAAAATTCTGACAGATTACCCTATGAATAATGACGTTTCTCACACAGGGGGTTTGAACATTGCAGACATGTTGGTCTAATAATTGCAATGTAGTTTTATTTTTGATAGTCCCATGTTATTTATTTATCAAGATAGCTAAACCGATTTTTACAGCAAGAACCTAACAAGACAGCAAATTGACACGACCGACAGAACCGTCCCCCGTTCTCATAATGTACTCTGTGCCTTATTCATTGACATGTGTGTTTATTTCATAGAAATTCAATGTTTAGTCATAACATAACATAATTTTCTCTGCATCCGTTCGTCCACAAAGACAATTACAATAGAATGCCTAGAATGACTGCCTTCAAATATGCAGCATGCAATAGACTCTTGGTCAGAAATTTTTGGTGTGCAATTTGGAATGATAATTTTTGATCATTTTATTGAGAACTTTTAGATTTTATGAAAAATACTAGTTAAGTTGATGTTTTTAAAAAAGCAAAAACATACTGTCATGAAATAAAAATTATAAAGTTTGCTTCAGCAATGCAGTGGACTGCATTTTCGTCATATATTCATCATTCCATATATGGAATAATATTATTATGCTAGAAATAAACTACTGTGACGCGTCACAAGCCTAACTATCTCTTTCATATATTAGATATACGATAGAGAGAGACACATCACAGGAAGTCACGTAATGCATTATACAGAGTCTCTTACGTATGTCTAATGTATGAACCACATAGATAGGCTTGTGACGCGTCACAGTAGCGTTAGCCTATTCTCACACAAGGCGACTAGAATAAAATATATGTTTTGAAATATGTATGCAAGATTTTTTCCTTATGCGAAAGCCGAACACAACTGACAGGACAGGAAAAACGGCAGTGATCACATCGGCACGTGCATTTTTATATGGAGCTGGACAGACCTGTGCGATACGACAACGTCTTTTGCATACGATGCGCTGATGTTTTGTCATTTCCTGTCAGTGTGTGTTCGGTCTTAAGGTACCATTAACATTATTTTCCTACCAGCAAGTGCCGACCCCTGAAGGGTACTGGTTTTTAACAGATTACTTCAACCCATTTATGATGATAGCACAACTTGCTAATTCTACCAGTTAGTTATTTCTTGAAAATGAGCGCATATGTTGATGTATTGTATGGAAATGCTGTTGTTGATGCTGAATTAAGAAGAAGCCGGCAAATTACGCAAGCGTCCCCGACCCTAGCCGGCAAAAAACGTCCGTTACGAAAATGCTTGGAGAAATATTATTATGTATAGTTTATTCGAAATTAAACTTTTTACTTTAATTTCGAATAAAGTATAATTATATTTAAGACCTTTTGTGTTCTTTGTTTTTCTTTTTACTTCCACTAGAGCTTGAAATTAATATTTATGTAATAAGGAACTTCGTTCCTATCTGGTGTCCCACGACACCACACGTTTTTTTATATATATTAATTGTAACTTATCTTGGTACCCACATACATACATACTTTGGCTAATAAGTCAATATACCAAGCACTCTCACTAGGTTAAATAAACTGCTGCAACCATAATTAAATTGATATTAAAACTAGTGAATGCCCGCGACTTCGTCTGCGTGGTTTGAGGTTTTTGGTTCCCGCAGGAACTCTTTAATTTTCCGGGATAAAAGCCTATGTGCTATTCCAGACTATAATCTATCTCTGTGCCAAATTTCAGCCAGATTCGTTCAACCGTTGGGGCGTGATTGAGTAACAAACATCCATACATCCATCCAAACTTTCGCATTTATAATATTAGTATGAGTAATAAGGTAATAAATAAACTTAGCCATTGCATTGCATAAAATGTGAATGTAGGCGTGATAAGCTGGCTTATGGCGATTGTATTGTACCTAGTAGCATAAGGGTATGTGATGAAAACAACTTTCTTCCAAATGTTTTGATAAAGCTTTTTTATCTTTCCGTTTTACATTTATAAGATAATATGTAAGTGTTTATAAAAATAAAAAGATAAAATATGAATTTTGGGTGTTTTTTTAGTAATTAATCTTCAAGAAATCCTTAACAATAAAACTCACTTTATGGATAAACATTCTGCCAATCCTGTGTGCCAATCCGAACGTGGCCAGCGTGGTGTTTACTATGGTCAAATCTAGGAGACGGTCACTTCAGATGGTCACACCAACGTTTTTTGTTTGTCACACTCACTAATTGATTTGTCACACTGCCACAGACACCTATACCTTTAGAACTAGCAAAGGTTTTATTATATTTAGGACCATAAATATTACAGTCATTACATATTTCAACAGATTGCAACATAAAATACGTTGCAATAGCGACGGTTGGTGACGGATTGGAGACGGATAGGATTCCGCGATCTATATATTTTGTACAATCTATAAATACATAATTTTATTGTTCTGAAATAATTATTTAATAAATTATTCAGACATGCCTCACGGGCATCCAACCTCAATATTTTGTATTATTGCAACAGAATTTTGCGAGAGGTTTTCCTTCTGTGGCTTAAGAAGTAAGTTCCATGTTTTACATAGTTTTAATCAACAAGCACACCAGCAATCACGGTTCATCGCTCTAAGCTCCTTGCTGACCACGACTGCCTACCGTGTGTAGTATGATGGATGAGTGCCCCATGCTTCTATCAATACTAGGTGCCTGTAGCCTACCTGTGCCCTACATACTGGGTATTTGATTATTATTGGGTATATGATACCTACTTACAGGCTATTTGATTGTCTTTGCTATTTCTGCAACGGTAACTACCGCTAATTTTGATAGAAGTAAGTACTTATCTATGTAATAAGTATCTATCCTATTCAATGAAGAAAGATGTACCATAGTGCGACACCGGGTTGATCAATACACGCGAAACTTCATATTAGGGCATCACTTAGGTATATATAAATAAATAATATGGTAAAAGTGAACGCTTCAAATATGACTTGCATTTACCTACGTAAGTCGTACCTATAGGAATGAATTCCTGCCCAGGTCGCATACCTACCTAATATGATTATTTTCAGCAATTCTTTGATTTTTCTACCGGATCGGGCAACCACGCGATGGAACATAAATTCCATTCTTTTACCTACTGACACAGGACTAGCTTCTTCAGTAGCACGAGTTTATACCTCTAACTTACCTGTATCTGTTTTGTACTCCAGCTATCTTGTCGTTATATTTACGGAATATCCTCTGCCTTCACGAAAATGCAGCCACTGTTGTGTATCATATATTCATCATGATGTGCTATACTATGCCACTGATTGGAGCTATCCTGGCAGACAATTTCATTGGTCGATATAGGTTTGTGATATTATATGTTCATACAAGATGATGCCGACTTGGTGCGCGTGTATGCATGTTATTTTAAATCCCGTGGGAACTCTGTGATTTACATCTATGTCCGTTTCGGAGATGCAAGCTTGCCCTTCGCTAAAACCACAATATATAATAGTACCTACTATACGTACTAAAACTTAAACAGATACTTTAGGATTTATAATAGGTAATATTAGCATTGACGCCGTTCTTATTCGCAGATCTTCGAAGATCTGCGAATTTCGCGATACGTTTGGTCTGACAGGAAAATTCCGTGCCCCTCAGATTCAGAGGTCGGCTTGTCATGAACAAAACCACGATATTCACATAGCAAAGCCACGACACCATTACGCGCTAGGCTTTATGATTTAGGCATCCCTACTAAACTTAAAGGGTCAAAAATTGCACACATTTTTTTTACATCGTGATTACTTAGATGTTATTATCATTGAGTTATTTTTGGGCTGTATTCTGTTTCAGAGTAATTTTATATTTTTCCATTATTTACTTTATTGGGACTGTACTGCTGTGTTGCTCCGCTATACCTCCATTGATGTTGCCACCGACGTAAGTATCAACTATACTCTTTAGATCATCTTCATCGTCATTTAGTGAACTTCCACTAATTTAACAGAGGCTTTTTATACGGAAGGTCGAAGACCAGATGAAATTGAGATTTGAGTCCCATCACACTCGGTCCTCAGTCTTTCTCATCTATACATGTACAAATCCGATGTGTGCGGCAGACTGCACCTGCAAACCGCAGAATGCTGCTGCAAAACACTGGCCACACTACAGGTCTTTATGAAACTGTATAAAATTAAGCCCAAGCGCATTCTTTGAATTATTGTAGTTTGCAGCCGCGATCTATTTTATGCAGTGTGCAGTCTGTTAATTTCTGTTATGCAAAATCGCGGGAAGTAAAATGACAATGGCTATGTTATACTTAGGTATCAGCCAATATTGGAAGTACAATGTTTTTTTTTCGAAGCCAACGATATTTGTTGTATTTCAGTTCAATGTCAATGATTGGTTTGGGGCTAATTGCGACCGGCACTGGCGGGATTAAGCCCTGCGTGGCAGCTTTTGGAGGTGATCAGGTAATGATATTGATTGATCAGGTAATTGATTATAAACTCTAGAGGGCTTAAATACCGTCCCTCCTTCCCCTCAGTCAATAAAAATTGCCCCTGAAACGTATCTAAATCTGGTCGACCTTCCAAGGCCACTGCACTTTGTGACGAAGTGACATGGTTAAAATTCTCGCCTTTGACTTTGAGCCCATGAAGAGGCTTGAATTTTATCTAGATGGATATTACCATCGCACGTCAGACATGCGTAAAGTTATACAGTGGTACTAAATATTTTACGCCAACTACTGTAGTTTATTTAGTCAGAATTATCGGGGTTTCTTGGTTGAACACGTTACGTATACCGCGTGAACGAAGAAATCAAATACCTACTTTGAAATATTATGTAGGCCTTATAGCTGGGAGCCGCTGGAAGCAAGCGGAATAAGACCGTGTCCTGTGGGGATCTATGCAGGAGACCTTTGTGTCTCCTGCATTGATCCAAGAGTGGATCATGGATCCAAGAGTGGAGTGGAGTGGAGTCTCTATTGGTTGAGACGTGCATTTTTTTGTGTACAAAAATGCATTGCGTAACATGTTAACATGATAACCTAACGTCATACTTATAATACCGCTGTAACGCTTCTTTGGCAGCATAGAGCATTTTTTATTCCACTACACTTGACTGCGCTCTCATCTGGTGGTAAGTGATGATGTCTAAGATGGTATCAGGCTAACCTGCTGTGTTCATCCCGGGGTATGGCAATTATTCTAAACCCATACCCCAGATCGGTTTCTACACGGCATCGTACCGGAACGCTAAATGGCTATATGTCTTTGTCGGTAGTAAATACTTATTAGTCTCGGCCGAAGCCTCCCATCAAACCAGACCAGAGAAAATTCTGAACTTATATATTTCCAAATAGACCCTGCCGGGTATCGAACCCGGGAGCTCCCATTTAAAGATCACAGCTCCCCACAGCGCCAGGCAGTAAAATAGAGCATGTGCGTACCGCAAGTAACTGTCTTTTATTATAATATTTTGTTTTTTTGGCCCTTAACTTTCAGTTCCGTTTGCCAGAAGATAATGACCGGTTACAGAAGTTTTTCTCTACATTCTATTGCATCGTGAACCTAGGTGGCTTCATGGGCATGGTTGTAACGCCGGCCTTGCGCAGGGGCGTCATGTGTTTCGGCGACGATGCCTGCTACGCGCTAGGTTTCGGCTTTCCGGCAATACTTGTATTAATTTCTATCGGTAAGTATCACGGAAAGCTTCAGAAAACTTCGTCGAGACTTTTCGTCGCCCATACCGCAGTGCCTGAAGATTAAGGTCTTCGACCAATGCGTCCTACCAGACCAGTAATGACCTACGGTGCCGAAACGTGGACACTGACAGCGAGACTGGTACACCGACTGCAGGTCGCTCAGCGTGCTATGGAAAGAGCTATGCTCGGAATTTCTTTGAGGGATAAAGTCCACAACGAAGTGATTCGCCAAAGAACAAAAGTGACCGACATAGCTCTTCGGAGTGGCACGCTGAAGTGGCAGTGGGCTGGTCACGTGTGTCGGAGGACCGATGGACGTTGGAGTCGAAAGGTCCTCGAGTGGAGACCGCGTCTTGGTAAACGGAGCGTAGGGCGCCCCCCAGCAAGGTGGAGCGATGATATCCGGAGGGTGGCTGGCTGGCATCGATTGGATGCGGAAAGCCGAGGATAGAGCACGTTGGCGCTATTTAAAAGAGGCCTATGTCCAACAGTGGATGCATAATGGCTGTTGATAATTGATGATGATGAAGTATCACATGCGCTAAATGGTTACTTCTACAGGTCGCGCGCGTGGTCCAAAGAATCTTAAGGAATGTTGACGTAATGAGACAGAGTTGTGATTTGACGATATTATGTTATCGATTCTAACACATCTTTAGTATCTGTGTGCGCGCATTGAATTAGTCATGAAATAATAAATCTATGAATAAGCAAGAAAAAACATCATCTATCATCATCAATTTAATTATAATGGAACTGTAAAAAATTAACATAGAATCGAATTAATCAGTGTAGCAAACAGAATAATCAGTACTTTATGGAATTTAAAAATAAAACAGCTATTTGCACATACGAAGAAACTAAGTTTAGTACTATTTATAGTAAAATAAAATACTGCTATCGCAAAATTGGAAACAGGACTCGATAAAGCGTACTCTCGCGTCAAAGTCGGCACTAGTATGGGAGTGTGCGTGGTATGAAGCGACGCGACGGTCGGACGCGGAGCGCACCCGCCCGCTACCTTAGCCTCCGATTCCTCAGACCTCGCGGGCAGACTATACTTAAAGTGTGTTGGTCTGTCTGCTATGTGTACTTATGTACTTACCAATGTGTCCGCTTTATGTACTTACCAATCAATTAAACGAATTAATTTTGTCAAAAGGACATTGTCCAAATTCGCCTAAGAATCAACAAGGAATTGAAACTTACAGTAAATCTTAATTTATTTTGTACCTTCAATTTTAATAACTAGAATTTAACGGACACTTCCAAATAATAATAATGAAAAAAATGGGAATTTAATCGATTTTGCATCTTTTCCATCTGGAAACGTCAAGTAAGAGTAAGAACTAAAACATTTTAAAGCGTTTAGATGACACGAGAAGGAAGAATAATATTGGAAATGGCTCTCATAACGATACGAGCAGGAAACAAATATATTTTGTCTTAGTGTGCGAGTGAGATAAAATGCCATCTTTTCCATTTTGTTAGTGTTGAGATTGACAAAGACATTATTTTATAGGTAAAAACGATAAAAAATCGATATTATAAGCAGTACCGATCTTTATTTATCGACTTTATAGTATGGCTGTATCTGGTTTACTTTTCGTGGCAATTGTGTGGCAACAAAATTGTACTATTCTTGAAAATAAAAAGTGTAGTTCGAGAACTCTGAGCTCCGTATAAAAAACGGTCATCCAGGTGGTTTATATTCCCATATATGTAATTATAAACCACCTGGGAGCTAATTAAATAACCTAAATCTTGTGTCAACTCTAAATTAACTAACATTCAAAATCTAACCTCAAAATCAAAAATATTATCGGTAATAAATAAATTCTCTGAAGTATCCGTTGTTTAAATTTACTTTGAATGGTATTTATGTGTTATTTTGAATCAGATAATGTATGTTTCATGACTGTTGTTTCTTAGGCGAACTTTGTATGGGCGATGGTCAATGTCCTTTGCTACAGAGATAGAAATTTTATCTTTGAAAATGTATCGAGGTTTTATGGTTCCCGCGGGAACTCTTGATTTTCCGGGATAAAAAGTAGCCGTTGTGTTATTCCAGGCTATAATCTATCTCTGTGCATTTCATCCAGATCCGTTCCGCCGTTCTGGCGTGATGAGTAACAAACATCCATCCATACATCCAACGATGCTAATGCTGAACGATAGACGGAGGGAATTGTCTGAGAATAGGTACCTACTCTCCTCTCAGACTGTGCAGGAAACGACAGGTTTACGAACTCCACATTAGCATTCATAATACTACCGTCTCAGCTTACTGCGTACTACCAAATCGTATACTAATATTTAAGTGTGTTTGTTTGTTGGTGTGTCCTTCAATCACGCCGCAAGGGAGCAATGGATCGACGTGATTTCTGGTATGGGTATAGTTGAGGCTCCGGAGAGTGACAGGCTTATCCCGGAAAATTAAGGAGTTCCCGCGGGAATTAGAAAAACTTAAACCACGCGGACAAAGTCGCGGGCATCAGCTAGTATATTGATCAATCTAACGTAGGTAAATACTTATAAGGTAACTAGGTAGGTTAGTGTTCTTTCTATGTGAAACAAACCTTGGCTTATTGTCATCCATTGCCACTTCGCGAGATGGTAACTTCGCGATGATGGCTTTTAACGTTCTTCTCCTATAACTTTTGAAGTATGCTTAAATACTTGAGTTACCTTACACATTGAGTACATTAATAGTCCGTCTGGTAGCCGTAGGCTCCGCCTTAACACCTCGCTCTTCGGATTTCAATAAACCATAGTAGACCCATACTAAAGCAAAGCATCCGATTTGTTCTTTACGACAATTTATGTGTATTTTAATACAAATACTTTGCATGTGAGTGCAAACACAATGGGGGCGTGTTCAATTTTAGATTAGACTATCTCGAAGTGCATTACATGACGTATCTTAATTTACAGTTATTTTTGTGATGGGAAAACCTTGGTACAGAATTAAACAGCCACGAGATAATGTTACCTTGAAGTTTGTTGCATGCGCTTGGGTGAGTAAAGCTACCTAAGTAGGGACCTACTGAACGACTAGCCAACACGGCTTCGTACGGTTGGATTTACCTTAAATACTACATCATTGCTATACAGTCAGTGGCGTGCACAGGGTTCGGAGCCAGGGTAGGTATTGGTAAGGTGCCTTCCCTGATGCCTATTAATAAGTATGGAATGGTGAAAAACAAGCAATGAACTTTTATTAGCTGAGGTAAGCAGTACTTTTATGAATCTATATCATGCACGCCACTGTATACAGTAATTATACGTTATTTACGTTCTCTCATATTTCTCAGTTTAAAAGCGAATTGAGAACCAATTTTCAATATTGCTTACATAAAGCAAACAGAATAGGAACACTGCAGCCGACGGATATTGCACGCTGGGATCATTGTGCGATACTGTTTCTAGATAACAAGAATATCAAATTACGACGCGCGTAGCCAAAAGCTACATGAGCTACATCAAATATCTGGCTATTCCAATGTCGAAGTGTAAAGCTACAGGGAAAAAGAAATAAATACTGCTAGCCAAGCCAGCTAAGGCTCAAGTTTCTAATAGACGAGAGGGGGTTCGAGATTTTTTAAATTAATCCTGCAGTGATAAATGCCACCCCTAGAGGAATGAAAGGGGTATAAATGTTAAAATAAAACTCCGTCAATTTTCAAGTTTTTGTTAAAAATTAGGAAATTCGTATGTCAGTTTTTTTTTAATTCTACCGGAATTTACATAAAAGAAATTCCAACCGATAAAGGCAGGAGTGGGTCAGTTAGTATATCATAATTCGTATAACATTTGTTAACTGGGAATGTATTGTTGCATTATTGTGGATTATAAATTGTGTGCTAGGTGTTATTGATGTTCCAGCGTCGATAATGCCAAAGGGTACTCAGCACATCCATCATATCAATTGAATCGCTGTAGGAAAATAGTATCAATCAATTTCCTATTGCCATGCACTGTCCTTTTCATCAGTAATATAATATTCTTGTGTGATTTTATTTTCTCGCTGTAATATTTTTATTGTTCATGTTAATAAATGAGCCAGGAGAGCTTTTTGGTCTTTCTTCTTCAAGTATCCTCTAGAAATTTGCAAGAATATTATATTTTGGGTTTTTTATTTTCATTAGTACTGTTGCTTATTTAAATCAGTAGTAATACTGCTAGTATACTAGCAGTATTTATTATGAAACAGTCAGTCGAGTAGTGGTTCAGTGATTTTGAAATGATTTCCAGCAATTGAATAAGTTTTTATTCTACGCGTTTGTAATGATAGCTTCAATTCGGAACTAGTTAAGTAATTTTGCAAGGTAAAACAGGCTTAATCTAAAACCGGATTTTAACTGTAACATACTACGGGTTTGTGACGGCTTTAAGTTTCTGTTAGTGGGAATAGCTTTTTCGTGAAATAGATTTGATGTAGCAGCGACCTATTTAAGAACGGTTGGTTCTATTCAGTGGTGCATACGAGTATAGAGTTTCATTTGCTAATAGTTACGAGTTGATCCGATTAGTAACAAACATTGGTGGATTTTGACTTATTCGAAAATTGAGCCGATCGATTTCCATTTTGATAATTCCGTTTCATTGGCTAATTTAATGGATGCTCGTATCTTTTTCGAGGAATTAACCAGGTACCTATTAAGTAAATTGGATGTTTACGCTGGTTTCATCTATTTGGTATTATGTTAAAATCCGTACTAATATTATACTAGACTACTTTTTATCTCGGAAAAACAAAGAGTTTTCTATGGAATAAAAAACCGTAATCCACACGGACGAAGTCGCGGGATAGTACGGAAATATATAATTGAAAAACTTATTCGGGTTATCGATGAGTTTGTCACATAAATTGTAATACACGCAATCTAAATATCTTACTTTTATAATTGGATGCACCCAAAACCGTTTATTGATAGTTATTTTTTTTGCGTCTCAAATGTAATGAATACAAGAAATATAATTTGTAATAAGCTGCCATCGCTCTTGCTCACGACCTACTGTAAAATAATTTCACTTATTTTACAGTAGGTCGTTTCACAAAATATTTCCGTGTCATACAATCATCCGGGCCATACAATGAAGAAGCCCCCAAAGCTTGCCGGTGCCGCACCGGTTCACATAACAGCAGGCGAGTATGTAGGCTAACATGCTCAGAAGTCTGTTGGCACTGGCTGGCACCCGGCACACCAGGGATATTGATGCGCATGGCTACAAAGAATCAGTCTATACTGCCACACTATTATTCTACGGCTATCAAAAATTAAAGCCACTTATATAATACATGTTTTATCAATCGAGGATTTTCTATCAAAATGTTATTTTTATTTCATAGCGAACCTTCAATAGGCAATATGAATGTGAAAAGAAAACCATTCAGTTATAAAATAGGGCTTCTGGCCCTTGATACGCTACAGGAACGGGGCAGCCCTATCAAAACTTCAAAAGCATTTAATGCCCTCCAAGGGCGCCGTATCCATGTCTAAATAATATTATGTTTTTGTTTCAGTATGCTTTAAAAAAACGTATCAATTACGACCGAAATATAGACGGTCCTCCTAACGAGCACTGGTTAGATTACTCCATAGACAAATATGGAGAGAAACTTGTTACGGATATGAAAATTGTGTGCTCTATACTATATTTGTATTTACCTGTACCAATTTTTTGGTCGCTCTTTGATCAACAGGTTAGTTTTTGCGTTTGTTTTTTTAGTAGCAAATAATATTTTGCAATGCGCCTCGTGTGCTACCTTTGTTGATGTTACTTTGTCAGTAATATTCACGCTATTTATCTACGACAATAATAATTGTTCGAACGTCACACGAACGTATCTGTTACGGACTCGGAACGAATTAACTAACGAACGAACGCAGTCATTATAATATATACTTATTCTTCCTATTAAGATCCTTTATGATAGGTACGTGCTCATTTTATTAACAGGGATCCCGCTGGACGTTTCAAGCTTCCAGATTGCGTAGCGAAATTTTTGGAATAACTCTGATGCCTGATCAGCTCCAAGTGATGAATCCTGCTATGGTGCTCCTTATGATCCCAGTGTGCCCTGGAGGCGCTTGGCCAGTTTTGCCAGAGCTCTCGTCTCTGCACAAAATGTTCGCTGGAGGGATCCTAGCCGCAATGGCTTTTTTTTGTGCTGGAATACTTCAAATAAGCATAGAGGTAGATGATATACATAAGAGTAATCTTTCTTAGCATATTATACTATTCTGGCTATATATAAAATATTAGATTAGTTACTGTGAACTATCTATGAGTTAGACTTAGTAAAGATTAGTAGGTTTATTTAATAAACTTTCCACGTCTTTGCTAGTCTTCTACGGTGCAGGGTTCCTCGTAGGCAATCTCATGTACTTAGAAGACGTATTTTTAAAGGTTTAATGTAGTAGATACCTAGTTTGATATAGTTATCTATGTTTGCATAGTTTATATTATTGTTGTAATAAGACATTTGAACAATCTATAAAACAAATATTTTCATCCAAAGATTCTAGTAATTAAATAAATAAGTAAATATTTTTTTATTGATCAACACATTAATTACAAAACAAACAAATTGCTTACCTAAAGTACTTAATTTACCAATTTACCTTAAACTAAGTGTGGTCAATGGGCCACCTCCTCAGCCTGTGCCGCTGCATGGTACCCAATTTTATACACATATTGACATACGGCAGCGCTGCTTTTTAGGAGAAGCCTAAAAGAAAACCAAATAAAATAGTTAATTTTTAAAATAAATAAAATTAACTAATTAATAACTTTTCAATTTAAATTAACATCACAGTAAACAGGTTTACTGTGTTAACATACAACTTATCTAGTGCGTTTATCGTGCTAAACCTCACTACTCTGCGTGTAACTAATTATTAATTTGTGGTCTGTGCGTGATGCTTTTATAATCCCTATATTAATAATTTTATAGCATCCCATTCCATATCAATTGATTTGTTTTAATATAGAGTCGGTGGTTGATACGTCCACTGTCGGTAGGTATATATAATATGTAATAGACTTCTAATAGAGTTATTGCAAATACTTCTAGCTCTATTGAAAGCCGTTGTCAAGTGATCTAATTATACTTAGGTACCGACTATCAATAATGTTTGACCGGACCTCGAGCTCAAACTATAATTAAAGGGAACGAAACTTAATAAGTTAGTGGAGACTGGAGATTAATTAGTATAGACTATAGATCGTTGATCTTGGCTCAGGGTTGCTAACTTGAACTCTGAATAATAAAATCACTTTTAACTACTAAATAAAGGATTTTCTGCTCGCTAAAATGTTTGAAAGAATACGAGATGAAAAATAATATTTTATTTTGATAAGCTCTAAAGAGTGGCGTAGACAGCGCAGAGGAGAGCGCTGTGTCTAGAATATGGGAGGACTCGGGTTAGGTTACCGGAAGGGGCAATTTTAGTTTATACTCTTAATTTTCAGGGATAAAAAGTAGTCTTATGTGTTATTTTATTGAGCAGTTATATTGTTAAGCATCTTTGCAGCGATCAACATTACAAGTACCAGGCCACCATCAAACCGGGGTAGTATTGCTCAATACATTGGCGTGCTCTGTGGAGTTAGCAGTGAGCGGGGAAGGCTTGGTGCGCGTCGAGCGAGGCGGCACGGCGGTTGTGACGCCGTTGCCACGTCGCACCTACGCCGTCGTAGCAACCTGCCCGAAGATTTGCGCCGGCAGAATTATGAAACGACGCTGCATTAAAATTAAACTGAGAACTGTGGCGGGAATGGTGAGTAGGCCAGGATAGCTAAACACGCCACCATACACGAAACTTTCACTAACAAACAGTCAGGGCTCACTCGCAGAATATGACAAAGCCTTAAAGACTCTTATTACCATGTAAAGGACTACTTAAACGACAAGGAAGGTTGGCAATAATTTGCTCTATGGCTCTGATTGTTAAGATGATTTGTGAGATGGTGATAATAAAAAAAAAACCCGGCTGAGTTTGTTGTGGGCTCTTCTGAGACCAGGGCGCGTTTGGAACCCTCGTAGCTTTAGTTTTGAGATACCGTTACCGATTATCACCATCATGTTTTATAAGTAAGGAATTTCTAACGTCAATAAGTGTACCTACAGTGTACTTATATAAATTATATTGAGTATAAAGGTAACGTTACAAGGTCTTGTTTAGTTTAGAGTTGCGTCTCGAGTTCTACAACACCAAATCTAGATATAGCCAAACAACGACATGTCTGCTGTGATTCACAGCAGACGTATCGTGGCCAGTATTACGTGCACAGTAAATTTGGCAACGTCGCTTTTTCGGTTGCACTTCAAAACAGTGGTAACACTTTTATTTCTGTTACAGAAATATTATAAGTTTTTTGGATTAACAGATTTCATAAAGACACATTGAAAACGTTAAGCTTTGATTCCGTCAATCTACCTATAACACTTATAGTTCTGTAACCTTTATGAATCTGTTTTTTAGTTCCTGGCTGTGAACTGTCAAATTGGGTAAACCATAAACCATCCCCTTGACAACTCACAATTGCAAACGCCTATGCCTATGCCTTGTATGCCTATCTTTGGTATTCCCCAGTTTTTCTTTGTTTCATTTACTTTATTGATTGGGTACTTTCCACTAATTCTACCATTGACCAAGTGTATTTTTTTCCTAGAAGTTCAACTGAAGGTCAAACCCTTCAAGAGTTGAACTACTGGGAATAAATATGGGGCTATGTATGTAGGTAGGTACGTGCCATTGTGTGCTTCATGGTTTGGATTTAATTATTGAAATATAATTGAAGCCTTTGTGTACGTGACCACAGCTCAAATTAATACCGGGAGGCGGGGACCGTTTCGTGGTTAGATATCTTGCTGGCGAGAACAATTTGTGGACAGATCTGCGGCTTTTTAAATCTATTACAAATGCCATGGATATAAATAAACATAATAAACTAGGCTTCCTAACTACTACTACTAGTTACTAGTTAATTATTGGTTTGATAATTATATAAAATTCTCGTGTCACAATGTTAGTTACCATACTCCTCCGAAACGGCTTCACCAATTTTTATAAAATTTTATATGCATAATCAGTAGGCCTGAGAATCGGCTACTATCTATTTTTCATACCCCTAAAACACCTCAATCCACGCGGACGGAGTCTAGTTTTATAGTAGTTATCTAGTTAGTTATCTAGTATCTTAGTCATCTAGTTTTCTTTATAAAAAACTGCATTGGGTAGATTTTCTGTATGTACTTATTAGGGATTTTGCGAGGTTTATCGCGCATACTTAATACTGATTAGTACCATACTAATTGATCATGTTTTTATTCAGTGGATAAGTAGCAAACACTTGTTCTATATAGAATATTCTCTAACGCATGCTTCATATCCATAATTTGTTTTCAGTTTATGCCGGTCATCATTGGACAGAACTCCGACGACCAATTATCGTTCTACTTTATGGACCCCGGCCCGTTTACCAAGTCTTTAACAGGAAAACCGAAGTTAAAGTAAGAAACGGAAAGCGTGCATTGTTACATTTCAAACTGTTTTTATTATGGTTACATTCATAGCGCAGTTCATAGTCACAATACGTCACCCGGTTTCAGAGAATTACTCGTCTTGCGTCAACAAGTACCACTAAATATATTATTATATTATATAGAATCTATTATTATACGACTGCCTGAAAAAAGGAGTATATTGTTTTCAGGGTTCATGTATGTATGCATGTATGTATGCATGTATGTATGTATGTATGTGAGTTTGTATATTCCACCATAACTTCTACACGCCTGAACCGATTTTGATAAATGAGGTATCGTTAGAATCCCTAGCTTATTCCGGGTGGCATATGCTAGTAAAATTTAAAAAAAACATTGATGGGGTGACCATGTCCCGCATTAAAGACTAAATTTGAAAAAAAAAACGAAAAAAAGCGTAAATATTTAATCATCATCTAGAAAATGATGAGTAGATTTCAAAAATATATAACAATATAGTTCAATATCCAATGATTCACAAAAAAATATAATTTAATAAAAATGTGAATAAGATTCTAATTTAAGTAGATTAATTTAGATTATTAACTTTTTAGTTCCTTTTTTGGCAGGGCAGTCGAGTTTTTTATTTATTTAAACTAAGACTTGTTTCCATTGTTGATTCCTGGTCGATACTACTAAGAAAAGAGTCCACCGAAGGTCGAGTCCTCCCGACCGAATTTTGACCACGGGGGCAATTTTTTTTTATTCCACTACAAATTAGCTCTTGATTGGTATGGTAAGTGAAAGAAAGAAAAACAGTTTATTCACCAGTGGTGGCACTGACAAATCTAAATACAAAGGTAACACTTTCGTCTGTGACAGCACCCAGAAAGGGTGTACAGCTCATGAATGCATACAACGCAAGGCGCTGATTTTCAGCTGTGACCCTGGGTGACGTTACAGTTACAACAAAAAATTATAATCAACCAAAAAGGAAGCACTTACTGCTTACAAAACATAATAAATTATAACAAATTTTATTAATAATAAAACAAAAAAAAATTCACTACTAATATTAATTATTACATAATGTTAAATATCTGATATATCGACCGCTACATCTTTGCCGGTAGGGTGGTAACTAGCCACGACCGAACCCTCCCACCAGACCATCTCCAATCTCCACAGATATTAGCCACCTGCGCGGGAGATATTATAATATCATTCTAATGCATAATTTTGCGTGCAAACAAAGCACTCTCTATTGCCTTACTTCAAAGCCCTATCGGGTGGACAATCCGACACGAATGGAGAGTGATCAGGCCTAGGACCGACCGCCAACTATCTAGCTCCGGGCTAGTACTGAGAATTTATTGCAAGAAAACCCCAATTCTTTATTATGCTCTGACCCGGGAATCGAATCCGGGACCTCATTATCGCAGTCGGAACAAGCGATCCACTAGACCAACGAGGGATTAACACGAAGGGAAGTCTTGTTTAGCACAGGAAAGTAACGATGGTCTTCTCAATTGAAATACATTATGTATTAATGTGTTTCAGGGTGGTTTACATAGGTGATACAGGGCCAAACAAGAACGTGTCCATAGAGGTGGACACTGACAAACGCCTTTGTGATGTGTACTTCGTGTCAGACGCCCCTGTCGATCACATCGGCGAGTCGGCTTACATGTGTGTTCAGCCTGGCAAGTAAGTTCTAGGGGGCCAGTACACATTGGCCCAATGTGCGCTTTTATAATTTCTTCTAATCTTTTATAAAATAAAAATTATTCCGTGATAGCCTAGTGGTTTAGACACCCGGCTTCCTATTCCCAGAATCCGAATAGGTCTAGAAAACTATTGAAATCCCGGGCTAAAGTGTGGGTCTCTCAGCTGAGAACGTATACGAAATTACCTGTTTATTAAGCTCGTGTCGCCGCATGCGACAATACAGCATAGCATTGAATTTTAATTTTAAATTAAGTTTTAGTGGCTTCTATGCAGTCGGGCGAAGAATAACGACCGACGAACGACGAATTTGTAAAAATTTGCCAAACCGGCTATATTGCAAATATTTTTTTTTAAATTCAAAATTATTCAAATGAAGGTCCTTAAGGGACGATGCGGAGGAGTACCCTAGCCGGCAAAATACGTCCGTAACGAAAATGAGTAAGATTTTTTGACGAAGACAAAAATAAAAAATCGTTAAAATAGAGCTTGAAATTAATATTTATGTAACAAGGAACTTCGTTCCTACAATGATGTCCAAAGACACCACACGTTTTTTATTCAAATTAACTTTTAAATTGTCGAGTGAATCTATCACTGGTTCGGAATGACATTCCTACCGAGAAGAATAAGCAAAAAACTTGGCGGTTGCTCTTTTGAAAAAAATAATTTACAATTTCATTAATTTGTAGATACTTAATTAACCGCTGTCCTCAGCATTGCTGGAGCGAATCAAATCCATGCGATTTGATACATATAATACAAGACAGCCTATTATGGGGCTTCGAATATATATTCTATACACTGTAAACGCTTCCAAGTGAAATGACGGAGTGTGGTCAGCATTGGGCCAATGTGTACAAGGGACATTAAAATTAAGTTTTTTTTATGAAACCCGGCAACTATATTATTTACTTCGTAATACCTAGCTGCTGCTATATTCGACTTTTAAAAACGTTCGCAGTCAGCAGTAATTGTATAGACGGTCGAAGCTACAATAAAACTACACTGTCCGGCACTTCAGGCGTCAGCATTTATTGAAAAAGTGAGAGCTTCCCTACACAGATAAAAGTTGTCAATAGCACGCTACGGCACTCAATTAAAAATCTTGGAAATTAATTAATAGGTACCTATGGTAAGTACCAATTGGAAGCGACGAAAATAAGCATTTAATTAAATTGGAATATTGGCTTACAGGCACACCGTCTATAGTTTTCTGATTTAATTGATCTATCTACCTATCTGTAGATCTATTTATAGGGCTAGATACATAGATATATATATATATATATATATATATATATATATATATATATATATATATATATAATATATATGTATATATGTATATATCTATGTATCTATGTGTCACCATACATTTACTCTGCATTCAAACTTAGGTAGGTAAATAGATTCGAAACGTCAAACGAGGCGTACTTACCGAATTAATTAGATATGTCACCGTAAGATTGTAAAAACCGTTAGATTATAATCTAACTCGCGAAATTGTAAACTGTCGAAAGATTGTGAACCGTTCAATGTTCAGAGTGTACACTTTTGAAGTATTCATTGTATTTACGTTTTCTTGTCTGTTTCATGTAGGATGTGTTAGGGTGCGACATATATAACCAGGTAGGTTCTATCGGGTTAATAAACCTAACAGATTACAATCTACCGGAAAATAATGCGTTAAATTGTAATCTTTTTTTTTTATCCACTACAAGTTAGCCCTTGACTGCGATCTCACCTGATGGTAAGTGATGATGCAGCCTAAAATGGAAGCGGGCTAACCTGTTAGGGGCATAGAGGGGCATAGCATTAAACCCATACCCCTATTCGGTTTCTACACGGCATCGTACCGGAACGCGTAATCGCTTGGCGGCACACCTTTGCCGGCAGGGTGGTAACTTGCCACGGCTGAAGCCTCCCACCAGGCCAGACAAGGGAAAATTCAGAAATTAAAAATCCCCAAATTGACCCTGCTGCGGATCGAACCCGGGACCTCCGCACGTTAAGACAACAGCGCTATACACTGCGCCACGGAGGTCGTCAAATCTTTCGACACTGCGATTTCGCGAGTTAGATTATAATCAAATCAATATTAGGTTTACAATCAAAATATATTAGGTTTTCAATCTTACGGTGACATATGCATTGGTAGATTTAGATGGCGTGCTACCAGCGCCGGTGGTGAAGTGTCGGGTTCAGGGGAAGGCTACCTCCGCGCTGGGGGCGTATATGTGCTATGTCTCAGAGAGCGACTCGGCAGGCTCGATATGGCGGTCTTGCACGCGCCCAACCCCCCCAACGAACTGAACCTCGCTTGGATAGTGCCACAGTACTTGCTGGTTTCCATGGCGGAAATTATGTTTGCGGTGTCGGGCCTGGAATTCTCGTTTACACAGGTAATATGATCAATATCAGTCGATATTAATTGCAAACTGAAGCGAAAGGGGTGCAGGATGCGGGACACGATTTTGCGCGAGTCTGAATATACATAGTTACTACCTACAGCAGGATCTAGATAATTCTAAATACTAATATTATAAATGTTAAAGTGTGTTTCTGTCTGCCATGCTTTCACGGCCCGTCTCTTCAACCGATTTTGATAAATTAATTAAGTAGCTACAGAGATAGTTTGTATCCCGGGGATTTAATACACCCACCTATGCTTAGTGTAGATTTTTATCCGAGGAAAATACAACTGGATTAAAAAAACGCAATCCACTCGGACGAAGTCCCGGGCATCGTCTATTATTGTATAATAAGTACAGCCTGACCAGGAAAAGAATGGAACTAATATTTAATTGGGTAGGTATAATTGGTATATATGTAACTTGGTATGGTATTGGTATATATGTAACTTGGTATGGTATTGGTATATATGTACTACGTACTTAGTATATATATATAAAAATGAGATTAAAAAATGCAACAGTGAAGGCCCCGAGCAGGTTTTTTATTTTTCTGGCCAGGCTATAGGTACATCAGTTGTAAGTACATATTTCGATTTCGTGGTGTATGGCTAAACGCAGCGCGTTAGTGTGATTCTACGTAGTAGGTTCGCTACGAGTTAGTATTGCTGCAATATACCTACCTGTAGCGTCGTAGCACATAGTTTTCGAATCCTGCGTTTTGTACTTTTCATTTAGATAGATATGCATTGCGTACATACGCATCAATGAATCCAAAATTACCTTTTATTTACCAGATTATAATGAGCTTTTGGTGATAAAGACATATTTTGCTTGGCGCTTGACGATAAGTACAGTTTATTTTGTTACCCGTAGCCAGACAAGGACTAAAATTACCTGTAGCACGTAATATAAAACTGACTGCAAAGTAATGATATTAACTAGTAGCTGCTGATGGTTAGAGTTAAGATATTTTCTTATCTAAAATTATTGAAGAGAATATTCCAAGTTGCAACTAAGAGCCTTTCATGGCGAGATTGAATGGTACTACCTACTAGGTAAAAGCTTTCTTTGAACTGCAGTAGAGATACTTTATTTAATTAGTACCGTCTTTTGAAAGCATCACTTTGCAATGAAATAACATAGGTACATATCACTAAACCTATTCAGCGGTTCCATCGCAATATCTTACTCAACAGGTTAATTAGTTCTCTGAATAAGAACCTCCGTGTTTACATTAAAGTTATTATATTGTGGTGCTTCTGCTTATAAGAAATAGGTAAGCGTTGCCATTTTGCATTGGATTACTAGTACCTAGTAATATTATATAATACCATACCTACTACATATTAAAAAATAATATCCAAAATATTAGAGTATTTTACTATTATAATAGTATGGTATTGCGTTAATATAGCACTCTTATTGCATCGGGGGTTAAAAAATTTTTTTTTCAGGCCCCGAAGAGCATGAAAACCATCACAATCGCCACTTGGTACATGTCTGTAGCGATAGGAAATCTCATTGTGATCCTCGTTGCACAGGCGAAGATATTTGAATCCCGGGTATGTATTCAGTATTGTAGCGTCTTATTTACCTATTCAGTGAGCACTAGTCATTACAGCTTATTAAATCCTGAAACAAAAGGAAAGCACGATGGCAATTGCTGGGCAGGACTTCACACTGAAGGGGAGCGTCGAGCGTTTCACGTAATAGAGGCGTAATACCTACTTATGTTTGAGGGTAACGAACTCAAAGGGTGCCAATTGGACCCTGTTACCTACTAAGTCTCTGCTTTGCGTTCGTCCGTCCATCTGACTGTCAGCGGGCTGTTATTTATAATAAAAATAAAATTATAAATAAAGGCGGTCCCTGCCCCCCATATTATAAGAAACGTGATTTTTTACGTATTCTTAGTTCGGCCGTAAAGCGATCGCAAAAAAAAAACAAAAAGCGTTAATTTCTGCACCAAATGTGATTTCAATATACGTAAATGTTATTAAACATTTGCGTCCATTCCATTGTATCTAGTTAGTGGATAGATAAACTAATTCATTCAGTTGACTGTTTTAATGAAACCTCTCGTGCAGGCAATGGAATTCTTTGTGTACGCTGGCGTTTTGACAGCGGCCATGCTGATATTCTTGCGGATGGCCAACGGTTATTGTCCTAGAACAATGGAGGGCGATGGCTCCTCGACTGAAAGCCGTCCTTTGCTGCACAGACATTCTAGGGTTAGACATATTCATTTACCTATTTCATTATTTGTAAGGGCGCCGTTCTTCATAATATCGTCTTTAGTATTTTTAATTAAAATGATTAACAAAAGGAACACGAAAATTATTAAAAGTTGCTTTAGAGCAGTCAAAGATAGCATGCCATATAGGTAAGTAAAGACGAACTATATACGATACGGTCTGTGCCAGTTTCCGCGTCACACTTTTGCTGTAATCAACAAAGAGGTCTCAGGCTACATGCTCGTATCACAAAAGAAAATATCCGTCCTATATTTAAGCTCTACACATTATTATAACTAGAAGCACAGATTTTGCGTTGAGCTAGGTATATTTCCGATTTTACAGCAGTGATAAAGTACCTACTTCATTAACTTACCTGAATGCGATTCCCGTGAAATCTCATTAGCGTGAAAAACCAATTGAATACGTACAAACTATATTATATTTATGTATTAGGTACCTACCGCATTATTTTTAAACTCGCATATTATTTAGTATTCGCCGAGAATCCGATCGCCCAATTAACCTTGTTAGACCATCGTTCAGCGGGTAGGTAAGTTCAACACAAAATCAACTTTCAGATATTATACACATAAATCAAATTTCCCGATTTCATCAGCAATGTTTAAAGTGTAGGGAACATTGTCCAATAGGAATAGGGGACAGTTTTCACGTAAGTACAATAACTGTCAGCTAATGGGCTAAGGTGTTCCTGGCATTGTTAGTGACAACGATCATGAGTAGGTATAATTTTACAGGTTCTAAACCTAATTGTTTGTAAGTCGTGACATGTATTTACAAGAGCAAAAACCAACTAGGGATTAGGCCGGAAATAAAATGCTGCGTAAAAAACCAGCGTCAAGGAACTAAGTTCGGTTCTGTCGCGCTAGTATTTGCGATTATAATTTGTGTCACTCGTAGATACTTTTAGTTTTGTCAATAGTGTGTTTTCACTCTTATCAGCATCAGCTAACAATAATCAAGTAGATAGGTATGTGAATATGTAAAAGTATAATTTAAATACACGCCACCTGAACTGACTTCAAATAAGTAAATTACATGAAAAATCCATTTCATTTCATTAAAACTTGTCGTTTCCATATGACCTATGCGCTGAATGGGAAGTGAGTTTCAAAAAGTTTTAATTAAAAATTTTCATCAAATTCTATATTCTGAATCATAAGTTGCGATGTTATTGTATGCCATCTAAAATTGCTGTGTAAATTCCTCGAAGTAAACTGTTTATTTGCACTCGTAGTTCGAACGGATTTTAATTGGTAGGAAGGAATTGTGCGCTCTTTGATTCGATGTATACCTACTTGATGCATTGTGTATTTATTCGTATTGTAATGTGGTTTGTATTGTTGTTTGAATGCTGCTGTTTACCTATAAAGTACGATGCTAATACGGTTATATTAAAGGAGAACAAAACTATGTGAAATAGGTAGGCGCTTCAGGCATAGGCTTGCACAGGACTATCGAAGTACAGGCTTAACGTGTTCTCCAAATCTCTACGTTATTGTATTGGATGAGTATTGGAGTATCTACGTGACAACACCTCAGATTAGACAGTACTTACAATTACTTCGTAACACACTGCCAATATTGTGGCTTTGGATTGATACCGGGGGTTTTTTTTTCAAACAACTTTAAGTAGGAGTTCGGTACCCTATTTTTTTATTAAGTATTCTCTGACCTCAAATTAAAAAAAAATGTTTTGATTTAGATGATATCGGTGCACTCGGCCAGTACAAGTACGCAGCCATACAGCTACGTGAGCCGGGAAAGCAGCGCGGCATCATGTTTGGTCCACATGGAGCGAGCGCGAACATCGGCCTGGCCAACCTACGCCGTTGTACACGTCGGTACCCCTAGCACCGCCGACAAGAAGGCTACCACTTTAGCAAAGGACTGAAGTCGCGATCATAATATTATTATCCCTGAACTAATAGGGTTTAATGAGATTAGCACAGCGTAATTATATATTATCTAATCTTACAGTACCTGCAGTGCATCGATGCTCATACAAAT
The DNA here is from genome assembly GCA_964035005.1 of Erebia palarica. Lineage (NCBI taxonomy): Eukaryota > Metazoa > Arthropoda > Insecta > Lepidoptera > Nymphalidae > Erebia > Erebia palarica. Next base: position 31,319,047 of record OZ035986.1, read on the forward strand.
TCCAGTCTACAGGCTCACACCTACCTACACCTACGTACATACGCTTGTTATACCTACACCTACACACATAATTTTATTCTAGTTTATCTGAATTTTCCGGTGAAAGTTCTGCCAGCTTGGAGATAGCCCGTCTTATTTTCCCTGTCACAACGTCGCGTTGCTCTGTCTAGACATGTCTGTCTTTATACCTATCGCTTTAGAGTGTGATGAATTTCCATATTGTGAGTACTTAGTACCAGATTTTATATTATATAAATTTTTTTTTTATTTAGATAGTTGTTTTAATTTTTAATAATGATAATATTATAGTTTAAGGTGATCAGCCTGCTCATTGATGGTAATATTAATTTGAATAAGCATCCTTTACTGATTATATCTATGTGTAATTATGTTTTCAGAATTATAATAAATAGTTAATATTAAAATATCGGGTTGGTGTTTCCATTTTATTCCTAAATACCTATCCATTTTTAATAATATATCATAATTATCTATTCGCATGTTTATCTTAATTAAGTAGGTAGGTACTAATATACCTATGTGACTCAACATTTTTTTTTGTACTTTTTAACGAAATATGTTTAACAAATTTTTCGTTAGATGATTTCAATGTCTGCCTAGTTATACGGAGTACCTTAGTTGAAACGTAATACTTCTGTAGGTTATACTGAAAGTTTTTGGATTCTGATAAATAGGACCAGATTTATATATTTATGACTAGCAGATATGCCTTTATATAAAATAAGTGTTTAAATTCCCACGCGAACTTCCTAATTTTTCTGGATAACCTATAGCCTATGATTTTCAAAATCGGTTCAGTAGATCCCGAGATTAACCCCTACAACGTCACAAACTCACAAACTTTACCTCTTTATACTTAATATTAGTATAGATACATTTATTGATTTTCGGAGTAGGTATATAATATCTTCTAGCTATTTACGCATTTTTGCATTCGTTGGAACCATTGTGTGAAGCAATGGAATAGGTGGCTTGGTGGAGCGCATTCACCGCCGCTTTCGGGCTTTAAAATCGTAAACCTCTAAGCTTATATTTGATTTTCGAAAATAAAAAGAAGTTGCAAGGTGCAAGGTCCGGACTGTGTGGTGGATGCGTCATAATTAAGTTCCACAATTAAGACCTTCAAATACGCATTCGTTATCTAAGCGGAATGTGGAGGCGCGTTATCGTGGTGAAAAGGAGGACGCTGTTCGCAAACTTTTTCTTACACTTCAGATGCACATGCAAAATGTTTTGCACTTGGATTTCAAATGCCTAATACAGTACAAATTTGCTAACATAATTATTTTGTCAATCAGTTGTCGTACGGTATCATTATTGGATTCTGTAACAGTAAGGCGGCGCCACCTTCACCCGGTGGCGGTGTGGCTAGTAGGTATACATTGTAATAGAAACTAAAATTCTACATCAATATATACATTGTATACATTCATATATATGTTCTACATAATGTAGTATATATGAAAAATAAAATAAAAACAAAAACTTAACAGATATAAAATTAGGTTCCAATTTTGGCCACAGGGCCAGATAACTTTGTGGGACTGAAAATCACTGAGCGAAAATTTTCACGACTTAAATTCATTGCAGCAGCGACATATTATATACCTTTTCTAAAGGCCGCCCCATTGAAAAAACAAATGACAGTCTCGCAAATTAAAAAGTTACATTTTTCCACAGAGTTGCTTTTTCGAATCCCTTTACTTGCATAAATATATTATTTTTGATTGTAAGTGTTGCAGTAACTTTCAGTATGCCCCACACGCATAGTAAATGAGATTGTTTCGAAGCGAAATTGATTGCAATATCACACACCCTCAGGATGTCAAACAACATAAGTTAGTTAGGTATTCGTACCAGTAGCAGTTTGCGTAACTGTAATTATATTTATTATAAAGCGTATCTAAGTTAGATGATATCTTCGAGAAGTTCCAAGCATCCGTTTTGTTGATGATTACAGTTATATTATGTACTATTTAGTACTATTAGTTTTAAATAGCTGTCCAATGTCCAAATCGACATCTAAACAACGTCTAAAACATGATTGACGATGATGATGATGATAACAGTGGTTAAAAACATTTTGAAAAACAAATAAACCGTTTGATAATCAACGAACGCGGAGATTTAAGGCTACAACTCACCAATATTGAACCGGATTTAGCTAGATTGGTAGAAAGTCGCCAAGTTCAACCATCACACTGAATTTTTATCCTTACTTTGCGATTTTAATGTTTAAAAAAAAGTTACCTATTTAAGTATTTTTATGTAATTGATGTTATGTAATAAAATTACACTTGATATTTTACTGAATTTTATGTCTATTTATTTTGTTAAATTTTGATCAGAAAGTTTTTAAATTGGTAATTATTTTGTATCAATAGGAAAAAACTATAGATAGAATTTTGAAAGTAATTTGGCTATGGGGGTCTGAGGTATCAGTTGATTTTGGAAAAGGGGTCTCATGCCCAAAATAGCTTGGGAATCCCTGGTCTAACCAATAAATCTTAGTACCTAAGCGTTTTACTAATAACCAGTGATCAAAATGACTAAACCGATTACAAAGGGACTTGCAAAAACAGATAGCCTAGGAAATTCCCGTCTAAATGCCATGCCAACTTGAATTCGCAGGCAAAATAATTCTAGATTTTTAATTTGGGGAAACAAATGGGTTCTAACAGAATTTTTTGAAAAACAGAGATCCACGCGAAATGTCGTAGGCAAAGAAAATAGGAATGGATCTCTCTAAATAAAATAGTTTAAGTTTATTATAAAAAATATATATATAAAATTCAGTTTTCATTGTAAGTAGGTTCATTAGGATTTTACCATTGAAAATGGTTATCAGATGCCAATCGCCTGAGACGTTTTTTGAAATTTTGAAAATCGGTTAATAAATTGTGACCTGTATTTTTAGGTCCCTTTAGATTTGGGATTGTAGAACGGGTATTTCCGTATATAAAAAGTGATGTAGCTTCTATTATTATTATTGACCGATCGTCATGGTAATGGTGTTAAAAGATGCGGATGCAGGCGAGAAGTGCTTTCGAGTTCGAATTTGTTTGGAATTTCGATTAATGTAGTTAAGGGAAGGTATGGGCGAGTTTTGGGAAGTAAAATTACACAACAACATTACTCGCCAGACTCAATAAAAAAAATCTTATTATTGAACTTGTAAAGTGTTATTCAAAATAAAATAATTTTTTTATCGTAAATTTTTGTGTTCATTTTCAATGCTCCGATTCTTGCGAGGACTGTGAAATCTGTGAATGTTTTTAAATACAACGATGATTTATCTAAGATGTTGACCGCGATTGTTAATAATAGTATTCTGCGGAAAATATTTAGTTAACCCGAAATAAAACCCACTGTTATTGACCATCACCATCGCGTTTTATATTTAATGACATTCAAAAAGTGTATAGTGTACCATGAGTTTATATATATGTCACCGTAAGTAAAAACCGTCGGTTGTACATACTGACAAACAGATTATAACATTAGTGTGGATTACGATCAAGACCATATAGAGTTAGGTGTGTCATTCTGACTTAATAATTTAAGTATCTAAGTACATAATATAAATCAGATATTAGCTTACTCATTATGTTCAAGATATTCTTATGTAAGTATAAGTATTAGTAGACATCATTCAACTATCGATCGGTCAGACTTATTATATTTACATTGCATGCGAAGTTTGACCTAACTACACTTAGTACGGGTGGCCAATTATAGCCGTAAGTAAAGATAGTATTCATATGTGGAGACCTAATAATAGTCTCCTTTGAATGTGTTCTACTACTGACTTTTACGTAACTACTTTTACGTAACAACGTAACTACTGTTTTTTATACGACTGCCTGAAAAAAGGAGGATATTGTTTTCAGGGTTCATATGTATGTATTTACGTATGTATGTATGTGAGTTTGTATATTCCACCATAACTTCTATACGCCTGAACCGATATTTATAAAACAATATTTTAAATATTACATTATTTAGATATAGGTAATATCTAAATAATGTTGTTATTTATTGACGGTATACTTGGTAGTTGGTGGTATTTAAATAATGTACCTATCTAATTAAAGTATACACCTGGCACAGTGATCTTAAAAGTACCTCAAGTTCGATCCCCGGTAGGGTCAATTAATGAGTTTATAATTTGACCGTGGCTAGTTACCAATCAACCAGAAAAGACATGCTGGCAAGCGATATAGCGTTAAAATATATATATATATATATATACCTATATACCTAACCTATGCCCTTGGTTGGTTAGGACCAAGGGTAATGCAATTGCTATACCGCAGCTTTTATTGTAGCATAGAACACATTTTTGCAGTGTTATGCACTTCAAAGTGCCTTAGCGAAGAATTGTGGTCAAGTCCGACTGACGAGGAATCGAGTGAGCCTCTATTTGAAGTCACAGGTTACCCATTGACTGGTGATATACCTCTGCTTAACCGAAAGGTACTTATCTATAATACGAATAAAGGCTTTTACTTTAAGTATAATAAATTCCGACATCCATGGCTGGATGTCACCTGAACTCTGAAGGCGCGTGTTTTATGTGTAAAATAATAAAATTTAGAGGTCTATGCTTAAAAAAATTAAACAAAAATGGCACCATCGCACGATGGTAGGTATTATGTCGTAAAATGACTCTATATGACAACATTAATTGACTTCTCCTGCGAGTTGCGACTCGTAAGTACCATCTTAGACTGCATCGTCACTTACCACCACGTAAGATTGCAGTCAAGGGCTAACTTGCAGAAGAGTAATAAAAATCCATGTGCGAGTCAGACTCGCGCACGAAGGGTTCCGTACCACCACACAATATAAATTATTTTAGTTAATAATAAGAAAGATGTCATAACATCACGTAATCAGCTGTGAAATAACTTACATAGTTATGGCGCTAAACTGGTAGCGCCTAACAAACAATTCGACACCCTTTGAGTATGGAATAAACGATTTTCAGATTTTTCCTTGTATTTGTGCTGTGATACCTTGCTTCTAGGTCAACGGGAAGTACCCTATAGGTTTTGATTTATTGGTATCTTTTGATTGCGTTGACTTCGAAGCTTAATTTTTTCAAACAGCTCCAAGAGACCGTAGACCTTAGTATTTAATATTAATTTCAAATTGATACGAGACAGACAACGAAATGATCCTTATTATTGTTGTTTTTATGACGACTGGGCTGGTCAGTCATTACATAAGTAACTTATTAACAATACATAATAATACAATAAATAATAAAATAGATACTTTTTAACAAAAAAAATATGTTAACTTACTCTTAAATTTTGATAATATCTTACTCATATAAAATAAAACGTTTCATATAAGAACTCCACCACCACCACTACCGCCCATTAATGTCCCACAGCTGGGCACAGACCTCCACTCTCATACGCGAGAGAGAATTAGAGCTTAGAGCTACCACGCTGCTCAAATGCGGTTTTGCTGATAATATCTTACTTATATAAAATAAAACGTTTCATATAAGTCCTCCACCACCACCACTACAGCCCATTAACGTCCCACTGCTGGCCACAGGCCTCTCTCACAGGAGAAAGATAATTAGAGCTTAGAGCTACCACGCTGCTCCAATGCGGCTTTGCGGGCTTTAACGACTACTATCATGTTAGTGATAATAACTGGTACCGACAGCTTATCGTGCTCTCCGTGGCACGGGGTGAAACACCACCAACTCCGGGCTAGTACAACGTACTACATTACCTATTCTGTGCTAGTAATGAGAATTTCTAGTCAGAAAAAGTCAATATTTAATTTATAATATCATTCACTTCAATTTAAATGTAAAACGAATAAAACTTTCCGACTTCATAATTTACAAACCAGTGAGCCGTACTAAGTAGGAATTTACCTATTTGTAATTTGCATACAAGTGAAGGCAAGTGCTTTACGCTTCATCGGAGATTGGAAATTTTCGTATTTTATTCTAATAACTCTATAATCTAATCGAAGAATGTTATAGACTTCAGGAAAATGATTTTTTACCCATGTTTTTTACCTTTTATCACGAGAGGGACTTTGTGTAAAATAAATAAAGCAAGTGCTTGTCAGAACACGCATACTTATATATTAATATTATTAACCAGATATACAGATAAGATTTGACGTGATCTTACTTATGGAGGTAGTAGGTAATTATGGCAAATTTCATGTTAGGGTTTCATACACCGATTTTTAGGGTTCCATAGTCAGCAAGAAACCCTTAAAGACTAATTGCCATACCCGTCCGTCCATCTGTTCGTCTGCGGCTTAGCTCACTGGCCATTCGCACTAGAAAGCCGTGATTTGGGGTGGATATACCTAAATATTATTAATCAATATTTTTTTGAGTACCCCACTACATATAATATAATTTTTTTTCTATTCTATCCATAGGATAGAATGGAAAAAAATCACTGCTACCTTAAAATTAAATAAAAATTGTGAGGGTAGGCTAATAATTTATAGGTAGAATGTCATTTATTATGTCATCAAGAATAAATCAGTGCATGCCTAACGCCCGTGTTTGATTAACACTTTACATGGTGCAGTCGGTATTTTAAATAAAATAATAATTAAGTGGTTTTTAAGCAGTTGAAATATTGTATAATGGAAAGTGTATTATCACCGCCGTCTGCGTTTTCTTTCGATAAAAATGCATCGGATGCCTGGAGCCTTAATGAGAGATGGGTGAAATGGAAACGAAGTTATGAAAATGGGTGTCATTGGATAGGACGTTCAAAAATATTGTGGCTGTGGGGAAATTTTCGATTAAGGGATCCGATTGCGAAATTAGCTTTTTTAGTTAACTTTACATTGTATTCTTTCATGTGTGCAATAAAGTATACTTCTATCTATCTATCTTTCTTTACCAAGAGCGATATAAATAAATAGGCTTGAAATAAATAGTTAATCTATTTTCTGTCAGATATTCAGAGGCGCTCGCGTAAATATAAGAGAACATCCTTACGTTGTGAGCATACGAAGGAACGTTGGACATTATTTGACTGGAACTCTGATAACAAAGAACTTAGTCTTAACTGTGGCACATCCTATTAAAGAGTAAGTTCATCGGATCGTCTTTATTATTTAGATATAATATATCACTATAATTTTTACATTCATGACCTAGTGGCTGGCTTAGAAAAATATTCAGTACCACCACCAAGGTGCGTGGTCCTGAGGCAAGGCGGCAAGCTCGACAGAGTTCCCGAGGGGGTTTTAGTGGGTAGATAATAATTAAATTGTATTAGACATTAGTTTAAATCCTACATTTAAACCAATCTCCTCCCCAAAAAAGGGTATCATACGAATATTTTCCCCCGTTAAATAAAAAGGTGGAACGTGACTACGGTATTCCTATTCCGTGTTTTGAATTTTTCCGTGTCTTAGAGCAATTTAGATACCTCATTTATCAAAATCGGTTCAGGCGCATAGAAGTTATGGTGGAATATACAAACTCACATACATACATACATACATACATATATACATGAACGCTGAAAACAATACTCCTTTTTTCAGGCAGTCGTATAAAAAATATTCAGATCCGAAAATACTAGGCCAGTGGCTTTAGGCATATGGCCAAACAATGAGGCAGTTAATCATTAGTAGTACAGTTAATAATAATTATTATATCACTCCAGTGTGCCGATCCAGGAGTTGAGAGTGGTCGTAGGAGAGACCTACTCTGAGCGTGGCACATCGCTTCTGACTGTCATTATCATATTGATACATGAAGACTTTGATCCGTTTACCTTAGTCGCCGATATCTGTATGTTGAGAGTTTTCGAAGACATAATTTACAGGTGAATCAATTATATATGTCACCGTAAAATTGCAAAAACCGTTAGATTGTATTTTACCTAGCGAAATTGTAAACTGTCGACAGATTATCAATTTAACGCAGATTAATTTTAGACTATATCCAGTGAGAGCGTACTATTTAATTGTTATTAAGATTTCTAATAAATTATTTTAAGATTTTTTAAAGAATACTATAAGCTGTGTACATATGTATGTATGTGTATGTATATTCTTTATTGTACACCACAAAATATAAAAAAACAGATAACAAACATGAAAACTTAAAACGTAGGTAAAATAAGGCGGTCTTATCGCTAACCAGCGATCTCTTCCAGACAACCTTATCGATACGGAGACAATGAACAAGTGGATAGTGGGAGGTGGTGCATAAAAATAAACTTAAATACTAATAGATACATAAACTAAACAATATCATAAAATTATAACGTATTAATACACTAATATATATAAAAACAAATAAAATAGACATACGTAAGACTAAATACATAACTAAATACACATATAAAGATTGGACAAATTAAACATGTCGCTATTGATGATTACAGAGAGACATGTAATGATTTTTCACGTCAATTTTAAACTTATTAAGAGTTTTAGCTCGATGTATTCATAATCATTACATACATAATCATTATTATAATTTTTTTCTAGTTTAGTTATACTCTTATATCATAAAGTCATAAGTTTAATTTATTATTCACAATTTACTAGTATTTACAAAACCTATTTTTGATTTAGTTTTCTCTAAAGATTTTCCTTTTACACCAACATAAGTTATTATCATACTTTGCCAAAAATATAAAGGCTATGTCATTGACGTTCGCATCGAAAGGCGGTCACTGAAAATCAGCGTTGGGACCCCTGGCACCTCAGACGCCAGTCCAGACGGCATCATCAGTTTTAAGTCTGAGAGGCCTGTGTGCATTAGCATACGCACATCGAGATTATCTCGCGACGAGAGAGAGAGATGTTGTCGTTGCCGGCAAATTTTTCATTTACCCTGACATGCTCAAAGTGCGGTTTATTACAAGAAAAAAATTGTCGACATGTAAAGCTTCATAGAGAAAAATACCACAGATAAACAATATTACCTTTATCTCTACTTTTCACGTAACGAGACAAGTAACCATGTTAGCTTCGGTAGACTGAGAGAGATAACGGGTAGACATAATTTTACTGGTAGTACGCATGCTAGCCATACAGGAGTCCCAATACAAGCTGAGTGACTCACCTGTTGGTAGCATTACACTGCTGTACAAACTTACATTTTATAATATGTATGTAACTCATTTTTAATTTTGATTTATTTTGTGCATCTGTTTTTATTGCTGCCAATAAAGATTTTTCTATTCTATTCTATGTCGAACCCTAACCTAACCTATACAAGAAAGAGACAAGAAAACGTAAATACAATGAATATTTCAAAAATTTACACTCAGAACATTGAACGGTTCACAATCTGTGGACAGTTTACAATTTCGCTAGTTAGATTACAATCTAACGGTTTTTGTAATCTTACGGTAAGTACTAGCTGATGCCCGCAAATTCGTCCGCGTGGTTTAAGTTTTTTTATTCTCATTGGAACTCCTTAATTTTCCGGGATAAATAGTAGCCTATGTCACTCTCCAGGTCTTCAACTATACCAGACCCATGGCAAAAATCACGTCGATCCGTATCTCCGTTGTGGCGTGATTGAAAGACAAACCAACAAACAAACGCACTTTCGCATGTAACTTATTAGTATGATATATAGGTAAAATATTTACAAGATAGCATACCAGAAAAATAACAGTACTTACTTATGAATGCTCAAACGTGCTCAAACTTTTCTCAAGTTTTACTAAGAATTTGAATAATCAGATGAATCTCAAATCTCAAAATAGCTAAGAATCTTGGAGAACAGTATAACTAAACTTGATCTGAGCTAAGAGTAATCTCAGATAAATTCGCCGAATAAACAAGAGCATTTAAATCGGTCTATTTTGTAGGTTCTGTGCAAATAAAATTGTAAGCCGACGAAACCAACGACATTTTCCAAAATTAATGATTAGTTTTTGCAATTATCTAACCGATGAATCGACACACGTATTACGTACAATGCTAAACTTAGAAAATCTATACTATGTTTATCTTATTATAAATGCGAAAGTGCATCTGTTTGTCTGTCTATCTGTCTGTCTGTCTGCTACGTTTTCACGGCCGATCTGTTCAACCGATTTTAATATAATTTGGTACAGGGATAGGTTGTATCCCGGGAAAGGACATAGGCTACTTTTTATCCCGGAAAATTAAATAATCCCCGCGGCAATCAAAAAACTTAATCTACGCGGCCGTAGTCGTGTGCATCATCTAGTAATATACTATATAGCAGGGATGGCGAACTAATGGCACGCGTGCTATTAATGGCACGCGACACAATATTTTGGGCACGTCACTGGTCACAAAAATCATTATGTGCTAATTAAAAAAATTGTGAAGTAAGTATTATAATATGGCGACCGAACGTAACTCATAAAGTTATTTGTCATCTAATCTGCAACAACTGAAGCTGAAGTTACACTAATTTTACTTTAATTTAAATTATAATAAGTAAGCGTATAATTGAGACATTGCAAAATGAATTTTTTTACAAGTCAAAATTATTTGATGGTACGGCTATGACTTCATTAAACATTTCTTTGGAAAAAATGGCACGTTGATGCATAAAGGTTCGCCTACCCTGCTATATAGTATCTAGTAATATACTTGATTACCATTATTGCATGAAGGTAGGTAATATTCATCCATCATCTTTCCGTATTGTAGTAAAAGTAAACTTTATGTAGGTATATCTAGAAAAATGCGACCGTTATTACCTCAGTGTAATGTATTTTATTATAAAACGTTATTATAATGAAGATCAATTTGAAAATTAATTATTCTAGCGTGCACTAGTTGCCCCTATTGACTATCGGAATATCTAAGCTTGTTACCGTAGCTGCGGAGACGCCGCGCGCCGCAGATGTTGGTTTGTACCAGGGATGTTACGGAGCTTCGACTCCGATTCCGTTAAGTCGGAATTTCCAATTATTATTACACCTTCGGTTACGATTTCGGCTCCGAAACTTTTAAATCTTCGTTCTTCTTGTTTTTTACGGACTGTCGTAACCGTCGACGCAGGCCACCGTCGCTATTTGCTATGCTTCGACCTCCGATTAAAACTTCCGATTTAAAAGTTAGACCATCCGTATGAACCAGTGTTCATACCCGTCGTGTTGGGAGTCCCCCGCCACCACCGCCTTCCGCTACGTGTTTTTATTTGTTCTTAAATGAAAAATAAGACCACTTTCTCTCTTAAGACCACTACTGACTCTGCCTCTGACTCCGCGGTCCCGACTCCGAATCAAATTTAAAAACTCCGACTCCGACTTCGATTCCGATAAATTTACCTCCGTTACATTACATCCCTGGTTTGTACGCTGTAGCGACTAGCAATATTATGTAAATATTAAGAATTTTATATTAGAAATTGTGTATTAACTTGGCTGTACGCTTATTAGACACTTTTACAATATATTTTATTATTTTCAATGTACTCAATGTGTATTAATAGGTACTTTCTACACAATTATTTTATGCATTTATTTTGCGGCTAACAACGAAAAAATAATGGCAGTAGGGACTGCCGATAGAAGTTAAAACTATTTTTTTTTAATTCCTTCACCAACCTTTAAATTTTTTATAAACCTTAACACTAAGGCATTCAAGTTTAATTTCGAATGGAGTATATTTATATGTTCGCACGCATGTCGCTGTTTTCACCCCCTACCAAAAAGTGCTCAACGCGCCTAAAGAAGTTTTCACTTCAAAAAAAATACGCGCCGAATTGAGAACCTCCTCCTTTTTTGGAAGTCGGTTAAAAACCAAATAATATCATTACCATCGTGGAAAGAAACGTAGCTGAAATCCATACTAATATTACAAATGCGAAAGTGTGTCTATCTATCTGTCTGTCTGTCTGCTACGCTTTAACAACCTATATTTTTCACCGATTTTGATGAAATTTGGTACAGCCATATGTTGTGTTCCTGAGTCAGACATATGCTAAATTTAAAAGATAATTAAAGAGTTCTCGGGGGAATCAAAATACCTTAAACACGCGGACAAAGTCGCGGGTATCATCTAGTCTAGTTATTTATAAAACAAAAATACCAATGACAAAATGGATTTTATTTGTGTATTTCAGGTCTTCTGTAAAAAGCATTTCACTGGCTATGCCTCAAATGACACTCTCTGGTACAGCCTTTGTTACGGGCTGGGGTCGATGCGATTTCACGGTAGATATATTGATTTACCGGTAGGTGTACTACTAAAATCCTACATCAATGGTGTACTATGATTTGGAATCGTAGTGAACGAAATGATAACAATTAGAAGAAATGAAATTGGGTCACAAATATTGGATAGAATCAGGCGTTAATTTGCAGAAGTCCATCATAATGAAGGAACCAGAAATTTAATTCGCTATAATCCACGACAATAGTAAAATCTATGTGGTATAGTGGTTCTTACCACACCACAGAAATCCCCCAAAAACTACCCTTAAAGTACGTTTCACTCCGATACCGGAGCATCTTCAGGAGATGTTGCCTCCACAATGCACAATTGTGAAGTCACAAATACTTTTATTTAATTGCTTTACATAAAGGTAAACGTTATATTTTACTCCTACTTGCTCTGCGAAATTGCCTCATTGTTTATAAAACAATACGTAGGTAGATTGGCTCTTTTCAATCCTCTGATACTGACCCTGCCGGGATCAGGTTGGGAATCGAACCTGGGACCTCCCACTTGTGGTCTTACCAGAGCGCTCACTTTGCCAGGTAGGTCGTCATAAGCCGTAAGTATATTAGTTAAAGCAGCATTATAGTTGCGCATTTTTCAGGGAAATGAACTGTGCTTGCCGAGAACCTCTAAGTACTATCCAGATGAAATAATTGATCCGATGTTGAGAAGCATTTCTGTCACTATCACTTCGCAGAACCATTATTGCGAGGGATACAAACTAGTAAGGTTTTACTTTTTTTTTCATCCACTACAAGTTAGCCCTTGACTGCGACCTCACCTGATGGAAGTGATGGACTGAAGTGGAGTCTAAGATGGTAGCGGGCTAACTGTTAGGGGCATGGCAGTTATATTAAACCCATACCCCTATTTGGTTCTACACGGCATCGTACCGGAACGCGTAATCGCTTGGCGGCACGTCTTTGCCGGCAGGGTGTCTAGCCACTAGCCACGGCCAAAGCCTCCCACCAGTCCAGACCAGGGAAAATTCTAAAATTATAAATTCCCAAATTGACCCTGTCGGGGATCGAACCCGGGACCTCCGCACGTTAAAACAACAGCGCTACACACTGCGCCTCCGGGTCGTCAATTCTTGTTCAACTACCCTATTTTAATTTTTAAAAAAAATTGTCTCATATTTAAAATTTTATTCATGTAAGACGACAGCTTGCGTCTCTTATAATATATTAGCTGTTGCCCACGTGGAAAAGATTTTTCAATTATCGCGGGAACTCCGTAATTTTCCGGGGGAAAAAGTAGTCACCCTCCAGGATCTCGACTAGACTCATGCAAATATCACGTCAATCCGTTGCTCTTTTGATTGAAGGACAAACCAACAAACAAACACACTCGCGTTTATAATATTAGGTAATTTTAAGTATTATTCTGGACTCTAGTCTCTATTACCAATTTGGAAAGCACTGTTCACTGTTCTTTTTTTTTAATTCATTGCCGCCCGCGAGGAGGGAATGTAGGAGCTTTCCATCTGCAGTTTGGATACAGAGTGCCTTTTTCCGAATATGACTTGAAAAGATTATATTAATAATAATTATACTTATTTTCTTTGTTAGCATGAAACAAAAATAGGCGAAGGCATGATGTGCGTTGGAGGTGCTCGTGAGGAGAACCCAGCGTACCCCTGTCTGGCTGTGCCCGGCGCTCCCCTCGTGCTTAACGCCAAGTTAGTCGGGGTCTTGTCGTGGGGCTTCGGCTGCGGCTTTCTTCACGACTTACCACTTATCTACACCAGCACGCAGCATTATACACGGTATATCCTGGCAGGGTCGCCATGAGGGGAAGTCGGATGTTATGGAAAACGATCGTTCATAGCTCAATACCTCTTATTAATAATCCGCTTACAATTTAAGAGATACATTTTATATACTAGTTTTACCTACGTCATAGTCACTACACCTCAGAGGTATTGTGTACACAGTCTTCTTTGGTCAATCGTCAACCTGGATAGAGGTGGTCCGAAGTTCCAAGCTCGTACCTACGTTCATATTTCGTACTTTTACCTAGACTTCTTAAATAATTAACAGATTTAAGTGCGTGCAGCCAATTAGGGGTATGGGCTTAATATAACTTCTTGAGATCGCAATCAAGAACTTAACTTGTAGTAAAGTATAGCGAATTAGTTATGGTACATATTACATGTTTTAAATAGATTAGGTTTTAGCGTACCTAATGCTATGTACCTATCTATATATTTCAGTTGGATCACTCGTAACATTGTAGTCCTTGGGAGATTAACGAAGAGTGATTTTACTCAATTATTTGAAGCCACAAAATCGTACGTGATTCTCGGCTGGATGTCGAGGACCGGGGTTTCGATGCCAGAGCCGCATGGTCATGCCAACGTGTATAAGGAGCTTCAACTTATGGAGTTTGATGAACAGCTTGTAAAGTTGAAAGGGACCCCCTATGATATCAGAGACTACATTGACGAATCAGGGCTTCACGATAAAAAAGTTCAACTGTATGAAGAAATTAAGAAAATACTCATAGAAAATCTTACCAAGGCAGAAAATATTGAAAAACATTCTAAATTAAAATTGATGTTTATAGCGAAACCATTCCTCAGCAATAAGTCGTTATTGGATATAAGTACCACCAATGATGATAGTGAAGATTCTGATGATGATTAATATTTTCAAATTAAAATGGTTGGAGTAAGACGTATGTAGATCAATATGAATATGCTTATGTATATATTTTAGGAAATTAAAAGACATAATATAAATTTCATACTTTTATTTGGTAATTCCTTGGTATTATCTACGGTACAATCGTCGTCAGTGTTCATCTACTTAATTTTATTAATATTAATATGCCATTACTTATAGATTGAATTCTTGTGAATTTGCTACGGTGTTTCAACAATGAAACATGTCTACTACGAATTATATTAGTGCATAGCTCCAGGATAAATAAATATGACACATTATACTGACTACATAGTGTTTATTACCATTACAATATTTAGTGATAATATGATAGACGTTGCCCGCGAACATATGCGCGTTGAAGTACCTACCTCATACTAATCCATATTTTCACAAATTGTGTGCCAAAGTTAGTCGGTTCAGTGGTTGAAACGCAAAAGGTAACAATTGGTTCGATTGAAAGACACTTTCGCATTAATAATAATACAAATACATAATACTTATATATGTTTGAAATCGCAATATTTCTAAAACAATGAAAGAGTTCCTTAACTAGGCAAAATTACATAACAAAACTTAATGTCAAAACTAAACTAAATATAATGAACTAACTAATTAAATGTTATAATTTAAAAATTATCTCACTATGAAATTATTTTATGTACATGATATTTATGCAAATAAATATTTGAAATAAAGGAAAAGAATTATGAAAATGACAGAACCTTCATATTACTCCCCAATAAAGAAACATACCGAAATAATAAAAATTTAAGTACTTACGTGTCGCTCGCATTATATGCATATTATGTATATATTAAACAACGCGAATTTTATATTATAGAAATTCTGTCCGTCGTTTAACGTAATATTAATGTAATGTAATAAATAAAAGAAACTACCTAATTAATTTTAAGTAATAAAAAGGTGAGTAGTGAAAATTTTGTCTGTATGTAAAAAAACTTACAAGAAGCAAGTTGCAATCGTAGCAAGCATTTAAAAATCAAAGTTAGAAACATTAGCAGAACAAGATTAATATATGTATTTTACGAGTAACTATACGATCTCTACTAACATCCAGAAACGTTAAATATAAGTACGATTTGATTGCTTACTAGTTTATCTTTGGTATGATTACTGATAAAAGTTTGCACAAAGTGCATCTACATTATTTTAATAGTTACATTGAATTAATGACTTTTCTATTATATATTTAACTTAAGCGCATCCAGGTCGACGGTGCAAACGCATTTCGCTTGAAGCCACCGCGATCCATTCGTTCCTGGCAGAGTCAAACCAAGTTAGTCCCAAGGTGTACTTACCATTGATATTTACATGTTGGCAATGGGAGTACCACCATCCACCTTCATAGTTGCCAGCACAGTGAGTATTCGAAGTATCTCTATCACGATCAATAGCCGAAAACTGCATGTGATTTTGGTATTCAAAAGCATCACTTGCATTTCCACTAAATCCACTCAGTTCTAGAATATATCCTTTATCAGCGCTACCTACGTAGAAGCGATCGTATTCGGCAAACCAAACGCTTCCATAAATATCAATCATATCAATTCTCATAGATGAGCAGTTGGCAGAGGTAAGTTGATGCATGGGTTCTAAGCCCAGCCAAAATTCAGAAGCGACATTACCGAAACCGTGAACGTATTCGGAAAAATGTCTATTAAACTCAACTGAACCATTAAAACGACGTTGAAGAAGGGTAGTTCCATTATTGCACCATGTTTCGACGGGTGTTATTCCTGGATGAATTAGAAAAGGCCCCGCGGGTGCCGCGATTTCCGAGCAGTCCTTAGGAAGTTGACTCACAAGATCTTCGTATTCTTTTTCTACACGCTGCAATTCCTTAACTTCGCCCATAAGCTCCGGTAAAGGCATCTCTACGGTATTGTTTACCAAATTGGACTTATTAGCTTCGCTCTGTAACAATAAAAAAAAAAATTGCAACTGTTGATTTAGCCTTGACTTGATCAGCCTTGGAATTTCATTACCATTAGCTAATAGAATTTAAGGCCCGGACTCCATCAGAGCGGAGATGTGCGGAGATGTCTGAAGCAGAGACGAGAAGAGATGTTTTTCAGCTAGGCTGTATCCACCGAAGCTGTGTGGAGATGCCTACTGACTAGACTGGAGCGGAGATGTGTACTGGCTAGAGCGGAGATGTATGCTGGCTAGAACGGGACTGAGCTGAGTGCGGTGAGCGTTGGATGTTGAGATGAACGCGGCGCCGCTCACATCTCCTTTCGTCTCCGCTGCATGCCGCCGCCAGCTTGCGAGCCACAGCTCACATCCCCGCATCGATCGCGCCATACAAATATGATACATCTTCGCTCAGTGGTATCCACTGAAGCTGAGAAGAGACGAGATGTGGGAATAACGAAATTCTATTGGTTGTTTAAATCACATCTCCTCTCCTCTCGTCTCCTCTCCGCTTTGGTCGAGTCCGGGCCTAAAAGAGTGACCCTTATTTACAATCGATTCCTTTTAATATGCATATAGTACAGTGTTTTCACGAATTTCACTACATATTATTAATTAATTTGTTGTAACTTGTAAGTATATTGATAAACTTAGTCGTTTCATTAGTTAAGTCGTTTCATTAGAACAAAGTAAAATAATGACAAACGTTTGAAATAATATTTTACTTGCCTTGAGAATGTGGTCGCTAAGTCGGTAGTAGTGCTGCTTGGACCTGGTTTCCAGTTCGCATACAGTGTCATTCATCTTCTTAATTACTAAACGGTCCATTTCAGCGCGGTCGATAGTGTTACTAACGCTCACGGCGATAGCCTTCACCGATTGACGTAAATGCTCCTGATCTTCTTTCAAGTAAGATGATTGAGCGTTGAGCTGCAAGAGACAAAGGTAATTAATTAGTAGGTTATTATTGAATAATATATTACTTAAATATCGTGCCACTACAATATATCACCTATTGACATACTTTATTACACTGTAAATGTTGTTTGCAGTTGTACTTATAATATTTACCTGTGCAAAACTGACATCCAGTTTTGAGATTTCCTTTCTGAATTCTGGAATAGTTTTATCGGCCTTGTTCTCAATGCTTTCGATATCTTCGCGCAGCTCTAGCACCGAGGCGTGTACTTTATCGAAGTCAGAAATTTTCTGGGACGTATTATGAAGTTCATTACGCAAGGACTTAGTTTGCAGTTCAAGTAGGTCTACTTTTGCTGAAATAAGATTCCAGTTAGGTTCTTCAACGCGGTCGAGTCGCCTTTGTACGTCTAGTAATTGCGTCTGTAGATTTTGCTGATACTCGTCAAGTTGATCTTGGCTGCGCGCCAGGCGGGATATCTGTGCGTGTACCATTTTATTATGGCGCAACTTGTGATTGCGCACCCGGTTATGATCTCCTGCTTGGATCTCATTTGATTCCAGAACTTCATTGTAACTCTTCATGTTGATATTTTCGAGTTTATTGGTCTTAATCTGAAACAAAAAGTATAATTGTAAATCCATTTATTTATTTACAAGAATGTATTCTGTAACGTATTATGTATTACATTTATTTATTCAAATGGAAATCAGGAAATTGTTCCACTTAAATTGCAATTTTTATTATTTTGTGTAACATTCCTCAATCCCAGTTGATCTCTATTTGTACTTGAGAGTTTACGTTGAACGTGAATTAACACAATGGTCGACCGGCTTAAGCGATTGAATTGTTAAGTATGTGATTAAACTATTTGCTATTAAGAACAGCAGAGGTAGTTCCTAATAGGTTCAACGAATATACTAAAAAAATAAGCTCTAAGAATTCTTTAGGATTTTGTGTCGTATTGAAATTGTTATCCCATGCAGCATTTACATATAATAATTAATTATCTACATTGCAACGCAGCACGTGAGACGATCGGCAGTCGCATAGTCGTTGACATTGCAAAGATGCTACCTAGTAGGTACGTCTATTTGCGTAGCAATAGGCAAGTCGGTTAAAGTTTCTTACACAAAAATAAAACATATGTAGTTGATTTTTTGTAAACGGGTTTTCTCTACTCCGCGAACAAAAGGAGCCTATGCCAATTTCAAAAATACAAATGCAAAGATGTGACTTTCACCAAGATTGGTCGAGCGGCTTAACCTTGAATAGTGAATAGAAACAATAGATACCTGCTGTAATTGCAAGCCGAAATACAGAATAAAATAAAGTCATTGGTCGCAGTGAGTTCCACCACGTCGTCGGGACCGTATCCGTTCCTATTGTTCCGTATTGATCAAAATAAAAGTACCTATATTCTCGTTCAATTTAACCTGGTACCACGGAAGCCGGACCTGTTTTTACCGGCCCAGCTATACTTTTGTCTAGAGGTAAGTATTATACCGAACGGCAGATGCAACCAATTTTAATGATGATTATAGATGTATGAATGAAACCCATTATTGATATCCTTACTCGTAATTATTACTTTTTATAAATCAATATGACATTAATTGACACAGTGTAAAACTTCTACTTAGGTACTATGAATAAATGTTGTGTACACGCTCGTTAACCGCGAAATAAAAACAAAAGGATCTATAGCCAATCTTATTATTTATAATGTTACTAGCGGACCCGACAGACGTTGTCCTGCATGATATATATTGTGACGTTGTCCAGCATGATACCGACTGCAGCGCCATCTGCCGGGCTGATTTGTGAGTCTAAACCATCCAGGGCTCCATTCAAATGCATACAAAAAAATTCATTCAAATCGGTCCAGCCGTTTAGGAGGAGTTTAGTAATATACACACGTACAGTAGAATTATATATATATAAAAGATGTTATTACTAACGGATGTGGATTGAGATTTTACGGTTCCCGCGCTAACTCTCAAATTCTCTGGGATAAAAAGTAGCCTATGTGTTCAATCTTAGGTATTCCAGACTATAATCGCCATGCCATGGGCCAAATGTTGTCCAGATTCGTTCAGCGGTTCTGGCATGATTGAGTAACAAACAACCATCCATCCATCTATCCAAACTTTCGCATTTATAATATTAATATAGCCAGTTATGTGGCGGGAAAAGGTAGATGTTTCCCCGCAGTTTATTAAGCCTTCTTTGGAAAGAAGTGGCTCAATTTTGCACAGATATTCCGCGTGCCTCTTTATCTTGAGAATACAGACGGTATTGTCGGCATTCCGCGCGGTCATACCTTGTTCTGTTATTAAGTTATCTTAGTAATAAGTTTTATTGTAAAAATTTCTGTTATTCACGACTCAGTTTAAAATTTATTTAATTTAACATAACTTTGAGTCTATTCCGCGTTTAAAAAAACAAGTTAATCCATGGTGGTGTTTCACTTTCTTATAAACGTAGGTAAGTATTTTTAAGCTTAATCATACTATGAAGTAAGGTTACTGATGTATATCATACTAAAATTGAATGCATGATATATTAATGTTTGAAATTGTTTAATCATATTATGCACTTAACGTGATATAGATATCATATATCTCCAATATTTTACGAATAAGATTCTCGAATCAGTGGGATAATAAAGCTGTCATAGTAATTGAAGGTGAATTGAATGCACTTCACTGTTCAGCTGCTGCTTGTTGGAATAACATCCCATCGCCTATTCGGGTATGCTGTTCTAAGAAAGCAATCAAAGTTTTAATCAAAAATTAAAACAGTTCATTCTAGTAAAACAAAGGGAATATGAATTGGTCTCTGTGGGTATATCAGTTTTATAGTTGAGTTACTAAAGTAATTAGTGTAGGATTTCGTTTAGTTTATTCGTGCGGACGCAAGTGAAATATAATTTATTTAATATATAGTTAAATCAAGTATTACTATGATGTAATGTTTTCTTATTATATTTTATTGAATAATATTACATTATATTTATTATCATTATCTTTATATATATTCAATTAATATTTACGTATACGTATTGTTTGTTCTTCTGCTTCTTTTGTTCTGGACCTGAAATTTATGTGATTGTATTTTGCTAGAGTTAGTTGTGTAGTATAGTGGAATATAATATATTTAAGTTATTATTAGGTTAGTTATATTTATTCGGTTGGATGTGTCGTCACCCGGGTCACAGCTGAAAAACCCTGCACAAAACGTGCAAATGAAAGTTTTGATGCCGGGCAAAAGGCTGAGCTGTACACCCATTCTGGGTGGTGTCACAGACAAGCATAGTATTAGGTACAATAGTACAATAATTGAACGTTTGTTTGTGACACCATCATTGAATAAATATATTTTCTTTCTTTCTTTCACTTCATATTGATTCAAGATATTCGGATGAAATACGAGTTGGTAGAGCTAGTGATCTAATCTAATGAAGTAATCTAGTGATTATTGATTTATAATATTATATTATTATATATATTATTATATTGATTAATAGCGTTTAGTAATTATAGCGCTATATTTTAATTTATTGATTAAAATATAACTAGATTATGCCCGCGACTGCGACCGCGTGCATTGAGATTTTTAGTTACCCGCAGGAACACTTTAATCTAATATTACAATCAGGCCAGAAAGGCTGAACGGATCTGGAGGAAATTTGGCACTGAGATAGATTGTAGTCTGGAAAAATACATAGGCTACTTTTTATCACGGAAAAGGAAAGAGTTCCCGCGGGAACCAAAACCCTCAATGCACTTGGACGAAGTCGTGGGCATCAGCTAGTTTATAATGTTAGTAGGTATGACAAGATTACTACTTACCTATTGCAGATTTTTGTAAATCCGCAATAAGTAGGTAAGTAGCTTTGCAAACCGTCGTAGAGTTAAGAGTAGTAAAGTTTTTCTGCAGGGCGACCGCGTATCTACTGCTGTCTGCATCAATCATTGTTACAGTATCAATTGTTGTGATTGGCTGAATTTATGGTATTCTTGCTGCGTCAATGGATTTTGTCCAATAATGGAAGAGTGTTATCCAATCAGAGGTGATTGCGATCGTTACACTGTAGCTGTCAGAGATCTAAGGAAGATTTCCCTCCCGTAAACAAAAAAAAAATCTGTCAGAGATACGCGTACTGCTGGATGTTTAGCGGGATGGCAGGTGGTACATGTCGCATGCTAACCTACTATATATATTATAAACTAGTGGGCCCGGCAGACGTTATCCTGCCTCGAACCTAGAACCCGATTGCAGCGCCCCTTACCGGGTCCAATTAAGAATATAAACCATCCCTGGAGGCACTCAATCATGCACAAAAAATTTCATCAAAATCGGTCAAGCCGTTCTCAAGTTTTAGCGAGATAAACGAACAGCATTTGATTTTTATACAATATATAGAAGAAGAAGATTTCTCGGGGTTGCCTTTTGGCGAATTATAACGAATTAAGGTTTTCGTTCCCTGTGTTAGCAAAAGTTCCCTTTGTCTTCCACTAAAAGTTAGCCCTTGACTGCGATCTCGCCTGATGGTAAGTGATGTAGACTAAGATGGTAGCGGGCTAACCTGCTAGGGGTATGGCAGTTATATTAAATTATTCTACACTGCATCATACAAGAACGCTAAATCGCTTGGCGGTACGTCTTTACCGGAAGGGTGGTAACTAGCCATGGCCGAAGCCGCCCACCAAACCAGACCAGAGAAAGTTCAGAAATTATAAATTCCCAAATTAATCCTGCCGAGAATCGAACCCGGGACCTCCCACGTTACGACAACAGCGCTCAATACTGCGCCAGGGAGGTCTTCAAATCCTGCCGGTAAACACGTGCCGCCGAGCAAACCAATTAAGGATATTTGTACCTATGTAACTGCCACACTCCTTTAAGGATAGCTCGTTAGCCGTGGAATAAAATTAAATTAAATCTATCCAAATTTGTCATCATAATGTTGTTTCTAAAATAACTATTATTGTTATTTGTAAATGTCACCGTAAGATTGCAATAACCGTTAGATTATAATCTAACTCGCGAAATTGTGAACTGTCGACAGATTGTGAACCGTTCAATGTTCTGAGTGTCAATTTTCGAAATATTAATTGTATTTACATTTTATTGCGTCTTTCTTGTAGGTAAGGTTAGGGTTCGACATAAATAATTAGGTTCTATCGGGTTAATATACCTAACAGATTACAATCTACCGAAAAATAATGCGATAAATTGTAATCTTTCGACAGTTTGCAATTTCGCGAGTTAGATTATAATCTAACTGTTTTTACAATCTTACGGTGACATAAACATCGTAAAAATACCTATAGCGCTCTCCTATTTAAGTGTCAAGTTAAATCTTCTTTTTATATATAAAATTCTCGTGTCACAATGTTAGTTACCATACTCCTCCGAAACGGCTTGACCGATTTTTATGAAATTGTATATGCATATTCAGTAGGTCTGAGAATCGGTTACTATCTATTTCTCATACCCCGAAAACACCACAATCCACGCGGCCGGAGTCGCGGGTATCACCTAGTATTCCTATAAGAATGTCGGGAAAGCATAAATAAGACAAACAATTGTTTATACCTATTTAACATTTTTTAAATATGTACCTATATAACAAACACATCAACTAACAATACTTACATGAAGTATAAAATAGTGTGATTGCGTAGGGAAATATAAGATGTCTCATGTTTCGCTGCTGTGTTTTACCTATTGTTGAAATGAATATAATACTTTTATTATTATCCTATAATCAGTAATTGGACTCGCGACCACACGTTTCCAATTCTGCATAATAAACGGAAATGTAGCTCAGACAGCTAGTTCTTGGTAGCATTCCGAGCAGGCTGATTTCCCCTTGTAATCCTTACTAATACTAATATTATAAACGCGAAAGTTATGTAAGTATGGATGTATGGATGTTTGTTACTCTTTCACGCCAGAACGGCTGAACGGATCTGGATGAAATTTGGCACAAGGATAGATTATAGTCTGGAATAACACATAGGCTACTTTTTACTTTTACTTTTTACCCCGAAAAATTAAAGAGTTCCCGCGGGAACCAACAAACCTCAAATGGATGTTTATTACTCAATCACGCGAGAACGTCTGAATTGATCTGGATGAAAATTGGCACAGAGATAGATTCTAGGCAGGAATAACACTTTTTATTCCGGAAAATTAAAGAGTTCCCGCGGGAACCAAAAACCTCAATCCACGCGGGCGAAGTCGCGGACATCATCTAGTATTATATATTTTTTTGGTCGTAAAACCTCACCACACGTATCAGCAGGGGGGAGGGGGGAAGTTTAAAAATTGCTATTAAATGGACAACCCCAAAAGCTGGAAGAAATTATTTGTATTTAAAAGGCATGGTATAATAAAATTAGAATGTCAGATCCTAAACAGTCAGTCAGTCAGTTTTATTAATATGGGCATTAATTGCATTCGTATAAATCATTAGATTAATCTGTATGCATCCGAAATTATTTAAAAAAAAGTAGCAGAGAGATAAAATAAAGGCATTTCAGTATTCGTACCTAAAAGGTATAGTAGTTGAAAGTTTTATCAAAGAGTCAATCACGTCAGTGTAATCAATTACTGCCGGTGATCAACTTTCATGTAAATTGTTCCGTACGGTGTGAGGTCCAGAGTTTTTGCCGAGGCGACGCAAGGGTCGGTTGAACAATAAACTGTGCAAAACGGGTTGTTGTAGGCTTTCGAGGGACATATTCCCACGGTCGTTTCTCTTTAAGTTTGATAATAATAATATCACAAATATCCCTTCTATAATGTAGATACGAAATAAGGCTGCATTTTTCGATATTCCCACGGGAGCAAAGCCGCGTACGGTCGATAGTAGGTGTAAGCCATCGAAATACTAAGGCATAAGCTAAATGACTATCATATTAATAGAGCTCAAGCAGCTGGCTCTGGACACTTGAGAGCTTTCTACCACCCTCTACTCCGTAAAGAAAGGATTCCACCCGAGCGTGGCCGAGCTTGGTCAGCTAGTCTATCCTTCGCACGCAATGTACATTGAAGTGAGTTGTTTTTTTAACGGTTTATTCACATCGCCAGAGAAATTTGTACAAATCATCAGTGGAATGTACTTGTCCCGCCCCGCTTGTCGGCAGCTCGCTTCCCACCGGCCCATTGTGCGTGCGTTCAATGGAATTTCCGCGATGCATCGCAGGTGGACGCTATTCAGATTTGGCGACAGTTTTTTGCCATGCCCATATATACGTAATATACAATATCCAATTACATGTGCCGTTCGAAGTTCGTTTTTTCGGCTTTCGTTTTGTGGTGCAACAGTTTTTTTTTTCTGTTAAAATCTAGCTGGAATTTCGTGTGACAAGAGAACAAGGATTTCCTTTATATATTAGAATATTAAAAATGCGAAAGTTTGGATGGATGTTTGTTACTCAATCACGCCCGGACGGCTGAACGGATCTGGATGAAATTTGAAATTTGAAAATGAAACATAGAGATAGATTATAGTCTGGAATAACAACTACTACTACCGGTTTTTATGCCGGAAATTTAAATCCACGCGGGCGAAGTGTTTAGTTATATAAACAGTAATATTATATGAGGCAACCTAGGAACCGACAAACTGACATAGTCTGCCAAACTCACATTACGTACTGCTGTAAACGGATAATAAATAACGACACGATGGTTAATTATTGTTACAATGGTATTCCCTCACAATCATATTGACCGGTAAAAAGTCGCAGGCGCAACGGTTAGCGACGGTTGTAATCACTGAGCGTGAAGAGGGGCGGCACCTGTTATTAGCGCTTCCTAGTGCATACCTAAAAAGGCATCCCATCTCCGGTTTGCCACATAAATATAATTAAAATTATTGATCCGGAAACAATACTTCAGTTTATCGTGTTGGGTGACCATTTCATTCCCTAACATAAAATAATGTATTGTCCGTTCAGAATATGCTCACGAACAGTTTTTGCTTTTTAAATTATAATTTATTATGTGATAAGTTTAAAATTTGATTTTTAAATAGCATAAGGCCACGATTACACTTCTAAGGTTTTAAGTAAGTGAGCACGTCAGTAACTTACATAACTAACATTTGCATACGATACGCGACTTACCTGAGTAAAACTTTCAAGTGTAGACAATAAAATACAAAGTTGCAGAAAAAAAGAGTTATTTTATGAATCGTTTGATTTAATAACTCTGATCTCTCAAAGATTACATTTTAGTGACATAATAGTGTATTATCGCACACCATATAAGTAAATTGATTAATAAACTAGCTGGTGCCCGGGACTTAATCCGCGTGGATTAAGGTTTTGACTCCTGCGGAAACTCTTTAATTTTCCGAGATATAAAGTAGCTGTGCTATTCCAGACTATAATCTGTCTCTGTGCCAAATTTCATACATATCCGTTCAGCCGTTCTGGCGTGATTGAGTAACAAACATCCATCCATCCATCCATACATCCATCCATCCAAACTGTCGCATTTATAATTTTATAGTAATAGTATAGCATATTAGATGAGGCAACGTGTTAAAATTAAATTGGCAGACTTAAGGACTGCCGATAGAAGTGAAAATGAATTTATAAAATAATTAATTTTTTTTTCTTTTTATTAAAAATGTATTATATAATATTTATATTTAAGACCTTTTGTCGTAACGACGCGACGTGAGCATGTCGGTGACGCGAATCCACAAGTTTACACCCTACCAAAAAATGCTCAATGCGGCTACAGAAGTTTTTACTTCAGTAAATATATTGAATTACAAAAGATTGTTGAGTAAATACAATATGATGACCGTAACTTCGTTTACGTGGATTTAGTGTCTATAAATTCCGTAGGAACTCTTCGATTTTCCAGGATAAATACCGGGTCCGTTTCCGTAGCTTTGTATCAAAGTTCGTCAAAATCGATTAACCTCAAGCGCTGTGCCCAATACCCATAAGTTAAGATTCAACCACGGTAAAAATCTGAAAATTTTCAAATTTTTAATACGTCGGTATTCGTTTGGATTATCGACTGAGCCCGAATAGCAAAGACAACGGTGACTGAAATATCAGGAGACCTCGCTGCAAAGAAATTCCTTCAGAATTGAGAATATTTTAGACGTAGTGTAACACCCCTTCCATTATCTGTAAAAACAAGCTGCATTCTATAGTGACCCTTTGATCTTTACAGCGCAAACGTCTAGGGTGGCGGCGCCCGATAGGCGACACTATACACGTAGAGTCCATAGCAAATTTTCAGGAAGTGCTTAATAAATCTCGTAAGTTTCTATATAAACCTACCTAGACTAGTCCAGCCACCTACTCTAGGTAGGTTCACCTACTCTAGTCTACTAGAGGTCGAACGCAAATTATTGATTTACTATTATGAACTCTTCCCGCTGCAAAAATCCTTTCTATAAAGGCTTTATATAGCTGCAGGTTTTTATTATTTATAACTTATAACTTAATTACCAATTTTCATGTCTCTAACTTCAAAAACAAAGGACTTTCATACAAACGTCCAACCCCCATTTGAACCCCTTAAGGTGAATTTTCTCAAAACCGTTTCTTAGCTGATGTTTACACCATAGAAAGAACCTACCTTCGAAATTTCAAGTCTGTATGCTTTATAGTTCATGAGATATCGTGATTGATATCGTCAGTGAGTGAATGAGGGGTAAATTTCGTTTTTATACCTAGATTATGTTTGTTATCTAGCAAGCAAATGATACCTATAATTTGTCGTAGCAATAATTTTAGCAGCATGCTGAAGCTGCTGAAGTCATAAGTTGTGTTATTTAATGATGATTAAACGAGATAAAATCCCGATTAAAATTTAAAAATCCAAATTTAAAAAATTACACATTAGTGTTTAGGATGAAATCCTATACCACCATAAAGCAGACCTGCAAGGTTCTGGTTTGCAACGCGTTTTTTAATTACATACCTACCGATTACCTCATTACAGACTTCATTTCGGTTTACCCGAGCTTTAAGCTTTCCAAATTTTCCCACGAGGTCACGGAGCACTAATCTGTCTAGGTTGTCTGTGTGTGCATACCCATATTCCATTATGAAAATGACGAGAATCTCTGGCGTGTTATTAGAAAATGAAGCACTAGGTTTCCTTTGTACTGAGAACCTATATCCAATTTATCCATTTCCTCCAAGTTAAAATAATTGTAATTCATTTAGGTAGTATGGTATTACTCTCGTATAATTAACTTAATATGATTTACCATAATTATTTACGTCTTTGGATTGTGTTATCCTTAATAATTTAATTAAAGCTACATCAAACAACAATTAGTTTGAAGAGAATATGCAGCTATTACGGCAATTAACAATGAAATTCCGTATAATGCATAAATAGGCGTTGCAACTGGAATGTGTCTAATTCTAGTTATTCCCTACAGATAACATTATGCGAAAGCGTCTTTGTTTTGTGGATTGTTTTTCAATCACGCCGCAATCGACTTTGCACGGGGTTAGCTGTGGACCTGGAGATAGGCTTTTTTTACCCACAGAAGATTAAAGAGTTCAAGATTTGCAAAACCTAAATGATAAATCCACGCGGAATCCTGAAGTCGTGGGCATCCTCAAGTCTAATACCTATATTTTGTGTTCGCTGGATTGTTCTCTACCTAGGCGTTCGCCCATCGTTGAAACTTTGTACAGTTGTTGCGGGCACTCGGTTGGAATGGAAGGTTTTAGTTATTTTCAGGTTGTTGGGAACGATCACAGACCATACAACCAATACTCGGTGGGAACGATAGATGCGTTCAAATAACAAGGACTTATAGAAAGTTCGGTGCATATTACGAGGTTACGAGTAGGTACTTATGTTTAGACTAAAGTAATTACGTACGAAAGTTCATAACAGGTTGTAATACTATTTATGATCCTCACGAATTTCCCGAAAATCCTATTACTTGTTTGAAATTGAAATTTCATGTTTGTTTCCATTTTCACCTTTCGTTTACTATTTTTTTATTCACAAAATCTATTGACGTATTCACTATGCTAAGACACTGAAAGCCGCCGCAGATTGCTATGCTATTCCATTACAGTTCGGTAAAGTTTCTAATGAAACTTATGTTCTGGAAATTTAAATATACATACTTGCTTAAACTCCTTGAAAAAGGCTTTGAAGTGAACAGTGACACGGCAGAATTACTTATTGCAATTTTTTTTTTAAATATCCAATTATTAAGACCTTATCTTTAGTTGGTATCCAAATAGTCGATAAAGTAGGCAGAACCATCTTTTGCTCGTTCGAGTATGTAAGCGTATATTATTCGAGTTGAAAGCGCTTCTCCGCTTAAATTAACGATGTCATCTCACGGTCATAATGTATTTACGTATTTTGAGACACAGCTGTATATTTTTTTGGATTAATAAAACTTTGCCCCACTGGTGCAATTAACATTATGTAGGTACTTATTAAGGAGTTTCTTGAGTAATGATTAAGGGACTCTGAGTGCGTCAGTAAAAAAATGCAAACAAAATTATAGGGAACTTACTTCCTTGGTCAATTTTCCGAAGTGCGTACGTAGCTGAGCTGCGACGGTCCTCATTTGCTGTCCTTCGTACTTGAGCCTCCCAACCTCGCTGTCCAGCTTGTCTACCCTCGCCTCCTGGGTCCGTGCCAGGTGGCTCAGATCACGGGCTTCAGACAAAGCTCGTTTCAACTGCAACAAATTACTTATTTTAGATCTTCTGCAACAAATACTTTAACTTCAGAGTTTTTTGACGACTCATCTGACATTGTGGTCCAGTGAGGGATTCCGAGATGGAATATTTTGAGAAACCATAATTTCAAAATTCATCCGACTCTTCTCAAATATGGACGGATGGCGAGTCAAATACAAACGAACGTTTGGATTTGACTCGCTCCAGCAATGCTTAGGACTGCGGTTACTTACGTATTCTACACATTGATGTAATTGTAAATTAATTATTTCAAAAGAGCAACCACCGAATTTCTTGCTGGCTCTTCTCAGTAGGAATGGCATTCCGAACCAGTGGTAGATTCTCTCGACGATTCAAAAGAACGTAAGTAAAAGTTTTTATGATTTTGAATATTAAAAATTTGAGTTTGAGTTTAAATAAAAACCAGCAAAATCCCGCCGAGCGAATAAGCGTCCTAATACAATAACCGATCCAGGTTTAAAACTGCCCTTGCAGGTAACCCAATTACACCAATTTATAGGTCAATCCAATTAAAAGTTGCGCAGTAAAAATAAGAGGACTTGCTAACGTGCTCAATGACTTCATGATTTTGCAGTGTCCATAGTACTGACGACACTATAAAAACGGCTTTAATTCGACGATATTTGCAAATGACATAATTTTAATTATCATCATATGGGTATTGGATATCATCATTATCACCTTTTAACTCAATATTATTTTTTATTCTGGTTAATTGAATCCTGTCAGTTTACATATTTTTGCGTTTGTGAAATTGGACCGAAAAGAGAATTTAATTAAAACACCTGAAAGCTCTCATCAACGCAGTATTTTACGAACGAAACAAAATATTATATTTGCAACAGAATATATTGTGATCGATAAGTTTCGTTAATTAAAGAGTTTGCTACAAAGAATATCATTGTAATTAATTCAGTAAAATTATTTCGATACATGACTTGTTGAATCATAAAATAATAATTACAATACTCGTAATATGGTAGGTACAGTTCGCACGCGAGTTGAATGCAGCGCTCTACATTCAACTCGCGCGCAAACTATATGTAGCGTGTGGAAGACTACAAGAGACGGTTGTCCTACAGTGGATGTCTATCAGATGACGATGGCGACGACTAAAGTATGGAGTAAAACATACCTCATTCCGGATGGTGTGCAGTTGTCGGAGCAGTTGAGAACTGTTGATGCTTCGGCCCAGTTCACGCATCTCGATGCGTATCTCTTTCATGGAGCTCTTAGCCCAATCCAGAGTGACCTGCTCGTTACGGACATGGTTGTCAGTGCAACCCAATGCGGAGTTCTGCCTGAAAAAAATACGACTGTTAGAACGTCTACGCGTGATACTGGGCAACGGTAGCAAGAACCGAGACTACCATGATAAGAATCAGTCAGATCGTCTTTCGCATACCTAAAAGTAGTGAATGCTATTCCATAAACTATAATATTATAAATGCGAAAGCGTATCTGTCTGTCTGTCTGTCTGCTATGCTTTCACGGCCCATTGGTTCTACCGATTATGATGAAATTTGGTACAGAGATAGTTTGTATCCCGGGGAAGGACACAGGCTACTTTTATCCCGGAAAATTAAAGAGTTCCCACGGGAATCAAAAATATTTATTTCTTCAACCGATTTTGATGAAATTTGGTATAGGGATAGCTTGTATCCAGGGGAAGAACATAGGCTACTTTTTATCCCGGAAAATTAAAGAGTTCCCGCGGGAATCAAAAACCTTAATCCACGAGGATGAAGTCGCGGGCATCATCTAGTGCAATATTATAAAGTAACAATTTGAGACAGGTAGGAAAATTGTCAGTTAGGGCCTCGTGACAATGTTATATAAATAAAACAATAGGCAACCAACATATTTAATGGACACGTTAATCTACGCTTTGCTATCGCTTCCTGACTGTATCATTAAGTCAGGATACACGGGACCCTCGACCATTGTCTCCGCAAAGCGTAATTTAGGAAGATTTTGTAAAGTGGAATTACTGTGAAAAGCCCCACAGAACCTGATTTGACACCAGATTCCTTTTTCTGTGGAAAACCCCCATGGAAACAATTTTTTCTAAGATAAAAAGTAAGTCTATACTAAATCAGTTACCAAGATGTAACCTATCACTACCAAATTTCATCTAAATCGGTTGACACATTCACATTTATAATATTAGTACAGATGCGAAAAATTGGCTCTTGTTTTATGCAAACATTGAAGATCAGAGAAATTTATTTAACTGCTTTGATTACATCTTGCAGTTGCAATGCCTACAAAGGAAGGATCTGCTTTTATCTAAGCAACAAGCTCTTAAGTCTATGCCGGATTATCTTGTTAAAGAAAATTACACGAGCTTTATCTTTGAGAAGATGGAATTTGTTTTTTAAAAAGAGTCTGTCATTTTTGTATTGAAATAATCTTGAACACTTATGCCTTCAATAAATAAATCTACGACTGATTAGGTAAACTAATTACTTTTTCAGCTTATATGATGTAATTATTAATTACGTAGATGATGAAATATGTCCGTGTGGGTTAAGGATTTTTTGAGTCCCACGGGAACTCTTTAATTTTAAGGTATAAAATCAGACAAACAGAAAGACACTTTCGCATTTGTAATTTAAGTATGGATTTGTAGTTTAGGAAATATAAGTATTTAGTACAACCTAAAACTGAAAAATGTAATTGAATATGCAATTTGGAAAAGGGCACATGTCGCCTATTTTGGCAAAATATTTTTTTCATATCAATGTGTTCTAAATGCGTCGCTGTAAAAAAAAAGTCAGAAATCGGCACATTTCCGGTATTCGTTTCACAACTCAACAAAAATTATATAGATAATGACGTCTTTCAATTTTCGTTCTTTCTAGAGTAAAAGGCATTTGCAGTAACTTACCAAGCCAAGCTAATCGAGCTTATAATGGGAAAGTACCTATCAATCGTCTGCAAATTGCATCTATGGCAAAAGTAAAACTATTTACAGATTTTTTGACGAAATACTGCTATGGCCAACTACAAACTTAAATTACAACTTAAATTATGTATATTCAATACCTTAAATTTCGAAAAGGGCATTTCTCATAAATTTTAAATATCGAAATAAACATACTTAACAATAACGTTAAAATCAAATATATCTATAGCTTCCGGTTGCTAATTGGCCCCAAAATGTACATTTAAAAAAATATATTGTACTTATTAACTAAAATAATTAGTTCTTTTCATTTCCTGAAAAGATTAAATATTCATGTGCCCTTTTCGAAATTGCATATCCAATTATTATGGAGAACTTTCAGTTTCCAGTATAATTCCGAATCTATATACTAATACTAATATTATAAATGCGAAAGTTTGGATGTATGGATGGATGTTTGTTACTCAATCACGCCCCAAAGGCTTAACGGATCTGAATGCAATTTGGATAGATTATGGTCTGGAATAACACATAGGCTACTTTTTATCCCGGAAAATTAAAGAGTTACCGCTGAAACCAAAAAACCTCAATTCACGCGGACGAAGTCGCTAGTGTTTCCTTAAATGTTTCTGAAAAGTTTATCGCACGTACAGAGGTTTTGTTTTGATGGTAATCTCCGCTGAGCCTGAACACAGAATAAATAATAATACCTACCTACCTAGTAGCCCGAATCCGATTATAAACTACGGGCTCGTACAGACTGAGTGGAGTAGTCGAGTCGAGTCTTTTTTTTTTATATCAACTCAAACTCCACTTTTTTATATTTGGTTGAAATTTTTAGATAGTTATCTGGTAACGTAGGGTAGGTTTAGTTAGGTATTGCAGGAGTGTAGGACTTAGTATATTTAATTTGTCATGGCGTCTGTCTGTCTGTTACGCCTCTACAAACCATCGGATCTTTCGATTTTGACGATATTTGGTGAGATAGTTGGCATCTCGGGGAAGGATATACCTAGGCTACATTTGATTAAAAAAAGAGTTCTTACTGAGAGCTTTTTTTTAACTTTTTCTATGCTGACGAATTCGCGGCCTTCATCATAATCTAGTTGTGTACGTTGGCAAAATCACTACTTGAGACCTTCAACTTGTACTTCAGAGGAAATCAAAAAATCGTCTATGATAGATATAAAAACGAAATTTCATTGTTATACTTATCTTTTTGGAATGCTTTTGTTCATAACAAAAAAACTTTTGTCAATACGGGAGGTACAAATCCGATAGGTATGTGAAATATGAGTATATCGCCGGTGGTATTCTCAAATGAAATGCATACTCGGTAAAATATGTCAATACTCAATAGAATCACTGGCACTGAGCGAATACGGTGAAACGCCGCGCCAGGCGCGCTGACCGTATCGCCCTTGCATCCCTTCTACTTCCCCTCACCATTACCGCTGTATAGTTAATTATAATTAAGCGCTTTACTCTCTTTTCAATTCACGTTGTAAACACATTGTAGGCAGGCAGGAAATTCATTTTTAAATCATCTATTTTTGTACAGATCATATTTTATATGTACACAAAATATATTAAGTCAATAAAATATTAAATCAGTTGAGTTAAAGTTCAATAGATTACTTTAAGGTCACCTTTGTCAATGGCCAAGTCACAAAATCTTGGTCTATTTAACGAGGCAACTTGGTGATCAACCTTGGTAGTAGATATATACTATAGCTTTCACCGCCCATCTGTTTAGCCGGTTTTGATGAACCTGAATCAAAACCTTAACTGAAGTCGGGCTTTATCTATATCTTATATATAAAATTCTCGTGTCACAATGTTAGTTACCATACTCCTCCGAAACGACTTGACCGATTTTTATGAAAAATTATATGCATATTCAGTAGGTCTAAGAATCGGCTACTATCTATTTTTCATACCCCTAAAATACCTCTATCCACGCGGACGGAGTCGCCGTCATCAGCTAGTCACTGTATAAAAGGAGAAACTAATTAACTCGGCTACACTCAATACTGGATTTTGAGAAGTTCGTACGGAAGCGAAAAACGAAGAAAAAAAAATTATTTCGATAGAATAGCTATGGTGATGCTGTAATTGTAACAGATTTCTTAAAATTAACTAACACTAGATACACACGTTTTACGCGTACCTAATGTATGCAGCCAATAAAGAACTACGCTAATATTGAATGAATTTATAGAAATATAAATTAGTAATTTTGTGGAATTCCTAGTTACTCTTCTATTCGTTAACCTTATCTGAGTTTGTCGAAAGTTATCGTGATTCGAGACCGTCCAATTTATCGTTTGCCATGTGTTGTCATAAAAAATACACCACCTGTCCTTTCGGTTGAACGTTAGAATTTTTTAACTCTCTCGTGATCTAAATTCGTTGTTATGTAAGTTGAACTGTTGCCTGACCAGTTTCGAAATTATTAACAATCCGTTTGTATTGAAAATTCTGTTACAAAAATTTACCTAGTCAGTTTTAGCATCAGTTAGATATTATTCTGCGGTTTTGGCATGGAAGTAGGATCCAATTTACAATAATTCTATGCTTAAGTATTTTGAATTAGTAATATAATCAGAGAGGAAGAAAATATTAAGTAATAGGTACAAAAACATTGGACGAATAAAGGAAGGAAAACAAAAAATTGACGTTAAATCCAAACAAAAGAGTTCAACGATCACCTATCAAGAAAATATTAAGTTTTTTCCCATACCCTACCATATATTAATATAACCTTAAATATTTGTATTATATATTTTATTTCTTAATTTGCCGCCTGTGCCCCCACAATTGTGTGGCGCACTTCCGGATGTGGGCTGGCGGCACATTATTTCCGCTTAGAATATAAATAAACACAAATAGCCAGATGTTCACCCCCATCATGGAGCTTAAAAAAGTACCCCTACGTAAATAAATAGTTAGTCGGAGATCCTTAAACGAGAAATAATAATGAATACCCCGCGACGGATAGGTTATACATATTATAAGTAAGTATAGTAGTATAAGTACGAGTAAGTATTAGTCATTGTGAAATGAAAATAAATCGATATTAAAATGCAACTTACCACAAAAAACTTTGGCTAAAATTATTTTTTATAATACCTAGTAGCACAGAACAGGTAAGTTGTAGGTATTTTTGTTTTATGTAGGTTTTCCATTCCATCGAGCTAAGAGAGTAAACGAATAGAGAGTATGCCGCCTGTATTTGCGCACACACTTCAAGTGCAGCATGCAAAATATCTCCCGCGCAGATGGCTAATCTCTGGAGATTGGTCGCTATGGCCGAAATTCGGTCGGGAAGACATTATTATATAACTAAATATTCTAAATTCTGGCGTAAGGCTCTATTTTGTTTGCTCCGAAGAATATTGATACCAGTTAGTTAGGTGATTAGGTTGCAAGAATATAATAAGTGTGAAACAAGAATATCATAATGGCTTTCTGGTGCTGTACGAGAGCAATTATAACAATATTTTATAAACTTTTTAATATATTATGTGGGCATGGTTGCCCATAGTTCAGGCAGGTGTGCCAGTTAAAAATAAGTTACGAATATGCCTATGGTATACGTAAAGCTCTTAGACGGAAAGTACCAATGCTAAAGTAGGTTTGAGATGCCGGTTTGGCTTCTAGCAGAAAAATTAACGTGACAAAAATCGACCAACGAAACATAAGAACAGCTGGCATCGATACATTCCAAGCATGCAAACCTATTTTGTATTCGTTTCATTTTTGCAATTTAGTAAAACTTGTTTCAAACCAGACGCGCAGGCTCGCGATCTTATAAAAGGGATTAAAAGTGGGAAAGTGGCCAATGTGCTCGTATCTCAGCCGAACATTAATGTATGCACGCGCACTGATCATTACTTGCACATCGTCTCAAGCCAGTTCTTAAGCCGACGCATTCACCTGTACGGTTACTCCGAGTTTGATCGAATTTGAAATACGTCTCACTAAAGTGAGGTGAGAGTGAGCTCCTCCATACATCTACAGCCAGCGCTCCAAGCGGCAACATGGTGAACAAAAAGTCACCGAGTCATTCCCACTCCAAGTGAAATTCGATGAGAAAGATCGAGTCTATAACTCACCAAACGTACAAAAAATACGTTATGAGTAATGTCATTTGCTATTTTGGCACTCCGAGTGTTACTTTTTACACAGATTGACATATCAAAATGCGAGAATGACGTCATTTTTACATTCGTTGGCGGATTCTTAACTCACCGAAAATATTCCAGTGATAAACTATTATATTGGGACTCGATTATGACTGCGAGGCTTTATTTTGCTTGGAAAAAGATAATGGGGGCTGCGGAATGACCGACGTGAAGAAGTGTCTCAGACAAAAAGTTCGTTCAGCTATATCGGCTCACGAAAAGAGCTTTTATTTATTTGTGCAAAATGTTGAGGGAAAACAGTGACCTCAAAGGCTCGCAAAGAGTATCGCTGGAGACGAAGGTACGTATGACAATTCATTTGGAAAGTATTGTTAATTCCACATAGTATTTAGGTTATATTTATTGTAGCAGCCCCAAGAACTATGTATTTATTTTATTAGTAACTCTAAGTCGCTGTATTAACAACGCAACGTACCTACTTATCTACTAAACGTAGAGCTATGCATTTACCTACCTACATTTGTACTAAAATACAAAGGTTCATACTGGTTCATACACACTTAAATACCTACCCAAAACATAATTCTATCAAATTACAGCTGCTTAGTGCACTGCTTTTTTATGCCAATGGCGATTATCAGAGGATGGTTTGTGAGGCCTGTCATCTTGGACAGCAAACTGAGCAAATATGTGCATGAAGTCACAGAGGCACTTAACCATCCTAATGTGGTTAGGAAATATGTATATAAAAAAAACTAGATGATTCCTGCGACTGTGTGGATTAAGATTTTTTATTCCCGCAGGTACTCTTTAATTTTCCAGGATAAAAAGTAGCCTATGTCCATCCCCAGGATACAGGTAGACTGGTGGGAGGCTTCGGCCCTGGCTAGTTACCACCCTTCCGGCAAAGACGTGCCGCCAAGCAATTTAGCGTTCCGGTACGATGCCGTGTAGAAACCGAATAGGGCTATGGGTTTAATATAACTGACATGCCCCTAACAGGTTAGCCTGCTACCATCTTAGAGTGCATCATCACTTACCATCAGGTGAGATTGCAGTCAAGGGCTAACTTGTAGTGGATAAAAAAAACAATCTACTCCTGTACCAAATTTCATCAAAATCGGTTGAGTAGATGGGTTGTGAAAGCATAGCAGACACACACACTTTCGCATTTATAATATTAGTATGGATTATAGTGTTATAATCATATACTTCCCTCTCCCCTGAAAATAAGCATAAAGCTTGTGCTAGAAATAGGTACAACAATAGACCTGCGATAGATCTTACAACCATTAACCATTGAGCTATTGGTGTTTAATTCATGATTAAATGTTACAGGCTGTGGATGTTGACTGCCGCATCATTAACATCAACCCAAGATACCCAGTATGATTCCACAATCAGTTCGTCTTTAAGCTAGAGTTAAAACTCCAATTTTAAAGCTGAACTGAAATGCCTGCATGTAAATCAGGCAATACGATCTTTTAGGTATGATATTTTAAATTAATTTTCTTTAGCAAACCAAATAATTGAGGCCAATTCTGTTGTACATGGTTTGAAGCTAGGGTAGGCATTAGTTAGAATACCTATTTATTGACTGTCATGATGAAAAACATGCATTGATGTATTTCAATATAGGTAAGCAGTGCTTTTGTGCCTCTATGAACTGCACGCCACTGGTTGTACACCATAACTAAATTTAAATGACAGCTCTATTTAAGTTGCTATCCCTTTTACATTATATTTATTTTCCCTGTGGAATT
Source organism: Erebia palarica (assembly GCA_964035005.1). NCBI lineage: Eukaryota > Metazoa > Arthropoda > Insecta > Lepidoptera > Nymphalidae > Erebia > Erebia palarica. Next base: position 31,357,325 of record OZ035986.1, read on the forward strand.
GGCCGGCAATAGATTTAAAGCTGTCATTTTAATTTAGATATTGTGACAGAATTGGCCACAATATCTAACGGGCTAATTTACATAATTTAAGGGGAAAAAAACACACTGATACTCATAAAATTGTTTACTGGAATCCTATACATCTGCCTCTAGTTTGTCTATTGTGCATATTACATTTTTTTTTTACAAAAATCTGTTAATTATTTATTAAATTTGAATATTTCAGAATACCAATGGAACAGCCCACGGATAACAAATCTGATGTAACAAGTGAAGTGAACAATCCTCTCATCGCATCTTTTGTGGATCAAACCAGGCTGCTGACAATTGCCCAACAAAAGAGACAGATTAATCAATACATATTTCAACTAAAATATATTTGTATGATTACCTTTTCAACCTTTTCAATTTATTTTACAAACACAACACAATATTAAAACAAAATGAGTAGACACATTTGGCTAACTAATCAATGATCATTCTGGCCCAATGCCGATAGACTATTGAGGACTTGTGCCCAATTACATTAAGCACTTTGGTGCTAACTTCCGAGACAGTGGGGTCTCCGCATTTCCAGTTGCACTGAGTGCCCGAACTGCTGCAGTGTTCTCAGTGCGGGCACCTTTTTTTAAATCTTTGTAAGTCTGCAAATAAAAATATAATATTATTATGTGCCTGCAACTTTCTTGTGGATAAAATTAGTATATATCAACAGTGGCATGCACAGGGTTTGAATCTAGAGTAGGCATTAGTAGGTCAGAATACCTATTTACTAGCTGTTTTGATGATAAATACATATTGACTTATATCCATTTGGGTAGCAGTACTTTTATGAACTGCATGCCACTGTATATCATTTTATTTTGTGTATATTGTAGTTTACTTTACTTTAAGTACTGTAATATGTCGTGATCTTACCTGCTTTCAGTGTTCGACAGTCCTGTCTGGCCCATGCTCTTTTAAGATATCTTTAGGTATTTGCAACTGGAAGTCCGCCCTTTTGTTGCTTAACAGTCCTGTGAACTCACCACAGTGGCTTGGTGGTCGTATGTCGACTAACATGTTTATTTGTTGTTTCTTGATCTAAATGAAGAGAATAATAGTTGATTATGGCGATAAAAATAGACGAACACGTTTGAATAAATATGAAATATTAATTTAATATCAATAATAGGTAAACAGAAAGATTTGTCGAGAAAATTATTTCAGTTTACATTTCGCATTCGCATCTACTTACTTTTAGGCACAGTTTATGTTCGCTTTCCCTCCATGTACAATCAATTATAATTAAAAAACAAATTAAACCGGTGAATCCGAATACCACTACCCACTACATAGGAGCCGAAACTAAAATTATTAATTGTAAATAAAACAGAGTACATTTATTTAGATACTACAGCGCGACCGCGTATCTCTGACAGCTAAAGTGTAACTATCGCAATCACCTCTGATTGGATAACACTCTTCAACTATTGGACAAAATCCATTGAAGTAGCAAGAATACCATAAATTTAGCCAATCACAACAATTGATACTGTAACAATGATTGATGCAGAATACCGACAAAAAATGCTGGTCAATATCACGAGCAGTGTTACCAACTCTCGAAAATATTTATATTTATTTTATAATATATTTTTTATACGACTGCCTGAAAAAAGGAGTATATTGTTTTCAGGGTTCATGTATGTATGTATGTATGTATGTAAGTATGTATGTATGTATGTATGTATGTATGTGAGTTTGTATATTCCACCATAACTTCTATACGCCTGACCCGATTTTGATAAATGAGGTATCGTCAGAATCCCTAGCTTATTCCGGGTGACATAGGCTAGTAAAATTTTTAAAAAAATTGATGGGGTGACCATGGTCCCGCATTAAAGACTAAAGTTGAAAAAAAAAATCGAAAATAAGATTAACTATATAATCATCATCTAGAAAATGATGAGTAGATTCCAAAAATATATAACATTATAGTTCAATATCCAGTGATTCACAAACAAATATCATTTAATAAAAATGTGAATAAGACTCCAAAGGCATGCAAATCGCTTCATAAGGAGGTAAACTCCGAAAATAATATAGCAGGGCAGTCGTATTTTTTAATTCGTTAAATTAATTTCACTTGTTTACCGTACATTCAAAATTAAGATTCACAATGAATGATTCAAATTTTCGCTAATAATGAAAATCTTAATTTTGGAATTACGGTTTTCTTATTGATCGTAAGAAAAAATTACAATAAACATTATTTTTAGAAAATTAAATATTGAACAAGTAACTTCAAAAAATTATAATAATTATACAACCAATATTTTGTTTGACTTGTTATTCATTCAACTCCGCATTCTTAATAATAAGAATCGGTAGTAGATGATAGATCTAAGAAATAAAAAATAGGTAAAAAATATAAGAAGCCAAAAAATCCCTAAAAATATAAGGGCCCTAAAAGAAGCCCTTCGCATTTGTTTACGCCCTAAATTTGGGGCCAAAAGCCCTAAGTTGGGAACCATGATCCCGTGCATAGATAAAACACAGACTTAATTAAGATAAAAATAATGACTCTTTGACATAGAGTAGACATGAATTTTGAAATATTGTGGCATTTTACATCTTACATCCATGATTTTCTTATAATGGCAACAATTGCGAGGACAAGTCTCTCTGCCTCGGACTGCAACAGTCAAGTGTGGTCTGGCGGTACTGGCTGCTATTTTCCCTCGTAGTACGTACGTCCGATATCCCCCTCCTTGAAATCACACTTTTCAGCATCGATTTGCATGTTCGCGGGAGATATCTGTCCCCCTGAGGAGACAGATTGGAATTATTTATTATTATTAATAATTAATGTTGTATGCATTTGGTTGGGGTAGGTACCTCGAGGGTACTTAATACTAGTTCCACTGAGTTTTTATTCCCCAGTAGTTCACCTGTGGATAAATAGTTGCATAGAAATACATATAACGGGGATTCAAAGACATAACGTAGGCATCTTGCATTTAATGACAACTAGTGATGAGTAATAAATTTATTAATGTGCTGATTTCTGACAGATTTCTCATACGTCTGGCAACTCTGCGGGCCTATCACACAGCCTATCCTAGCGATCGGCGACTTTCAATGATTTCATTCGAATTATTTGATTATACAAATAATTCGAATCATTCGAATGATTTACCAAAATTATTAACTAACATACTCCACTAATTGATACTAATTTGATTCTATTAATGATAGTTACAAACTTGATTCGAATACTGATTTAGATATTGATTACTGATAAAAATCGGTACAGTAACAAGGAATTTCAAAATGGCGCTGACTTAAAAAATTTTGGTTACAGCTTCATGTTTTGTCATTTAGCCACCTCCCGGCCAGTTGCCAGGATCCTCAGATATCGATTTTGAACGGAATCAATATAATATTTTTAGCTGCTAAACATTAAATTTAACTCCCTAAAATAATAAAAAAACTCGCTAAAGTGGCAACACTGGAAACCCCAAGCTTTTTGAATGTTTTGATTAGAGACAATAAAGATTTTGGCATATATACTTTTTTATGACATTCTACCATAAAGAAACGTACCATAGTGTGCGCTAGGCTGTCAGTGTCAAAATGCCAAAAAACTGTCAAATTACGCAATGAAAAATGCCAAAACGCCGCATGTATCTGTCTCACTTTTTTGCGAATGTATGAGAGAGACAATTGTTGCGATCGTTTTGTCATACGATTTACTAACTCCGTTTACTCACTTTGACAAAACGTGTCCCTTTCTGAAACTCATGGTATGGAAATATTCGCTTACACTTGGCGAGGTGAGCTCTCACGTCGATCAATCGAATTTGCAATGTAAAAACTCGGAGTAACGCTACTGAGCAGGTGTTCAAAAATGCCGATGCCGCATGGTTAACGATCAAGTTTCGATCAATTTAACCGCTAGATACCTACCTCTGGTTTTATAATCGTACGATACCTATTATTTTTTATGTTTACTTACCAGTTTCTTTATGTGTATAGTGGATGTTTTATTTAATTATTGTTTTAAAATTTGACAAATGACAAATTTCAAAGTATTCAATCGTCTCGTATTTTATTATATAGTAGATTAATAGTTAAAAAACAAGATGTCTTAACTCATAACTGTTAAGTTTAATTAAAATACTTTCGAACGAGTATTCTATGCCATTTCAACTGGGTCCGATTGTTCTGCAGTAATGAAAGGAATAAAAGAGTAAACTCGGAATCGAGCTACCAATCTATAATAGTCAATGAGTTAGTCCAGCGTAATTAGTTTTTTCATTACCTGAAAACCCATGCCCTTAGTAGTGTGGTGTACCTACTAAAGTAGCAGTTATGAAAAGTGAAAAAATGTTTATGGATTAAAAAAATTCTTATGGATTATCTTAAAATGAATATGAAACTGGAATAGATCATAGAACAATTATTATTGTTATCTCAAAAATTTAAATATTTAAAAACTATCAATAAGGTTATATTAATAAGGTTTAAAATTATAAATATTGTACATCATTATAATAAGTTAAGAATAATAATTAATATTTTGATATGTGTAACTTTTATTGGATTTAATAATTAAGTAATCTGTGGTTAACGCAGTTGGTAGCATGTTTATCAAATATTTACTGTTTAGCTTTATATACTGTTTGTATAATGCACTGCGTGCTACTGTTTGTTAACCCGATTAAATAAAAAAATGTTATCTATATGTACTTCACTTTGTATTAATCAAAAATTGGGGGATGGCCGGCACGGTGGTCGGATTTAGATCATTTTTGTTAAATAAGGGATCTATCTCTAAAACTAAACTAGGTAGGTAGTTAGGAATACTAACTTCCAATTTTTATACATTTATCCCACTCCACTCCACTACAGCCCATTAACGTCCCACTGCTGGGCACAGATCTCCATTCTCATAGGTGAGAGGGAATTAGAGCTAAGACCCACCACGCTGCTCCAATACGGGTTGGCGGGCTTTAACGACTATTATCATGTTAGTGATAATAACCGGGACCGACGGCTTAACGTGCTCTCCGAGGCACGGGGGTGAAACACCGCCAACTTCCTAACTCCGGGCTAGTACTGAGAATTTCTAGTCCGAAAAACCCAATACTTAATTATGGCCCGACCCGGGACTCGAAACCGGGACCTCGTCGACTGCAGTCGAACATGTCAACCACTAGACCAACGAGGCAGATACATTTATCATGTACTATCAAAATAATTATTATTATACTAACATACTGACTAAACACACCGATTCGTAATCTGTAATAATTATAACCTTATAGAGCGAGGCCCGACCTATTGTTATGGTGTATGCAAGTCAACGTTTTTGATTACAATAAATTTAATTTATTTTTGAGGACGTGTTTAATGAAAGTTATTTCAAAAACAATAGGATCAGATGACCTGGTTCGCAGTAAGAGACCCTCATGATCGAATTGAAATCCACTTGAAACTTCGAAAGCCACTTATCGTTCCACTTTTATTATATATTATGACACGTTTGACTTATTCCACAATTCGTAAGTCCATTAATTCATATACCTACTAATATTATAAATGTGAAAGTTTGGATGGATGGATTGATGTATGTTACTCAATCTCGTCATAACGGCTGTATGGATCTGGATGAAATTTGGTACAGAGATAGATTATAGTCTGGAATAACGCATACGTTAAGTACTTTTTATCCCGGAAAATTATTGAGTTACTGCGGGAACCGAGAATCCTCAATCCAAGCGGACAAAGTCGTGGTCGTCAACTAGTCAACTAGTAGTATAATGTAATGGAGAATAATGACAGAATGATATTTCAACGTACAGTTAAAACTCATAGATTTAATATTGAGCTGCGCTCCTCGCAGCGGAGACCAATCCTAAATCGTTCTTAAAACTGTACTAAAAACTTAAAAGTTCCCGCGGAAATCAAAAAATCCTTATCCACGCGGACGAAGTCGCGGAAATCATCTAGTCATAACATATACCATCAAGTAAAGGTGTAATTTAACTTGGATAGGTATACCTGCTATCAATCTTTCATATTACATATACACGGTGTAAGAGGTAAGGTAAGGCCCTACGGAGCTTTATTGGAAATAAGGTAATTTCATGCCTGGGATTGATCAACGTTTTTTTATATTTCGTAGCTATAATACAATTTCGCTAATTATTAGTTACACTGCACTTTTCACAGGAACCCTTAGATTTGATTCAGTGTAATGTAATAAGATTTAGGGAGGAAGGGTCCCTAAATTGATCTTTATTGCTGTGTAATAAGCGACGCTCTAACTAGCGGCCACGCCCACCCTTACCACAAGCCCCTGTAAAAAGTGCAGTGTAATAGCCCTAGTATGTACAGTGCACTTGCCAGATACATAATTTATCTTATCTTACTAATCATACTAATATTATAAATGCGAAAGTTTGGATGGATGTATGGATGTTTGTTACTCAATCATGCCTCAACGGCTGAACGGATCTGGCTGAAATTTGGCACAGATATAGATTATAGTCTGGAATAGCACACTACTTTATATCCCGGAAAATTAAAGAGTTCCCGCGGCAACCAAAAACATCAAACCACGCAGGCAACGTCGCGGGCATTCGCTAGTATATAATACGCAGGTATATAAATATAGCAAAGTAATATTATCCGATATATATGTACTTTTCGAATTGTATTAACGAACCTTCCGGCTTGCAATTAGTGTACACTGATCAGTCAGTGGTGAAAATATGAACGATCGTTAAAAAATTATGTCTATCAGTTGACCTAGTTGCCTGCTTAGGAACTGAGACAGCCACTTTATAGATCAACTTCAGTGATGTTCAACGGAACTTCATTGTTCCTTGTACTTACTCGTACAAAAAGTTACGTTCGCAGATTTCCTGGATGCTTGTTTGCCTCTTTATCCCATTATTTGGAAGGCTTCATTCGAACTAGAAGCCTAATAGCAGAGTTATAAATAGTTGTGCTGACCCAATTGACTATGAGAGTGAGGGAAAATAGAGAGCGCCTGTGTTTTTAACTTTATCTGTCTATACTTCCCGTGCTATATCAATGGCTGCTACAAATCGATCGAGAGTAAAATTAAATTCATTACACGTCCACTAAGTACTATCACAGTCGAAATACATAATTACTTAGTCAAGGAATAATAATTAATCTATTAACGCTCAAAAATTCGCTCTATTTGAAATATTTTGTTTATTTATCTCACTCAGGCAATAAATCCCATAGTATAAAACACTTAAAATACAATGTATAACAAATAAAAAATATAATATTAAAATAGGTTATCCCGGTACCATCTTAGACTGCATCATCATTTACCATAAGATGAGATCGCAGTCAATGGCTACTTTTAGTACAGTAAAAAAAAGGTACTCAAATACATCTAAGAAAGGGCTTTTTCCTCGATTCTCTAAAGCAATGATCCTCAGGCCAGTATAGTCACGTTTGCATCAAGTCGGAACTTTAGTAGGTAAGTAAGTACTCGTACGTAGGAGTTAAAATAGGGCGTCCTACTCGACTTCAGTTCTTGCAAATCTACGTGGACTTAACGCCTAAGAGCGTATTTTCACGTGGAAATAAATATTACGCTAAATAGGGTTGGGTCTCTGTGGGCCTATTATGAATTTTTCCTGCTGCAAAAGTCCTACCTCTAATGTTATAGCTATAAAGCTTATGCAGGTCTTAATTATTTAAAACTAACCTTACTAACTAACCTAAATGTCGACTTGCATGTCTATACTTTAAAGAAAGGACTTGCATGTAACCTTCCAAACCTCATTATACCCCCTTTGGGGTGGATTTTTATAAAATTGCTTGCACAGGTTATCATTATTTAAAACTAACAACCCTAATGCCGATTTTTAAGCCTTTAGCCAAAAGCTTAGAAACTTCCAATAAGCTTGCAACCCCCATTTCACCCCCTTTAGGATGGATTAGATGAAACAGCTGAAAGCTTTCATTTTTACAATTTGAAGAAATAACTTTGGATTTTTTTACATGATGCCCGTGACTTCATGCGTGTTATTTAGGATTTGTTATAAATTCTCTTGAAAATTCTTCAATTTTCCAGGATAAATTATTATATACCAAAGGAAACTTACTACATTATATATTTTAATACAACAACTGCTATATCAAAATAAAATCGTAAGAATAAGTTAAGCTTAGATACTGATCAATTAAAGTCGGTAAGATAAAACTTCACCTGCTACTAATTGATGCTGCGAAGCGAAGGATAAAATTAATGGACCCTTTTTAGAGTTGCATCCGATAGAGGCGAGCTTAAATAGGTTTTTTGTACTTAGTTGATAGGTACATGTTTTAATTTTACATTTAAAACTTGCTCAAGCCACATAGATTTGAAGAACAAAAAAAATGTGAAAACATAACCGATAAGTACAAATTATTTTTTGCTGACACATTGTATATTTCGCGGTTAATTTTCTTTTAAATTTACCACGAAGCCAAGTATAAACAAGTGATAATTGGGCTAGCCAGCCATATATTCAATAAAGAAACGAAAGCTAGTTATAAAATACTTAAATGCCTTCTTTACACGGTGCAGAAACCCCGCCCAAGTACTGCACTACGTACACGACATGGATAAGTTACATGTTCGTGAAAAATTAAAACCCCGAATTTATTACTCGCGTATCCATAGTAAGCGGTGATAAAATTCGCAGGTTACGCTATACACCAACAAGGTATGAAAATAATTATAAAGCTTGAGTTATTTTGCAGTTTTCAATAAGCGTACTCTAATATATTCTATTAACTAAGTAACTACCAATAAACTAAAAATCAGATAAAAAGTCCAAGCAGCTGCACCAAAACACTATCTAATTTGCATTCATTTTGCATCTTTCAGATTTGATTTTATGATATAGCTAAAGATTTTAAGGTGTAAAGTCGTAAAATATAAATCGTGCATTTTTTTCATACAATAGTGCCTTCCCAAATTCAAACCCAACGAAAACTTACATAAAATACTTTCCATATCTAAATACCATTTGAAATATAAATTAAGCTGAAGTAAATAGTACTTAGAAGTAATTCTTTTTTCAAAGCTGTTAAAAGTTTATTTAAAGTTAGTTAAATTTAAATTCGCTGAAGTAAGAGGTCCTGAGATTTCACATTTTACATTCGCAAAAGCTTAGCTTAATTCATAGAATATAATAAGATAATTTTAATTTCATAAAACTGTAACTTTTAAATTACTAAACTTACTTGAGTTCATCTATTTCTTCTTTAAGGCGGGATGTGTCAGCTAAGTGCATTGTTTTCAGTAATTCAACTTGTTCGGTCAAGGCGGCCAATTCTTGCTTAAAAGTGGTTTCCCGCGCGAACGCAGTCCATATACAAACAAAAAGAACACACATCTGTAAGCACTTCATTTTCGCGGTGACAAGTTACAACTCGGATGTTAGGAGGAGTTCGCGAGTAAGCGTCCGAGTCGCTCGACAGTCCCGACAGGAATGGGCAGCGGGCTGGCCCAACGCTTATTATACAGTATGCACTATGCAGGCTGCGTTATAAGGTTTAGTAAGCGCAGATGCGTTCAACAGTTGCTCCGAAGCCCCAAGCCTACTGTAAGCTCGTTTGATCTGCAATCTGCACCATGATTGTATTTGAATCAAATCTTGCAACTTTCGACTCTAGTTAAACCCATTTTTGGTTTCTTAGTGAAATAAGCTATGTTCGGGATCTATGATCGGGGAAGTGTCGATTGCTTTTATGCATGCTCACAGGCACAACTTTTCCGCACTAAAAGAAACGTCTAACTGCGCTGTAGCTATCTAGATCGGTAGCTGGGTACAATTGAAACTGGGATGGAATAGGAAACCTATTCCAAGCTTCTTTATGGCGTATAGAAGCTTGTCTAGGAAACTAGAAGCGTTCGAAATGTGGGTGTATAGACATACGCTAAGAATCTCATGGAAAGAATAGCACCGTGTTGCAGAGAATGGGGAAGGCTACGGAGATACTTATCTCCATTCAGAAGCGGAAATTATGAAGTATTTTGGACATGTAATGCATAATACTAATAAATATGGACTCCTGGAACTCCATAATGGAGTTAAAAGTGGAATGCAGGATGATATCGAGGCTCAAAAACTTATGCAAGTGCTTTGGTTAAAGCACAAGATCTCTATTTAGAGCAGCGGTGATGGAAATCTGTTAAGCCGTTTGAGGGTTATAAACTATTATCTGCTTATTTCTCAGCTGGCATAGAGGTCTTAGTCATAATAATCAATCAATACTTTTTTTTTTATGTCAGTTACAGCAGCGTCGTGTTTTGGCTTATTGATTTGGTATCGCTGGCGTCCAGACAGGAACATGGTCAATAGAGCAGGAAGGACACGTGCCAGTGATTTTAATTTTAATTTCAACAGCGATGAATATATTGAACATCTGAAATAAAACCTCTCACAAAGCTGATATATATTGTGATCTATTTAAAGTTTAGAAATCATAAGGCAAACTCGAAAACAAAAAATTGCGACTGTTTTTACACTATTTGGAGAAGTTTTGTTTAAAATCTAGTCTTAAAATCAAGCACGTAATAACTTCATTTATAGCGAGTTACGAATATGTTGGAGCTTACAGGTCTGCCCAAAGCTGCAAGTTAACCGTATTTATGTTGACAATTATGAGACTATTCAGAGCCGGAACAGCAGACATAAGTTTAAGTATGTGTACGACCTTTATTTAAGTTTGAGGCTATATTTAACATTTACAAATACTAAGAACTTCTATGGCTTGATTAACATATTTGCTTCTACTGTACGGGGCTATCTGGGATATGGGTTATATGCAATGATACCAATGAACTAAACGAGCGCGTAACACCAGGTAGCATGATCACTTCGTGGGATCACAGTCAAATCAACATACTCCATGGTTTTAAAAAAATCATAGTAATTTGATGATGGCTTCGGTCAGTAGACATACGAGGATGGAATTTCTTAAAATTCGCGAACACACTTAGGTATATTTATTATCCACTGGAAAACCAATTTTATTGGATAACAACGGACGCCTGCGACTTCGTTAGCGTGTCTTAAAAAAACTTGAATCATAGGCTATAATGTCTTCCACATAATATATGGTAGATATATAAGCTGTCTTTAGAACAGTTTATCATATACAATCCCGTTATCAACCTTCGTAATGTTTTTTTTTTAAGAAAATGTTAATTCACTCATTGTGCTGTTTGGAAGAATATAAAAGTAATTGGACTGGACGGTCACGGTACAATCCGCACAAATTCATGAATTTAAGAGCCTGAAGATCTCTGTATCTAGATTCTGGGTAGATAGCTTTTCTTAAAACGAAGGTTGACTGTAAGAAGTCTTAACTTCGATCAGGATCAAAGATCAGGAACCCATAGATATTAATTGCTGTTCGTATGTCTCGCTAAAACTAGAGAACGGCGGGGCCGATTTAGATGGAATTTTTTGTGTGTGTTTGAGTGGGTCCAGGGCTGGTTTATATTCATAATTGTATAATAATAATTAATTGTATTAATTGTATTAATTGTGTAATAAATATGGCGAGGTCGAGGTATGGTAGGTATTAAAAATACCAGAAAAAAGCTCCCTATGGCATTATGTAAATAAATATATTAAATTTAGGTAAGAAGGTAGTTACGTATTTTTTATTTGAATTTCACGACGGCAATACGATATAGCCTTACGGGAAGCCTTTAAAGCATATTGGCACAAGTTGATATTTGCATTCTATCTACTTAAACATCACAAAAAATACCCATGGCCTGTTAAGTATGCGTGCTTATTACAAGGAAGATTCAAAAAAGTCAACCATGTCATACCATGTCGGCTTTTGTTTCATTACCATGTCAGCTTACATTTTTTTAATACCAAGTTAAAAGATGTGCAGTAGCCGTAGGTAACTACATCTTTTCTAAGACCAAAAGAGTTCTATTTTCTTCTGTTGTCTGCTTCTTCTTATTCTGCTTCTTTTCTTAATATTTAGTATATAAAAAACATGGTCCCGTCTTCCGACCACGTCTCAGACCCGTATATTTCACCTCTCAAAGCTCACTCGGCGTGCGAAGCGTGACATAATCGTGTCTCCTAGCAACTGGCCATACGTTTGTTTGCTACGCGAAGATGCTACGTCATAAATTTTACTGATACTTAGAAACCGGTATTTTTTAAAGGTTGGTTCGCTATCCCTGGCTATCTACCAATATGAACTTGTTTATACTTGATGTCTAGTGCAATTTCCGATGGTAAATCTGAATAATTTATGGGACAATTGAAACACTGCGCGTGGAAACCAAACTAGGCGGAAAATATAGATTTTAATTTTTTTACACCACTCGCTCGTCAATGCCGTATTAAAAGACCTGTTATCTAAAGGTACGTCATTACATTCATAAGGCTTAGCGGGGTTGTAATGTTGTACAGATATCCACTACCCCATGGGGTGTAATGTGAATTAAATTTCGAAAGATCCCACAACCAAAGTATTGCTTTCTCTCTTCGACGTATGACGGCGTCCCTTTCGAACGAACCACAGAGTAAAGATTGTTGAAAATTGCCTCCAACACTTATTTCCAAAGTTCTTTAATGTGGTGTTATTGAAATTGAATTAATAATTAATTTAAAATTAAAAAATTAAAAATTCGCATAAAGAAGATAGCTGCAGTAATTTTGCTCCGGAAACTATTAAATTTGATGCTCAAATAAAAAACTATTTGTTCCCAGAAACTTTGGAAGACCGATATTTGTAAGCATTCGAAGATTCCTGCAAGTGGAAAACTACAAAAGGAGCCAATTGCCTAATTTCAGAGGCCGTATCGCTAGTTTACTTTAAAGATCTATCATTAATTTATTTATTCATTCATTGGCATTTTTAGTTATAGTAAAGAGATCAGATAATAAAATATAAGAAAATAATATACTAAAAGATAATATATTGAATGATATTTTTATTAGCCTTGATTTTATTGCCTCGTAAGGTGTGAAAATTAGAGTAATCAACGCAGGGGTAATGCTGTCTTTGTCTTGGGCACCCTTAAACCCCGCGCTTCACTCAGGATTCTAGATGCAACACCGTCGCTACGCTCGGGAGTTACTCTTAAATCCCTCGTTGCGCTTGGGGTTTATCCCGGCGCCCGTGACGTAAGACATTGCATTACCGCCATGTTGAATAATCTACTATTATTTGCTTATACCAAAGGTACACATAACCCGGGTCGGCATCAGCATCGCGTAAAGGCAATGCGTTGCACAATACTCCTGTCTAGGGCAATACCATCTTTATGCAGTAACTAGATGATGATTTAAAAATCCAGTAAGAATTCTTCGATTTTCAGGGACAAAAAATTGATTTTCAAGTCACTATATTCATGCAAAAAATCACAATCCTGTGCTTCCTTGTTTGAAGGAGAAACCAACAAACTAACACACTTTCACATACATATTATTAGTATGAAATATGATGGACCAACGCTTTGACTTCTTATTACACAGGTAAAATTTACGTAACTTTCATGAAAACGCTCCCAAAGCTTTGGCAAGGTCACGACTCACGATCAAGTTGCAATTTTATCAACCTTGTGTGTACACGTGGTGAACATCTTTCATAAACTTATGACATTTTTCTATTTCATCCCGGTCACGTCAGCACTAGTGTGAGCGCACTTTTATGGTGGAAGAGTATTAAATAATTTAAAAAGCCGTCAATTTTTCCACTTGCCCTTACATTGCAATCATGCAAAAGTTACAATTGACCATGACCTTCATAAAATCGATACAGTATTTCGATAAATAATAAATTGCTCAATTCTGCTGCACGTGTAGTGCCAGTTTTCTGCCTAGTGCACACTTGGCTAGGCTCGGTAACTCAAAAGGGAGTCTTGCCTCGGACTTGACATTCATGCCTGATCTGATCTGCCCCACTATATTTAAATACTATTAAAATCGAGTAATTAATTAATATGTAGACTTATTAAAAATAATTTTGCAGCCCCATTTGAAATGATATGAAAATGAGGCTGTTTATTCACCAAAAACATATTTGTCATTTGTGTTTTGTCCAATACTAGGTTTCATTCTGTATCGTGGGACCTATTTCGCATTAAACAAGACTATTAAATTATATAGTATCAACACTGAGAGATTGTTTATATCATTTTTTTAAAAACATAGTGGGCGATATTTTATGCTATTCGTCAGAAAGGTCCCACTCGTCCATAATATGATAGATTTGTGCTTGGTCCACGCTCTTTCCTAGGCTAAGCTCGAATCGATATTGTAGGTACCAAGTTAGGACTACACGAATGAACTTATAATCCCAAATTGTATCTTGCAAGGTACAGAACTTCTTAACTATAGGGGTTTACGAAATTATTGATGGTGAATTGTTATATTAGGTACCAAGCAATGGCTACACGATTGAACACTCAGTCCTAGCTCCTAGTTCCTGATGCTGCAGGGATTCCTTAACCATTGAGATTTAGGTGAAGTTGCGTAAAATCTATATAACGTTGATTACGAAAGTAACCAAGAGATATTAAAAGGAAACGGGACGGCGGCTTCCCCATACAATCGTATTTATCTATTTTCTCCGCGGATAAATTCAATACAGAAAATATTTTTGTACCATTAAAAAATCACATGTCCGTGCCATATCCCTATGTTTTGTTTATTTTTTCAATAAATTATTTTTAATTTTTTACTTTTTACAAATTTAAGAACAAGAAAACTTCAAAAGGGAAAAATCATCATCCGACATCCCACAAACAAATTTGACACAAACAACAACACCCCTATCGGGTGTTACGGAATTCTATTCGAGGGCAGCTCGACGGCATTATAATTGTTCAATACCCATACTCAAAGTTTCCCGTTCATGCCATATCCTCTTAAGTTGACGCGTAACGCTCGCCCGCCCGCCTAAACAAACTCACATGAACGCATTAATAATATTAAAAGATACGAAAGTTATGAGGCTTTTATTAAGTAAATCTCCCTCTCTCTTATATCGGGTCCCAGGCATAATGTAATGCCTGCTTCTAGGCTTAGTAAAACTAGCAATTCATTTGTTGTAAACAGTGTCCGCTTCTACAATAAGCTCCCGGAAGACAAGTTAAAGATGTCTCTAAATAAGTTCAAAGTTAATGTAAAACGTAAACTCATTGAAAAATCTTATTACCATGTAAAGGACTACTTAAACGACAAGGAAGCTTGGCAATGATTTGCTCTATGGCTCTGATAGTTCCTTATTTAAGATGATTTGTGAGATGGTGATAATAAATTTAAATTCAAATAATTTATCAAATTTCAGGCTCAGCCTTTCAGAAAATTGAGAGTTCTGAGGTCACCTTTGGACGTTAGAAAACATCCACTTTGAAAGCCCCCCCCATTTCGTCATTTTTAGGGGAAAAATTAAAAAAAATTTTTGGACTCTATTCCTAATTATCTTTAAAATGATACACCGCAACCCTATGTAACGCTATAAAAAATATTTTACTTCGTATTCGCTTCTATGAGAGCCCTCCTGAAATAAAGATTTTTATAACTTTTAAAGCCATATTCGGTTGGAGGCCATCGGTTTACATATTATATTTAAATTTGAAGTAATTACGTTCAGTAATTCAGAAGTTATAAGGCTCTGACAGACGGACGGATAAGTGCAAATTCACTCAAGTAGACTCAGAGACCTTCGCTTCGCTCGGTCAATTACCTATCTAGTCATGCAAATTTCGATATTATAAGATTACTAGTTTTAGCTTGGCTATCTTGCAAAGTCAACGAAGTTCGATATTTGGCGGATATTGGGCCGTTTCCCTCTCGAGATGAGTTTGTCTGTAATCTCGGCCCTGGCGAAGTACTAGGACCTAGTACTAGGTCTTGACTAAGCATGTGAAAAGACAGTAGTGCATTTTACTGCGACTATTTCTATAGTGATGTGTTTCCATATTTTGATCAAACACCTAGTTACCTAGGTATGTAGTTGGTTGGTTGGTCGTATTTTTTAGGGTAGATTAAGAGGAAATTTTTAATTATTGTACGTATAAACATTTTTTTAAAAGTGAACCGACTTCAAAACCACTGGAAAGCATTAGGTAAACACATTTTTAATTACTTTCATCCTATTTACTCTTAGCCAGTGAACAAAACATGAAAACTAATACTCTAGGAAGGTTTTGGAGGCGGCGCCAAATTAATGGTTCTTGTCCAAATATGTACGTGCACTAAGATAAGTAATGATTTTTATTGCCCTCATATTTCGTTAATATTATCTATCGAGTTAAAAAAAGAATCAGGCAAATCGGTCAGAAATCCAAGAGAAATCGGCGTACTAATAAAAAATATTTGTGGCATGACTCTATGTATGCATATAATATCGTATATACCTGTATTGTAATATACTAAAACCTTCCTCAAAGTACGTAGATAGTGAAAAAATCATTAGATATAATCGGTAATGTATAATTATTTTCCGAGAAAATCGTTAACAAAAAAACATACATACCTACATAAGGTCCGAATGCAGGACATGCTTTTTGAAGTCTATTAAAGATTTCATAATCATTTCTTTTTAATATTCCGTTTTGTAGTGTCCCAGCAATAGGTACGCATCTATTCTATTCTATTTAGTATTTTCCCAAATGGGTCCCTTTCATTTCATCAGCGTTTTTAGGGTTCCGTACCTCAAGAAGAAAAGGAACTCATGAAGGATCAATTCGTTGTCCGTCTGTTTGTCTGTCAAAAACCTTTCCTCGGGAACGCGTGGAAGTAACAAGTTGAAATTGATATCAAATACATAGGTCTACGGTCCCTTAGAACTGTAAAAAAATCAAGCTTCTCAGTCAACGCAAACAAAAGATACGGTCGTTTTGCAAATTTACCAACTCTAAATATCGATAACTAGCGATCGAGTCTGTCGAGTAGTTTTTTGAGTTTATCCATTACAAACAAACAAACAAAACATTCCTATTTATTATAACAATTATAAACAATTATAAACATTATATTTACTCATAAGGTGTTGAATTGTTTGTCAGGCGATAGCCGCTACCAGTTTAGTTATGTTAGCCAGTTATTTTACAGCTGATAATCTACGTGTTGTTACGGCATCTTTCTCGTTATTTACTAAACTAATTTCTATCGTGTGGTGGTACGGAACTCTTTGTGCGCTAATTTGACTGGCACTTGACCGGTTATTTGGGATAGTACTTAATACGTTGGCTCCTCAGATAAGCAAATAAAATCACAATCCGCGTGTATCTGTCTTTTCGATTATTATGCAACTTTAACCTTCATTTTATTATTTTACAAGGTTGTATATACATTTTTAGTTCATATGCAGAACAGATGATGTCTATTCAGTGTGCCCACTCGTGCGAAGCTAGACCGAGCTAGATAACATGCATAAACCGCCTATACTTTAAGTAGGTATAGAACCATACCATCTTCATCGATTTATAGAATTTAAAAGACTGTGTAAAACGGCGTTTGCCAAGTAGAATTTGTTATACTATTGATGATTGATTGAGTGCAACTAGATATATAACGTATGTATTGTATATTATCTACCTATTTTAACATTCGGTTTTTTCAGTCTCAGTAGAATCTATTTCCGAACCAGCCCCGAGAGACTTATCACAAATGACACAAGTCTATTTTGCCTATTTGGAAAACATTTCGATACGACATAAAATCAGTTGGCCGTAGAAATACTAGAAATACGTAGAAATATTAAGCCGCAATACTGTGCCGGAAAGGTTGTACTCAGCCTGGCCGAAGCAATAAGCTTTACACTTATTTTAAAAACACAACTTTACACTTATTTTAATAACACAACGGCGCGCTTACCGATGTGCCAGGAGCGCCTACCAAATACATTCCACGATACGACCAAAAAGAAATTGGAATCGAGACTTGAACTGCAATATGGATACGGAATTCCGTACCAATTTCAAGTGGAATAGCATACCTGTACCTATAAGTAAGTACTATTTGCAATACACGGAATGTGTGCACAGAAACAATTGGATACTCGATACTGATTCGGAATTCGTATGATTTGCAGTTGTCAACGTTTAGGTAACTACAAAGTCCGACCTATTCCTATACATAGGTCCTATCTGACAATATAAATTTGGAAATTTTTGGTTTCAAGCGTTTGGTTAATGTAAATGTAGCGAGTGCGACCTCGTATATTTTTTTATCAGGCGGCTTATTATTATCTTACCCATTGATCAAAATTACCATTAAAAACAATAAAATAATGAAATGGGCTTATGCAATGAAAGTACGATTTTTGACGGAGCTCCTAATGCTCCGCCGATGCAGTGCAAAGGAATACATCTAAACCTAAAACATATAGTAAAGTAGGCTTTGAGGTTACTACCATCGCATATAGCAGTATTATTACAAACTGACAGATTTATACGTACCTTGATGTCCCAAATAATCTATACTAATATTTTAAAGAGGTAAAGTTTGTGAGTTTGTGACGTTGTAGGAGGTAATTTCTGGATCTACTGAACCGATTTTGAAAATTCTCGTACCTATAGAAAGCCTCATTATTTGTGAGTGTCATAGGCTGGCTATATTATTCCGAAAAATAAGGGAGTTCCCGTGGTAATTTAAAAAACTTATTTCTCGCGAACGAAGTCGCGGAAATCTGCTAGTATAATATATAATAATAATAATATAATATAATATAAATATTATAAATGCGAAAGTTTGGATGGATGTAAAGATGTATGGATGCTTGTTACTCAATCACGCCCAAACGGCTGAACGGATCTGGATGAAATTTGGCACAGAGATAGATTATAGTCTGGAGTAACACATAGGCCCGGAATAGGATTTTATCCCGGAAAACTAAGGAGTTCCCGGGAAGCAAAAAACCTTAATCCACGCGGACGTAGGCGCTGGCATCAGCTAAATCACGAACGTCATCAATATAATAGGTATGACTTGAGGCGATGGTAGTATGCCTCCTGTAGCAACAACGCGGCACCACTCTCATGTGGCGACAAATCGCGTTGTCCTCGGCTTATACTCCGTCAGCGCATTCGGAATCGTATTTCCGTGAAGGCTGCGAATTTCGATATGATGCATACCTAGTACCTACGAGTGCTACGCTGGCTCACTCGTCGATAGCAATTGGCTTTGTCTCCGATACAACGGTATTAAGAGCACGCGCGGCAATGTTTGCATCATACAGAGAACTTTTGAAACGACGAAATTTTGAATGACTCTTACGTCATTTTTGAGGATAGGAACATGGTATATTGGTCCAAGATCCCAGAGCGGAGACCTTATTCATTTTCTGAAAAACAAAATATGTGTCATACTTATATGTAGTACTTATATGTAGTTTTGGTATGCGTACCATCGATATATATGTAGGTACTAGATGGGCCCTTTCATAGAAAAAAATTGCACGTCCGACTTGTAGAGCGAGCTCCACACCTTTATAAGCCTGTCCTTGTCCCCGCCATAGCGCTGTCAAGCTTTTCAGAATAGATGGCGTTAGTAAAATAGGTCCACATTCTATGTTGGATAGGGCCCGTCATTAAAATTGTAATTGTCCATCCGTGTATTGTCCGTATCTAAATTGTAGTCGTTGATGCGTTCACATAGGTATAACTTACGCATACTCGCTATGTTGGGCCGACGCGGGCCAATTTATAGGTATCAGGTGCTAAAAGTATATGAAACATTGCTTAATTTTAAAAATTGCTTTTCTTAAATTCTGAGTGCTAATTTTTATGTATGTTTTACAGAATTTTTATTAATAAATAATGATGATGAGTATTGCCAGACTCCTACCGCGGGCGGTTATTTCCGCCAGACACTTTAAAAAACTCGCAAAAAAAGAACGTAACTTTACTTATAGTCAGAGTCTTAATTTTCTATACAAATTTGGAAAATTTGGAATTGCGAAAGTTTGGATAGATGTATGGAAGTATGGATGTTTGTTATTCAATTACGCCCCGACAGCTCAACGGATCTGGCTGAAATTTGGCACAGAGATAGATTATAGTCTGAAATAGCTTGTTATCTCGAAAAATTAAAGCGTTCCCGCGGGAACCACAAAACCTCGATCCACGCTTACGAAGTCACGGGCATCAGCTAGTTTACCTATATGTGACACTCTTTACGCGATAAATTTATATCCGAAAACAGAATATTTACTACCTGTGGTATAAACCCAATCCAGATGCTATGGAGATAATAAAATACGAGCGATACGACTCGAGCGATATGGATAGAATGCTATGTTAAAATCTTGGCCACGGAAGAAAAATACTTTATATTGTAGAATGTAGATATTAAATTTCCCTCAAAGGAAACATTCCTTTATTTTTAAATAGAAGATTTTAAAAATAAAGGAATGAATAGAGGACTGCATTCAAACATTTCAAACAGAGCGTTGATTTGAATTCCAGCTCAAGTTTTATTTTAAATGTTTGAATTCTTATTTTTAAAAAGAAAGAAAGGAATTCTCTGAGTGAAATTTCATATCTTCAATATTTAAATTAATTTACTTCCGTGGCCCGTTCGTTTTTTCGACCCTGTATATTTTCACCTTATTTTCTCCATTTAATTCTGTTCACCGTTTTCATTCTTTCAGAAGGTAGTTATAAGATGTTTACGCATAGTTCCAGAGTTGTTGCCGATGGACTTTCGGCTAGTCAAATAAATAAGTAATTATTCATAATAACAGACAGTTTGGACTTACTCATTTATAGTATATTTTACCAATTGTCTTATAGTGTACAGCTAACTTTATATTAAGAACATCACAAATCCATGTATGTAGCAGATGGTACGGCCGCCAGGTGAATCCGGCTGATGGTACCCTACATATCAGATCGTAAACTATCTCTAATTATAGGTACGTAAAGTACCACCACATGTGCACTGATTTTTTACTGTATGCTGTATGTAATTATACCTACCTATATGATATTAAAAATACTTTATTGCATAAGGAGCAAGCCTGGATTTGTCCAAGGCCTTAAGGCACTACTACTAACAGGAGAGTGAGACGTGGCGTCAAATACTTTTGGAAGTAATTTCGAATATTGATAGCGGGGCAGCTGTCCGTAAATTCAAAGGCTCTAGTTGGGTCCGTGCCGCGTGCCCCGCTACATTTAGGCCGAAACACATTGTTATTAGGAGCAGCTGCAAAGCACGTTTCTATTAAAAAATGAGCACAAATGCTTCTACCTGAGGTAGGCACAGTTTTTTGGCTTCCTTGCCGCTGTCGTTCAAAGATGATAATCTATACAAAGCTAGGTTGGATTTTAAAAGTTTAATGAAATTTATGCATTTTGTAGTATTTTCTCAACAGTTAGCTTCTGACGATAATTTTGAGTTAGGTCGCAATCCTTCTAAGGGTGCGATAAATAATGATTGGTAGATGATAGGTAGGTACCTAGCGTTAGTTATGCTAGGTTAGGTACTTATTAATTCTAACTAGCAGATGCCCGCGACTTCGCGTGAAATAAGTTAAATTCCCACGAGAATTCCCTAATTTTTCGGGTTAATAAAGAGCTTATGACACTCACAAATAATGTGGCTTTCTATTGGTACCAGAGTTTTCAAACTTGGTTCAGTAGATCCAGAGATTACCTACTACAACCTCACAAACTCTTTATAATATAGAATACTAGCAGTCGCCCGCGACTTCGCGCACAATTTCTGATTTCATATGAGATTTTCCCGCTGCAAAAAGCCTATAGCGGCTAAAACGAATAATGCAAATTTTAAAAACTTATAACCTACATGCAAACTTCCAACCACAATTTCACATTTTCGTAAAATTGCTTACATAGGTTATTATTACTTAAAACTAATTACCTACATCTCGATTTTCAAGCCTTTAACTTCAAACACAAAGGACTTTCATACAAACTGACAACCCCATTTCACCCTCTTTGGGGTTAATTTTCGTAAAATTGATTATACAGGTTATTATAATTTAAAACTAATAACCTAAATCCCGATTTTCAAGTCTCTAACTTCAAAAACAAAGGGCTTTCATACAAACTTCCAACCTCCATTTCTCAAAACTGTTTCTTAGCTGCGGTCTACACCATAGAAGGAACCTATCTTCCAAATTTCAAGTCTGTATGCTTTATAGTTCCTGAGATATCGTGATGAATCAGTGACCTTTCGCTTTTATATATATAGATTTATATTAAATTGTTGTTTCACTAACATTTAGTTCATGTATGTATAAATCTAAATTTCCCAAGCAACCTGCACTCACACTCTGTGTGAGTGCAGGTTGCTTGGGAAATTTAGAAATTGAAATTGCAATCAAAATTCATTCAAAGGTTTACGCGATGGTTTTACGTGATTTCAATATCTAAAATTCGACCTTATTTGCAAACTCCTTTCTCATGGTCCAGTCAAAGCTATCTAGGTATTCTATAGGATATTGAATAACAGAAAAAAGTTTATCAAAATACCTATGTACATATTATTCAGAGTAGATTATATCATTATAACCACTAGTTAGTAAAGAGCAGGCTTCAAGTTAAGAGCATTGCAAAAATATGTGAAACGACGCATTCAATTGATGGTAATGACTGGAAAAAATTACACACTAAGTATGTCTTCTACAATATACAATTTCATACCAAACAGGGCTTCTTTAACACACCCTCCAGTTGATTTGATGTCGACACGACGTGGTCCCGCCGTCGGCGCGGGCGCATATGCCGGCCACCATCTGTCTTATCTCGTGAGTCGTGCACTTAACAAAGTGGCGCACGCGTCATGATTGTCCTTTACAGGATGCTCGTTTATTTACTAGCATGCGTTTTAATAATAATAGTGTCCTCTCGATCAAATTTTGCCCACAGCGGCTAATCCCCCTGAACTTCTGATACGGGATATGTGCGTGATATAACACACGGGAGATAAGTTGTGCACAATTGGGTAGTGTTTGCACTACAAAGGTACACACTCCCAGCTCCGTTACTGTTATGGTCACTCGTAGATTCTACTTTCATAGGTAAGGCAATCCAAGATGAGTGGAGACTGGAGCGAGATAAGACTCATATCCCACGACATGTGTAGTCTCCGCGGCAAGAGAGTGAACCATCACAGATGATCTGTGAGCACAGTCAACCTACAGCTTGTATGAACTCTAGTAAAGAGTATGATCTTTAGAGGTACTAAAATTCTACAAATTCCTTTAGTCTTTTAAAGACTCTCCTAAGTTATGCTAAGTATTATTTTTACGTAATATATCAAAGATTGTACGTCAGTAAGTATCGTATGTAAGTAATATTCCTACCGTTGTACACTTGTGGTGTTTAACACCGAAAAAATCATTTTATCATTTAGCTATTAAAAACATGATTGCGTAGTACGTAGATATCTAATTTATTTATGATATGCCGATTTCTATACGAACTTGAAGGGACTAGTTAGTGTACCGATCGCCAACAACCTGTATATCGATATCGGCCGAGATCGCGGCGACACCTGCGTGCACACCTGCCCGCCTCTGATTCGCCAAAAACGAACAGTCGGACTCATCACCTGCTGCATCGCCTCGCTCGTCGAATATCGGCTATCAATATTAAACAGGTAGGTACCTAGGTTAACCACATCACCACGAAATTTTAATCTCATACCTAATCACAACAGCTAGCTAATCAATGTTATTAGTTAATCTCTTTGTAGCTGATGTCCGCGACTTTGTCCGCCTGGATTGGTAATCCATTTTTTTATTATCTACACTGTCATTTCTCTAAGTTGGAGGGTGACTTCGTAACCGGGCAAAATATGCTATTGTGCTTGCTCAATGCTCAATATATAATCTATGTTATGGACTTCTATCATTGACTGTATCTCACATTAAAGGTTTAATATTAAACTCTGTTATTACTTATACCGAACAAATACATAAATCATATTTTGAGCCCCCATCGGCAAAGCTCCAGGCTATATTGTAAAACCACACTCGTCTCCTTCAAATCTTTAGCTACGTAAGTAATCGGATTTCTAAGAATCTCAGTTTCCTACCCATTAAATACGTTCTTAGGTACACGAGTGTAACCGGCAAGCCGCACTGCAGCATGGTCTAAAGGTCTAAGCCCTACATTCGAAGAAATCCTACCATCTACCTAGTCCTACTCTATAGGTAGATATTAATATTAATCTGATATCTTTTAACAATTTAGGCCTAGCAGGGCTGCGAACGGGATTTACTTAGCTCCCGTCAAAGAGTATTGTAATAAATAAGCTCCCGTTCAGACGAGAACTTCTTTACGCCGGACGTTGACGTTTTTTTCCCATTACAAATAGACCATAAGAAAGCGCCTGGCTTAAAAACCGTTCGCCGCTATGTGAACACACATAGGAGAATTCATGAGTTATTTTTTGAAATGGAAAAATAATGTCAACGCGTAAAAAAGCGCTCGTCTGAACGGGGGCTTAGTTGGACCCGGTGTATCTACTCACCATTGAGCTACATTCGCAATGTCGTTTACGTGACGTCGACGCTCGTAAAACATAAATTACCGGCACGTCGAAATGTAGTCATGTGCGAAGCTTTTAACTTTTCAGGATGTCAACGGTGTTGCATTTTAATACATTGATAGGTAGTAGGTACCTAGGTAATTAAAGCAATACGGAAATTAGGGGCGCGTTGCAAGCTGGAACTATCCACGCATATTTTACCACTTTCATTTGGTTTCGTGATACAAGGTTAAGCTGGCAAGGCACCAGGCGTCTCCAATTATAAATGTAAATAGTTAATACTTGAGGAAAATATATTGTATTGCATACTTGAATATTTTTGTGTGAGCCTTAAAAGTAGGGTAGGCCAAAAAATTTTTTTAAGAACTATAACTAAGGCCCACTTGCGCAAGGACATTTATACAAAATATTTAACTAAATAATTTAATGCTGTCCCTTTTTGGCAACTACAATATGCTTTTGATAAAAAGCGACAGCATTACAAAATTTAACTAAATCAGTTTAAATGTCATTGTGCAAGCGGCCCTTAGTATTTTAGTACTTTCATCTGCGTGGATTCAATTTTATAGTAATCCCGTGGGAAGCCTTTGTTTTAGGTATGGAATAATCCGGTTGAAGAGATATGGTAGATAGACGGGATAACAGAACAGACACACTCTTATTTATTATACCTACGTACCTACCTAATGTTTGATTGGATTACCTACGTCGAATTCTTGATCCGCCTCCAAGATGATATCGATAACAAGCGGAGAGCGCTGTCTACATTTTTGTAAAGCCTCTTTCTACTTTCAGTTCGTGTAAGGGTAGGTACTACTACTAGGTACCTATTTCGTTCTGAAGATTCAATTAGATCCGCATATAAAAATGAACTATGTGATATTTCCTTGGAAGAAATATTTCCTTGCACAACTTGTAATATACATGTACCTATCTATCTATATAATACTGTCAACAATGATTACATTCGTTTAAAATATCTTTTGGTTCCTGTTGAAATGAAATATCAGGACAATTTGTGTTGCAAATCAATGATGTAAACGTAACTTCGGGGTGTTATAATATTAGGACTCTATTAGGTACCTACTCGACGCGTTTTGTTTTTCACGATCAACCTGTGGAATGTGGATGATTAACACTCGTCCCGTTACTGCAGGCGGCTGCGAAGACTGTTGAGCTCGTGCGTGTCACTCGTTTGGGTTCCGGCAGAATAAAAGCGCTCAGGTTTTGCTTTCAAAACCTGCAGCATTAATGCTGAGTGGGGGCCTTTTCATCTTGTGCCATGTGGGGGCAAAAGCAATAGCTTAATTTTAAAGTTTGATTTTATGTACGACACAGGATGAATAAATGACTTTTCCTTCTTTATTCTTTCTTTCAAAACCATCGATGATTAAAGCCAGTGCCTCCATATTAAGAAATATAACTTGCTTCCAGGATACTTATAGCGCTGCCCTTAGATTCTCTTCGGTAGATAAGACTAATCGTATGCAGCCCCATTTCTGTAGCTCATCGGGGATGCAGCTTAGTTATTTTATGCAGTTTTCGCCTCAACGTTCACTCCGAAAACTACACCCCGCATTGCGCACATACTTAATGGGCCGGAAACAAGAGGTTTTATTTTAAAGGGTTGATAAAATCTTAAGTTTCTAACACCTATCAGCCCTGGGAATAACAACTTTCAACTTTAATGAAGTAGGTTAATTCCTCAAAATTTAATATCATAATAATATCGGGCAGGTGTAAAAGGATGGGGACTAAATAAATACACTAGTTTACGAGTTTCCGAGCACGTCGTATTTATTTATAACTAGGCGGTGGTTTTATCACAAAATATTACAATGTCAAAAATACAAAATATACATAATAATAAAGTTAAATCGAGGGTTCAAAATATTATTTTGATCCTATTTATTAGCTATATACATTTTATTTTGTAAAATGGCATTTAAACACTAATCATTCTAAAAATCATTAACATTTCAAACTTGAGAACAATAATCTAAGATCTGGTTGCAGTTTTTGTTATTTACTAATACGCCAACTAACTATATTTTATGACACTTTAATGTCCACTTTAAATCTAGACCCAACATACAAACAATTTTACATGCTTTTAGATCTTTCAAACTTCTCAACATTATCGGTTTTGCGGTTATCCGATTCCCCGAGCCCCCACAATGCTCCACCCCAAAAGAAACTTAAATGTAGCCTCTATCGAGACAACCTTTTATTCCGAACAATTTTTATTTATTCCGTTTGCGACAGATGACATATGTACATTTGCTTTACATTGTTTTGTACTACCATTTATCTTGATACATGAACAACTACACTTTCTTTTTACTTTATATTTTTTATACACTATATTATGATCATAAACTGATGCCCGCGTCTTCGTCCGCGTTTATTGAGGTTTTTTTGATACCCGCGGGAACTCTTTAGTTTTCCATGATAAAAAGTAGCCTATGCGTTATTCCAGAAATTGTCAAATTTTATCCAGATCCGTTCAGCCAAACTTTCGCATTTATATCAGTGCCTCAAGTAAAAAAGGGAACAACTCAAAATCAACACTTTTCAGGAGAAACAATAACTTTTAATGTTTTATAGTATTTCGCAATTGTAATCAAAACTTCTTTGGAATGAAAAATGTAGACAAAAAATAGCCCTATATCATGATGGGAGTTCATAGGTAGTCACTCTTACATTTTTTTTTAGTTTTTCCGAGTTGTTCCCTTATTTACGAAACAGTACCTAGTGGAATAACGTTAGTTGTACTGGTCAGATTGTTCGTGCTTATAGAAATATAATGAATAATTTGAATCCCTTTGATTCCTATGGCAATAAAAAATATGACGGTTTTTACAACAAAATATCTATAATTAAAACAATCGTTTATGGAATAACAAAATCTATTTAGATAATATAATAGCGAAATTTATAATGAAAAGCAAAACATTATTATTATTATTATTATTATTATTTGATTGTTCTCACTATATTCTTCATCCGACATTAAACATCCAAACCAAGATTGATCAAAAATTAATTAACGACCATTATTGTTCATGTTTTAGTTTCTGGCATTCAAATACAAGTTCTTTATATTATATATTTCGTTTTATAATAAAAGGTAACCAGTTAAGTTAATGTGTCTAATTATATTTACGGATATTAGACATCAATAAAAGTACATTTGTGCACATAATAAAGGTATATTGTATATATATAATGAGTTGTATATAGTATAATTACTTATCATAATGTTTTTAACACAACTATTGAATCAGTAAAATCTGTCGTTATATTAACGAAGTAATTAAGGCACGTGCAACTTAATACTAAACTACTACCTAGGTACTTATAAAACCTAAAATTAACCTAATTGATATTTTCCATGTTTATGTATAGTTGCGGACGGACAGTTATATTTTAAAGCTTATGTTGTCGAAAAATCCATATGAATATAATTGACTATAAAGCGTACATTGTTCTGTATTTCACAATTAACTTCACTACAAGTCGTAATTATTTAAGTATTGTAAATCGTATTCTAATTATGGTTTTGGTAATGGTAGAGGACAGCATGCCGCCGATTTTTATTTACTTACACACACATAGATAGCTAGATAATGCCCACTATTTCATCCGCGTGGATTGTGGTTTGAATATTCTTCTGAAATCCTCTGTTCGAAAACTAGTTGACTTTAATAATCTTAAAACTCCAACCGACAACAGTAGCCGATGGAAGGATATCGCAAGAGCTGCTGTGAAGGCCAAATCATCAAACACAACCTCTCTGCCAAGAGTGAACGAATGAGAAGAAAATCTTTAAACTACAACTACCTATGTGTTGTGCCCATGCTAAAAACCACGTCGATCTGCTGCTCTGTTTCTGATTGAATATTGATGTATAGGTAAGTCAATGATTGGTATAATGTACCTGTACAAATAACTTACCGAGTTTCTTGCTAGTTCTTCTCGGTAAGAACGGCATTCGAACCAGTTGTAGATTCATTCGACTATTCATAAGCACTTGTAACGAGTCTATTTTAATTAAGTAGATACATTTGAATTTTGAATTTTTGTAAGTCTTTGCATATTCAACTGGTTTTCAAATGCTTCAATAGACATTTGCGAAGCGACAAGGTAGTTCCCTACCCGATTACCACTTCTGTACTTATTCTGAATGGTGACGATATCTATTATAATATACTATACGTAATTATTTAAAAGCTATTAAAAGATAACCACTTTATAAGTATCCGGTAAGGAGGTACTCATTTTAACTTTGTAAAATATCTGGTAAAAAAATATTCGTAAGACGCAACACTTCAATTTGATGTAAATTATTTAAATTACCTTACTAAATGTGCCGGATTGTATATTTTGTGGGTAGAGACATCGCAGCTGTCGATGCATTGGCCAACCAAAAGCATACGGGACCATCTGTCGAAAAATCGACACGTTGTAAACATGAGTGGCATAAAAACCCTACGTTTCGAGTCTGTAGTTCCAGAAGCGGTCCACAAAAGCCTTAAAATAATGCTATTATAATAAGGTAAGCATTTATAGAACTTAGATCTATCAGAAAAAGTTAGCTTTTAATTATATATTCGTACCGCCAGAATACCCTTAGAAATAAAAACAAGTTCTATAAAAAATACGATCTTGCAGTAGGTTTCTTGTGTAGTGTACACAAACATCTATATATACAGTTAGTTCACCTTGACTTTGCATTGACGATGCAATTACTATGCATCAATTACATTAAAACTAATAATAAGTATTACGTGTTTCTCCAATTACAGAAACTTGCAAGGACTCGTCCCTGACCCTATTTTTTATAATGCGATGTATCTATCAATAGCATACGTTATATGTTGCAAGACTGCATGGAGATTAATTTTGCAAAAGCATGCTTGACGTCATAAAATTATACTTATCAAACAAGTTTTATCATAAAAATATTTTAAACCTTTTGAGGAATATTGCATTGCATTTATAGAATGACTAGCTGATGCCCGCAACTTCGTCCGCGTGGTTTAAGTTTTTTGATTCCCGCGGGAACTTCTTAATTTTCCGGGATAAAAAGTAGCCATGTCACTCTCCAGATCCTCAACTATACCCATGCCAAAAATCAAGTCGATGCGTTCTTCCTTTGCAGCGTGATTGAAGGACAAACCAAGCAAACCGACAAAAAGCCCTTGCCCTCCGAAAAGTGTACGACGGCATGTACGCATCCAAATACCAGATTCGATCCCTGGAGCTAAAGAGGTACACTGGTGCGGAAATCCCTAAGGACACAAACAACACCCTGTAAAGGCTCAAGGGTATGGGACGGGCTCCGGATCACGTGTACACACAATACATGAAGCCCAGGGATTGACCTTTGAGGCAGTGGTGATCGTGCGTACTGTGCTGGGAAAGGACACCATCCATGACGAAGTCCCACATGCGATCGTCGCCGTGACACGGCATACCACCCGCTGTACGTACTACACCGACGACAACACGGACGCGATCGCGGATTTCGTCTTGAATGCGGAAAAAGCAAAACCTATTTGCTAAACCTAAACCTAAAGCTATTCGTGACGGGAATGTAGCGGTGGCGAAAAAAATATTAAAAAGTAGCTTAGAATAAAATGTGAACTATTTGTATTGTATTGTAGTATTGTAATGCTAAATATAATTGTCAAATTAAAAAAAAAAAAAAAACAAATATATATATATACAAAATAATAATAATAATAATAATAAAAAAAATAATTACTTCCGGAACAAAAAAAAAAAATACTGATGAAGATAGTTTAGACAAGTAAGTGTGTAGATAATAGAAATATGTAGTAAATAGAAAAATGTGTTGATTAATGTGAGTTGTGTGTAAAATTTTTCCTTTTCATTAAATAAAATATAAAAAAATTAACAAAATAAAAAAAGGCACGGACCACGAGTCTGTGGAGTGTAAATTCATTCATTCATTCATTAATAAAAAAAAAAAAAAATTGTAATTTTTTTATACATAACACCGTATCTTGTCTCTTTTTAAGGGACCTAAAGTAAAATACTGTTTAAAAAAATTAAGCAAAACACGTTTTTAGTACTGCCGTGATGACACCGTAATAGACCGAGAGCTTATACACTTCAGCTAAGCCCTACACTACACCTTAATCGCGCTCTTTGAAGCAGTCATGACTTGTATCACGCTGAGACTGCATAGCGAACTAAAATCCCTCTTTCACTGACTGCTCGACTTCTCGAGCCGTCGACTGCGCTGGCGCAATTATTCTGGTGGCAAATCGGGCGGTCCCGAAACCAGAAGACCCCGGTTCGAGTCCAGTTGTAACCAGTTCATATTTTTTATTAATATGTAAGTAAGATCGAAAAATATTATACATATTTCATCAGTATGTAATTCGTATTTAAATATCATTTCGAAAAACCACGATTTACCAAAAAAAATACCGAGCAATGCTCGTCACCCAGGTACACATATAATTATACTATCAGACGACACGAACCACTGCCCAAACTAAACACGAAATGCCTAACCGGAGAGAATATTAATTATCACACGGACTCTAATACAGCAGGTGTTGCATTCCGGAAATTAATATTTAACAGTGTAGTGATCCTATTAATTCCACATCAGCTACTCAGCCGTGGTGACGGTGAGATGCCATTTATTACTAGAGCGTGAATTCTCATCACCCTAGCCGACCCGGCTTCACTCGGCTGAAAATATTTCTTATTAGAGGTAGAGCGAAAGACTACACACAAAATATAAGTAGGGCTGCTAGATTCATTCGCGCACACGACTTAACTCTTTCATCAAATCTCGTAAGGACGGAACTTCGAATTTTAGGTTGAGCTCTGAAAGCTCAGATGATCCTTTGTTTCAGATATAAACTGACTTTAAACAAACTTGTCGCTGCTTGGCTCCTGACCCGTCTTTGCTCTATGCCCTATGGCAGGGTAGGCGAACCTTTTTGTATCAACGTGCCATTTTTTCTGAAGAAATGTTTAATGTAGACGTGTCCGGTCATGAGGTCTTTTAGCAGAATGTATACTGGAGTCTATACATATATAACTGGAGTCATCTGTCAAACGGCTTCTGAGTCTTATAATACCTACTTCACACTTTTTTTTCTAAGTGCATACTGAATTTTGAGATCGGATCATCGGTGACGTGCCCAATATATTGTGTAGCTTTCCATTGGTTCGCCATCCCTACCCTATGGTGTACATTTATCTGTAAAAAGGGTTGATATTCTGGCTAGTTCTCTGATTTCGTGCAAATCGCATTTCAATTCGAATAAAAAAATAACCAATTACTTTAAAAATGTGAATTGCATTATAAATGAACTCTCATATAATCAGCTAAGAGTGCCACAAAAATCTAAATTGTAACATAAAAGATTATTAAAAAAATCACGATTTTCATATCTAAAACTCACCACCTTCAGGGGGGAAAACAAGAGTCTTAGGATACATCATTATGATTTTCCAAGATACCAATTTTAAACGAGCTTAAATTTTTCACACATTATAACTTACACTATGAGGAGTAATATAACTGCATATTCACACGTACGAATCCCTTTATTCATTTATAAAAAAATAACAAGAGTTTTGTCACGGATAAAAACTAATTACCTTCGGCTGAGATTGTTATTCCAAAATATCCTTGCAGTGTACTTATTGCACTTCTTTCCCCTCTGCCCCATGCTAAGTGCTACTCAATCTATCCAGGCACGTCCCAGACAGTGGCCGTGCGCTTGTTGAAACAAAGTTATTTTCGTGTTTATGTCCGAGGATGGTGTTTGTCACGATTAATCTCTCTTTACCGTCGTAATCATTTTAGGGTAAGTAACTAGTTTATCTTAATAATTTTATCTTCTTTATATTGAACTTTAAACGATGTGAGTATGTATTTTATTATTTATATTTATTGCTTTTTAAAATACGCTGATAAATTGGTAAAAACGCCAAAATCTCACTTCCCTCACTATCATTACCTTCATTTACCTTCAGTTTTAAAATTGAAGGTAATGATGCTGAACTGAAGGAAATGATGAAATTTTCAGTAAATATTGCTGTACTATTTTTGACGGCCAAATCGTATAATAAAAACTGTACCAACTAACCTAATTACTATTTAAAATCATTGTGCTTCGTATTTGAATATGAATATAACACCATTTTGATTTTAGGTACTATAAAAGACAAAAATACGAAGAATTAAAGAAGGATCCGGAAAAATATGCGAGAAAGAAAGACTAAGATATTTAAAACGCAAATAAGAAAAGAAAATTGAATCTATTAAAGACATGACTCCAAGACAATAAAGACTAGAAAGGAAAAATAGGCATGAAAATTTAAAAAAGCATACAGCAAAAATAAGAAAGAGTGACCTTTAGTTGACCATCGACAATCAAAGAAAAAGAACAAGAGCGAAACATTTTATGTACCGATTGACAAGAATATAGAAGAAAAAGTTGAGAAGAATACGTAATACATAAACAAAAAAGATGTTTAAAAAAATGAACTTGAAAAAGCGCTAATGGAAACAAATCAAATACAGAGAAGGCTGTATAAATTACTGGAAAAAAAGTCTCAAAAAGAGAACCAAGCAACAAAAAGTAAGGTGGACGCTTTATAGGTCTATTACGCTGCACCTTTTACAGGGACCCGGTTACACTTGAATCAGTGTAGTGTAATAAAATTTAGGGAGTAAGGGTCCCTAAATTGGTCCTTATTGCTGTGTAATAAGCGATGCTCTATCTAGCGGCCACCCTTACCACAGGGCCCTGTAAAGAGTGCAGTGTAATAGGCCTAATAGACAATAATATAAATGAGGGTAAAAAAGAAAAGTTAAAAAGAGATTAATATATGAAAAAAATCTCACAAAACAATTAAAAGAGGGTTCTAAAGCATTAAATAAGAAAGATGAGAGTCCCTTTAGCAATATTATTGGTTGTTGCATTAAAATTTTCGAAGCATTGCGAATTTGCGACAGTATTTTCGGTTATTGCTTATATATGTATTAAATTATGTATGTATTTGATTAATAAAAATGGGTTTATTGTTGGAGGTGAAGTTTCATTTCATTAACATCACATTAATATCAACGCTTTCCTCACCAAAATCATTACTAGCACAGCAGATCTCATTACCTTCAGTGACATAAAGTTTCAAATGCATTTATCTTGGAAATCCTTTGGTGCAATTCATTATAACTTGGTGACTATGTCTAATTTTACCTATATTTTGGTTTGGATCAGCAATTTCAACATTTTAAAAATTTTCTCATTTTCGTCCGATTTGCACGAAATCTGAGAATTAGCCTTCTAGACATAATGCAACTCTCTGCCATTAACTTAGAAACGCACCGTACCATAATCGACTTGCTAAATTATTATTGGCATACTGCTTCAAAGTCTGTTGGATAAATATGCTTCAATAACTAAATCTATTTTCTGTCGTAAATGTTCATACATTTAACTAGATGTATATAATGTATAGAATAACTTGGATGTAATAATACATTATTCAAAACTTCTATACTTTGAAATTTCACGAAACCAATATGTTACAGAGTTTATCGACTAAATAAAAACCTCCATTCATCCAGGTACTCACTTTGACCTTCATTGTATTGAATCGAAAGAAGTGACTCTTAACTGAGACGATTTGTGAACAGGGTGCGAAAGGGGACAGAGAGGGAGAGAACTGAGAAGAAAGAGTTTGAGCGATAGAAAGGGATGCGTTTTGTAAAATATAGACCGCTTTCTCTTGTGTGAGCCGAGTTGCACTTTATTGTCTTTGTA
Source organism: Erebia palarica (assembly GCA_964035005.1). NCBI lineage: Eukaryota > Metazoa > Arthropoda > Insecta > Lepidoptera > Nymphalidae > Erebia > Erebia palarica. The sequence continues at coordinate 31,391,688 of OZ035986.1, forward strand.
AAAAGAGTTGTCATTTAGTTAAACGTCTTTGTGAAATAATCCTTCTGTACCGTAAGTACGAAGTCGCAGGCATCATCAAGTAATTGGGTATTTGACAACTAGATAAATCAGGTATTTTTTAAAACTACAAAACGCGCGCTTAATATAGGAGTTTGTATGAAATACTGAATTATGACATCATCAAAAATCAACGCACTTTTTACTCTAATTAATAAATTAAAACGGTTGTCAAACATAAAATTAACAGGAGACGTGGATATAATGTCTTTAGGCAGGTCCTCTACAATCACTAAAGTTAATTTATTTGACTAGTTGTCACAGTATGTCTGTTTCAACAATCGCCAAATAAAACTTATCTGACGAATAAATTTGATGTTTTGACAGATGTTGAATTATTATTATTATTTTTTAATTATATAGGCCAGCGCTTGGCTGCAATCAGACTTGCTTGCAAGTGGTGATGCAGCCTAAGGTGGAGCGCGCTTGCCTAGAAGATGCCTATTCACTCCTAATTTTAAGGTACCTATATTAAAAGAGGCAGTAATATCTTCGAGAATACTGCCTCTTTTGTTCGGTACCCCAGGAACAAAAACCGAAGAAGAGGCAGACAATTTAAAAGATGGGAGGAGAATATAAGGAACTTGATTGGTAGTATGTGGACAAGGTAAGCCAAAAATATAAATGCATGGAAAAATTTAGAAGAGGCCTATGTCGAAGGACACGCAGAGCAAATGTATAGAGATTAATATTAAATATTTTTAAGTATCATATTTTAAGTCAAGCTGCAATAAAGGCTCATTTTATATATTTATTTTATATTAAAAGAGGAGGGGAAAACGGAAGCCGAAGGCTTTTATAGGAATCATGTCAAAATTTCATATTTATTTTTCAGTTAAGATTCACTTGACGATTATGAAACACTACATACATGGATGATGACGGCTGATGGATGACTACATACATTAGGGGCGGTGACTACCGCCACGTGCCTCGTCCATCGCTCGGGCTCCGAGGCGTGGATGATCCAGAGCCGTTAACCATCGAGTCGTCCCTACTACTCGTGTCTTCGTCCTTCTTCAAATCTACGGGTTGGTGTCTACAGAACGGGCACTGACCCTTCGTAACCAATTGTATTTCAAAGTCCTCCAGGTAGAAAAGCTGAAATAATAAGGATAATAAAACACATGGTCTGTTGCGGAAAACTTATCATTTATATTTTTACTAGTGATGCCCGCGACTTTGTCCTCGTGGATTGATGTTCTTTAGTTCCCGCGGGAACTGCTTAATTTTACGGGATACAAAGTAACCTATGTGTTAATCCATACAATAATCTATCTCTATGTCAAATTTCATGCAGATCCGTTCCGCCGTTTTGGCGTGATTGAGTAACATACATGGCCATCAATCCAAACTTTCGCATTTATAATATTAGTATAGAAGTATAGATTATTATTATTACACTCTCAATTATTTAGTGATTGACTGAAATAAAAGTGTGTCAGTACTACCACTTTTATAAGTTATGCCGATGTACCTGCACAGAAACCTTATTTTTGGATGGTGCGTAAATATCTCAGCCGCGCGCGCTATAGCGCGCGTCCATCCGCTATTAGTTATTTCCTACGCGCCATATTTGGAGTCCGAGCACGATAAATAAATAGCACAAGTCTGTTGTTCTTGTGTTTAAAATCTTAACGTTGAACATTTAAGTCTGTATTGCATTGGTGTTCACATTCGGTTAGTTAGTTAGTCAACGTTAGTTTAATTTTCTGCGCAAAGGAGTTTTGCCGATGCGACATATGAAAGTGTATGTACAGTACTGTTCACACTTATTTCATGCAGTACATAATTATACGTCTGTTTTTAACTCTGATTCGAAATTAAAATTCTATTGAAAAGAGCCGACAAGAAATTCAAGCTCACTTGCACAAGGACTCTTAAATTGATTTAGTTAAATATTTTCATGCTGTCCCTTCTTGGCAACTACAGTATGCATTTGCCAAAAAGGGAGTTAAATTACAAAATGTAACTAAATCAGTTTAAATTTCCTTGTGCAAGTGGCCCGTAGTTTCGTCGTCTTGCTGCGATAATGGTTCCTGGTCAATAGCAAGAGAGTGATTTTTTGATTATATATTTGTCACTTACATTCTGACAGACAGGGCAGGATGTAACGGGCAACTCAGGTAGCATGTTCCGGTAGAAAATAGGCGGTAATGGTGGTCTTTGAACCGTCACCACGCAGGCAGGATTCAGCCTTAGCAAAGCCAGCCGGCTGCAGATAACTACTCCTTCGTCCTCCTACAAAAATGTTATTTTAAAGCATTTTCAAGGCTGCAATCAGAATTATTTCTCTGAGACATGGTGCCTCAAGATTTGGTAACAATTATTTTATTTTATGATTTGACAGATACATAATTCTCGCATTTCTAAACTGAGTAAACTTATACCTGAGACAATATAAAAACTCTTTATTAATCGTCAACAGGAATATATAATTAAATCAATATATAATTAAGTGTTTAATATAAAAAAAAAACAAAATAGGCTTTTATCGTCCGCCATATTGCATTTAGTGTGACCTCGTTTTATTTTTCGTATTCTTCTCAGCAAACCTGTATAATAGATATCCATAGGTGCACAGAAAATAGCTCGTCCGTCATCTTTAGGGAGTCCACCATATTGGATTTAGAATGACGTCACTTAGCTAGCTTCAATCGGTTGGAGATAACTGTTTTAAAATTCATAATTCAGTTGTAAGATTTGACCTAAACAAACTCACAAACACTGCATTTGAATAAACGTTTGTAAAAAAATGATCCACCTACCTCATCAACTTTGTCAAGGAAGGGATCGGTATAATCGATGTCTTCTCCAATTCGCAAAATGTCAGCACCTTCAACTTTTCCCTTTTCAACTTCTGGTATCGGCATACGATCGATCAAATCCATGGCTTCTTCGTGTGAGATGCCCTCCGCAGGCTCGAAACGCACCATCGGTAGAACCTCTGTTACAGATTTTAGTGGTAACTATCACTATCAAATTGTTGAAGTGGAAAATTCATTAGTTGATCGCTCTTTCATCACTACTGCCCATTAACGTCCCACTGTTGGGCACCGGCCTCCACTCTCATAGGAGAGAGGGAATTAGAGCTTAGACCCACCACGCTGCTCCAATGCGAGTTGGCGGGTTTTAACGACTATTATCATGTTAGTGATAATAACCGGGACCGACGGCTTAACGTGCTCTCCGAGGCACGGGGGTGAAACACCGCCAACTTCCTAACTCCGGGCTAGTACTGGGAACTTCTAATCAGAACAACCCGATACTTAATTATGGCCCGACCCGGGACTCGAACCCGGGACCTCGTCGGCCGCAGTCAAACATGCTAACCACTAGTTCAACGAGGCAGTTACTCTTTGTTAGGGGGTAAACTTTTGGATTCGCGTGACCGTCACCGACATGCTCGAGTTGTTACAAAGACAAAAGTCCTAAATATAAATATACTGCATTCGTAATTAAACTGTAATGCCTTAGTTTTAAGGTATTATATTTTAATAAGGTATTATATTTATATTTTAATTATTGGTTTTCACTTCCATCGCCAGTTCCTATGACTGCCAATTTTCTTTTTTGAAGCAAAGCTCATTTACAAACGTTTGAAACTCGCTAACGGGCAGTAAATTGAGAAAAAAGTGTATTTGTTATCCTATGATACGTTCTTGAGCTAGATGATAGGTCACACAAGATCACGTAAATTAAGATATGACTCTACTTTATCGTATTGACTGGATTGGACGGGCCTAAATTGGAATGAAAATTTGGAAAATTCTGGTATCAATAGAAAGCCACATTATTTGTGAGTGTAATAGGCTATATATATTACCCCGGAAAATACGGGAGTTCCCGTGGAAATTTAAAAAACTTATTTCACGCGGACGAAGTCGCGGGCATGTTTGCTAGTAGTTTATTGACCGAGCGAAGCGAAAGTCTCTGAGTCTACTTGAATGAATTTGCACTTGTCCGTCCGTCCGACCGTCCGTCTGTCAGAGCCTTATAACTTCTGAATTACTGAACGTAATTACTTCAAATTTAAATATAATATCTAAACCGATGGCCTCCAGCCGAATATGGCTTAAAAAGTTTTAAAAATCTTTATTTCAGGGGCCGTAAACCTCCAGCCGAATATGGCTTAAAAAGATTTAAAAATCTTTATTTCAGGGGGGCTCTCATAGAAGCGTTATATGTTTAATGAGCTTCAGTATTTTAACAGAACATCACAATGATGTCAACAGATGGCGCTCTGTAAAAGTTTATTTGTTTCTCCAACAATATAATATAGTTAAAACTATCTTATGGATACCGCGAGGTCTCAGTTCGGGGCGAACCACTAGTAATACTAGTATGATTGTATTCTAACCGTGTGTAGCCAGGGAGTGGGTGAGGTCGTGTCTGCACCGCGCGCACTGGGCAGCTAGCGGAGGCAGGTGGCGGCGACAGCGCCAGCACAGCGGCGAAACCTCGTCCTCGCCGCCGCCGCCGCCGCCGCCACTCCCGCCGCTCTTCAGCATCAGCAATTCCACACCCTCCTAGTTACGTCAAAAACATCACCGCGGCTTCAAATGGGAAAATCTGACAGCACATTCTGAATATTGTCACATGTTGAGGGTATTATAAAAATAAATACTGTCGTAACTAATGTCTTATAGAAAATAAACCAGTCTTGAGCTTGACGCCATTCGTGTTTTACTCAAATATCTCAAGTGGCGCAGCCGGTAGGTAGGTAGGACTAAACCTTTTGAGTTAGTGCATAGTGATATAAGTGCTAAAAGAACACGTGAAAATAGTCTTTAAGTTTGTCTTCTCATAGTTCTTTATGTTTGTACATAGATAAATTATGAGTTTACGTGATAAGGTCAAACGACGCAGAATTTAATCCTTTTTAATACTGGGTAAAATTTATGTTCGATGCACTGTTAAGATTTTATATGCCGAAACCTGAAAAGAGTTTGTACAAAAATTTTCGCGGTTCTCGGCTTTCAGGATTGCAGTTTTCAGCGGAAGGCCAATGGATTTGCCATTGCATAAATTTAAAGACTGTGTTAAACAGCATTTGTTAAATCGAGGCATATACTATAGTAGATTTTCTTTATGATAAAGTTGCATGGAAGCAACTGGCCTCGCATCCAGTAGCCCGCAAGTCAGTGTTATACTTGTAACGTAACTTATGTGTTGTATTGTTACTTATTGTAAAAAAAATCTTTTTGAAAAAAGTGCAACTGCTGAGTTTCTTGTCGGCTCTTCTCAATAGAATCAATTTTCCGAACTGCGGTCTTGAGGTATCATAAGTAACACAAGTTGTCCTACAGGAAATAAATAGATCATTTATAACTAGGTCAGCAGGATTAGACCCAGGTGATCAGCCGCGTGGTCTATTGCCCTTCACCTTGCCTACGACTATAAGTTTATCGAAGCAGCGATATGATATAATTATGACGAGCTACAAAATAAAAAGTGACTTACCTGAAATTTCTGTGGAACTTGAAGTCCTAATATTTTGTCCAACATCTGTCGTGCTAGAGTGTTTGCGTTGAGAACCTTAGCTTGTTTCGCCAGACACAGATAGAGACAACTGGCCATATTTAAGAGAAATTATTTTATCTGGCGCATTATTGCACGGATTATTCCAAAGTCAATCAATAGCTTATTGCTAGTAGTATTATTATTATTCTACGCATGATAGCCAGCAGGCTTGACTACTGCTATGTGAACCGTTGCTGCAGGTTTTCAGCTGGTGTAGAAATCATATTGTAATGGTTCGCTTAGTCATTTAATTAGTTTTTTTAGTCTGATTTATATTTAGTTTAAAATAGAAATATAAACCTGTTATGCAATAAAGCAAATGAAATTTATTTGGTAAAATTATACTTAAATGATCATACCGCGAATGGGATGAAGTCTTAATTTTAATGGATTTACATATTATCAGTGAATGTGTCACTTTTTTAATGTTATAACTTGTGTGTTAATTAATACGTATATTGTTAGTGTACCTATATAAATTAAAAAAATACATAGATCCAACTACATATTATTAATTATATTGATTACCAAATGAATTCAATACAAGGAATTTCAAGAAAAAGTAAGGTTGCCTCAGGAAATTTGGTCAAAAGTCAAGGTTGCAGCACTTTAACATTTAAAACATCAACCCTGCATCAACCCCCCCATAAATGCTACCCTGACACAATGTGTCAAAAAAAGATAGGATAAATGGTCATATGGATGATATATGGTCATAAAAGGATACAACATAGATACACCAGGAGGTGGCTCTCCGTCCAACAGCGCTAGCACGTACCGAGCCGCGTTCAGGAGAGCGTCGGGTTGCGCCAACGAGAACGGTTCGTGCACGCACCGGTGGACGACATCGTACGCGTGGTAGATGCGTGCGAGACGGTCGTTGTTTGCGTACTGATGCAGCAACGAGGCGCTCTCACTGCGACACGATACAGACGGTTTTAAATAAAAGTATTTGATTTGAAGGAAATGCCAACTAGGGTGCGCACTTGCCCACCGTGGTGAACTACCTATGGTCATAATCCTTCGCATTTTGGAGGAGACTCAGTAGTGTGTCGACGATGTATTGAGATGATGATAAAAGTAAATAATTTAAACTTCTTCATTTCACTCCGAACTTTAATTTTGCAGCAATATAGCAGCAGTAGTTACTAGCTGATGCCCGCGTTTTATAGTTCCCGCTGGAACTCAAATGTGGCCTATGTGTTAAACCAGACAATAATCTATCGCTGTGCCAAATTTCATCCAAATCCAATAAATCGTTCAGGCGTGGCTGAGACACAACCATCCAAACTTTCGCATTTAAAATAGAAGTATAGTGTAAACTGTAGTGAGTATAATGTGCGTTCTGTCTGTTTTAGCGTGATTGAGAAACAACCATCCAAACTTTCGCATTTAAAATAGAAGTATAGAACTATAGTGTAAAGTATAGTGAGTATAAAGTGTGCCTACTTGTTATTAGTGCCGGCTGAGTCTAGACACTGTGTGGCCAGCAGATGATGCAAATATCCCGCGTCGCTGAAACGCTCCTCGGCGACCGCGTTCGTCACCAGAACGCTGAACACGCGCATCGCTGTCGCTGTCTCACCCGCCATGTGATACGCTGTTGACCAAAGCGGTATGAATATTTTGCCCAGCTACCGTTCCGCCATCTTTATTTTTTAAAGTGAAACTTCTTTAGAATCGTTGTGATTCGAAAACTCGATGAAACGGACGTTGTCGCCACGGTACAAGTGGCGCCACCGGATGAACGTGTGTAAAAAGCGTTCCGTTTTTGTAATTTTCTGTTTGATTGATTAAATATAGCAGTAGAAAGTCTGATTTGTTAATTGCTTTTTATGTTTTATTTTAATCCGCCTCTGGTTGATACAACGAAAAACGAAACGAAAAGCGACACCAAAAAGAGACAAACATACTAATAATAGGATTTAGGCAGCGAGAGAATGAGATAGAATACAAGTTACATTTATCTCATTATCTCGTTGGCTACTTTTCTGAAGTTTCACTTCTGCGGTGTGTGAATTGCACACACATTTTTTTTTAAATAAACGCCACTCTTAATACCTTTATCAATCTATAGCTGGCATTAAGGAAAAATCTTCTGAAGCGTCAGGTTTCCGAGATAAAAACTATCAAAGATGTGCTTATATCTCGGAAACATGACGCTATATAAGAAAATACTTGCTTGTATGGATACAAACTGTCAATTAATATTTAAAAAAAAAATATGGCGGTACGGTAGGTAAGCCAAAATATTTCTAAATTATCTCTCATCTTGTCCGTTGAAATTCTTTGGCCGTAGGTTTGGAGGATTTGCTTACCGGCAAAGACGTACCTCCAAGCAATGTTCCGGTACAATGTTGTGTAAAAACCGATTAGAGATATAGGTTGCTACACCCCTGCCAGGTTAACCCACTACCATATTAGACAGCAGTAAGTAAAAGTAGTCAGCCAAAAGTGCTTTTATCATATAATGTAGTAAGTAAAAAATAAAGCTTTGGCACGTTCAACTTGGTTCTCTAAAAACGTCCTAGAATGGCAGTCTCAAAACAGCTTTGTTCTGCTTGGCGGCCATTTTTAAATACAGACCATTTTACAGATCAATACAGCGCCCGTATTCCAACTAGCCCAGTAATTTATATGCCGCAACAGGGTTTCAAATGCCGCAAAAATCAATTCAATTTCAGGGTGCAAATCGTTACAATCTGTATGTAAAAAAATAGCAAACTAATTATTCAAGCAATCAAAATCTGGTTCGGGAACTTGCAACATGGGTTATTGTTAAAAACCCTCAATGCCTGAAAACCAAAGTCATCGAACAGTGCATGTTGCCACTGAGGACATCAGTGACCGAAACATGGTCGCTATGGGCCTCATAAGAAAGCTCAGAGTCAGCAAGCGATGTAAAGAGCTTTCAGGCGGCGCAAGAACGCGGCGTGTGGTAGTACTAACAACAGACTATTAGGCCTATTACTTTCCACAGGGCCCTGTGGTAAGGGTGGGCGTGACGGCTAATTAGAGCGTCTTTTATTACACAGCAATAAGGATCAAAATAGGTACCCTTATTCAAGTGTAAGGGTCCCTGTGAAAAGTGCAGTGTAATAGGCCTATATGTCCTACACAGTGGACATTTACCAGAATTTAATTATTGATACACATCGATAAATATGTAGGTTCAAGAAAGGCCTTTTCATAGAAAATAGTTGGGCGTCCGACTTGCAGAGCATGTTCCACAACTGTCATAAGCCTATCTTTGTCCCCGTCGTCATGTAGATAATTAGTTATTATTAAGATAACATCTAAAATCTTATTAATTTGGCACTGTATAATTTTTATTTTGTGTGAGAGAAGTGTTTCAATTCACAATTTCCAAAAAAAAAACGTTATTTAATCTTCCTATTAAAAATTATATTGGCCGTCCGGCTCCTATGGCTATGACCTATCATGACCGAGTCTTAAATTTTCAAGCTGTCATTCAACATGGCGCATATGTTGCAAGCAAGTTCCCGCTTTTCAGACTAGATGGCGTTACTAAAAATACGCCCACATTCCTCGTTTGACAGGGCCCGTCGCTGTTGATACGTGATCCGTCCGTGCGGTTACCTTTCTGTGCTTCAACGAATTTGTTCTCCTGCGCCATACGGTGTGCATACGGCAAGTACACGTCACGTTTACACTCCGCATGCTCGCGGGCCAATGCGAACGCACGCGACCACTCTTCTGCTGCCACGGCCAACTGTGCGACCTTCCTAATCACATAAGCATACTGTTATAACCTTTAGTTTTGCTCGTATAGCCCCTAGTGTACACTAATAAGCCAACAATATCATCAAATACTAATGACACACGCACATACAAAAACACTAATCTATACTAATATTTTAAATGCGAATGTTTGGATGGATGGATGGATGGACGTATGGACGGATGTTTGTTACTCAATCACGCCAGAACAGCTGAACGGATCTGGATGAAATTTGGCACAGAGATATATTATAGTCTGGAATAGCACATAGGTTAATTTTATCCCGGTCAATTAAAGAGTTCCCGCGGAAACCAAACAACCTCAATCCACGCGGACGAAGTTGTGGGCATCAGCTAGTATTATTATAAATGCGAAAGCGTGTCCACATCTGTCTGCTACGCAGGGACAAGTGCTAATCTTTGGAAAGACAAAAACTTATTTTATCCCAGGAAAGAGTTCCGGCGGGAATCATCTAGTTTTGTATAAAACTGTCACGACTTTGCTCATTCAGCTGCCCTTAAATAGTAGACTTGTGACATTCGTACATCACTTTGCTTTCTTTTATAAGAGGTGACCTGCCTGCCGAAATAAAAATGCCTAGTTTTCTGTCTCTTATGCTATAATAAGCACTTGTAAGTTTTAACGTAATTAGCTGACGTAAGTAACATTATCAAGGAATACGCGACTTACAAGGCTGTTTACCTACATTTCGTAAGTTATTCTGGTATTGGACTGAGTATAACTTGCTAAAAAGTCCAATGGGGAGGTACAGGCAAAGCTAATCTCAGATGGCGCCACCCTCGCTGGTAACTCACGTACATTTGCATACATATTTAAGGTAATTAGGCGTACTATTTTAATTGACTTTTGGGAAAAAGCCGGTGTATGTGCTCTCGCCATAAAAATCGTCAGGTCTGAAGTGAGCGCTACATAACCTAGCCGATGAACTGGGTTTCCAATTTTGTTGGCACAAGGCTTTGTACCATAGTCTTCTTCTTTCCTTATCAGCAGAAAAACGGTATGCGCCTTTATTATCACATTTGAATGCATAACATTAAGGCATTATAATGAATTAATCTAAGAAAAGTAAAATATCGCGTAAAAATATATGATGTTTGACAGGTAAACAACACCAGCAACGAGGCGACACCTAGCGGGATAAATTGGCAGTGTCCCTCCTCATTACTCCAACTGAAGTATAATCAATGGTTTTAAAAATGTTCTTACTTAGTATCTCCCAATCTTTGGTACACGTCTCCCGCGGTCGGGTATTCGCCTACCGCTACTAACGCTTCCGCTAAGTGACGAAGTGATTCGCTCGAGCCTTTATCCATTTTCCGGGCCAATTCTATTAGCCTGTAAGAAGAGAATCCATCATATAGGTAGCTAATGTTTCAAGGAATTAATATACAACTATCTCTTTCATAATGCTTACTGCGTAAAAGGGCAGCACTAGATCTTAGTTTCGTTTAGAGATTTTGTACAACAGAATTCACTACATTGTATGAAAACTAAATATTTTTTATTAGCTCTGTCGCGTATAAAGAGTAACCTTATAGCAAAAGACCGGCTAAACCGATGCATAAGGGCAATGAGCGATAAATAGCAAGGCATAGTCTCTGAACTTTGAACTCTCGCACAGTCCACTCTGTAAGCTTTTTGTCTGTGAATGTGCTTGTATGCAGTTTTCCTCTGAGCTCGGTTCGTCCGTTCGCGCGCCGTGAAAGCCTCTGCTTAGGTATAGATCGAATGCTAATTGCTACTGTTGCTGTTTTCAACAGATGTCGTTAAAGGCTACTTTCGCAGTGCGATTTTTTTTTTTCTCAATTCTGTAACACTAGAGCTTGCGTATAAAATTCGCGCGAAAATAAAATCGCTGGTTTAATATAATTTCACGCGATACGGTAAATGATATTCGCGCAAATATATTGTGTTTGACGGAGTTGTAGTAGGTGAGATCTGTACGCGGAAAATTTTTCGCAGTGCGCGAACGTAGCGTTATTGATGAGTACCTCAGTAGCGCTGTCGTAGAGAAGGGCCTTACATGCGTCAATATATATGTAGGTATTAGATGGACCCTTTCATAGAAAAAATCTTGTAAGGCGTGCCTATCTGCATAATCCTGGCCTTGTCCCCGCCATTGCGCTGTCCCGCTTTTCAGACTAGATGGCGTTAGTGAAATAAGTCCACATTCTTTGTTTGACAGGGCCCGACAATGACAACTCAATCAAATCAGCAACTATTTATCAAACTTAAAAACGCTCTTATAGTATGGAAGTTGTCACGTCATTAAATTTGCACTTTTTTGTTCTTTAATCTATATTATAAAATGGTTATCAAACTTAATACTAACTGAGTATGTGAACTATTAGTACATTATATCGCGAGACCGGGAAGTACGCGTTTTCTGGTCGAGTGTTAGTTAGACTATATACGAGACGCAGGTTTCTGCGACGAACGCAGTATACTAAAGCACGAACGCGGACCAATCAGAACAGCGAAATGAAAAGTCCCATGGGCCTAAAAATTACATTTTGCTCCCGCTATCCTCTGAAGCCAATATTCGTTTTTCGAATAGGTATGATGAAAAATGAATTTATAATAGAGAGTGTTCAAAAAGACCTTTTCTAAAAAATGAGATGAAATGTGCACATTTCATACCCTGTAAATGAGTTCGAAAGTTAAACTTCCCGGTCTAGGCCAGTAAAGAATGTATGTATTTTCATTACATATCATAAGTTTGAATTTGGAATCTTTCTTCCTGAATATCTTGTAACTTGTTATGATGTTAATCTTTGGCCTAAATAGTTTAAATTTGGAACTTTACCGTATTACGCGTTCAGCACTCACAGCGCAAAAAAATATATTTAAAAAAAAAGTCACTTGTTTTATTTTTTTGAAAAGCACTATACACACCTCAACCGGGAGAGCATTTCTGGTCTCATATATAGCCGGCCTCGCTTTGCTCGGCCGACTAACTAACACTCGACCAGAAAACGCGTACTTCCCAGTCTCGCGATGTAATGTACTATTTGATATAGGCATCACCGCTATCGAGGCCGTTGCTCACATGTCTTTCCGGCCGCACTCGGCGAGCAGCCGCGCGGCGCTCCTCACGTCCCCCGCGGCCAGGTACATCTCCGCGGCGGCGCGCGGCTCGTTCACGCGCCGCGCCCACTCCGCCCTCTGCCGCGCGAGCCGCGTCACCCCCTCGCCTTCCCCCACGTACTCCTGCAAGGAACGCGGCTGGCGTCACGTGGCAGGGAGTCTATATATATGAAACCACGTACTCCTGCAAGGAACGCGGCTGGCGTCACGTGGCAGGGAGTCTATATATATGAAACCACGTACTCCTGCAAGGAACGCGGCTGGCGTCACGTGGCAGGGAGTCTATATATATGAAACCACGTACTCCTGCAAGGAACGCGGCTGGCGTCACGTGGCAGGGAGTCTATATATATGAAACCACGTACTCCTGCAAGGAACGCGGCTGGCGTCACGTGGCAGGGAGTCTATATATATGAAACCACGTACTCCTGCAAGGAACGCGGCTGGCGTCACGTGGCAGGGAGTCTATATATATGAAACCACGTACTCCTGCAAGGAACGCGGCTGGCGTCACGTGGCAGGGAGTCTATATATATGAAACCACGTACTCCTGCAAGGAACGCGGCTGGCGTCACGTGGCAGGGAGTCTATATATATGAAACCACGTACTCCTGCAAGGAACGCGGCTGGCGTCACGTGGCAGGGAGTCTATATATATGAAACCACGTACTCCTGCAAGGAACGCGGCTGGCGTCACGTGGCAGGGAGTCTATATATATGAAACCACGTACTCCTGCAAGGAACGCGGCTGGCGTCACGTGGCAGGGAGTCTATATATATGAAACCACGTACTCCTGCAAGGAACGCGGCTGGCGTCACGTGGCAGGGAGTCTATATATATGAAACCACGTACTCCTGCAAGGAACGCGGCTGGCGTCACGTGGCAGGGAGTCTATATATATGAAACCACGTACTCCTGCAAGGAACGCGGCTGGCGTCACGTGGCAGGGAGTCTATATATATGAAACCACGTACTCCTGCAAGGAACGCGGCTGGCGTCACGTGGCAGGGAGTCTATATATATGAAACCACGTACTCCTGCAAGGAACGCGGCTGGCGTCACGTGGCAGGGAGTCTATATATATGAAACCACGTACTCCTGCAAGGAACGCGGCTGGCGTCACGTGGCAGGGAGTCTATATATATGAAACCACGTACTCCTGCAAGGAACGCGGCTGGCGTCACGTGGCAGGGAGTCTATATATATAAAACCACGTACTCCTGCAAGGAACGCGGCTGGCGTCACATGGCAGGGAGTCTATATATATGAAACCACGTACTCCTGCAAGGAACGCGGCTGGCGTCACGTGGCAGGGAGTCTATATATATGATACCACGTACTCCTGCAAGGAACGCGGCTGGCGTCACGTGGCCGGGAATCTTGGATAGAAGCATGCGTTATAGGCCTATTACACTGCACTTTCCACAGGGCCCTGTGGTAAAGGTGGGCGTGGCCGCAATTTAGAGCGTCGCTTATTACATTGCAATAAGGTTCAAATTAGGGACCCTTACTCCCTAATAGGGATGATGACAACTCAATCAAATCAGCAAATCTTTAACAAGCTTAAAAACGCTCTTCTAGTATGGAAGTTGTATGAAATTTTAAATTGTGACGTCATCAAATTTCAACGCACTTTTTTTCTTTAATCTGTATTTTAAAATGGTTATCTAACTTAAAACTAACCGAGGATGTGAATTTGAGGTCTTTTTGAAGACCCTCTATTTAAAAAGTAGTTAGAAATAATTTATTTTTGATATACGCATCATCCCTATTCTTATTACATTACACTGATTCGACTGTAAGGGTTCCTGTGAAAAGTGCAGTGTAATAGGCCTATTACTGAAGGAACTAGAAATTTAATTCGCTATAGTATTCGGCCCAGGTGAGCTGCACCCACCGGCGCACCCTGCGCTACCCGCACCCACAGCGCAGCACCCACTGAATACTATATAGCTGTAATGAGCAGCTGCTTTCAGTCAGTCTCTCCTCAGTTACTATACCATTACTATTAAGAGGTCCACGGGAAAAAGGTCCGAGCAGTGAGCCGGCAATGGGTTGAAATGATGATAATACCTGATCTCAAACTAAGCCCCAGTGGTGAGCCGGCAATGGATTGAAATGATGATAGTACCTGATGTCCCACTAGACCCCAAGTAGTGAGCCGGCAATTGGTTGAAATTATGATAGTACCTGATCTCAAACTAAGCCCCGGTGTTGTGCCGGCAATGGTTTGAAATGATGATAGTACCTGATCTCCCACTAAGCCCCCGTGGTGTGCCGGCAACGGGCTGAAATGATGATAATAGTACCTGATCTCCCACTAAGCCCCCGTGGTGTGCCGGCAACGGGCTGAAATGTTGATAATAGTACCTGATCTCCCACTAAGCCCCCGTGGTGTGCCGGCAACGGGCTGAAATGTTGATAATAGTACCTGATCTCCCACTAAGCCCCCGTGGTGTGCCGGCAACGGGCCGAAATGTTGATAATAGTACCTGATCTCCCACTAAGCCCCCGTGGTGTGCCGGCAACGGGCTGAAATGTTGATAATAGTACCTGATCTCCCACTAAGCCCCCGTGGTGAGCCGGCAATGGGTTAAAATGATGATGATAGTACCTGTGCCTTGTTGAACATGCGCAGGTCGAGGAACATAGCGAGCGCGCGGTCGTCTCGCGCCGCGCAGTGGAACGAGCGCGCCGCGTCCGCGTACCGCCCGCTGTACGCGCACACGTCGCCCACTATCACTGCGCGCTTCTCGCCGTTCTCGTAGCGCTCCTGAAACGTTTTTATATATATATTTTATATTTAATTAATTAATTATTATTTATAATTAATTATATATATATATATATATTTTATTTGTTTATTTATATATATTGTTTATTGTATATATATATTGTTTATTTGTTTTGTGTTTGAACAATATATATATTGTTTTCAGGGTTCATGTATGTATGTATGTATGTATGTATGTATGTATGTAAGTTTGTATATTCCAGCATAACTGCTATACGCATGAACCGATTTTGATAAATGAGGTATCGTTAGAATCCCTAGCTTATTCCGGGTTAGTAAAATTTAAAAAAAAACTGATGGGGTAACTATGGTCCCGAATTAAAGACTAAAGTTGAAAAATTTTTGGAAAATAAGATTACCTATATAATGATCATCTAGAAAATGATGAGTAAATTCCAAAAATATATAACACTATAGATCAATTTCCAGTGATTCACAAAAAATATCATTTAACCAAAATGTGAATAGGATTATAATTTAACTAGATTATTTTGATGTTTAACTGTTTAGTTCGTTTTTTGGCAGGGCAGTCGTGTTTTTTAATTTTTTTAATTATGACTTGTTATATACAAAGTACAGTAGGAAGACAATAGGGATGATGACAACTCAATCAAATCAGCAACTATCAAACTGAAAAACGTGCTTCTAGTATGGAATCTGTATGAAATTCACAGTTATGACGTCATCAAATTTTAACGCACTTTTTTTCTTTAATCTACAGTTTAAAATGGTTATTAAACTTAAAACTCACAGAGGATGTGAATTTTAGGTCTTTTGGAAGACCCTCTGGAACTGTGTATTTCATACAAACTTCTATATAAGAAGTGCGTTTTTAAGTTTGATAAAGAGTTGCTGATATGATTGAGCTGTCATCATCCCTATTCCTCTAGACCAGGGTAGGTGAACCTTCATGAATCAACGTATCATTTTTTCTAAATAAATGTTTAATGAAGTCATAGATCAAATAATTTTGACTTTGTGATTATTGGGAAAATAATAATAAATACTACCAACTCAAAGCACTTTAAATTTACTACCAAAAATACATTTTGCAATGTCTCAATTGTCTAATACATTAGTGTGACTTCTGTTGTTGCAGATTAGATGACAGATAACTTATATTAGGGTTTCTTTTTCTTAGTGCATAATGAATTTTGTGATCGGTGACGTGCCCAAAATATTGTGTCGCGTGCCAATAGTTCGCCATCCCTGCTATAGACTCCAGAGCCAAGAGTGCTACCCAAAGGGATTAATACCCAATTACCTACGCCGCGTCCGCGCCCTTGAAAGCACAGACCTAACGTTGACAAACAAGAACTGTCGGTCGGTCTTTGACATATTTTCAGACTTGACCGTTCCATCCTTACACCATCATAATAAGCAAAATAGAAGGAAAGAGAAGCGTTAAAGTTTGGTACACGTCACGAATATCCAAAACAAGAAGTCTCATTTACCTGCACTTGGTCAATGAGAGTGAGGAATACGATGTTTTCGCTGCGCTGAAACGCCTTCCGCGCCACTTCGAAGGACAACTCCTCTAACGCCGCAGTGCCTAACCGCTCCCAATCCAGAGCCGTCACACCGAGACACGCTATCGCATATGCTTCGCTGAAAAGATTACACTGTGGCTACTTATGTTGTACACTATCAAAACTAAATTGAACTTTAGTTACTTTCAAATCAAGAGTGAATAATCTTCTAGGCAAGCGTGCTCCACTTTAGGCTGCATCACCACTTGCAAGCAAGTCTGGTTGCAGCCAAGCGCTAGCATATATATTTAAAAAAGTCAAGTGCTTTTCTTATTGCCTGGTTTATCTAACGGTTAGCATGGTTGACTGTGGATTACGAGGTACCGGGTTCGATACCCGGTCGGACATAAAAATTGTTAGGTTTTATTATTGGGTTTTTCAGTTAAGAAATTCTCAGTCCAGAGTTGGAAGTTGGCGGAGAGCACGTTAAGGCGTCGGTACCGGTTTTGATTACCAACTTGATAATATTTAGTTTTTAAAGCCCGCCAACCCGCATTGGAGCAGCGTGGTGGGTCTAATCTCTAATTCCCTCTCCTACGAGAGTGGAGGCCTGTGTCCAGCAGAGGGACGTTTATGGGCTGTAGTGGTGGTGTTAGTGTTGTTCCTTTCCTCAGGGAGTATTAGAATAGGACAGAGATTTAGAATACCACAGCTCAAAGTTATACAATGTTATCTGTTAAACAATGTTTCCTACAGAAATGACAGCACAACATTTGGACTTTATAGAGAAAAATCTGTAATCGTAACCAATAATGTTGTGAATATTGAAAGGTCTTACTTGAACATTTTTTGCTGAACATATTGATGTACGGCATGGGACAGCGGAACGTTTATTGTTTGCATTGAACTTGATTGCAGGCAAAACACTCGACCGCCCTAAAAGTGCACAAAATATTGTAAATTTAGATTCAAGTAAGCCTAGATACCCGTAGTAATATTACAGAATACATAATAATGTGTTTTGTTTGTTAGTTTGGCCTTGCATGATTTATTGCATGGGTAAACTTAATTCTGTCATAGATCGTCATCAAGGCTATTTTTATTCCAGAAAATCCCCCGGATTTTTTATAAGCCAAAAACATACAATTGAGGCCTAATATTGCTTTAGTGTAACGATTGTAACCGCCACTGATTGGCTAACACTATTTTGCTATTGGTCAGCCTTTGCCGCCACAAGAATACTATAAATTCAGCCTAACAACCAAAAATATAATCAATCTATCTGCAATGCTCGTATGGCAATGAGTTACGTAGCAACGTTGATTGTGAAACATTGTAGCCAATACACAATGTCTTATCTCTAGTATTGTAACCTATTGGATGTCCTAAAATAAATAAATAAAAAATAAAATCCCTAAACTAAACTAAAACGATAGCTCTAAATCTAGTTTCTGCAGGGAGTATTATGAAAGGGATAGCAATATATTTAAAGCTACCGTTTTAGTTTAGTTTAGAGATTGTGAACAAACAGAATTAGCCTCATTGTTTTATATTTCTACTATTAACCATTTCATGGTGATAATTAATTATGTGAACTTAAAAGCAATGACTACGAGGAGTACAAATGTGCCCAGCGGGCTTAGCATGCGCACGAGATATCTCGCGACGGGAGAGAGAGAGATGTTGTCGTTGCCGGCTATTTTTCGTTTATCCTAAACATTCACAAAATGCGGTATATTACGTGAAAAATATAGTCAGCTAAGAAATATTACTTTTATCTCTACTTTTGACGTAACGAGACAAGTAACCATGTTAGCTTCAGTACAAAAATAGAGATAACGGGTAGGCATAATTTCACTCGTTATACGCATGCTACTGGTCTTTCTGGAAGGAGCTTGAAACAACAAAATCAAGAAACACAATTAAATAAAATCAATTGTAATACTCACTTGAAAGCCAACAACGGAGCCAGTGAGAGGTTGCGTCGCGGATGGGAAGTGTCCCGCCTTGACGGACAACACTCCAGCGCCCGATAGGCAAAGCAACTCATCGCACCATGAGTTCCAAGACACAGATGACACATTATCTTCCTATTGAAGGGAATTAAATAAAACATTAGTGCTTGTAACCTTTGAGCGCGGCAAGTTTATGCAAGTTATATTTAATTGCTTAGAACGCACATAGCTAGGAAAAGTTAAAGGTGCTAGCTTGGGGTACTAACACCTCCCGAATGGAAGGCAGAGATCTTTACTACAATAAAGTTATATTTAATTGCTTAAAACGCACATAGCTACGAAAAGTTAAAGGTGCTAGCCCGGGGAACTAACACCTCCCGAATGGAAGGCAGAGATCTTTACTACAATAAAGTTATATTTAATTGCTTAAAACGAACATAGTTACGAAAAACTAAAGGGAACTAACACCTGCCTCCCGAATAGAAGGCCAAGATCTTTACCACGATAGTTTATCATGGCCCATCTGTTTGTCCCATTTAGACAAAATTTTATACAGAGATATCTTGCTTAACGTAGACGTTAACTTTTTATCCCAAATATTCTAATGTGTACGTGTACATAAACAGTTTTGAATTGTGTTTTTTTTTGGGTTGACGACCAACGACTATTATCGCGTCCGACGTCACTGCCATACAAATTAAAATTAAAGATGCATATTTACATGCACAAGCACACATAGCGTGAGCCGTCAAGATGTCTTGAAGTATCTATGTGTGGATAATGGAAAGGGGTCCCAGCCCTCAGCAATGAGAACTACGACGCAGAGATCCAACTTGCATACCGAATACATTAATTCTCCATTCGGCAGACTGTAGACGCGACAGACCGACGACTCGTCGACGACCGCGAGACGACTACGCGACGCGCTGACGTCGAGGCACCGGATACTCCCTGGACCTTGCATGATGACCTTTGCATCACCAGTGCTGGGCTCAACCTGCCAGATCTAAAAGAAGAAAGGGACCAATGGATCCAGTGACTATACCTTCCTCATTCGAACGAATGTGATAAGCAGATACACAACTATTATCCATACTAATCCATACAAATATTATAAATGCGAAAGTGTGTCTGTCTGTCTGTCTGCTACACTTTCACGGCCCATCTGTTCAACCGATTTTGATGAAATTTGGTACAGGGATAGGTTGTATCCTGGGGAATGACATAGGGTACTTTTCATCCCGGAAAATTAGAGTTCCCGCGGGAATCAAAAAATCTTAATCCACGCGGACGAAGTCGTGGACATCATCTAGTATTTTACATCCCTCATAGCGTAACTGGTTTTTTATATTTAAGACACGAAATATATTTTTTTAGGGTTAAGCATTCGCTTTTCTTTAAATAACGAAAACAGTGACAACATCAAAATAATTTATTCAGACAACTGCACTTCCAAAGCAACTGGGATGAAATAAAACACATTTCCTACCACTTACTTGCCCATTCATCAGCCCTAGAAGTAAAACCTCCTGAGAGTACAATGTGGTAACTTTGACGTAACGTATGGGAGCTGGCACCGTCCAGAACTTGGGTAACTTTACACCTATCACTGCCAACTTGGTGTCCTAAAACAAACATATTGCTGAGCAATATAAAACTAATGGCCGCTTTGAGTAAACTTGCAGAAGCTCTCCCAAGTCACTTGCACTTGCAAGTCAACTCTATATAAAAGTCTTCTTCAACTCTATATAAAAGACTAATAGGAACAGTCTTCGCGATTTGTCTATTTTTCTTGTAATTGTCTTTACATGTACAATTTAGTAACTTTTGCAGGCACAGAAATAAATATCATAAAAACCTATTCTTAAAATTGCCAATTCTAACCACCTTTCATCTTAAAGGTATGACCCTTTAGCTAGTTTCTTGATGAATAGCTTACCTGACACAGAAGCAGCGCTTCACTAGTGGCAACTAACAGTGAACACTCGTTCTTCTGCACAATTTTCTCCTTCACTTTGTAGAGCATGCCTTCCAAATCACCCTGTTCGTATACCACTACACGTTCTGGCAGTTGAACCTAGTCAGTAAATTAATATATTATCATTTGTAATATCCATTGAGTATATGAAGAAAATACACAAATCTCTATTCATTAAAAGCCTAAAATGCCTGCATGCTATTATGCACTTAATTGAATTAGCATATTATGATAACTTTATCACTAAACCATTATATATCACGGTAAAAAACAATTTACAAATTTTTTATTTTTTGGCAGGATGTGAACCTTGATTTGAACCAGGCTCTGGAAATCGCACCCTGAGCGCCTTGACCATTCGGCCACGGTTCACTTACACGGTAGTACCGTTTACACCTATCTAATATCCACTTATCATCTAAGCTGAATAATTATGTTTAGACAACAAAAAGTAAACTTACAGCTAAACGATGTTTATAAATAGCTATCTTCTGCACTCTGTCATGGCACTTTATCCGAACTTTGTTGCCGGTGGTCAAATGCTGAATGATCACGTCAGTCATATTCTCTCGGTAGGCGTAACGCTCACGGTACAGTCCGTGAACTGTGTTAAAAACTATTTGAAAACACCATAGCGTCCCGTCTTGACATGCCACTGCCTGAAATTTGCAAGATTAAATAGTAAAATAAGACTAATTTTCTTTATTGTAATAATAATTAGACAAGATTTTAAAAAATTATAATTCGCCATTAGTAACTATCAGAATTCACAAAGTAATATATTATGTACATGTATTTTTATTTCGCTTGCTGCCTATTTTACACAAATATTATGTTTAAAACACATTGAATATACTAATTAGGTGAAGGTATATGATATAGTACTTTAAAATAACGAACTAAAATATATAAGGCTAGTCAAGAAAAAAGTAAATTTTAGTATACCATGGTATTGAAGGTAGGCGAAGGTGCAATCGACCAGACCCATTCCAAGGGTGTTGTGAGTATAGCAACACCTTCAGAAGTCAACACGGCCCAGCCCCCCACTCCACCTACTAAAACTAATGCTCCAAGTATAGATATTGATACTGCCGACAAACCTGAAATTGTAAAATACCATATATAATAACTACCTCTCCTATCTCATTAAAATTACATACCTAGTACGTAATATGTACAACTGTCATTTATACAACAAAACCATGATAAAATAAATGATAAATGATAAATGATTTATTTATTTCATGTAGGACAACTTGTGCCACTTATGAAATGTTAAGACTCTACCACCGGTTCGGAAACCTGATTCTACAGAGAAGAGCCGGCAAGAAACTCAGCAGTTGCTCTTTTCATAGAAAGAAAAGGTTACAATATGTAGACAACACAACACATACGTTACAAGTATTACACTGATACAGTTACATGATATAGTTACTGTGATTTTATGCTCAATGGTGCACAAATCTATAATCTTATTAAGCCCTACTTTAGCACATAGAACATTGTGAAAAGGATAGCAACAGAATTTTGTACAATATTTCTTGATATTAAGCTAAGGGTGTGCAAAATGCACACCCTTACTTGTACTTGAGTCTGTAAACTAAATTTACGGACCTAACCATAGATGTGATAGTTTGTTCTTTGTCTTCAGTAATATATCCTTTTAGAATGGCTACTAAAGATAAAGTTAGCATTGATTTTAGAATAAGTTTAGT
Organism: Erebia palarica; assembly: GCA_964035005.1. Lineage (NCBI taxonomy): Eukaryota > Metazoa > Arthropoda > Insecta > Lepidoptera > Nymphalidae > Erebia > Erebia palarica. The sequence continues at coordinate 31,414,030 of OZ035986.1, forward strand.
TAGCTTAAAGATTTGTGCACAACCAATTTCAGTACTGTCAGCTTTTATTTTAAGATACCATCACATCTGATACTTTATTGACATTCAAAATGTATACAGTGTACCAAATTGAAATAAAGATATTTCAACAAATTTTTCTGATGGTTTCAATATTATATAATTAACATTATAATATAAATTTATAATATTAAAATCCATCAGAATCAGAAAATTCAGACAGCTTCTATTTTTCTAAATAGAACACAGAATAATCATTACCTATGTTTCTTTCTTTTAAAACTTGTTGACCCTGAGTATTATAGAAGGAAAGGGTGTCGTTCCAATCTGTTATGAGAAGGGTTGACTTAGAGAAAGCAACTGCCCACACTGCAGCATCCCTTATTATTCTTTGTATTTCATCACCTAACTGGAAAGAAATATGTTTATTTCTAAAGTTGCAAAAGCATAATTATCTATATTACTTTAAATTAGAATTGCTGTTACATAAAAAGTATGCCCACTGAATTTTTTATTCAAAGAGCCTACTAAGTGAACTGCATTGTCCACCATGTGTTAAATAATTATTTTACCCTTGATGATGTCGTAGCTTTTCTGACCTCTAAATGGAATAGAATGTAAAACAAATTTTATGCACAACAGATCTTAAAGTAGAAATCTGCCCAATAGGAATATGAAGGAGTAGGTCTTTATTACACAGTACACACATACAAAAGACTCTCAATGAGATGCTTAGGTGCGTACCTGCCCAGAAGGAATGTCTCTGTTCTAGATTCCATCAACTTGAATCGAGCTATCCTATTGGGCATAAATATATGAAATACTAGATGATGGCCACAGCTTCTTCTGCATGGATTTTATTTTAATTCCTACAGGAAATTTAGTTATCTTGTATAAATAATAGCCTATGTACTTCCCCGGAATGTAAAACATCGCTGCAAATGATGGGCTGTGAAAGCAAAATTAGTAGGTGCAGGTGTTCATGCATTATCTACAAATTTACCTTACTGCGAACAGAAACTGCTCCATTGGCCAGACCAATAGCTAAATGCTGTCCGGTTGGCTCCCACGCACAGCATGTAATACGGCCTGATACTCTATGCTTCTGGACTGCTTTCACATCCGCTGACCAAAAAGCGAAGTCCGAAAGAGCACATGAAGCCAAGTGATATGTTACTGGATTATAAGCCAAGCATTGGATTGCTTCGCTGTGCCTGTTTAAGAAAATTTGACCAAAACTATAGTAGACACAGACTATGTATGAATATAAAAACTGTTTAGTTAGACTACATATTATCAATGGATAATGCAAATTAAGTAGTGAATCTGAAAAATTGAACCCACTTTGGTAAAGTCAGTCAGGTGTAATCTGAAAATTAACTAGTTCAACTCAACTCAAATTTCTTTACACATTTTAATAAACATATTATACACTTACGAATATTTAAGTATACCCTCCATCTTAGAGGTCCATATAATAACATTTTTGTCAGCACTGCCACTTGCAAATTTCTTGCCATCTTTACAATATGCAACTGCATAGACTGGACCCTTATGAGCCTGGAGCAGTTGAACAAGTGCACCATCTCTTGGGTCATACACCATCACCTTCTCTCCTGCACCAACAATTAGTTGAGTTCCATCTGGACTAAAGCATATTGTGTGGACACTGCAAATAATATTACAAAAGCTAGGACAGGGAAATAGAATAAGAATAGTTTGGCCTTGCGTTTTTTATTCTATTGTGGAAATGCAAATACAAAATTTATTTGTTTTTGTCTGTTGCCCGTATTGTGCATATCAACTATAACAACTGAACCTATCTTGACGAAACTTGGCTTTGGCTTCTAGAGGCTTTCTATACTATAAAGTCAAAAAGTTACCGCGGGATTAAGTCGATATCGGCTTGTTGCTAATAAATATGTACTTACAAAATTCTTACCTGGAGAATTCAATTTTATCGGCTTCGTGAATTTTGTTTACCCATTTAGGAACAGTCCTCATATTGAAAGTTTAATGGTCAAATAATAATAACAACTTCTTCAAATTCATCTTCCTATATATCTCATGTTATAAACCTCGAACAAGCTCAGCGCGTACAAATAAATTTGTAAAATTTGGTTAGCAACGGCAATGAACAAAGTGTAAACAAAACAAACGTCAAATACACTTTCTTTTTTTATTTATCTGACGGCCCTGGATACAAGTACTTTCTATGGTGATGATCACCAATGAACACAGACTTATGTTACTGGTCCGTGATCAGATTAATGATCTGAGGTGATCACAGACTCAAAACAAGTAAAGAAACAAGTTGCAAGTTAACCATGGAGATAAAAGGACCTTTAGAAGGACTATAAGGGCTTTGGATATAATTTAATATCAAAGGGCTTTGGTATGTATATTGAGAAGGATATGAAATATCTTATTTATACTGAAACTTCCGGTAAGTAACAAGGGCGTATGGGCGGAGCTTAAGGTGGGAGGTTAGGGCTGGTATTATCGATACATAATAAAATTAATAAATCATTAAACTTATTATTTTGAAAAACACTAGTGTTTGTATTTTATAATGAACTAGCTGATGCCCGCGACTCCGTCCGCGTGAATTGAGGTTTTTTGGTTCCCGCGGTAATTTTCCGGAAAAAAAACTAGCCGATGTGTCTCTTCCATCCATCCATAAATCCAATATTTCGCGTTTATAATACTTATTAGTATAAAATAATAAAAAAAATACTGAATGACGTGATATTATGAATAATAAAAATAGACTAATTTTGAAAATTATTTATTGCAGCTCTCCTTTGTGCCCTTAAATTTGTAACATTAATTAGAACTTTTAGGAAATATACATAACTAAAACAAAAAAATGGTAATTACGATCGGAGGGCCTCTTGTTGGCCAGCGTAGTGCGTACTATGGCTGAACCCTTAGCATCCTAACAGTAGTGCCCACTAGGACTGAGTAGGAGTCCTAGTGGGCACTGTGTGGATGAAATGATGAGTAAAAAAATATATAATCATGCTGCAACGCCCCCGTGTTGGCCAACTTGGTGGACCAACAGTTTTCAAGGAGACTCATGCTTGAATTGGAGCCTGCAATGGGTTGAAGTATGGAGTATTCTGTTTTGAAAAACATCGTTGTTAGTTTCTGGACACAAATTGAGGTTCAATTCTTGCAAGGGTTGAATTGCCTGTTGCCCAGGTGGTAAATTCTGTAATAAGAAAGAAATAGTAAAATTTTATTATTTGGAAGAAAAGCATTATTGAGAAGTTTACATTAGAATTTTTAGTATTCATCACACACAAGAATATTGAGTAAAGTTTCTTACTGGTATACGTAGAAATGGGCAGGCATCATATTTGAGACGTTGTTGGCGGTTTAGAGTGTCATTCCCATTAAAATGATGACTACGATGATGAAAAAGTTCTGTGGTACTACTTAGTTTTAATGTCCGTGCATTATTTGAGAAAAGTATCTACTATAAAAGCCTTGGCCACAACTAGGCATTGATGGACTTACGTATGTGTGCCTCGGCTTCGCCTCGGCCCACATTTACACTTTTGTCGTTCAATGCCTGTTTTGCTGGCCGCTGCAGTAATGTACTAATTTATTGGGGTTAAAACAAAAAAAAGGCAAATCTATCTAAACCAAACAGCCTATTCAGTCATCTATTTTTTATTCAAAGCAAATGACGTACTTCCTTCCTTCCTTATTTTGTAAAAAAGTAAGTACTTTCCGAGCGGCTGTAGTTTATAAACAAGAACTATAAACAAGGCATACAAAATAGTTCTAATTTTGGCCACCCCGGTCAGTTAAGTTTGTGGAACTATACCTATATACCTACAAGCCTACAAGGTTTATTGCTAGCTGTAGCTTAGACTTCTTTTTATTATATTTTAAACAACCCATGCGCAGTATTTTTTTATAAGCTTACATCCATTCCATTATGCATGCATTTTTTTGAAGTGAAAACTTCTTTAGGCGCGTTGAGCACTTTTTTCACTTTATAACGGATTATTTGTGATTGGTAGATGCACAGCTCCCAGCAGCAGGGTCTTCACCGTTTGAACTAGGCCACTACTGAAATTAATTTAACGAATTTAAAAATACGACTGCCCTGCCATATTATTTTTGGAGTTTACCTCCTTAAGAAGCGATTTGCATATATAGCCTTTGGAATCTTATTCACATTTTTGTTAAATGATATATATGTCACCGTAAGATTGTAAAAACCGTTAGATTATAATCTAACTCGCGAAATTCTAAACTGTCGAAAGATTACAATTTAACGCATTATTTTCCGATAGATTGTAATCTGATAGGTATTTAAACCCGATAAAACCTTAGTTCCCGGCCTGTGGCCGGGCATTACTTAATTATTTATGTCGAACCCTAACCTAACCTACAAGAAAGAGACAAGAAAACGTAAATACAATGAATATTTCAAAAATTTACACTCAGAACATTGAACAGTTTACAATCTTTCGACAGTTTAGAATTTCGCGAGTTAGATTATAATCTAACGGTTTTTACAATCTTACGGTGACATATATATGTGAATCACTAAATATTGAACTATAGTATTATATATTTTTGGAATCTACTCATCATTTTCTAGATGATGATTATATAGTTAATCTTATTTTCCATTTTTTTTTTGGTCTTTAATGCGGGACCATTGTCCCAAGCCCAAAAAGATTTTAATACCGTTTCTTACTGGTTGAGACAAAATCGATTAAGTTTAAATGCGGAAAAAACTAAATTAATGACATTCTCTCTGACAAACAAGGGCCAGCCATTACCAGAAACTTATCAAATATACGCGCATACTGGACTATGTGAAGCCCAAACATGCCAGTGTCCGAAATTGGCAAGAGCACCTTACGTGAGATATTTAGGTATTATTATAGATAAAAATCTCAACTTTAATGAGCATATTAAAAAACTTACAACTAGAATAAGAAAGCTAATAGCCATTTTTAAAAACTTATGGGAAGTAGCAGATCCTAAACTTATTAAAACTATATATATATCGCTATGTCAATCGTTATTGACGTACGGTATTGATACTTGGGGTGGGGCAGCTAAGTCACACATGATGAAGCTTGAAAGAACACAAAGACTACTACTAAAAGTAAGCCGCTTTCTACCATACCACTATTCTACAGTTCAATTGTATAAAGATACTAAGGTCTTGTCAGTACGAAAATTATTTATTCAGCAACTTATGATGAGATTTCATGTTCAAAATAAAGATAAGACTATTAACACTGATAGGAGACGCAATTATAAAGTCTTTTCCACAAGAAAATTTAGGAAATCGTTTGCACACCGTTTTCCATGCTTCCTAGGTAGCTTTCTTTACAATAAAGCTAATAAAAAACTAAATATAAATGGCCTAAATAGACGTGATTGCAAAAACCGAATATTTGATTGGTTAATAGAACTAGACTATGATGAAACGGAGAATCTTATCAAGATACAAAATTAGCATAGATACAAAACAAAGAACATACACATACTAAGACACGTACTTTTATACAATCATATATAGAAACGCACAGTAAACACACACACACACACACACACACACACACACACACACACACACACTTACGCAGACACACTCAAAGTAATAAAGTAGTTACATAGATAAGACAATATAATAATAAAAATGCATGCTATAATATAATATTAAATTTAAATCACTTACCATTACAGCAATTACCAAGTCATATTATTTAATTGGCCATTATACTCGGGAAAGAGCCTGGTGTCTTGAAACACAGGTTTATTACCTAGTTCGAGCACCAGTCCCTTCATTGTTACTGTTTGAATATGTTTTATGTGAATATGTAATTGTAATTGGGAAAAACAAATAAATTGAATTGAATTGAATTGAATTGAATTGAATTGTCACCCCATCAATTTTTTTTAAAATTTTACTAGCCTATATATATCACCCGGAATAAGCTTCTATTCTTTCTATATTTATGGGATTCTAACGATAGCTCATTTATCAAAATCGGTTCAGGCGTATAGAAGTTATGGTGGAATATACAAACTCACATACATACATACATACATACATAGATACATACATACATGAACCCTGAAAACAATGTACTCCTTTTTTCAGGCAGTCGTATAAAAACGGGCCTCGAGGCGTAGCCTCCTTGCCCGGGTGTGGCGCGGGGAAGTAGGTCATACTGGTAACGTCTTATGCCTTGTATTGGCTAGCTCTCAGATTTATTTTTCAAACTACGCATTATGATTACATTCCGATGGCGCTAATAGCAAAAGCACAAATATTTAAATGTAGGTTACTTTGGTAGTTATGTAACATTTAAACCTACCAGTACCTTCGAGAGCGATTTCACTGCAGTCATAGAAAGGAATTGGGTATTTGACAAATAGTCAAATCAGCAACTTTTTTTCAAACGCGTCCGAAGTAGGGGTTTTATATGAAATTCTGAAATATGACGTCATTAAAGTTCGAAGCACTTTTTTACTTTAATCGATTGTTTAAATAAAATATTGGTTATTCAACATAAAACTATCAGGGGACGAGGATATTACGACTTTTGGGAGATCCTCTATTTAATAATCACTCAAAAATAATTTATTTGAATAGCAGTCAAATAACCAATTCCTATTATAGATTAAATAACAAGCATTTGCATTGTACTGAAGTAAGTATACTTACTAGATAAAGTTTCTAATGGGCGATTTATTATTTATGTCTAGTAACTTTTCTGAATGTTTTATAACTCGAACAAAATGTCAACCATGCCGTGCGAAGCCGGGCTGGTCGCTACTCGCTAGTAAGTATTATTTAATGAGAGATAGAATAAAATCTGTTACTTATGACGATGACACTTTATTAATGGCTAGTGATATTTGAAACTCAACTGTCCGCCCATGGGTCTTTTACCCATAAATTCGCATAAATCACAAGTTTACAACAAACCAACCAATCATAGGGAAAAGGTGGATATTCCTATAAAGATAAAGTTGAAATTCCTTTATTCTTGGGTGTTTTGGGAATGCATTGTTTTAAGAATGACATTAGTTTTCTTCAAAGCTTTGATCCCGCTGATGATTTTTTCTCATGGGTCGGCAGACAGCCTGTCGCCGCCACCGGATGTCGAATAGACAGGTAGCCTGATAGGTTTAGTCGTTAGTGAAAAAACTTGAGAAATAAATTATAGGATGGGGATTTCCTTCCTTTTTCCTTTTTGTAAGATTTTTTATCTACATTTCTCGCCCCTTTCGCGCACAGTGGACTTACATGATGCACAATACCCTTTACCTATTATATGTATAATACAATATATTATATGTATGGTTACATAATAATATCTAAGTACTCTTTACCTAGATGATCACCTATTTCTTTACAATCTTGAAAAATCCCGTGGAAACTCTTTGAATTTTCCGGGATAAATTTCCAGGACATGTCTAGGGGCATACCTATTGGCCTTTCCCGGGATGTAAGCTATCAAGTTAGTTAATACGTCAAAATCGGTTAAGCCGATAGGCCATAAAAGCATAATAGGTATTATGACTATACGTGTTTGTTATTCCGAAAAACAATGGTTCTCTATTGAAAGTGGCTACTTGTCTCGAGTTGTTTAATTGCGCGATTTGTTTTCTTATATTTTAAATAATTCTTGACTTAATTTCATCTTCACTTCATCACTTGGAGCGCTCATATTATTAAAAAGAAACTATTTTAAATGGCGCATTGTTCACAACTGGGCTCGAAGTTTTAGCTCTTAGGCGAATTCACGCTTCGAATATTCTCTTAGAATATTCTCTTAATTTTAGTACCTTTGATAGGTAATATGTCAGGACTTACTGATACATAAAAGTGATAAATGTTAAATGATTTATTTATTTCATGTAGGACAACTTGTGTCACTTATGAAACGTTAAGACTCTCCCACCGGTTCGGAAAGTGATTCTACTGAGAAGAGCCGGCAAGAAACTCAGCAGGTGCTCTTTTCATAGAAAAGAAAAGGTTACAATATGTAAACAGCACAACACATACGTTACAAGTATTACACTGACTTGTGGGTCACTGGATGCAAGGCCGGTTGCTTCCATGGAACTTTGTCATTAATAAAATCATCGATAGTGTAATAACCTCGACTTAACAAATGATGTTTATCACAGTATTTAAATCTATGTAATGGCAAATCCAGAAACTCTTTGGGAACCATATTATAAAAGCGTACACTATATACTTGGTGGTATATAAATAATTTACTTAATTAAAGTATTTGATCCCGACTTTTTACTTATCCATCCCTGAATGAACTTTATGTTTAATTCGCTATAATCCGCTACAGTAGACAAATCTGTGTGGTACAGTGCGTGTCTTTCACCTGCAACATGCGAAACCCAGCAATTCGCACAGGCACAACACCACACCACACAAATCCTCCAAATCACTCTCAACGTACGTTTCACTCCGACACCGGAGCATCTTCAGGAGATGTTGACTCGACAATGCACGATTGTGAAGTGACTATCGTATCGCAAGTTCCAGCTTATATACCTTTTTTGGCATGGCTCATACTGAAGCCCCGCCCCCTCCCCTATTACTGTATAAATTGAGTAAAGGTGAATTTGATACGTTTTATTTACTAATTATAACTAATTAATTTAAGTTTATTTACTAATGTACCAGTGGGTGAAACTTTAGAAATTTTAAAGGGATTGCTAGAAATTAAACGGTTACACCCTAATGAAATATCAGAATTAATTGAGTTAACGCAAATTTGTATGGAGCAGAATTATTTTAAATTTAATGATCATTTTCACCATCAAAAAGAGGGGCTAGCTATGGGTTCTCCTCTAAGCCCTCTAATGGCTGAAATGTTCATGGATAACTTTGAGAATAAACACATAGTGAATGAGAACAGTATTTTCTACTACTACAGATACGTAGATGATATAATCATATGTTGGACGGGGACAGTGAGACAACTGGATGTATTCGTTAAAAAACTTAATAGATTGCACCCAAAAATTAAGTTTAAGTCAGAATTAGAACAGAGCAAATCTTTGAATTTCCTTGACTTGACTATATCCCGGGTTAATAATAAACATGAGTTCAAAATTTATCGCAAGCCTACATTTACTGACACAACTATACCCGCATCGTCTTGTCATCTTTGGCAACATAAACTCGCAGCATTCCATAGCTATGTACACAGGTTATTGTCCATTCCACTGTCAAAAGAATTAGAATTAGAGGTTATATACCAAATTGCGCATTCAAATGGATACAATCGGAATATTGTTAATAATATAATTAAAAAACAGCAGTCAGCACAAATTAGAAAAGATCTACATCGGATAAAATTAGTAAATATAAAGCCAGTTTGACGTATTTTGGACCTTTAGCGGAGCGCATTGCAAAGACGCTCAGATCACATGATGTGCATGTCGCGTTCCGGACAAATAATACACTTCGGAGGATTTGCAATGGAAAAGATAAATTAAAGAATCATCAAAAATCGGGTGTTTATAAGCTTGAGTGTCCTGAATGTGGTGCCACATATGTTGGTCAAACTGGACGCAATTTTGAGACGCGCTATAAGGAACATATGTCTGCTTATAGGAACGATCAACCACAAAGGTCCCACTTCGCTGAACATCTTTTGGACAGTGGACATGAGGTGGGCAATAACTATTCATATAAAATCCTGCATAAATGTAATATAGGGTTACGACTGTGCGTTTGGGAGCAATTAGAAATAATTAAACACAATAATAAAGGATTTGAGTTGCTAAACGTATCAAATTCACCTTTACTCAATTTATACAGTAATATGGGAGGGGGCGGGGCTTCAGTATGAGCCATGCCAAAAAAGGTATATAAGCTGGAACTTGTGATACGATAGTCACTTCACAATCGTGCATTGTCGAGTCAACATCTCCTGAAGATGCTCCGGTGTCGGAGTGAAACGTACGTTGAGAGCACGAGTACGTTAATTTGGAGGATAAGGATTTGTGTGGTGTGGTGTTGTGCCTGTACGAATTGCTGGGTGGTGGGTGTCGCATGCTGCAGGTGAAAGACACGCACTGTACCACACAGATTTGTCTACTGTAGCGGATTATAGCGAATTAAACTTCTAGTTCATTCACTATCATGGACTTCCGCAAAGTAACGCCTGCTTCTATTCAATATTATCCATCCCTCGCAACATACCACATAGGTAGTGTGGGTAAATAGTCTGATTAACCTGTTATCGTATAGAAGATATCACATCGATTCCACAAAAATAAAGTTTGCAATCAATCCTAAATAACAAAAGCAAGTAGGTACGAAGGTATATTTTGTTCAACTTGATAATAATAAAAATATCAATAAGTACCTATACCTTATTCGTAGATAATACTCTGCAGCCATCGTTTGTGCTTAATTCCCAAAAATGCAAACATGCTAAAATAATTAATTTTACGGATGAAGAAGGGGCTATCTGAGTAAACGATATTATTAAGGCATGTTTATTTTATTAACATACCTAAGCAAAAGCAAACTGCTCTGTTTGCAGCGTAATTGAAGAACAAACAAACAATTAAATACACTTTCACATTTGTAATATTAGTGTGATTGTAAAAATAAGTCCAAAGCAATTTATTTTGTATAAAATTAAGAAAACTAAGAATAATAATAGATTGGTATATTTTACTGAATGACCTCTAGAGTAGAGAGTGTGCCTCTAGAGGTAAAGAGAACTCTATGCCTAGGCTCGTCAGCTAGATTTGTTTGCCAAATAAGGTATCAAGTTGCTTTAAACATGATCCACTATCAACAACACCGACTTTGTAAAGGTAAGTATAGGCCTACTATGAATTGCTGCGCAGGAAATCAGTCAGACAAAATTAAAGTAGTTACCTAAGTGTAGACCTGTGTAAGATACAGGTAACAAACAATTACTGGATGATGCGTGCGACTTCATATCCATGGATAAATCCATAGAAGAAGTAGGCAAAAATACAGCGGAGACTTTGATTTTCCAGTATAAAATGATGGCGTAGATATAACACTCTCCAAGTCATCCATGTAAAAAATCACGTTACCCCTTTGTTCCGTTGCGACGTAAGTAGGTAATTGATGGACAAACTCATTTTCGCATTTATAGCATTACTAGTTGATGCCCGTGACTTCGTCCGCGTGGTTTAATTTGTTTTGATTCCCTTAATTTTCCTGTATAAAAAGTAGCCTATGTCACTCCGGTCTTCAACTATGCCTACCCATGCCAAAAAGCACGTCGATCCGTTGCTCGATTGCGGCGTGATTGAAGAACTAACCAATAAACAAACACACTTCCGCATTTGTAATATTAGTATGATTAAGACGTAAAGTGGAGTTTATGGTAATTTAAGAAAACTGAAAAGCCATAAATATTATGCCAAGCCACTGACAATTAATGATCGTTTCATTGTCCTCATAAAATGACTGTCCTTCATTCTTTCGAATCCTCCTCAATAGTGAAGAACCCAAAAAAAAAAAAATCTAAGGTAAGTACATAAGGCCTTCTTTTTAATTTTTCCATCGGGCCTAGCCGAGACCCAGTCGCGTGGGACATCGTTCCTGCGCGCATTGTGACCGCTTCAGGCTTGACGGGCATCACAATAATTAATAATCCATTCGGAAATTATCCAGTGCAAGCAACCCCTTAGGCTTTAATTAAAATGTAAATGGCATATCACTCTTTAGAGAGGCGGGTTTCACATCAACACGGACGGGCATTGAATTTTAGAAGCTCGGGAAAAGCGCTCGGTGAATTTATGAATTTAAATTGTCTTATTAAAGTTTTACTTAAGTAGGTTTACATACCTATATCTACTTTCCATAGTAAGAAGGTGCATCAAGTACTTACATTCGACTTTTAACTAGGTATCTTATCAAATTTTTTCTGCTCCTGACTTCGTCTGTAAATATTTTTACTTTATTTATGATAAATATAATACTGCGGATGTAATTGATAAAAATGTTTTCATAGTCCCTTACTAACACTAGCACTATGGAAAACTTGGCGTGCTAATTTTTCCTTTTGTTCAATTTTAAATTTAAGGTGCTAAGTCATGCATTGAAAACGGTTCAAAAAAAATCAATTTAGGATCTTAAAAATAAAAACATAATTGTGGCATTTTGCGCCAAGCAATTCCCCGGTAAAACTTTAAAATCTACCAACTCCCATATGAGGTTGTTGTTGTCAATAAATACCTTTTAAGGTTGGACAGGATAGGTACCTAATTAACTATTTTGTAAAATATGGAATATGGCTGGATCAGCGTTTCGTAGACGTGGTTCGTAGCAAGCGTAGCTCAGGCGTAGAGGCGTCAAAACCTTTTTTGCAAATAAAATAATAATACGAAACTATTTTCAACCTCAAGCCCAAAGTGTGGTTTTTACTTAATATGAATTACCTAAATCTATAGGTACTTTATTTTCGACGAAGGCGACGAGGCTCACAGAACAGGAAATCTGCTTATTACTAGCTACTGTTCTGTAACTAGGCTCTAGAGTCTAGACACTGATAACAATCTTGCGGGGTAGCTCGGGCGAGATGCTTTTATTATTTCTAATCCCCGGCGAAAAAAGCCCTTTGTATAACACCCGCTTTGTTTGGCTGTCTGTGGCATCGCTCGTAACGCTGATACGTAGTTACCTATGGGCAAATTAGAATGCGGTTTTTTAATTCTAAACGGTGTTTTGATGTGCTTGATTTAATTAGCTTAGGTTTGATGAAAATCTGTTTAGTAGTCTGAAGATTAACAGCTTTTTTGTTAGGTAGTGTAGGCATCTCAGTCTCTTTCACTCTGCGCCGTATTCCTCATTGATAAGGATCGTGACCCCTTTCCATTAGTCACTTAAGAATAGGAGTCTTCTTCTTCTTGTAATAATAACGCGGGGCTTCCCAGGCTCTAGTGCCTTAAGTAGGCACGTAACCACGAACCACGATAAGAAATTATAACCATGACTTGATGATAGTCGTGGTTGGACTAATTGTTGGTTGATTGTGCCTTGGTAAGAAGTAGGTTTACAAACTGACCAGGGATAGAATGTGCTGGGCAATAGATTGACCGGTGTCTGAAACGAACATGCATCTATTGCACATGTATGCTACTAGTACTGCAACGACCGTAAAGGCATCTCAATCAAGGGCGAGCTATCTCACTGTATACTATTTATGGATCCTCACTGTGTTAGACATGTAAGTCACAAAATGTAATTTCGTAAAATAAATACCTACTGTAGCGCTCTTCGTAATAAGTGTTCCTAATAATATCTCTTCGTAATAAGTGTACCTGATAGTACCCTGTACCTATATATACCTATAGGCACTGACGCGACCGTAGTAAAGTAAAAAAGTAGTAAAGCTAAGCTCGACTCGACGTACGAAGGGATTCCACTTCCCTTCCCTTACCTAATCAATACCTTCCTGCTAGAAAGAGTCAGATATATATAATAATATTCAAAAGGGGCGGCTCGAGGCACATATAGCGTCCCGCCCCACACAATTCCTCCTGACAACCCCTAGTCGCTAAACAATTCAATTTAGGGGGCACGATACGTCATTAACTATAGACAGGCATAGGTAGGTAGATACCTCATAATCAATCATTATAAACTGACGTAATAAAGTACTGATTAGTGTAAATGTACGAATTAAAATTTGCCTTATAAGACAATTAAAATGAGTAGGCCAAGCTAAAAGCGCGGTTTCCAATTAATTAATCTTGCTTTTAAAATTATTCAATTACTTAAATCAATATGAATAAAGTCTTGAAACATTTAATTATGAAGAGCAAGTAGGTATACACGCAATAATTAAAAAAATAAAAAATACGACTGCCCTGCCAAAAAACGAGCTAAAAAGTTAAAAACAATAAATGATATTTTTTGTGAATCACTGGATATTGAACTATAGCGTTATATATTTTTGGAATCTACTCATCATTTTCTAGATGATGACTATATAGTTAATCTTATTTTCGCATTTTTTTTTCAACATTAGTCTTTAATGCGGGACCATGGTCACTCCATCATTTTTTTTAATTTTACTGTCACCCGGAATAATCTAGGGATTCTAATGATACCTCATTTATCATCAAAATCGGTTCAGGCGTATAGAAGTTATGGTGGAATATTCACACTCATATACATACATACATACATGAAAACAATATACATACTCATTTTTTCAGGCAGTCGTATAAAAAGAACATGGAACATGAGACCATAGGGGAATTAGTAAAACACTACGTTACTTCTACATTGACCTATTTGTTAATTCAATGGACACCACTCAGGGGGCTCACCATCTGCATCATTTGCAAAACCATTTTGTTAAAGAAAAGTTATGTTTCAATGTATTTAAGTAACATTACTGAGAAAGCTACCATGACGGCATAAAAGCAATATGGTTTTACAGGTCAGTTTACAGTTACTGGGGGGTTCTCAGTTTTTGGGACACAGACACGTGTTGTGACTTCCACATGTAATAAGTACGTCGCGACGTCTTACCGGTCAACTCACTCTGAATACGGCCTGCTATGTAACTATATACCTACCCGCTAAGAACTAGGTATTTCAGGTATAAAACTCTTAATTCAATTTTATTGCCTGTTAAATTAATGAACTCGAAACCAAGCGTACACTTGATTATTTTCTTAAATTAGCCCATACTTACCTACCTACGAAGGCAACAACTGAATTCTGTGGCCAATCACACACGACACTTTCTGTGTCTGATAAATGATCTACTTTTATCATCGGCGATTGGCAATTTGATCGTTTTTTGTAAGTTGCGATGGATATTTCAATTACTTATGCACAGTATGTATCGACAGAAAAAAAACGGAATACCGTGGTAGGGATAAATACCCGGTGACTTTTACTAGATACGTACGTTCAGAACTAGTAGGGATGAAGACAACTTAATCAACTCAGCAACTCTATTCATCAAACTTAAAAACACACTTCTAGTATGGAAGTTGTATGAATTTCACAGTTGTGGCGTCACAAATTTTAACGCACTTTTTTTCTTTAATCTTTATTTTAAAATTTTTAAATCAATCTATATTAAAACTGATAACCGGGGATGTGAATTTTAGGTCTTTTGAAAGACCCTCTATTTAATAATCAGTAAGAAATAATTTATTTTTGACATACCTAGGCATCATCCCTATTGCCTAAACGTAATATAGCATTGCAAGCAAGCAGTCGTTAAGTTCCTGCGAGCTAATGTAAGTATCGTGACTAATTTCTACTTAGGTACTTGGTATCTATGGTGTCTGTACGAGGTCGGTAATGTTAAATAGGTACTTCACAGCTTTCAGTTCAGATAATTGTACTAGAGCCTTTTTAAGTCTCTACAAGAGATATCTGGACATGTATCTGTACCTGTAGACTGTTGAGGATAACGAGGTAGGTATATAATAATAATATTAGGTCTTTACATATTATGAAATTGGCGTTTTGTCAAAAAAAATACACAAAATAAGTAAGAACAAAAAATCATACTAAACGTAATACCACAGAATAGGTAATAGTGGTAATACCTAGTAATCGCTATGACTATCACTACATATAATAAAACAACGGCACTCTGCAGAGTCTGTCTGTCTGTCGGTCTGAACACGATAAAGTCAAAACTACCGAACCGATTTACATACGATTTTCACCAATTGACGGAGTGAATCAAGAGGGAGGTTTTGTTAATGCTTTTTTTTGTAAATTGTTTGAAATATTATGACGATGGTTGTTGAAGATGTCGGATAAAATCAAGCCAACTGGAAGCTTTCATCGAAAACTCTCTCTCGGATATGATATTAATAATTAATACCTTAACCATTTCATGCACATAATAATTCATTTACAGTTACACGATACAATTGTAAATAATATCTTAAGAGTTATAGCAAAAAAAAACTATCGCCTTACTAAATTAATTCAAGCGGTCTCAGTCCTTGAAATTTGTATGACAATCAAATCCTGCTCGTCAAATGTTAGTATATATAATAATATATAATATTAGTATCTTACTAATATTATAAATGGATGTATGGATGTTTGTTACTCAATCTCGCCACAACGGTTGAACGGATCTGGCTGAAATTTGGCACAGAGATAGATTATAGTCTGGAATAGCACATAAGCTACTTTTATCCCGGAAAATTAAAGAGTTCCCGCGGGAACCAAAAATCCTCAAACCACGCAGAGGAAGTCGCGGGCATTCGCTAGTAATGTATAAATGTCTACCGCAATTCAATATCTATTTGACCAACATTATACCTGTGTTACGTACCTATTTATATTGTAGTGATGAACAAAGGACTCTTTAGACTGAATTCTTCCTCAGGACCTCTTTATACATAGGTCTAAGCCCCAGTTTGAAGATTTATATTACGAGTTACGATAATGTCAACAAAAGCATTCATGCTATGCTTCTTCATAACATTTGGCTGTAAGTGACCCATTCTCTAGTTGGTTAGTTGTTTTAATTGTCGAAAACACACTAGGAAGTAGGAACCAGGTAGAATAGCGCGGCACATCCGCGTTAGAGAGGAACGACATTTTGGTCGACGCAACGTAGCGCATGTATAACCTGATTTCAGGGACTGAAAAACAGATTCATAAAGGTTAAAGAAATATAAGTGTTACAGAATGAAAGGATAACTGAATCGAAACTGTAACCCTTTTGAATGTGTTTTTAATTCTGTTAACCCGAAACACATAATATATATAAGTAACAGAAACGAATCTGTATTCTGTACCAGAAATGAAAGTGTTTTTTAACCTAGGTGAAAGCACCGATGGTTGCAATTGTTTTAAAAAAACATGGCCATGTTGTGTGTGTGTAAAGTCCAATGAAGTGAGAAGAACGCGTTGTCACACCGTGCAGTTTGTTAGGGCATGTACCTATTGGGGTTACAGATAAAAACACTTATTAACAGAAATAAACGGTTACAGATTGATTGGGTTACAGTATCGTCTGTGTTTCTATTTCATAATAGTTTCAAAAAACAGTGTTCAACCCCTTATTTCGGTTACTGTTTCAGTCATTATCTGATTTCACTCTTATCATATTTTAGTTTTGTGTATGTATTTTCTGCAATTTTTTTGTTGTTGAACCTTTTCAATAATATTAGAAAACAATGCTGATGCCCGCGACTTCGTCTGCATGGATTGAGGTAGTTCAGGATCTAACGGGTAATTATTATTTCACAGATTTAATGCATGAAAGCAAATCATTGTATATGGGCGAGTCACATGCTAGAATGAAGTGGAAAATGATCGTTCTCAACAGAGAGTTGGTAATGGAATCCACAAGAAACGTTGAACGGATACAACATTTTCGAAAAGTTTACGAGCAATCTAAAACATGGCCTATTGGCCAGTTGTTGTACATAATTAGATCTAAATTTGCCAGAATGATACGGTTATATACATTATCGCTACAAAATCTAGATAATTATAGCCACAATCAGGTAAGCCAGTTTTAAAATTCCCTGTCTTTTTTATTTACTGTGAGTTAGCCCTTGACTGCGATCTCACCTGATAGTAAGTGATGATAGCAGGCTAACCTGTTAGGGGCATGGCAGTTGTATTAAACCCATATCCCCTAATCAATTCTTACACGGCATCGTACCGGAACGCTATATCGCTTGGCGGCACGTCTTTGCCGGTAGGGTGGTAACTAGCCACGGTCGAAGCCTCCCACCAGGCCAGACCAGAGAACATTCAGAAATTATAAATTCCCAAATTGACTCTGCCGGGATCGAACCCGAGACCTTCTACGTCAAGACAACAGCGCTCAGCACTGCGCCAGGGAGATTGTGGAATGTCTATCGGTATTCTACATCGAAATATATCCTGTAGAACACCGAATAACGCTCAAGAATCACTCGATCTGATTCCTCCGTCACCGTTTTACCATCGTAATGCAATACATCTTCAAGGTTTCCTCTCCTACGTAGTCGAAATTCCAGGCACACGTAAGTACAACACACTTTGTTTCTTCGTTCCTAATTCAAACCGATAGGATATGGAGTGCCCTTTCATGCTTTCAGCTTTCGTTTTCCCCTCTTCTTAAACCTTTAAATCAAAAGTGAATATAGGCATTAGGTTCCACTTTAGGCTGTACCACAATTGCAAGCAAAAAAAAGGTGTCTAAAGTGGAATCTTATAATTTACTTACCTTATACCGTATTGTTTATATATATATATATATATATATATATATATATATGTGAATCTCGAAAACGGCTTGAACGATTTTCATGAAATTTAGTATGCAGGGGGTTTCGGAGGCGATAAATCGATCTAGCTAGGATTCATTTTTAGATAATGTTCATATAGTTTTCACCAATGGGCGGAGTGATTCAAGTGGAAGATTTATGTGTATCATCCATTAATGATTGGTGTAAATTGGTTGAAGTTATATGACGATGATTGTGGAAGATGTCGGAAAACATCAAGCCGACTGGTAGCTTTCATCGAAAACACTGCCTAATTACTTTGAGATGCAACAAAACAATGTATGGTTGAATTGCTCCGCCTACAAAGATCTACAGACAAGTCTGGGTTGGCATAGCATATACTCATTTTAAAGTTAAAAAAACTGGTCACATAATATAATATAATGTGGTAAATGGAAACTATTTTGACATTAATTCTTATCAGTTACCATGCAATTTAAAATTATCGCAAAATTAAAATTATCGCGTGACCAATTAATTGTTAGTTTGTAGGTTTGTCCTTCAATCACGCCGCAACAAAGCATAGGATCGATGAGATTTTGTTGCGGCGTGACAGGCATAGTTGAGGACGTGAAGAGTGACACGGGTTTTTTCCGGAAATGGAGAAGATCCCGCGCGAATAAAAAATATTAAACCATGTGGACGGAGTCGCGGGCTTTAGCTAGATATGTAGTAGGTAGACCTCGGTGGCAGTGCATGATGATCGCAAGCAATAATTTATAATTGTAGTTAGATGATCAGTGGCGGCCTTAGGTGGTGACACGTAGGGCAACCGTCCGGGGCCTCGCGCTCTTGCGCTACAACC
Source organism: Erebia palarica (assembly GCA_964035005.1). NCBI lineage: Eukaryota > Metazoa > Arthropoda > Insecta > Lepidoptera > Nymphalidae > Erebia > Erebia palarica. The sequence goes on from OZ035986.1 coordinate 31,433,123, forward strand.
CAAGTTGAAAACGTCATAAGGTTCTAAATACTAATGTGTATTTGAATCTCGTGCCTCCCAAATATCTACCACCCGAGCCTCGCAATGGCTAAGGCCGCCTCTGATAATAATAATAATATGTTTGTGTATTTTCATAGCATATAACGCACCTGACAGAAATTCAGCGGCTTTCTATGGATATTTACGCCATGGCTGAAATATTGGAGGAGTCCGAAGAACGAGACCGAAGAAAAAAGCAAGAAGAGAAAGAAGAAAGAGAGTACCAAGAAAAATATGGTAATAATCCAAGTGGTGGAAAAAATTATTTGAGAAGTGCAACGAAGCACATATCTATGTTTGCTCCCAAAATACAAACATCTAGAGTTATGAGTAAAGTTAGCAACCGGGGAACAAAATTAAACGCAAGTCCATTGCAGTTCTATGATGGTGGATTTGAATCTGATATAAATTGATTACTTCAGATGATTTATTATGGTCATAATAAATAAGGAAATTATAGCAGTTTTGGATTTTTTTCTGCAGTTAATCCCGTGGTGGTTACTTACCTACAATCTATATTAATATAATAAATGCGAAAGTTTGGACGGATGGATGTATAGATGGATGGATGTTTGTTACTCAATCACGCCCGAACGGCTGAACGGATCTGGATGAAATTTGGCACAGAGATAGATTATAGTCTGGAATAACCAGTTACTGAAAAACAGATTCATAAATTTTACAAAAATACAAGTGTTACAGAATGAAAGTGTAACAGAATCGAAGCTGTAATCCTTTGAATGTGTTTTTAATTATGTTAACCCGAAACACTTATAGGACATTGACCAAATTCGCCTAAGAATCAACAAACGTTTAAAATATACTGTAATTCTTAGCTTATTTTATAACCTTTATTCCAAATAATATTAGAATTCAACGGACACTTCAAATTAATTAAAAAATTCTGTTATGATTACTATACGTTTCCGTCTCTCGGTTATTGACCACAGACCATTAACTTATAAGTTAAAACTATATACAATACCACCGCTTGAGCGCTAGATCTGTATCGTAAGAAACAAGATAAAAGCAGCTTAAAGTGCTAGTATTCTGAATCTCGCAACTCCATGTATTGAAAGAACAATAATTTAATATTTCTACCGCCACCTGTGAAGTTCTTGATGAACTATGACGATACTTGCATCCATATTTATAACGCCATTCTGTTTAAGACGATATTTATTTGTTTACGCAGATTGCTTGTGAAAGTTGAAATAGCCTCAAAATTGAAAATATTTTTGGTAATAAGTAATTTCTTAGCAAGTGTCCGTTGTTTTAATCTGCTCTCAAGTATAAAAAGGTGTTAATTTGAACTCTGTAATCAATGTTTTATGACGGTTGGTTCTTAGGCGAACTTTGTATGGGGACAGAACAATGTCCTTTCTGAAACAGAAACGAATCTGTCACAGTCCTTGGGAATTTTTACAATTTAAACACAACACATTTTACGGAATTTTATCGCGGAAAATTAAGGAGTTCCCGCGAGAACCAAAATACCTTAATCCACGCGGACGTATGCGCTCGCGATGGATAAAGGATATTATGTTATATAATATTATATTATCACAGTTAAATGACAATCAAATGTTACAAAACTTGGCAGTAGGTAAGATACTTACCCTGTAGTAGCTTAATTGATGTATCAAGGTCTGACTGTGAGGTAAACACCGCCCAAAACCTTAGGAAGTAAGTATATCTATAGGGCTCTACTTCTTAAATTCATTGACCGACCCTGCTAGAATCTTTTGTTCACAAATTGTAAAAAGACGAATCCGTAGGCAATAAGTAAACTGTACTAGGTATAAAAAAGAGTCGAATTGAAGCCTAAGTATTTATTATAACCTTACCCTTGCCGCTATACGCTACGATACCGAATACGCTAGAACTACTCAGATGAACTGCGTAGCTCGATACCAGATCTACACACGCAGTCCGCAGGCAAACCTTTGTCATCAATTTGTTTAGGTAAGTACTTCGAGGCTGGAGGAAACAAAAGCACTCAAATTTTATGCCATTTCGCTTGCATTCGGACTCACTAACTAAAAACGGAACGCGGGAATACATTGGTTTACTTTTGGTTAAGAATTTGTTATTGTAAGCCATATGGGCACAGGGCGGTGCGGCGCAGGGTTTTTCTGTTACGATGAATGAGTTGCACTATACCCATATGCACTAGAGGTGCAGACCTTAAACATCAGCCTTACCAAAAGGGTCGCCATAAGTAGATATAATAGGAATGATGCCTTTATCAAAAATAAATTATTTCGAACTGATTATTAAATAGGGCGTCTTCCAAAAGAACGAAAATTCACATCCTCGGTTAGTTTTAGGTATGATAACCATTTTAAAAATATAGATTAAATAAAAAAGTGCGTTGAAATTTTATGACGTCACAATGGTGAATTTCATACAACTTCCAAACTAGAAGTGCGTTTGTAAGTTTGATAAAAAGTTGCTGATTTGATTGAGTTGTCATCATCCCTATTGTACGAAAACGTATTAATGGAGCAGAACCATTTAAAGTGGCGTCATCTACTGTTTTAACTGTAATTCCTGACGGTCACTGAATAAAATCATAATATTTTATAGGCAGTTGTCTCCTTACATAACATTATAATATTATAACAAATGCATTTACTTTTATTCCAAGTTTCAAACGTATTATTTGACTAAACTAGGTATCAGTAGATTGTCATTCTCTAACTTAGTATTCTTATATTCTTCTTTATTATTCTTAGGCTATCAAAAAATGAAAGCCACCGGGCTGCGTCAGGGGCAAAGATTATTATACTAATTATAGTTAACAATACTAGGAGGTAGAGGTACTTTTTGCAGATCGCAGGAAATAAACATCTGTAGTATAGTATGGCAACTCTCTGGTTATGACAAAATTACAGACATCGCTAAACAATAGGGCACATGCTTTGCTTAGACGGTCCCATCTGTGACGTACATAACCTTCGCTAAATTGTCAGGTCACGTTAGGTTTGACTTTCCATAAATCGCAGATAGTTATATCTTCATCACGTTTATACACACGCTTTTTGTAAGGTATGTAAGGACCTTAACATATAGTTTAAAACATTAGCAGACTGCTACGTATTCCATTCGTTTCCCCTCTGTGGTTATAAAGTATTTAGTAATTCATATCTTAAGTTGGAAGGAGTTCTGATATTGAATATCGCATTATCAATAGTCCGGGGTAGTCGCCCGGGGCCATCACCGCCTCAAAGAAATCCACTTAGCGATAAGTCGATACCTAATTTATGTTCGACACTCCTTACTCTCGATTAAATCATTTTCAGGAGTTTTCTTAGGCTACGTACAGACGGCGATATTATTTTTCTATAGATATGGGTGTACCCCAGCAGTCTCATGATTTTCATTTATTTTCTTCTCTAAATATTAAGTAAGTTAGATACTTATAGCTACCTACGTCGTAGGTACGCATGTGATAAAAGATTATATTCTTAAAATCAGTTTTGTTGGTCTATCGAAAACTTGAACTTCCTAAGTGAAATAAAATGTTGAACATATCTACTTAACCACCTATTCAAACCGTATAGGTTGTATTTAAATTCTAACGTGGGTTGGTCCGCGTGACACAGCTACAAAAAAGATGCTGAAGTTTCAACTGTATGTTAACGGAAATAGATATCAAGATCACAATAGCTGGTGATCCATGGGTACTCCATTACGAATGTCATGGATTAAATCGACAGTAAATGTGGAGTATTTACTTTACATTTACTCTTTAATTGTGCATCGTGTCAGCTAGCGCGGCAGTGCGAACGCGAGCACCAGTGCCCAATGCCTGCCATGACAGAGCACATTTGTCAGTAGGCTAGCACTGTTATTTTATCATTACCTTGAACCTGCACTGCAAAGAGACAACCATAGAGATAATTATAACGTCGACGAGTAACTTCCATTATTGAAGTTTGCTGTAGGTATGTGCGTCTAGTAGATACATAATATCTACTTAAACTTATGTATACCTATGTACGTTTTGATCCTGTACCTAAGTTTCATTTCGAAATAATTCGATAGCCTATTAGTTTAGGCACCCGTGACCCGACCACCTATTCGGGTGGTTGCGGGTTCGACCCCCGGACAAGCACGTCTAAATTTCAGAGTACCTAAATGTGTGGTTTAAGAAAATAAATGTGTTTATGAATCCGTACCCTGGAGAAAAGTGGAGTCCTATTAATATAACTCTGTTGTCTGTTTGTCCGTCCGTTTGTCAGTTCGTATCATAATACTACTAGTGGTGCGTCCCGAACTGAGGCCTCGCGTTATCCAGAAGATATAATATTTATCTTATTTTAGTATTTCTTGTTCAAGTACAGGATATAATTCAAATAAGTGATCAAGTTTCAGGCTCAGCCTTTCAGAAAATTGAGAGTTCTGAGGTCAACTTTGGACGTTAGAAATCTCCACTTTGAAAGCCCCCCATTTCGTCAATTTTAGGGGAAAAATAAAAAATAAAAATTTTGTACTCTATTCCTAATTATCTTTAAAATTATATACCGCAACCCTATGTAACGCTATATAAAAAATATTTTACTTTGCATTCGCTTCTATGAGAGCCCCCTGAAATAAAGATTTTTATAACTTTTTAAGCCATATTCCGCTGGAGGCCATCGCTTTACATATTATATTTAAATCTGAAGTAATTCAGAAGTTATAAGGCTCAGACAGACGGTCGGACGGACAGACGGACAAGTGCAAATTCACTCAAGTAGACTCAGAGACCTTCGCTTCGCTCGGTCAATAAAACTTTTCGTTTCATATTCTACTGCATGAAGTACAATTCAATATTAAGTAATAGGTATAGATAATAATTAATCGGCGTTAAAAGTGCGTGCCGAGGATTGAATCGCCGACCACGCGGATAGGAGGTAGACCTCTAAACCTTAACCACCAACAATATAACTCATTAAGTAGTATGATATACAAAATATATACATATTGATCATGAAGGTGTACGTCTAGCACAAGACAAGGGAATCGTTCAATAATGGTATGTGGAACACGCATGCGCGAGCCCGTAGGAACCCTGCCGCATCACGTTTTTCAGTCCGCACCCTTTCTAATATATTATACCATCAAAGTACCTAGCCAGGTGGCTACCGCTGCAAACTGATATACAATCGATAATAATTGTTTCCGTTCATACGCGGGTACCTAAGCACAACCTACTCTTATCATAATTCTTTGTTCATATCCTAAAATCCAATATACTTACTAGAGTCTATTTGTACCTATTCTTAAACGTAATCATTTCAAAGTTAGGAAAACATCGAATTCAACGGCTCAACGTCTAATTCGATTAATATCATCACAATATTAGCACGTCCCGGGGGGTCTGCCCACAAAAATGCTGCAGTAGGCACTTCACGCCATTCATTCAATTCATAAATCGCTACTATATCACGTTTTAACACACTTCAAAGCATATTCCAACGTAATAAGGCTGATTTTCGCACTAAGGAGTAGCAAAGTTTAAACTGTAGTAGTTCCAAAGCAAATATAGGTTTTTTTATCTTATTGAGCACAACAATAGAGGCTTTTATTGGCCGTTTTGTAAATCAGAAACTGTCACGAAACGTTAACTCATCGCTCTATCGGCTGTATAAACATTGGAAATATTTAATATTAAGTGAAGGTTCAAGTATAGGATCCCTTCACATCTTCGATCATTAAAAAAATTCACATATAATAGCTTAGTACCTACCTACCTACCTACCTATTTGGTTAGTATAAATAAATAATAGAGTTAGGGTCCTCTTCCTGGTATGTACATATAGGTAGTATTTAACCCAGTCTAGATTCTATTAGATTTAGAATAATAAAAACAGATTAATCTCTTTTCCTCTTATGATTACAGTCACTAGAGAGAAAAGGGTTGAATACTAACCGTCCTAATAGCATCTGCAGCCCTATTCATTATATCAATGGCTATCAAAAAATGAAAACCACTGAAATATATTTTTACCCATTGAAGGTTTGATATGAAAATGTTATTTTTATTACATATCAAACCTTCAATGTATTAAAAATATGTATCAGTGGCTTTAATTTTTTAATAGCCACTGAGTTAGATAATACGGGGGCTCGATAGTGGATATTATGATATTAGGTATTGTGAAAACTATACGCGTTGCACAAATATTACAGTAAAAATTGGAAAATTAGCTTTTTCCGTTTGAAAATATAAATGATAACAAACGCCCGTGATATTTTTAATAATGTAAGTGGTGGTTTAAGTTGTTATTAGAAAGGTAAGTCATGTAGACTAACTTATTAAGAAACAATGTTTTTAGTATCGTAGTAACTAAGTACTTGGTACTTTAATTTAAGAGACCTTGCGGTCTCGCAATAGCTATTGTTTTGTAGTGTTATAATAAATCGCATTACACGCATGGGGTGGGGGGTTGTACCTAAGTCATACGGCAATAGATATTTTTACAGCCCAGCAGTCGTTTTATAGTTTTAATAAGAGCACACTTCAACTTAAAATTTACACACTTTAAATTGTTCGCATCCAAACAGAACACTTTCAGTTGTCATCACTCATCGCATTAGTTCAGTCAATTGACGCCTCCATTATTCTGAACTAGATGATGCCCGCAACTTCGTCCACGTGGATAAAGGTTTTTGACTCTCCGCGAATACGCGATAGCCTATGTCATTCCCCGGGATACAACCTATCCCTGTACCAAATTTCATCAAAATCGGTTGAACAGATGAGCCGCAAAAGCGTAGCAGATAGACGGTCAGACACTTTCGCATTTATAATATTAGCATATTTTCCGAAATTTCGGAGAACGCGGAATTTTATTTAATTTCGTATTGCAAGATACAATATGTAAAGAAAGAGGATATTGAGTTCTAGAGGTTTTATTATTTGTAAGCAGTACGAAGTGAAGGATTCCTTTGGGAATTCTACCCAGAATTATATTGAAACCATAGAGATTGAAATCATAGAGATTGGTAGGAAGTAGGTAGGTACCTACCTATTGAAGAAGGAAGTCATATCGGATAAGCGAGGACGAAATATAATTTCCTTATCTTTTCCCATCACCGGAACACAAGTCATTTGAACAAATAAAGGTTAATCCGCATTGTGCGGTGCGTCGCAATAACACTGAGTCGTAAATTCGTAACCACCACAATAGGAATTAGAAGTACGCTCCATTGTCGCAAATTGGGCAGTCCCTCGGCCGTGAAATCACCGTGGAACTATTGACAGCGGGCGTTAATAAAAACATGACGACATGTCAAAACTGACCAGATTTAGTAGGCGACAAGTGACGAGCATTGTTCGAGCTCCATTGAAATTGGTGTGGGCTCCTCGACGCCTACGTGGACGCTTCTAGATGACGGGAATGCGGTGACAGTGTTTGCTCATCGGATCGCTCCAAGACTTAATCGGTGACTTGAAAAATTAAGCACGCTCAGCCATTCATAAGTTGTATTGAAGTTCAACCGGCCTGTGGTAATGCGGGCAGCTCTGGTCGTTGTGACCGGTATTTGTGTGGCTAACTAATTTATAAAATCGTTATAAAGCTTTTTTGAGTTAACGAGTATGTAACTTGATTTGTTTTGCAAGGATTTAAGTTAGGTTTTTTAAGAATCCATTGAAATTCATTATCAGTTTTTGACCTTTACTTAGTCTTTACTGTGACTATAATAGTCATAATAGTGTATATTAGTTACTTTTAGCATGGAACAAAATTAATCGAACAACTTAATCTGAGAGCTTTTCTTTGAACGTTACAGTAACTGACTTGCCAATACATAAATCGATTGATATGGCTACAGTCTTGTAACACTCGTTCGTAGCCAGAGCGTGACATATCAGTGAACAATACATACAAGTTACTGCAAAATATACCTATTTTTAGAACTTAGGTACTAAAAATAGGTATATTTTTAGGTACAGAATACTACCAATTTCAAGGTTTTAAACGGTTCTCTTATTTCAGTATGCCTACATGTGTTTCCTATCTAATTTTTTTATAATGAAACGGAAGGGTTAAGTCTCCGCGACAGGCGGGTATTATTTTAATAAACGATTCGGTTAAGAGCTACATTCTACGCTAAGGAGTTAAGACTAATCCATGTTGACGGAATGCGAGCTAGCGGCGCCGGCGCACGTGGCTTCGTTGTTGCATGTGGTCACAACTAAATGATAAATAATTTGTAATTTATATAATACAGACAGAATAAGAAGATAGAATCGATTTAATAATAATTTGTAATGAAAGATACAAGATAGACTTCCCAATCTTCATAAACTAAACGACGTTGTAATTTAATTATAGAAAAATATCTGCAAATATACTTACATACGTATTTAGGTAAGTATTTAATTTAAAATTATAAAAAATACACATATATGCGCAAGGGCCATACTGCCAACGCTTAAAGCAATACTTAAGCAATATTACTCAAAATGACCGCTTGACTTTCAAACCTTGACGTTCCTATAATAAGGTCTATAACTCTTAAACACGAAAGTCTACAATAATGGAACAATATGGCATTAAGCGTTGGCAGTAGGTATAGCTCCAGGGCTGTACTGGTACCTATAGCACTGTTACAAATAAAAGGAGATTTCCCATGTAAGGAAAAGTTTATCAAAAAGTCCTTCATCATTTTCAGTGTTCAAACTTCAAAGAACTCCGAACTTTCCCCGGGAATGTATTCAACATATTTAAACCTAGAATATTTAGGTTTTAGCATGACTGGTGCCGTAGCATCGTAGACAATATCTGGGTGCAGTCTGAAATACAAAAAGAATTAATTAACGATAAGAATAGTCAGTAGGTCTACTTCAAATCTTTTATTGAAATTATAATTAATTTTATTCATTTTATTGCAGAAGCCACAAGGTACATATTTGGGATACTTCAGTATAATGAATCACCATCACTTTGAGGCACGAAAACGAATATGCTTAAAACAATAGGGTGCTCAAAACAGTGCTTTTGTGGAATAATGTTGGAAAGCAGAAAATGCTAAAAAAACCCGTCAAGTGCGAGTCAGGCTCGCACTCAAAGGATTCCGTACCACTACAGAATGTAAACTATTTTAGTAAATAACAAGAAAGATGTCATAACAACGTGTAAGCTATGAAATACTGGCATGCGTATGACGCTAAACGTGTAGCGCCTGAACAAATCGAAACCTTATGAATACGGAACGCTAATTAACGTTTTTCAGATTTTTTTCTATATTTTTACTGCGAGACCTTGCTTCTTTCATTTCATGATTCTAGGTCAACGGGAATACCCTATAGGTGTTGATTTATTGTCAAATGTCAAAATAGGGTGGTTTAGCTGGTTGGCCGGCCACCTTTGGTTTTCGGCCACTACATAGTTATATCATGTTAATAAGAAAACTTTACCTTACTCGTATAAAAATCCATGCCTAATTCATTTTTTCATATGAATCCTATAGCTTCTAAAATTTGTAGCATTATAATGATGCTACTGTATCGGCAGTTGGCCTCCGAAAGTTCGGCAGTGTAGTCGTGTATCAAAAACAACAAAAAAAATAGTGCGTGCAACATTTTTGCGAGGTAATTTACTGAGATTTTTGTCGTTTGATACTTATAAATGTTATGACTGTCTACTGGGGATGAGTTAATTTTGTGTTATTTTGATTGAAATGGATGAATGATTAGGTGTTTTATATATAAATTTAATGGCCGGGTAACTACATTGATTTTAAGGTAGTTAACTGCTTCTCGGCCTGCATGCCGAAAACTAACAGACAACCTTTTAAATTTAATTGATTTTAGCATAGTAAATAAGGTATTCTTTGAATAGAAATAAATTGGACACGAAATATAGCCTCTCCGCATCTGTGTAGTTAGATTTCGGCCGTATGTTATAAGCTAAAATGTAGTGAAAAACACTTTTTAGTTGGTTAATATTTGGCGGCCGAAAATAAGATAGCAAAAATTTACTTTTCGGCCTAGTTAAAGTAGATGTGGCCGAAAATTAAGAAATTACTTACTGATTCTCGGCCAGTAAAAAGTGATGATAGTAAATATCAATAAGTTACATAGTTAAATTGAAATCGGCATTTAGACAAACAATGCAGACCTAAAATGAATTCCCCAAAACCTGTCTTTTCGGCCAGTCAAAAAGTTAAGCAAGTTAAACAACGGCCGACAATGGATGTTTCAAGGTGGGTTTCCGGCCATTTCCAACGAGACGGCCGAATATTGATTAGTTTAAATTTGGTTTTCGGCCGTGCTTAAAGAGATGGCCGATAAACCAATAGATACGAATTTAGTTTTCGACCAGTAATAAAGCAGGTGGTCGAAAATCAGTTGTCACAAAATTAGATTTCGGCCGTATTTCAAATGACGGTCGAAAATGAATTGTTGTAAATCTAGTTTTCGTCTACTAATACTTTTATATTTTAGATGCCTCCCGAGAGAAAAAAAACAAAAATTTGTTTAAAAAAAAAGAGGTCTCAGAATATTGAAAATATTCTGAAGAAGCATTGGCACAAGCTGTTCAGGCTATAAGAATCGAAAACAAAAGTATCAGGGAGGCTTGCCGTTATTATGGAGTTCCTCGCTCAACAGTGCAAGATCGAATATCGGGTAGAACTAAAGAACAGCCTCGGAAAGTAGGGCCAGAGCCTATATTAGGCATTGGCGGTGAGCAAAAAGTTGTGGACTGGATTATTGAATTAGCCAAATGTGGAATCCCTATAAGCAAAGAGGTTTTGCTCGAAACAGTGACTAAAGTAGTAAAAGATATTGGCAAAGAGAATAAGTTTCCAGAAGGGCGACCGGGACAAACATGGTACCAAAACTTTCTTAGGAGGCATCCGGAGATCAGTGTACGTGAACCTGAAGGTATTAATAAAGCTAGGGAAGCGGTTAGAGAGAGCTTAATAAGAAAATGGTTTACGGATCTTGAATATTTTTTGACTGAAAGAGGAATTACAGATATTATGAAAGATCCCGACAGAATATTAAACGCGGATGAGACTGGGGTATCACTATGTCCAAAATCGGGTAAAGTTCTAGCCCCAAAAGGCTACAAAAATCTTTACATTGTTAAAAAAGGTAACGAAAAAGAAACACTTACAGTTTTAATAATGATAACAGCATCAGGAAAAGTATGCCCTCCACTTGTGGTATTCCCGTACATTAGACCGCCAAAAGCGGTTGTAGAAAATATGCCAGAAGGTTGGATAATTGGAAAAACTGAATCAGGTTGGATGCGTTCAGATGTTTTTTACGAATACATTGCTAATGATTTCAACAACTGGTTAGTGGAGAATAACATAAAAAAACCAGTAATTCTTTTCGTAGATGGGCATAAATCACATATGTCGATGCCTTTAAGTCAATTTTGTGAAGACAACAACATAATTTTATACGCGTTACCCCCAAATACTACTCATATCATGCAACCAGCCGACGTTAGTGTGTTTAGACCTTTAAAACAAGAATGGAAAAAAACTCTAAGAAAATGGCATGCTAAACCCGAAAACCTTAACAAAACCGTAACGAAGACTAATTTTTGCAAAGTATTTAAGGAAGCTCTCGATACAGATATGACACAAACTATAAAGAATGGATTCAGAAAGTGTGGTCTATTCCCATTAAATGTAGAAGAAGTAGACTACTCAAAATGTGTAAAGGATATACAAGATAGAAGGAAAACCAGAGAATGTAACCGACCGAACGATAATGATCTGTCATTATCAACTGGTGAGTTAACGGATCGAGATTTTGCAAGTGCAATAAAAGTAGTTCATTTTTTAAAAGACAATTTGCTAAAGAGTGGGATTGATGAAAGTAGGTTATGTAATGAAATAGAGTGCGCAAGATCTTCCTTTAACAAAAATCGTCGTTCTACTTCACAAACTCCACGAAAATCTACCGAGGTTGTTACTTATAAATCTCCTGATAAGGCAAATATTGATATCGTAGGAAACGATAATAACAATGAAGGCTATTCATTACTTGACGATATCTCCATTCCTGATGTTGGATCATACGTATCGCTAAGTGACATTTCTGTTTTAAAAATGGCAGACATACATTTGAACGAGTCTAATGTGACGATTACTATTGAACACGATCTTAAAGGAGATAAAGAGCATGATTCAGCACAAGAATCCTTACTTCCTCGAAATGACAATGTAGCATCTACGTCAAATTTTACTACAGTAGCTGAAGTGTATAATGACACATCATCTCCAAATATTGTGATTCACCAAAAAACTAATAATGGAAATACTGATAAAGAAACTTTAGTAAATACTTCATCTATGCTTCAAAATGATGTGCCAATCGATCCATTCAAATATCATTTAAGATTTCCCATTAGTCCAACTGCAAATAAAACTACTAAGAAAAACATTAATAAATTTCCTAGTGCCATATCTTCAAAGGCTTGGAGAGATTTTCACGATCTCAAGGAAAAAGAAAAACAAAAAAAGATTAACGAAAAAAATAAGAGAAAAGCTGAGAGAGAACAAAAAAAAGGTGAACCGAAGTCGAAAAAACAGAAAATTATTAATAAGAAGAAAACAAAACTCAATATCTTTAAGAGTGAGCTAACCAAAGACGAAGAAGAAATTAACAAGGTAGAAAAATCTAACGATGATATTGAAAATACTGACAATAATATAGAAACTGATATTAAGAAGACTAATAAAGTAATTAAAGAGACTGATAAACATATTTCTAAAACTGATGCACATATTTTAGAAACTGATAAATATATTAAGAAAATATATAAAGGAAGTGAAAAACAAACTGACAAAGAAATTTCTCATAAAAGTAAAATAACTATCGATGCAACAAAAAGGCATGTGGGAGATGAAATATCCAATAGTGACAATATTTATGAAGAAGATGAGACTGATGATGACGAATTTAATATTTTCTCATTAAAAAAGACCTAAAATAATAACTAAATGATCTCAATGATCTCATTAATCTTTCAAATAGTTTTTAATTTTTATAATTTTTAATTTTTGCTATAAATATTTATTTGTTTTGTTAAATAGTTTTTTTTATAATTAAAAACACACCTACCTGTTCGTTTTTATTATTTTGTCATTTATTAATCAATTATAGAACCTACCCAGAGAGCAAATAGAGCTAATTTTTCAAATTTTAGAATTGTGGCCGAGAACTGGCCATATTGATGGCCGGAAACTGAAATTGGTGGCCGAAAACAGGCTAAATCGGCATTTTCAGAGATTTAAATTTTTAGCAATTTTAATATGATGTTGACAAATAAAAAAGCTACAAATATCGAAACTGCATTATCTTCCGAGTTCGAAAATATTTAAGAAAGTAATCAGTGACTTTATTATCATTGACAAAAATCATCTCGCAGTCATACGTTTGATTAAATGGCCGAAAACAGACGAAATCACCCTATGCTTAATAAACGGCCGTATCATGTGATTGTGTTGCCTTAGAAGCTTGAATTTTTAACAGCTACAAGGGACCGCAGACCTTTGTATTTCATATCAATTTCAACTTGACACCTCCACGCTTTCCCGAGAAAAAGTTCGTTGACAGACAGACAGACAGACAGACAGACCGACAGACGGGCGAACAACGAAGTGATCCTATAGGTCCCTTTTCCTTTTGAGGAACGGTACCCTAAAAAAATGAGAAAAAATTCGGACACTTTCCAGCATCGATCGATCAGTCAGATATCCAATCACCTCCTACCACTACTGTAAAGGAAGTTGACACCTAATAATAGCCCTCAATTAGGTAAATACGGTTAAACCGAAGCACAAGTGTACCTTACGCGAAATCACAAATTGATATTATCCAGCTTTTGGCTCTTGATTTTCGTATAAATAAATAAAAATATTAAATAATCTGAAAGCATTTAAACAAATAAACTCGTGTCGAAACCCGAGAGTGCCTTGACACGGCTCTGTTTGTCTTGTATGTTATCCACGGACGTAAAGTCTAGCAAATCCTTCTTGAATTTCTGCTGTGAGCCAAAGGTTTTAACAATTATACCTATATTTTTTATAAATATATTTATTACCAGACTATGACAAGGTAAAGTGTTGTGACTTGTGATTGTGAAGTGGTTTAGAAGTCAGGTATGTGTTTCGGTTCCCTTATAGGTAGAAAACAGCACTTTTTCAGATTTAGTGTTAATTGAATGCATAAACTTTTAACGTTATTTCTTTTTCGACTCTGTATATAACTATATACAGAATTGAAACGAACTGTAGTACATGATCTACAGTTTCTGCTCTGTATTCTGAGAGTTTCTGCAACCCCTGTTACAATTCGCAATTAATATAATTTATATTACATAAATTCCTCAATTATTTCTTAAATTAAAATACATATTTCATGTTATAATTCCAAGGTTAAGCGCAAACGTCAACAAACCAAGAGGTTGCGGGAATAACTTGTAAAGGTTAAACATTGTTAAACATCGGGTTTCCATGTGCTCCCCAGATTGCAGCGCGCTGTGGTTACACTGAACTAATACAATACCAATATTTATCTTTTGTGGGCTCAACAGTTTTATACTTCCACTTTACAGGGTGACGATTTTGCTCTTACAATTATTATTAACGTTTATTTATCGCTTTTTAAATCATCTTGATCTCGAAGCAGATGCTCGTGAATTGTATAATACCTAGCCACAAGTTTATCGTTTTATACCAATACTTTAAACAATAGACTTTTAATTTGTTACTCAAAGGTCTCACAGACTGACTCATTCACTTTTAAGAGCGCAGCTCAGATCCTTACATCTTCGTTTTATTGCGACTCATTTAAATCTCATTGAACAATTTTATTGTGTGAATGTACGTCGTGTAGTAATAGGCATGTTCAAAGAATCGCTAACGAAAACTTTATCTAAACTTAAGTTTGTACTTACTTACTTGTTTTAATCGATTATTTTTTAAAATAATTCTATATAAATTAACATATAGCGAGCAAACGAGCTATAGGTTATTATCGCTAACATGATAATAGTCGTTAAAGCCCGCCAACCCGCATTGGAGCAGCGTGGTGGGTCTAAGCTCCTAATTCCCACTCTCCTATAAGAGTGGAGGCCTGTGCCCAGCAGTGGGACGTTAATAGGCTGTAGTGGTGGTGGTGGTGGAGCAAACGAGCAGGCGGGTCACTAGATTTTAGGTGATTCAGTAAGTAGATACCATCCGTCCATGAGCATTTGCAGGAGCATGAGCCGTTTGCGGAATTTGTTTACCGTCTATCCGGCCCAAAAATACTCCATGGATAGGCCATTTGAAATATTTAAGCTCAATCATATTATTTAATAAGTTTCTAGCCTGACAATTCCACTACCGTTAGGTAAGTTCAAGAAAAACAATGTTTGAGTGAAACACTTCTTTTATCTAATTTCTTCTTTGCAACGAAATTAAATGGGCAATTCGAAAGATACCTAAATCATCTTTTAATAAAGACGTAATTTCAATATGCACTCAGACAGACAGATAAGCTCATCTATTCAACGATTCCTATATTAGGGGAGATGTGTTTATCCAAGGGTATGTGTGTGTGTATATTTAATGTTAAAATAAGTCTACCGACCGAAATTAGGCGTGGAGGCTAAATCCAAATTGCAGCTGTGGGTGAGCCGACGGCGGCGTATCGATTAAATGTATCGAGAGATTCTGTAAATATCTAATTTATTGAATGTTTGAACTCTCACTGGCGATCATTGTAATTTATTTCACAAAAATAAAGATTTCGAAGAAGAGAGACTTAAGAAAGCCCAAAAGCTAAACGGTCAAGGATGTTTTCTAGCATAAAAACAACAAATTGACAGGTAGGTACAGGAGTATCCCTTCAGGCAGTCTTTGAAAAAAAGACCAGCCGCATGTACTCCGTCTCCGTCATGTTTTGTATAGATTCTCAAAATTAGGTCTTCAATCGTAACACCAGTAAAAGCAAACATCCACATAAACTGATCTAGACACAACGGTACATTGTTAAATATTCTTATCCATAGATTTAAGATTAGTCCCCAATGCGTTCTTAGCGCGCCATCCTAAAGATCTATGATCACATCATAATATAGCTAGGTACTCTTAATTTATTATTATTATTAAGCATAAACTATACAGGTAAGCCGTCTTCCAATTATACACTGACTTTACTTATACAATAAGTAACTTTTAGTGTAATAAAAACATGAGTACGTGTTTTAAAGCGATATGCAAGTGTCGCTATAAATTAGGCGTGGTGATGTTACTGATTTACCTACTTTAAAGATGCTCTTTCGTTACTTTTTTTAATGGCTCAATTTATCTCGACGCCTTTGAAGTTATTATTGAAGTCCATGCCGTGGCGCGAAACTTAAGACGTCAACGCAAATGATTCGCACTTCCCATACTCGCTCTACAGTGGCGATGAAAGACCGCGAACGCACGCCGCTAAGCGGTCCTGTACGCGGCTTCACAATGTTCTCCATTCGTTCAAATGAGGATTTCTCCATTCGTTCAAATGAAGAAGTAGCTAAGTAAAGGCTAGTATGTAATTTGAAGCCCCTACTCAAATTCCGTAATATTAAAGAAAATTTGCGCTCTACCTATTGCTAGTCTCTGATTCAGACTTACTTTATGTCACTCGAAGTTCGCGGACATTCGCGGCGCAAGCGGGCAATGCGTCCATTAGAGACGTATTTAAGTATTGTTACTTCGCTTCAGACGGTCAATAAAATTCTATAAAGCTGTAACCTGCCCAACTTAATATGAAAGTGGCCTTTAAGTTTTTAATGGCAATAATTGTGTCTATTACCTACATATAACCATAGCGATCATAAGCTCACACGCATATCTTGAGCTTTTATTTTAAGTACTGTAACTGGTAGAGCGACTTAACCTTTATAAGGGCTAATAGTGTGCACCAAAGCCTATATGTATGTCCAAACTTTGATTAGAAAGAGTAGTATTGTAATTCGTAACCTACAAGACACAAGTTAAATTATTTCTGACTTAGAATAAGATGTTATAATGCAAAAGCGAATTGTTATTAGGTTATGTTATTAGATTTTTTCGCAAAAGATTCTTGGTATCACAATAAATTGTCAATAGTATGTTGGGTCAGGTGCGATCAATTCAAACCCGGACGACGTGTGATTAACGTTTGATCATCTAAACAGATGACAGACAGATCGCAGTGGGTCGCACAAATTCGGTCCCATCTGAAAACGTTTAAATTACGCGGTAGGTGAACGGACTACGGATATCCGCTGCGATTTTTCTTTAGAGTTTTTAGAGACCCGTCATCACCATTCGGTAACTCATATTTTAAAATACACCGTATTGATGTGAGTTTGAGAACTCTTTCAAACCAAATTGCTCAATCAATCAGCTGGACTTTGTACAGTCATATTTATTTAATCATAAGTGAGAACTAAAATATGCAAATATTGATTTCTCTAGATAGAAAAGAACAAAATATACCTAACTAATAACTATAACTAATATGATTGTTGTACGTAATCTAAACTTAAAAACACTTCCAATCTCACGTGAGTTGGCACCCTTTTCAGAGCAAAACTCGCAACAAAAAAGGTCTCTGACACAATATTGTCAGAGGATAACTGGGTGAGAAACATTTAAAAAAAAAATCTAAACTCTGTGGCGTGCAGTTCATAGAGGCATAAAAGCACTGCTTACCCCAGAGGGAATACGTCAATACTCATTTTTTACCAAGATAGTCAGTAATTAGGTATTCGGAATTACCAATGCCTACCCTAGCTTCAAACCCTGTGCACACCACTGTAGACTAAAATGTACCTATTGATACGTTATACAAAGTTATAATACCAACGGATGGAAACTAGTTTTCAATCAAAACATATTCACAGCTCATCCCCATCTCATTTATTGATAGTGGACTCAATTGAACATCATTACAAAGAGCGCAGTGTAAAATATGCTGATCCGCAGACAGTTACGAATTAAAACCGCACCGAAAATAAAATTGAAAGGGGTTGCGGGCCGTGGCGAGGCGCGATAACGCGGCGCCGGCGATGCGTGAGCGCTGATCCCCGGTTGCGTGCGCTATGAACAAACCGTGGAAAGGGAACAATACGGACAAAGCGAACCAACCTGCACTAATCCCCGCATTGTGCGCCCGCGACAAATCAGCCGCTACCTACCGCCGCCGCATCACTGCGTACTGGGTATCTCCTAGCGTTTATGATTTCAGGAGAATTTCTAAAATATTATATTTATCCATACTAATATTATAAATGCGAAAGTGTGTCTGTCTGCTACGCTTTCGCAGCCCATCTGTTCAACCGAATTTGATGGAATTTGGTACAGGAATAGTTTGTTACCTAGGGAAGGACATAGGCTACTTTTTATCCCGAAAAATTAAATAGTTCCCGCGGGACTCAAAAAAAAATCTCTTCAACCGATTTTGATATAATTTGGTATAGGGGTAGATTGTTTCCCGGGGAAGGACGTAGTGTACTTTTTATCTCGGAAAATTAAAGAGTTCCCGTGGGAATCAAAGAACTTAATCCACGCGGACGTAGTCGCAGGAATCATCTAGTATATAATAAATCTATGACATCAATGAATATTCTGCATTGTTTTATCTACTTGGTTATAATATTACCTACTAGCTGATGCCCGCGACTTCAACTGCGTGGAATAAGTTTTTTATTTCATACGGGAACTCCTTAATTTTCCGGGATAAAAAGTAGTCTGTCACTCTAAAGGTTCTCAACCGTACATACCCATGCAAAAAATTACGTCGATCCCTTGCTCTGTTGCAGCGAGATTAAAGGACAAACCAACAATCAAACACACTTTCACATTTATAACATTAGTATGATCATGTTTTATCTTTAAGTCTCAAAGATTTAAACAATAAACATAGAGTTATTCGTAGAATAACATGTATTTTTTCTTTAACGGGGATTATTGTTTAGTTTTCAAATGACATGAATGGTGGCCGTAGGGATTCATTAAGAAATGTAGCTGAAAAAAAACCAAGATTTATATTTTGCCGGCCGAGTACCAATATTAGGATGTTCTCATTTCGTTCTTATGTTTAATGTCATAAGATCTCTAATTGTAATTTTTGATTACCTTTAAAAAAACGGGTCGAACGGACGGGATGAATGGTGTCAAAATGACATGTCAGTTCAGATTTTTTTTGCAATTTTTTAGTCAGCTCCGCCTTGTTGACACGGACAATATGGGGCTACATCCGACTCAGTCGTTGGTCCGCGATATTTTATTTAACGTTATTTTATTAGAATGTTGCGTTATTTTGCAATTAAAAGATGCGTAAAGTTACATCGCATGTTTTACTCACGGAAGTACCTAGTCTACCTACTACGAAAGCTAGATTTACTTCCCCGTTTCCTCATAGCCCACGAGCTAGCAAATCTTACCTAAATGAGTACCTAGTCACACCTAAGTAAGTAATATACTTTTTAACGTAGATAAATGCTAAAAATAATGTAAATATTGTTTTTTACAAATCGCAATCCTACAAAATCCATGCAATGCGCTAGCGCATTTCGTGGGCTGCATACTTATGGCTACATAAAGTAGGTAAGTAAAAATATAAATTTTTAAACGGCACCATTTTAATGCAAGCTCCCAGTGGTCCCACAAACTTATCTAACCCGGTGACAGCGGACACCTATAATAAAAATAAAACAAAAACTAAACAGGCATAAAAATTAGTTCCAATTTTAGCCACCGGGTCAGATAAGTCGGTGGGACAAAATGTATAGTAAACAAGAGCTTACCTGTTAATTTGACGACGCAGTAATCTGAGAGAATCGTCGCTACCTGAAATAGTGAGACCACCAACAATAAGATCAAAATAGCTTTATTGTTGAAAAATTGAATTAAAGTAACACCGTAAAAAACATTGAAAGACACGTTTTGCTTCAATTTTAGAGTTCCGTGCCCATTGGCCATTACGAAAATAATTAAAACCCTATTTTGTTTTCGCGATGTCCTGTTTACTTTTTCAGTACCTGACCTACCTATAAAAGGTACCTGATTTTCATAGTTCAACGAACAAGTATTTCTCTGACCAAAAATATTGGAATTTGCAGCATGGAAATGGAACCGAGCCTCAGTATCATTTTGAGAAAATTTGGAACGGAATATCATATCGATCGCACATACTTTGATTCTGTATTAGGTTTCAAAGTTGTAAGGATCTCCTAGTACGGGTGCTAAAGCACTCCTCTGCACTGGCTTCAAAAAAATTTATGTCGTCCTTTTCCATTGGTGCCTATAAATATTTTGCTAATTGGAGTACGTAATGTAAAACACTTTCTGTGTAATAAAGATATTTATTAGATTTAGGTCCATAGGTTTTTCTTACCGCTTGTCTATTTATATACTGGACCCTCGTCGGTGGAGTAGAGTCGCACTTGAACAGTATTATTGAGTTCGCATCTATGTTTTAAGACGCACAAAAGAAGTTTAAAGTCGCATCTACAATAGTGCGCGGGTAATTGTTGCTTTGTTAGTTTTTGTGGATTATATTGAGCCGGGTATTGTGCCCGGGGCATCGCGAAGCGCGAGGTGGATTATCCGCCACATTAGCCCTCGGTGGTGCCCAGTCGCGCGGCAGATCGATGCCAACCTGACAATTGTTGCGCATTTTGATGTCAGTAGACAGTATTTCAATTGGAGCTTTTAAACCTCCAAGCTTTATTGAACTGCTCTATTGAATTGTTATAGATTAGATCAAAAACGCAATGTTAAAAGATATATTAGTTTTTTAAAGGTTTGGACTAGAAGACCTCCCTGGCGCAGTGGCGAGCTCTGTGGTATATAAGTGGGAGGTCCCAGGTACGAGCCTCGGTAGGGTCAATTTGGGAAATTATAATAATTTCTGATTTTCTTTTTATATTATTTACTTAATTGAAATGAAAAAGTTTTTGGTTTTCCATCGTTCAAGGAGCAACCGTAGTCGCAGTCAAAAGCGATATCTGTGTCAAATAGGTATATCTAACCTCTTCCTCTTATTTTCTAGATACATTAACAACCAAATTACATTACCAAATAGTAAGTAGGAGCTATTACCTAATTATTTTCCCATTTACTTACTAATTACACATCACATAATAATTTTGAGTGCCAATTACATATATAAAGTATAAAACGGTCATTGGCCGATTCTAAAATAAGCAAGTTTTACCTATTAATATTGGAAAACAATTTATGAACTTCTCAGTAACACGGATTCTACTGTCTATACTGTATCTACTATTTGTGTACTAACACAAAAAATTAAGTACCTACTACCTACTCAATGTATTAATCTGTGGTAACTGGCATCGTGTGATATACACAAAGTGTAGCGCGGCGGTGAATTGATCGGTCGTTAGCGGTAACCCGATGGGTAACCCCGAGCGGGCAGTGTTTGGAACAAGTTTGTTATGAATTACGCGGCACTCTACAAGCCGCCATATTCACAATTTATCATCAACCCAACATCTCACAACCGTTTTAAACTAAACATTCAAATTATTTACAGTGTAATTTTCACTCTTTGCTAAATAGAGACACTTAGATGCTTACCTCGTATTGGTACTTGGTAGGTACCTAGGCATAATGGGAAAGTATATTTTCCTATAGGTACTTAGTACTTACCTTACCATACGTTAATTACGTGGCTTAAGAGTTCAGCTAATCACATAAAGCTTATGAGAAAATACGTTTAAACTCCCGTAGTTTGGGTAAACCAGTTGACAGTTACTTAAGTACAGCTGCAGTTGTTAAGTGCAGGATTGAGTCCTATACGAGCTCACTCAGTTCGCCAGTCTGTTATATAGTTTCTAACTAAAGGATTTAGTTTCTAAGCTCAGAGTAAATCAGCGGGCGATGATGGACCACGAACTATGCTTGGAATAGAGATCTCGACATGATTAATTAAAAAAAATGAGGATCCAGAATAGTCACTAGCTCTATTAATATCGTTGAGGTCTCAACTTCAAAGGCAAGCAACATTATGAGACATACTCAATGAGGCTTAGGACTGTAACACTATTTCCAGTTGTCCACTGTCACAGTCAGCTGTTTCGTCGAGACAACGACGACATTATCTAAGCTTTAATTTAACAAAGGTAGTTTGAACAAACACAATATGATGACCGCCATGCACTACTTGTAGGTATAAGTAGATCACGGGTGCATAACGCATCAGAAGCAAGCAAAGTATGGAGGTTTAGGCAGGTTAAGTAGGTGTGTATAAGATAAATTATATGGCAAATAAAATGTTATCGGTAACACAAAGACAGAAACAGAGAGGTGTTGGTAACTTCACTTTGGCCAACGACATAATTTGGTGTACACGATTTACGACTTCCAGATTGCGTAAAAACACGTCTATAACAAACTAAACAAACACAGGCGCGCGCGCAGCCGTCTATAAAGCGCAAGTTATCTACATTTAATTACATTTGGTATTTTTGTAAGTATGGCCGGGACCGCCTGCGACGAGCGCTACGGTGGCCTCTTGCTAATATTGCGTTACAACTTACAGCACTTCATGACAAGGGAAATGGCTTCACGACTTTTCCGGCGTCGCCAGTTGCGGAGTGGTCTGAAAATGGAGGATCCCAGTTTCAATTCCCGGCGAGATCAATTTCGTCGTCACTCGTCATCGTATCACCTATGCATACCTGTACGTAGACAAATACTTGGATTTCCATACTTGGATGATATATATTCAGGTCTGTCCAAGTATGCATGATATTATAATTAAGTTAGTATTTCATGTATCTAGTCTCCACATTCTATAATATGCTCTAGTGAGTGTTTGGTGTATGTCAACTGTCGTTTATAAATAAATTCAATTTATAATATTTTCAAAATTGGCTTTTGTTTGGGATACTTCAGTTGCAGAAAAATCATTCAAGAACACTCCAATTAGAGATTTGATCATCATACCTACTCGGTTACTACTTACCAATGTAGCACGCTTCCATCTTAGATTGCAATGTTAACCTACACTGGCCTTCCGATGAGATCAAGGGTTACTTGACTTTGAATTAAAAAAAATATACCAATATTTTTCAGGTTAAATTACTCAAAACAGAAGCTTATAAAATACCTGAGTACCTATATACGGGAGTAGAAAAATACTTGTTAAGTTTTCTACCGGTTATGAAATAGCAACAGCATCCGTATCCATATCCGTAGTTTTTTTCGTCTATCTATCGATTTACTATTTTATTTTACAATTTTGTTAACAAGCCCGTAGTTTAAAATTGAAATGACCGAAACATACTTCAATGAACGTCAAAATAAATTTTTGAAACGCCCAGCATCTGGTAAATAAATGTGTTACTCTAGATTTATTAACATACTTTGATACATGCAAATATTTACTGACTGATCTTTAGAAAAAATCGTGAATCTAAGAGAAGGTATCTTCATCGCATCGTAAAAAGGCAGTTAAAGGTCGTTCATCTGCATCGCCTGGAGGCCTGGTTTTGTTTTAATATCTTCTAAGTTTTATCCCAATAGCTTTGCCAAATACTTAAAAAAATTGAAAATGCACAGCGTTACCATACGGCCACTTTGACAGTTTCAGGCAAGAACTTTTCAACCCCAAAGGTTCTTCGTTTCAGCAGTTAAGTTTCAGTTATTTGGTGGTGGCAATCCGTAGATATTATATTATTATTTTAATGCGGTCATAAGCTTAAAGCAGGATCAATCTCGTTTCGATATTACATTAAAAACAGGATAAAAAGAAACGACGTCACTAAGAAACTCTGAAACAAAGTATTGGCAAAACCTACTTACCACAAAACCTCGGAAAGTCGTGTCGTCGCTTCGGGAGATTGTTTATTTTAATATCTTCCTTCCTTCCTTTACAGGCGATTGGTGAATCAAAACATTGTCTTCCAGCAAAACTTTTATATAAATAAAATATAAATGTTGTCATTAAAACATGTTAACTAAGCTACAAAATCCGAAACAAACGCTGAGTTTATACGCAGTTTAAACGGTGATACCTTGAAAACATAACAGTTTCTGCAATAGCTTAATTCATTTCAGTATTCATTCAATTGTACCTATTAAATACTAAAGCTTTGCTTATTATGATCATTATAGGTACTTTTTTAACTCTCAGTAAGTAATTTCGTCTCTCAACTTTTAAAAACTCGATTCTACATAAATACCTTTATTAGAGCAAGTATACATTTTGTGATTCCTCAACAAACGAGATAATTGCCGAGCTGTCAAAAGGGGAATGCTATGTATGGTTTAGAGTATATAGGGGAGAGTGGGCAAACATCGAGCTATAAACCGTTTCCAACGAACGCCCAGGGCGGCATTGGTCCAAAAGAGGGTTGGCGGGAATAGGCTAATATTTGCCCTAAGGGCTGAGAAGCAGCCGACTAATTGTTCTTTAAATACCCGAGGCCCACCCTTTAGCAAACATTTCTAAAACCAATTTACCGAAGTCGCATCCCTAGTTTTCCAACTTTTTTTTCAAATATGGTCGATTTACGACATATTGGTATCGCTAGGGATGGCTTACAAAACAAATGTTTTCGGTATTCAGCAAACACCAAATATCTTGTGTGTGGAGCAATGCAGAGTACTAATCCAACCTTATTTCTACATTAACAAATCAATAATATTAATAATCGTGATTTTGTTATTTCTCTATTACAGACGGACTCAATTATGTATATTTGGATGCATGATATAGGTGTAGCTATATAATTTTGTATTTGTTACGACTTACGAGCACACAAGGATTTTATTGTTAGGGTAAAGAAGGATTAAAGTAAAGGAATACAATATGGTTTCAGCTGCGCCTCGTTTCATACTCGTGGTCATCAGGCTCAGAGCTCGTAAAACATTCCCATTCTTTTAAATTCCTCAATTTAATTATTGATCGAAAACTGACAACAGATGGTCAAAATCTGGAATGAAACACGCAGACCTACCTAGTTTAATAAAACTAAGTTAACTTTATGACATGTCGAATAGAAAATAGGTTCATCTGAGAAGAGTCAACAAAAAATCTCAACAGTTATTCTTTTAGGCGAAAATAAGGAAATAAATCTGAAATAAGGTTATTCAGTATTCATATTTATATGCACCTGTCTATACTTCCTTATCGTAACTAATATTATAAACGCGAAAGTTTGTATGTATGTGATGTATGGATGTTTGTTAGTTACTCTTTCATGCCAGAATGGTTGAACGGATCGGGAGGAAGTTTTTTCCCGAAATAAAAGAGTTCCCGCGGGCACCAAAAAGCCTCGAATGCATGTTTGTTACTCAATTACGCCAGAACGGCTGACCGGATCTGCATGAAATTTGGCACAGAGATAGACTATAGTGTGGAATTACACATAGGCTACTTTTTATCCCGGAAAATTGGAGAGATCCCGCGGTAACCAAAAAACCTCAATTCACGCGGACGAAGTCGCGGGCATCAGCTAGTATTATGATATATGATAAAAGGATTAACTGTCTGACATAATATATGAAACCCTATAATTCCTACCCAAACGAACTCGTAGCGAGTCAAGTGTCCAATGACGTATCAAAATGGATTCCTTTAGTGCATATTTTTCATTAAAACCGTGTAAAGACACGGGCATTTGCTAGTAATGTAAAGCGCAGCTCTATTTTTAATTTAACATGAAAAATGGAATGTGAAACCATTAGCCCGGGCCTGATCGACGTTTGTTTCACTGTCAGCGTTTCTATTTCTGCCGCGTCTATTTGTCACGCTTGTCTAATTTGTGTTCATGTTGAAGTGAAGATTTATTGTTACACATCGGATAAAATTTTATAGATCCATGTAGTTTTGTCACCTTCTGACCTAATAGTGATCCACTTCGGACTGTTTCAATATTCAATCTATCTGATAACTGTCGATAAGTTACTTAGCACTTAAGTAACTTTTAAATGAGCAATTGAACGGTGCTAAATAATTTTTCGACAATGACACAGTTGCTATGTAGGTAACTAATCGACAGATTGCAGTTACAATAATTTTTTTAATAGTCTCTTGGCAGATGAACTAAACTACTTCAAAACAATATTTATAAATACACAACAAATAACAAAACATAACGGAAAATGCATGCAAGGATAATTCTTTGTTCAAACGGTCATAATCAAACCAGAAGAGGACTTCCCTACATTACACAATCAGTTAACCGCTGAGTGTTTCGACGAGGAGAAAGAAATTAAAATAGCTAGCGGCATGGCTGGGTCCATATGGGCCGTGTCTTGGCCTACCCTTTCTGGGGCCACTATTTTTGTAATGACAGTTCGCAGGCGGCCGTAGTCGACGCGACCGTTCTGAGTTCTCGGGAATCACCTAATTGTGCCGCTTGGCTCAGATTCGATGAATGAATCGTTATTAAAATCAATTTATTGCGCAAGACCAACGTTCTGTCCAGATTTATTGGCAGGGAAGTATAAATCTATTCACACAATACATCGTCGAGTCAATTTTGTTTTGCCGACGCGGCGTGAGATTTATATGAGACTAGCTTCCGCTTGCGACTTTGCCCAATGCTCATTTGTACCTACATACTCTGTTGGTCTATGAAAATCATCCCGTGGAAATCGTTTGTGTTCTTGGAATTTAGAGTTCTGTGTGCTACTCACTCTAAAACATGCTACACTTTTGGACTATGGCATGTACCTACGTTGCTCCTTCCCTAATACCTATCCTATCTGTGTCCTTACTTAGATACCTAGTGTTGGATAAGTATAAAACCGTTTTACCTTTCTTTTTTTGTGTAGGAGGGAAAAATCCTCATGGACATCCAACTCCAAATCGGATAGTATTTGTATAGTATAGTAGTTTGTAGTATTGTATAACCATTAGGTACTTATAGTCAGAAGACAGAACTCGTAAAATAACAGTTATCATAACTCATATTACCTTCAGTAGCCCTTGTGTAGATTCCAAACGATAGCTACCTACATACAGTACGTAATACGTTACAAAATTTCATAAAACCAATGTCGTCAGAAGATCTCACGGTAGCGTAAACGTTACTAAGTCAAGGATTAATAGAATAGTTTATTTTAAAACGGCTTTATTTATTTACTTAACAAGTGCTTAGTAGTAAAACGTAAACTAAAACTAAACGAAAACGTGTGCGGCGATACCCGACGCGAGAATCAAACCCGGCGATTGACACGACGGTGGTCCGATGCTGATGCGATACCATTTACTTACAATAGCTACAAATAATACATAGGTACCATTATGAGTAGATGCGAAATTAAATTGCACTGACGTGATAATAGCTATGCATAAGTTAGGTTTCACCCCAAATATAAAGAAAGAAGGAAAATTCAAAGATCTCCATCTGGTTATATACACAACATTATTATAATAATTATTTTGATCTCATTTTCATTTAAAAAGGCAGAAATTAAGGTAAGGGAGACTAATATTTTTCTTGCCGTACCTACCTGAAACAGGAAACGTATTCGCGAATGTAATTTTAAAAAAAATTACTTATGAAAACAAAAAATCCTAAACGCCGATCGGAATGCCATTTGTTTTATATCTTATAGCAATCGTCGACCAAAAGGAAGGCATCCACAGTACGGTGGCCGGTTCCGTGCCAAATTAGACTCGATAAAGTAAATATTTATCTAAGTTTCAATATAAACGTAGGAGGTGAGATAACCGTCAAATCAAATTGCTTTTTCGAATCGGCTGCGGGTGGTAGCGTAGTTTCTCGAATTTCCACCAATAAGCTTTTAAAGTTTTAATCTATCGGGAAACTTAAGCGGGCTGGAACTTTTCATGAGTTTTCACGAGTAACGGTGTAGTTTCAGTTAGATTTATTTCAAAAAGTGTTGCCTTTTTTGTAAGTTAGACTTGTGTAACTGAGTATTTGTATATAAAGTTATTTAAGATTAATTTAAACTTAAATATATTTGGTATCAGAACTTAATTATACCTCCCTAGGGATTATATTTTAAAGATAGGCTGGTATTATTGGGTCTGTAGTTGATATGGAAATTTTAAAACGGGTTGAATTACTGAAAAGGTCAAATAACCACATTTAAAATTCAAAAGAGTCAAAGTTTGGTTAGTCTGTTGTTGGGTAAGTCAACAAACAGTTTCTCGGAACCCCGTTCAGAGCTCGGTAACATTGTTTCAACAATAATAACAACAACAGATAGATACCAACTTAATTCATCCCTAGAGCAATTTGGCTTTCCAGGAAAATCGGGAGAAACTTTCAAGTTATAAATTTAGTTTAAATTCTAAGTACAGAAAACTTGGACGATTCTAACCCTGCCTTCGATTCCGTTTAACTCTGCACATAAAAATATGTAATTCTAAGTATAATATGATTTCAATAATGATTCGTAGTAAGTAAATAATTTCAAAAAAAGGGTTGAATTTTTCACGCTTTTTTTGGAGGTTCAGATTTCACTTTCAAATCTGAAATTAACCAATGTGCCCATTTTGCGTATTCTCGGTTAAACTTAAAACCCCCGGTTATTTGTGTGTGTAAATCTACGTACCTATAGGTAGAGGTACCAGTAACAAACATTATTAAAAAGAAGCGAGTATTCTTGTATATACCTTAATCTCAAATGAATTTCTTTCAAGTGCCTACGAACTGCAAGTGTCACTAACGTCTGGGACTCTGCCATCCGGTTTGAAAAGCAGATTCTACTGAGAAGAGCCAACGCGAAACTAAGCAGTAACTCTTTTTAAAATAAAACAGCACTAGTGTAATAACTATTTATTTAGCTACTCTTCAATCTAGTAAGTAGTAGCAGTCTGCAGTAGTTCTGGTCTACTAGGTCGTGTGTCGTAAACCTTTTAATGAATTGTATCTAGTCCTATTTGACTCGATTCAGTTCATTTGGCGTTAGTTAAATAAGGGCGAAGTTGGGGTAAATATAAATATGATTTGATGGCAACTAGCAGTCAATAAGGGTTGACTGACAGTTGTGACAGACTGGGGCGTATAAGGGAGGGGAAAAAAGGCGTGGAGCCCATTTTGACGGGTCTACTTTTCAGGGGCTCCGTATCCTGTTTCGCGTGTCACAATAATGACTTGAAGTGTTCACTCATCAAAATTGAATTGAATGTAGAGACGGCTGGCATGAATCGTGATGAACAAATTATATTTGTATGCTCCAACTGGCATTGTATTATTTTATATTGGTTGATTATGATAACGGTAAATGATAATCGAAATGTAATAATTAATACGAGTATAGAAATATGTACAAATTTTTGTTTCACCTAATAACCTACCTGCGAGAGGGCATTAACCCTCAGCATCAACCTTATTTTATTCTATAATATATAGTTTTAGAATGGAGTTTTTTTTGTAATGTAAAAACTTTGTAACTAAACCTCTTCCATTTTCTTCAAATTAGCTGGGCTAAAAAATTACTGAAAAGACAAAAGTCCACCTTTTTCCATTTTCTAACGCTGTAGAAAGTGTAAAAAACTGTGAATTAGGCAAATATTTGTACACGTCTTAGTTAA
This sequence comes from Erebia palarica, assembly GCA_964035005.1. NCBI lineage: Eukaryota > Metazoa > Arthropoda > Insecta > Lepidoptera > Nymphalidae > Erebia > Erebia palarica. Next base: position 31,462,686 of record OZ035986.1, read on the forward strand.
AAAAAGTATGAATTATTTGTTAATGATGACTAAAGACTCACTATTAAATCACTTACCTCAAATATTGTAGCTTACGGCGCACCGCCCGCCGTCGCGCGTTCCTCGTATGGTCGTAATTCACTCACTGGCTTATTTTCTTATACGTATGATACATGACTGCGTTCACATGCTTTCCATTCCGGTGCGCGAAGACTATTAGAGGCATTGGATAAACAAAGGATTAAATTATCGCGTTAAGACGGAGATAATCCATACAGATGAGATGGTTGTTGACCTTCGATCCTCTAAGAAAAGCCGCCTGACTCATTCCGGTAACACATTTTCTTTTCTTCAAATGTCAGAAAAATGATTTGTAGATTGCACTTTCGTTAGCATCTATATGTACTTACCATGCTGGTGTTTTCTTGTGAGTACATCTATTACAAATAAATACTAATATTATAAAAGTGTGTCTGTCTGATACGCTTTTAAATAGCTTTAAAGCTAGTTAAGCTTTATGCTAATCTGTTTAACCGATTTTGATGAAATTTCGTACAGGGGTTGGGTGTATCCCGGAGAAGGACATAGGCTAGTTTTTATCTCGAAAAATTAAAGAACTCCCGCGGGAATGATAAAAACCTAACTCACGCGGACGAAGTCGCGGGCATCGTCTAGTTATTTTATAAAAAGTCTCGAAAATGGACTAAAATATTCAATTTATTAAATTTAACAATACGTGACAATTTTTTTGTGTATCATAGTTTATTTAATGTGGATAATAGTATATTTTTGTGCATCTAACCCATATTGTAATGTAATAGTTGTAATATTATAAATGCGAAAGTGTGTTGTGTTGTGTGTACGCTTTGACGGTTCATCTTTTCCACCAATTTCGATAAAATTTGTTATAGTGATAGGTTCCATCTCTAGGAAGGAAGGCTATATTTTATCCCGGAAAATTAAGTAATTACTGCGAAAATAAAAAAAACTCCATTCACGCGGACGAAGTCGCGAGCATCATCTTGTAATATAATGGAATATACCACTGCTTAGAGCGAAGGCCCTTACTATTTTATTACACAAACTGATTGGATTTTATAACCTTTTTGGTTTGGATCACCTGGTTCTCAGTGGCCTAGAATCTAGATAATAAAATTGAGTATGAGTAAGTAGATAGATTAGATTAGAGTAGGTAGATTAATGAGGAACTTTCCAGCCTGAGGAACCTTCCAACTTTCCTTAAAATCATTGTAGGTGGCGCTGAATTGCTAAATATAGAAAAGCCTAAAGACATAAGAGTGCATTGAGGTGATACTTGTACGGTGTACCTTAGTCTAATGCTCTATGGCCTGATGCACTATTTCGTTTTGCGATACGGTTGCGTGATTTCGTTGAATTCATTTATTTCTTTCTGTTTTGCGTCGAATTTGGACTCCGATTACCACTGTATACGAAGACCTGCCTACGACATTTGGATACCGATTCTCCTGCGCATTGAAGAACAAGGAAGTTTCCAAATTATTTTAACTATTTTCACAAATGACAAAGTTATGATAGATTTTCCCTTAGTAGGCTGGAAAGTTCCTCATTGACCTAGCGATATCGCTGACGAGTAAAGTCAAAGAAGTTTGCTGCATGTGCATATTAATTATGTGCTACCTGGTGCTACGCCGGAAGACTTTCTGGCGTAGCACATATTGCATCGTAAACTTATCCTTTCACCTACCGACTACACCTTCGTAGCATAAAAACTGAATGCTGATTTCCTGTCCTTTACGTTATCACAAAAATGAAAGCGAAAATACTACGAACAACATACAAAATGCCATGCCATAGGAAACCCCACTGAAATAAAGTAGTTACGCACGTATAAAAAGAGATTTTTATGTTTTATTATTATTTTATAAAGCTAAAAGTTTTATAAATAAAACTGATCCATGCACTAGACAGAATTGGTTGGTTTTACAGCACTTTTATGTACAAATCAATTTGATTCCGGCTCTTTATTAAAGACGTTAAAACACTTTGAAATTTATTCAATCTTAAAAACAAAATGGAAATAACAGTGAATTAGTATTTTCCCATAAATTACGGGTGGTTACTACTTACATGATGTTTATGCTGGAAAAAATATCATCAACACTGTCGTAAACTAAAGCATGGCGCTTGCGTGGGCTTGTAGGTTGTGTTCAGATTGAGATCGTTTTTGAAATCTAAAAATACCCTCACTTTATTACACGGCTGCCCAAAAAGGAGTGTAATATTTGATCAAGCGAAGCGAAGATCTCTTACTTGAATGAATTTGCACTTGTCAGTCCGTCCGTCCGTTCTTCCGTCCGTCCGTCCGTCTGTCATAGCCTTATAACTTCTGAATTACTGAACGTAATTACTTCTATTTTAAATATAATATGTAAACCGATGGCCTCCAGCCGAATATGCTTTAAAAAGTTATAAAAATCTTTATTTCAGGGGGGCTCTCATAGAAGCGAATGCGAAGTAAAATATTTTTTTATCGTTACATAGGGTTGCGGTATATCATTTTAAATATAATTAGGAATAGGAAATGGGGGGCTTTCAAAGTGAAGATTTTGTAACGTCCAAAGTTGACCTCAGAACTCTCAATTTTCTGAAAGGCTGAGCCTGAAACTTGATCAATTATTTGAATTATATCCTGTACTTGAGCAACAAATACTAAAATGAGATAAAGAATATAAGGAAACGAAATTATTTAATTTTTAATGTTACATAATAATAATTTAGGTTTTTATAATAAATCCGATTAAATATCGATGTTCTGCATGATATGCAATGTTTTGTTTGATATTTCAGTTTTGAGTGTAAATATCCTACCTATTATTATTTTAAAAAGAAATTGAGAAAATATTCAGACATAAATATTAAGTTTTATGTATATATACCTAACTTCCGCATGTTTTTTTAGATATTTAAGTGTAAGTTTTGGTTCATACCATACTACAACTCTGCCAAGTTTCAACGACTAAGGATTTAATGCGGGTGTCTTCATACAACGAACCGTCCCGTTGCCTAGACTATTATTATATTAGATGGATCAAATATATTATATTATAAAATATTAGATAGATCCATTAAACAATGGAAAATGGAGACGATAGTGATATTATACCTGACTCAAATATTTTTGTTTGTAGGTATTATACATACCTACTTCTGGTCGTGACGAACATCAGAGACTTACCATGTAAAACAAATAGTATGTGTGCCAATATCAACAAAGAGATGCAGAAAAACAATAAACGTACGAGAAGCGCCGGTTCATTGACCTGGGTCTACTGAGAACTCTGCCAAAGTAAGCACCTCTTACCTTCAATTACGAAAGTGATTATCTAATAGATCGATAGATAGTTTATAAATTATTTATCAACACACAAAACCCACAAACAAAGAAAATTAAACAAATAGAAATAACAAAGGTGCGTATAGGAAATCTATAAAATATCTAAGGTTCGCCATTGCGTTACAACTGGATTAGCGGATATTTTGAGTATAATGTATGTGGCGTTGATAAGTTCTATATAGAACTGCATACTTGGATTAAGAAAGAATCAGCATTTAAAATTAAAATTTAAAGTTTGTTAACGCAAGTAATTAAATAAATCTGTGGTAAAAGCTCTACTTATCTATAAAAGCTATAGGATTTTTTAAACCGGAAAGAGAACTTTGTAGCGTTGATAAGTTCTATATCTAGTAGTATAGTACTGTATTTGAACAAATAATGAACGAGAGCTCTTAAAGTTAAATATAAAAGTTTGTTAAAGCAAGTATTAGTTCATCTTTGGTAAAACTTCTTCTTCCAAGTTCCAATATTATAATTGTTTACGAGACTCGAGAGTTGATTCCCAGAATAATAACTAAGTACTTAGTTTTAGGTAGATGTACAATATAATTTTATGGACTGTTTCGGTCTCTTGCTCGCCAGTTTTAATTGGTACGCTATAAATATAAACCAGTCACAATCAAAACATTACGTGCACATTTATTCAAACATTGATTAGGTAGGCACTTTTTACGAACATGAAACCTGGAATAGCGTCGATGATGGTGGGTGGTGGACGTCAACTGAAGAATCCATCGCTTTGACAAGGCAGGCTCTCGTGACTAACGTATTCGCCAGTATATCAAGGCCTATCCTTCAACGGGTGCTTCGTATAAATAAGCCAGATTGAGGGGTCTCCAAGCCTGGCGAATGTCGATGCATTGATGCGATGAACCTCGGCTCCTTGAATCGCCACTTGTGTTTTTTAGTTAGCACCGGAATGCGAGGTCTAAATCAACGCTGAAGTGCCACTACTCGATGTATCGAAATGATTGCGATGATGACATCGTCCACTTTTATACCCACTACGTGAAGCCTTTTTAAGTGATTCTCTTTATAATAATACCAAAATCCAGTCTTCTATAATAATCTATATATAAATAAAAATCAATTGCTGAATGTATGTAAGCGCATCACTTCAGAATGGCTGCAACCTATTTGGCTAATTCTTTTTTATTGTGTTAATTGTCAGGACAAGGTTAGTGTGAAAGAAAATGTTTGGAAAATTATATGGAAACGTAAAAAAATGAGTTCAAAAATCTCCTAAGTAGAAATATATATTGACAGATTGACGATCTTTTGCTCAGTTTCATAAATTAGATACATTTATCATGGGAAAAAACCAGTTTCATGGGACTCGATAAGACCTAAAATCCACGCAGACATCAGCTAGTATCGGGCAAGTCGCGGGCATCAGCTAGTATAATATATAAACAGTTCTATTTTTTTTTATTCATCTTTTCTAACATGGTATGGTAGGTACATTCCATTTTTGTGTGGTTCATTTTATTTTTTATCTAATGAGCTTATATAAAAAATTATATATATATTATTTCAATTCATGTCACTGTAAAAAATTAAATCAGAGATTAAAGTAAAATATCTGAGTCTGTTATGACAATACAATTAATTATCCCTGGAAAGATACGGACCAGGATGTAGTAGGGTATCCTAGCTAAGGAATCTGCGCCAGTGGTTCGTCTTAAGCACCTGCCCCCCGATTGTCTAAAAGTTGCCGATCCAATGTATGCATTCTTATACGTTTAGGTATATATGATACACTAAACGGATGAAAGAACGGAACACGAAGTTGAGCTCTAATTCAATGTTTTATGGTTTATTTTACTTTGAAGCCGAACTTTAACGATTTGATCAGCAATTCTTACACAATCGCACGATCTATATTATTTTATTGTTGAGTTGTCGATATTAGGATGGCTCACCTTCGATAAAAGAGGCGGGGCACCAAAAGATATCACTTAATATTATTTGTAACTTATTTACAATCCATTGTTTTTAGGTAGGTATTTAATCTATCTACTTGGTTGAACAGAACGTGATAGTGTCGCAGACATACAGACACATTTATAATATTAGGAGAGTGACTGGGAGTACCTACTAGTAAGTAGGTAGTAATAAAAAGTTGATAAAGGAACTTTTTATTCCGAAAAATCTGATATCCCAGAGGGATTTTAAAAACCAAAATCTCACCTACGGAGACTCAGGCATTTCATGGGCATCAGCTTGTAATGCAAAAATTGTTTTAATTTCACTTCACCCACATTTTACTGACGTAACCCTGCATGTTAAACTCGTTACTCGATACAGAAATAAAACGGCAATTCAATATGCTAAATACAAATAACCATTTATTACGTAAATACATATTTACACACGATTATTAATACAATTATCACAAAGTCATTAATTAAAATAATTTAAAAGTTCATTCATATTTTAATAGTCACTAAACTAAATCAGCATCCTGAAACGCAATAAGATACATCGCACGTTCAAACTTCGGAATCATAGAAAAACTTGTCCTACTTACTTAGTATCAACCCTTAGGTCCCGATTATACAGGGTGGAAAAAACCAACGGGCCACGGAGAAAAAGCAGATAATTTAAATATTAAAGAATGAAATTTCACTCACAGGAAACATTCCATTCAAAAATTTTCAAAAATAAGAATATCTGCATTCAAACATTTTTAAAAAAGCTTACCTGAGCCGAGAATGGAACCAACTAAATATGCAAAGAATAGTCAAGTCACTATTTTATTAAAATCGATAGGGTCTACGAGGCTACGATGAGGAATAAATCTCTCGAACAAACATTGTAACTTAAAATTAAGGAAGCCCATAAAATCACAATCATGCTTGAATGTAGATATTCTTGCTTAAAAATAAAGGATTGTTTATTTTCTGTATTATATAACTACAATAATTTTAAAGTATAGATAGTCTTCCTCCGTGGCCCGTGGTCCCGTTGGTTTCTTCCACCCTGTAACTATAAACCTATCCATCTAATTCTATAGCATTACATTACAAAGCGCATTAACAACCAGTATTTTGTGTATAGAGCAAAAGAGTGCAAACCTAGAGTCCATTATTAAATAGTACTCATAACGTCAGAAGAGACAATATGTCGGGTTAATCAAAAACCATTTATAGCTATGTATTGTAGTTAGACTCTTTAGGCTATTTGGTCTACGGCTTTTTGGCTAATGAGGTGGAGCTGAATCGCAGTGATTAATTAACGTTAGCAAGGGTAGGGACACGTCGCTCGCGCCTTTGGCCTCCTTCTTGTTTTGTTTTCAGTAGGTAAGTATACAGTCAGCCAAGATCAAGTCAATAATCAAAAATATTCGGCTCAACTCTATCTGTATGCGTTAGCCCTGAGCAATAAGTAATTATAATACTGTATGTATAGGTAAAGGCGTAGGTGTAGGTCTATACAGTCGTTGAAGTTACGCCTAAAGCTCTAGTAATTTTATATCGGTTTTCACTGCAAAAGTCAAAACAACATAGGTAGATAGGTAATATTCAAGCACAAAATGAAACAAATTTGAATATTAAGAAAAGTTCATGTCATACTGGGTATATTATTATCATCATTCTTGGTCTACATAAACAATAAACATAACTACTTTTCGACGACCTCTTAACTTATTAATTTATGTACTTGTTCAATACATGGCGTTTACACAACAACCTTCTGAATGCTTTAGTTTATGTTATTGTTAAGTAAGCATTTATTAATTTATTCGCATTCGTATTAAGGTTCAGGTCACATTGCGGCTGAAACATCTCAAAAAGCCGCGTCCTTTTAAAATGCATCAAAGTACTTTTCTATTACAATATCTGATCTACCCGGTAGATAGTTTTTGAAAAAAGAGGCATTAAAGAAGAAGGTAAAGTTAGGATTTACGTTACGAAAAGACTCGTCAATTCGATTCAAGTTACCCGCAATATGCCTTGAGCCATATTTGCCATAGCCATATTTCAATTGTGTTAACCTATGGTCTGGATTCAACAGTGAATCCTCCGAAAATATATTTCTATTTAATATAAATAGAAAGCGTCCATGCAATTAAATGTAAATATATGCACACAATCATTTTTTTAAATAAAATATGAATAAAAATAGAAATTTTATGAAAATTCATATAATTCATATTGTTCATCTAGGTCAGGGATTCCAAAGTGGTTGATATTAACCCCAAGGGGTCGATATCGGTTTCCCAGGGGTCGACATAAACGAAAATTATTTTTGGGGGTCGACGAGATCTAAAATTCGACCCATATTTTAATGTTTTTTTCTTTAAATTTTTATGAGAAAATGATTTCAAGTTTACTCACTTAACCAACTGCAAAGTTTTTAAATTGGCTGTATTAGTATTTTGTATCAATACGAAAACTAGATTAGATAGGATTTTATTAAACTAGAGATAGGATTTTTAAAGTGATTTGGCTATGGGGTCTGAGGTATCAAGTGCATTTTGGAAAAGGGGTGTCTTGCCCAAAATAGTTTGGGAATCCCTGATCTAGGTACTGCAATTTTTTGCAATTAATCAAAAACCAGAGGTGCGATTATGTAAGAATTGCCGATCCAATCGTCAAAGTTCGGCGTCGAATAGGTATGTACGATACCATAAACGTATGAGAATGGATACACGAAATTGAGTTCTAATTCAATCCAGTTATGGTTTATTTTACTTTGACGATTTGATCGACAATTCTTACACAATCGGGGGGCTGATTAAGTGAGGTTAAATAAATATCTAAACGTAATAATTATACCTACCTACTACTAACTGTCATGCACTTATATTCTTCTCAATTTTTTTGTTACAATGAGATCCTTAAGTTCATAAATCAAACCTAAAAGTATAATCTTATCTTACTAATATTATAAATGCGAAAGTTTGGATGGATGTATGGATGTTTGTTACTCAATCACGCCCCAACGGCTGCACGGATGTGGCTGAAATTTGGCACAGAGTTATAGTCTGGAATAGCACCTAGGCTACTTTTTATCCCGTAAAATTAAGGAGTTCCCGCGGGAACCAAAAAATCTCGATCCACGCAGACGAAGCCGCGGGCATTAGCTAGTATTTTAATATGTACCCTATTCGTCGACTAAATAGGTACAGTAAGTAAATAATTAAATATGTTGGTTTTCTGGTAATTTAGAGAAACCTTTCCGTCATATTATTTAAATGCACTACTCCATTAAATCTAGGTACATAATATCATTTTCCTCAAATGCATATTATTAATACTATTGTTTCTATGTGTTAATTAGGCACGAACTATACCAAAAAATTACAAGTAGGTATTATCTTATCCGGATGAATTAATAAATTTAAAATCTCCAGAATATTCTACATGGTTCAGGTGGGTTAAGTATATTTAAATCATGATGTTGTGTGCGTGTTGTGTATTGCGTAAGTTAACCGTGGAATAAGTAAGGTTGCCCGCGACTTCAGCCGTGTGGATTTTGGTTTTTGAAAAATATCCGGGGAATTTACCGGGATGAAGTCTATACCAAAATTGGTCAAAAGCGGTTGAAGAGATGGGTCGTGAAAGCGTAGCAGACAGACAGACACTATTTCGCATTTATATGGAATATTAGTACATTAGGGTTAGCTGATGGTTTAGTAATTTTGAAGAGGTGCTGCAAGTTTTGAATAGGGATGATGACAACTCATTCAAATCAGCAAGTCTTTATCAAACTTAAAAACGCTTTTCTACTATGGAAGTTATATGAAAGGACTTGACCAGTGGAACTATGGCAGCTTGCCTAGGTGTCAAAAATCAATGTTCAGCAATGATTTCTTTATTATTGTAATTGTAATATTTCACTGTTTTCAGATAAAAAAGTTTCAGGAGTCTGAAGGCTCGGAAAACTGCGAAAATGAACAAAAAACGTTTCACCAAAAGACTGCTTTCCCACACTAGATGGCGCTATTTATTGTGTTGAGCGAGTCTAAAAAAATATTTTCAAGTATTATTTCTTTATTATTGTAATTTTTATATTTTATAGTTTTCAAATAAAAAAGTTTCAGGAGTCTGAAGGCTCTGAAAACTGAGAAAATAAATAAAAACAGTTTCACCAAAAACTGCTTTCCCACACTAGATGGCGCTAGTTATTGTGGTGAGTCTAGAAACTATTTTTAAGTATTGCTCACTACTTTTGGTTAACAAGTTCAACTATTCGACCACAGATGGCAGCATATGCAATGTGAAAGGGCGTTCCTGTAAATGCAGTATTTCAAAATGCTTTGTTCGATCTATTAGTTTGAGACTTGTCAAAAAATAAAAATAATTATAAACAAAACATACATTTCCTTTTCATTACTATTTAATTGATCAAAAATAAATCATTCATAATATAATGACTAAGGTACTTAAATGGTATTCATGTAGGGTTACAAGATTATTATTAGGCATGGATATAATGGAACGTCAAAATGTAGTAGTGCTTAAAGAGGAAAGCGGACGCTCAAGATTTAAACAATAAACGTACTGTTTTTTTTGTCATTTGAACCCTGACCTTATTTGGAATAATAAATCCATAATAATTTCGTTTTGAATTTTTAAAACTTACTGTAAAAACGGAAATCCTGTGCATTGTCCCGAATCGGAGGGCAATTACTGGTCATGTCCTTTGCAATAGTGACGTCATCAAATTTCAACGCGCTTTTTTTTAAATCTATGCTATAAAATAGTTATCAAACTTAAAACTAACCGAGGATGTGATTTTTAGGCCTTTTTGAAGACCCTCTATTTAATAATCAGTTAGAAATAATTTAGTTGATATAGGCATCATCCCTATTCCATCATGGAGGTTTTATTAGGTACGTCACGAAACTGCTGATAATTAATTCAGTTATCGAGAATTTTCACTCTGGTCAGTGTGACTGCAAGATATTGTGTAGTTTGCACGTACGCAGCTAACACATACACTACGTCCATGGTTAATACTTTGTTAAACTTATCATAAGAGTGAATAAACAGTGATAAAAGTGTGTAAGAGCAAGTGGTGAACGTAAAGTAACCACATTAGACCTGTTATTTATTTTATAAAGCACTTCCTATCTATATATAGTAGATACTATATCCTAGTATTACATTATACGTAATTATAATATGCAACGATCTTTAATTAAATGATGATGCAAATAAACTGTATCAACTTCATTGATGTAAGGCAAAATGCAAATAAATTGCAAAATAAATGCATAAAATATTATAATATATACATATTTACCTAATTTAATTACGTTACGTACGTTAGCGCGTACCTGTGCAGAGTAGGTATTGCGCTACTTAAGTTTTATACCTTTATATTATGTACTTAATAACAAAGGTTTGTTAACAAAGTATTTATTTATTTGTAACAAATACTAACTCCTTTAGTTAATGTTGACCACCAACAAAAATATAATAATTATATCTATAAAAAATGATAGAATTATCATTTATAGACAAAAATTATCAAAGTAAAGACTAGAAAAGAATAATTTTATGAAATAAAGCTCTATTACATTAACATATGTATATTACCTTAAACGTAATTTATATTAGTCGTATGTACAATTTAATAAATACATTATAATTAAGTCACCACTTAATATAACAATATGTACCTAGTCTTTCACTCACATGGATGGGTAAGAAATAAAAGCTGCCGTACACTAGAACACCAAAAGTGACAATTAGTGAATGCGCCAGGTTGCGGAGCTTCAGATAATCCTCTCGAAGTTAAGACAATTAATTTGTAACATGTGATGCCAGAAGCTCGTGAGTTCGTGAAGGAAGTCCTGAATGCAGTAGCAAAACCGAAGTTTGAAAAAAATACTGAATGATTCAACAAAATCGTAGTCTTCTTTGGGAAGAATTGCGGTTTTTTCGGAGGAAAGTGATTAAAAATCCACAATTTTCGGTGCAGTGTTTGTTGCCACCGATGGACCAATATCCAGCAGTTTTAAAATAAGTCACTTAATTCGATGGGTACACGTATACATATTCTAGACTCATGGTATGAATCATGAGTATAACCTTTACAATTCTTTGCATAATATAATACATAATTGTATTGTATTGTTTTCAGTACTTAAGTACCAAAATTAGGATAATCTTAACAATTCAATCTATATCTATATTGCAAGCTCTACGTGTGCTCTATCATTATTATTATTTAACTCTTTATTTGCATCACACAATAAAAACAAAGACATGAAGACATGAAAAAAAAATGTCAATATGTCTCTATGTCTCAACAATTGCATTTTGTGTCATGAATATTTTATTAGTGCTTTTTATAAGTAATTAGTTTGCTATTGAATTTTATTTTTAGTTTTAAATAGAGTATGTCATATTGTGCATTAGCTATTTATACCGGTCGTAAAATTATAATCATCGTATTTATTAGAATAATTATAGTAAGTATTGATAAGAATTATATTATCTTTGATAAATTAAGAACCAAAATCCAGTATGAAATTTTTTAAAATATTCAATTATAACCAGCAAACCTTTTTTAAATAGAAAATTAAAGTAGGTGCCAGTAGTTTTTGATATATTAATAAAATATTCGTGATTCGGCTTAGAACACCTACTTCAGAATCAGACTGAAATGCGTATATATATTAGCACATAGAAGCTTGTTTGGCAGTTTAATTATTACAGAATTCAAGGCATGGGCATACACATACCTACTAATAATTAGAGTATCATGTGGGTCCAAGAAGTGCCAACAAAGGAAAGCGGCGGCGATCGTAAGCCTGCTACGATATTTATACATATAAATACGACACATATAACAAAGTAACGACATTGTACTAAGATGTTATGATCGCTTGTGAAGGACAATCATGCAAAAACTGTCGATATAGCTGTCATCGTCTTCCAAGAACCTACATAGATTACGATTAGAACAAAGTTGCAGAGTATATTATTTCAAAATATTAACAATAGGTATAGTATGTCATACAAAAAAGTATTTAATACGTAATCAACTGTATAATCTACAGAAATTTGTTCGTTGTATGGCCTATCAGACAAACAAGCTTCGAGGAAATCACTTATTTGGGTCCCGATGGACCAGTGTATCTAATACAACGTACCGATAAGTAGTTATAATTAATTCTTAGCTGATAAGCTTGTCTTGATTGGATTCTTCTTTATAGAAATAGTCACACAATCACTGTACCTAGACTATAAATTCGTAAATATTAGCCGTCCGTGTTTTTACTCGTACATCCAAACATAAGGAGTAAGGACCTATTTAATTCATTCATCGTAATATATAAATGAAACGCGATTCCCCTGCTCTTCGCCTCCCGCTGTCTTCAATCCGTTCTACCTGGGACAATAATAACAATAGAATTTAAGCAAATTTCACTGGGAACTAACCTGTAATTAAAAATAATTATTTTGGACGAATTTATTTAACAGTTGTATGCTCGAGAACCCATAGGAAATTAATTGAAAAGCACAAAGTTGAATTTTCTTGCGAAGTTGTTTATTTCAACTTTTTTTAAATTTCAGTTTTTATCAAGCACCTTTTCATACTTTCCTACAAGCTCTTGTACTATTGCATAAAATATATGGACTTGAGATTAAGAAGTCACGGGGCTTTACATATTAAAATATTTTTAAAAATATTGGAAGTTGGAAGTCACTAGCAAACGTGAGCACTACCTTCTATGCAATCCCATAATAGATGGAACGGGAGTATACTACAATATTATGCATGGAGAGATAATATACATACAACATTTCAAGTTTCTAGATCTCTTCTAGATTCAGCCATTTGAGCCTAGCCAATCATTATGACAACATTGTCCAAATAATGTTAAAAAACTCTATAATCGGGAAGCTAGGCACCTATTTAAGTTTTACAGAAATGATTATAGGTATTAGAGTTCCCATATTAATGATCTGCAATTCGTTTTATTATATATGATAGATATAATGAACGAATACCTATAGGTATAAAACATATCAAGTACTAGCATAATGAAAAGTTTTAAATAGATATACTTAGAAGTAAAGAAGAATGAGTTTAATAATTAATTGTGTGTGTTTGTAGGTATTTCATAGAAGAGATGATAAAATTTTTACTTGAATTAAAAATCTAAAATGGACGATAAATTTAAAAGCTTTCTCGGGGTCGTGACACCACTACAAAGAATAATCTTGCATAATCCGGAAACTTTTAATAGATTAGAACTCTTCAGAAAGTATTAATCTGATAAAATTCTTTTTTATCTTATTGGTGAATCCCCGGAAATGCTTTAACAGATTAACAACGATGTTGAAGATTTTGCGATTTAGAAAAACGGTCTAAAAAATTAAACTATTTGTAAAATAGTATTACCTATTACCTGTCTACATATTTGACTGTGCTGATAAGTTCGTAACGTGATGTAGGGAAACTAATAATTATAAGAAAGGAAGACTAATAAAATTAGGTTTATTTTCTTCTTGTGGTATCGTAGGTAGGTATTTTCTTATACATAACACTTATGTAATCTTATTTTTTTTTTATTTTTATTTTAACATAATCCTGTTAACTAAAACTATTTTTTTAAGCCCCTAGGGTCAAGAGGGGTTTGATAAAAGTTGAAAGTTGTATGTATATTCCAGTATGTTCAATGATGACTGCATGTAGATATCTATGTCTTAGTCATGCAAACTACCATTGGCCGTAAAAATAAAATTATTTTATGTCACTTTATTTGTTATTATCTGCCTGCATCCATTGTATCTAAACCGAGTCATGGAATTTGCTAAGTTTCACAGCCAAAGCCGCTGGGGTTACAATCATGAAATTTGGACAGAAGGTTCTTTTTAAATGACGTACATGGGTTCAGTGAGACAGGATATATTTTTCAAAAATTCCTCTCGAGTGAAAATGGGGCGGGTCAGATATAATTTAAGAAATATGTTTATGCACTCATATTTAGAGCGCGTTATAAACTTTTAGATTTATAAAACACCCCCTCGAAACCACCTACGGACTCACGAAACATTATTTTTTTACCAACTTTAAAAAAGGAGGAGGTTCTCAATTCGACTGTATAATTTTTTTTTTTGTATGTAACATACATACAAAAAACGCCATCATTCCGCCAATTATGAATAAATTTTGATGATTCTTTAAAAAAAAATATATACCCAGATAATGCTTTTTACTATTTAGTTTATGTTAGTACCTAGGTACTTATGTATAGTTTTGAAGTCGATTTTTGTTTTATATGGAAGCGAATAATTATTATATGTATTTTCATTTTAATTATATAATATTATGTGATCGATACCATATATATAATGATGTAATTCACATCGATGTGATAATGTGGTACTGAAATAAATTTATTCATTTCTGGAGTTTACAAAGTGGGCACTGATTTTTTTCACTATAAAGTTTTTTTATATAATTATAAATTTGTAACATTGTTTAGAAGTCGATTAATAATTAAGTCAAATCTTTCTAAGGTACGTAACCCCCCATGCGCGAGTCCGGCTTGCACTTGGCCGGTTTTTTAACTTACTCTACCTACTTATCAATGGATGCTAGTTCATGCTGTGTGGGCATCTTTTTGAGAACACAAATGGTTAAAGATATCTGCTTAGGTACATTAAATTTTTTGTGCACTTAGCGCATTTGGTCACCAGATGGTCAATTTATTTGTTCTTGCAACTTAAAAAGGGGATGCTGCATATTTGAGTTTTAAGCTTTATTTAAATATGTGCTTGAATTAGATGACTCTGGCTTTGCTCGGGTGGAAGTTTTGCAAAAGTTCCTCGACCGGTTATGGGTCTTTATTGAAAATTAGGTAGGTATAACTAACTTTTACTCCACTAAGCTTAGATGATATTATCTGAAAGCCCTGCTCCTCACACTCTCATTCATTGTTACGGATAACCTGAAACACATGTAAAGTTCGACATACCTAAAGGAGAGAACGGAGCGGGAGGCGGCAGGGCCGGCCGCCGATCTGTAAACAGTGGTTATCGACGCGCCGCCACTTGGCTTCACGGCATCTCCGGCTACCGCGCTATATTTATCCGCTCTGGAACTGACGCGGACGGCTAAATCCGTTCGGCGCCGCGCGAAGCCGGCCTCCTGCAACCACAACCACGTCACGGAACTGCCTGACGCCTACCCCACGGCCGCTGGGGTCGAAGTCGGACGTAACTCGCACAGCGGTATTCGCGTCGCCTAAGCTAACATTCGCAGCGCTCGCAGTAAAACAAAACGGAACCTCACCTGAGAGCGCTATCTCAGTAGGATTTATGAGCTGCAGCGGGAGCGGCGGCCACGCACGCTTGATGGTGGTAGTAGGAGGGCGCCGGCGTGCGGTAGTGGTGGTGCGGCGGGGAGGCGCGGTACGGGTCCGGGGCGGGCGAGCCGCCGCGGAAGCCCGCCAGCTGGCAGCTGGGCGGCTCGAACAGGTCGCGGAAGCCCGGCGGCAGCTGCTCCGCCGGCGGCTCGGGCGCGGCGTACCAGCCGCTCGTGGCCGCGCGGAACTCCTCCGCGGCCAGCGCGTACGGCTGTGGCGAGCAGTACACCGCGGACGGCGGCAGCCGCGGCTCGCTGAACTCGTCCATCGGCTCCGTCAGCTTGTCGTATCTCGTACAGTCGGATCCGGGCTCCCGCTTGGGTCTGCATTCGAATATTCGTGGCTTCACGTCGGGCTTGACGTCCCGAGCCTGCCCCAAGGCTTCGGCGGAGCCGAGGGCTTCTTGCGCCGCCAGGGCTTCTTGAGCTTGCTGCAGCTGCTGTTGACGCTTCAACGCTTCCTCCTTCTCTTTGAGGGCATCCTTTTTCTTGAAACGACGCCGTCGTCTCAAGTAGGAACCGTTGTCGAACATATTGTACGAGTCGGGATCTAAAGTCCAGTAGCTGCCTTTGCCGGGCTTTTTATCGTCTCTCGCCACTTTAACGAAACATTCGTTGAGGCTTAAATTGTGCCTAATCGAATTCTGCCAACCTTGTTTATTTTCTCTGTAGTAGGGAAAACGCTCCATGATAAACTGATAGATACCGTTAAGTGTTATTCGGCGATCGGGCGCGTTCTGTATCGCCATAGCGATGAGAGCGATGTACGAGTAGGGCGGTTTGACCATGTCTTTTGGGGTCCCGACGTGCTGTTGATGCGGGTGCAGATAGGGTGGCCCGTAGCCGTACCGGTGGTACTGCTCGTAGGCGTACGGGGTGACCCCGGCGGAGTAGCCTCCCGGGGCTCCGCTGCGGTACGCATAGTGTCCCTGTTCGCCGAACAACGCGTGCATCGTGTCCAGGTGCGCTCACTGCCACAACATGATCAAAACCCGAACGCGATACCTCCACGCGCTTCTCTTACGGCAACAAAACGATGACTGACTGATTTTGTTTGGATTCACAACAAGCCCCGTTTACATAGCGGACGATCAACGAGAGGCGAATGAGCGGGATTGTGGGCGACTCCGAAGCGCGATCCGTTGCGGATGGAACCGCCCTCTCGGATGAAACGTTCGTCTCGTTTTAGCGACTGTTCCGAATCTATATTTGTCTCCCTCTACCGAAGCCAGGATGCGTTACATGGGATGCTATACAGCCTGGGCGGTGCGATAGGCGGTGCCAGCCCGGCTTTCGCGACAATTCCCGGTGTATTCGCTCCCCTTCCTCCCTAGCCCTTAATGCCCTTTGTTCGGTACAATTGTCAATTATTCTTACTGCCACAATTCAGAAAAAGCCGAAAGCTGAAGGGTGGGTATTCCAATTGCTGACAACGATAGTAAAGCTATTTCAAGCTAGTGGAAAAGTTATAAAACTTGAACGGTTTTCTTTTCAATTAAGCTTTCTGACGGCCGGAATATCTTTTTAACCTACCTCAGACAAACAATGCTAGAAAAATGATATTAATTTATTATAATACATATCCAACGAGATAGGTACCTAAATGTCGCTTTCCAATCCTAATAGGTATTAATTCTGAAAACAAAACTTTATGAAATAGAGTTCTATTTTTTTTTTTTTTTAATTTGAATCATTTTTGTTAATCTAGTCTAGTTTAATCTTCCTTCTCTACCTATATCTTTTTCTTTCAACGAATACCGTCAGATGTAGTGGACGAAACTTTAAGGGTTCTTATAGTTTTACTAAACTTTTTTTAAACATTTGGAATTCTCTGATCAGTTTCAGCATTTGGCTCTAAGTGTACCTAACATTTCCTTATACCTACCTGTATGATGAATAGTGAATGGTGATCACTGATCAATGTTACTTTTCATATCTAAAATCAGCATATCAAATCAGATCAGGTATTAGCTGATTGAGACCGATTCGGATTTTTATAACCAACAGAAATTAAATGAACTATCATATAAATATTCCGACAAACTTATCCGACTCTGACAGCACCGCTAGTAGGTAGGATAGATATATGAAAAATAATATTATAAAGAGGAAAGATTTGTTTGTTTGTAATGTAATGTAAACTCAAAAACTACTCAACCTACTTTTAATAAACTCTACTGTTAAAAGTTCTTTCACTTAAAGAAAGCTACTATATCGGCGAATAACATGCATATTTTATTTTCAATAAAATTAGAGATCTCTACGAATATTGCAATAATGTGAATGAAGTCGGAAAAAATCGTCACATCTGAGAGCTTCCGTGGCGTGAGCTGCGTCAGTGAATAGTAAAAGTTACACGAAATCAATTGTATGGTGGGATTGTTCCTCTCAAAAAGTTGTAAAAAAAAGTTAGCATATATCAATCTTTTAAGGTTATCTCACAATAACCATTTTTATGATTTTCAAATTTGGTCTAAAACATAGGTTTACTTTCGAAGGTGTTTTCCCTGACTTTGTATTAATCCTTATCGAAATAAAATGGTTGGTCATATCAAGTAGGTATTTAATATAAATTCGATGTTAACTGCCTCGTTGGTCCAGTGGTTAGTATGTTTGACTGCGGCCGACGAGGTCCCGGGTTCGAGTCCCGGGTCAGGCCATAACAAGTATTGGGTTTTTCTGACTAGAAATTCCCAGTACTAGCCCGGAGTTAGGAAGTTGGCGGTGTTTCACCCCCGTGCCTCGGAGAGCACGTTAAGCCGTCGGTCCCAGCTATTATCACTAACATGATAATAGTCGTTAAAGCCCGCCAACCCGCATTGGAGCAGCGTGGTGGGTCTAAGCTCTAATTCCCTCTCTCCTATGAGAGTGGAGGCCTGTGTCCAGCAGTGGGACGTTAATGGGCTGTAGTGGTAAATTCGATGTAAAAAAATGTAAAACCTGGTTTGCTGCCCAATGCCGACTGACTATTTTTGGGTATGGACTAATATGATGATTAGTGCTACCCGTGCGAAGCCGGGGCGGACCGCTAGTGAAAAATAAATTAAAAACAAAAACTAAACAGACATGAAAATTAATTCTAATTTTGGCCACTGGGACAGATAAGTTTGTGGGACTATACCTACCTAGCTTATTTACCTTTTTTACATAGGAAGAGATAATTTGCGAATTTACCTTTATAGCTTTGGATGTAATTGAGGAGTGACTTTAATTTCTCACGCTTAATAGGTATCCAGATCGTGTTATAGTGTTCGCTGCTAAAATATTTATTTCTGCACCTAATAAGAATAGACACAAAGAAAGCTTTCTGCTACAAAATAGCTTATTTCACGTTATTTATCTAATTCTCGTCCATATAAACAGTACCTACCTATAACAGTGATTTTTCAAATCAGCTTATTTCTTGAACATTCAGCAGAAGCACAAGGTAACTTGTACGGTACCTACTTATGCTGAGATCTATAAGGCGTACTATACTTTGACATGGCTCAGACTTTACTCGGAGTTAAAACGAGATGGACTTATGTGAGTAACATAAATCTGTCTCGTTTTAACCATGTCTTAAGTCTAAGCAAAGTCAAAGTTCGCTCTATAGATCTCATAGGTACTTAGACACCTCGGTAAGTATGAATTTTCGGATCTTCTTTATCAATCTGAGGGTATAGGTACTATCATGACTTAAAGCAGTATTATTTTAAATCGGGCATCGGTCGGATTAATTGTTACAATCTACCGAAAAATAATGCGTTAAATTGTAATCTTTCGACTGTTTACAATCTCGCTAGATAGATTACAATCTAACGATTATCACAATCATACCGTGACAAATTTAAATTATATAATAATAATGTATCAAGCATGCTTTCAGGAATATAAAAATGTGTTCATGTACCCTCATTTACCTACTATTCTATATATTTTATAATCGTTCGTTTAAACTCTAGTCGTGCGTCGGACACACCATTTTTTTTTGTTTAAATCGGGAATACGGAAACGCGCTAATCTACAAACAGCCTAATAATGTTCTTGAATAATGAGATGAATGAGCCGACCTTTTTTTCTCTTTCAACAAATCTTTCGCACGTTTGCTTGAGTCAACACTGCCTTCTATGACATCCGGAGATAAACTTTATAGTAGGGGAGCCCAAGAGGGGATTCTTGGATTTACTCCAGCGCGGCAGATTAATATAAAGGAGGAGTAGTTTTTTTTAATTTGTAACTCCCCAACTCCTTTTGTGTCTCGCTCAAATCGTCAGATTATTTTAATGTACACTTTTCAGCATGTAATTAACTCACTGTACGTTAATCTGACGCGCTCGAGTATTTCTGATGATCGATTTTATTTATTTACCCTGATCTGCTGTCCTAGACAAACCCACCAATATACAGGGCTCATATATGGTGAAGGTACTCACATGGTCCAAAGAATCCCCCTTTATATTAATCTGCCTCGCTGGACTAAATCCAAAAATCCCCTCTTGGGCTCCCCTACTATAAATCACTCGTATAGAGACTCGGAAACCTATAAAAAACAAAAGGGCGTGCCCGCGACTTTGTCCGTTTAGATATACAGGTATTTTATATTTTTCCCGTGGAAACTCTTTGATTTTGATTTTCCGGGATGAAAAGTAGATTACCTGTGTAGGTACCTACGTCCCCAGGGCATAGGTTACAAGCTACCTCTATATTTTCCCATTTATGAACCCACCTATTATAATACTATAATGAGTTATTAGTAATCTTACTAATCTTATTTCTTACTTATATTATAAATGCGAAAGTTTGGATGCATGTATGGATGTTTGTTACACAATCACGCCCCAACGACTGAACGGATCTGGGAGAAATTTGGCACAGAGATAGATTATAGTCTGGAATAGCACTTAAGCTACTTTTTATCCCGGAAAATTAAGGAGTTCCCGTGGGAGCCAAAAAACCTCCATCCACGCAGCCGTAGTCGCGGGCATGAGCTAGTATTTCATAGAATATAGATAATCTCCGCTACTTCATCTGCGTAGGTAGATTTAGGTTTTTGCTAAATCCTATGTGAACTCGTTGATCCAGTCAATATCTTAATTCATAGGAAACGGCACTAATGATTAGAATGTACTCATCATAAATGATTTTATTTTCTAAGATAATATTATATTACACTGTCAGATAATAAAAACCGTTAGATTGTAATCTAACGCTTTTCATCTCGATAGTTTGTAAACTGTCGACATATTGTCGACGTTGGACTTAATTTTTTTTTCTAGGGTGAATTACGTACTTCTTCATATTTAACTGAAATTAAGCCGCTAAGTTTCAAATGAAGTTCATAAAAAATTTCAACCCCTATTTTACCACTTTGGGGTGGAATTTTAGAAAACTGTGACATACGTATTTTTTTATTTTCCAACGAAAGTCAAAATACCAAGTTTCGTAGATATAACTTGAGAATATCTTGAGATATGAAGGACTTTCATCTCCTATTTCACCCTTTCAGGGGTAGAATTTTCAGCAACTGTGAAACACACATTTCTTCACTAGTTGATTCCCGCGACTTCGTCCGCGTGGATTAAGGTTTTTTGATTTCCGCGGGAACTCTTTAATTTTCCGGGATGAAAAGTAGCCTTCCTTCCCCATGATACAATGTATCCCTGTACCAAATTTCATCAAAATCGGTTGAGCAGATGGGCCGTTAAAGCGTAGCAGACAGACAGACACACTTTCGCATTTATATTATTAAGTATGGATTTTTAACCGGTAGCACGTAGGTATACCAAGTTTCATGGATGTATGGGCTCGAGGAACCGTCCGTCGACTGTAATACAAACTTTCACCCCCTATTTCACCCCTTTCGGGGTGGAATTTTGGAAAATCCTTCCTTAGTGAGCGCCTATGTCACCTGCCTATTTAATTTTGATAATCACCTCCTCATAGAGCAAAAAGGGCGGCATATTTTATTTTTTATATCCGCCACTGAATGTATAACACTAGAGCTCGTTCCAGGTTGCTGTATGGAAGAGATTGCGCGCCCCTAATATGAAACAGTACGGAGTTCCAGAGCCTAACAGCTTCAACAGAAAAGGATTTGGATGGAGGAATTTTTAAGGTAAGATTGTCATTGAAGCGAAGAGAGCAATAGTGAGTATAAACTAAAGAAACTCAAACCGCTCTTTCAGGTAAAGGGAAGTAGTAGGATTGAATAGAATACAGTATAGTAAAAGAGAAAGAATACGAGTGCGAAGGCGGATCGGAAGCGGAAAGCTACTTGAGATTTTCGCGAAATTCAGAAATGTGGTCATACTTGCTAAGTCCAAATAATAGGTTGTCACAAAAGTAATGAGACACTCCGAAAAACTCGACAATTAATGTGCTTTTTCTAAAATTTACTGTTTTCGAACATATTCTCGTAAGTTTATTGTAAAAAATTCTAGACAAAATTCTAGAAACAACTTCTACAAGTGTTGGACGGAGCGTTAATGGATGAGCGGAAAAATCGAACTCTATGCTCTTTACGAGTATTTGTTAGGCCACTGCGGCTCACGTCGCATCTACCATTGGCCAACAGCTGGAACACCTGGCTGGGCTGGGAGACGGTACCTCACCCACCATACTCCCCAGACATCGCCCCATCAGACTACTATTTATTTAAAGCCTTCAAGCCTTAATGATGGATAAACAATTTCATGACATACGTGCTAGACAACTTCTTCGATTCGCGGCCACCAGAGTTCTGAAAGGCATCCAAACTTTGCCCGGTCGTTGGCAAAAGGTCTTATATGCAAAACCTGGAGTAGCCTGGGCACTTGACATACGGAACTAAAAGGCAAGTTAACCACTCGTCTAGAATGGGCAATTGGCAGTCTAGTGTCAGGACTTTTGGTAGGGACTCCGGGGCTCTGACTAGGCGATTTCGCTGCATCTCCTAAAGACGCCGCTAAGGAATTCACGTAAAGTTCCTACTCGATGCCGACTCCCGTCCGAGGCCGAGCCTATTACATAAATACCTACATCCATCACGCTTCCAACAAACAGTTCATGATTCTAAACCATTTGCGAGCTTCAAGCAATGCATCATGCCTCGGCTTAGTTGAAAACTCACACTGAGTGATACCCGTGCGTTTGAATTTCGTATTGGCGAACTGCAACTTCAGCGAACTTAACGGCTATAGGTCTAGGTCTGCCATCCGACGAGCCGGGGCGATTACTAGATTTGATACTTGAGCTGGCAGAGTTTGGCAAGTCTAAATGCTCAGCGACCGCCGTGGTGACACGCAGTGCGGTCCTCTCCCTTCGCCTCAGGCATGCCATACAGTAGCTACTTATTGCGACTTCTCCGCATCTCCTGGGGATCCATCTCCAGTCTCAAAAACTCCTGCTGGTGCTGCACAGTATTTAAAGCAACCACGATAAATGTCTTGAAGGACTGGAAGTCAGCCGCAACAGATGATGTGATCACAGGGGTCTTGGTAGCAAGCTTTTTTGTAAATCCTGCAGGAACTCGTCCATTTTGGTGTTAAATATCTCAGACAGTGCAGTGAAGATTGCTCTATTAATACCATGCTGTTTCAGTGATTGTCACGTGATAAAATGTTATATTATTAAGTGAATATCACAAGGAAAATTATTGCTGGTAGGTAATAACACTCACGTAAACATAATCTAAATATTAGCAAAAAATTACTATTATTTTCACTAGATACCTACATAACTAAGACCACTCAAAAACATGTGATATGTAACTTTTACACTCCTACCGTCAAAATTCTCACGATAATAGGATTCTCACAACAGTAAGCAAATATTATAAGTCTAGGTGCATCTAAAATCTAGATGATTCACACACTCTTTTTTTATATGACTGCCTGAAAAGGAGTATATTGTTTTCAGGGTTCATGTATGTATATATGTATGTATATATGTATGTATGTATGTATGTAAGTATGTATGTATGTATGTGAGTTTGTATATTCCACTATAACTTTTATACGCCTGAACGAATTTTGATGAGGTATCGTTAGAATCCCTAGCTTATTCCGGGTGACATTAGCTAGTAAATTTTATTAAAAATTGATGGGGTGACCATGGTCCCGCATTAAACACGAAAGTTGAAAAAAAACGAAAATAAGATTAAATAGGTAGGTATATAATCATCATTTTCTAGTAGATTCCAAAAATATATAACACTATTAGTTCAATATCCAGGGATTCTATATAACTGGATTAATTTAGATTTTAACTTTTTCGTTAGTACTTTTTTTGGCAGGCCAGTCGTTTTTTTTATTTTTTTTAATTATGACTTGTTACCCATTGGCTATCATAATTATTTATTGCCATTAATTAACTAGGAAGGTACTGTAAATAACAAACTACACAAATAAGTAAATATTATACCTACTAAGCCTATGGTTGGGGTGATTTGACCGTGATTCTGTACATCAGAACTGCTCACTGATGACCCTCTAATATCGATTTACCAACCTAAATAACCTACATTTGGCAAATAACTAAAGGTCCATGGATTTTGGTACGTCAATGCTCTTTATCGAAAATTGCAGACAGCGCTATCTTTTAGGACTATAATAAACATCTATGAACAGCACACCATCTATTAGGACTATGACTCTTAAACAAAACTCCCAGAGTGCGATTGTATTAGAACCACAGTGAGCTCCTTTTTAAATTGTTGAGCGCGCTACATAATTCTAGTAGAATTACAGCGAATTCCTCAGACAAAACTTCCAGAGAGTGTCATCTGTTCGAACCATGCTGAACCTCTTTATAAAATGCCGAAACCGCCATCTGCCAGAACTACGATAAACTTCTTTGACTACCGGGAACTGTATGGGGTTTCCCATCAAAGCCCATTTTCAGGACCATGCACATCTTAGCTAAACCCACTACATTTGACTAGATGGCGCAAGTAGTAGCGGTCAATTAAAAAGAATATTATTACTACTAGCTGATTCCTGGAAAAAGTTGTTTTAAACTCCCACGGGAACTCCTCAATTTTCCGGGATAAAAAGTAACCTATGTCTCTCTCCAGGTCCACAACTATACCCATGCAAAAAATCACGTCGATCCGTTGCTCCGTTGCAGCGTGATTGAAGGACAAACCAATAAACCAACTAACAAACACACTTTCGCATTTATAATATTAGTATGAAGTATGATTTTACCTATTTATTTATTTTTGATAAGATCAATCCAACCGCCAAGCTCAGCAGCAAGGCATTCCAAACCAGTAGTCAATTCACTCGACGATTCAAAAGAACTTAGAAGTTAGTTTGTCAGAAACATTTGATTTTGAATCTACCTGCTAGATAAATATTCAAAATAGTAAATATTTGGTAATAGTAGTTTGTGATATAAGTAGTAAGTAGGTTTTTACATAAGAGTGTATGCCCGTGTATCACACAATATTTTCCAACACATCTGTGAAAAAACTTGAAAATAAAACTCCAGTAGGTAGGTACCTACTAGGTACTCACTATTCACTAGAAAATGGTTTCTCATGCACTATTAATTAGTACGCAATATTTTGCTCACATCTATAATACCTCATTGTCAATATATTTTTATAAACAACTCATATTTAATTAATAATTTACAAGAAAAACTCAATGAACTTTTACAAATAGCGCGCACAGATTACTAATTAAAATTTAGTTTATATATACAGCGTGTTGTTGTAATTGTGTGTTTTTTTGGCTTCATGGCTCTAGGTTCTCAGCCTTGATTATTCAGAATGCACACATGAATTAATTTCATCAATCTACATTTATATGTTGTTATTTTTAAGATTTTCTACATGCAAAGTCAATATCATTACGAACCTTCTTGTAAGAACATTTTTTATTTAGAAGTAAATTGGGTACACAAAAATTAAAAATAAACTGCTTTAGTGCACGAGGTCAGTAAATTCTGCAAAAAAAATAGCACGAGGGCAGTCAATTTAACTTTTAAAGCCTTGTTTACTGCCTCTTTATATGTATTTTGCAAGTGTGTTGAAAATATTATATTGGATAGAAGCAGGCGTTACTTTGCGGAAGTCCAATAAAATGAAAATAAAATATTATAATTATTTGCCTTTTTTATCGGCTCAAGTGAAAAGTGCTAATTTTGACTTTCGATGAATTACGTAGGGGACGTCCATAAAGATCCATGGGGTTTGGCTTACCAAAACTTTACAGTTTTAGGAAAACAAACGAAAATTACAGACAGTTATGATTATAATTAACATCTTTGAAGAGCGCGCCATCCATTAGGACTATGACGAATCTCTTAGACAAAACTCCCAGAGAGTGCAATCTATTAGTCTATCCACAGTGAAATGATTCGTAAATTTATGGGCGCGCCATCTATTACAATTACGGCAAATTTCTTAGACAAAACTTCCAGAATGTGCCGTCTATTAGAACAACAGTGAACTGCTTTGTAAATTTGTGAGCGCGCCATCTATTACAATTACGGCAAATTTCTTAGACAAAACTTCCAGAGAGTGCCATCTGTTAGATCTACAGTAAACGGCTTTGTAAATTTATGAGCGCGCCATCTATTAGGACTATGAAGAATCTCTTAGACAAAAGTCCCAGAGAGTGTCATCTATTAGATCCACAGTGAACTGCTTTGTAAATTTATGAGTGCGTCATCTAGTACAATACGGCGAATTCCTAAGACAAAACTCCCAGAGAGTGCCATCTATTACATCCACAGTGAACTGCTTTGTAAATTTATGAGCGCGCCATCTATAACCATTACGGCGAATTCCTAAGACAAAACTCCCAGAGAGTGCCATCTATTACATCCACAGTGAACTGCTTCGTAAATTTATGAGCGCGCCTTCTATTACAATTACGGCGAATTTCTTAGACAAAACTTTCTGAGAGTGCCATCTGTTAGAACCATGCTGAAGTTCTTTGTAAAATGCCGAAACCCTAGAACTAATAATTTAAACCTTTTTGACTACCACCCTACTTGTGATCAGCTAAAACCGCTTTGACGAGATGGCGCAAGTAGTAGCGGTCAATAAAAAAAAATATTAATTAATCATTTTTAATTTTTTTCATAAGATCAACCAACCGCCAAGTTGCTTGCTGACTCTTCAAAGTAGGAATGACATTCCAAACGAGTGGTAAATTCACTCGAGGATTCAAAATTACTTGTAAGTAAATTTGAAACACAAACGAGTAGGTACTTTTTTTTTTAATTATAACATTTCATTAGAATAAAGTTTATTCAATATTCATAATATATAAAACAAAGTTTGTTCGAACACTCATGACTCAAGAACGGCTGGACGGATTAATTTGGCACAGAGACAGATTACACTGGTCAATAATTGGTTTTGTTGCCCTTAATGTAAGAGTTAGTGTGAGTACCTACTTTCGAGTATCTCTATGCCAACAAGTCACGAAACTATGGATGGTTTTGGAAGATTGGCTCTGGTTTTTTTAATCTACATTTTCATATTATTATTTTTAGTCAGGAAAAATGAGAAAGACTTAACACGTATAATATTAAATATTATTTTTTTATTGAAAATAATTATTAAATGTTATGTTTTATTATTTAACTAACATAAATAAAAGTTGAAGAGAAGAAAAAAATTATAAAATTTATTTAAAAACTTCAGAAAAACGCCTTTTAGTACCTACTTTTGATGTTGTATTTTTTTTTTGGGACAATCTCTTTTTGACCAGCAGTAATGTACCATCATATGACGGTCCCATCTACCCTGATACCTTTCTTCCATCACTTAGATCCTGGTGGAAGCGCTCTCCAAGTTCCTCACTATAATTTCCCAGATTCTCAGGAAATCTATCCAAATGACTGTGGAGTAGGTGCAACTTTATGCTCATATTTGCTCCTAAATTTTAAAGCTTTCCAACATCTTTTGCATTTTGAAGACTTTCCTGGCGCAGTGCTAAGCGTTGTTCTCTTAACGTCCGGGTTAAATTCCCGGCAGGGACAATTTAGGAATTTATAATTTCTGAATTTTCTCTGGTCTGGTCTGTTGGGAGGCTTCGGCCGTGGCTAGTTACCATCCTACCGACAAAGACGTACCGCCAAGCGATTTAGCGTTCCGGTATGATGCCGTGTAGGGTATCGTACATACCTAAACGTATGAGAATTGATACAAGAAATTGAGCTCTAATTCAATACTGTTATGGTTTATTTTACTTTGACGCCGAACTTTGACGATTTGATTGGCAACTTTTAGACAATCGGGGGGCTGAGCCATCACAATGGGTGTAGGTACCCCAAAACTTGGTGGGTTTTTAAACAGCTCAACTCCAATGGCCATCAATACTTCATAATAGTATGTCATATATACCTACCTACAATTTGATGCGCATGTCCGACGACTTGTGGGCAAAGGCTACAACACACTGGGTGCCAGAAAATTCAAAAGACGTCGAGGAAGGCCGAACTGGATGCCTTTATGAAAGACTGGTCCCAAACATCTTTGGACCGAGATAAATGGAAGGAGGAAAGGGAGGCCTTTGCCCAACATTGGAACACTACAGGCTGCAAAATAAAAACAATATATTACTACCATAATTCTACTACGGAATGTGAGTACACTAGTGACACCTAGTGTCACTATACACTAGTACTAAGGTTGAGTTGATTCAACAAGTGGAAGTAATGAAAAATATCAATTTATGATTGAGATTTGAGATCCCTTGCTGAGAAAAAGGCTGAAATCTTTAAATAGCTTAGCGTCTGACTTAACTTAAAACCATTCCAGTTAGATTCGCATTCAAATAGTGGTAATACCATTCTTTTTGTGTAGGCTGTTAAAATAATTGGAATTAGTAGGAACTTAGGTTAGGTTGAAATAATATTGGCATACTTCATATTATGTACTTATATCCTTTATTAAAAAAAGATTAAATTCTTACTTAAGTAACTATAATAGTTTATTTTATTGTTAATACTGGTAAACTAACCATACTTATTGTAAGTATGGTTAGTTTACCATACAAAATAAATATCAAAATAATTCCCAGAGCTTATTATGTTTTTGTTTTATCTTGTATGAGTTTGTCATAATCTTCCTTAACTTTCTTGCATTCACTTTGTAAGTCTTCAAATTGGCTCTGCAAATTAAAATTTTAGGCATTTTGGAATGGTGCTGCAAATTTGTTTCAGTTTGTCACAAAAAAAAAATCTTAAAATACCCTGGGCCGCCAAACTAGCATAGCCCATATTTTGTGAGTCAGTTCTATAGCTAGTTGTGCACCATTAAATAATAATTTATATTATTATTTTACATTTATACTAGCTGATGCCTGCGACTCCGCCCGCGTAGATTGATGTGTTTTTAGGGGTATGAAAAATAGTTTACGTCCTATTCTCAGACGTACCGAATATACACAAAAAATTTCATAAGAATCGGTCAATCCGTTTCAAAGGAGTTTTGTTACAAACACTGAGACACAAGAGTTTTATATATTAGGATAAACTGATACTCTAAATCTTAAGTCATGCTGTTATGGTATGGAAGCCATATCATCTCTTCTATAGTTGTACAAGAGGTATGGGTAAGGGGAAGTGTTTTATAAAAATATTATGCTAGTATTCTTTTTTTTTCACCTTTCAACATCTGTTTAAACATTTTACATACTATCAATAAATTTATTTTAACATTGATTATAATATTTCTTAGTATTAATTTGTTTGTTGCAGTGGTGATAGTGGTAGTCTAGTGGTTTAGACCGCTCACTTCATATTCAGGTGGTCTGTATTCAATCCCTATCTATCAATCACCATCACAATTTTCAGATTTGTGTGTGAGTGTTTTAAGAAATTAACTATCGCTTACATAACCTATAATAGAAAATGTTGTGAGGAAACCTCCATGCCTAAAAGTGAGCAGGCAAATGAATCAAAGTGTGTGAAAATAATAAAGTTAGTTGTTCTATATTGTTACCCTTGAAAGCAAAACTGTCTGCAATACAGGTTTCCATGCAGAGACCATAGTGAAACTGTTATAGATTGAATAAATGATTTATTGTCAACTGAATAAACAAATTTCATTGATCCTGTCCTCTTGGTTTGCTAGAGAGAGCTAGAATCATGGAAACCTACAAAGGCTACTTATAATCCCAGAAAATTATTCTCTTTTTATTATCTCCAGTAAGAGCACTGAACAGTGCCGTACTGTGAAATGAAACTGAAACTGAAATTTGTTCCGTTATGGACTGATAGTATACTGCCGCAGTATCCTAGGGAAATATATGACTTCATAAATCACCATTTTTGTACTGAGCTCTAGCGTTTTCTAGGTAAGGTGCTCTCAGTGCTGACTGTGTTCCGTTTTAAATAGTAATCCAGTAAGCTATACTGGATTATATATAGTTAGCTAACTATAAGGGCTTTGTAGTGTACTAAATTGACGTCACTCCTTACAGTGCTTGCAGTGTATATCGGAACATACCCCAGGACATTCTTTACCTACCTGACATAACAGAGATTGTTGTTTCATTGCGACACAACTTTCCATTATATCTGTGAACTGTTCTTTTTCTACTTTGTGTTTCTTCTCCATCTCTGTCAGCAGCTTGTCTATACGGTTTTTGTACTCTGTAACAGCTGGAAAATGAAATAGAAGTTTATTTGTGCACTTAGTGGTATAATAGGCATGCACCATGCTCTATTACCTCTAGTTCACTCAGAAATCAGAAAACGGTTGCTACAACAAAGCCAGATGTTTATAGTGTTTAGTTCATAAATGCAGTAGCATTTGATGTCCTCCATCTAATAGATTACTGAATAATGATGTGCCACATATAAGTACATTAATCTGATACTAGGGCACAGAAATCAGCTCTGTATTGAAAGAAGCCAGTGTGTGTTCTCTCAGTCACATCTCAATAACTAGCAATCTCACTCAACAAATTAGTGTGGGCAGAATTTTGAATACCTAGTTTGTCTGACAATAGATTAAGTCAATGGGTTGTTTTGATAATACATAAGTATGTCTTTTTGCTTAAAAGGTAAATTTGAACTTATTGATGCGAGGGGTTTATTATTGTCTACGAATGCCTATGAATGTTTTTGATTTATGTTTGAGCAAAATCTATACATTTATTTTATCAATAAGAACAATAATTTAAGTGTGTTAAATATTTATGAGGAAATGGATATTAGGGAAATACAATACTTCATTGAGAGATTCATTCAATATCGCGAGATTGCAAGTGAAAACAAATCTTACAAGCAAAGCATCAAGACAAGCACCACAATCCAAGATACAGGGAAGATCCTTACCATTTAATTGGTATTTGGTTGATGTCAATTCTGTAAAACATCGCTCACTAGAAGATTTAGAGCCCTCATAATAGTCCTGAATGTAATGTAATTTCAAATAAATCCCGCTAATAATAAGAGCAAATATTATACACAGCACAATCAGGCGCTGTTTCGTCAAAAGACGAAAATTAAACATTTTTGAAATTGACCAAATACAAAATACTTATGAGCTATCTCCCATCTCTCTTGTTTTATTCGCACATTTTACTGGAAAATATATGTACAAGTACAATAAAAAATCCGCAAACAAACAGTACAATAGATAGTAACAAAAATATTTGTACCTGACTAGAAAAAAAAAGGTTCGTTATCTTTGCAGTAGATGGCGCTATTTCAGTACTTTTTTCGGTCGTTCTGCAGGTCTGTGTGGATCTGTCATAATGACTCTCAAATGTCAGTTCCGCCGCCATTTCGTTTCCTGATCAGTGAATGTGCTCCGTTTGTGTTTTTGTGATTTATACTACAACTTTGCTTGATTCCTGGACTCCGACGACTTCACCTTTTTCATTGGAGTTACGCGCAACCCCCTGGATACTGATTTGCCTAACGATTTGGACTCGATGATTTGGATATATTAAAAGAAAAAGAAAAATAATAAACCGTCCAATCGTTAAACTGTTGTTTTAATAACATGAAGGACTTGACCAGTGGGACTATGGCAGCTTGCCTAGGTGTCAAAAATCAATGTGCAGCAATGATTTCTTTCTTTATTATTGTACTTGTAATATTTCACTGTTTTCAGATAAAAAAGTTCCAGGAGTCTGAAGGCTCTGAAAACAGAAAATAAATAAAAAAAGATTCACCAAAAACTGCTTTCCCACACTAGATGGCGCTAGTTATTGTGGTGAGTCTAGAAAATATTTTTAAGTATTGCTCACTACTTTTGGTTAACAAGTTCAACTATTCGACCACAGATGGCAGCATATGCAATGTGAAAGGGCGTTCCTTTAAACGCAGTATTTCAAAATGCTTTGTTCGATCTATTAGTTTGAGACTTGTCAAAAAATAAAAACAATTATAAACAAAACATACATTTCCTTTTCATTACTATTTAATTGATCAAAAATAAATCATTCATAATCTAAGGTACAATGGTATTAATGTAGGGTTACAAGATTATTATTAGGCATGGATATAATGGAACGTCAAAATGGAGTAGTGCTTAAAAAGGAAAGCAGACGCTCAAGATTTAAACAATAAACGTACTGTTTTTTTTTTGTCATTTGTACCCTGACCTTATTTCGAATAATAAATCCATAATAATTTCCTTTTGAATTTTTAAACCTTACTGTAAAAACGGAAATCCTGCACGTTGTCCCGAATCGGAGGGCAATTACTGGTCATGTCCTTTCACTGTCTCCATAGTGATTTCGAAAAGCCAAATTAATTATATCAAAATCTAATACCTATGAACGAGCAATAAATTGTATAAGTCACCGTAAAATTGTTAATTTTTAGAAAATGTCGTTTTATCCGGCGTGTTTTCAGGCAATGAAAAACTGCTACAATATCATCAGAATACGAAACGAAATTTCACCTACATTTACAAGGTTTTAATCGCTCAGGTGGAAATCGGGTGGCCCCCAAACCAGAAAACCAAGGTTCGGAGTCCAGATGTCTCCAGTCCGATTTTTTTTCTTTTTTTATTTCTCACAGACCGCAACGAATTTTCGAACTCAAATTTTTCGATTTGCATGTGTCGTGGCGAAGAGTGCTTCCATATTATACCTTTTCTACACACCGAACCATATCGAGTTTACGCACGGCGAGTAGTATACGTGCGTGCGGCTGCCCTGAGTTAGTGAAAATATTTCGCTAGCGGTCCCCGAGACCGCACGTAGGTGATTATGTCATTTTTTTATAAATATATAGGTACTATGATAAACAGTTATTAACTTTTGTTGGCTTAGTGTCAAAATGAGTAATAACGATGAAAATTCATGAAAATAATGGTAAAAAAGCTTATAAAACCGCACATGAAACGTCGCAAAAAAATATCACCTTCAGATGGATTCAGTGAGCGTCAAAAATGTATTGAAAAGCCGCGAAAAATTGTAAATGTTGAGGGATTGCAATGTTGTGCAAGTTTTTATTTAAAGGTTGTTTTTTTTTTCTTTTATTTTATAGTTTGTTTACTCAATTTTTATGAATGAATAAAAAGAAGTTGAAATTTTAAGTTTTTTACACATCTTATTTTCTTAAGGGTAGTAAATTTTTGTGCCAGTATTGTAGCTTTGTGAAAACTTAGTTTTTTTTGGAAAGGGAAAGAAACAGTTAATGGTTAAATATAAAATTTCCAAAAAACACGATTTACCAAAAGAATGAATAGCGAGCAAATCTCGGTACTATAATATAAAAAAATACCATGAAGAGCGCGATTTGCTTGGTTTTAGGGACGTCGTATATCGCTAGATGGCGCTAATGCAATAATTCTCAGTGTTAACTCTATACGCCTTTCAATGTACTCTGTGGTTTAACCTGAAAAAAGTTAAGTAAAAAACATTCATTTACACTATGTTCACAGCTCAGATTTGAGTTTTTTTTTATTTTACAGCCATAAAGGCCTATTACACTACACTTATAAAGGGCTCTGAGTTAAGGCCCATAAACCAAGAGAAGAAGAAGAGTTAAGGCCCGCCCTGATACAAATTAGGCCCCTATTATGAGCGGTTTATTTAAATTAATACAAAATACACACTAACAAAATGAAATGTACGTTTATTTCCATTGGACATCATAATTATGTAAGTTACTTATATTCTAAAGAATCGAGTCTTATTCAGGTTTCAAATTTCATCGACGTCAGGATAATTATCAATTATTTCGTCTAAGACATCGTGGAATAATGTCCTCAAAAATGCCCCTAGAAAAGTGTCGCCCTAGAAAAGCCCCTTTCCATCTAACTTGCCCTTAAATTTAGGGGGAAAACCCCCTAGTTGGCAACACTGGTCCGGAATAGTCCTTTCTCTATCTACTTTCGAAACATTATAAGTTACATACAGCGCCATCTAAACGAGAAATAGCTAAAGAAATGTTAAAAGTTTTTATATGAAGTCAATAGATGGCCGGCAGGCAGACACGGGTGGGATGGCCGTAACTTCTCAATTAATTTTATCTAGTCCCATAATGTTATCATAATCCTAGCCAAATTTTGAAGGTCTTCTAAAGTAGGTACCTAACCTAAAATAGTACCTTGAGCGTAATTATGCATGGGAGATAAGCTGCGGAGTTCCTCAGGGCTCGGTACTGTACTAGGGCCCATTCTATGGAATCTGACCTACGACGCTGTTTTGCGTGTAAATCTTCCCACTGGAGCTAATTTGGTATGTTATTCAGATGATACCTTAGTGCTACTTTCGATGGGACGTTAAGGCTTGCAGAGATCGGCAATGCTCGAGTAGGAGCCAAAATCCACGAGTTGGGACTCAAGGTAGCGCCTCAAAACACCGAGGCCTTATGGTTTCATAAAGCTTCCAAGTCGATCGAAACCACCCAACTTGTCGATTCGTGTAGGTGCCGTGGACGTGCAAGTTGGCCGGTGGTTCAAGTACCTGGACCTGACCTTGGACGGCCGTTGGGGCTTCGAAGAGCACTTCGAACGCTTGATCCCCAGAATACAAAAAGTGGCAGGTGTTATGCACTATCTACTGCCTGACCTCGGGGGGCCACAAGAAGGGGTACGCAGACTCTACGCAGGAGTGGTCTGATCCATGGCTCTTTACGGGGCACCAGTTTAGTCTCAGACATTATCGAGCGTAAAGCGGTTCAGGATGAACCTCAACAGAGCGAAAGATGGCAATCAGGGTTGCTTGAAGATATCGAACAATATCCTTTGAGGCTGCTACTATTCTGGCTCGTTTTCGCCACTTGACTTGCTCGCAGAAATGGATGCGTGGGTGTTTGCCCAAACTCACCACGATGGCCAGATTAGTAGAGAGTAGAGACGGACTGGAACCTGTAGGTTTAAGACGGCTATGCTAAGAAAAGAGGAAGCCTGGATAGCAGTGGTCTTTTTTTCTGACTAACCCATTACCATGGGTTAGTTTTATGGTTAAGAAAGAGACCGATGATCAGGTTCGGGAAAGAGCCGACGCGGCTCGGAGACGTGGACGTCGGAGTGGCGGTATACACCCAGCCGTCCGTGTAATGATCCCTGTGGAAGGGACCTCAGGGTCGAGTACGGCTGTAGTGGGGGCTCTAGTGGTGCACCTAACAATACGACCGTGGGAAGCATGCTGTGGCTAACAAGCAGCCAAACCTCATGTACAGATCCGGGTAATGAGGAGACTTCTCCAGGAGTCCGGTAAGGCATTCAAGTTTAATTAGTTACGAATGTACTATATTTATATTTAAGACCTTTTGTCTTCGTAACAACTCGAGGTGTCGGTCAGGGTGTCAGTCACGCGTTTTCATACTTTTACCCCCTACCAAAAAGTTTTCGCTTCAAAACGTGGACGAAAAAGACTGGACTATACTGCACAAAGCTTAGGGGCCTCGCAAATATCTACCGCCCAGAGCCTCGCAATGGCGAAGGTCGCACATGCAGTGAGGCCACAGAGTACATTATAAACCAGCTGCGACATTCTATATACCTAATAGAGAAAAAAAATAGATTTGATTATGTATCTACCTAGTTGAATAAAACAACAAAAATTTCACTTGGTAAAATTTATTTAGAAACATGAAACAATTTACAATACTACAAAATAATATTCCTTAATTTAAACTTATCTTAATTATTTACTTACCGAATGATGTACCGAACCAAAATATTAAAAATATTTCAACGAGGGAACCTATACGTAATAGTTTAGGTATTCCCTGGCATTAGTTAATAAGGCGTCAGTTTTTTCTTAGGGTCACCCCTAAAAAAAATCACCGTTTGTAATACCTACTAATTAAAATATTTACTACTACTTTAGCTGCGTATTAAGTAGGACCTATATACCTACCTAGTGTTGGCGAAACTTTATAATGGAGAACCTCAACTTCCTAGTTTCAGGAATTTTGTTTTAATCTTATTCATTGACACTAGGTATTACCTTGGCCCTACCTATTAATGTCAATACTCGGTACTAGGTAGGTAGCTACCAATTATTGGTATTAATTATGATATCAAATTATAATGTACCTAATATTAAATGTACAATCATAAAGTATAAAACGTACCTAGGTATAAAAACAATTATTATACGTTCATTTACACAATTGATTCATTACAATTATTGTCACTTGCGTTATATACTTAAATAGGTAATACTAATAGTTTATATCATGTATCATTTCACGTTGGTATGAATCTAGGTGAAATTTTAAAATAACTACCCGATGGGCTGCATTTTGGCTGAGTGGAAGCGGAATAAATAAGTAGGAGCGTTTCCCACTTGTGTATTTTCGATTCTTATTTCGCGCGAAAGAATCTGTATATCCATACTAATATTATAACTGCGAAAGTATGTCTGTCTGTCTCTCTGTCTGTCTATCTGTCTGTCTGTCTGCTTGACGGTGAGTCACCCCTGTGCATCGGAAACCACGTTTTAAGCCGTCAGTCCCGCGACTACGTTCATTAACATGAGCCCGCCAACCGCACGTGGTGGGTCTAAGCTCTAATTCCCTCTCTACTATGAGAGTGGAGGCCTGTGCCCAGCAGTGGGACGTTAACAGGCTGTAGTGGAATGTCGCGCATGGTGTAGATCTAAAAGATTGCCTATGCTATACGGGTAGGTAAATCTTAACGCTTGCGATGCCGCTTGTCCGCTAATGACACTTGCGGATCCGCAACCGAAAACATCTCATACCTTCATAAATGTAAAAAAAAGTACTTCAACTCCCTCGTCCACTTCCTATTATACCTGCGGCAACTTGCATTTACATTCTACGCATACATGACTAAAAAAAATACCTACACACCGAATTGAGAACCTTCTCCTTTTTTGGAAGTCGGTTATAGACACTCTTAAATTATAAAACAACAGGATGTCTGACAGGGGCTTGCAATCGTACTAAGTGTCTCACAATGGACAACGTGGTTTCTAATATTATTCCAAAGAAATACATAAATAGAAAAACTTTCAGCTTTAGTAAAATAACGAAGGTCTGATCGTCGCGGGATCTTGGACTAATAAAATAATAATAAGCGTATCCGTGGGTCGCCCCGCCCCGCTGCCCACTGAAAATGCAGCCTTCGGGGGGCCGGGGTAGTAAACAGCCCCGAGCACTTCATAATAGTAAATATACCTAATGTTTAATGACTAACAAAAAATACACTAGGTAATACTGTAACGCAATGTGACGCTTAACTTAAAAAATAAAAATGCATTACCTGCTTAAATAGGTCTTGGTAGGTAAAATAGGTATTTACTGACTATAAAATATTAAATTCTCTAGCTATCAATATTGTCTAGGTAGCTAACGCGCGATAGCACTGGTAATTAATTAATGACTGGATATTAAAATAATATCTAATCAGATCAATTATGTACTTTGGCTGTTGTTTATCCTAATACCTACCTACAACTTTATTTGGCTGGATGGTAACGGTTCGTGTCTTAGGAAATTTAATTTAAGCTATCGGCTATGTGTAATCGATGTCACCGTAAGATTGTAAAAACCGTTAGATTATAATCTAACTCGCGAAATCGCAGTGTCGAAAGATTACAATTTAACGCATTATTTACCGGTAGATTGTAATCTGTTAGGTTTATACAAGAAAAAGAAAAGAAAACGTAAATACAATGAATATTTCAAAAATTGACACTCAGAACATTGAACGGTTCACAATCTTCCGACAGTTTACAATTTCGCAAGTTTAATTATAATTTAACGGTTTTTACAATTTTAAGGTGACATATTATAGGTACCTCATTACTAAGGTTATACTGAGTAACTTATAAGTCAAACCTTTACAAGTCAAATTTAATGTAACCTCTTGATATAGGTAGCTAGATCGACAATCGAATAGATGGTGTAATTAATCGACCCAGTGGTTTTTAATAAGTAGTTAGGTAGATAGATTAGAGGCTAACGCTTTTTTTGCTACTTATTATATTATATGAATCCTAGTGATATGGAATAATAAAATTATCAAATATGATAGACAAGTAGCTAGGTACCTAAGCCCTAAGGTAAGGCAGGTACTATTTATACCTATTAAAATCGTTACTTCGAATTATTTATAATCGCATAGTTTTGAATTATATATTTTTAACACACCTACCCAATGTATGCCTAAAACCTATAACTTAATATATTCTTTAATTAAAGAAAGTAACGATTTCTCAATAGATTTAAGTCTTCTTCTTTAGTTCGATTCCAATCCAATAAGTAAGGTAGGTAATTCGTATTTAGGTACATATTACCACAGTAAACAGATACAACATTACCTATTATCATACATACTATCTATTACATATTATCTCTTACATACATAATTTATGATCATTGAAGATTGTGACGCATCTCGCATTACTGGTAGACAAGTAGTTAATTGAAGCCTTCTTCATATCTGGATACGAAGTTTGAACCTATAATCGGAAAAAAATAAATTAAAAGTAAATTTCAATAACCCCCGACCTGTAAAATCTACATTAGACAAACTCGACCATCAGTATAATATTATGCCCGTCGTAGGCCGGCCCGGGCTCCGCGCGGCGCGTTATAATATTTTCAGACAGAAAAATCAGTCGAACCATAGAGCTAAAATCTGAGAGCATTAATGTAGAATTTTAGTACATCTAAGGGTCAAACGTATATGCCACCCTACGCAAATATGACCCAAAGCCAAACTTAGGTCAGTAGAGGTTAAAAAGCTTCAAGAGGAGATGGAGATAATGTCCGATAACATTAAATGGTTCAATGTGATTGTGTAATATTTTAACGAAAATACACGAAGTTGTATTCTGTATATCTACTTATTACAGGCAATTTATTTTAAAAACAACACGTAGCTAAGGCAAGTTATTGTTCCTACCAATGTAGCATTCAAATCCAAGGCGTTGACGTCGTCGGTGGAAGTGATGTCGGTCCAATGGATGCGGACGGCGGCGGTAGGCCGGACAGTGGGGTGGGAGGCTTGCGATCGGGCGTTGGCGCTGGGAGCGGCGAGGATAAGTGATGCCCGAAGCTCCCCAGCCCGCTGATGGAGCTAGATGACAATGAGCCCCCGGACAGCATCTGCCCGTGGACCGTACGTATCCCTGGAAACATGTTCGCTGCACCTGCAAACAGAAACGTCACATAATTAATCTACCCTTAAATTTATAAATGCGAAAGTTTGGATGGATGGATGGTTACTCAATCACGCCAGAACGGCTGAACGGATCTGGTTGAAATCTTTTATATATGTCACCGTAAGATTATAAAAACCGTTAGATTATAATGTAACTCGCTAAATTCTAAATTGGCAAAAGATTAGAATTTAACGCATTATTTTCCGGTAGATTGTAATCTGATAGGTATATAAACTCGATAAAACCTAATTATTTATGTCGAACCCTAACCTAACCTACAAGAAAGAGACAAGAAAACGTAAATACAATGAATATTTCAAAAACTGACACTCAGAACATTGAACAGTTTACAATCTTTCGACAGTTTAGAATTTCGCGAGTTAGATTATAATCTAACGGTTTTTACAATCTTACGGTGACATATAGACAGTCTGTTAAAGTGTGATCTTTGATTTGATCTTTTGATTTCTTGATTTTTTTTACAACTCCAAGGGGCCGTAATATTTGATTCCCAGCCCACCCGTTCTCAAGAGAAAGGGTGTTGACCACAGATCAGTTATAACGGATCTCTGCGGGGCGAACGAATCTTCTGCATCAATCATTGTTACAGAATCAAATGTTGTGATTAACTGAATTTATGGTATTCTTGCTGCGTTTATGTATTTGTCCAATAGTGGAAGAGTGTTATCCAATCAGAGGGGATTGCGATCGTTACACTGTAGCTGTCAGAGATACGCGGTCGTCCAGCTGGTGTTGACAGACAGACAGACAGACGAAGTGATCCTTATAGGATCACTTCGAAACGTAACGTCAAAAGGAACGTAGTGGCGAAATGATCCTATAGGGATCACTACGTCACTACGTTCCTTTTTCCTCTCAAGTACCCTAAAAACCGAGCACAAAAAATAAGTACGACCGATCGAATCCGGAACGGGCACGCACAACTTTTCGGAGTTATGTGCGTTTTAAGAAGTTCATATCACTTGCTACAAACGGCGAAAGAAAACATCGTGAGGAATGGCATGCTCGAGAGCTTCGAAGATGTGTGAAGTCTGCAAATCCATACTTGGCCAGCGTGGTAGAGTATGGTCAAATCCATTCCGAGAGGAGACTCCTGCTCAATATAATGAGCAATGGGATATAGTGATGATGATGAAGTAAATATCTTACCTGTAAGTGAAGTTCGATCATATTATTTAATACGAGGATTCGTCCGGCGAGATTAAGCACGTTGCATGTTTGCTTGAAAGCATGTTTTAAAGAAACTACGTAATTATGTTTAAAACATGCTTTCAAGGAAACATTATCATCACATCTAAGAACCTAGAGACTATGATACAAGGAATAGTAGACGGCCGCGTCAGTGGGCATAACTGACAGCGCGTTGATTCATGTGCACCAGCGGATGTAAATTTCTGATATATTCAGATTTCAGCATCCTTAGAACGAGTTAGTACTTCTCGATAACGTAGAATAGATTTGAATTACTTATCGAAACTACAACCGTTATATTTCTATTCCTAACATGAAAATCCCGTGCCGTGCCGTTTAAGCGCGCAGGTCTTACTTTTCTATGTATTAGCCAATGCCCGCGACTTCATCCGCGTGGATTGAGGTTTTTTGGTTTCCATCAAAACTTTCGCATTTATAATATTGGTATAGATATCTACCAAAATATTTGTTGCACGACTTTCAATTTTTTTGTTAAATAATAATATTTTTGTTGAATACATTCAGTATTTTTTAAAGTTTTTAATAACGAAGAAGTTGTTTTTACGTATTATGCTGTCCCAGTTATCCTACTTTTTACAGGAGCCTGATTCAGGCTTCCGTGCATCGGGACGGGTGGGAAACAATATTTTTCTACAGCATAAGAATTTTTATAGTCATTCTATCGTTCATGAATAAGAATCTATTTCAACACCGAATTGGAGGAACAACACTGATTTGGACGCAAATGATTTAAGTAGAGTGTCAATTATTCCCCGCCAGAGACACCGCAATATTTAATTGTCTGTCCACCTGATACTCGTACCGTAGTTTTCGAGTTTCGACAACGAAACATATCAACGTTGTCGAGACGTGTAAACACGTGTTAAGCCTACAAAATTAAATTGGTTGCTGTGAAGCTATAATTGCACGTTGTTGAGTTCCCATCGAAACCGGCTGGCCTGCCGCCCGTCTGTTGTCGCCCACGTGCACGCCTCGGTATCCTAATCGCTTTAACTTAAACAAACTGCGCAATTGGATGATTTTGGAAATAAATTCTTAGAGGGAGCTTCTATTTTCCGTGGTTCGAGGCATATCGCCGTATACCTATTCAAAGCGCAGTACCACGTCTTTATGTACTAGATGATGCCCGCGACTTCGTCCGCGTGGATTAAGGTTTTTTGATTCCCGCTTGAACCCTTTAATTTTGCTTCCCCTGGATACGAAATAACCCTATTACCAAATTTCATCAAAATCTGTTGAAGAGACAATTTTTTTTACGCTCGCGAGATCTCTTGAATATTCCGGGATAAAAAGTAGACTATGTCCTTCCCCTGGATACAAACTATCCCTATACTAAATTTCATCAAAATCTGTTGAATAGCTAATTTTATTCTCGCGGGAACTCTTGAATCGGGAATCTGTCGACTGTTTACAATTTCGCTAGTCAGATTACAATCTAACGGTTTTTGCAATTTTACGATTACATATACACGTAACTCGAACTCGTTTGAACTCTATGGAGAGTTTATGTGGCCACAATATGTATTATTTATGTTTTCACTTGTTTATTAAACTTTTAGAATTTATCTTATCGGGTGCCGTCTTAAAATTGTAGTTTGACGGTCAGTAGGTGAAATTCCTTCCGATCTTTAGCAATTTTCTTTAATTGTGCGTAATTATGACGAGTCCACCCCTTTATGTCGTCCATCCACTTCCGTGTGCTCTTTTCCCGGGTCCCTGCAGGATCTCTTTGAAGGTGCCCGAAAAATGCCACCTTTCGCTGTACGATGGTCGTCATTAGCGCTCGCTTACATATTGAGCTCGTTTATGTACCTCAGCAGTTAAGACTAACTGATTACATGAGATTTTCAGCATCCTTGAAATCTTCTTCAAATGCTTGCTATAATTTATCTACTTTTTTAAATTAAAATATTAAACCAAAACATAAGTTTCTCGTAGATCACGCGATACGCAACGGTGATTTTACCTTAGCTACCATTGGTGTAGAATTTTAGTAATGTTAGCTACCAATAAAACTAAATTGGCAGTCATAATGAAACTCGTATCTATTTGAATGTTGAATCTATTCTATAAGCACCTAAGCCATGAGTCCACTAATGTCTAGAGCAAAATTTTCTGCATTTGTCCTTTTCTTATCAATCATGGAATAGAGTTAAAATACGTCAAAAGATTTATTATGCTAAAAACAAAGACTTTAAGTACCTAACTATTACAAAATTTAACTAAGCCAGACATGACTAAACCAGATTGTTGTTTTGTGCAAGTGAGTCTAAGTGAACTGTGCGTTCCAAGCGCTCTTTCAGTGCTTGTCATCACTTTTCAGCTCGAAGATTAATCGGAGGGCTTTGGCGATGGGTTAAATGGCTCTCAAGCTGGTAGGCGACGATGGACACTTGCCGCGCGGCTTTCTCATAGCGCTGCCATATCTACTCACTTAGAATTTAAGTGGTTTGTAGACGGCATAAGTAGGTATAAGAAATGCATATTGCGAATCTCAACGGCTATGCACTCTACGAAACTTCTTCGTTGCAGGTCTTGTGATCAGCGTATTCGACTGCGAATGACAATTGACAAGGTCCTTGTTTCGATACCCGGGTTTGGTCAAAAATACCATTACTCAGTATTCTCACTTGGCTCCGAGCTATAGAGTTGGCGATGTTTCACCCCCGTGCACCTGACTTCTCTTTAATAGTGTAACAGCGACAACCAGAGTTATTTGAAGGCATTTTAATAGAAAACTAGCTGATGCCCGCGACTTCGTCCGTGTGGATTAAGGTTTTTTACTGAGAACTTAATTTTCCGGGATAAAAAGTAGTCTATGTGTTATTCCAGACTATAATCTATATCTGTGCTAAATTTCATGCAGATCCGTTCAGTCGTTCTGACGTGATTGAGCAACAAACATCTATCCATCCAATCCATACATCCATCCAAACTTTGGAATTTATAATATTAGTAGGTATAGATGGCGTGCAGACATTGAAGGAAAAAGTGATAACAGATAGTCTCTTGAGTAAGATGAGGCTGTGGCTTTTAAAGGGCTGTGGAGCGAAAACTATTGATCTAAGATTGCAAAAAATCCAGGAAAGCTAAACTCTATATTAAGAATTGAATAATGCAGTACAAGAAACAAATCAACAATAACAAGAATTCGCATAAGTCGCACAGCAAAATATATGTAGATATTCATATACAAAAAATATTAAAATTTTGAAATGACAGAGAAGACTTTCGCCAGCGATTTATGTGAATCCTGAATGCCGGGCATTTCCGGTGGACACAGAGATTTTATCATTGCGGCCGTAAATGTGATGGTTTATTTTGTTCAGGCATAATAATTTTCCCCTAAAGAATTTATTTACGATTGTAATGAATATAAAATGAAAAAT
The DNA here is from genome assembly GCA_964035005.1 of Erebia palarica. NCBI lineage: Eukaryota > Metazoa > Arthropoda > Insecta > Lepidoptera > Nymphalidae > Erebia > Erebia palarica. Next base: position 31,506,536 of record OZ035986.1, read on the forward strand.
GAACAAAACTATAAACTTATAAATAGATTAGAAAAAATATTACTTATTATATTTAAATGTATTTAATTAGTTTGACATTAAGGATTCACGAGGACGCAATATTCCAGAAAAATTTACATCTATTACTATGAAAAATGTCTTTTGTACCGGGAAAATTACATTTCAAAAGTTGCTACGTACGTCTGAAACACACGCGTAAACAGTAGCGCGATAGGCAGAGTAAATCCCACTTGGGCTGCCTGTCTACTGAACCGGAGCGGAGTGGAGATGCGCCAAGCAGACCAATTATATTCCTGACCGGTGTCAATTTTATCTATTCACCTGTCAGGAATCCAATTGGTCTGTCCTACACATCTCCGCCCCGCTTCAGGGGACAGCCTAAGGCGTTAAGAGTGTCCGAATTGTATTACGAGAAACTGTGTGTTCAATGTTCATACACTGAAATAGCGAGTGAACGTCTTTAGTGCTAGTAACACAGTGCTAGTATGTATGGGGCTTGTACAATAACTTCTTAGAAACGCATAGGACATCCCGTTAGTTCTGCGTGCTGTGTGTGTTCAGACATTTAACGCGGCAATACAATTTCAGAATCACAATTATTAAAACCAATTCGCGCAGACCAGAATTTCAACTGAATATTATACCTGTTACTTGTTTAGGGTCGGTGACCGCTATTAAGCTTATGGACTGAAGAAATTCAGGTCATCGACGTTGTATACGTTCGAGTAGAGTCTGGTATTGCGCCTTCGATCCACCCTATATGAAGCAAACAATAGCTTTTGTTTAATTGAGAAGATTTCGTTGTTTTATCTAGATTTTGTGTGGGTAAAGAGGAAAAAAAAGTTTTGTGAGCATAAAAGGTACCAAGGTAAATATTCGAATAATTGTTGTGAAGATTATTTTATCCTAGTAGACAACGAATTTATCATTTAGTAAGAATTTTATATAAATAAGTAATTAGTAAAAAACTAATGCTTATCATTTGCGACTATAAAAAGAGGTAAGTAGTAATAATAATATTAATTCATGAGTGGCAAAAAAAAATTAATTTGTAAAAGCCGTAGACTTTATTTGCTAAAATACAAAATCTGTAGTTTTTATATTTTTTCAATAGAGGGGGGAATATCTCTATTTTGTGATGCATTCGTATCAAAGAAATCGAAATATCATAATTCTGAATTAAATCTTTCAAACAAAGTAGTATAAACAAGTCATAATTAAATAAATTATAAAACACGACTGCCCTGCCAAAAACCGAACTAAAAAGTTAAAAATCTAAATTAATCTAGTTAAATAGAATCTTATTCACATTTTTATTAAATGATATTTTTTGTGAATAACTGGGTATTGAACTATAGTGTTATATATTTTTGGAATCTACTCATCATTTTCTAGATGATGATTATATAGTTAATCTTATTTTCGATTTTTTTTCAACTTTAGTCTTTGATGCGGGACCATGGTCACCCCATCATTTTAAATTTTAACTAGCTTAAACATAGGCTAGTTAAATTTAAAAAAAGGGACCCGGAATAAGCTATGGTTTCTAACGATACCTCATTTATCAAAATCGGTTGAGGCGTATAGAAGTTATGGTGGAATATACAAACTCTCATACATACATACATGAACCCTGAAAACAATATACTCCTTTTTTCAGGCAGTCGTATGAAAAATAAAAAAATGCTCATAAACGGAGCACGGGGAAGAGTAAACAGTGTAGATATTATCAAGGTTGTCTTTCTTGAAAATCATCGTATTTTTTTATTAAAGCGAGCATTCGGCTTTCAGTCGGGTTATTCTCAAAATACCTATAGCACAAGATCAAAAGAGTGGAACAAGCGCGTTCGTGTAAACAGACTGTCTGTGAGTTGGGAAGTTCGGGAGGTACGGGAGAGCGCTCCACGCGTCTTTCGTTAGGGCTGCCGATGTTCTTTCTTTCTTTTTTCCTACTGGGCAGGTTTCCGCACTTAAGAAAATATGACATGAACGAGAGAATTTTAATAATTGGAGAATAGGTGTTGAACAATTATATTGCTGTCGCGCTGCTCCTCGAATAGAATTCCATAACACCCGATAGGGACAACTGCAGCTTGGACCGATAATACATATGAAAAACAGTCGAATTCTTACTCTCGTATTTTTCTGTTTCCTCCTCCAAAACAGAACCGATTTTAATTAATTTTTTCAAGAATACTTTAAGTAGGACTCAGGACATAGCCTGAGTCCTTCTTAAAGTATTCTTGAAAAAATTAATTAAATGTGTTCCTTCTTAATTATGTTTTTCTTTTTAGGATTATATTCGTCAAATTTATTTGCGGGATATCTGATGATGACGCGAAATCTGGGCAATTTTTTGCAATTTTTAAAGGTTCTATATCCTTAAAACTATTAATTTATCGAAAAAAGCTAAACATAGGGACAGGGCATGGTCACATATACTTTTATGGTGCAAAAATGTTTTCTCTATTGTAATTATGCACGGAGAAAACAGACTAATAATGGGGAAATCGCCCTTCCGGGTCGTCTTAAGCCTCCAGTTGGAGGTTTGTTGTACGTGAAGTTGCCCCTCCCCGCCGGAGTTTTCACTCCAGCCATCCGAGCTCCGTAAACTGTATTTAATTTCCGCTGCTAGACGAGAGCATCTAGTTCTCTTGTAAACTGATTGTTATGTTTTAATTTTAATATAAATGTTATAATTAAGATAAGTTAAACTTAATGTAATGTATTTTATTATTACAATTTTATTTACTGTATGTACTTGCTGTACCCTAACAGGGCTTGAAATGTAAATAAATGAATATGAATGAATATGAACTCCATCAGTCCATCCGTCAACATGAAGAAGCTTGCTACTTTAGTATACTTAACAGGTATTGCGGTATATATACTTATACAATTATATAAATAAATAAAGAAAAAAGCCATTTATTTGTCATCATAATTCACAAGTAATTAATATTTGTTTGAATTTTACTAATTTAAACAATAAAAAGGGGTATAAATTGTTTGAATTTAGAATAAATTTATAATGTCATGCATTTATGTTATTATATTGTCATGCAGCACAATGATTATATTACTATTAATTATTTATATATTCCTTTCCAAGCTATGAAACCAAACCAAATAGGTACTAATTGTATGCGGTGGGCGAATCTTCAGCATGCTTTTCAATGTCAATACTATTTTTTACTTTTTTTTTGTTTGAGTGTATTAACCAACTGCCTCGTGGTTTAGTGGTTGACTGCGGCCGACGAGGTCCCGGGTTCGAATCCCGGGTCGTGCCATAATTACGTGTTGGGTTTTTCTGACTAAAAGTTCTCAGTAGTAGCCTGGAGTTAGGAATTTGGCGGTGCTTCACCCCCGTGCATCGGAGAGCACGTTAAGCTGTCGGTCCCGGTTATTATCACTAACATGATAATAGTTGTTAAAGCCCGCCAACCCGCATTGGAGCAGCGTGGCGGGTCTAAGCTCTAATTCCCTCTCCCCTATGAGAGTGGAGGCCTGTTCCCAGCTGTGGGACGTTAATGGGCTGTAGTGGTGGTGGTGGTATTAACTAGATGAGATTATTATTTTTTTAGGATAACTAATAAATTATTATACTTAAAAAAATATATTTTATTTGGACACATTTTATTCATAAGATTTATATTATTTTTATTAATGGCCGAAATTCGGTAAAAAACAAACAGTAAAAGAAAATAATCGACAACCCTAGGCCTCACGCCATTATCCATGCGTAAACTGAAATACATTATCACTCACATCACCGATGTAATATTTTTAAAATTTGGTTTGTTCCTTGTACTCCTATAATTTATTTCATACTAACTGAGTCGCTTTGGCTATGTGTGGGCTTTACAGCTATTCTATTGAGGATAGACTATAGCCACCATGGAACACGGAATCAGCCGCGCTGGGCAACGACTTCACTCGGGTGCAATTTCTGAAAATCCTTTATTTCAATTTTATTCCACTACAAGTTAGGCTTTAACTGCGATCTCATTTGATGGTAAGTGATGATGCAGCTGGTAGCTGGCTGACTTGTTAGGGGTACCTCAGTTATATTAAACCCATACCCTTTAGGTATGTGTTAAAATGATGTTGCTGGAGAAAATAAACTTTTTTTTATACCCCTATCGGTTTCTACGAGGCATCGTACCGAAAAGCTAAATCGCTATGCGGTACGGCTTTGCCGGTAAGGTGGTAACTATAAAGGCCAAAGCCTTCCACCAGATCCGACCAGAGAAAATTCAGGAATTAGAAATTTCCAAAGGACATTGACCGAATTCGCCTAAGAATCAACACCTGTTTGAAATATACAGTAATTCTTAGCTTATTTTATAACCTTTATTTCAAATATTTGAATTCAACGGACACTTCAAATTAATTACAAAATAAATAAATGGGTATTAAATTGATTACTATGTGTTTCCATCTCTCGATTATTAATCACAGATCAATAACTTACTGGATAAAATAATATGCAATACCACCGCTTGAGCGCTAGATCCGTATCGTAAGAAACAAGATAAAAGCAGCTTAAAGTGCTAGTATTCTGAATCTTTCAACGCCATCTATTGAAAGTACAATAATTAAATATATCTAACGCCATCTGTAATGTTTTTGATGAACTACGGCGAATCTTTTCTTATCTACATACTGTTTACAGCTCTATTACAATTGGATAAAGATGGTATTTATTTGTTCAAGCAGATTGATTGTTAAAGTTGAAATAACCTCAAAATTGAAAATATTTTTGGTTATAAGTCATTTCTAAGCAAGTGTCCGTTTTTTTAATCTGCTCTCAAGTATAAAAATGTATTTATTTGAATCTAGTAATCAATGTTTTATGACTGTTGGTTCTTAGGCGAACTTTGTATGGGGACGGAACAATGTCCTTTACGGGAATCAAACCCGGGACTCGGCGCTCACCACTGCGGCAGGGAGGTCGTCAAAAGGCCTTTCTATTTATGTAAGAGTCTACTTTACAGTGAATACTAAATGGAAATCAAAAAATCACATAATCTATTATAGTACTCGTATGTGTCACAATACAGTGATTAGGAATACAGACAAGTTTGGGAATGTAAATCGTAGATCATGCGCTTAAAACCGAGAACATGCCAGAAGAATATTTCTGTCTCTGCGTCGTATTCCTCATTGATGAGGATCATCATCCCTTTCCATCAATCACTTATGGCGTTTACTTGGGATATTTAATAATGCTAGAATAATATTAAAAAAGTTTACAGGTATAGTCTTGTTATTTCGCGTTTAAATGATCTAAATGATGAAATTCTAAATCACCAACCTAAACACTAATCTAAAATCTGGAACTTGCGCGTTTAGAAATAATTATTAAATCGTCTAAATTACGTATTCTCGTAAAGATGCCGGATCGCGAAACTGCCAATCAAACTTCCGTTTCGGTAACGATAAATTCTGTTTCATTGCATCGGTTTCATTAGGGCCCCTAAATATAAACCAAGGAACGAATTTACAGCGGTTATCTATTACTTATATAGAAATCAGTTTTTTCTAGTAATCTCCTGATTATAAATAATAATAATTATAGATAACCGGATTTCTATAATATTGCTTAAATCCTACGAAAATGTATACTAGGTAGGTAGGTATATTATTAATTAATGTGAAAGTGCGTCGTGACTGTCTATTCGTTACCTTTTCACGACATCTTATCCACTTAACCGATTTATGACGTCCGTTTTAAAAATAGCTTGCATCCCATATATATACAGACATAGGTGAGTTTTCGTGGACAATATAAAATTTTCCGCGGAATTAAAAAAACCTAAATCCACGCGGACTGGTAAGTAAGTCGCATCGTCACTTCACTTTTTACCTCCATATTACTCATTCGAATCAATAATAAGGTTAGTTTAATTTTTTATTACGGTCAATCTCGTGGTGGCGTAACTAACATCTCTCTGTAAGGTAGATATGTCACCGTAAGATTGTAAAAACCGTTGGATTATAATCTAACTCGCGTAATTGCAAACTGTCAAAAGATTACAATTTAACGCATTATTTTCCGGTAGATTGTAATCTGATAAGAATTTACACCCGATAAAACCTTAGTGCACTAATTGATTATTTATGTCGAACCCTAACCTAACCTACAAGGAAGAGACAAGAAAACGTAAATACAATGAATATTTCAAAAATTGACACTAAGAACATTGAACAGTTTACAATCTTTCGACAGTTTACAATTTCGCGAGTTATATTATAATGTAACGGTTTTTACAATCTTACGGTGACAGATATAATATTTCGTCGAGACTAATGTTACTTGTTCGTAATTGAAATACCGCATTGATGATGCCGACTAGCTCGGGTTTCCGGGCAGGACACACAAATCACATACATATAATAATGTAACTACTGTAATTTTGTGACGCTCAACCTTTAAAAGCAAAACTTGAGTGTCGTGATTTTCGTGGCCTGTACAAACCAAGTTGGTTTCGAAAATACTGATGCCTCTGCCATTGCACAAATGCACATGTTACCACAGATTTTATGGACGTCGTAAGGGAGCCTTCTGAGAAACGGGCTGCGCACATGGTAGGTAATAAACCGTCGATTATCCGGCCCTGATCTATAGGAATTATTTATTAGCCGTGAATGCAGTTTTCTATTCCTTTGATATGTACTCTTGAAGTGCATTTTGCTATGTACCTACCAAACTTACTTGGACGGCAATAGTTACAGTCATATATTAATTAATACATTACAATAATTTAACTGCATTCGAAAATATTTAAAAATATTTATACCTATAAACATAAAAATATGAAACATTTATTATTTTTTAAAACCTTGTTTTGATAATTTACAAATAATAAAAGTGGATCATATCCATACTTCCATACTAATATTATAAATGCGAAAGTGTGTCTGTCTGTCTGTCCATCTGTCTGTCTGCTACGCTTTCACAGGCCATCTGTTCAACCGATTTTGATGAAATTTGGTATGGGAATAGTCTGTATCCCAGGGAAGGACATAGGCCTTTTATCCCGGAAAATTAAAAGTTAAATTATTTTTAATTAAAATTAAATTTTTTAATTCCCGCGGGAATCAAAAAATCTTAAGCCACGCAAACAAAGTCGCGGGCATCATCTAGTTATCAATGAATGTGTTTTTCTTTTAGAATTTTCCAACTCAATAATTAAATAAACTTCTATGAAACAATGATTTTTTTTCACAAAACACTCATGGGAAAATAAATGCTTTACATTTCAGTGATTTCTATAGAGCGAAGTACTAAGGCAGCATAAGTTAATAGGGGTGAGAATTGCACCAGATGCTCCGCCCCCTAGGCTGCGGCGATGCACTAGGTAATTTCTAGTGCACCAATAACAAACCTAGGTATGGAATCAATAACACGAGGCTGCGCAAATTGAAAACGAAAGTTGGGCTCTACGTCATTCTGAGCATACAAAATAATATTAAGTAAAGTGTTATTTTATAAACTCTACTGCGTTTCTGTAGCCCCAATGAATATTAGCGGTCATCAGCTGATGTTGCAATTTGAGTCACTCATGCTTTCTCTCTTTCTCTCAAGCTTCAAGGTATGGACACGTACTCGTAGACGTACCTACATATGAAGAGCTCAACCTCAGAGTTCAACACATGAATATTTGGATACGCGTGTTTTGTGATAACTTGAATAGGTAATAACTATAATGCGACGCGATGATTCATGTTGTAAGTAGGTACTTTTTAAAAATAAAAAGATAGACTTGTGCTTGACGGCAATCAGGCTTATGAAAATCAATGATAAGGTCTAGATTGGAGCGCGCTTGCCTAGTAGGTAAAGGCCTATTCGCTCTTGCCTTGAAGTTACTCAAGTCATACTTGGCAAGAAACACGGACACCGGATGGGCTTTCAAAACCTGAGCGGTTCGTATCAGAAATGTGGAACAAAAACGCTTGATTGAGTATCGACATAAGGATGCCAACGCACACGATTTCTCGCTCTTCTGTGGTAAAATGGTGAAGGAGGAACGAGGTCGTGAAGTTCCTTAACACACTCTCTAGTCTAAACCAAAGTAGTATATCGGTATCCGATATGATACCGATAGGCAGGCGACAATGCGACGGTTTTCGCCAGAGTTAAGTGATTGATCGCCAAATTATTCGCCGAGCGCGGCGATCTACCGAGTCTCTTCTTCATTGTCTTTGTATGATCTTTCGATCTTGGAGTACTTTACAAAAAAAATATAATAATACGGCTATTGCAAAAGGTTTACGCGGCGCAATAAACACTACCATACATAGCTACGCGTTGGCCTCTACGAGTCTACACAGCGTCTACGAAATTTCGTAAAAGCTACTTTTATGATGTTTCACTTTCGTAAACCACCTACGAGTATTTAAATTTAAAAGAAAATAGTAGCTCTATCCCGTAGAAGTTGCATCAATTATTTACAGCGTTTATATTACAGTCTCAATGGTTGTTTTAAACCAAGGTCCATGCTCACAAGCGACGCGACTTTCACACTGCTAGCGTGCTATATGTTGCAGTTATTTTACTTCATCATACATTTGATAACTATAGTAACTACCTATAACGGTTAAGTGGTCCTTAGTAGCCTAGTAATGTAGTCGCTCGGTTTACTATGGGTGGTTGGGGGTTCGATCCAATGGGCACGCACCTATAACTTTTCGGAGTAACTACACGTCTTGCTTAAACGATGAAAGAAAAAGGTTTGAGGAAAGCCACATGGCCAAGAGTTCTTCATAATTTTCTCATAGATGCTGTCTGCCAATTCGCTCAATTCGTGGTTGGACTATGGCCAGTTTTAAGAGACTCGTGCTCAGTAGTGAGCCGGCAATGGGTTGAAGTGATGAACTATCTAGTATCTAACTTAACTAGCAATAGTAACTATAGGTATACAACTGTACAATTCCGAGTAGGACCAACACGAACTAAAAATGCATTAAATCAATATACCTGGGATCCACCCCTACAACACGCCCACTACATTCCGCGCGCTCTTTTCAGCTTAAAATGCATCTACAGAAGCAGGCAGACGATGCAATACTACTAGAAGTTCATAAGCAGAAACAGCTTTAGCGTGCACTTCCCAAATGCAAGTTAGCTAGTATAATAAAAATGATTTATGTATGTTTCGCTACCTACTGGATCACTATTTAGCGATAATTGACACAATGACGAAAGTGACGAAAGTTTTGGTTAGAGTAGGTATAAAGTATGAAACATTTTACAGTATGACTTGCTTCGGTTTCCTGTAATATTTAAGTTTGTTTAAGTATTAAAAAAGATTAGTAGATTCAAAAGAACTTGTTTGCTTATTATTAATTAATTTACTTAATATTTGAATAAAAATCATTTGAATTTAAAATTTGCGGATTATTTAATTGGTATAAACAGGCATTTTTAATTTTATTTTTATTATTTTGCGTTAAAGTTTATACTTAATATTTGAATTATTGCGGATTATAATTGGTAGGAACGGGTATTTTGAATTTTATTTTTATTATTTTGTAGTAAAGTTTCCTTAATTTATTTTTATAATTTTGTGTAAAAATTTCCTTATAATGACTTTATTATTTGATTACAATTTTGCGGATTTATTTATTACTTGGTAGAAACGGACGGGTATTTTGAATACGTTGCAACGTACGCCTGCATCGCTGCTGCACGCAATACACCAGGGTTGCATGAGCTTGAAGTGGTGTAATTGCGGCATTACTCGATGCATAAGCATAGCATTTATTTATTTATTCCAGTCACAAGCTTATAATAAAATAGTATGAACAATAATAATTAAAATTTTACAGGAATATTTAATTTAAATCACAAACATAAACATTTTACACATAAATTAAAACTAAAAACTAAAAACCTAATCTAAAAGACCGCTACCAGCTAAATTTTACATAATATAAAGTACTACAAAAAAATTACGGATTTCGCAGATCCCGCAAAATTCCGGGGCATTGAAAATAAATACGAAAATTTACGAAAAAGCACTTCTCGCCTGCATCCGCATCTTTTAACACCATTACCATGACGATCGGTCAATAATCATAGACACTTATAATAACCCGAAATATCCGTTTTTCTACAATTCCAAATCTAAAGGGACCGCCTACAGGTCACAATTATAAACCGATTTTCAAAATTTTTCCGCCATTTTGTAGCTAAACTAATACCCTAGGACTCTATTTTTTATTTTCTTTTAAGTCGGTTTTTTTTCGAAATATTTACAATGTTAAGTAAACAAACACCCCTCAAAAAACCAGACTTTTTTTACATTTTTCAAAATTCCAAAAAAAAAAGAAAAAGAGAAACAGTTACCAGCTGATTTTCAAAATTCAAACGCTCATACGTGTCTGAACAAATTCCTCAACTCTTGGTACCATTCCTATCTCAATCCTCCCAAAATCCTGGGAGCTATGGCCAAAAATTCGTCGCAGGCGATTTGCATCTGGTAACCATTTTCAATGGTTCAATAGCATAGGATGCAAGAATGTTCCGAAAATTCAAGTAGGTCCATGCCATTCTTTATCTCATAGATATAGATACTCGAGAGAGAGAAGCTTTCTCGTCCTTAAATCTCAGGGTAGATTTATCGGTAGAGCCACCTAGCTCCACCAGTCACTTCTGTCCTGTGTACCAATCGTTTTGGTAGAGTAACTTTCTATACGTATATTTATATTATAAGCAGTTTTTCTGAAAATTAATTGTTAGAAACGCCTTTATTACAAGGTAGTAAGTAGACTAGCAGAAGTGATACGCAGATTCCTTTGTATGTGGTTTAAAGTTTTCACCTCTTGGGTGATAGTGATCGGTAAACTGTAGCAATAGTTTTTTAAATCAATATGTAAATATAAGTAAATTAATGAAGTAATTTCGTAAGTTTGGCTATTCAGCGGGGTAACGCAGCCAATGTTCTGAGCACATTGCCTTATTGCAGCGGCATAGATGATATTTTAAATGTTTAGTTTTTAATTTAGATGTTAATTTGTTAATATGATTAATGATTACTTTTCAATTTCATAAGATTTATCAAATATAGTAAATATTATAATAAATAGATGTTTATTTCGAGTAACTATACTCATAGAGGTATTAAATTGAAATTATAACTAAGCAAATTACTAAGTAAACTGGTACGTGCTAGTTGCTACATGGTTTCTAGACCAGCTGACACCCATCAGTAACGGTTCACATATTAGCCTTTTGGCAGTGGCGGCCTTAGCTTAGGGGGTGGAAAGCAGGGCAAACGCCCGGACCTCGCTCTTGCAGGGGCCTCGCGCCCTCGCGCGACAGCCCAAATAGAAAAGTTCCCACCTATCAATAGGAAGTGAGCCAGGAAGATCCAATCTAGTAACAAACTACATAGACAATCCAATATCTATTCTATTTATTGATCTGAGATGCCAGTGCTGTCAACTGCGAAAGGTAAAAAAAACGTGAACAAAAACAAATATCTACCTACCACCCAGAGTCTCGCAATACCCTGCCTGTTGGCTATCATGCTTAGGACTCCGTAGGATCTGGCCCGCACCCGGCCGGTAATATTAAATATGATAATAAATAATACGGACATCGCTATGCTGTACCTATATATACCGTCGTGGCTTCAGTTTATATCGCAGTCCAGCGATATCTGGACATCGAATAAAATAAGTTAAACATTATATTTAGTTTAAAGAAACTGAAAAACACGCTTCACAAATTATATTATTGTACTATAATAGGTATAAATGGGACTCAACAAAACATACCAACCAAATGAGTCCAAACTCGAGGGATTTACTAGAAACCATTGAAGAGTTCCAGTATCCACGTCCTGGTTTCATCATCATAATAATATATTATCTACTCGATAGAATCAAATTATTGTAATGAGATTGTGATTGATGCATTGATGCATCACCACAATTAGAAGTTTTATTAAATTAGACTTTCAAGTAAGCATGTTACCTGGTTAGTTAGCCTACAGGTGAAGTAAACTCGTGTTAAAAAGTAGGTAGAAATACTTACTGGAAATACTTAAAATATGTTGACCGATAGCCATATGTAGGTAGACATAAACGGATCGTTCATACGCTGTTGCGTGGAGGAATGGAAAGGGGTGTTTTAGTGGGTTGAATTTGAATCGCTTTAAATTTATAAACCCCTGGTAAATTTAACTTTAAAACTATTATTATTAATAATTAAATATTTTTGTAATAATTATTTAAATCAATGTTCGAAATGTAAAAATACCTTTTGTGATAAGACCGCCTTTGTTATACCTTGTAAAGTTTTTGAAAGTCGGTTGGTGCATATAATAGCTTTCCTAAGATGGACCAAAGGTTAGATTTTATTTTCCAACGCTAACGTCGTCGTCGTCATCGTCAACCGATGGACCTCCACTGCTGGACATAGGTCTCTTGTAGGGTCCTCCACAAGCCACGGTCTTGTGCCGCCTGCATCCAGCGACTCCCTGCGACTCTCTTGATGTCGTCCGTCTACCGTGTGGGGGGTCTGCCGACGCTACGCCTTCCAGTACGGGGTCGCCATTACAGCACTTTGGGACCCCAATGTCCATCGGTTTTCCGAACTAAGTGCCCCGCCCATTGCCACTTCAGCTTCGCAACTCTTCGGGCTGTATCGGTAACTCTGATTCTCCTACGGATCTCTTCATTTCTGATTTGATCACTCCTTGTAAGAATACTCCCAGCATAGCCCTCTCCAACGCTAACATTAAATATTAATTTAATTACCAATTTTCATGAAGAATATCACTGATTAGGAACTTAGTGAAAGTCTCTTAATACATTTTGTATTTTTAAGTCTAGACCTTAGTAAAATGTATCTAACATTGAATATAAGACGACGATAATGAATAAATGATTAATTAATTATTAAAGTAATTTATTTCTGGCGGTAAAAAATACTACTATGTACGTATCTAACTAGTTCAAAAAAACAAGCAAGCAACACAGCAATATTTATAACCTGCAACTACGATGCAACTTCACCAGGATTGCATAAAAGCGAGGAGATATTCAATCTAGATGCACATATTCGGTATGCAACTTCATTATGGCAAATAGGTCATGTTTACAAACAAGATGAGACTGCTCAGCTGGCGTCGCTGCTGCATCAATTGATTTCCCAGATCATGTATATGGTAAAACTACCGATACCTACCCCACTACTAAAGAATAGAGACGTATTAAAAATCTAATAATATTTCCGATTTATGACGAAGGCAAGAGAGCCAATAAAATGTGACTGGTTGACCGCATGGTTGTAAGAAAATGCATACCTACCTACTATTTATGTGCGGCGCTGCCTAGTGCGTAGGTGCTATTCAATATTACCTATCTACCAAATACTAAGTCTAACACTGATTTACATAGTTTATACCGGTGGCGCAGAATAATATTTAGTATGACTGGTGTGGAATCCATTATCTATGGAGGAGGTGGTAAAAATGGACGTTACCACTTTGTACGACAAGCAAGTATTACCTATTATTTTTTCAAATTAAAACGTTGAATTTGATATTCTTATATAATAAAAGTTAAGATAAAACCTTGAAAGTCTTGAAATGAAAGAATTGAAATTGACTTAGACCTAGATATTTCCTGTGACCTACATAACCCTGTGCGGATTTGTCATGGAAAATGTTCATTCCTGAAATGTTCGTTCGTTCAGTCTCATTCTACCTACTCTACCTACCTGACTATGCATTCTTTAGGGAAAACACATTTCATCGTAGGCCACATAATATCTCATACCGGATATTTCATTTTATTTATTTCAAAAGTTACATTTTAGTTCTAGAACTACAAAGAGTTTTTACTAAGGATTTATGATCTTAAAGAGGTATGAATACCTAATTGCACATGCAATGCTACCAATGGTCAGTAAAAACTAACACTATAAGAAGGACAACACCGTAAGATAACCGCTTGGACTACACTTTCAACCCCCTATTTTACTCCCTTAGGGGTTGAATTTTCAAAAATCCTTTCATAGAGGATGACTTCGTCATTATAGCTATCTGTATGCCAAGGCGGGAACAGCAAGCGCTTTTTTATAATGTTACTTACTATCTTACTATACCAATTTATTATAATAAATGTATGTAGTATGCGTATACTGCTAACTGCACCAACAAATAAGGGAGCGGCCTCATCCATTGTTACGTATTTAATAGGTGACCGTAAAATTGTAAAAACCGTTAGATTATAATCTAACTAGCGAAATTGTAAACTGTCGAAAGATTCCAATTAAACGCATTATTTTTTGGTAGATTGTAACCTGTTAGATATAATATTAATACTACCTGATCATTTATGTCGAATCCTAACCTAACCTACAAGAGGCAAGAAAACGTAAATACAATGAATATTTCAAAAATTGACATTCAGAACATTGAATTGTTCACAATCTTTCGACAGTTTACAATCTCGCTAGTTAGATGATAATCAAACTTTTGTGTTTTTCCAATTTTACGGTGTACGTTACGTATAGCACAGATACGGAGATATTACGTTATTTATGTCAATGGTAGGTAATCTGATAGCACAGAATAAATAATAGTACAGCTGTAGTATATTAGTGAATATTATGTGACGTCGTCACAGCTCCTCGCACTGTATCTCGACTTCCACATTGCCATGCATTATAAATTGTTATACCTAGATAGTCCACCTATTCGCCTAGTTATTACATACCATTCACGAATACTTAAGAGGTGCCTTTCAAGCTCTACACTTGGGATTGAATGAGAGAAGGGAAACTAGCTAGTTTCTATCAGGTTAGCCGGCTAATTTAATGAAGAATAAGCTCGATAGGTATGCCTTACTAGCCATAGATTAGGAATCCATAATTGCGAAGAGCTCTTGCGAAACTAAAGGTCCATTCAAGTTTCATAAACTGAGCTGCTAGCCGCTGTATGCCAAGCCATACCTAAACTAAGATTGCATAAACATAAGGAGAGTAACACAACTAAGCTAACTATTTTGTATGAGAAGTTGAAAAATAAGAACTGAAAAGCCCACTTCTGGTGCACTTGTCTGGCCTTCGGCCGTGGTTAGTCACCAAGCTACCACCCTACCAGCAAAGACATACCACCAAGCGATTTAGCGCACCGGTACGATGCATTGTAGAGATCGATTAGGGGTCTGGGTTTATTATAACTGCCGTAACCTTATTAACAAGTTAGCCCACTACCATCATCATCATATTACCATCAGGTGAGATCGCAGTCAAGGGCTAACTTGTAGTGGAATAAAAATAAAGAGTCAAAAAAAAGCATAGCTGTATTTGGAAACAATATAATATTTCAACCTACTGCTTACAGCATTATTAAGTAAGCATTACTTTTTAGGGTTCCGTAGTCAACAAGGAACCCTTATAGTTTCGCCATGTTTGTCCGTCCGTCCGCGGCTTAATTCAGAGACTATTAATTAATACTATTATTACCTATTCTGTGCTATTAGTACTAACTAGAAAATTTGGCTTCGGTAGGTATAGATATTAATTACGCCGACAACGAGGTAAAAAATATTATTTTTATTAGAGGACAATAACTTTACTTTTTTAGGGTGCCTCCACGTAAAGTGGGGATGAATTATTAATTATTCTTCTCGTCCATCCCATGGTGTGAGGATAGACCGTTCAAAAATATTGTGGGTATGGGAAACCATTTTTCGCTTCAGCGATCTGTTTGCAAAACATTAAGCTTTGTAAAGTAATATTTATATTAATTTAATTTTTGTAAGAATTCAATCCCTAAATGAAAATGTCCACATATTACGAACAACTACGGAACCATATGCGCATGTGCGCAAGGTGCGCGTGACTAAGTCACGGTCTTCATCTACATGAGTACAGTCTACTAATAGTAAATAAAAATAAAACATAATATGAATTTGAAATACTTAGTGCACATACGTTTATCTTACAACAGTGATGGACACATTCCAAATTATTATCGAATCGTGTTGATTTTTATCATAGTTTTCCCAGTTGTACTATGTAGGTATTTACTAAATGTTGTTGTCCAACAATAACAAGTATAAAACATTGAAGAAACTTAGTTCGATTATATTAATACTAAGTCCTAACTTACCTCTTCTCGTCTGAGAAAACTATTGAAACTTATTCGCACCTGTTTCTACAAACGTATAAGCCTTAAAAACGAAAGAGGTTTTTTTAATAATATGTATAGCGAGCAAACGAGCAGGTGGGTCACCTGATGGTAAGTGATAACCATCGCACATTAATATTTTCAGCACCAGAGGAACCGCCTATGCGTTGCTGGCTTTTAAGATATTTGTTGAGGGAACACAGAAGATGGAAGCTGGTTCCACAATTTGCGGGTACGGGGCAGAAATGAGCTGGAATAAAGGGTGATGGAAGAGGACCAGGCATCCAGGTGGTGAGGATGAAATTTGTTTCTGCGACGTTGGGTGCGACTGGAGAACACGGAAGGTTGTATTAGATTGAATAACTCTTCAGAGAACTCCCGAGAGACGAGAGAACACACAAAGAGAACTAACGTTTCTTAGTTGCTCTAGGGGCTAAAGCGTGCAAGTAATTTTGGGATTGTCTACGAGTCGAACTGCCCGCCTTTGTATCCGGTCAAATGGAAGTAGCTGGTACTGGAGTGAGAGGTGAGGCCCAGAGGTGAGAGCAGTACTCCATGTGAGGTCGAACTTGCGCTTTATACAGCAGGAGCCTAAGCTTAGGCGCAAAGTATCTTTGCGCTCTATTGTTTTTTGGAGGCTAGTTTGGCTTTACCCTCCAGATGTTCGCGGAACTGGTTTTCGTTCGATATACTAACACCGAGGATCCCAATGCTGTTATATGGAGTCAGGGGAGTATTTTGGAAGAGAATAGAGGTTGTAAAGGGGTTTTTTTTTACCGAAAACGCGATTACTTGTATCTTGGTGGGGTTGAAGTGCACAATATTTTGTGAGCCCCACTGTGATACTTAGTCGAGACAAGACTCGTTGTTCGACACAAGCGTACTTCTACACTCCTCCAGCTGAGCGCTAGAAAGCTGAGCACGACCTTTATATAAGGCATCACCCGTACTATCGTCCGCGTAGCTATGAACATTGTTATTATGTAACATGTCATTAATATGCAGTATGAACAGCGTGGGTGAGAGATCCTTGCGGAACGTCATGGAACGCCAGCATTGATGGGCTTCAATACAGAACAAAAACGGTCAACTGCGACTTTGATGCTGCGCCTGTACAAAAAACTGGCGATCCGATCGCACAGCTTCTCGGGAATCCGTAAGAAGGCAATTTGGACAGAAGTGTGTTACGCCAAACCCGATCAAAGGCCTTTGCACTATCCAGGCTGACCATCAAAGCTTCTCCCTTGCTGTCAATTTCCTCCGCCCAGCGGTGAGTAAGGTAAGCTAGTAGATCACCAGCTGATCAACCGTGGCGAAAGCTATACTGACGATCACTAATCAGCTGGTGCTCTTCCAGGTACTGAAGCACAAGCACTACTTGGGAGTTAATTATATGCTCCATAACTTCAGGGAGGTTATCGCAATAGGCCTGTAGTTCGATGGGTCTGAATGATCACCCTTCTTTGGAATAGGGTGGACTAAGGCAGTCTTCCACAAAGACGGAACAGTGCCGGAGGAATAACACCACCGAAACAGATGCGTTAATACCGGAGTCAACTCGGGAGCACACATTTTAAGCACTACGGCAGGTATACCGTCAGGTCCGCTAGCCTTGTTGACGCATTAGTGTGCCATACTCGACGGGTACCGGCCACAGGGGTGCGAACGGTGGATGGAAGTTGCACGGATGTCTGTACGAAGCAGTGATCAGATGATCCCAGGCGAGCATCGACGACCACTTGGTAGCCGGTAGGGTGAGTGGTGAGGAAAAGATCCAAAATTGATGGAGTGTGATCAGCGATATCGGGTATCCTAGTTGGCACAGATACTAGTTGAGTGAGGTCGTATGCCAGGACGAAGTTGTGAGCAGCCCTTCCCGCGTGATTGGTACGCGATCCTAGCCATTCCACATGGTGGGTGTTGAAGTCCCCTAGGATCACCAACCTGCGGAGGGAATATGCTCTAGCACTTAATCAATCGCTAGTTGGATGCTCGAAAAGTCGATCCGTTTCAGCGTTACTGTTATGATGGGAAGAGAAAGAGATGTGACATATAAAGCTCCTTATAGTTCATGCGATGCTAGTATTTCAGTCCCTTGGATTCTGTAGAAATCAATAGCTTTAACCATGCGCTTTACAATTGTTTGACGCTTGCATGTAAGTTGTAGGCGGACTCTAGAAAGCATGTGCAAGTAAAACAAAGCAGTCATCATTTTCCATTCCATTTTTCAGTAACGTTATGGGTGAGGGTCGTAACTTGGGAGTTGAGACCTCCCATGAGTAGGCCGCCATAGTGTTTACCATTTAACTACTAAGTTAATCACTAAATAATTGAATTAAATAGCATTTTAATGAAACGGGCTCGAAAATTGCTCAAGCATCATCATCATCATCATACAGCATACTGAAAAGTTTTTAGATTAGAATCTACTTTGCGAACTGCCGGTCATGAGACCATTTTTTTTATCCACTACAAGTTAGCCCTTGACTGCGATCTCACCTGATGGTAAGTGATGATGCAGTCTATTGCAGATGTGACCGGGCTAACCTGTTAGGGGCATGGCAGTTATATTAAACCCATACCCCTATTTGGTTTCTACACGGCATCGTACCGGAACGCGTAATTGCTTGGCGGCACGTCTTTGCCGGTAGGGTGGAAACTAGCCACGGCCGAAGTCTCCCACCAGGCCAGACCAGGGAAAATTCAGAAATTATAAATTCCCAAATTGACCCCGACGGGGATCGAACCCGGGACCTCCGCACGTTAAGACAACAACGCTACACGCTGCACCACGGAGGTCGTCAAACACCACAAACCATAGTATTTAAGTATTAGAACGAGTAGAGTTGCCCTAATTATATTTAAAAAAGTTATTAAGATAGCTAGTAAGATAATAATGTTAAATTCGGAGCTGCAAAGCCCATCTACGCAGGGCCAACATTGCAGCTTAACCATCGCAATTTTGAACCAACCAATATTATCTTCAAATAATTTCGTTAGTACCTAGGGCTCCGTACCAACATAGTAAAAAAGAACCCTTATGTTGCAATTATATTATCCGTCCGTCCGTTTGTCTCCACACAAAAGTAACTACTTAAGCTATGGACCCAAAATTCAGATTAGCTGTTAAAAATATAAAGCTTAACTAACCATATTTTTTGAATCTCAAAAAAATTATTAAAAATACAGGCCGGAATGGAGGTTCGAATTTTTGGAGTTACTTCTAAAATGACCTATTAACTATATGAAAGGGCTACATCGATTTTATTTATTTTAAACCCTTTAGTTTTACACTTATGATGAAACATGTATAAAATAAAACCACTACCCAACTTTATCTCCAATATTTGTAAAGTGAAAAATTTGAAAAAATTTGAGTCGAAAATGGAAAAAATCTCTTTTTACTGATTTAGCAAAGGTTTTTTTAAAACGGCAATACACCTTTACAAACTGTCTTACCCAGTAATAAAAGGGATTTTTGAGACAACACTTACATATGTATGTATGTATCAAAGATCAAAATGAAATGAAATCCTAAATTATAATGTTATACTTATAGAACATAGATTACATTATACATATATCTAATGATCTCAACTTTAGCGTCACAATTCTCTGCTTTGAAATGTAGAAATTGTCTAAGTTAAAGACTAGAGTCAACAGAAAAGCAACCTAGGTAAGTAGCCGGACCAAGTACCGACCTAGAACAGTCTTCGACACCCATGTCGAAGGAACAAAGGGAGAATCACATTAAAAAAAATGAAATGAAACGGTATGGATACCATTAGGTTAGGTTCCCAAGGCAGATTTTGATGCATCGATATGACTTTTTTGACTTCTTGATTACTAATTTTATAAAGTACCGCAAATTTTAACAATGTGCATTAACGACGCGACGGAGGTAGTGTAATATGCACCTTTAAATAAAACTGAATATAACTATAGAAGGGCTTTTCCAGTTTATGCTGTCCTAGTACTGAAATCGGGAAATAGTGTGAAAATTCAATATCATACCAACTACGTCCCAAGGCGCAGGTACAAACAATGCATTATTTTAGTTTACGTTTTACTACGATGACGTAGTTAGTGCAGCCGTAAATCGATATCGCATCTTCGGTCCAACAACACTAGCTGTCCACATAAAGGTACCAACACACTGAATCTTCCCATTGATGCACTGTGTAAGTAAAAATCTCAGCTGTTTTCACGAAAATTTATCTCGCGTTTATTTCTAGTGCATTTAATGAAAGCGAACAGGAAAGCGGGATATGATGGTAGGATAATTGACCGAGCGCAATTTGTTTTTCGTTAATTAAAAACAAAATAATTCTACGTAGGTACTAAATAGTACCTACGGTCTGTCCATTTCATACTTTCCAATTTCTAACTGGTTTATTTTTACTAAACATAATATTTTAGTTTTGGGATTTCACTAAAGAACCTGTCAAGGCTTTGAGGACTTCTAGATCCGAGTACCGCTCCCAGGAAATCCTATTATTAGCCCAGTGAGTTTTGTCTGCGATTCTAAAGATAGAAATACTTCCAACTGAATTTAAAAGTTCTGGAATTATTGTCATCAGCATATTTACGGTACCTGCTGAAAAATGTGCAACTAGCCTAATATTGACTTCTGATTGGAAAGTGTAGTAGCGTAGTGGCCCGCCTGTATACCTATCTACCTGTCTCTTTAGTCTGACGTTCTAACCTTTGACCTTTTACTATTTCTGCATGCCTAGTAGCAATTACCTATCTCAAGTTGCGAGTACCTACCTATTTAATCAGATTTTAATTTATTTTACACACCAATTTCATAATTTCACAGGCATTTAATTAAGAATAGTTAATTAACTAACTCTAAGCTCCTCATAAATTAAAAGCTTAGCAGCTTTAAAATGTTAGTCGTTTTTCCAGCCGCCTAAAGACTCAACAGCTCTTATGACTAAGTAAGTACGCAAGTTTCTTTACGCTGGTTTCCATAAGTATAAAATCAGTAAAATACTAAAATTTTTCGCACCGCGCCCGTTCCATGTACAGGTTTTGATAGATAAAATTTGATGTCGATCATTTTTGCAATCGACGGTGTTTACCTAAGCCTTAAAGATTTTTGGAGTTTACCTCCTTTAAAATAGATTTTCATATACAAGCCTGCGGTATGAAAATTTATGGGGAGTAAAATCAAAATTTCTCCGTTACGTTATTGACTTTAGGTTTCCATGGTAACACTTGTATATGTTTCCATGACTATGTAATGTGTTTTGATGAATATAAATTTTTTATTGAAAATAATACAATAGAACTTAATGGTAGCTAGCCTAACCTAATTACTATATAAATCATGCCCACGTGGAATGGTGGCAAGAATGCTGGCTGCATTTCCGCGCTGGACAGCCAGGCTGATCCTTTGCGCAAAAAATGAGCCAGCCCTTCTGTCACCAGATGAGGCAATTAACCGCGGTGAAATATCTCGCAAAAAATATAAATTAATATACATTAATATACATAAACGTATTAAGCATGCTTTCAGTAATATAAAAAATGTTCATTTACTAATGTATTTTATAATCGTTCGTAAAGAGTAAACGCTGGAGTTTACTCTTTGCCGGACTCGTGCGTCGGAGCTGACACACAATTTATTTTAGAGGAAATATTTCTAAGACAAAATCAGCTCTAACGCTAGCTAAATTATTCCCATACTGCAAGCTCTGTGATTTTATTCCAGGTTTCCCTTACGGAAAATTTTGAGTTTTGTATTATTTAAAATCTTAAGTTCATAGTTATTTTGATTTAAGAGCTTATGTCCTTCCCCGGCATACAACCTACCTCTGTACCAAATTTCGTCGAAATCGGTTGAAAGCATAGGCCGAAAAAGCGTCAGATAGATAGACAGACAGACAGACGGACAGACAGACACACTTTCACATTTATCTATATCTCTACTAATATTATAAAGAGGTAAAGTTTGTGAGGTTGTAGGGGGTAATCTCATGGATCTACTGAACCGATTTTGAAAATTCTGGTACCAATAGAAAGCAACATTATTTGTAAGTGTAATAGGCTATTAGGGAACAAGTCATAATTTAAAAAATTAAAAACACATCTGCCCCGCCGAGAAACGAACTAAAAATTTAAAAATCGAAATTAATCTAGTTAAATAGAATCTTATTCACATTTTTATTAAATGATATTTTTTTGTGAATCACTGGATATTGAACTATAGTGTTATATGTTTTTGGAATCTACTCATCATTTTCTAGATGATGATTATATACTTAATTTTATTTTCGAATATTTTTTTTTCAACTATAGTCTTTAATGCGGGACCATGGTCACCCCATCAATTTTTTTTTATTTTACTAGCATATGTCACCCGGAATGAGCTAGGGATTCTAAAGATACCTCATTTATCAAAATCGGTTCAGGTGTATAGAAGTTATGGTGTAATATACAAACTCACATACATACATGCATACATACATACTTATATAAACCCTGAAAACAATATACTCCTTTTTTCAGGCAGTCGTATAAAAATTAGGGAGTTAGCGTGGGAATTTAAAAACCTTATTCATTCACGCGGACGAAGTCCTGGGCATCTGCCAGTGATATATATATGTATGGAAAGTATGGATTCTGTCATAGAAAAGAGTTCTCCATACGAGTAAGAGAGCCCTAAAACGGTTATGGATATTTAAAGATCGTAGCGAAAGCTTTTAAAGTTTACATGATTTACGGCGTAGCTTGAGAGCATACGTCAACCAGTGTTATCTCGCATGCATCTCTCACGTCAGCTACTGTAGGATCTTGAAGGTAAATGGTAATCGCTATTCAACGCTTACGATAAGCGGGGCCACTTGACGTGATTCAGAGCTGTGGATCGCGCTCTCGAGTCTCGAGTGTGTAGGTAAGTTCGCGCGCAAGTTGAATGCAGAGTAAATGTATGGTGACACATGCATTTACTTTGCATTCAACTCGCGCGCGAACTGTAGGTACTAGGTACAGTCAGTGGCGTGCACAGGTTTTGAAGCTAGGGTAGGCATTAGTTAGTTAGAATACCTATTTACTAGCTGTTTTGATGAGAAATGAGCCCATTTGGGTTAGCAGTGCTTTCACACCTCTATGAACTGCACGCCACTAGGCACAGTACGATGTCGGAATGCGCCCCATACAAACGGAATTTGACACACGGAACAAATGCAACTCGATTCGATTCGACGCGAATCCTTTATACTCCGGCTTTTATACAAATCAGTCTCAATGAAAGTTTGGAGACACGCTTACGGCTCAACGGGCTATTTTACTTAATTTAAATGCGTCTAAATTATGCATGTGAAACTTAGAAAGTATTTTTATTGTGATAATCTTATTTATATATTACTACAAGTTAGCCCTTGGCTGCGATCTCACGTGATGGTAAGTGATGATGCAGTCTAAGATGCTAGCGGGCTAACCTGTTAGGGGCATGGCAGTTATATTAAACCCATACCCTTATTCGGTTTCTACACGGCATCCTACCGGAACGCTAAATCACGGCACGTCTTTGCCGGTAGGGTGGTAACGAGTCACGGCCGAAGCCAGACCAGGCCAGACCAGGGGATATTCAGAAATTATAAATAAATTGACCCTGCCGGGGATCGAACCCGGGACCTCCGCACGTTAAGACAACCGCGCTACACACTGCGCCACGGAGGTCGTCAAAAACGACCAATTAACTAAGACTAACTAAGAAACTAGGTATTAATTAACCGGAATGTAACATACCTATCTCAGCAGGTAACAAATGTTAAAATCGATTTAACAGACGGGCCGTGAAAGCGTAGCAGTCAAAAAGACACACTTTTACACATTTATAATATTGGAACAAATTTCTAGAGAGTATCTATTTTACATGGTTTCTACTTTGTATGGGGCGCGCTCAGGTGAGCTTTTATAAGCTCAAAGATACCTATTTGATACCCTTCCTTTTTTGTTTTAGCAATGACTTGTCTAAGTATATACTTATTTATCGTATAGGTACTCCTTCAATGATTACCTCGCATTTAGCATAAAACAGAGTCACAATATAGATTTTGGTGTCCAAGGACCTAAACGAATCTATGTGTTGGTGAAAAAGTAATCTTACAAAAAAAAAATTGGTTAGTAAGTAGATACTTCGTAGGGTAATTAAAGTAGGTATTTATAATGTAAAATTACAAACGGATATTAGGTATCATTATTTTATTAAACAGTTCTTAGGTGTGGACTTACTAAGTTAAGGTTTTCTGTACTAGGATTATAACTAGTCTAGAGGTTTTGGAATATCTACTGCCTAGGTAAATCCTTAAATAGGTAGTATTATCAGTTTCAGCTGGCTCTAAAATGACTAGATATAACGTAGCCCAGAAAATATTATGATTGTCCGTGTACTTCTATTCATAGTAGCCATAGAGTAGTTACCTACTAAAGTTGAATCATATTTACCCTAAATTTTATGATTGGGGTTATAACTCGAAAAATATAGTGAAATATGGATTATATATGTCACCGTAAGCTTGTAAAAACCGTGAGATTATAATCTAACTCGCGAAATCGCAGTGTCGAAAGATTACACTTTAACGCATTATTTTCCGGTAGATTGTAATCTGATAGGTTTATTAACCCGATAGAACCTAAGTGCCCGGCCTGATGAAACAGACAAGAAAACGTAAATACAAAGAATATTTCAACAATTGACACTCAGAACATTGAACGGTTCACAATATGTCGACAGTTGACAATTTCGTGAGTTAGATTATATTCAAACGGTTTTTACAATTTTACGGTGGCTTATATATATATATATATATAGATTTTAAAAATTATATTAAGTCTAAAAGACTGTAAACTCTTGTAAAAATAATAAAAACTTACCATGGTCGTTGGTGACAGCGTACTGGTAGGAAGGAATGATATCTGGCATCTGCCGCGACGGCGAGGCCGGCGGCGGCGGTCGGTAAGCGGTCTCCACCGGGCCGTACGCGAGGGGCCACTCTCGCTCGCCCATGCCCCCGTACGCGCAGTACTCCCCGCCGTAGCTCAGCTGCTGGCTGTGGCTGGTCGTGTACGCGCACGTGCCGTACTCTATGGACGGGGCGCTGCTCACCCCGGCACCGCTGCCGCTCGCCAGCTCGTACCCCGACGGCTGCGGCGGAGGCAGTGCGCCCACTCCGCCGCCGCACAGGTACCCACCACCCCCGAACTGGGGCTTCAAGGGTTGACACTTGCGCCGAAAGCCGCGCGGTCGCCGCCGGAACGACCCCTCCTCGAACATGAACTCGGAAGACGGGTCGATCGTCCAGTAGTGCCCCTTCCCGGGCCTGCCGAGGCCCTTCGGCAGCTTCACGAAACACTCGTTCAGGCTGAGGTTGTGCCTCACGGAGTTCTTCCACCCCTGGTACGAGCTGCGGAAAAACGCGAACTGTTGTTGCAGGAACGCGTAGATCTCGCTGAGGGTGAGCCGCTTGTTGGGCGAGTGCCGGATCGCCATGACGATGAGGGCTATGTAGGAGAAGGGGGGCTTTTCCTGGCGGCGCGTGGCGGGCGCGCGGCGCGCTGCCTCCTCGGTGGCTTGCTCCTTGGTCTTCATGCGTGCGCGTCGCAGCGCAGGCCGGCGAACAGTGCGCCGCCCACTGCCCGTCCGCCGCGCGTGTGCGCCCGCGCCGCCCATCGCCGCGCCCCACGTGCCGCCGACTCAGCCCGACACCCACCACCCACGCCGCGGCCCGCTCACGGTGCACACTCGCAATACGGACCACAACTCAATCATATCAGCAACTCTTTATCAGACTTATAGGCCTATTACGCTGCACTTGTCACGGGGACGCTTACACTTGAATCAGTGTAGTGTAATAAGATATAATTTGATCCTTATTGCTGTTGCACGCCCACCCTTACCGCAGGGCCCTGTGAAAAGTGCAGTGTAATAGGCCTATTAAAAACGCTAGTATATATATTTCTAGTATGGGGGTTGCATTAAATTTGCAATTGTGACGTCATCAAATTTCAACGTACTTTTTTTCTTTCGTATATGTCACCGTCAAATTGCAAAAAGCCGAACTTAAAAACGCTTTTCTAGTATGGAAGTTGCATGAAATTCGCAATTGTGACGTAATCAAATATCAACGTACTTTTTTTCTTTTGTATATGTCACCGTCAAATTGCAAAAACCGAGCTTAAAAACGCTCTTCTAGTATGGAAGTTGTATGAAATTCGCAATTGTGACGTCATCAAATTTCAACGTACTTTTTTTCTTTTGTATATGTCACCGTCAAATTGCAAAAACCGAGCTTAAAAACGCTCTTCTAGTATGGAAGTTGTATGAAATTCACAATTGTGACGTCATCAAATTTCAACGTACTCTTTTTCTTTTGTATATGTCACCGTCAAATTGCAAAAACCGTTAGATTATAATCTAACTCACGAAATCACAAAATGTCGAAAGATTACAATTTAACGCATTATTTTCCGGTAGATTGTAATCCGTTAGGTTTATTGACCCGATAGAACCTGAATACCTGATTGTTTATGTCGAACCTAACCTACATGATACAGACAAGAAAACGTAAATACAATGAATATTTCTAAAATTGTCAATCTTTCGACAGCTTACAATTTCGCGAGTTAGATTATAATCTAACGGTTTTTACAATCTTATGGTGACAATGACAACTCAATCAAATCAGCAACTCTTTATCAAACTTTAAAACACTCTTCAAGCATGGAAGCTGTATGAAATTCGCAATTGTGACGTCATCAAATTTAAACGCACTTTTTTTCTTTCATCTATTTTATAAAATGGTTATCAAACTGAAAACTAACCGAGGATGTGAATTTTAGGTCTTTTTGAAGACCCTCTATTTAATAATCAGTTAGGAATAATTTATTTTTGATATAGACATCATCCCTATTTATAATTTACGAACGGCCTACGTCATACCTACGCTAATTATGAGAGAAATGTTCTGGTACTTACCACATATAAATAAGTACTAAGATTTTTTTACTTTTTTAAACAGATGTGCTAAATAGCTGCAGAATAAGAACACCTATATTATATTTTACTAATTATTACGAAGCATAAAAATGTACCTGACTAAATATGGCCTGTAAAAGCATAAATTGCTCAATTTTGCTAAACTTTTCATCGACTTATTTTTATCTAATGGACGGAAATGGTCCTGAAACTGGCAGTGTTTTTCAAATTCAAATGCTTTTCATTTCATTCCAACTTAAGAATCTTCAAGTAAATATACCATTACCTATAGGCAATTATCATATTTTATACCACGTAATAGGTACGTCTTATGTCAGAAAGTAGGTACAGTTGGCGCGCGAGTTGATGCATAGTGAATGTATGTGTCACCATACATTTACTCTGTATTCAACTCGCGCGCTACTTACCTACTTAGTAGCATAGAAGAGTCGCGTCGTAGCGCAGACGGCGGAGAACCGGCTCACTATAGCAGCCTGGATCACTCACAAACTTTAAACTATAAACGACGGAAAACCCGCTTACACAATAATATTTACCCGTCGCAAGGACGCCTGTCGAACGCCCGCTCTTGACCTAGCACAATTAAACCAAACATTTGACTAGATCCATAAAACAGTTATACGACGTACACCAAATATTTACCATAAAGCGTAAACCAAAAGTTTTGCATTAAACTTGCTCGATTTATTTACACACGGAAACGGCGAGGGACTTTCAGCCTTATGTCCAGCACGGACGGATACATTTTTCAGAGAAAAAATAATCGGAACTAGTGATCAAATCACGAGAGTAAACTAACTCGATGAGGAAGTTATTGTACTCGTAGCAAACAAACTGGTTGGCTTTATAGAACTTTATAGTTACTATAGTACCTATTACATAAGATTTGCCATCTACCTAATATTTACGGCTTTTCTTAATCCCGAAGCAACTCTTTGATTTTCCGGGACGAATAGCAGAGTTTTTGGGAGGCGAGCTTATGCAGGCGAACTTTTGCATTAAAAAAATCTATATGAGTATGGAAATTTGGATTCTAATTTATGTGGTTTGGTTTTGGATAAATTAAAAATAAATTGCCAGTCATAGGGACTGCCGATAGAAGTGAAAAAGAATATTTAAAATAATTGAAAATAACAACACAGCACTTTTAAAATAATTAAAGTAACGTTAAAACAAAGGCATTAAAGTTTAATTACGAATGTACTATATTAATTAGAAGAATGGTGTCGCGAGGTGTCACGTCACGGTTACACATCACTTTTAAATATAAACCTTAAAACAAAGGCATTAAAGTTTAATTACGTATGTACTGCCTAAGACCTTTTGTCTTAAGAATAATGGGGTCAATCTCGCGTTTCCACATTTTTACCCCCTACCAAAAAGTGATCAACGCGCCTAAAGAAGTTTTCACTTCAAAAAACTCGCGAGCATCTTCCCAGCCGACCGAAGTTTTCTCAAAGCTGTTAAAGTCTGCAGCTTATCGATAAAACTGATCGACATACTCCTGAGGACTCAACGTAAGTAAATTACAACTTCCCAATAAGCTAGGTAAAAGACTGTTAGTACATTTGCATAATTATCGTACTTACGTGAAACTTACAGATTTATGCGGTCGGCCTCGCTACCTAAATTCCTGTCAAGTACCTACTATTTATACATATATTTCAATTTTATAAAATATTTTTGACGAGATCTATATCTTACAACCGACAAAAACATCTGGGATTTTATGTTCGAATTCTATAGGTAGGTACTAAATTTAAAGTAAAAAAAACTTTTCCAAAAAAAGAAATTTTTTGCAAATGTTTTTATATGCAGACTAGCAGGACTGGATTCGCCAATTGACGAAATTATACTTTATCACAATTTCAGCTCTCCTAAATGACCTTCCCGAAATTCGTCGCCAACTCACGGACCTCATCGCCCCGCTGTCGCCGTCGCTAGTTTCGCCTTGGGCAGTGCGTTGATAGATCAGCCACTAGCCAGTTTGTCGTGACCAGTCCTTTTATGTGTACAGTGTATAGTGTATTTAACGCTATAACTACCTAGATTTCTTTGGAGCTATACTTAATTTATTAGAGCATCTAAAAACACAATCCCCGTGTCGACGGAGCCGCGGCGCGAAGCGAGGCGCAGGTCCGGGTTGCTGATCTCTGCTATAAACAGCCGCGCCGCCTGTAGTAAACAACACCTCCAACACTTTGATGATATTACATTATCCTTAGCTTTTTACGACTTTCATCTTCCAATGAGTACATTATTTACGACATTAAAATCTATATTATATGTAATCATCATCATCATTTTCATCATTTCCAATACTCTGTATGTTATCATCATCATCATCTCCAACCCATTGCCGGCTCACTACTGCTCTCGGAATGAGAAGGATTTGGGAATAGTCCACCACGCTGGTCAAGTGCGGATTGACAGGCTTCTCACACCTTCGAGGACACGGTCTGCATACCTAATATACTTACTTTAGTTCTACAACAGTTCGAAAGCCTAGTAGTAGTGATTCTAGTTGCATTCCTGTTTCTTATAGATTTTTTATCCATTGAAGGGTTGCTTTGATAACATGTAATTTTTATTTCATATGCAGACCTTCAATTGATAATAAATAATGTCAGTGGCTTTCATTTTTTGATAGCCACTGAAAGAAAAGGGGGGCTGGATTTGGTGCACATTAGTGGTAATTATTTAGAGATCTATCATAGGGTTATGATACGTTTTAAATACTAATTAGACCTAGTCGTTTAAATGATTCAGTTACTAGGCAAATTCGGAAAAGTGTAATGTAATTTAGTCAATTAGAATCCTAAATTTATAAATAAAACTCGTCAAAAGAGAGTTAAACTCGCGCGCAAAGTGATCGGTATTCCGTAACACCACAGAATATAGGTATTATGTAAAAAACGAATTTCCTTATTACATAAATATTAATTTAAAGTTCTAGTCGATGTAAAAAGAAAAGCAAGAAGTTGTTACGAAGACAAAATGTCTTAAATGTGAATATACTACATTCGAAATTAAACTTTAATGCTTTAGTATTAAGATTTAATTTCGAATAAACTATACATAAAAATCTTCCTCCGCGCATTTTCGTTACGGACGTGTTTTGCCAGCTAGGGTACCCCTCCGCATCATCCTTTATGGAACTTCGTTACAATAATTGTTTTTGTAAATAGCACGAAGACGAAAGATGTAATAACTGGCTTAGGCATCTACTGGTAGTCCCTGACAAACAATTCGACACCCTATGACTACGGAACGTTATTATCGATTTTCGGATAAGTATTTTCCAATACTTAGGTATGCTGTGAGAACTTGCCCAACGGGAAGACCCTATAGGTTTTGATTTATTGGCGAGTGTCAAAATATGCTAAATATGTGGCATGAACGACACTATCTTTTGAATGTGTTGATTTTTTTACAGCTCCAAGGGACCGTAGACCTAAACCTAAGTTCACGACTCACAAGCTGAGCGAAACCGTTGTGCTTGGGCTGCATCTGAAAGCTTGGTTCAAGAGGTAAAGCTCCATGCTTTTTGTGACATCAGGATCAAAATTTTAAGTTAATAAGTAGCTTGTGTTCTCCGGGACATAAAATTCTGAGCCACAATACGTAAAAGCTTCATAGGAATATGTGTCTGTGATAGGTACAACATTATAAAGTAGGTAGTTGTTAGGACAAAACAGATCTATTTCGTGGTACTAGATCACCCATTACAGCGCTAAGATCAAGTACCTAATTAAGTCCGGTTTAACGTGTGTCAATTCGCAGACCAAAGTTGGTTTTCGCTAAAACTTTCCATCGGATGATTTTATAAGTACTATCGAGTTCACCTGGAGTGCATTTGTCGGTACTTAAATTAACGCACCTACTCGGGAAAACTTGATGCAGAATAAATTAAAGTGGATCTACTTTTCTCACTCTAGCTCGAATTAAGATACTGTAGCGAGAAGAGAGGAAGATGCTCTATGACGTGTACGTCGAGACGCCAGGCTCCGCCTACAAGATGGCGCGGTAGTACGGATAACGGCGCGCGCGCACGCGTCTGCTTCTAGGATTAGTATGAGTTAGCACAATATCTTCTCAGCGTTGGTGGGTTTCAAGGATCGATACCATAACGTCAATGTAAACTAGTCTAAATAACTAAAAAACAATGGTATCATAGGTTTGGTTACACACAACAGGCAGCAACTGAAACGGAAAATAAAAATCTTTTAATAATTGCGATAAGTGTAGTACCTACACACGTTAAAAATTTAAAACGTCGGTGTTTCTACCTACTCTGACATTAGAGTTGCGATACTCGAAAACTTTCACCGCTATCTCGAGATGTACAACTCGTGCTAAGGGTAGGTACTGATCACTGATCTTGAACCCTCCATTCATCACCATTTACGATCCGGCTATGTTTGCTTTGAGGTTTTTACGGTTTCGCCTTAAAATTGGTATGCAATTACACGTTTATAGTTCCTTGTAAATTGATTGTCGGTCTCGGTTGGAACTTGGAATCAGTCCACGCCTGAAATCTTAATGAAATTTTTAAGTTCGGAACATCAGAACTGTCTTTAACAAACTAATCGAGTATATGGATTCCCCCTTAGCTATGATCACAACATGAATGCGCCAGGTTTACTAATACCATAGCCAGGTAGGTTTTTGAAGACCTCCGCGGCGCAGTGTGTAGCGATGTAGTCTTAATGTGCGGAGGTCCCGGGTTCGATCCCCGGCAGGGTCAATTTGGGAATTTATAATTTCTAAATTTTCCCTGGTCTGGCCTGGTGGCAGGCTTCAGCCGTGGCTAGTTACCACCCTACCGGCCAAGACGTGCCGCCAAGCGTTTACGCGTTCCGGTACGATGCCGTGTAGAAACCAAATAGGGGTATGGGTTTAATATAACTGCCATGCCCCTAACAGGTTAGCCCGCTACCATCTTAAACTGCATCATCACTTACCATCAGGTGAGATCGCATTCAAGGGCACTTGTAGTGGATAAAAAAAACAAAAAAAAAATTATTAGGTAGGTACAGCACACGAAAACCTACTTACCTACTAATGACGAACAAATATACTTACTTAATGCAGGTATCCGCATGGATTTTACATTTAGCGAATCAGCACTGCTGGAATTCTTATTTCTCGCGCTAAATATTATATTTGTTCAGTACTATGGACCTATAGCTAAAAAGTAAGGACATTAATTATAAGATATGCCTGCTTCTAGGCTTAGTAAAATTAGGAATTCATTTGTTGGAAACAGTGTCCGCTTTTAAAATATGCTCCTAGAAGACATGTTAATGATGTCTCTGAATAAGTTTAGGTATGTAAAACGTAAACTCATTGAAAAATCTTATTACCATGTAAAAGATTACTTAAAAGACAAGGAGACTTGGCAATAATTTGCTATAATTTCTCTGATAATTCCTTAGATAAGATGATTTGTGAGATTATCACTAGATAATGAAAAAACCCCGGCTGAGTTTGTTGTGGGCTCTTCTCAGACCAGGGCGCGTTTGGAACCCTCGTAGCTTTAGTTTTAAGTTACCGTAACTAATTATCACCATCATGTTTTAAACAGATATAGATATGTAAGTAATGGACGACAATATGTGTACCTATAGTGTACCTAAATTGACTATATGAGTGATTGATTGATATCTTAATGTTAAAATCGACGTGAAAATTATTATATTTTAGATTCATGAAACGTAAGTAAGTATAATTTTTGCCAGTCGTACATATTTTTATTTGATATCTATATTTTATTTTTTTCGTCACTTCAAAGTTACTACGATCATCAGATGACGAACTGTAAAAACGCATTCTACTGATCGGCCCAACCGTGGCCCAGAGTGGTTAGTCCGTGGGCCCAACCATAAAAATAAAGCTATAAATGTGACAGTGTGTTTGTTTGTCTTTCAATTACCTACTTACGTTGCAACAGAGCAACGGGCTGACGTGTTTTTTTACGTGGATATAGTTTAAGAGTTTAAGAGTAAGTTTAGCCTTGGAGAGTGAAATCGCATCTTCATTTAATACTGGAAAATCCTTCATCCTAAATCCTTGGATATGGGTTAAGTCGCGGGCATTAGCCGGTAATTGTTTATGTTATCTGTATCTTACACAGGTCTCTCTATCTATCTACATATCTACCTACCTACCTACCTTCATTCTGCCTGACTAATTTCCTGCGCAGTAATTCATAACAATAATTTAAGTATACCTTTACAAAGTCGGTGTTGTTGATAGTGGATCATATTTAAAGCAACTTGATACCTTAATTGGAAAACAAATCTAGCTGACGAACCTAGGCATAGAGTTTTTACACTCTAGAGGTAGCATGTTATCCCGCTAAACTGCTACAGTGAACAGTCTGCCCAGTAAACAAACATACCTACCTCGAATAAAGTATGAAAGCTGTGTTTACAGGTTTGTGTGTTGTTGCTTTTTATCATTCAGAAAAATATACCTATCTTTTATTCTTAGTTTTCTATATTTTATTTGATGTAATTGCTATGGACCTGTTTTATCAATCATACTAATATTATAATCGTGAAAGTGTATTTGATTGTTGGTTTGTTCTTCAATTACGCTGCAACAGAGTAATGGATTGACGTGATTTTTTGGATATAGTGACCTGGTGAGTGACATAGGCTACGTTTTATCGCGGGAATTAAATAACCAAAACCACGCCAACCAACCACATCAACTAATAATTGGACCTACTTATGCAAACAGGAACCAATCCACACACATGCCAAAAATCAGATAAGTATATAGAAAGCTTTTAAAATGCACCTTCTATCGACCCTGTGAAGATCAAAATGAACTGACAATTTTGATACAATAAAACATTTCTATGGCAAGGATAACAACCCCTTTAATGTGCCCGCAATTTTGACATTTAAACTTCTTTTTCTCAAAACTGTCATTGTGTGGGTTGATTCCGTTTTGCATAAGTAGGTCCAATTGTTAATAATCATTAAGTACTCAATTATATTTCTGCTTCGAAAGTTCCACTAAAACATAGCAGTTAAGGTGGACGCGCGGTTTAGCTGTTAATAATAAAAATAATGCATCTCTAATCTCTATGATATCTATGAAAATAATAGTAACTCAATGACTTTAAATAATATCGTTCACTCAGATGATAGATAGCCTCTGCTTCATCCGAACAATTAATTATTTTAGCATGTTTGCATTTTTGGGAACTAAGTACAAACGATGACTGCAAAGTAAAGAGCTACGATTAAGGTGTAGGTACTGATATTTTGATTATTATGAAAACATGATCTTGTAATAATACCATGAGTAATTGAACAAAATACTCATGGTATTATTACATGGTATCATTTTTGGCCTGCGGAAATACGACCACATTTCTGAGTACCGTGCTAAGCTGGAGTGGTTGCCAATCAGAAGGCGCAGGGACATGCATACATTGACCCTTCTATACCGTGTCCTGGTTCTACCCCCAAACACCGACTTACTCGAAAGAACGTTTGAGCTACCTCGGTAAGGATAGCCAATACTTTCTTCGTCCCTGCACCGACAATAAGCTAAAGATGCCGTCCAGCCATACGAAACTCTATGATAACTCTTTCACGAGGAATCTTATTAAAAAACTAAATTGCTTGCCACCCGTGATTTCCGCATTCCGAACACCAAAAATGGGAGAGATCGCTTTAGCGATAAGACCGCCTTTGTACAAATTAAGCTTCTTTCCTTTTGTAATTAATGTTTCTATATTTCTTGTGTACAATAAAGAATTCAATAATAATAATAATCTTACTAATATTATAAATACGAAAGTTTGGATGGATGTATGGATGTTTGTTACTCAATCGCGCCCCAACGGCTAAATGGATCTGGCTGAAATTTGGCACAGAGATAGATTATAGTCTGGAATAGCACATGGACTACTTTTTATCTCCGAACATTAAGAAGTACCCGCGGGAACCAAAAAACCTCGATCCACGCAGACGAAGTCGCGGGCATTACTACGAGCTACTAATAAAACATACCTTAGAACTTGCTTTATTATTTAGGATTGATTGCATACGTTTTTAGTGGAATCAATGTGATACCAGATACCTTTTATTTAAAGTAAGATTTAAACAGGTTATTCAGACTATCTACCTACACTACCTATGTGGTATGTGACGAGGGTTGGATATATCAAATACTATAATTAGATAGGTACATTATTTAAATACCACCAACTACCAAGTATACCATCAATAAATAACAACATTATTTAGATATAGGTATATTTAAAATATTGTTTTATAAATATCGGTTCAGGCGTATAGAAGTTATGGTGGAATATACAAACTCACATACATACATACCTACATACATACATACACACACACATACATGAACCCAGAAAGCAATACTCCTTTTTTCAGGCAGTCTTATAAAAAGAAAAGTTATTGTCCTAAGCCCTATTTTCTTAAGATCAGGCATACGCGTTACGCATGAAAGGCAGGTTTCCACTTTCCAGAGTCCAGACTCACTAATCTCTATGCTATATTTTAATATGAGACTTGCTCTATGGGCGAGCTAGGTTTTGCAACTGCAGTGCATTGCCGAGCAGTCCAGCTGTCTTTCCTCCCGTAAGTCGTTTTATGCCTGGATGCTCCGCCCAGATTTTACGCATGCGCTTAGTCTAGAATCTAGATCCAAGTTAACCTCTTCAAAGCTTCTGTTATTCTAGTAAGTTTACTTTAAAGTTATGGTTATAATAACCTATTTATATTATATCTAACCTAAACTTTAGCTTGAAAAGGCAGATTTTAAAATCTTTATTTAGGAAATAACCTAGGTTAGGTTAGGTAACAAAAACTGTAGAGACGATTATTTGGCAATGAAAATCGTAAAGTAATTAAGTACCTATATAGACTGCCAAAATATACAAACTTCGTCTCTCGTATCCGATGCTCGTATCTTAAAATACAAGATCGACTTCAGCATTAAGATCGTAAAAATATTTTTAAGACTTCGTAGTGGTTTTGTAGTTGGTTTTGGGAGTTTTCCTCCTTTAGGATCGATTTTCATAATAATTATATAAGCCCGGGGTATGAAAATGTATGGGGAGTAAAATAAAAATAAAAATAAATGTATCAAGAATGCTTTCAGTAATATAAAAAATGTGTTCATTTATCATTTACTAATCTTTATATTTTATAATCGTTCGTAAAGAGCCAGCCATGCGTCGGAGCCTGACACACACAATATTTTTTATTTATTTTTTATTTACTGATTTGTAATTGAGGAATTGGCATTCGGGCTTTAATAATGCAGTTCATGCTTCCCATCAATCGTTCCTACATCCCGAACAAGATATCCCGCAGCAGCCGGATTAAGGTATGTTGCCCTTCAGAATATGCGGTAATTTTATAAGTTGTCGACTATTATTACCTACTACTTAGCACGGAATAGATAGATAGAAAAATTCTTTATTGCCACACATAACAGGAATAACTTAAATATAAACAAAACAGTAAACAACGCGTGCGCAAGGGCGGTCTTATCACTAAAAGTGATCTCCTCCAGGCAACCCATTTCTTAGGGAACTAATAGGCTACTCATTGATGTAGAATTTTAGTACCTATACTTCTATTTTGATGACACTACTAATGAACTTGTAAAGCCTACTTAGCTGTGTTGTTTTCCTTTTTTAAATTCGTTATCTATACTAATATTATAAATGCGAAACTTTGGATGCATGGATGGATGTTTGTTACTCAATCACGCCACAACGGCTGAACGGATCTGGATGTAATTTGGCACAGAGATAGATTATAGTCTGGAATACAGTAGCACATATGCTACTTATCCACGCGTGAACTCTTTCACGCGGGAACCAAAAAACCTCAATCCAAGTGAACGAAGTCGCGGGCATCAGCTAGTAAGTACATACTACTGCCATGAATTTTTTACATATTAAGTAGGTATCAACCGTTTAGCTGGTCACTTCACTCCATAGAGTTAAGAACTTGACTCCAACGAAAATGAGAACTTTCGCAAACGGATTCCTGAACCGAAAAATTGAATTTTTTATCCAACAACACGCCACACCATGAGAAAAAATCCATCCGCACTTTACCTGTGGGGAAAGTACTTACCTAATTTTTTTAAATATTGTTTTATTACCACTCAATGCCAACCACAGTATACCCATTATCCATGCTAAATTACAGCTTTGGTTTCTAGTACTAAGAGCCTCTGAGCTAAGCCGTAAACAGACAGACGGAAGGACGAACATAGCGAAACTATAAAGGTTCCTTGTCGATGTCGAACTCCTCCCAGGCTTCGAATATATTATGTTGAGTTTATTCAAAATATATTCGAAGCCTGGGAGGAGTCACGTGATGCACTTGGCGTTTTCTATGATTTATCCAAGGCTTTTGATTGTGTTGATCACGAAACATTAGTCAGAAAACTGCACCATTATGGAATTAGGGGTGTAGCACTGAATATGATGAATTCCTATTTAAATAATAGGTTACAAAAAGTAGACGTCAATGGTAAGCGGTCTCCCGGATCGATTGTAAAAATGGGGGTTCCACAAGGTTCAATTTTAGGGCCTTTTCTATTCCTCATTTACATTAACGATCTTCCTTATCTTGCCAAGGATAATCATGGGATAGTATTGTTTGCTGATGATACATCTCTTTTGTTTAAAATAAATCGTTACGAAACAACTCTTGACTATTTGAAAATTTAGTATACGTGCATAAACACATTGATAAATTCAAGAAGAAAAGTGATTGTCATAATGTAAATACTAGAAATAAAAATAAACTTGTAATGCCTGCTTCTAGGCTTAGTAAAACTAGCAATTCATTTGTTGGAAACAGTGTCCGCTTCTACAATAAGCTCCCAGAAGACATGTTAAAGATGTCTCTAAATAAGTTCAAAGTTAATGTAAAACGTAAACTCATTGAAAAATCTTATTACCATGTAAAGGATTACTTAAACGACAAGGAAGCTTGGCAATGATTTGCTCTATGGCTCTGATAGTTCCTTAATTAAGATGATTTGTGAGATGGTGATAATAAAAAGAAAAAGAAAACCCGGCTGAGTTTGTTGTGGGCTCTTCTCAGACCAGGGCGCGTTTGGAACCCTCGTGGCTTTAGTTTTAAGATACCGTAACCAATTATCACCATCATGTTTTATAGGTAAGTAATTTTTAACGTCAATAAGTGTACCTACAGTGTACCTATATTGAATAAATGATATTGAGTATTGAGTATTGAGTATTGATGACGGAACCCTAAAACAGGCGTGCGTCCGCGTCGTCGTATGGATAATTACCTCATTTTTATAAGGTTTTATTCACGATTATATTTTTGAGTCTAATCAAGGAGAGTGGTGTGATGACTGTACCTGGGACATACGTAGGTAACTATCTTTGAGCTTTTAGTATTTTATCTACATCATTATAATCTTTCTTTTCAATACAACCGTTTAACTTTTTTTTTTGCCCATTTTCTTGAAAGTTAGTTCCAAAATAAAACGTAAGACTAAGTAGGACTAGCGGCTTTGCCTAGTGCCTGGCGCAATGTACTTTTGTTTAATTCATTTAGAATATACAGGCATCCAATGATATTATATACTTACATTTTACAGGCATCTCTTATGTTACATCATGTTTTGACTCTACCACCGGTTCGGAACACAATTTCTACTGAGAAGAGTGCAGCCATCTCATATGGGCCGAAGACCAATCCTATCAGGCAGGTACTTGACAGAATTTGTTCCAAAAACGGCTAAGTAGTTCACGTGTTGAAAACAGCGAACATCATTTGATCTCCAAATCTCGACGCAGTGATGGCACAAAACGCGAAGGCGTACGTTATGTCAAGTAACTCGTAGGGTGACCAGACTTAACCAATTAGGTAAGAAAAATTCTGGACCAAATTGAATAACTACCTTACGGCAAAGTTAGGAAAATTTTGTAAATAGATGATTGCGCTGTTATGTGTTGCCTGTAGGCAAGAGAATTAATTTCTTAGTTTATGAGTTTCAGACACAATTTTTAGAGTTGTAAAACAAGAAATCATAGTTACATCCAGTCCGTTTGTGTTTATTTAACAATTTGTTTACTTATTTTACATTTTATTTAATAATAATAATGTCCTCCCGGCGGACAATCTCCAGAGTGATTAGCCGTCTGCACGGGAGATATTATAGTGTACAAGTGTGTGCGCAAACACAGGTGCACTCTCAGTTCCTTTACTCGCCCTCGAAAAGACTCGAATGTGAATTTTCGAGTCAATATCTCCTAAAGATGCTCTAGAGTGTCGGAGTGAAACGTACCTACGTTGAGAATAATTTGGAAGATTTGTGTGGTGTGGTGAAGTAGAGTACTGTGGTACAGTAGATACATACATATCTACTGTACCACAATATATTTACTTTCTGTGTCGGATTAATAGCGAATTAAATTTCTACTTCTTTCAATGTTAATTCCTATGTGTATTTATACAGGTTATAAGCTACCTCTATTCCAAATTTCAGCAAAACCAGTTCAGTCATTGTGGCGAGAAGGAGTAACAGCAGCACATTATTGCCCAGGCCAGAAATAAAGCAATTTACGGCTGAGTAATATTGGAATCTAAGTTTTTTTTTTTTAATAACGAAACAATTTCAGAGCCAGTAGGAGAAAACATACAAACATCCAAACTTTCTCATTTATAATATTAATTACCTTAGATGATGTTGTCAATTTTTATCTTACAAAAATTCGGGAAAGGCTCGGAAAATTCCAATCGTTTGGAATGCAAAGTAAATCATGTCCGTAAATTACATTTTATGACGACGCGACGCAGCCATGTGCATTGCGTCCATCGGCGACGCCTGGCCACGGACACGGAGGCTGGAGCCTGGAGCGTTATTCGCGACGCGTCTCTGCTTTACGAGCTTTGCTTTGAGAATTGTGAGCAATTGTTTTAATACGAAACAGACTTAAGAGGAAGGGTATTAATAATTCACCTAACTCCTGACTGAATTCGGAGCACAGCATTCAACCTATATTGGCGGTGTTACACGGGCGGGTCAGCTAGTTCGGGTTATTCGCACGCGTACCATAGTTAATGAGTTCTCAGATGTATCAACTTTTCCGAATTACACACACAGACAGACACACTTTCGCATTTATAATATTAGTATGGATAATAACCTTCTCAGATAATAATTACTCTTTCTATTTGTGAAAACCGTATAAAATCGGAGAGTACGTAGGTACACTGGTACAGTAGTTTCTGAACCTGTGCTCACGATCACCAGGTAAATTAAGTTTTCCCGCCGGTCTAAGTACAGACTTAATTTACCTTGTGATCGTGATAGTCATAATGTTATCGTTCAAGCTTATAGCTTCCTTCCTATAATAATATTATGTGCCTACAGTTACATTCTAAAGAGTACCTACCTACTTAGTAGTTCAAATGGTATAGCACTAACTTGACAAAGTAACACATAATCACATTCTGATGACGAAGATAAATCAGCACTCTTTCTTCATTTAATTACAATCACTTGTAGGAATCACGACTGCTTCCACTGTAGTCTGTAACGCCTACATTCGCACGGAGTCGAGTCGAGATCCATTACAAGACGGGCTAATGTAAACATCGCCATCGGCCGGCAAGTTTAAAGACATTGCTCACATAGCAAACTGAGACTATGAAAAGCTTTTTGTTCGTGCCGCACAAGAAGATTTTATATTTGGACTACGTTCGTAGATGATTTTTTTCTTATAGGTAGGTACCGAGCTATTATATAGATACCTAGTAATTACTAACATACCGATACTTTTAGAAATGACTTAGAAATAGTTTTGACTCTAAATACCTACTTGGCTCAGAGTGTAGGTATAGAGCGTATTAAGTTTTTACTTCAGTACTATTGTACTTAAGTAGTGTGAACAGTATGCACGGGCAAGAACATACTAACAAAAAAATGCTGATCAATGTTAAAAATATACTTAATTAAACTTATTTTTAGGGTTCCGTACCTCAAAAGGAAAACACGGAAACCTTATAGGATAACTTTTTTGTCCGTCTGTCTGTCGTCTCAAATTCAAGTCTAGGTACTGTCCCTAGGAACTGTGACCAAATCAAACTTCTAAGACATTTTTCATTTCAATTTGCGACTAATATTTTTTATCAACTAGAATCTAGTTACTTGATGATGCCTGCGACTTCGTCCGCGTGGACTAAGGTTTTTGATTCCCGTGGGAACTCTTGAATTTTCCGGAATAAAATGTAGCCTATGTCCTTCCCCGGGATACAACCTACCCCTGTACCAAATTTCATCAAAATCGGTTAAACGGATGAGCCGTGAAAGCGTAGCAGACGGACAGAGAGACACTTTCGCATTTATAATATTAGTATGAAGTATGGATTAAAGTAAAAAACTTTCGCATTTTATTTTCAATCCTAGGAATGTTGCAACTTGCAGTGGCTAAGATCAAAGAAACTAACGCAAAATTGATGTTCCAGAAATAGAGTTGGGATTCATCGGTAAAACCATACTTCAAACGATTATACTCGTTCCCCATTTTTAAGTAGGTAAGTAAGTTCCAAAAAAAAATTGATGCGCACTGATAGAGCTTTGAAAGTACTACGCTTGCATACATATAAAATTCTCGTGACAAAATGTTAGTTACCCTACTCCTCCGAAAGGGCTTGACCGATTTTTATGAAATTTTATATGCATATCCAGGTCTGACAATCGGCTACTATCTATTTTTCATACCCCTGAAACACCTCAATCCACGCGGACGGAGTCGCGGGCATCAGCTAGTAGTTTACTAGATTTTAATTTGCTCTTTGGCTCTGATAGTTCCTTAGTGAGATGTGAGATGGTGATAATAAAAAAAACCCGGCTGAGTTTGTTTTGGGCTCTTCTCAGACGGCGCGTTTGGAACCCTCGTAGCTTTAGTTTTAAGATACCGTAACCGATTTTCACCATCATGTTTTATAAGTAAGTAATTTTTAACGCCAATAAGTGTACCTACAGTGTACCTATATTGAATAAATGATATTGAGTATTGAGTATTCGATATCGAAACCGAAAACTACCTATCAATACAATACCATAAAACCGAAAATACATCGTTTTAAGTTACAAAAACTTTTTGTGTAGCGTTTTAGGATCCAACCCTTCCATCGCGAAGGTAAATTAACCCTCGGACGGCGGATGTAAACAAAAGTAAATCACGCCTGGCGCATTCGGCCACATGTGCGTTAGCCGAGGTTAAAAAACCTAGCAGTTGGTGTGGAGCTAAGAAAAAAATTCTGATGTTTTACAACATAATATTGTCTGGCGAGATATCTACAAGAGCGGCTCGGGTGCGAACTGCGTAGAAACAACCCAGATCACTAAACTGCTAGTTGGAATTAGAACCCCGAAAACGACCGATCGATCTTGAAATTGCATCTGTTTTTATACGACTGCCTGAAAAAAGGAGTATATTGTTTTCAGGGTTCATGTATGTATGTATGTACCTATTTAAGTGAGTTTGTATATTCCACCATGACTTCTATACGCCTGAATCGATTTTGATAAATGAGGTATCGTTAGAATTCCTAGCTTATTCCGTGTGACATAGGGTAGTAAAATTTCAAAAAAAATTGATGGGGTGACCATGGTCCCGCAATAAAGACTAAAGTTGAAATTTTTTTTCGCAATAAGATTAACCATTTAAGCATCATCTAGAAAATGATGAGTATATTCCAAAAATATATAACACTATATTTCAATATCCAGTGATTCAGAAAAAATATCATTTAATTAAAATGTGAATAAGATTCTTATTTGACTAGATTAATTTAGAATTTTAACTTTTCAGTTCGTTTTTAGCAGGGCAGTCGTGTTTTTTAATTTTGTTAATTATGACTTGTTACAACTACTTAGTTCTTGCGTGCGTGTAGCGGAGGCTACCTACCTATATTATTCTATGGTACAGTAGGTAGGTACTTAGCCCTAGATTTAAAAATAAATGGAATAGGAAATACTTAGTAATAAGTGGAAATCAGTGGTTTGAAAATAGTTTTTATTTAGTTATGTTTCAGCTAAAATACTAATATAAATGTGTCTCATATTGATATTAATAAGGCTAAGTATATCAGGACCTCAGCTTAAGAATAAGTACATTTTACGCGCGAGTTGAATGCAGAGTTAATGTATAGTGACATACATTTACTCTGCATTCAACTCGCGCCCGAACTATAGATAGGGGAGAGATCTAGGTACATACTTCAGTCTCACAGAGTTTCCTACAGAAAAGGATAATTATTATATCGGCTATATTTGTAAGTTCCAAGACAAAGGAATCACGCATTGTTCAGGATACAGCCATCAACGTTCCCCTTGTTTCCCCTGCGCCATGCGCGGCTCTAAGAAAATATACAAACCTCGAAATGTAACCGCGGCTCGGCCACACGCCAGCACAGTATTTTGACTGCTCATTAGTAGGCTAAACATTTGCCATATTATAACTTATGTACCTACATTTTTATCTATATAAATTTCTACCTCGGTAGCCACATAATGCGAAGTTTCTCCAGCAAAGCGCGGCAGTAAATATGTACTGCATTTAGGAAACTTATGCTCATCGTCATTTGACACTGTAGACGTCTACTGCTAAGTATATATGTCACCGTAAGATTGTAAAAACCGTTAGATTATAATCTAACTCGCGAAATTGTAAACTGTCGACAGATTGTGAACCGTTCAATGTTCTGAGTGTCAATTTTTGAAATATTAATTGTATTTACGTTTTATTGTGTCTTTCTTGTAGGTTAGGTTAGGGTTCGACATGCATAATCAGGTAGTGTAGGTTACGTTCTATCGGGTTAATATACACAGATTACACTCTACCGAAAAATAATGCGTTA
This sequence comes from Erebia palarica, assembly GCA_964035005.1. Lineage (NCBI taxonomy): Eukaryota > Metazoa > Arthropoda > Insecta > Lepidoptera > Nymphalidae > Erebia > Erebia palarica. Next base: position 31,550,617 of record OZ035986.1, read on the forward strand.
AATTGTTATCTTTCGACAGTTTGCAATTTCGCGAGTTAGATTATAATCTAAAAGTTTTTAGAATCTTACGGTTACGGACATCTACAAGATAAATAAAAATTAGTTTTAAGTTAGCTTTTAATAAATCCATGCATTTTCTATTTGAACAAAATAATATTTTTTTACATAATAAGTACCAAAGTTTAACATAAACAATCAGTTGCGTAATAATTATCTAAGTACTGAGTCACTTATTAAAATTATTCAATTTAATTTGAAGGCACTTGGAGAAAATAAGGGGTTGAATTAGCCGACTGGGTCCCCGGCACTCCGGGGGTTAGTTGCGCCGCATAGTACAGAGTATCACCATCCTGCACGGGTTGCACATTGGACAAGTTGAGAAAGTCTATACTCTGAGACTGCTGCTGGACGGCGTGAGCATACTGTTCCATTAGCAAAGCACTCGCCTCGTCCACATGTGAACGCATGTGGAAGTTTAAATGGCTGGTCTGCTTGAACCTCTTCTTACAAATTGGACACCCGAATGGCTGTATGTTGGTGTGAGTCCGCATATGTTGACGCAGATGTACCGATTGCGAGAAACATTTGCAACAAATAATGCACTTAAACGGTTTGACTTTCGTATGGGTCCGCAAATGCTGATCCAGCCCCGCCTTTTGGGTAAAAGCTTTGCCGCAAAACTTGCACACAAACGGCCGTATGCCGTTGTGCATACGCATATGTTGCTGCAAGCCACCGACTTGAGTAAAGCGCTTGGAACAAATAGAACACTGATGGGGTTTAATTTTCGCATGTACAATACGCTTGTGTTCATCGTATTGGGCGCTATCGAAGAAAGTCAGTCCACACGTGTGGCATGAAAATGTAACAACGCTAGGCGATTCGAGCTGTGGCGTGAAAGCGTTTGACAGATATGGATTCCTGTCCAGTCGTTTCTCACAAACTTGACATCGCAAAGCAGCCTTTCGTCTCTTCGTGTGTTCTTCGCGATAATGTAAGGAATACTCGCAGCAGTTAAAGAATATCTGGCGACACTGGCCTCGATTCACGTTTGAAGGTAGGGTGCAAGTAAACGGACCCCTGTAAATTAGAAGCATAGGTAAAGTGAGAAAAGGATACCGTAGGAATTCACTTTAGGATCCAAATCCAAACTAAGCATCTACTTAATATTATAATGTTAAAGTGAGTGTGTCTGTTCTCAAAATTTTCAATTTTCAAGGTCCATCTGAGTTGATCGCGGCTTGCCATTTTGTCCCAGAAAATCAAAAAAAAATTACCTAATTTTGAAAAACTTTAAGCTACACATTGAATTCGCGGGCATCATCTATTTCAGCATAATTCATAACTTTCGCTTACCTACCTTAAATCCACCGGCTTCTTTTCAGGCTTCAATTGCATTTTCTTGATCATGTTATCAAGTCGGGATTTCTTCGCTCGGGCGCTCTCAGAGCTTTCGTACTTGACTATCAAATAGCTGGTGTCGTTGCTATAGGTGCGCTTTGTGATACCGTCTCGTTCTACCTTTACGTCTTCGTTGGATTTTTTTAAAGGAATAAATTGAAAATCACATAGAACATCCAATATCTGAAAATACCACCACCACCACTACAGCCCATTAACGTCCCACTGCTGGGCACAGGCCTCCACTCTCATAGGAGAGAGGGAATTAGAGCTTAGACCCACCACGCTGCTCCAATGCGGGTTGGCGGGCTTTAACAACTATTATCATGTTAGTGATAATAACCGGGACCGACGGCCTAACGTGCTCTCCGAGGCACGGGGATGAAACACCGCCAACTTCCTAACTCCGGGCTAGTACTGAGAATTTCTAGTCTGAAAAACCCTACACTTAGTATGGCCAAAGAGCATAAAGAACCAGGGGTAGAGGTACAACTCCATACAACGGGTACCATAGTTCTAAAATAAATTCTAGATGGCGTTACATGTCTCGAATAAGTATAAATTTTGTTTAAATCAACCGAAACTCAATGAAAACATGTATTTTGTTGTTTTACTTTATTTTACTTATTTATTTATTAAGTTTAATTTACTATTAAATATAAAATCATAAAATCCGATAGCAAAAAGTTTATTTCAAAGCTTTCGTTTTAACGCCATCTAGAGCTAAGCAGAAGAACTACAGGGTATCAGTGATGGTAAGCAGATTTTTGAATGCTTTTTGCATAAGTATGGAGTTGTACCTCTACCCTGGTTCTTTATGCTCTTTGGTATGGCCCGACCCGGGACTTGAACCCAGGACCTCGTCAGCCGCAGTCAAACATGCTAACCACTAGACCAACGAGGCAGTTAAAATACAATCGTTTATAACTTACCTAAAAGGAATTCAAGCCAAATCAGTCAAATTTTTTATACAAAACAGGCAAATTTTTAATTTAAAAAAATTGTATCGAGACGGATTTTTTGTTCGGTGCCTATTTTTAGGATTCCATACCTCGAAAGGAAAATACGGAACCCCTATAGGATCACTTTGTTGTCCGTCTGTCTGTCAAAACCCTTCTTCTCAGGAACGCATGGAGGTATCAAGCTGAAATTCATATCAAATACTTTTGGTTTACTGTCCCTTGGATCTGTGAAAAAATCAAATATCTATGCATTGAAGTAGGATACGCCGTAGCACCTTTATGAGTACGTCTACTTAAGCACAGAACGCTAACTTGATCTAAGTAGATACGACTACTTCTTATTAATTACCGCGGTCGTACCACATACTCGCGGTAGTCAGCTCATACGCTGGGTAGTGGGTACTACAGGGTACGTATGCTTGCTGATCAGGGACTGAAAAACAGACTCTTATAGGTTACAGAAATATAAGTGTTACAGAATCGAAGCTCTAACCCTTTTGAATGTGTTTTAATTCTGTTAACCCGAAACACTTAAATTTCGGCATGTACCTATTAGGGTTACAGATGAAAACACTTATTAACAGAAATAAACGGTTACAGATTGATTGGGTTATTACAGTGTCGTTTCTGTTTCCGATAGGTATAGTGTTCTGTGTTTCTGTTTTATAACAGTTTCAAAAAGCAAGTTTAAACCCCTTATTTCGGTTGCTGTTTCAGTCCATTACTAACTGTGTCTTTTTACGATCTGCTGTTGTAGGTACCATTATAATAGGCATTTTCTGTGTTAATACGTACAAATTAGATACCCACCTGTTCAATTCTATTTATGGGTGGTGGATAGTCTTCATTGCCAGAGTCATTCGAGTCGTGTTGCATGTTTTTATGGTTTTGTAGTGCATTTGCATTGTTAAACGTTTTCCTGCAGATGTAGCATACGTAGTTAGCTATTTCTTCCTCTTTCTTTAGAATAGGTTTCTAAAAAAGAAAAATTACCTTAGCGCCCAAAAACAAGGCAAAGCACCTTACAAGGATAAGTTAATATAATATAGGTAGGTTTATTTTTCACTAGGTCCTCAACTATACCCATGCCAAAAATCACGTCGACCCGTTGCTCTGTTACGGCGAGATTGAAGGATAAACCAAACAAATCAACGGTAAGTCACGCGATGGTTTTAATTTTGCGATAACTCTTATGATATTATTCAAAATTGTATGGTGTACGGTGTACCTAAGGGAAAATTATTATGTGCATGAAACGCTTATGGTAAATAACGTTTTTAAGTAATTTGAAAATAATTTATATCCTATCCATCCAAATAGTATTCCAATTTCCAATTAGTTTTAAAAACTTTAAAATGGGCTTAGTAAGCTATTCTTAAAAGAAAGACATAGGCACCTAATACCTATGCTATCGCGGACGTTTCTGTAGACCCATTTTAAAAGAGTATTATATTAATTCCACAATACTTAACAAAACAATTGTTTTTTTATTTCTCAGGGATTACTTAAATAGCGTTTTCGATGAAAGCTTCCAGTCGGTTTGATTTTTTCCAACATCTTCACCAGTCATCGTCATAATATTTCAAATTTACGCAAAGCATTTATAAATCTTCCTCTTGAATCACTCAGTCCATTGGTGAAGACCGTATAAAAATCGGCTGGTTAGTTTTTGAGTTTATCGCGTTCAGACAGACAGCCAGACGCGGCAGGGGGACATTGTTTTATAATATGTAGTGATGTTACAAATTACCATCGTAGGCTTTACCTGTAAGTAGGTACCAACTGTCTGACTCGCACTTTACTTACACACTACATAATCAACAGACAGACTAGCAAACACATAAATTGCATTCATAATATTGGTATGGAAAAGGTAGGTCCTATTCCTTGTTTAAGTTTTTTAATATAAATACCTACCAGCTAAAACAACCTACTTAGCTTACCTGTGACAAATTGAAGAAAAAATTTTCTGATGACGCCTCAGCAAAATTTGAAAGTAACGTATTTTTCACCTCCATTCTGCATTAAAAAAATGCTTGCAACTCAATTCCAACTACTTAATATGTTTTTGAAAGTGCAATAAGTACATGTTAATAACATTCTTGTACATAGTATTATTTTAAATGACTTAGCATTTCAAACTTTTAATTGACAGGTTTGAAAATGGTACAGTTAAATGCATAGATTAGTATAGAATACTACGTATTGATAAAAATGACAGCTGCTGTGACTGCATTTAAAAAAGCATATAAATACCTTATTTATTCGTAACTCTATGGTAGACCTACCAAAGCACCTACCATCATGTGAAGACAGCGTCGCTCTATATAACTAAACTTTTATATTATATAGAGGTAAAGTTTATGAATTGTGAGTTTGTGACGTTATAGGGGGTAATCTTTGGATCTACTGAACCGATTTTGGAAATTCTGGTACCAATAGAAAGCCTCATTATTTGTGAGTGTCATAGTCATATATTAACCCGAAAAATTAGGGAGTTCCCGTGGGAATTTAAAAAACTTATTTAACGCGCATGAAGTCGCGGGCAAGTCTGCCAGTGAAAAATAAAATGAAACAAAAACTAAACAGGCTTTTAAAATTACTAACGCCATCTAGTCTGAAAAACTGGAACTTGTTTGCATATAATTTTATGCCGGACAGAACCGAGAGAGAATGTCCTGCTTTGTGCTAAGTTCTGCTAAAACTACTAAATAATTGGTTCAGTAATTAGATTTATAGTTTCAAGTGCGACAGTCACGAAACGGACAAGCCGGGCGTGAGCCCGAGTTAGCCTACGTCAATGCCTGCCTGCCATCTATTGACATCATTTAAAACTATTAACAATTATTAAGCCGTTCTCTCGTCTAGGTGGCGTTTCAAGCGATTTTCAATATGGCCCTTGTGGTTATTTGGTGCTCATAAATAAAGAGGGATACCTGAAAAGTTTCTCGGGAGTTTTGAAAATTGGTGTATTTTATAGATTTTGACGTGCTCTTTCCGAATTTCCGTCATTCCATATTGGAATGACGCCCAAAAACAGTTTTATGACAATAACGCCTTTCGGACTAATTTTACGATGAAAATAGTTAAAAAATAAATTAAACTAAAGAAAATTTCCTACAATTTATTATGTAGTTACCTTTTTTTGTAAAATCAATAGTGTCATCGTACGAGAGCCGCAAAAATTAGATTGACATGGCTCAATCTAGTCTAATTTAGTTTAAATAACTTGTAAGTACCTGAGCTCAGGACATTGTTGAAATGGTTGAAATCTTATTTTTGTGTTATCAAATTAAATCGGTAAACATGGGGGTGGGCCATAGAAGTAGGATGTGTATAGGTGGACGACTGACGAGAGCAGATACTTTGAAGTTTTTATAGCTATGGCAAAGACTTCCATGTTTGTAGAATACAAAAAGCATCCATACTAATATCACAATTACAAAAAATATACGATCTGCATGGTAGGCAAACTAAAGGCCGCAATAAGCTCGTGACTCCATCGCTACGCCTCAGTAAAGTTCGAAGGTAGTCTGTACCTAAACATTCTATACTTTATCAAAATTCCACAACCTATTTTAAACTTGCCTTCACAAAAGTTTAAGAAATCCACTAAAAATATGTTTCTGAAAAAAGCCTAAACTGTTGAAGATTAACTACGTATGTAAATGATAAAAGAGCATGAATTTGAATCACTCCAGCAATGCGGCACTTTCGGTTACTTATGTAAGTAGGTATGTACAAATTAATAAAATAATTGTATAGGTATTATTATTTTTCAAAAGAGCAACCACCGAACCCGATGCATGAACCCAATTCCATTCCTACCGAGAACGGTAGGAATGGAATTCCGAACCAGCGGTAGATTCACTCGACGCGACGATTCAAAAGTACCTACTTGTAATAAAAGTTTGAATTTGGCATTATAAAACTTTAAAAAGATATCCCCGTTTGGTCATAGCAGCCAACCCATCATACCAGAGCACCTAAAGCATCCCGATAAAATAAATGACCACTTTTTAACACTACCAGGTGGTACGACAGTCCCAACGGAGATGGTAAAACATTTTTTAGAAAATAGGTGTACAGACAGCGTTTTCTCTATACAACTATGTACGCAGAAGGACGTTCTTAAGATTATTAAAAGCATATCTACTAATGCTGCAGGGCATGATGACATCTCGATTGGCATGATTAAACTAACACTATCTCGGACTTTACCAATCATCACTTATATATTAAATACGTCAATCTCCAAAAATGTTTTTCCAAATTTGTGGAAACTTGCTAAGGTTATTCCGTTACCAAAAGCTGCTAATATTACAGAATACAAAGACCTAAGGCCAATAAGCATACTGCCAGTTATGTCAAAGATCATAGAAAAACTAGTTTGCAGTCAACTGTCTATGTACTTAGAAACAAATAATTTGCTTCCCGCAGTGCAATCAGGTTTTAGAAAAGGTCATGGCACCGCAACTGCATTAACAGCGGTAACAGATGACGTACTTTCGGCATCGGACAGGGGGGAGGGTACCATTCTAATACTGTTAGATTTTTCTAGGGCATTCGATTGTATAGATGTTGAACTCATGTTGGCGAAACTGCAATATTACGGGGTTGACTCGAACGCGTGTACGTGGTTTAGCTCGTTCCTGAGTAGCAGGAAACAATATGTGGCTATCGACGCAAATGGGAAATCACCACTTTTATCTCAGGTAAACGTTGTCCCACGTGGTACCCCACAAGGATCGAGCCTTAGTCCTTTGTTGTTTATAATATATACCGCAGATATAATTCAAAACATAAAAAATTGCAGTTCACATTTATACGCCGATGACACTCAAATCTACTACCATTTTAACCCAAAATGCACAACTGAAGCGGTAGAAATGATAAATGAGGACTTGACTGCTATTGCCAAATGGTCAGAAAATAATAGGCTGGTTCTTAATGCCAAAAAGACCAAATTCATGGTTCTGGGCAGTAAACATCAGAGAGCTATCATAAAGGCGAGGAGTCCCAATATAATCATGAATGGCGAATCCATTGAGAGTGTGGCTATCGCAAAAAACTTAGGGCTATACATGGACGAAGACTTAAGGTTCATTGAACATCTAAACATAAAGATAAGAAATGCATTTTATAAATTAAAAGTGTTGTACGGTGTGAGACGTTTTCTAACGGAGAGAGTTCGGCAGATACTCGTGGAATCTCTCATTTTGTCAGCTTTTAACTACTGCGACACTGTATATGGGCCTAGATTATTAAAAAAAACTGAAAAAGCTGTTCAAAGAATACAGAACGCGTGCACTAGATTTTGCTTTGACGTCCCTAGGAGAAGTTATATAACACCGGTTATCAATGGTCACAAAATCCTGAGCATGAAATCACGCAGAAACTTACACTTTACAATGCTGATACACCGGGTTATATACAATAAGCGACCACCATACTTATATGACAGATTGCACTGGCGTAAAGACAGAAGCACGACTCGAGTGCAGCAGAAAAGAAAATTAGTTATACCTGCCCATAAAAAGGCAGGGTTTAGGGGTTGTTTCCGTTTCGCTGCAGCAAAAATTTGGAATGATCTCCCACCACCTCTCCGCGAATGGAATAAACCCACCAGCGAGATCACGTTAAAAAATAAATTGAGACACTTTTATTTAAACGTCCAGATAGAGGCAGCTAAATGTATATATTCTAATAATTAATTAAACCTGTATAAGTTAGTGAATTAATGTTTCATTCTATCTCATTTATTAGTTAATTATTTAATAATTTCGCGTTTTTTACTATAATTTCATTGTTTTGGATGTGTATGTTTGTTTTAGTTTTATATCTGTTTTTTTTTTCTTTTGTTTTATATGTTAGTTGTGTAATATTTATTTTATTTATAGTCTAAATATATAGCAGAGGGCGCAGCGCAATTTCTTGTACAATCGAATAGAACCGGAGCAAACTGAAAACCAGCGCTGAGCATTGTTATCAATGCTCAGTAATGCTGAGTTTGCTTCCCTTTGTATATTGTTAGATTTTATTTAACTTTTTTTTTTTAGGTGTAGGACTTAGTTGATAAGTGTTTAACTGTGTAACTGTGTAAATTCTAACAATAAGGTACAATAAAGCTTTTATTTATTTATTTATTTATTTATTTATTTATTATAATTAATGCGAAAGTGTTTGTCTGCTACGCTTTCCCGTCCCATCTATTCAACCAATTTTGATGTTGTGAATAGAGGTAGGTTGCATTCCGAGGAAGGACATAGGGTAGATACTTTTTATCCCGGAAAGTTAAGGAGTTTCCACGGAAATCAAAAATCTTTATCCACACGGACGCAGCAAAATAAATTCAGCCAATCAAAACAATTGAGACTGTAACTATGATTGATGCAGGTTTTACATTGTCGCCCTGCAGAATTTTCAACATGTTTATATGTGAATGTTGCGTCAGTGTAAACTCACGGCAATTCAGCAATGTCCATAGTCCATACTATATTTTTAACGATAGTATACATTTCTTTCCTCGACGACCTTTACGGACAGTCTCAGTGATACGTGAAGCCAAAACCATGTTTTGACATTGATGCAGTCATAATAATTATAATTGATGCAGACTAACAATCGCGGTGCTGCTTTTGTAACGGGTAAGTTCCGATATACACTGCGAGCGGTGTTCAATGCTCTTATTAGGGAAAAATTCGTTCCGTTATAGGAGTGACAGTATACTGCCGCAGAATCCTAGGGAAATATATGACGTCATAAATTGTCGCCATTTTTGTACTGTGAACACTGGCGTCTGCACTGGCGTTTTCGAGGTAAGGTTATGCGTTCCGTTATAAACAGTACATCTCTAACTAGTAGCTATGTTTATAGGAACGGCGTCTCTGGCTTCGCAATATACTAAATTGACGTCACACCTTACAGTGCTCGCAGTGTATATCGGAACTTACTTAATGCTAGGCCTACTGTCATTTGTCAATTTGACATTTCCCTATCTAGTACCTATTTGCTTTATGAGGTTTTTATTCATTTTTGAAATCAAAGCGATATCAAGAAAAACCGGAATACGTGAAGTACGAAGACAAACATAGTGCGAACGACGAAATAGAATTTTGATATTGAACATTTCGGAAGCGAATAGATTCACAAAATAGCATCATGATTTATCATTCTGTAACTGATACCATAATTAACATGTACATAATAATAAATGTTTTTGATTGAAACTGAATACGCATTGAATACAGCGTTAAAACATGGTTTAAACTTAAGTACAGGTGTGAAACATATAAGTTAGTTTTATCCTTGTTGGAAACTGAAAGTTTTTAAAATGAGTCTCCAAGACCGTTTGAAACCAGTACTTAAAATATTAAAAATCGTTTCGCTGTGTGGTGGCAGTGTTTTGATTATAACCTACCATTTCAGAGAAATAAAGAAAAGTATTAACAATATTGTGAACACTAATGTCTTGGATGTTGAAAAAAAGTTCACAGCTGAGTACATCTACATAGATGATCCCTCATATGATGCCACAATGAAGGTGGAACATAGCAGAGAAGTGTCGAACTCCGTGGGCCTGAGCCGTATTTGGAAAAGTTTGAAACACTCACTGGCATGGAAGCTGTTGTGGGTCTGTCGTCATGGAAGTAAGGAGCAAAGAAATTTAGCTTTAGAGCAGTTAGCAGCTTTTAAGAATAATAAGATTTGGGACTGTCAGAGAATTGCTCAAGCTTTAGATAGAAACACAGCTGTCCTCCTTGCTCATACACAAGGTGTTGACTTACGTTATTTTCTACCCCCTCCTATACATGTAAGAAGAGCAGTATTAACATCCCAACTGTTATCATATCAATTTAGGGATATGATCAGCAATGTACAAATTATAAATCCTCATAGTTGCATACAGCATTTTTTATCTAAATATTTTGTTAATTTGCAAGAACAAATAGGAGAAGTGGATAGCTCCCCTCCGAAACCAGATAATCTAACTGAAAAAGAACTTTGCATACTGTGTCTTGATGCGCTTCACCACCACATCTTTCTATTTAACCAGCATTCATATTATAAAGAAGATAAATCAATATATAAATTAATTCAAATGGGGATACTGCCAAAATTGGCAGAGTTAATGTTGCGACATAGAAATGATTCAGAAATTGATTTTGCAGTATTAAAAGTATTAACAGTTTTTAGTTTGTACACTGAGCTATTGGATGACTTTTATCAAAATGGGCTTATTGGAGAGCTTGCTCGGCTACTTAAATCGAAGGATGTTCGTTTAGCCAGTTCTGCTGCAGTATGCTTAGCCAATCTCTCTGGAGACTTCTGTTACCGTCCAGGCCTCTTTTTATTGTATCCATTGTATAGGAAAAGAACAACCCATATGTGTGAAGTTCTTCTTGTTCATGGTCTGAGAGGTGGTGTGTTTGTTACTTGGCGTCAGAGAGACAAAAAGTGTGCAGAGCCAGTTGGTATCATAGAAGTGACCATGTCCGACGTGGACTGTGAGCCATGTGAAGAGAGCATTAGTGAAGACAAAAATAGGTACTTAGATCCTGAACTTGAAATGGTTTTAGAGGAATTGAAAGAACTAGAAGATGAAACTCTTCTTTCAAGTTTTGAAGTTGTCTTAAATGACATTCCGATTGAGACCAAGAGAGATGCAACTAATCCTCTACTTATGGCTAAGAATAAGAAGTTAGCATTATTGCAAGAGAATGAAGACAAATGTAATCATACATATTGTTGGCCTAAAGACTGGTTGCCCAAAGATTGCAATAACATAAGGATACTAGGGTTTAATTATTGGAGTAAGCTTTCTGATTGGCTAGAAGGATGCCCGTTGCAAAATGCAGATATTGTTGCCCGTGCTGAGGAACTGACTTCTGCATTGATTGATGCTAAAGTTGGAACAAAAAATGTGGTTTGGCTGGCTCACTCAATGGGTGGCCTTATTGTGAAACAGGTGTTAGTTAATTCTGCCCAACAAAATGATGAAGCTCATAAAAGATTGTGCCAAAAGACAAAGGCTGTACTATTTTATAGTACACCACATAAAGGTAGCGCATTAGCAACGATGCCCCGCACTGCTGCCTCTATACTGTGGCCTTCGCAAGATGTCAAACAATTACAAGAGAATTCTCCAGAATTGCTAAAACTACACAATTCATTCCTAAAGTTTGCAGACACATTCGACTGGGAAACTATAAGCTTTGCAGAAACTTTACCAACTTTAATCACTGCATTCAAAGTTCCTGTTCATTTTGTAGAGCCTCATTCAGCAGACTTAGGCCGTGGAGCATTTTATCAGCTCCCACTAGATCATTTGTCAATATGCAAACCAGCAACAAGACAATCAATTATTTACAGAACAGTATTAGATAGTTTGCAGAGGGCAACTGTTTGTGAAGTTGAAACAAATTACTCTGAATCTTATGTGTATAGAAAAGCCACTAAAATTTGGTTATATTTTATTAAATTAGTAAAACAACTAAAAACTACCTTATATGAGTGACAAAAAGTGGCTGTGGAGTCATTAATGTATGTATTACCTACTAGCTACATGCTAGCTACTTTAAAATCTCTTACTTCTAAACATTATATATTAATTTAGTCTCTTTGTAGTATTATAATTTTCATAGTTTTATTTGGTTTTAGTACCTACTTTATGGAGGTGGATGCTCAACCTTTCTTGGACTGAACTTAAGACAAATCTTCTCTATCTTAAACAAGTCTATATTAATACCAGCTTACCCGCGACTTTGTCCGCATGTTTTAAGTTTTTTGATCCACAATCCACGTCGACGAAGTCGCAGGCGTCAGCTAGTATCCATACTTAATATTATAAATGATTATTCTTAAGACAAAAGTTCTTAAGTAGTACATTCGTAATTAAACTTTAATGCTTTGGTCTTAAGGTTTATATTTAAAAAAAATGATGTGTAATGGTGTCTGACACCTCGCGTTGTTACCAAGACAAAAGGTCTTAAATATAAATATAGTAACTACATTCGTAATTAAACTTTAATGCCCTAGTTTTGAGGTTTATATATTAATTATTTTAATAGTTCTGTTGTTATTTTAATAAAATATATTCTTTTTCAGTTCTATCGGCAGTCCCTATAATTGCCAATTTTTTTAAATTTTTATTCCACTACAAGTTAGCCCCTGACTGCGATCTCACCTGATGGTAAATAATGATAATGCCATCTAACGGTCTAAGATGGTATCACTACCATCATGGTAAGATGGTGAATGGATGGATGGTAGGATGGATGGATGGATGCTAATAAGTATATCACATAATGGAAACAGAGTAAGGATGAGGCAAATCAAATGACTCCATACCCAATATGTTTACCTCTGTCATGACTCTACAATTTGAACCAGCTGGATAGTAGGTACTTATGTATCATCATATTATAGACTACTAGCCGATGCCCGCGTGGATTGAGCTTTTTTGGTTCCCGCGGGAACTGGGTTAGTGCTATTCCAGAATTAATCTATCTCTGTGCCATATTTCATCCAGATCCGTTCAGCCGTTCAGACGTGATTGAGTAACCAACATCCATCCATCCATCCATCCAAACTTTCGCAATTATATTATTATTCTAGACTAGCAGACTTGCCCGCAACTTCGTTCGCGTGAAATAAGTTTTTTAAATTCCCATGGGAACTCCCTTATTTTTCGGGATATTATATAGCCTATGACACTCACAAATAGTTTGGCTTTCTAATAGTACCAGAATTTTCGAAATCGGTTCAGTAGATCTACAGATTACCCCCTACAACGTCACAAACTCACATACATATATATGTCACCGTAAGATTGTAAAAACCGTTAGATTATAATCTAACTCGCGAAATATACTACATACTACATATAATACATTTACATAATATACATTAATTTTTATTTTGAAGACATTATATGTATACTTATACTAAATAATTAATCCGTTCAATGGTCAATGAGGGTTCCTTGCTATATGGTTTATGTACCTACATGGCTTATAATTGTAGTTATTGATTACCAATTACCGTGATTATCTGACGACCTCCGTGGTGCAGTGTGGAGCGCTGTTGTCCTAACGTGCGGAGATACGTCCCGTCGATAACGTCCCGGGCTCGATCCCCGGCAGGGTCAATTTGGGGATTCAGAATTTTCCCTGGTCTGGCCTGGTGGGAGGCTTCGGCCGTGGCTAATTACCTACCACCCTACCGGCTAAGACGTGCTGCCAAGCGATTTAGCGTTCCGGTACGATGCCGTGTAGAAACCGAATAGAGGTATTGGTTTAATATAACTGCCATGTCCCTAACAGGTTAGCCCACTACCATCTTAGACTGCATCATCACTTACCATCAGATGAGATCGCATTCAAGATTAAAATATTAAAAATTACTTGTATGTAATAGGCCTATTACACTGCACTTTTCACCGGGACCTGTGGTAAAGGTTGGCCGTTAGTTTTGGCGTCTTTGTCCGCGTGGATCGCGTTTATATTATTAGTATGGATGCGAAAGTGTGTCTGTTTATCTGCTACGATTTCAAGGCCCATCTATTCAAACAATTTTGATGAAATTTGGTACAGCGGTAAGTTACGTCCCGGAGAAAGACATAGGCTACTTTTTATTCCGGAAAATTAAAGAGTTCCCGCTTGAACCAAAAAAACCTCAATACACGCGGGCGAAGTCACGGGCATTAGCTAGTAGTTTATATAGTATAGTATATTACTATACTATTCTATAGCATAGTTCATATAGTCTTTATGCTCTTTTCTCCTTAAATAAGGCATTTCTTTGTACATGTCTACCAGAACAACAAAACTTCTTTTTCTTTAGCACACGATATATTGATAAAATGCACGCGCGAGCTATAGAGACAACTACTCTCTAAGCTGGTCGTGCGACTGAGCTCCCTAACCGCCCTGAATGTTTTTACACTACCCGGTCTGCAGAGCGCCCAGGCAGTTAGGCAAACCGGGACAACCCGTTCTCCCAAAACAGGGACCCTTCCTTCCTGAACCTTATTACACTACACTGAATCTGCGTAAGGGTCCCTGTGAAAAGTGCGGTGTAATAGGCCTATAATCCCTACCTTAAATGCGAATGCGAGTAAATAGTTAAATTAGGTCTGCAATCTTGTACCGATTCTTTGTTAATGTACCGATTTCGTTCAAAATCGAAATTAGGCGATCCCTGGGATCACAAAATCGGAAACTATTACCAAAATTTAGAAAAGTCAACGCCATATTGAAGTTTAAACAGTAGGTAGGTAAGTAGGTACGCACAAAACTTGAGCAAAAATATTGTGACAAAATATGTACACAAAGTACTATTCTAAGTATACTATCTACTACCTATATTCAACTTTAGGACCGCCCTGGCTAACAAAAGTAGAGCTATGCTGCACAAACCAGTTTGTACCTAGTACCTACCCTAACCTATCATTCGAAAAAGTTTGTCAAAACTTTGCAACGTGAATTTCGTGAGGTGGCATCAGTTGGTCCGTATTCATGAGACGACCGAGTAGGATCGATAAGGTTCCATCGAGTGGTTACCATGGTGATAACGCCTTGGTGACCGACTTTCAGTCGACACTCGACGCCAAATGTAGGTATACGACCTCCCCTCTGAACTCTGTTTATGTCAGCTTTCCCTCGCATCGTGACACATGGTGTATAATGGCGTAAAATCGTGAAATGAAGGCTCTCAGACATAGGTAGATAGGGTCCCTACATCTTACGTATAATTATAACTAATCCACTCTATAGTGCATGTCTGTGCGTCTCTTCGTATAATAGAGTCCCTCTTTTCAACCTATCTTGTCAAAATTCTAAAGTTTGTCAAAGTCGCGGGCATAATCTAGTTAAATAAGTATTAAATAAGTATAAAATAAGTATCTTTTATGATTCAATTGAGATGCATTAATGAGCTTTGGCCTTTATTCGATTATAAACTTCGAACGGCAGAGGTTTGTTTTGTTCAAGGGGCTCATTATTGCCTATTCATCCCATCAAGAAAAGTTGCTCTGCATAACTAGTAGGTACTGGTAGTTACATTATTTTTTCAGAACAGAAAGACCCATTCTCACCTATTTCTACTTTCTAACTATAGTGGTCCAAGGCTTCAGTTGTGGCTAATTACCATAGTAGACGTGCCATCAACGTAGAAACTAATAAGTAAGTACCTACTGTGTAGAAGGCTAGAGGCACAGATTAAATAATTTGCTGAAGGAATACACTGTATAAGAATCGAGCTGAAGTTACCCTAACTACCTAACACCAGTTTAGCCAGCTTCGTCCTGGGATTGCATAGCCTCTAGGCTCTATAGAGTCGTCGCTTCGAGTCGAAAAACTTATTATAGGTTATCAAATTCTAAATGCACACGGCCGCAAAGATCGCTGGAAGCGCAACTGCTGTTAAAACTTCAGTAGGCGTATTTCCTTTGACTCGCGTCCTTAAATGGGCCTATGCGTCGCGTCGCGTCGTACAAAGCTACGCGTTATATAAATCTGTACCAAGTAACCTTTTGAGTGAGGTTGTTCATCTTCACGTATATAGTAAGTGGTTACTGGTTACCTACTTCTTTACCTTACCATCTAGGCTAAGTAAAACCGGCCAAGAGCAAGTCGGACTCGTAGGTGCACAAAAGGTATCGTACCATTGTCGTACAATACGGTTTAATGTTCAAAGTCATTTAATTTTGTAGCTTTAATTGTTTTATTTTTTATTATTTCTTGTTATAGTAGCTAAAGTATTAGATACTCACTCTGTAAAAATATCAAGTGTCTAATTGTCTACCTAATACCTATTAGGTACAGTTCAACAGACACAGCAAAAATTGCCAAAAAAATCACATTTCTTGGTTATGAACCCCTTTATTTTTTTAATAACTGAATTTGTATTATATGTCGTTGAAGCAGTAAGTAATAGAAATACACACTGAAAATTTCAAGTGTCCAGATTTTACGGTTCTTGAGGTAGGTAAGTCCGTTAAACTTATCTCAGCTGGGTGCCATAATTGGAACTAATTTTTATGTCTGTTTTTTTATCTACTAGCGACACTGTCACAGGGTCAGATATGTTTGTGGAAATTAGATAAACAGCCCGCTGACATCAGACGGATGAACGGACAGCGGAGGGCGGAGGCTTAAGTAGGTAATAGGGTCCCGTTGGTAACCTTTCTGTACGGAACCCTAATATAAAACAGGTATGGTCCTACGTCCTATCTACTAGCCTGTATAAAATAAAACTGTTCCCCAATAGCACCAGGTAGGTACTAAATTGATTTAGTAATGGGCAGGCAGATACCTACGCGCTGAAATCTGGAGCATTTCAATCACAACCAATTTAGTATTTAACCTATGGTACCACAGAGCCAGTGCATGAAACCTTAGATAATATTTATTATATTAAACTTGGATACTTACCTTCTGGTCACTACTTACCTTCTGGTTAAAGCGAATTTCAGGCGGAACCAGAGCCACGTACCTACTTATTGCAAGCTAATTTTGTATCAACTGTATTATGTACTTTCATACCGTAGTTTTATTTTATATTTTTTCAAAAACCTCTTTTAATAATACCTGCCAGCTTTTAAAGGTTTCGTAAAAACACGTGCTATATTTTTTAATAGTCACTAAAACAATTAATCTTATTTAAAATTTAAATAGTAGATATATATAATGTTTCGATAAATCTTATGGCCTAAACTAATTACAAATCACCATGGCATCAAAAACTGATCGTGACATAATTATACTGTCTCCCTGAAACGGCTTCAATATTTTTTAATACATAATAGCGACGCTGACACCGGTCCCTGATTAGACAAAAACTTAACAGGCATAAACATTACTTCCAATTTTTGCCACCGGGTCAGATAAGTTTGACGGACTATAATAAATTTTGGTCCTTAGGTATAATTAAAGTAAGTATTATTATATACCTACTCGAGTAAAGAAAACACGTCAGACTTATCAGGCGTTTATTGCGAGAGAGGAAATGATAGTTTACATAATTTTCAGAAAAACAAAAATTACAAGTGGGTAAATATTATACTTAGCTAGGTACATTACAAGTATTGTCTACTCTACTGTATGCTGTACCTATGTAGGGATTGGAAGCTTTGATTTGATTTTTATCCTCCTAAAACCTTCCTACTAGGACAATTTAATTAGGTACTAACCTGGTCTTCAGTAACATCTCTATAAATATATAGAAAACTATCAGTTCGATGGGAACCTGAAGGTGCGTCTCTCGTCTCCACATAATTAACGCCTAGCGTAAGTGAATAAGCAATGACTCATGGATGATGATAATGATGATTTTCAGTATTGATTAATAGTATGCTTCATGCGGCTATTGCGGCTCTTACACCTCTTGGTATGCAACTATTTAAAAAGGTCAGCCCGTTATGCCCCGATAAAACGCTTGTTTATCGCCTGTGAGCGGCCCTTGGCCTAGATCAGAGCTCATGCTATTGTAAGTATGTAAGTATTTCTTTGTCTAAAATATAATTGCGTAACTAATGGATGTTAGTAGAAAAGCCAGCAGTGAGAACGTTACTTGAAACTTATCACAAGAAAACCTGCATTTCACTTACAAATTCCTATATTGGCGTTTTCTCAAATTGCTTTGCAAATTTCATGCATTACTTACTGACTATTGCAGTACATATCGATACTTCAGTTGTGTAACAGAGAATTCTAGAGAATACTTTCCAGGGAACTAGGTCATGATATTTTTTTAATGCGCAAGCTTACATTTTGAACTGAATTGCTTTATATGCATCGCTATTCCCGACCCATACCTATTTGTACTGCTTATAAGGTCGTCTTTCCAGTGACTTCTACTCAGTTCTACTAAAATATTACGAAGTAGTTAGCAAGACATTGGTTCCTATTTGTTCAAGACTCTAATAAAATAAAATGGGACATCCAATACTATAGCCCATATATTATGTAATAAGCTTGTTCGGTGATCGGAAGACCATACCAGAGTACGTAGTAAGTAATTATACATGATATGTATAATTAGTATAATATTATTACTAATGTCCTAACGACCGAATTTCAGCCACGGCGGCCTATCCCCAGAGAGATAAGACATCTGCGCGTGAGAGTTCAGGCGCAGGACCGATGGCTTAATGTGCTTTCCAAGGCACGGGCCTGGAGTTGAAACAACGCCAACTTCCTAACTCCGGGCTAGTACTTAGAATTTCTTGTCAGAAAAACCCAAAACTTGTTATGGCCCGACCCGGGACCTTGTCAGCCGCAGTCGAACATGCTAACCACTAGACCAATGAGGCAGTAAGGCAGTAGAGTATCATTTAATATTCTGTGTTATAGCCGTGTTTTTCATTTTGTAAACTAAATCCAGGGAAATTAAAGGAAATTTTCCGATGGTAAGACTTCCGATTTAGAGCACGTTTCAATAATAATTTGATTATGTACTAGGTACCTAAACAAAATTATTCCGCAGCCGTTCGGCTGTTACCGACGTGGCTTCCTTCGTTTAAGGGCTTCTTAAATACAAGTGAGTAAGTATCTATTAGTTTATATGATTGGCAGTGGTTTAATTTTAAGCAGCTACTACCACTGTGACAGACGTAGAAGCTAATAAAGAGAAGATACCTACATATACCTAGTAGTTATAGTGATGCCCGCGAATTCATTCGTGGAGGTTTTGTCAAAATTCGTGGGACCTCTTCGATTTTCCGGGAACAATCCGGAATCAGTAAAACACATTGTTCGTTTTCAATAACAGAGCCTCATTAATGGACGTTCGTTTTGTTACAAAATCATATTCTTAAGTAGGTAGATATGTAGTAGGTCTACCTATCGAGCTTCCGTGCCTTACATACTAGTGATGGGGATTGGGAATCTCCTATTTATCTCCTATTTTATTTACATCCTTCTTTAAATTATAGCCTGTATGTTCTTCTGTTGTACCTACATAACAGCTATCTTACTATAAAGTTTCATCAAAATCCGTTTGATCGTTTTTGCGTGTCGCATATCCTTGTAATGTATCTACCTATTTAAAAAAATCATGAATTTTAAAAAACTTTCTAAAAGTTTGTATAAGTTTTTCAGATATCCGCGGGAACTCCTACTTAATTTTCCGGGATAAAGTAGCCTGTATGTCACTCTCCAAGTCCTCAACTACCTACACCCATGCCAAAAATCACGTCGATCCGTTGCTCCATTGTGTCGTGATTGAAGAACAAACCAACAACAAACAAACACTTTCGCATTTATAATATTAGTCTGATTAGTATTGATTTGACGTCTGCGTAAGCTATTGTATACTTAAATATCAATGTCGTGCAAACAATATACGGGTTTCTTGATTGGGGAACAAAGAGCGCCTCACGTCTGTAATGATTAATTAGTCGTCGGTCTCAAGTTCTGGTACCTCGTGTCTCAAGTTCTCTCAATGAACTTGCATTAGTAGGTATGTTGTAATTTTATGTAACAAGAAGCCGCCGCCCAAAACTGCTCTTAAATGGTTTTCTTGCCTGAAACTTGAAACAAAGACCGTGGGAAAATTTTAAAAGGTAGGTATTTATTGTTTATGATCATTGCTGGACGTTGTACACTTATGTTAAAATCTATACTAATATTTATATTATACATGCGAAAGTTTGGATGGATGTAAATATGTATGGATGGATGTTTGTTACTCAATCACGCCAGAACGGCTGAACGGATCTGGATGGAATTTGGCATAGAGAGTATAGTATGGAATAACACCTAGGCTACTTTTAATCCCGGAAAATTAAAGAGTACCCGCGGGAGCCAAAAAAACCTAAATCCATGCGGACGAAGTCGCGGGCATATTATTATGTTATTATAACTACCCAAATTATAAGGTGCTAACTTTGGGAATACTTCATACATTCAAAGAGGTGTTTGATAAAAGCAAACCACGCGGTCGAAAACAGGGGAACCACACTGAACCTTATACAAGTTAAAAAGTAATAAAACACGACTGCCCTGCCAAAAACTGAACTAAAAAGTTTAAAATCTAAATTAATCTGGTTAAATTAGAATCTTATTCAAATTTTTATTAAATGATATTTTTTTGTGAATCACTGGTTATTGAACTAGGTATACTTAATGTTATATATTTTTGGAATCTTCTATTTTCTAGATGGTGA
The DNA here is from genome assembly GCA_964035005.1 of Erebia palarica. NCBI lineage: Eukaryota > Metazoa > Arthropoda > Insecta > Lepidoptera > Nymphalidae > Erebia > Erebia palarica. Next base: position 31,571,149 of record OZ035986.1, read on the forward strand.
TTATATAGTTAATCTTATTTTCGAATATTTATTTTCAACTTTAGTCTTTAATGCACGCCAACAATTTTTTAAAAAATTTACCAGCTTATGTCCCCCGGAATAAGCCAGGGATTCTAACGATACATTTATCAAAATCGGTTCAGGCGTATAGAAGTTATGGTGGAATACACAAACTCACATACATACATGCATACATACATGAACCCTGAGAACAATATACTCCTTTTTTCAGGCAGTCATATAAAATGTAGATATCCTATCGGCAATGCAGAGGCTGCGTGTCACGTGGTGGGCGGCTGACAAGGAGTCCGCATTGCGTAATCTATACCTACCTTACCAATATACATTTTCCAATTCTCTACACTTAACATTCATTAACATTATAATTTATAAGTCCTACCACAGAATATAAATTATAATAATACTATTGGGTACTTAACGACTTCGTCCGCGTGGATTAAGGTTTTTTGATCACCGCGGGAACTCTTTACTTTTCTGCGATAAATCGGGATATGATTTATCTCTGTAGTCAGTACCAAACATCAATATCGGTATAAAGATGGGCCGTTTAAGCGTAGCAGACAGACAGATAAACAGACAGAAAGACAGACACACCGCATTTATAATTTTAGTATGGATACTAAGTATACACTCGTGATGTACTTATTCTATATTCTTAGTAGGTTATTAAATGCTTCTTCTTTATTTATATTATTAAAGGCTTCTTCATCTTTTTTGGATATCGCCAATATGCGAAAAAGATGAAGAAGCCCTTCATAATAAATACTCGTAAGATGGTTCTTGAGATCTCTTGAACTTAGATTAAATATAACTTTCAGTTCTGTACTCAACATAGGTACCTACGAAAATTAAGTAAGTAGATTAACATCGCAATTTGTAAGATTACAATGAGAATGAAAAATGTATGACTTATGGACGAGCATTGGCCGCCAAAGAAACTGATGTCGTTGGATCCTGATAGAAGTTGTAGAATTCTACCAGTGAGTGATTGGAAACTTCTATGGGGGACTGGCGTTTGCAGCAAACCCGAGCCAATATCACGCCAATAGTTATTGATTGATCAACTCATTGATGTAGAATTTTAGTTCCTATGATCTATTGATATAAATTATAATCCTACCTAACTAATGTTTCCAATACAGAGATAGTCGTACGGTAATAAATCTATTGTCGTACCTACCTATAAGACAATAATGGTGGTTTCACACCAGGTAGATTTTGGTGGCTCGTGCTGATATTGAAAGTCTTACAACAAGCGCAGGTCGACTTGACCATTATTAACATTACTTTCTCAATATTGACTTGGAATTTGCCCAATGAAGCGAACTATTGGTAGGTAATTGGTACCTACTGTGCCTACGAGTATACACTACGACTTACGAGCACTCAAACACGGCAAGGTTAGCTAGGACGGGCGTGACTATGGTGACCTCGCGGTAGAAACGTATCTACTCCGTTCTGTTCGTACGGTGCGTTAAAACTAATAGTAGTGGGTACCTATCAATGACACAATATGGAATATAAAGAATTTATTGTAATCAATAGCTTAAAGATTAATTTTAATTCAATATATTATTCACTAGCTGATACCCGCGACTTCTTCCGCGTGGATTTAGGTATTTTGGTTACCGCGGGAACTTTTTATCTTTCCGGGATAAAAAGTAGCCTATGTGTTATTCCAGACTATAATCTATCTCTGTGCCAAATTTCATCCAGCTCCGTTCAGCCGTCCTGGCGTGATTGAGTAACAAACATCCATCCATCCAAAACTTTCGCATTTATAATATTAGTTTAAAATATAGATATAATATTATGTAGGTACATTAATTATATCATTATTTATAAATCCATTCTATTTTTCATCAAATTAGTTAACTGACAGATAAGTGAATGCATAAAGTAGGTACTCCTACCTAGTTAGAAATATTTTTTATCAAAATGTAGGTATCCCTCAAATCTATGCAGGTGTGGGACCTACATCCTTTGATCCTAACATCACTCAGGCTATAGACTACAGGGTGCTACCACAGTATCTGTTTACTGTGGTGCTACATAGCTGGCCTGCACCATGCTATCAATGCATTTTTTTCCTACATTGAGATAATGTGAAGTGGGGCTATTGCATCTAAAAAGTGCGAGGTAGGTATATGAAGAAGCTGTATTTCTGCTATAAAATTATTTACGGAAAACTCTTTAAATATTTTAAAAGACCAGATACTTAAGACTTATTTTTACTTAATTGCTTTAAAAAACACCCAGTATATTCTTATTAAAATTGATGTTAATTCCAAGGACCGATTTTAGCCACATTAGCCCCATATCGGGGTTTTATGTAACTATCACTCTTAATTCCTAAACTTGACGAGATATAATTCTCAAACTCACTGAATAGGATAAACAAAGACATTTAAGAAAGTGATTTGAGTCCTGCCTCAATGTAGGAAGGTTAATTTCTCTTTAAAAATACTTTTTTAGATATAAAGTTAAAAAAAGCTACAATATCCCCAATTGTAGCTTTTTGTACTTTAGTGTTGGGGTTATGCCTGTTAAACTTATTTATTTATCATTCATATATCATTTAAGTGATATTTATTGAAAAATTTGGTTAGGTATTAGGTGGGAAAAGTTTCTAGCAAATAAGGGATTGTATTTTATTGTCTCGTGGATTAAAATAGTAACCACAACGAGCACATTCCAAAACCAAAATGTGGGTGTTTTAACATATATTGGTTAAATTATAAAACAAAAGTTGGGTTTGTCGGAAGCGGGAGCTAATACTTAACCACCGATGGAGGTAGCACGATTCAAAACCTTTACCAATCTTATCTTACAAATTCTGTTTTTAACTTAATCGATAAAAAATACGTTGGCATCACTAATACTTTTATTTCCATACTAAAATCAACAGGGCTATTGTGTCTTTCTTTGTAGATACAATAGCCCCGTTTCACAATTTTAGTGGGGCTAATGTGTTTTTATAAATAACTCCCGATAACTACGCAGGGAAAGAAAGGAAAATTAGTTTCTCCATCCACTAGTAGATGTCGTTTCCCGTAAATCTATTTGTGACGGAAGATAACATGTTAAGGTGCAATAGCCCCGAAGTGACAATAGCATCAGTTAACCTTGCCCACTTACATATAGTAAACCCTTTTCAACTAAAACAAAGAATGTAAGTTTATTTTACTAACGCCATCTAGACTGAAAAACGGGACAGCGCTATGGCGAGGACAAAGAAAAGCTCATACAGGTGTTGAGGTGGTGCTCTGCAGTTCGGACGCCCAATGAAAATCCCATCTAGTACCTACATATATATCGATGTTCCAAGCATATTTTATTTGTAAAATAATTTCAAATGAACAATCTGTTTTCACGCTGCGATCGTCGCGTCGATCAGTGGCGTAGAAGGTCAATTAATATACATATAAGAAAACTGACAAGGAAAATTAAACTCTACATTGTTGTTATAAGTGTCATTTGCTCATACTACTCCGTTGATTAGCAGATAAGTAGTTAGAAGCTGTTGTCCAAGGCTAGTTAACTTGAGTAGTAAAAACTTGGTCAAGGCTCTTCGTAGTTCGTAGTGGTATTTGAATGGTATATATTATGTTACAGTCAAAACTCATAACCGGTCAAAACCAATTTTAAACACAACCCGACTCCACGTTGTCATGTCTGCTATACCACTAGACTATAGAAAAAAAGGTTCTATAGAGTGTTTTTAAAGCTCGAAGCCACAAACTCACGAAGGAGGCCCTGATTGAGAGGAAGGTCTAGTAGTTGAAGCTGAAGGAAGAAACGACGAAGCGAGTCTTCTGGCGTAGCCCATCGATTTTACATGTATATTTGTGTGGATATCACCATAAAATTGCAAAAACCGTCAGATTGTCTCCAACGTCTATAGTCAAAACTACTTTTGCTTGTTATTCGCCTGCCTGTTAAAAGTAGTTTTGACCGGTTATGAGTTTTGACGGTAACATACAGAATTTGGTACTTTTCCTTACGTCTTTACTCATAGAATAATGGAGAAGTTTATCATTTTTTTTTAAATTTATTATGAAGCATAAGACAAAATAAAACAAAAATATGAAAGAATCATTAAAATATCTCAACAAATGTAAAAGTTATGAAACTTTAAAGTTGCGCTTGCAATGGTGACGTGACGTGAATAAAGCCGAATAAATGAAATAAATGGACTTAACGTGACTTAATTGAATTAAAAGCACTTATTTTGTGTGTGAAGATAATTTTGAAATATTAAATCTCGGCTAGGTATTAAAACTCACTCACTCGAGTAAGATACAGCAATCGGTGTACATTAAATAATTAAACTTTTAAATCGCGATTTCTCAGTCATTTATTGATGGATTAAAAAATCACTGATTTATTAGTTATAATCTATATTTTACTTCCCCTGTGTTAAATAGTATGATATTCACAACATCATGAAACTTTTCCATTACCTGTCCTCGTGAAATAGCTTTTCTTCCTATATTTAGAGGTGCAAAGAAATGTTTTAATGAGTGATGTTTAATTCGAGTTGTGGTGTTGCCTTTCAAATTATACTTACCAACAAGGTGTAGAAGTTTTTGTTTACAAATTTCTTCAGGAACACTCTGAGCCTTGATCCTTTACGACTCTACTATATTCTATAATATAATTCCTGAATATACCTACTACAGAAATTTATAACACAAGATAATGCCCGCGACGTCATCCGCGTTGTTAGGTTTTTATTCCCACGGGCATTCCTCAATTTTTGGGAATAAAAAGAAGCCTATTTCCTTCTCTCTCTTTATCAAATTTCATCAAAATCCGTTGAAAAGATGGGCCGTCAGGCCGGCCATACACGGACTGCTCGAGCAGTTAGCCAGTGATCAACATACACGGACCGAAACCTGCAGTTATAGTCAACAGCTTGAAGCTACCATTGATAACTGCTGCCAACCGCCCGAAGCAGTCGCAACTGCTCGAGCGGTCCCATGTATGTGTGTACGTAGAAGAATGTAGCTCACTATGCAGTCACAGCTTGATACAGTCCATTCTGACTGCTTCAAGCTGTGCGGCCACGCGGCAAGCGGCCTTAAAGCGTAGCTGACAGACAGACAGACGTTTTCGAAGAACCCTAAAAATATGAATTGTAGTAGATTTAATACAATGGGGTGGGGGGTTATCAAAATGAAACAAAAGAAAAGTCAAAGGAGGTCAATGGAAAATACCAATTTTATCGACATGGTAAACTTCCGAAGTATTTGAAACACTTTCATAAAATGTCAGTTGTAACTGTTTCGTTTAAATATAAAACTGGATCATCGCCAATATGGCAGGCGACACGTGCGTGTTCCCGTGAAAATTATAATTAGGAAATTTATTATTGCCGACTTCTTCCATTCGCCTGGACTTACAATACAGACTATTTATTTTTTTTAAAAAACGGTAGGTATTTATATATAGTACTATTATAGTACTTACCTATTTAAGTGTTTTAAGAAATGGTCTTCAATCCGTTTGTAGGGTTCCTACAATGATACCTACTGCTGGAACTCAATCATCGTTGTTGTCTACGAACATAATAAGTATTATTAGCATAGCTTGGACTATGAAATAGGGTTTTATTTGAAAGAAGAAAGAAAGAAAAACGGGTTTTATTTAATTTTATGATGGCAGTATACCTACGTGTACTTGCCTATTTTGTCCAAAACAATCGCACCTCATTATTTTCACAATATTATAATAATTATTGTAAAGTAATGAAGGCTAAGCATAATGAATTCCAAATGAATTTATTTTTGAGGCGCTGAAAAGGGTAAAACAAACTTCCTTTCAAAGTACAGAACACTTGTTATCTGTAAGAAAAATATCTCTCATGTTGCTATAAATTTTTCCCTTCATCAATAAAAATCTAATTCTGATCTATTTTTGAATAAAACTATAATCACCGATTTATTGGTTCCATGTTTATTTACAGCAGATTAAAAAAAACCGGCCAAGTGTGAGTTGGACTCGCGCACTGAGGGTTGCGTGCTTGGAAGGATTTGGTTTAATTATTATTCGACCTCTAAATAATGATGACAAAACGGCACTACAAATTTATGATTATAGATGATATAAAAATACTTTATAGTTTACCACCGCTGTTTTATCAAAAAACTGCCGTTTTTTTTTCCTGTAAAGTTTACATGAATCTCTGAAAAAATTGCTTTTACTTTGGAACGCAAAACTAAATTTATTTGTAAAGGCTTTATGGATGATTTCTCAAAAACTATCTTAGCTAGAAACTTCATTCTTCATATTTTTCGTGTAAAGTTGACATAAACTTCTACCAATTCAAATTATATCAGATTTTTCACTTTGCAACTTTGGAGATAAGGAAATAAATAAATAAATAAATAAATAATCATTTATTTGCAAGAATGTTTGTAGGTACATAATGTTGGTAAGATAATAATCTGTTCATAAACATTCAACTAAATTAATAGTGTGCAAATATTATATAATTAGAAGGTAAATTAATAAATTATTAGGATTTCAGTTAAAAATATCAATTAAATTAATTAAATTCAATATAAAATAAACGAATGTCAGAGAAATTACAGGAAATCAAAATCAAATAAATTATACAACGCGATCAAAAATAACAATGTCAGTAATTAACAGTTATTGCTTACTGCGTTAAATATTCCTTCACATCATAGTAACATTTTTCTAATAGTAATTTATTGAGTTTGCTCTTTAGCATATTTAAAGTCAACTTTTCAAAGTCAGCTGGTAGCCTATTAAAAATCTGGACCGCCATAGCGTAAGTACTTTTCATGTATGTACTATTACAACATTTGGAAATACATAATTTGTTAGGATATCGAATAGACCTATTTGTTTTAATTTCGCATTTCTTTTTGAAGTATTTTGGATATCGCTTAACAAATACACACATATCCCTTATGTACATACATGGTAGTGGAAGGATACCTAGTTTTTTAAAAAGTGGTTTACAGCTCTCTAATGGTCCTACGTTGCAGATAGCCCTTATGCATTTCTTTTGCAGTCTGAATGCTCTTAAAATATCAACAGAGTTACCCCAAAGTATCAAACCATATGACAAGACGGACGATACATAACCATGGTATGCACTTAAAGCAGCATTTACTGATACTGTCTGAACTAGACGTCTTAAGGCGTAAACAAATTTGTCTAACTTTGTACATATATACTCAATGTGCGCTTTCCAATTACAGTTTTTGTCATAAATTATTCCTAAAAATTTTAATGAGTCTGCTTCGTCTATTTTTGTATCGTCAAATTGAATGTTTTTTGGCTGAGTTATAGTATTGTAATAACTAAATTGCATCATTTTAGTTTTGTTTAAATTTACTTTTAAATCATTGTCACTAAGCCATCTAACTATATCTTGTAAAGCTTTATTTATTTCTTGTTCATATGTCCGTATATTTTTACTTTTTATTAATATAGTTGTATCATCTGCAAATAATACACAAGGGTGAGTGACCGCTGTTGTAATGTCATTTATGTACGTTAGAAAAAGAAATGGCCCTAGTATACTTCCTTGTGGAACTCCCCTTTTATTACATTTTAGTGAAGATTTATACACTTCTTTAGTATTATTTTTTATTTTAGCAATTTCAGTGCATATTGACCTATCATTTAAGTATGACTTGAACCACTCATATGCTTTTCCTCTGACACCATATCTTTCTAGTTTGTCCAATAATATTTTATGATTCACAAGGTCAAAAGCTTTAGTCATATCTAAGAAGATTGCAGTAATAGGTACTTTGTCATTAAGGCTATCATTAATCATTTTACTTAAATAAAAACAAGCCTCGGTAGTGGAGCTGTTGTTGCGAAATCCAAACTGTTCATTTACTAGAAGATTATTGGCATCGAAAAAATTTTTGAGACGCTTTAGCATTACTTTTTCAAATATTTTCGCTAGTATCGGTATAAGTGTTATCGGACGGTAATTATTTATGTCACATCGATCACCTTTTTTGAACAATGGTTTCACAATGGAAATTTTTAAATTACTAGGGAATACTCCTTGCTCAAATGACCGATTCACAAGGTCTGTAAGTGGGCCGCATATATGAATAGCGCACCTTTTTAATATGTCAGTTCGTATTTCGTCGTAACCTACAGCTTTAGTATCATTTAATGACTTTATTATACCAAAAATTTCGTAAGGGTCAGTAGGGTTTATAAATATTGATTTAACGTTAGTTGAGAGGGATACCGATTTAGAATTTATTTTATTTATGTCATTACCTAAATTTATAAAATAATTATTAAATATTTCACATATGTCCTTTGGATTATTATGTATCTCAGTTCCGGTCTTAATTGATTCAATGTCGTTATTTTCTATAAATTTACCTAAGTTGTCATGAATAAGTTCCCAACTTGCTTTACACTTATTTTTTTGCTTTGCTATATATTTCATATTTTGCAATTGTTTTGAATTGTTAATACATTTTTTTAATAAGTTATTGTATTTTAAGAAACGTTTCTTATTAGTATTTTTGTTTATTCCACATAATCTATAAGTTAAGTGCAGTCTTCTTTTTTGTAAGCTAGATGTTCTAATACCTTTAGTTAACCACACTGTCCTACTTTTGTAATTATTCATTTTTACTTTCTTTAGGGGAAAACATAATTCATAGAAGAGTCGTAAAATTTCATGAAAATACTCAAACGCTTCATTAACATTTTCAGTATTCCGAACATCGGAAAAAGTAAGAGCTGAAATGCATTCTATGAATTTCCTGGTATTGTCCTTATTGTAGTCCCTCCTATATTCAAACCATGACGATTGTTGTTTTACTTTTTTTACTTTTACCGTTAATGTTTGAGCGGTATCATGATCTGATAGCGCTAGATGGTGAACTTTAGCAGTTGCTGACTTGATATTGCTAACAATCAAATCAATGCATGACGATAAACGTGTTGGGCATGTGATATGGGAATGAAGGTTATAACTACTTAGTAAACTTATTAATTCACGAGTATTCTTATCATTTTTTAGTGTGTCTAAATTCCAGTCTCCACATAATATTATCTTTTTTTCCTTTTTCTTTCTATTTAATGCATATAAAAGTAAATCAAGTTTATGAAGAAACCTGTACTGGTCACTTTTTGGTGTTCTATAAATACAAATGACAATTAAATTATGATATGGAATTTCAAGGAAGTTGAGTAACGGTAGAAATTTTGTAATTTTTCACCAAAGTCAAAAAAACCTTGTTTTGAAATGTGCAAGTGAAGCCCTTTCATATGGTACTCCACTCGATCTAGTAAACCCACCTTAAAATTTCAACCCCTCCATTTCGGCCCCTTTTGTAATAGTAATAACACCTAATATTTTTTGAACTCTTTAATTTGCAATATGGTTATGGCGTTATTTAAATTTTAAATAGGTAATGCTTACCTAATTTGGAATGGTTTTAAATTTAAAAACCATTCTAAATTTCTGTAGTCTGGCTGTCTGTAGCTAATAATTAATAAAATATGCAAATTTTACCAGACAGACATAGATAGTCCCTTGTCGCACCAAAGGTTGCAAATTACCTTTTAGCCGTAGGTACGAACCCCTAAAAATGAACTTTTGCCTGAAATAACTTTTCTCTATCTTTTAAACCGATAGAACTTCCACACGTTCAATCTGGCACCTGTTTCGTTATCAGCAATTTGTAGGCCGTGAGATTGTGGATAATTTTGAGAAGATGCTTAACAAGCTGGAATTTATATATTATGGTGATGGTGTTGTTTTGTATAAGTTACTTAATGCATGTATGAAAAAATTTACCTAACTGCAAACGGCTTATTAAATACCTACACAATTTGTTAGGTGAAACAAAAGGAACTCCATCCATGCAAAGCCGGGGATGCGTTTGCTAGTTTTACAATCAGGCGCTGGCAGGCCTTACTTTATAAAATCTAGGAAGGCAGAGCAATAACAGTATACTTAACCAACTTTCATCTCTTATCAAGCAGCACATCATTATTTCCCACAATCTCTCTGTACATAAATGATATTATTTATAATCTAATAAAATTGTGCCAATTCCTGCGAAAACTGACCAACAGCTACCTAACAAGTTTGTGCTAAACTCGGTTTCGCCTGTCCATCGCCACAAATAGAATGGCTCACGAAATATCTTGCCAACTGTGAAACATTAATGAAAATCTCCGCAGTGTCGACTGTAAGGATTTTAAAAGCATATCATAATATATCTACACTAATATTATAAAGAGGAAAGATTTGTATTTTTGTATTTTTGTATGTAACGTATAAACTCAAAAAGTACTGGACCTATTTTAATAATTCTTTTTTCATTAGAAAGCTACATTATCACTGAGTAACATAGGCTATATTTAGTACTAGATTACAATAGAAATCTTTAGAAATTCCTATTAAAACCAACCGAAGGTGTAAAAAAATTAGCCATAAAATGTCTTTCATCGCATACGCTGCGAAGAGTATTAATGATAGGACAAAAAAATGTTCGACAATATTATAGAATATATCAATATCTACAAAAAACTTCGCAAGACCATGTGTCTAACTATTGTAGTTACGTCACTATTTAAAATGCAGTGACATAGCGGTTGCGGCGGTACCGGCCAGGGGGCTATTTAGTATCAGAATTGCACCCGTGCGAAGCCGGGGCGGGTCGCTAGTAAATTATAAATGCTAAAGTTTGAATGGATGGATGTATGCTACTGAAACACGCCAGAACGGCTGAACGGTTGTGGATGAAATTTGGCACAGCCACAGAGGTAGATTATAGTATGAAATAACACATACCTAGCTGGGCTACTTTTTATCCCGCGAAACCAAAAAGTTAGACAATAAAAAATCTGTCCAGAAAACGACAGGCGAGCCTGATGCATCAACTTTACTTTTCCTTGTTATACCCGCCCGACTTCAGCATAGTATGTAGAGATCAAAGTTATTTTTTACTTTACAGTGGCTTTGGAAGTCGGTTTTTTGGAAAGAATTTTTATTTTTAACTTTTTTGTGTCAGCGTTGAGGATTTGGAGTCAGAATTTTTTATGGGACCACCTCGGGAGCTTCCTGTAAGGACTGAAAAAAAATTCAAATGAGTTCAGAAACCACGGAGATATGCACCGTAATACATTAAAAAAAAACGCGCCGAATTGAGAACCTGCTCCTTTTTGGAAGTCGGTTAAAAATATCATTATATTCCAGCAACTCAATCTACCGTTGGATCCAATCAACAGATCCTAGTGAGGGTAATTTATGTGGAACCTACTTGTTCAATTATTATATTAATATTCTGTGGTGACTGGTGACCTAATAACTAATAATAAGGAGTACGTTTTTAATAAAATCCAAATCGCAGTGAGATCGCAGTCAAGAGGGCCTAGTAGACAAACGGCATTCGATTCGAAGTGATTCTATATCTACAATCGCTATCGCTATAACGTCAGCGAAGTTCGACTTCTTGACAAAGTTTCCAGCGTTTAGCGAACGCCTATTCCATTCGTCTTTTCGATAAAAAGTAACTTTTGTCTATGGTTTAAGGGCAGTGGAATAATACAACTTACAAATAGGTGCTTAGGTATATGCTTTCGTCAAATTGTGTAATACCTATAGCAAAATACTCTCTCTAGACGTACTGATGTAATAACTGTTAAACAGTGTACAAATAGGCATTACATATCATTATCATTGTCATATTAGTGTCATAGTGAAGTCCCTTTCTTTACTATTTATCGATAATAATAAGGTATTTTAATTCATAAAAAACCATTAATCAGCTGATCTTTTTCGTAGTTGTAACTGCTAACTTACCTACTCATTAATTGGTAAGTATCTAAGTACTCTGTTCTCTAAAAATATGAAAATAATAATTTTATTATGAGATCACATGTAAATATAATGTATTTTTGATTTAATTATATTGCAGGTACTTATTGTAGGACAGGCGGTTATGATAGGTCAAGGATCAATGTTACAGTCTAGATGCAAATTTCGGGAAGCAGATTCTACTGGTTAGTGCCCGCATGAAACTTAACAGCTATACATTTATATATTTTATTTATTTATATATTTTGACGACCTCCGTGGCGCAGTGAGTAGTGCTGTTGTCTTAACATGCGGAGGTCCCGTGTTCGATACCCGGCGGGGTCAATTTGGGAATTTATAATTACTGAATTTTCCCTGGTCTGGCCTGGTGGGAGGCGTCGGCCGTGGGTAGTTACCACCCTACCGGCAAAGACGTGCCGCCAAGCGATTACGCGTTCCGGTACGATGCCGTGTAGAAACCGAATAGGGGTATGGGTTTAATATAACTGCCATGCCCCTAACAGGTTAGCCCGCTACCATCTTAGACTGCATCATCACTTACCATCAGGTGAGATCGCAGTCAAGGGCTAACTAGTAGTGGATAAAAAAAAATACATACATATTATTACAGGTTTCAATCGATGTTTACGACATACTTACCTTATTTTTAAATAAAAGCTAAAGCTTCATCGGTAATTTTTTTATCGACATCCACCTTTGTTTTACATCTCTAAATAAACAAACTACAAAAGTGGCAAAATAGCGCGAGATGGCGAGCGGGGTGCGGGGCCCTCCGTGGGCACTTAAACCGAAATATCGCTGTAACTAGGCTACTCAAGTGCGATGACACCGTCGATTTTCGGCGCGGGCGACCGGCCCGTACTATAAGCTTAAGATCACACTAGCAACACGTCGCTCGATAAAAAGTTGTGAGTGACTATAGTCCGAGTGACGCAAGACCTCCCGCGGCATTAATTATCGGAACTAAATACCTACTAAAACATTTTACATACACTTGGAAAAATATGTGACTATACAGCACAGCCTCTGTAGACCTAGAGGACTTCTTTCGGGATACGGACTCTACACTGCACTCGGATGGGAGAAGGGTTACCACCAGAGATGTGCTACGTTGCTAAGCTATGAATGTTTGTAAACCGTTCACTTTTCGCGCCTCTTCCGCTAACAATGACAAAATTTAGTAGCAAGTTGCACCACATAGGCACTTTTTCTCCTGAATCCCATTTGCCATAGGATTTTCAAGAAATTTGGGTACATCACGGACGAACGCCATCCAGTATTTTATTAATGAAAGGGAAATTCAAAGACCTTCCATCGTCATCATCATCATCGGCCATTGTGCATCCACTGTTCGACATACTTAGGCCCTTTTTAAGTAACGCCAACGTGCTGTTTCCTCGGTCAATCGGTGCCAGCCACCCGCCCACTGCCACTTCTGAGAGCTTACTTCATTCCGGACTTTATCATTGTTATTTAAATCTAAAAAGATTTTACCGCTCCTGTGCCTATACATTTATGAACCTGCATTATTTGTTTTTAAAAACCTCAATTTATTTCTAAGTACAGACTCAGAACCATACATAAGCAAACGATACAAAAATAACATTTCGTTGCCTCAAGTAAGACTTAGTCTCTTTAGTAAAAACTGTAATTGTATGGTCATAAAAATCTATAATAAATTACCGAATAAACTAAAAGAACTAAATCTACCATTATTTAAAAAAGGACTTTTAGAATATTTTCTAAATCATTGTTTTTATTCGGTACAAGAATTGAAGAATTCTTGTTGAATTCATAAATAAAAAGTTTATATTACAGTCGATTCTTGTTACTTCAAACTACGGTGTGGTGTACGACATCGACTGAAGCTGGTACCTAGCAATTATATTAGTCTAGGCCTAGAACGATGATGAGAAGCGGTATTAGCCTAGTTGTTACGACACTCGATCTCCTCCTGTTGCGGGTTCTATCTCCGGATCCGCACCTCCAACTTTTTCAATTTGTGCATTTTAAGAAAATAATATCACTTGCTTCACACGGAGAAGGAAATAATCGTGAGGAAACTTGAATGCCCCAGAGTTATTAATAATGTTCTCGAAGGTGTGTAAAGTCTGCCAACCTGCACTTGGCCAGCGTGGTGAACTACCACCAGTAGTGAACCGGCAATGGATTTATAAAAAGAAGAGAGATATGCCTAGAACTATTTAGTAAGCGGAGTGACAGTCCTAAGACAAAAAGTCTATCGTGTGATCGATCGTATCGCAGACAAAGGTATAGTTTTCGCGCGAGTTGAATGCAGTCCGAAATCTTACTTTATTCTACCCCATTACGGGAGTCAGTGAATTTATTTAGCAATATACCTATTTCGCGTAAAGCGTAACGTGTGTGTGTCTATTTAGATAGGTACTTAAGTAACAGATATCCAAAAAAAAGGGTTTAGATGCTTTAAACCCAGGAAGGGCTTTTAAATGCTTCCAAAGTTTCATCCAACAGTAGCTCGCTAGGTAGGATTCCTACTATCCGTCTACTATTGGAAGCAGCATAGCAGTAGGAAGGTAGATATCCAATTGGATATTTGACAACTAGTCAAATCAGCAACTTTTTTTCAACATCAAAACGCGTGCCTATTATGGATTTTGTACGAAATTTTAAGTTGTGACGTCATCAAAGTTCAACGCACTTTTTTTACTTTAATCGATAGTTTAAAACGGTTATTCAAAATAAAACTAGCAAGGGACGTTGATATTACGACTTTTGGGAGATCCTTTATTTAATAATCACTAAAACATAATTTATTTCACTAGTAGTCAAGTACCTAATTGTGTTGCTCACTAATTTAGTCGGGAAACGGCATAACGTGTTGGCTGTTGGCATAGCAACAGCGGCATTTCATTCGTTTTATAATGCGAAACCGAGCAAAAAAGTTCGTGATTCATATCGCTGTGTGCGTGGATCGCATACAAAAACTTTTTCAACTGTTCTTTTAATTTCGCACACATAACCTGCAAGTTACCGAGGCGCCCTTATTTCGAAGCTGTCATCTCGGAGGCCGTCAGTTGAGTCGATTTTCTCACTGAATAGGCATGATGACTGATTTTGAAAAATGGTCAGATTATGTTCGGAAGTATCTACTATTTCGAATAAATATATTATTTCATCAGAAAAATAAGGTTTGGTAGATAAAATTGTCATTTGAAATTTAAATTTTAAAATTCACGCCAAAACGCTCGCCGGTGTCATGGCGCCGTTTGTGACGTCACTATTGTTTTTACCAACGTACTCTGTGCAGTGTGCAGTGAACAATAGTATGCATGTCAAAGCTCGAAAACAAACAATTGTGACGTCATTCGTTTCTTGGTGTTTAATCCATTATGGCGGATTGCTGCATTTTATAGTTTTATTTTATCAAAATAAATAGCAATCTCACTCGAAATAGAAAAATAAATACGTTTTTTATAATCCATGAATCTTATTTCATTAGATAAATTCATAATTTCATTGATTCTTGGTTACTGTCATCATGCCTATTCAGTAGGTACTTGTATTATACAAGCTTATCTACTGATTTTCGAAGAAATAAATAAGATACTAATTAGATCCGCCCGTACAAACAATAAGGCAATAATAAACAAGTTTCATGGAAAAACATTGTTTCGGCAAACTTTCTCTTTGTTTATTATCATAGATTGATTAATTACAAGAACTTTTCCATGAACGGAAAATATCTATTTTTAGAGGCTAATTTTCACGAATAGATCGAAAAAGCGAAAACGGGGCTGGGTAGGTACAAGGTATCACATTGTATACTACGGTGTAAAGCTGGGTATCATACAAAGCTGTTCTATATATTTATTTTCTTATTATAAGAAAGAGGAACCAGTGGTATGATATTCATACGTTGAAATCAGAAAACAAAGAAATGTTGTCACATAACTATTGGAACGAAGTTCCTTATTGGACGATGCGGAGGGGTATCCTAGCCTGCAAAAACGTCCGTAACGAAAATGCGTGGAGTAAGATTTGTATGTAGGTACCTATAGTTAATTCGAATTAAACCTTAACACTAAAGCATTGAAGTTTAATTTCGAATGTAGTGTTTTTATATTTTTTTACGTCGACTAGAACTTGAAATTGATATTAATGTAATAAGGAACTTCGTTCCTATTTGGTGTCCCACGACACCACATTTTTATATAAAATTTAAGTAAGTAGTAAGTACCTATATAAAATATTAGGTGTATATTGTAATTTTCCGTATTATAAATTAAGATGTACCTACGTTAGGAAAACAGAAAAAGGTAAAAGCATAATAATGTAAAATTTCAAATAACAATTATATTATGATTTTCTTCGCACCTGGATGAATAGATATTAGTATATATCTGCATATTTCGGTAGTAATATAGCTACATAATAAGTTAACGATGTTTCTCAATATTTATCCTAATTATATCGCAACATTTAACCTACCAACAAGGTATACCTACCCATATAGGTAACAATGTAAAATATAGTGTACCAGATGGCACCCCACGATAAAAGGGCTGCTATCAGTTGTCACCTTTTGGCATTTCGTTCATCAAATAAACAAGTCTTAAGAAAATCAAATACATGGTTTTTAAGTAAGCAATATTTGTAAATAACTATCTCGGGAGGAAAATTCATGAGATTGGCTATCAATAGTACCTATCTTGATTGCCATTAATTAATAAAAGAACAACATTTTTGTATAAATTATGTTTATTATAATAATGATTTCCTGTCTAGGTACCCGTTTATGAGAGTGTCACCAAGGGCAACACAATTTCTATTGATCCGATAAGTCGTTTTCCTGGTTGGTGGGTGCAGAGGTGATGTCATATTACTAGAGTAGCAATAGCTCGCTATATGGATATTACCCGGCCGCTGCTTATACGTGGTTGTACGCTTGCTTTTCGTCATTGAATAATCTATCGGAGCTGCTGTTGATTTGTCGGTAATTTTTCTATATGCATTATTTGACCTTTTATTACCATATATCTACAACAGAAAAATTAACAAAAATGCTTGAGATCAAAATATTGATCATATACTTTATTATGTTACGCAAATAATTAATTGATCAATCGACTGGCCACCGCAATGATTATGAAGGGGTAGATTTTTCGACACTTGCCGTATTGATATTTGTTGCTCAATCCTCTAACTCAGTGGTCGGGTACATCTATTCAACATCGTCGACGGCGTAATTTTCCCAGTTATTTTCCTTATTTGCTCCATTATTAGCTGAATAATATATCAGAATGTCGCGCTCAGTAATTGGTTATATAGGCACAGCGGGTACGCATTGAAGCTTACGAGTGAATAAGTACTTTATCTATATTTGGGACCAATTTATCGTTGATATACATACGGTTTTCCTTTTCTTCATAATGAGTTCCTACAACAGGAATCACAATAGACAGTCTACCCACACCATAGTCTGATACTCTGTAATGAGCATCTTAGAATTCGTTTGAAGAAAATATGAGTCTTATAACACCAATTTCGTTATACATCATTTATATAATAGGTCTTTACCTATGAGATTGCCGTTTTGTATGGAATAAGTGAAAGTACTTATTTTTTCAAACTTTTTTATTTCTGTTATTCGAAGTAATCACCCATGCAATCGACGCATCCTTGCCAGCGCATTGGCAGTTGATTGATGCCCTTCTTGTAAAAATCAGCTGGACGGGAGGCAACGAACTCTTCAAAGGCATTTCGTACTGCCTCTCGGGAATTGAATTTTTTACCCACTAAAACGTTGTCTAAATTTTGGAAAAAGTAATAGTCGGTAGGTGCAAGGTCTGGTGAGTATGGCGGATGAGGGAGTGCTTCCAACCCCAGCTCTTGCAGCTTGGAGACTGTCTGTTGCGCATTATGGGGTCGCGCGTTGTCGTGAAGCTGACGACCGATTGACCAAAGCTGGTTGCAGCTGTGCAAGCTTCTCCATCATTCTCTCCAGTTCTTCACAGTCCACATCTGCAGTAATGCTCATGCCGTTTTGTAAAAAGCTGTGGTGAATCACACCCGCACTAGACTACCAAACAGTGACCATCACCTTTTTAGGGGTCATTTTTGGTTTAGAGCATTGCTTTGGTGCTGAATCCATTTTTCGTCGCACGTAACAATTCGTTTCAAAGTTCCTTCATTTCTTTGCCTGTTGAGCAGCGCAAGGCAGGTCTCGACGCGTACGTTGCGCTGGCGATCGTTAAGGTCGTGGGGCCCCATCTATCAAGCTTTTTTACCTTGCCAATTTGTCGCAAATGGATCAATATTGTTTTGATGCTTACATCAAAAGCTGCTGCTAGCTCAGCTGTAGATTGAGTTTCGTCAGCTTCCACAATCGCCTTTAATTCATTATTGTTGACCAAAGTCTCCGGACGACCACGAGCTTCATTTTTCAAGTCAAAATTTCCAGAACGGAACCGGGAAAACCAATAACGGGTTGTGCGTTCGTTTGTACAGTTCTCTGCGTAAACCTTTTTGATATTACGTGCCGTTTGTGTCGCGTTGGTGCCACGACGGAACTCATATTCCATAATTACACGAATTTTTAAAGTATCCGTTATGACAAAAAAATTTGAAATGTAATGAAAATACAACGCTTATCAAAAAACAAAAGACTGAGTTTGTAAAAAGAATTTAAAAAAAAATTAATTTGAATTTAGAATACAGAGCCATTACAAACATTTTTTTATTTGAAATGACCAGTACTGAAGAAAGGCAATTTCATAGGTAACGACCTAATATTTGAATCATTACAAGCATAACAAAATATTAGTATTGGTAGGTAGGTAAATAAGTAATAAATAAATAATCTTTTATTAAGCCACAAAATTATAAAACGAAATGAAACATACTACAGCCCTGATGGAACCAAGGAACCAACCAAGACTAAGCCAACCTTGGTTTAATCAAATCAACCACGTACAAACAGTTGGCCTTATCGATAGTTAGCTGACCCACTCGGCACCCCGGCTTTGCACGACTTACCTTACATACATTTTATATAATGCATAGTTAAAAATGTTCTCTTTTAGTGAATCTACTTTTCAATACACCTATTAAGTATTTCTTGTAACCCGTCGTTCTGATCTGCAAACTATTTATTTATTTGATACATACTTTTTTTTGAAGTGAAAACTTCTTTAGGCGCGTTGAGCAGCTTTTGGTAATTAATATGTATTGAAAAAAGTGTAACACTTCTCAGGCGCGTTGAGCACTTTTTGTAGGGGATAAAAATGAAGATTCGCGTGATCGACATGCTCGCGAACGTATAAATATACAACATTCGAAATTAAACTTTAATGCCTTAGTGTTAAGGTTTATATTTTAATGAGTTTAATTAAAATTAAAATATACTAAAATAACAAAAAAAATAGTTTGCACTTCTATCGGCAGTCCCTTCTGCCATTTTTTTTAATTTGACTAATTAAGGTGTAAAATCGACCGACTAACTTTTTTCCCATATCACAAAGAAACTCAATTGATTTTAGGGATATAAAATATCCTATATCACTACTTCAATTGACAATCCTAATGCCAAGTTGTAATCAAATCCATCCTGTAGTTTCAGCGATGCCGTAACAATGATTGGCAGACGGACAAATATTTAAGAATGGTCATGACAGGGTCACGTATAATATAAAGCTTCCTACAATTAAAAGTTTAATAGGAACTTACATCAGTTACAGTTTAATAATTATAGTTTTAGGTAAGTTATGGTACCGGTTCAAAGGTTGTCCATCGCCATTCAGCATGGCAATGCTGCAACTTTGATGGGTACCTTTGGCCCAGGGGCAACCATTGGTGGTCTTATTGATTAGGGCCTTATTTTATTTTTTTGTTATTAGGTATTTATGGATTTGTCATATAGTTAGTTTAATATTTAGGTTTATAAGTAAGTTGGTAATTATTGGATAGATTTTCTGCAAGGCAACTACATATTAACCAATAGCTACGAGGTACATTCAGGTATGCTATACTTATCTTGCCGAATTATTATAAGTACTTAAAACGTTAGATTACGTTACGCTGCGATTTACATTACGTAATGTTATGTTACGTGATAACGTTACTCTGCAAAGAATGGAATGGTGATGTCCAATCCACGTTTGGCTATCAAACTCACGCAGATTCCTTTTTCTGTGATCAAAATCAAGAAAAAAAAACTACATTGACAAATTACTTACAAAAGTTCCACTTATGCATTGAATTTAAGTTCTTTATACTTGACCCAAGCCGTGCGTGCACAGCTTTTGAAGCTAGGGTAGGCATTAGTTAGTCAAAATACCTATTTACTAGCTGTTTTGATGAAAAATGAGCATTGAGTTATTTCCATTTGGGTAAACGTGTTTTCACTCACAGAACTAGGCGTGCCGAAACATCTCGTTGCACTTTTGCACTCCCTGTATCGTAGCAGTAGTGGAGTTGTAGGGATCGGTACAGACACTTCAAAAAGCTTCTCATTCGGAAAAGGTGTACGGCAGGGATGTATATTGTCTCCTATACTTTTCAATATATACGGCGAGTTCATCATGAGAGAAGTGCTCTCGGAATGGGAAGGTGGAGTCAGTATCGGAGGTGTAAAGCTCACAAACCTGAGATACGCTGATGATACAACTCTTATAGCTAGCAGTGAGATCGAAATGATGACTCTCATAAGGAAAGTGGAGACGGTCAACAATTCCTTTCTATAAATAGGTCGAAAACCAAAGTGATGGTTGTGGATCGAACGGGCAAGCTGGAGATCAACGGTGCTACAGGCTTGGAAATTGTTAATGATTTTGTCTATCTGGGCTCAAACATAAGCAACAAAGGTGGCTGTGAAACTGAAGTCCGCCGTCGCATCGGGATGGCGAAAAGTGCCATGTCTCAACTCTCCAAAATATGAAAGGACAAAAACATATCACAATGGACAGAGCTGCACCTAGTTCGTACACTTGTTTTTTCCATATTCTTATATGGTGCCGAGACGTGGACCCTTAAATCAGCCGACCGAAAACGGATTGATGTATTTGAAATGTGGTGCTGGAGGCGGATGCTCAAAATTTCTTGGACAGAACACAAGACCAATGTCTCGATCTTAAACAAATTAAAAATAAAGATGCGGCTATCCAACATCTGTCTGCGGCGGATGCTCGACTACTTCGGTCACATTGCCAGGAAAAATTCAAACAGCATTGAAAAGCTCATTATCACTGGCATGATCGAAGGAAAGAGACCCCGCGGACGAAGTCCGAGACGTTGGTCTGACCAAATTAAAGAAGCGATCGACACTCCGGTCTGCACTGCCTTTCGCACGGCCTCCAACAGGGAGACATGGCGAAACACCGTGAAGGCTAATATCACGAGGGAGCCACGATCCTCAAAGTTGAGGAAACGACGCGAGAAGAAGAAGAAGCGTGTTTTCGTGCTTATATGAACTGTACGCCACTGATTGTACATGTCACCCACCTTTGCCAGAAGACGTAGCAGTTCTTTCATAACAACATTATAAAAAACCAGATGATGCCCTCGCGAGCAATAAAAAAATTTAATCCAGTTTTATTCTGTTTCTTTTTGATTCCCGGGGGAACTCATTAATTTT
The DNA here is from genome assembly GCA_964035005.1 of Erebia palarica. Classification (NCBI taxonomy): domain Eukaryota; kingdom Metazoa; phylum Arthropoda; class Insecta; order Lepidoptera; family Nymphalidae; genus Erebia; species Erebia palarica. The sequence goes on from OZ035986.1 coordinate 31,592,631, forward strand.
CCACGATAAAAAAGTAGCCTATGTTCTTCCTCGGGATGTAACCTTCGGTATAGCGGTATATCGAATTTCGTCAGAATCGGCTGAGTATTTAGATGGGCCGTGAAAGCGTAGCAGACAGACACTTTCGCATTTATAATATAAATTATGGATAGTATTGATACATTTGAAACTGATTTATAGCGATGCATCTGTAGTCTGTACGTGCACGTAAGTTTTAACATTATTTGAAACGGCGGCGGTGTTTGTGTGGCACTGGAAGTCCATGTCATGCAGTGGTGTGCATAGATTTTGAAGCTAGGGTAGGTTTTCAGTCAATATACTTATCTATTTATATTTATTTTATATTTATATTTATTTATTTAGGACGATCAAAAAAATTGATTTTAAAGTTTTTTTTTTCAATGTATAAATTTTTTGATCGTCCTGAATAAATAAATATAAATATACTACCTACTGATGTCATGTCATTAGAAATCGGCCCCGCCGTTGTTGCCGGTTGGGAGTTGCGACACAATAGTTGCACAGGCTAACTTGTAGTTGTTAGAAAGGTTACATTTTTTCACGGGCGTGAAAGTCTCCGGTGTCGGTGAACGGGCATTTTTTGGCAATGAATGCTGAACGCAGCGTGGCGACCGGTGGGGCGAATTAGCAACAGGTGTTTTGGTTTCGACCAAGTAACTAAGATGAATTGCAAATTGCTTAGATTAAATGAACGAAATTAATTAAAATAAATTGAATAATTCCTTGATTGAAGTGGTTTAAGTTTAGACTTTGGAGTAGATCCACTGAGGCGTCTAGCTGTTTGGAATAACAAACGATGTGCCAAAGAAAACTAGGCAGGTAGTATCACTGTCAGGATTTCGCTTGATTTCATCAGAATGCGGCATAGGTTTAATACTCACCAGTCACATAACGTAAAGAAAAATATAGTTACTTAGAAATATATATAATGGTTTGCTCTAACTACTTAGTTAGGTACGATTTTCACAATAAAGTAAGATATAACTACTTAATCGATGGAAAATTAACTATAGTACACTAAGCATCCTTAGTAATTATAATATTATGTAGCAAAATATGCTTGAGGCCCTAGGTACCTAAGTTTACTTTTATTGGTATTAATGAACAGATCTGGCCTTTATTGGATAGTTATGATCAGTACCTATAATCATTTGTACTATTAACTATTCTGTGTCTCTGTGTATTACAGCCTAATGAGACGTTCTTCTCTAACAGTCGTTCGACGGCGGTGACTAGGCAGAACAACACGTGACAGGGACGTGACGGAAGAAACTAACAGAATTTTTAATGAGTACAGAATTGGAATCACATAAAACGACTGTTTTGAACACCTTTGTTTTGAAAAAGTTTTGATTCTCTACCTCTGAACCGTAGGTTAGAGTACCTCAAGGCGCTAACTGTTATAGTAGCCGTGTCTGTCATTTGTATGGATATATAAACGCTGTGGAAGGTATAATTAAGTGTTAATTATCTATGTTAAAAAGTAAATTATTCAACCACAAAACAAACTCTAGAACTAAAGTAAAAGTTCCTGGACAAGTTGGACTTTTATGTATATGAATATAAACCTAATCTGTAAAGGAAAGTTCGTCCAAGTAAAACCTACCAACGGAATTATTTCGTTAATTTTTATAACTGTTCGCATTTCGCCAACGGCAGCGGGCACACACCGCTGCCCGACCACTATGTATTGACATGCAAGAATTTAGCCGATCGCCTATCCTCCTTTGCCCTTCTTGGAGCCATCATTTCGTCTCCCTCTGACACGTTTCACCTCCAAATGCTATTTGGTAGTCGGCTATTCCAGACAGGGCTGGACTTGTTGGACAGGTTTCTAAAAATAGCGAAAACTGGCAGCTTTTTTTTTTAAAGAATTTTTTGGCTAAGGTCTATCGCCGGCTCTAATCCGAACGGCTGTCAAGAGATGTTGTGCATTTTGTCGCGTTCATTTTCAAGGCGAAATCCTGTAATACAAGTAGATGTGTTTCATTCATAATTGAGTAGTAGGTATTTATTCACCTATCTATACGTATTTTTCAGTTACTACATAAAAGCAATAGGATTGGGATCATTCAAAAGAATATTTTACTTCGAAACTTTTATGATTTTATCCGACGTCGATAGCGGTGGAACTTTGGCGCAGCTAAACTTATAGGCCTTGCTTTCTCTCTATGTCTGGAAGAGCCAGTTATTCCGCTTATATCTAGGTATATAAATAAAAAAACAATTACCGAATGTAGGTAGGTAGGTATGTTCGCGCATCACTCTAGAACGGCGGGACCGATTTTGATAGAATTTTTTGTGTGTATTTATGTGAATCCAGGGATGGTTATATTCATAATTGCACCTGGTAGGGGGCGCCAATATCGGGTTATGGGTTCAGGATAGGACAACGTCTTCGGGGACCTATTTGAACAGCATGTGAAGTGTGGACAGTAATTATTTTAAACCCGTGCTACTGGTTCATCCGTGACCGGTTATGGCACTTTGCGAATCTACTGAGCGACAACGCTGCCTATGAAAGGCCTATAAAGTATAGAAGTAGAACGATTAGTGAACATTGAACTTATAAAATAAATAACAGTTACACATACAAAATATTATCAAATTTTTAGACCTAGGCGGTTTTATTGACCTTAATGAAGTACGTGCACTGCTTACCAATTGATAGACATATATAAATTTCTTTGTCATAATAATACATATTATGTGAATCCGCAAGGAAATTAGTTTTTACTTTTGATAATAACTTTAAATAATCACAGGTTCTCACCTCTCACATAAAAATACTCGAAGAACTCCCGTCCAGATTGTAGGTATGTGTATTTATCCATACTAATATTATTAATGCGAATGTGTCTGTCAGTCTGCTACGCTTTCACGGCTTGATACTGATGAAATTTGATACAGGGTAGGGTGTATCCCGGGGAAGGACATACTTTTTATCCCGGAAAATAAAAGAGTTTCTGCGGGAATAAAAAAATCTTGATCCACGCGTACGAAGTCGCGGGCATCATCTAGTATTACATAAAAAAATTGTCATCGAACATAGTATTGTATGTAGATACCCAGTGTTCGATCACTGCGGTTACCATTCTAGGTTACTACTAGGTAGGTACATAATAATACTGATTATACTGGAAATAATCAAATCATTTATTTTAAACCTTAAAGTATCGGTAAAAAAGAAAGTCTACCTACTGGTCCGTACTACTTACTGCTTACTTTCGCTTGCATAATCATTTGATTTGAACTGTAAATAAAAGTGAGCCGTGATAAGCCGTGTGAAGTAGGTAGGTACCTTAGAATCGGCTTTGCGATTCTTCATTGGACTGTGGAGTGTGGAACCCTTGGGTATATTTTGGGGCTATTTCGCACCCTTAGAACGAAAGTTTTATGAAAGTGACCTAACTGAAAATTCTTGTAAATTCGGATTTTTTTAACAAACTGACCTTAAAAGCCTACTCTAAACCCCGTGGTAAAAAAACCCGAATTAGGGACAGCCTATACATCGGTCACTTTAGTTGATCGCGTTTTTTCATCTATGCTTGTTATGTAAAAAAGACCGAATCAGTATTGTGTCAGAGTTGCTCGCAGGTGGCAGTGTATAACATCGACGTTTCTCGAATTGCACCAGTTTATTGCAAATAATTTATATAACATTTTTAATTTGCGCCTATATAACTATAAAATAGTGACTAACTCCATATGTCATCAGTATTTGTTGTATCTTGTATCTTAAACAGGTTTAACTCCTAAAAAGTCTTAGAAATTTAGAAATATTTTTGCAATAATAGCACTTCATTTAAAACTATTTTATATTTGAACGTCAAATACATATTTAAAATACATTTAAATTTAATATAATATACGTTTATTGTATAAATACCAATCCATACATTGAAGATCAATATATAAATCCGCAAATTTATCAATCATTTCCAGTGAAACATGGGGGAGCTACATTTAAATATATTCAATACTATTTTTGAAATCTTTTTTGCTCATTTCCCACAAATTACAATTTTTGAGTTAGGTCACTTTCATTCTAGGGGTACGATTTGTGGTTGGTATTGTAAAGAGAAAATACTGGGATCTTGCCGATTCGTCTCAGTAGAACTCTTTCCGAACCAGTTGCAGCATTTTCAATTAATCATCAATCAATGTTGGTAGGTATATTATACTTACTGTTTGTGCACCAGTAGGTAACTCGTGGTTCGTTTAAAAACTGTAGTCGAATTCTAACCGCACGAAGCATTTTTCCCACGTTGCGCGTCGCATCGTGAAGTCATTATACCTACCAACTGACTTAAATTCATACCTACTTTACTCATCATGTTCATCGCACAACGCAATTTTGAATAGTGTGGACGATGCTTTAGTTGTACTATTACCTATTCTGTGCTTTAGGATCCTATACCAGTTGATGTTGTAGCATACCAGTACCCTTACTCTGAAATACGTCTCAGTAAAGTGAGGAGAAAGTGAGCTCCTCCATACATCTACAGCCAGCGCTCCTAGCAGAAACATGGTGAACAAAAAGTCACGAGTCATTCCCACTCCAAGTGAAATTCGATGAGACAGATCGAGTTTATAACTCACCAAACGTACAAAAAATACGATATGACTAATGTCATTTGCTATTTTGGCACTCCGAATGTTACTTTACACACAGATTGACATCTCAAAATGCGATAATGACGTCATTTTCACATTCGACGGCGGATTCGTAATTCGCAAAATATTTGCTTACACTTGGCGCGGTGAGCTCTCACGTCGATCAATCGTATTTGCAATGTTTAAAACTGGGAGTAAGCGTACAGGTATGACTGTGATCTTTCACTGTTTCTTAGACACTGGACACTGGCTTGAGGAAAAACTTGACAATACGTGGGTGTATGAAATTATTTTAAAAACTCTATAGGGTATCTAGATATGTAGGTATACCTATTACATTAGTGACGACTTGAAGTCCGTAATTCCATCAGAGTGGATTTACATTTTTTAAGAAAATTAGTTCGTCCTTTTGACTTTAGATAATAGATAATTACATCGATTTTGAGCCTTAGCTACCTAGTTACTTTATTATTAATAATTTTCCTCGATTTTACGTAAACATGTTGCCTACAATAGCTTTCGTAGCGCATCTACACAAGAAATTCTACATACAATGTAATTTATACCTGACGACCTGAGTAGCGCTGTGACCTGGCGCAGTGTGCAGCGCTGTTGTTTTAACGTGCGGAGGTCCCGGGTTCGATCCCCGGCAGGGTCGTTTTGGGAATTTTTAATTTCTGAATTTTCCCTGGTCTGGCCTGGAGGGAGGCTTCGGCCGTGGCTAGTTACCACCTTACAGGCAAAGACGTGCCGCCAAGCGATTTAGCGTTCCGGTATGATTCCGTGTAGAAACCGAATAGGGGTATGGGTTTAATATAACTGCCATGTCCCTAACAGGTTAGCCCGCTACCATCTTAGACTGCATCATCACTTACCATCAGGTGAGATCGCACTCAAGAGCTAACTTGTAGTGGATAAAAATATAAAAACCTATTTTAAATTATGGTAGGCAGTTTATAATATATATTCTACTTCAGCGTGGCATAAACGCTCAAAGTATGTGCATTATCTTAAATATATCTACCATGTCATTTCAGTTATTGAAGTGAAAACACGTTTAGCCGCGTTGAGCACTTTTTGGTATGGAGTAAACTAGTGGTTTCGCCTAACCGACATGCTCCGCGTCACCGACTTGCTCGGGTTGTTTCGAAGACAAAAGGTATTAAATATATTTATATTTAATACCTTCTGTAATTACATACTACATTCGTAATAACTTTAATCCCTTAGTTTTATGGTTTAAATATTATATTGACGTTCGTGATATTGACAATGTAATGCCAAGAGTTGCGTTTAGTTCCAAATACAGGTGACGTATTGTGCGACATTAGTGCTGAGTATATCTTTAATACAAGTAAAATTGAATGGATTTCGTTTAAACTTCTATCGGCAGTCCCTATGACTGCCAATTTTGTTTTATTATACCCACGTTCGAACCACACATGGAACGAAGACGATGTACCTTCATAATAATACGAGTATGGCGTTTTATTACTATTTTCCTTAAAATTGGGATCGATCAGAACAACCTTTTTAATATACTTTCCTTGTATTTTTTTACGACACTAGGGCCTAATATTATGCATTATAAAATTAAAGTTTTTTCTAAGCTATACAAATGCATAAATTAAATATCCATACTAACATTATAAATGCGAAAGAGTGTCTGTCTGTCTATTCGTCTGTCTGTCTGTCCATCTGTCTGTATGTCCGTCTGCTAGGCTTTAACAGCTCATCTTTTCAACCAATTTTTATACAGAAATAGGTTGTATCACGGGTAAGGACTAAGAACATAGGTAGGCTAAGTAGGTATGTTTTATCCCAGATAATTATGGAGTTTCAGCGGGAATAATAAAACATAATCCACTCATTAAAACATAAACACCTAGATATATAATAAATAGAAAGCCCCAGGTAGCTTTGATCCAGCCTGTTCAAATAGGTACGTGGTTTTGATGTCGTCTGAACGTAATATTCGGTCCAAACCACCCAAAGCGTACCCAATATCCGTCACATAGTCATGCAGTTGAAAGGTAAATACAAGGTAGGCAGTAAAACAAATAGGCGAAACAGGATACACGTACCGGTGCCCGTTTCAAAGGTTTCGCTTTATGGCAAATTTTCGATTTTCAATAAACTACCTATTGCATTGTTGTCTGGCCCCGGAAAAGCCTGCAGGGTTTACGGCGTCAACAATGCCCAGGCGAGTATTGCATATTGCACCATTCATTGCACAAATATTGGGCTCGCTTTTGTCCAGAACCCAATAAAAGTTCAAAGGATTGTCATCACTCACCAAAGCAGCCTTTGACCTGAACGGAAATATATCGGAAATACAAAATTTCGTACAAGCGATATTAATAAAACAGAAGTGTACGCCGAGGCCCCGCGAGTTTTTGAAAGGTATATAGGTACAGCTTTGTATAACTATACCTACCTATATTTGTCCAACCATTATTTTATTTACTTTTGATAGCTCGATTCGATGATGTTTTAATGCGTTACTGATTCGATTTTTGATAACTTTCTTTATGAAGAAGTTTTAATCGATTTGACACATAGATATTTATCTTTGTTCAACATTTTTTAAATTGTTTTTTAAACATACCCAAGCGTTTAATACAACATTAGGTACAGTAATTGTACATGAACCCGCCAGGTCATAGAAACCATCCATCGCCAAAGACGTATGGTACGTAAAGAACTATCAAGAAAGCTAGTGTTGCAGCTCCGTGACTATTTTGAAAACGAAAGTCGTACTTGTAATTACTACATGAGTATACGAGTTACGAAATATTGGATAAAAGGGCACCTCGCTTCATTTTACAATTTCGCGAGTTAGATTATAATCTAACGGTTTCTACAATCTTACGGTGACAGATACACTATAACCGCCATACTATAAACTAGTGAGCACGTGATATAGCAACCCGAGTGCCACGAGCAACAATACTTTGTGGGGTCGAGTGTATGCTTTCACAACATGGATCCAAGTGTCATCATACTGTTAAGATCATACTGTTGCCATTAAATTTAAGACATCATTTGTAAAGTCGAGTTTATTAAACTTTTGATGGATATCTTAATTACAATGTTGCAATTTTTTTTATTTTAAAAAAGCAACTGCTTAGATTCTGCCGGCTCTTTTCAGTAGAAATGTTACCTAACCTAACCTAACCTTTGGTAGAGTCCCGATGTATCATAAGTTCTTAAGAGACACTTGCTGTCCTACTAGAAATAAAACATTTCATTTTGCATGCATTGTGAATTTCATGTGTAGTTGTTTCCCCACTAGTAAGATAACAATCGACGGTAACTAGACGCGTCTAGTTACGTGACCAAAGAAGGAAAACGCTGGACAAGGAAGAGTAGACAGCACCAGGGCACGTGGCAGATCACCTATGAAACAACAGCGACAACGTGGACAGACCAAGTGAGGGCTGTGGTGGACGCCCCATTACACCTCCGAGATGGTCTGTGTCTTACACGAATGCGCTCGCAAGGCTGCCATCGGAGAAGAGTCTCCACTCTTCTCTCACAACACCAAAATGATGAGCACGACCGCTCTGATGAGAGTGATACGATACGACAAAGATGAAGAAGGATAACAATTTTTATATTTACTACTTATTTCAGCAATATGGGATCTCAGGTCTCATTCGTACACAACTACCTACCTACTGCTGGCAATTGAGTAATAGCGTGAGCACGACGTGTTATTGCATTTCATATGCAGGCGTTTGATTGAATAATAACCGAACTCTTTAACGCGTATCCTGCTAGAAGCGAGGTGTGAAATAGGTATAAGGTACCTAGGTATAGCATCAAATTGAAATATGAATACTATAGCAAGTGGATTCCTATTTCTGTATAATTTATATTGCTAAAGCAGACGTGATGGAACCATAATGGTAGCATCGTCCTTCTTTACGATTAGTCGGAGGTTCAACCGTCGGGTATGCACTTTTAATTTCCGTTAAAAAAGTATTTATTTTAAAAGTAATAAATTTTAAGGAACTCTTCAGATGCTTGAGACAGTTTAAGGTGTGTTGCAATCTGTCAATCGGCAAATTTTTGCCAGCGTTATATAATATGGCGAAATCCTTTTGAAAAAATACAGAAGATGACCATCCTCCAGCTCTCTGGATCAATGACCAGCTAGGTATATAGAGGACAGATCGTGTTTAGTTGCAGGCATATCTATACCACAGGTCGCGTAGGAATATACATAGGTCATAATTCGTAAATGATAAATTATTTATTTATTTCACGTAGGAAAACTTGTGTCACTTAAGATACGTTAAGACTCTACCACCGGTTCGGAAATTCTAATGAGAAGAACCGGCAAGGAACTCAGCAGTTGATCTTTTTTTTAAAAGAAAATGTTATAATAAGTAAACAATACAACCCATACGTTTCGTTACAAGTATCAATAAATTATTATCAATTATCAAATTAAAAAATTATCAAATTACACTGACTTGTGGATACTTACTACATAATGTAGCTATTGTACATGAAATTCGGGCATCCAATTAATTTCAGCGATGGCTATTCACTATTAAAGAATACAAATGATTGAGACATTTAATCAACTCTGTTGGATATTGGAACTTGTTTACTTTGGCTTCAGCAATGACCGCTTCAAGGGCTTTTGTGATTGTCCATTGCATTGATTGAACCATACCTAATTCTCAAGCCATATTATGTGCATATTATTAAGATCTCTAACTTCCATCGCTACTAGTACTTAAACGTGAGTACCTAATCCGTATATTTATATGTACAGGTCGAGTGAGAGTTATTTAAGTATTCGATCGCGACAACGTTACCTAGGTACCATTTGTGGGGTATTGATAGAGAGCCAGCTGTCAAGCGTTTGACAATTCCATACAAATCGTAGTTAACGTTGTCTATGGGAATCTATAGGGAAGAAAATCTCCCACTGGGCACTCTGTTCACATGAAAAATAAAAGTGGCCCGCGATTGACTGATGATAGCCACCGATGTCTTAGGGCAGAAACTTTAGAGACTGGAAAAAATTGGAGAAGAAAGATATTCCTTGAGTAGGTACTTATCCTACAATGCAAAGAAGGATTTTGAGAATGGTCTTTAGAAGATATTTTAAATTAACGCGGACAAGGAGAATACATAGAGACAAAAGGAGAAACTGACATGTGGAATTGTATACCTACCAACGTTAAGTTCAGATCACTGGGTCTAATCTAACATAAAAAATTGAGGTTTTGCATGTAAAACTTAAGAGGAAACGCCACAGCGGTTTCCCCATACAATCGTATTAGTCTGTTTTCTCCGTGGATAATTACAATAGAGAAAATATTTTTGCACCTTAAAATCCATATGAGTCCTTGCCATGTCCCTATTGCTTTTCTAAATAAATTAGAAAAGGAAACCTACAAAAATGGCTTAGTTATCGCCCCATCATCCGACATCCCGCAAACAAATTTGAAGAATACAAGTCATAATTAAAAAAATTAAAAACACGACTGCCTTCCCAAAAAACGAACTAAAAAGTTAAAAATCTAAATTAATCTAGTTATATTAGAATCTTATTAACATTTTTATTAAATGATATTTTTTTGTGAAAAATTTGAAAATAAGATTAAATATATAAACATCATCCAGAAAATGATGAGTAGATTCCAAAAATTCGTTAAATACTATAGTTCAATATCCAGTGATTCACAAAAAATATTGATAAATATGTGAATAACATTCTAATTTAGATTTTTTTAATTTTTTAGTTCGTTTTTTGGCAGGGAAGTCGTGTTTTTTAATTTTTTAAATTATGACTTGTTAAATTATCATTGAAAAAAATTGTTTCAGGTTTGGAGGAAGAAACAGGAAAATACGCGAGTAAAAATTCGACTGTTTTTCATAGGTATAATCGGTCAACCTGCAGTTGTCCCTATCGGATGTTATGGGATTATATTCGAGGAGCAGCGCGACAGCAATATATTTCATTGTTCAATACCTATTCTCAAAGTTTCCCGTTGATGGCATTACCTCTTAATTATTGTTCAGACTTCAGTACAGGCGCGTACAACCCTCTTAGTTTGAGTTTATTATAATCACCATAACGTGATACTATTGATGTTTAAAAAGTGTGACCTTGACTATGTTATGATCGTAAAGATTTATTTTACTTAGGTACCTTTCTCTTCCTAAAGTCTTCTGCTTTGACAACCTCTCGAGACTCATCTCGATAATTCGAATCATCTTCATCGATAACCATAAGATATTAATTATTCATCCCGTTCCATTAGATTAAACTTTAATATCAAAGCTTCAGTAGTTACGACATAAGGCCTGTTCAACGGAAAATTTTACCCCGAATTTTGAGTGCAACATTATAAATAGCTCGTCAGACAGTCCAAAAGTCGATGGTCACGCTATAAAAAACCTAGGTGGATACCTACATCGACACAAAGTTCAGCTTTAGTTATATTTAATTTTAAAAATCTTATATTAGACTTATGAGTTCACTATATTACGATGTCCTTATTCCTGCAGGAAATCTTTAATTGTCCGGAACAAAATGTAGTACATAATGTGGATATAAGCTATATGTACATCCTATATATAAGCTATACTAGCTGATGCCCGCCACTCCGTCCGCGTGGATTGAGGTGTTTTAGGGTATGAAAAATAGATAGTAGCCGATTCTCAGACCAACTGAATATGCATATAAAATTTCTTACAAATCGGTCAAACCGTTTCGGAGGAGTATGGTAACTAACATTGTGACACGACAATTTTATATATAAGAAGATATACAGCTATACAAGCATTCAAAATGTCATATTTTACGATACAATTTCTAAGATGTCAAGTTATGATTAAATGCGAATGACGTCATCAGCAGGAGACGCATCGGTCGCGCCCAAGAAAGAAATGCGGATGTTTAGACGGTACGCCAAGCATAATTTTATTTTCCGCGTAACTGTCGTTATACGCACTTTAAATTATTAATGCTGTGTAGGTAATACTAAAAGCAGTCACCAGCCAGTGAGGTGGACATGGCTGATAAGTGCTAGATAAGTTTACCTGCTTCTAATGCCGAACTACAGCTCGCGCGCCAGTTGAATGCAATTATGTATGTGTCATCATATTTATGCACTACATACAACTCGCGCGCTAACTATACATATTATTATTACCTGAAAATATTATATTTTGGCAGGTTCTTAAGGATATTGCTAGTTCTGGTTGGGGAATACTTACACCCCTTAGGAGGATTGTATATGTCACCGTAAAAACCGTTAGATTATAATCTAACTAGCGAAATTTTAAACTGTCGAAAGATTACAATTTAACGTATTATTTTTCGGTAGATTGTAATCTGTTAGATATAATTACCTGAAAAAACATTGATTATTAATGTTGAACCCTAACCTAACCTACAATAAAGGGACAAGAATACGTAATACATTGAATATTTCAAAAATTGAGAAATTGACACTTAGAAGATTGAACGGTTTATAATCTTTCGACAGTTTACATTCTCGCTAGTTAGATTATAATCTAACGGTTTGTACCATTTTACGGTGACGATTATTTATGGCTCTCTCTAATATGATAACAGTGCATATTCTCAGTTTTATAAATTAGATAAGATACAAAACCAGACAATGATAGTAATAGGAGGACACATAAGATCTGCCCCTTATACACGATAGCGACTTTTATATACCACCTCTGTGGTAAGAAGGCTCTATCTCGCCGCGAAATAAATCAGATTACAAAAAAACTCTTACTAACATAATGTGTAATAAGTTGTGGGTAAGGTGTTTAAGTCACAACGCATTACATAAAATAACTTTGATAGTCTATAATTATTTAATATGTGACCATTAAATTAGTAACGTAACGAGCGTTAATAATCGTAGGGTTTTTGGTTAGATATCGTTGGCAATAAAAAGTTGACAATGAAGATTATATTCTAAAGGCGATTGAATTTCCACCTGTAAAATTTAACACACCTTGCCTTGCTTCATAGTTCGTATGGATAGTTATTTAGATATATAACGATATAAATCCAATCAAAACAGTTTGAAATAGACAATTAGGTAGGAATTATTACTAAACCATGCCTCTCTTGAAACCCACCTTGTGGTCGTTTCAACGTCTGGTTTTTATGGTAGGTATTTAATTATTAAAATTATGCGAAATTGACGATGAACTTTCGTTAGCCTTTAATTTGTTTAGTCTCTTCAGAGTCGTTAAATTAACGTATACGTAGGTACCTGTTGTAATTTATTTTGAAAAAGACCAATAGTCCAACGCTGCGCTTTCCGGTGCGAGGAAGAGGATGCTACTTATAAGCAGTTGCTTCCTTATAAGAATTCTAAGAAACGATATTTTCAAGCAATGTAACATACCTATATCCTCTTCTTTATATATATGTAACCGTAAGATTGTAAAAACCGTTAGATAATTATCTAACTCGCGAAAATGTAAACTGTCGAAAGATTACAATTTAACGCATTAATTTTCGGTAGATTGTAATCTGTTAGGTATATTAACATTAACTTTAAATTTAATTAAATGCATTATACAGATATCAGATTATTGCGAAGAAAAGAAAGCGTGGTCGACCTAAACAAACTTGGCAGCGTAAGGTTCTGGAGGAGGTCGCGAGGATAGGGATGACGTTGGTTATGCTCAAGGGTAGCTTGTAACCGCTTGAGATGGAGCAACGCTGTAAACGCCCTCTGCCATAGGACATTAACAAACATACAGGTGATCTCGGCTTGACGCCCTCTTACAAAGGCGACCTCAATGATAAACCCGACACAAGAACTCTCAAAGAAATATTGATAATGACCTGAGGTATACACTTAATAGAGGATTTTTTATTTATTTAATTTAAACCATAACACTGTTTTCATAGCGTTAAATCTATACTAATATTATAAATGCGAAAGTTTGGATGGATGTACCTATGGATGGATGTTTGTTACTTGATTTGGATGAAATTTGGCACAGAGATAAATTATAGTCTGGAATAACACATTCTACTTTTTATCCCAGAAAATTAAGGAGTTCCCGCGGGAACCAAAAAACCTCAATCCACGTGGACGTAGTCGCGGGCATCAGCTAGTATACATTATATACATCGCATCAATAATTGCTAAAACTTAAAAAATAAATCGTCCACATAGCATTCCTGTATAGACCTTTTAATGGGACAAATGATAAAATTGAGGTTTCAGTGTTCCTGAGCCACGAGGATTCTCTGGCCGCAGCTAAGCCCGCCTCGCATATTAAAAAATATTAAAGACGTGCACATTGGTTTATTGTAACTTTTTGATAAGTTTATCGTAGTATTCGAAATATCCGGGTACTGTAGGATATTTTATAAAAGCAAGTAGGTACATGGAATGGCTGTTTAGGGATAATAATGATACCTACCTAACATATTTTATTTTAAACGAAACAAAGTTTACAGTTTGATATGATAGAAGCTAATGAACTTTTCTAAATTGACTCAGTCGAGTATATAAGTAAAATGTAATTTTCAATTTCCATGGAGAGATGGCCTTCTTGATATTGAATACCTACCTATTTATGTATTGTAAAAGTAGCGTGACCCCACAATAATAATTTATTAATGAAAGTAACGATTATTTATCAATGGATGGTTATCGGATTAAAACCATATTTTTTGCATGGAAAAATATAATCTCCAGTTTTTAAGACCCAGAGGAGAGAGAAATTCAGCGACTTCATTATTAACAGTCTTGGCTAAGTTTCTAAGCCTTCTTTCTTTTCGATATTAATTCCACATGTGACCCACAAGTCAGTGTAATACTTGTAACGTATGTGTTGTGTGGTCTACATATTGTAACCTTTTCTTTTCTATGAAAAGAGCAACTGCTGAGTTTCTTGCCAGTTCTCTCAGTAGAATCATCTTTCCGAACCAGTGATAGAGTGTTAAAGTTTCATAAGTGACACAAGTTGTCCTACATGAAATAAATAAATCATTTATCATTTTTCATTTATAAACATGTAGCCCACCTTTTTTGAAAGCTTATATCACACTTACAAATTTTAGGTAAGATTATTGGCTTTTATTTCTCACTCGTGGGTTGTCTACTTATAAACTGTTTCATATAAAAAAATTTTTCAACAATCTCCTACCGTTTCCCTAATATTCACTGCCCAGGATAGAATCGTACCCAGAATCTATTTTCTGCTTATTTACCTACTCTTAGAATCGTTTGTGAAAAAAAATTTTTTTTGCCACATTATATGGTCTGTGTTATTCCAGACTTTATTCTATCTCTGTGCCAAATTTCATCCAGATCCGTTCAGCCGTTCAAACAAACATCCATCCAGTTATCCAAACTTTCGCATTTATATAAAATATTAGTATAGATTTGCATATATCTAACTAAACATTATAAGTAAAGGCTGTTGTTTGAACATTAAAGCGGCCTAATCGGTAAATAGCAATTCAGTCAGACAACTAGGTATTTAATGGTTGAGAAATTTTTATATGTTTACCGTTAGTTTGTACTTACCATCCAGCGCTTCGAATTCCGGTAGTTACGACGGCCCCTGCGTAACTCATGGAAAGTCAAAATTGGCACTTTTCACCAGAGTCGTTTGTTTGTGTCTGTTATATTTTGTTTAATAAAGAATTACCTCCAAAATTTTGGTATCCATCATAAATTATATAGTTTACTAGCAGACTTTCCCGCGACTTCGTCCGCGTGAAATATTTTTTTTAAATTCCCACGGGAACTCCCTAATTTTTCGGGTTAATATATAGCCTATGACACTCACAAATAATGTGGCTTTTTTATTGGTACCAGAATCGGTTCAGTAGATCCAGAGACTGCCCCCTACGTCGTCACAAATTCACAAACTACACCTCTTTATAATATTAGTATAGATATATTTCTTCAAATATTTTTGTGAAAATATATACTTTTCTGGAAAATTGAGTTTCAGTAGCCTACCTATTGAAACTCAATTTTTCAGAAAAGTATTTTAAATTTTGGCTGCTGGATAGACAACGTCGGTGTAATCGTTGGTGTCGGGTTCCTGAAAAGTATTATATATTTACACTGGATTGGCTGCTGGATAGAGAAAGTCGGTGTAAACGCAGACGACATGGTTCTGCTGGGTTCAATAGTTAGGTCTGTAAGAGATGTTATTGGAAACGTGCCAAGAGTACGCAGCCACTCATGGGCTGATTTATACAATGAAAACTAAGAGTGAATTTACATCATCTTTAGGGCAACAGGTATACCGAAGAAAGAGGGCCAGGTAGAGCAAAACATCTTGTTAAATGAAGCACTCCTTAAGCGTGTTAAATAATTTCCCAGATATTTTATCCCAGATACTTAACACCTGGTACTTGTTACACCTGGTTACTGATGGCCTTAAGGATGTTGTAAACATGGGTAGGGAGCGTAGGACCTTGGCGGTGCGGTGTAACATGATGGTCCACAGGTTTTCCCGTGGTATCGATGATGTGAAAATTAATTATTTTACACAGGATCATTGAGAACTAGCTATACACAGGCATCAATAAGCTTTTCTTTCCGGGTTTTTCTTTAGACGTAGCCTTTCTCTTTTGTTTTGATGTAACGCTCGTGCTAAGTAATTCACACTCCGAGACAGTTATGAGAAAGCTTAGGCTGGCAGTTGGACAGACTATCGACAGGCGTAAGTTGTTATTGATTCTCAGTCAATACCGATGTTGATAGAAATGGGTAGGAACTACTGATATTGTGGTTGGAGATGCCCATTTTCATTTACTTAAACAAAACTATTGATATCAAATTAACAGATAATTTAAAAAAAACTCAGAAACAAAAATATTAATGAAAAATATATTGAAACAACATAAGAAATAAAAAATATAAATAAATCATTACTTAAATAATTGAAACTGCGTTTTATTGATATAAGTTTAAAAAAATAAGGAGATTTAACTCCACAGTAAAAAATGAAACTAGCAGTTTCATTTTATTAAGGACATTCAACTCAGCAGTAAAAAAAATTAAACTGGTAGTTTGTTTTATTATCGAGCTTCATCTCTGAAGTATAAAAATGAAATTTAAATTAAATGAAAAACTAAATTACCAGGTTCGATAAAATAAAATTTAAACTAAATTACTACGTAAATTCTCGAAAATGGCAGTTTCGTCTCACTCGTGTAATTGACCGTATCAAGGACTTTCGATGATATAGCCCGGAGTGTTAGTCTCACTTTAGATGTTAATCTCAGCTCATACCTATCTATAATTTGATTTTTTGGCAGGGGGTAAAATATAGCCTAATATAAGCCAAATGAACTAATAAAAAAATCGACAATTTTGATTTACGTAGAGGCCGTCGGTTTAACCATCTTACCTGTAAAGTATCTGTTACGTATTCTGTAGTTTAAATTTCCGTACGAAAACTTATTTAAATATTTTATCCTAATCATTTTCGGTTTGGAATTAGATCCTAATATAGGTATAGAGTTTCGCTACTCAGCTGTTTAGATCGTAATTTTTTTAATTAACTGACTTTATGACTCTTTGTGCCAGTTTAGATCGTCAGTATCATAGGTAACACAGAAAAATGTCAAATGATTATTAAAAAACCGGCCAAGTGCGTGTCGAGACTCGAGCCACGCACAATGTAGGGTTCCGTTGTTGCCTGTTACTAAGCGAACAATTTATAAATTAGTCGACTGTTAGGTACCTCGTTAATTTGTAAGCCTACTTAGCTGAGATAGTTTTCCTTTCAATTTCTTTATATATCGTACTACTGCAATGAGGTAAATAACTATGAAAATGCTAGTGAATATTTGCTAAATTTATTACTCCCATACCTATTATCTGGGTATTGGGCACTGGCAGTGGCATATAAAATATTAAATAAAAAAGTAGGTCTTACTACTACTTAATATAATTTTAATCCGACTTGTTACTGAGCAGGTGTTGTTACTAAGCAGGTTACTTGAGTTGATTTTTTAAAAATAGAAATTTTATTTTAGGGGTTTTATTGAAAAGGAACAAAAAACATGTGGCTTACCTACAGTTCGGCCACTGTGGCTTCCGTTTAGGAAACACGCTAAATTAATTTTATTCGCCCAGACGTTATACATTTTTTGTGGGATAGGAATTTAGTGTAACTTTTGAAGGTCATAATGGGCTAGATGGGGCCTGGGATTGGGTGAAATGGCGTGAGGGCGGATCGGGGGTGGTACCCACTTGAGTTTAAACTATTGTATTGTTTTTTATAAGTATTGTTGTTGGTAGATATTCTGATAAATAATTTTTCTTTGGCTTAGTAGGACCAATAAATAATGTTGTAAGGCAAGGTTTATATGAGTTCTTAATCCAGTGTTTTATATTCGTATTTATCTAATACGTATATCAAATAGGTAGATTTAATTATAGGTCGTATTTTTTTATATATTTAAAGTCAGTTTCAAAGTCCATTGGTCAGATTTGTTTATTACTATTTATGAAATTATACATTATAACTGCAATAGGTAACAGAAATAATTAAAAAGATCCATATGTAAACTTTAATAAATCGCATTGCATAAAATATCACTCGCTAAAAGCAAATAACAGAACCGTAATCAATCGCAACTTGCAAACAGATTAAAATGCAACTTTTGAAACTCGGTGGCCATGAAGACGTCGCAGACAAAAGGGCTGAAAGAATAAAAAGGAAAATGCCAATGGAAGAGACCGCTGTCGTAATTGTTCGGTTGAAATCGCGTTTAACCGACGCAATAGTAGAAGTTTCGGCAGGCGAGAGAGGAGTTGCGCGGCGCGGGGCACGGGCACGCATCCGCTTGCTCGCGGATTGCCCAATTCCCGCCGCGAACCGAGTGCAGGCGATTATTTCGTCACAAAGCGCGATGACTAAATCCAACAATTACGATTTCGGTATTTTAAGACGTTAGTCGATGAATAACCGCCGATTTCTTCATACTAATAGAGGATTCGATTCAGATATGTCACGTGCAGAAAATTCAGTGATTCCGCAGCCGAAATATAACAGTCTGCGTAATCTCCGACGTCACTGCGGACATAACCAGTCGAACTCGATGACACAGCAACCACGGTTTTCACGATGATTAATGTATGCCGACCATATAGGAGAGAGAAAAAGACTGACTGATAAAAAAGCCAAGCCAATTCCTCCCACCGACACGACCGACATTTTATTTTCTTTCTTCCTGTTTCTTTAACGGCTTTATCTTCAAATTCAGCTGCTGAAATTAAAATAAATTAAAGAGAAGCACGCGTTCCCGCCAAAAGTTTAACCAAGCAATCGAACGTATCACTTTTAAGTTAATTGACTTAAAATATTTATATTCCCAAAATATAATAAAGAATCTATTGACAAACTACGATTATAAATTTCAAAACATTTATGGAGTTTCCAAGTAAAGTTAAAACAAGGATAAGGAAGTTTTAGAAATACTTTAACACAACTTTAAACGAAATGTTTAAAAGCGGAACAACACTTCCTAAATGAATCATCATCACTATAAATTCCTAATACATCATACGCGGTATCAGGAAAACGAAAACTAAGTTTAAGTAAAACTTCCACAAAGTGTAAGGAACTCGAAGAAATGTCTACAGCGGTTGACGGTCAAACAGCGAATGGCAGCGCGTAACGGAGTGTGATGGCGTAGTGACGATCGTGACAAGAGGGGAGGGTAGCGGGTTGCGAGGGGGGAGTGAAGGGGGAGGGTGCGGGGCGTGCTGCGCGCGCAGAGAAAGGACGCAAGTGGTGATGTAATCGCGATCGATGCACTCCGCTTCGTGCGACGCAACTACCGTGGTTCTCGCTACGAACAACGACTCTATTTACGAAAGTTATCAGTTTTATTTTCAATATCATCGAGCTTTGCTGATGACGTTTTGGTTGCATCATGCGACGCGACGTAAGGAGTTAATATACTTTTATGAAACAATCGTTTTAAAAAGTATTTCGCTGTAGGCCAGTGACCTATTCCTGCCCTGACACACATGCGCGCTACAATCTACGTGTACCAGAAACAGTGCTTCGCGCTCTTTGATGAAAGAGGAAGAAATTGGTCCAGATAAGCAAGTTAGAACGCTGCTGTGATAATATTACCTACTAGCATTCCGTATTGATCAAAGAATAGCAATCAGCGAGGTGCGACTAGCGACTGCCACTCGCCACTCGGTTTTGATCGTAGCAATTCGTGAGCGTTCGGTTCCTAAGTAGGTCACACGTGTAAACGTTATCCCCTCCAAGCCGGCCTTGGCTTACTTATGACCAAATGGCACCTCCCCTTCGCTGCTAGCTTCGCATAGTTCATTTAGATATTAGTAATAGTTTATAATATATTCATGAATTGTGACTCTATTGTAGTGTTCTAGTCACAAATTTCAGTTTTACTGCATGAACTACCTATTTACAAGCTTTATCTAAGTACGTGTGTTTTTATTTTCTTTTCAAACAATTTTCTCCATTAGAACTTATTTTGTACAAAAAACCTGCAATTATTAGCTTAACACTGGTCTTCTATAATGTTAGATGTTCTCTAGTTTTACATAAGTACGTGTACTTTGCTACACAATGCCTTTATCCGCGCCATAGCTAACAATGAGCACGTGCATGGTTGACGTTTACGTTAACTAGGTATTCGGAAAAATACCGTTAGTGAACAATGGAGGGCAGCGAATCATTCGGAAGCGAGTCACGTCATCGAGCAGTGAGCGTCAGCTATCTAACTCGAACATATCTACGAGGTCAAGCCGCCCGCCGCGGCCTCATCGAATAAAATGATGATGAAAACCTCGCTTCGGGTGACCTCGTTCCGATCTAGGACAGCACCCGAAATAACTAGAGCACCGTCACTGCGCAAACGCTATCGCAATTCGTAGACCGAGCCACAACCATCTTACAAAGAACCACGCTTTAGAGTTGCATACTCACATGCAAGATTGAAGGATGAGAATTCGTTACGCTGGACCAAGGATCAAGTGGCACTGGTTACCGTATTGCTGAAATCGACCTCATGGCTTGCGGAAATATATGTACAAATATTCTTAGATTGATGCCTAGTGCCTACCTACGCAATGTGAAGAAATGTTGAATTTTTTCAGCACTAAAAGACCATGTACACTAGTTTTACTTAACTGCTTTTGCTGTTGAGTTAGAGTAGATTAAGAAACGTAAGGCCTCGGAGTCTACAAGAAGAAGAGTTTTCTCGAAGAAGCAACTCGAAAGCAACTTTAAATGCTTGATAAAGTCCATAATTTATTTAAATCAGTAATTTAAAAAAATTCGAGTGTACCTAATAATAATTAAAAATGAATCATTTAATCAACGTCAAGAAGAGTTGAACTAGGCAGATAAAAATCTTATATAACGTCACACAACCCAAGGAAATCATTGATTTGACTATCTTCAATAGTTTCTTTTATGTTATTATCATGATTTGCAAAATTGCAAAAGTCACCACAGACAGATAATTTCTTGTCGAAGCATTATAATCTAGGTCAAAGTAGGTAGACAGATGTATGAGCCAATACCTATGACCCATTTTTAACAAAAACAAACGACTCATCACTTTAGTACTTCCGCTTGGTAAATCACTAAGAATTTCTTAATCATATGTTTTACTACACGACAAATTTGCTGAATGAAAGACAAACGCTTGATAAAATGAGTGATCTGGCATATTTCTGGGACTGAAAAAGGTTTGAAAAATCTCGATAGACTTGAATCTCGATAAACTTTTCGGTATTAAAATAATTCATCAGTAATTTATTTTAAATAGGAGTGCATAGTGCGTTATGGTTCGTATAACCAGTAATGACTATATTTACTGCATATGATTGCATAATGCATATGCAATAAATAATATCATTACTGGTTATACGAATGGAACCAATAAAAGCTTAGTCGAACGGCTGTGATTCTTTTCTACTATAGAGTCGGTTTAAAACTGTTATTCAATTTTTTCACTAACTAGATGTAAAACTCAACGGCTATTTATTCATCCAAATTATTTCAATTTCACGCCAAAAAATGCGTGTCATGGAAAATTGGGTTTCTATTAAAATGCTTGTTTTATTCTGCAACAATATTATAATTGCGAAAGTTTGGATGGATGGATGGATGGATGTTTGTTACTCAATCACGCCAAAATGGTGACCGGATCTGGATGAAATTTGGCACAGAGATAGATTATTGTGTGGAATAGTACATAGGCTACTATTTATCGCGTAACCGCGGGAACCAAAAAACCGTAATCCACGCGTGCGAAGTCGTCAACTAAGTAGTCAGTTGTAAAGCTTGTTTTAATTTGCTAGATTATGTAAACCATAGTAATAATCCTTACGTGAAGGGTTTTGTATATGGTGCTAAAATAATGATTCTTTAATAATTCGAAACAGGGAGATTCATATTTGCCCGTTCCTAATAAATAAGTTGTTAAGTCATAACTTACAGCCTCTAATATACTCGTAATTAAACTAACGAAAATGCCTGTTTCATAATTAACATCTTCTTTGTTCACCTTTGGTGTGTCTTCTTTGTTCGCGTTAAACATACTGCATTTATAGCACAAACTACAGGATCAAAGTCCAACAATTAATATAGGTAATAAAGACGTAAGTGGTTTTACTGTTTTTTAAGTTTTATAATTTGTAAGTATACATACTTATCTTCTTTGTTTGTACAAAACACTGTTTATACTAAGGAATTCTACTATTAGTTAGAAGGATACTAATTCATACTAAGGAAGCTTAGAAAAAATTACAAAACGTAAGAGCACTTACGGCTTATTACGTTCAAATATTTTGAATTCTGAGGAATTCTCCATTGTTCACTAAGTGATATAGGTATGCGTCGAGGTTATCATTGCTAATTGCTAGATACGAGTACATATATTAACTAACAGTTGCATTTTATTTTTTAAATAAGTTTATTAAAGTAATGTTAAAGATTTTTTTTTAGGTTTTTATTTGACATTAATTTTAATTGACATTGACATTGTAACGTATGGACATGATAATAGTATATTTTAATTTGTAAATTATATTTGTATTTAACTAAAAGAATTTTGTAAGGTAACGTGACATTTGATTGCATGGAAATAAAAGCCTTATTTATTTATTTAAAGTTTTGTTCATCCGATCTTGAAACGTTGTAATTTTTTTATAGACGTAAAGATTTCTAATAGTTAAAATAATCTAAGTACATTGTACAATAATAATAATCATAATAATATGAGGAACTTGAGTCGCATTCCCACACATGCAAGGCACGTGATCAATTATTTAAGCAATTAGGTATTTGGATGCCGTCTCCCATCTACGTTTGATATCAGTTGGTAATTGCGATAATATCGATCATTTGTCTTAATTAGAGTATATTACTGACCCACTTTTGCTTTTTGATATACTACAAGACGGCCTTTGACTGCGATCTCACCTGATGGTAAGTGATGATGCAGTCTAACCTGATAGCGGGCTAGCCTGTTATTTGGCATAGCAGATATATCATATAATATTTAACCCATACCATCGGCTTCTATACGGCATCATACCGGAACCCTAAGTATTTGCCGGTAGGCTGGTAACTAGCCACGGCCGAAGCCACCCACCAGGCCAGACCAGGGAAATTTTAGAAATTATAAATTTCCAAATTGATCTTGCCGGGGATCGAACCTCCGTAAGTTAAGAAAACAGCTCAACATTGCGCCAGGGTGGTCGCGAAAACGTGGGAAGTAGATAAAATGTTTTTAGAATTCTATACTGAAATAATGGATCCTGAATAAGTTTCGTGATTTCGTCCATTCCGGTCAGTCTGCTGTTCGTCTCAAAGAATATAAAAATATTGTTTGTCCGTCTCCAGTACTTTACGGTTTATGACAGGGATTCCCAAACTATTTTGTACGGGAGACCCCTTTTTCAAAATGAACTGCACTTAAACCCCCATAGCCAAATTACTTTAAAAATCCTATCTCTAGTTTTTTTCCTATTGATACAAAATACTTACTAATTTAGAAACTTTGCGGTTGGTTAAGTGAGTAAACTTGACATAATTTTTTCATCAAAATTTAACATAAAATTCAGTAGATATTAAGTGTAATCAATAATTAATAAATATTAATAGATACAAATTACATTAAAAAAATTACATTAAAATCGGGATAGATTTTTAGACCTCGTCGACCCCCCAAAATCAATTTTCGACCAAAATCGACCCCAAGGAGTCGATATCGACCAATTTGGGTATCCCTGGTTTATGACTTTATCATATTGTGCTTTTAAGCAAGTATCCGACACTAATCGGTACCTTTTTACTCTACATGATATTGGTTTTGTTTCATGTTAAATTAATTGCGTGAACCATTTCTTTTCTAATAAACTATTTGTAACGTTTTCAGGTTCTTATACCTACGAAGAATTTAAAAAATCGCGCCAATGTAACCATAAGTCTCTCTTTGCGATGTATTACGGTATTCCTCACTAATGAGGGTCGTGACCCCTTTTCATTAATTACATAATGGTAGGAGTTTTCTTGGGATATAATGCGGTGGGTTCCCACGTCCCCTTATGTGCGATTCGACTAAAAGTATTAAACTCTTAGTATTTTGTAACGATTATTATCAGATTTTAGTGATAATAAACCGGGACCGGCGCGACGGCTAAACGTGCTCTCCGAGGCACCACTACAGCCCATTAACGTCCCACTGCTGGGCACAGGCCTCCACTCTCATAGGAGAGAGGGAATTAGAGCTTAGACCCACCATGCTGCTCCAATGCGGGTTGGCGGGCTTTAACGACTATTAACATTGTTAGTGATAATAGCCGGGACCGACGGCTTAACGTGCTCTCCGAGGCCCGGGGGTGAAACACCGCCATCTTCCTAACTCCGGGCCAGTACTGAGAATTTCTAGTCCGAAAAACTTAATACTCAATTATGGCCCGACCCTAGACTCGAACCCGGGGCCTCCTCGGCCATTAGACCAACGAGGCAGTCACGGCAGTCTCCGAGGCACGGAGGGAACATAAAGGGCAAATTTGAACCTCCAAATTCGGTCGCGATTTCAGTGTTAACGTTGGGTCGACGTTGCATCAATCACAGTCGACTGATGCGTTTTCACAACTAGGCCACTCAATATATCCATCAGCCTGTACGCATCCACTGCTGGACATATTTTTTATTTTTTATTGCATGATAGGCTTGCGCTTGACGACAATCATGCTTAGTGCAAAGCAATGATGAGGTCTAGGTTGGAACGCGCTTGCCTAGAAGATGCCTATTCACTCTTGCCTTAGGCCATAGGTCCTTTCGAGAGCGCGCCACCAAACACGGTCCTCCGCCTTCCACCTTCTTTAGGTCATCCGTCTCCACTCCAGAGTATTATATACTAAAGTTTAATTTATGTAGGTACATATTAGTAACGAATTGGTAAGTTTTCCTTTATTATAATAGGTAGATATCACACTCGCTATCGCATCCGGTTGTTGCCTATCTATATAGGTAGGTACCGCGTGTTTTGCAGTACTGATAAAGTTAAAGTGTTAACCGCACTCGATATGCGTTATGTACAATAAAACACTACTCAGTCTGTATATGATAAGTTGATTAGAAAACAATGCCCTGAAAATAAGTTTATCATAATATTCACATAACGTTGTTTTTATATTTATCCTTAATAGGTACGTGAATGAAAGTTGATGTGAATTTAACAGACCTCATAATACCTACCTATACCTATTCTACTTGCTTATGCAAAAATTTATAAAACTTCAGTATGATTTCGAATGATTAAAATATTTAAAATCAATATGTCTACGTAATAATTAGTAGGTAAGTACATACTTAGGTATATATTTAATTAAGCAATATCAAACCCATGTAAGTAGATATATTAGGTACCTACATGGGTTTTGATAAAAACTGGGATTTGATTGATCAAAATCTAAATTATACCTTTCAGTCTATTTTCAAACAATTCTAACTTCCAGATAGAGAGAGCAAAAAAGATTTTAAAGAAGTGATGATTTTAGATCTAAATTCAGGGACTCAATCGCGCGGATTGAGTCCCGGATAAAACCTATACTTACCTACATAATATAATCCAGGCTAAGGTATACTACATAGAACTAGAAGTAAGTAGGAATTTATGTCATATTATACAGGGTGTCCCTGGATAAAGTGCATCCCCGAAAGGGGGTGAAACTAGACCATAAGTTATCGACAAAATAAAAAGAAAAAAATCTGAAAAATTTATTTTACTTTTTATTAGCGAATTAAGATTTTTATTTCTTAAGTAGACTCTGTAAGAAAAAAAGATTTCTTCAAAATAAGTGGATCGATTGCTTTAAAATAAAAAAAATATATTATGCACATACTTTATATAGATAGGTATGGTTTTTAAGTTAGAGCTACTTTCCATTACATTCTTGACATTCCATTACTCATAACAGCAGTATATAATAATATATCTGCCTTTGATATGTCACCGTAAGATTGTGAAAACCGTTAGATTGTAATCTTTTTTTTTTATCCACTAAGTTTAGCCCTTGACTGGGATCTCACCTGGTGGTAAGTGGTGATGCAGTCTGAGATGGTAGCGGGCTAACTTGTTAGGGGCATAGCAGTTATATTAAACCCATACCCCTATGCGGTTTCTACACGACATCGCACCGAAACGCTAAATCTTTTATCGGCACGTCTTTACCGGTAGGGTGGTAACTAGCCACCCACCAGGCCAGACCAGAGAAAATCCAGAAATTATAAATTCCCAAATTGACCCTGCCGGGGTTAGACCCCGCGACCTCCGCACGTTAAGACAACAGCGCTACGCACTACGAGGTCGTAGCGAAATTGTAAACTGTCGAAATATTACAATTTAACGCATTATTTTTCGGTACATCGTAATCTGTTAGGTATATTAACCCGATAGAACCTAAGTGCCCGGCCACATTATGTCGAACACTAAGCTAACCTAATCTACAAGAAAGAGACAAGAAAACGTGCCGTGCATGTTAATAGTCATTAAAGCCCGCCGACTCGCATTGGAACAGCGTGGTGGGTCTAAGCTCTTATTCCCTCTCTTCTATGAGAGTGGAGGTCTGTGCCCAGCAGTGGGACGTTAAAGGGCTGTAGCGGTGGTGGTGGAAGCTTTAATAGCTTTTGAAAACGAAGCTTGAACTTCATAATGCTGCCGCCTCTAAGGGTGCCTTCCACCCAATAGTCTGTGCTTCCACTAGAGTTGTGCTACGTTTCTAAGCTAGGTTTGGAGGTGTCGAACCCACCAATCGGAGCGCTTGGATTTTCATAGCTTATCTCAGGTGGATAGGCACCCTTAGACTCTCGTTGGAAGGCTAACCGCTTAACTTCAACGCCTTAGCTGCTAAAAAGAAGCGCGGTTGCTCCGGCAATAATATCCCATGTGCATTCAGCCTTTTATTGTACTACTCTGCTGTTCAGTTATGATAATATCCAATTGTTGAATAGAAGCAGGCGTTACTTTGCGGAAGTCCATGATAGTGAATGAACTAGAATTTTAATTCGCTATAATCCGCTACAGTAGACAAATCTGTGTGGTACAGTGCCTGTCTTTCACCTGCAGCATGCGACACCCACCACCCAGCAATTCGCACAGGCACAACACCACACCACACAAATCCTCCAAATCACTCTCAACGTACGTTTCACTCCGACACCGGAGCATCTTCAGGAGATGTTGACAACAACTTCACAATCGTGCATTGTCGAGTCAACATCTCCTGAAGATGCTCCGGTGTCGGAGTGAAACGTACGTTGAGAGTGATTTGGAGGATTTGTGTGGTGTGGTGTTGTGCCTGTGCGAATTGCTGGGTGGTGGGTGTCGCATGCTGCAGGTGAAAGACAGGCACTGTACCACACAGATTTGTCTACTGTAGCGGATTATAGCGAATTAAAATTCTAGTTCATTCAATATCCAATTGAAAGAGATTTCCACTTGGTTAAATAATAAATCAACTAAGCCTTGTTACATGGTAGGTTGAAAGCATGAAAAAAACCTGATATGTAAACGAAAATGTAAAAAAAATGCATTAGGGTAAGTACACATAAATATGTCAAGCACTAAAACGGGATCGATATATCTGAAAACTTGCTAAAAACCTATCTACATAACTTTGGTCAAACAATCAACTAAATGTAAACACAAGTTAAAATATAATACACATAATATAACAAAACGAAACAAAACCACCAAAGCTTATTCAGAGCCATTTTAAAGGTGTTACCTACAACTTTTCTTCATTATACTTAAACTTCACTTCAAAACTTTCCTGATTGAAACTGAAAACTTCGTAAATGCCTCCAAACAAAATGTGTATGTAGGATGTGAGTAAACTTAAAACAGTATTAAGCTATTAATATGGATATTACAGGTAAACGCTGCAAGAGTCAAGACCTGCATCAGGCTCCGGTGGGATCAGCCTCCAGCCTCAACCGAGTATGGACACATGTTAGCAGTGTTAAATCTGCCTCGTAGGTATATTTTGTGGGTTAGTAGTTACACGTGCTGTGATAAGAACGCGATAAGAGACGTGGAAAATGTCGCCAGCAGAAAATTAACAAAGAAAATCGCAATTATATGGTTTGAAAACTTTTTAGGTTAGTTATGGCGCGCAGCGTCACTTACCGAAGTTATCGCGGTCTGTCGGCGGCGTCTCGGGCTTCGGTCGGCGGTTATATGCCAGAATCTGCTGCCAGCATGGGTCGTTAATCGTTATATATATTTATGAGTGTTGCGGTGGCTAGTACGCGGGCGCACGGCTCACGTCGACGCAGAGCGATGCCGCATTGTGTTCTATACGATTATACGTATGCGCGGAAGAAGTTCTTGCTTGCCCCCCCTTCCCCGCCTCGGCCTACTGTGCTCGGCAACCAACTGTACAGGCTACAGCTACGGACCACATGCGGCTACACGATAATATCAACACAAACGAAGAAAGACGGCTTTTAAACTCAGCCCTGCCGAATAACGAAACGGACAAGTTTAACGATGCGAACGCGAAAATACGAATAAAAACCGTTGAAAAACTTATAGATAAAGAAGTCTCCGATAATGGAGTTTCATAACTTCTTTTTTTCCTTATATGTATAAATCTTATACTAAGGGAAACAAGTTGAAAATTTGCGCCATTCTAAAAGGCGCGCCTTTAAAAGTACTCAATTTTTTAAATTGAAACTAATACAATAGAATAATGCTAGCTAGCCTAACCTAATTACTATATAAATCATGCCCGCATGGAATGGTGGCAAGAATGCTGGCTGCATTTCCAGCCAGGCTGATCCATTGCGCAAAAAATTATCCAGCCCTTCTGTCACCACCCCTCTACCTACTTAAATAAATTATTATTTATTTTATACGAGTACATTGGTATACTCTACTGTCTGTCTGGTGAAAACTGAGAATCGGATAGTTATTGATAACGGAAAGTACCTATACAAAAATGTACCCCCCGCCCCCCTAGGTTGGTACATATTTACACACGATTTATTTCCTGCCACTCTCATCTTTTCCTACACTACTGCCCTAAACAGACCTTTTTCCAACTTGATCTAATAATTGACAAAGAAAATGCAAGAGCTTCTTATTGGAAATTTTCCAAAACTCATTTCCAATAAGACCAAGTGTTTTCCAAATATGACGAAATTAGGCACTAGATGAAAATCTATTAGGAAATTGCATACGCATCATATTTATAATATGACATTTCCTAGTATGCCTGCAAATAACTATTTTTTAATTCCCACGGGAACTTCTTAATTTTCCGGGATAAAAAGTAGTATATGTTACTCTCCAGGTCCTCAACTATAATAATGTACAAAATTACGTCGATTAGTTGCTCTGTTGCGGCGTGATTGAATGACAAACCAACAAATGATTAGTATGATAAATGATAGATTATGCTCATAGGTACATACTATAATGATAGGTACTAGTTAATTAGGTATATACAAAACTTTTCAACGGAAAAAGCCTGTCAGCCTATCACTCAGGACTGCGGAATGGAAATTAATATGTAATTGCGGTATTGTTGGATTCACCTTTTCATTTCGCTTATTACCTGCAGGATAGACAGGTGCCCACGAAGCGAATGAAAGTTCTATACTTTTAAGTGCCATATTATTTATTCTACCCATTGAGATGCCTTAGAGATACTCTAGAGATGCCGACCTTATAGGTACGAATGAGTTATTGTAATCATGATGAACCATTGTAGGGGAACCTATTATTACAATGACGTTTCTATAATATACTATGTATTAGCTGGTGCCCGCGACTACGTCCGCGTGGATTGAGGTTTTTTGGTTCCCGCGGGAACTCTTTAATTTTTAGAGATAAAAAGTAGACTATAATCTATCTCTGTGCCAAATTTCATCCCCATCCGTTCAGCCGTTGGAGCGTGATTGAGTAACAAACATCCCTCCATACATACATCCATACATCCATCCATCCAAACTTTCGCATTTATAATATTTATTTGATTGATTTAAATATGTCGTTGACAACATGAGAAGGTAAACATATTCAATGCTTAATTGTTTAGCATATCTGTGATCCTCCTGTTTACTTCGCATGTATTAATGCAAATGAATTATATATTGATTGATTGGTGATTTAAGCAATATTGGGACCGATGTGGGAATTCATCACCTCTAGTTTATATTATTACTTCCTAACGTTAACTCTCTGCTCCTACCTATTTAAAGAAAATATGTTTCGTGATAGAAATTGGTATTTGGGAATTATTGAGCAGGTTGAATTCAAAATTTCTGGTATCTACTTTATTTTATATGAGGGCAATCATGAAAGCAGCCTTCAATTTATTATGTATGGTTTTAGGAAATCAAATGGAACCTTCCGACGATCTATATTTTAAAATGTTTAAATCTATATCTATATTTTATGTATATTATTAATATTTTCAGGGTAAACCGGAATCCTTGACAATTTACCTTTTGCCGCATCAATATATACCTAGGCATTATGGTATTCTGTAAACTTTTGGTGCAAAAACAATAAAAAAAACGGAACACCTGTAAAATGTGTAAATATAGGACCACGGCCATTTCTTAATTTAATTTTCATTTTTTTTCATTAAATACTGCCTCGTTGGTCCAGCGGTTAACACGGTCGACTGCGGAACACGATGTCCTGGGTTCGATTCCCGGTCTGGCATAAAAATTGTTAGGTAGTTGCCTATTGGGGTTTTCAGTTAAAAAATTCCCAGTGTCAGCCTGGAGTTGGAAGTGGCCGGAGAGTCACCCCCGTACCTCGGAGAGCACGTTAAAAGCCGTCAGCCCCGGTTATTATCAATAACATGATAATACTGTCGTTAAAGCCGGCCAACCCGCATTAAAACAGCGTGGTGGGCCTAAGCTCCAATTCCCTCCTTCCTATGACAGTGAAGGCAAGTGCCCAGAAGTGGGATGAATGGGCTCTAGTGGTATTTTCTTTTAAAAAAACCGGTGATAGCCTTGTGGTTTAGTCCGCGAGTCCCTAATCAGGTGGTATATTTATATATATATATAAAAGCGAAAGGTCACTGATTCATCACGAAATCCCAGGTACTATAAAGCATACAGATGTGAAATTTGAAAGATAGGTTCCTTCTTTGGTGTAAACGGCCGCTAAGAAACGGTTTTGAGAAAATTTACCCCTAAGGGGCTGAAATGGGGGTCGGAAGTTTGTATGAGTCCTTTGTTTTTGATGTTAGAGACATGAAAATTGGCAATTAATTGATAAATAATAAAATCCTGTATAATTAATTAAGATTAAGCATTCCAGTACGATGCCGTGTAGAAACCGAATAGGGGTATGGGTTTAATATAACTACCATGCCCCTAACAGGTTAGCCCGCTACCATCTTAGACTGCATCAACACTTACCATCAGGTGAGATCGCAGTCAAGGGCTAACTTGTAGTGGTTAAAAAAAAGGTAGGTCTATAGAGTATAGAATCCTGTAATACCTAGCCTGTCAGCTAAAAATATGAGTATGGTTATGTGCAAATAATGCTCGTTGACTGACTGACAACTTAACGATTCGAATTACTGGCAATTGTACCACTTTCCGTTACGCACTAAAAGCTGGCACTAAGTGCTTCGAATAAATTATGTTTACGCTAAAGCTCATACCTACCTACAATACCTACATTTCGATGCACCGCATACTCTACAAATCAAATAAGAATGGAGCCACCGACGCTTTACTTGCACATGCGATTGAAATTGGTATAGTAGTACCTATAGTGGCTTATGTACTTATTGGTAATGAACTAATAAAATTTTTGAATTTAAATGACAATTATTATACATTTTATTGTACTATATTCTTAGAATCTTACTAATATTATAAATGCGAAAGTTTGGATTGACGTATTGATGTATGGATGTTTGTTATTCAATCACGCCCCAACTGCTGAACGGATCTGGCTGAAATTTGGCACAGAGATAGATTTTAGTCTGGAATAGCACATAGGCTACTTTTTATAGAGATAATTAAAGAGTTCACGCGGGAACCTAAAAACCTCAAACTACGCAGACGAAGTCGCGGGCATACGCTAGTATTATGTTTAGATAAGTGGCCAGTATACTCGTATTATTAATAACTATTTAGCAATAAACTGTCTTAGAGTATCGAAATGGACATTGACGTGTCACAGGCTCCACTAAGAACAGTACCTAGTGGATCACAGGCAACTCTCAGAGTGCTATTCGATCCACTGGTGCAGCCGAACGGTGGATCCTAATGTCAAATTCAAATTGAAATGTTTTTTTATTCAAATAAACTTTTACAAGTACTTTTGAATCTACCACTGGTTCAGAATGCCATTCCTACCGAGAAGAACCAGCAAGAAACTCTCTTGAAAAAAAAGTAATTTACAATTTCATTAATTTGTAGAATACAGTAACAGCTGTCCTTAGCACTGCTGGAGCGACTCAAATCCATGCTCCTTTGCCATTTATGTAATCTTGAACAGTATAATATGCTTTATTCTGGAGCATACTTTTAATGGACTTCTTAAACTTTTGTAAATGTGATTGTGGAATTTTGTTATAAAATAGAATGCTCATTCCCACGAACGACCTTCGGACCTTCTTGAGGCGGAGTGATGGAGTCACGAGACTATGGCGGCCTCTAGTTTGCCTATCATGCAGATCGCATATTTTTTGTAATTTTGAATGTTCTGTTTTACGAAGATTAAATTACTATAAATATATTGCGAGGCAACTGTAAGAATAAATGTAGTTGAAGTGTTGTAGGATCCACCAAGGTGGATCCAGAAAGTCGATCTTAGCGGATTGAGGGAGAATATCACTACCACTATCACTGATATACAAGTTATATACATTAGAATTAGGAACTAATACCTATACTTATACATAGGGACATCGAAGAGTTCGCACGGGATTTTGAAAAGACCTAAATCCACGTGGACAAAGTCGCGGGCTTCAGCTAGTTTACTCAAGAAATACTTACTTAGTAATGGTAAGCCCACCCGTGTGAGGCCCCAGCTTGTCAAACTAAATACAAAAGCTGCAGTTAAAAGCTGTCAGACCTTCCATAGGTATTTTGTTACATTTCATTGACTTAGAAAAAAACTTGTTAGGTAGGTCCAATACTAATGAGTACACCTATTACATTACCGTGTTCGACGGCCATTTCGTCTGTATCTTAAACTTTTATAAGGTACCGTAGCAGAATCGTAAAAAATAAATTTGAAGGTCTAGGTAGGTAGCACTAGGTACCTACTATTAATTATTAGTTTCTATTTTATAGTTTGTCGAACTTTATTCTTATTTAACCCGGCGTCATTGTGATACAAAATTATTACACGGATGTTAAGGTGGGTCAATATAACCCATGTATATAATGTACGATATTTTCATGTTTTATTGAATATATTCATAATTCTTGTCATTATAATGTATATTTACACTCTGATCTTAGGAATAAACGAAAAAAGATATGAATCACAGAACATTTATTCAAAATATTTAAACTTTTACTGAAACTCCCAAAATATTAACAAAATTGATATCTCTTAGAGTTTCATCACCTTACTACGCTAAAATATAGTATTTTCAGTCATATATGGGACCTAAATTATAAAATCAAAAACATGAACATAAAAACATAAGAAAAAACTTGAATAAACACCAAAAAAAAATTCAGTACAAAAATCATACAAAAAAAGGCGCAAAATTTTGTTACGTTAATTGTGAGTATGGGTCATATTGACCCTTTTGACAAATAAGCACGTTTAGCTTCCAGCGCGGTCACCGTTGGACTCATTTCTTTTCAGAAACGTTTAGAATACAGCGTTGGCTCCAGCTACTGAGAAGACGGCCAACGACGCTCGCGTACGTAAAAAAATATTTGCATTCTTAAATACACTGGGTCATTCTGACCCAACCTCAATGATACCGGGTTAAAATATTATGTAGGTATGTTTATATTCCTAATGCCTTCGGAGTTTATAAGAAATTGAAATATTAGGTAAGTAATTAGATTTATTTTAAACAGTAGGTACAAGCAAATCAGACTAAGTACTTATGTACTTTCGGGCTAAGACTAGATAGGGGAGCGTAGTTTGAACTTTGAATTTGTTCAAAATTTTTAATTCCATCTTTTTACTCCGACTACGCTCTGTAGCTATGTCAGCCTGAGCGTCTAGCATTGTTAAGTAATTAGCAATACAAAAATATGCTCAGTTCCGTCCGAAAAATAGAGAGAATTAACGACCTCCTTGGCGCAGTGTTGAGTGTTGTTGTCTTAACGTGCGGAGGTCTCGGGCTCTATCCCTGGCAGGGTCAATTTGGGAATTTATAATTTCTGAATTTTCAGTGGGAGGCTTCGGCCGTGGCTAGTTACCACTCAACCAGCAAAGACGTGCCGCCAAGGGATGTAGCGTTCCAGTACGATGCCGCGTAGAAACCGCAGATACATTAAACCCATACCGTGTAGGTATGGGTTTAATATATCCGCCATGCTCCTAACAGGTTAGCCCGCTAGCATCTTAGACTGCATCATAACTTACCAACAGGTGAGATCGCAGTCAAGGTCAAGGGCTAACTTGTAGTGAATTAAAAAAAACGTGATTCAGTAATATACTCTAAGTAAGATAAATGATCGATCTCATCGCAGTTACCATCCAACAGGATAAAAAAGTCCGTTCAAGTTTCTTTCCAAACTACGGAACCTTAGGTGGACGAGTCAGTTTCGCGCTTGACCGGTTTTTTCTTTTCATGCAGGCTCATAGCCATTACATCGTATTTGGGTCAATACTAATTTTGTTTTGTAACGCCCGCCGTGTTCGGTGCGTGAAAGCGAAAGTTTCAATCCCCGCTGCAGCATTTGGAATTTTAACTCAGTCCAACTTTAGGGCCTTTACTCACTGCATTTTTTTTTCAACTACAACTTAGATCCCTTGACTGCGATCTCATCTGATGGTAAGTGATGCTGCAGTCTAACTTGTTTGGGGTACGGCAATAAATAAACCCAAACCCCTATTCGGTTTCTACACGGCTTCGTACCGGAACGCTAAATTACTCGGCGGCACGTCTTTGCCGGTAGGGTGGTAACTATAGCCACGGCCGAAGCCCCCTACCAGGCCGGACCAGGGAAAAATCTGAAAATATAAATTCTCAAATTGACCCTGCCGGGGATCGAACCCGGGACTTCCGCACGTTAAGACTACAGCGCTCAATACTGCGCCACTGAGGTCGTCTTGATTCGTATCCGAGACAATTAAAATCTAGAAAACTCGGATCGAATTCGGTAGTCGATTTTACAATGAGTCCGTTTCGAGTTTCGACGGGTTTTAATAATGCATTCTTGATCGGATTCAGATCGGACACAGTGCACAAGCGTTCATACAAGTAGATAACATTGTGATTTGTGGTATTTCGGACCGTGAACATATGCTCCGATTTGGAGATATTCTCGGTTTCGGAAAACGAAATTCGGATCTAGTGCGCAACCCCTCATATAATTAAAAGTACCTACCTACCTGAGTACTTAGGTACTTATAATTATATGACGTTAAATAAATATTATAGTAAGTATAAAAAACAGTGTGTGTTCACTTCACACACGGCAGAAGTGAAACTTCAGAAAAGTAGCCTACGAGGGAATGAGAGAAATATAACGTGTATTCTATCTCATTCTCTCGCAGCCTAATTCCTGTTATGTTTAAGTTTGTCTGTATTTGGTGTCGCTTTTTCGTTTCATCGAATTTTCAAATCACAACGATTCTAAAGAAGTTTCACTTCAAAAAAAACCTAAGTTCTACGGCTACTTCGGAGAATTATTAGATTCGGAATTTCGGATAGGATTCACATTCGATGCAGTGTGAAAAGAGCCTTACACTTTCCCTCGCTCTCAATTCTTTAGGTAGGTAGGTACACTACCTATTCAAATGTGTGCTCCTTTCAAAAAGATTTAATCGATATCATGAAGATAGTAAAAGCACTGATTGTTTTTTATAAGTAAAGATAAGATTTTATTTCGTAATCACACAATGTGGGTACCTAACTTAATTCTAGGATATATTTAAAAAGGAGAATAACAAACAAGATATTACTGTGTTATGTCACCTGTTTTCCGATCTAGTTAGAACTATGTCGCCGAAAATTAAACAATTACTAGTTGATACCCGCGACTTCGACTCGGGAACTCTTCAATTTGTTCGGGTATAAAGTAGTCTATGAGTTATTCCAGACTATAATCTATCTGTGTGCCAAATTTCATCCAGATCCGTTCAGCCTTTCTGGCGTGATTGAGCAACAAACATCCATCCATCCAATCTTTCTCATTTTTATATCATATTAGTTAGTAGATTAAAAACGCACTAGAATCTTGATGATGTCCGCGACTTACCTCGTTCGCGTGGATTATGTAACTACTGGTGTAATGATTTCCACGGAACTATTTAATTTTCCGGGATAATAAGAAGCCTATTTGAACCGGTCGAACAAATAGGCCGTGAAAGCATAGCAGGCATACAAACAGACAAATACACTTTCAAGTTCCGCATAATATAGTATATGGATTAGGGGCCGTCCATTAGTAAAGGGGAACGAAAGGGGGTCCTGTTCGCATTTTAATTGGATTCAGTAGAAGTTATTAAAAAATCCGTCGCAAAAATATAACAAATCAATTAATCAAATAAGTTATTACTATTTCTTATATTTACGTTATTGAATTATTATTATATTTCACTATTTAACACAAACATTAGGATACGAACTGAATAAACAACAAATGAAATATTTTTCTAACAAATAAATAAATAAATTAATTTTGAAAACAGGTAAGTATAAGTCAGCCTGACTGTCCAGCGCGGAAATGCAGATAGCATTTTTGCCATCATACCACGCGAGCATGATTTGAAGAGTAGGTAATTAGGTTAGGCTTTGAGTTAAATTGTAAGGCTGAAAAACAGTTTCATAAAGGTTACAGAAATATAAGTGTAACACTTATATTGAATGAAAGTGCAACAGAATCGAAGTTGTAACCCTTTTGAATGTGTTTTTAATTCTGTTAACCCTAAACACTTATATTTCTGTAAACGAAATGAATCTGTACCAGAAATTAAGGGTTTTAAAGTGTAACCGAAATAGTGAAGTTGCCAAATTTACTGGTGACGTGTATTCAAATTTGAACCTAAGGTGAAAGCACCGACGGTTTTAATTGTTTTGAGAAAAACATGGCCATGTTATGTCAGTGTGTGTAAAGTCCAATGAAGTGAGAAGAACGCATTGTCACACCGTGTTATGGTATGTACTTATCATTAGGGTTTCAGATAAAAACCCTTAACAAAAGAAATACAGATTGATTGGGTTCTGTTTCCGTTATAAGTGTTTCAGTTTTTTAGCAGTATGAAAAAACAGTACATAGACCCCTTATTACGGTTACTGTTTCAGTCCTTAATTGTAATGTTTTAAAAATAATAATTAATTAATATTAAAATGAAGCCGAAACTCAAAATGCTCAGTATTGAACTAGTGGAAAGGCGAGGTCGGCTTACTTATACCAGGAAACAAATAGGTCGCACGGAGTCCGGACCCTCAGGTCGGAAGGGAAAGCGGGGGGTTCCAAACTAGGTGCCCTACTTCCGAACCCCAATGCACAGCAGCTTTTCCATCGCGCTGTAAATGAAATTATATTTGGGGATCGCTAACATTGGATTTGTTGTTGTCTCAACTCTCATAGAGTAGGACCCCAACACACCTTATTAGTTTTTCAACACAGCTTCCTTTCGCATAACGTTTTGTATTTTGTGTTCCCTACTCAACTGACAATTAATTAATACTTAGTTTTACAAGAATGAGATGCTTCACCAACTGTAACTATTCATGTAAATGGGTCTCGACAAAACAAACCAAATGACCCCAAACTCGAGGGTTTTACATCGTTGGGTCCATGTATCTACTTCCTTTCCAGTCAGTAGTCTAGTAGGATGGTCGGGGTTTCGATCCTCAGGCTCGCATCTCTAATTTTTCGGATATTTATATCCGAAAAACCGTTAGATTAACCCGATAGAACCTAAGTGCCTAACCTGATTATTTATGTCGAACCCTAACCTAACCTACAAGAAACAGACAAGAAAACGTAAATACAATGAATATTTCAAAAATTGACACTCAGAACATTGAACGGTTCACAATCTTGCGACAGTTTACAATTTCGCGAGTTAGATTATAATCTAACGGTTTTTACAATCTTACGGTGACATATACAATCCCCTCGCTCCGAGCGTAGAGCTTGTGCTACGAAGACAGAGGGGTACGTAGTGCGTATAACAAAAGGTTATTTATTAGGTGGAAATTGGATACTCACAGACGGCCTCTGAAGTCTTAAGATGAACTGCAGGCCGAGCACAGAGTTTTCTTACGTACTTATTCGATTGAAAGAACGTCTAACTTTAAATATTTTTTATGAAATTGATCGAGCGCCAGCTAACAAGTGCTTGACAATTCCATACAAATAGTTAACGTTGACGCGATCGAATAGGAAGAAAATCTCACTAGGCATACTGTTGAACTATTTATAATAGGCATGATGACTGATTTTGAAAAATGGTTAGATTATGTTCGGAAGTATCTACTATTTCGAAAAAATGTCATACCAGCAGAAAAATAAGGTTTGGTAGATAAAATTGGCATTTGAAATTTAAATTTTAAAAATCACGCCAAAACGCTCGTGGGTGTCATGGCGTCGTTTGTGACGTCACTATTGTTTTTTACCAATGTACTTTAACGTACTGTGTGCAGTAAACAATAGGTCTTCGTACAGCAATTAAGATATTTTGTGTGAATAATATGAATTCTAAAGTGCGTAAGTCGTGTGCGGTAACCCAGTGTGATAACACATCAAAATTAACTCCAAGCAAGTTATTTATTCACGTGCCACTTAAAATAACAATGTGATCTAAGTGGCTTAATCTTGCACGGCGAGATCCTACAGCTATAGGGCTAAATTCTAATATTTATTTCTGCGAAGATCACTTTGACGTAAGTTTTTGCTTTATTCTAGTATGCTGTGTGCTTAATAATCTTGTTGGAGGTCCTTTTGATTAGATCCTTTTGAGGTTAGGTTTTATCTCTTAAAAATCCATAACTGTTTGTCTAATGTTCGTTTGCAGATTTTACGGGTTTAGGGCCTTTAAATTATTATGTTATTATTGTAATTACATGGAAGTTTTGACGTTGCGAAATTCTGCTGAACAAAAGTCTTTGTTTGATGCTAGAAACTCACCCAGCATCAACAAATCAATCCTGGGCAAATTAGAGTTAGTTAACTAGTAGCTTTGGTAAATCCTTGATCCATGGATAACGATTTTTAATTTCTTGATTTTGGATTCGGTAAAACAAAACTAGATTAAGAAGATGATCTTTGGGAAACAAAAAAAAACACGAAAATACTTGATAAACACTTAAAAAACCAGCAGGGCTACCGGCTAAAACTGACAGCTACAGTGTAACGATCGCTATCACCTTTGATTGGATAACACTCTTCCAATATTGGACAAAATCCATTGACGCAGCAAGAGTACCATAAATTCAGCAAATCACAGCAATTGTTACTGTAACAATGATTGATGCAGAAGATACGCGGTCGCCCTGCTGAACTTATAGAGAGTGTCGACTGTCAAAGCGGTGTTTTATACAATATGGCGGATTGCTGTATTTTATAGTTTTATTTTATCAAAAATAAATAACAATCTCACTCGAAATAGAAAAATAAATACGTTTTTTGTAATCCATGAATCCTATTTCCTCAGATATATTCATAATTTCATTGATTCTTGGATACTGTCATCATGCCTATTGAGATGAATAAAAACGTATAAGTACACACGTAAGTACAGGATGAACCTTCAGTTGTGTCTTTAGGTATTCTGTATCTGATAACTAAAGATTAATTACCTATTAAATACCTATAGCGAATTTATTTTCCTAAATTTCAGTTCCAGATAATCGTATAGATAGGTAGTTATTCATTCCTGGAACTGAAATTTAGGAAAATACAACATCAGTACAACAACGTACGTTGTTGATTTTTAATCTTACTAAAATTGTAAATATTAATAGTTTAGTATTAGTAATAGTATTGACATCTTTATTGACATATTGTACCCATCTCTGTTTTAATTGTTATGTTTATGTTTTGAAAATTTGACTGGAGACACCGTGGCAATGTTGTATATGCCTATAATTGATACAGATATAATAGCACTAGTAATAATTGTAAACCTTTTCTTATTATAAAATGACTCTGTATTTGGATCGCTGGCATATCAAAAAAATAAATAAATAAATAAACGTACTTCCTATTCTGTGGTACCTAGTTAGGTACAACTGGTAAAACGACATTGAATACCCCCGAATCAATAATTAATATATGACGTGGCTTTTAATATTTAACATACTAAAAAATAATGTACAAAAAACCTATTACATACTGAAACCTATATTTTTATGTATTATATAACTGCATGATAAGTGCTAAATATTTTAATATATAAAACAAAGTCGGGTTTGTTCGAACACTTATAACTCTAGAACGGCTGAACGGATCTGGATGATTTGGCACAGGGATATAATAAGTCTGGAATAACACATAGGCTACTTTTTATCCCGGAAAATTAGAGTTACCACGGGAACCAAATAACCTCAATCCACGAGGACGAAGTCGCGGGCATCACCTTGTATTATAATAAATCCGAAAATGTGTATATCTAATTCAACAGGCTGCCAGGCTGCGGCTATATCTGTAGGTATACCTACTTCTAATTTCTCCCCTAAGGATGTTGATGATTATCATCTAGTTTAGGTATAAATAGTAATTGTAGTTTATTCAATTTATGTCTATACCCACTAGACCTACCTAGTACCACAGTATCTGTTTATTGTGCTAGTACCTAGCCTGCTACCTACACTGCCACACAATCTCGAATCGAAAGTGGTTAAAACTTAAAGCTTAAATTAAATGTCTCGCTTTTTCCACAGGAACATATTATCAGAGTTCTTAGAGGGTTTTCAAAAAACTCAAATCGACTCGGATTGTCATGAATATTTTATTATTATTATTATTAATATTATTACTCTTTATTTTGTACACCACAACACACATAAAAAGGACACAAAAAATACGTAGAAAACAAAGAACGAAGTAGTATACAAAAATGCGGCCTTATCGCTTAGTAGCGATCTCTGCCAGGCAAACTAAGGAATAGGAGAAGTTAGGAGATTATCTCGCGGGTGGTGTATTAATATAAACATACAAACAAATACCTACATACTAATACATAAACAGTTACACAAATAATATAATACTTATAATAAATATAGGAAAATAAACTAATATATTTTATGTATTTTTAGTTTATGTAATATCGTACTAAATAAAAGTTAAAACTAGTCGTCTGTATTATGGTGATAAATAGAAATTCTTAACTGATTTTTTAAATATTTCCAGTGACTTTGATTTCACCCCTTTTTGACGCCGTCCGCGGTAATCCGCGTGCTTATCTTTAGTTATTGTTATGAACCAAATACAAAAACCGAATTATCGACGGTTATTTATCTGCACGTGACCATTGTAGGTCTGGAAATGGCTCACAAAGACATCCGCCACCTTTGCGACTTCTCGCCATGCCTATAGATATAGACCCCCATAAACAAGCGGTTTGAATAGATTATTCATGTACCTATATCTGGTCCCGCTGAATAAATTTACCATCAATGGTTTTACAGTGTTAACCTGTATAACTCGTATTTTAAGTTCTAGGTTCCGTACTTCCTTTGTTATTTGTTATTTTAGAGTTGAGCACATTCACGACTTTCGCAGACATAAATGCGTATCGCGGCGATAAAATGAGGCATTGACAAATAGCAAATCAATGTCTTCATATCGGACCAAAACAATTTAATTAAAACATTAATTAAACAACGCGTTTTATCCCCTTTTAGATCGCGGTGCCGGTGAGTCACCAAAATGGCGATGCAACTTAAACTATTGGTCAAATTTTGGTCTTTAAAAAATGGTAAATATACTATAGGCGCAGCACCAAAACCGCTGATACCTAAGTAGTTGATTTTAAAATCTTATCGTCTGTGCGTCTGCTTTGGCCCTAAGTACAAGTGCACCCACAGAATACAGATAGGGCAAGCTTGAACTTATCTACTGTACCGTAAAGTTTTCATAGAGCTTTACACTGTCCTCAATAAACCCGTTTAATCTAGGTTTTTATTTCCATATCATAAAGGTTCTTTTGTTGAATGTTGGCAATGTTTTATTTTTTGAAATTACTAACTTAGTAATTCCTACGGGAACAAAACAATGCGTTATAAAAATGCAGATAGCCGTGTTCCAAATTTTATACTTATTAGAAACTGTCACATTTCAACAATATTTATAACTTCCTTATGGGACCAGTCTCAGTCCAGCCATACCATCGAATGCTACTGTAATGCATGCCTAGACAGATGGATTGGTCTTTAGATTATAGATTCAACGATTCACCATAATAGAACGAATGAGAACTTTCGCTTATTTCTTACGAACCTAAACTCTTTAACCCACTTTCCTTAGCTTTACTTTATTGCTTACCTACTTATAAAAAACACTCTTTGAGAGCCATAAAACTTCCTCCAACAAGTTATTATGTTGACAGATTCATAGGTTATATTTTCTCAAGATAAACAGCACAAAGATTCTACCTTAATGACAGCTTATGAGCTAAATGAAAGTAGCATGGATAAGCCCATGTTTTTTTTTA
The DNA here is from genome assembly GCA_964035005.1 of Erebia palarica. Lineage (NCBI taxonomy): Eukaryota > Metazoa > Arthropoda > Insecta > Lepidoptera > Nymphalidae > Erebia > Erebia palarica. Next base: position 31,635,610 of record OZ035986.1, read on the forward strand.
TTCAAATAAACTTTTACAATGCATTCATGCCATGTGTACAGCTGTCACATAGTCGGAGGTCTTTCCATTTAGGTACCTTGGTAACCTAGATAGAATCGAATCGATCGAATCGGTTTAGTCCGATAAAGGCATACCTACCTACTAAAGCATGCATTTAGTTACATAAATACCTACCTAATGAAATGCATTGCGATCGCCTCTTTCTGTCAACTCCTCGCATATATACTCACCAGCCTTTCTTGAAAATTTTATTATGCAGAAGGCAGTCAACTGCAGAAAGCTTTGGAGTCTATCTTCCCCCTGAATAATTCCTTTGGTAGGTATTGCAGTTACAAGGAAATACATCCGGTGTGAGCTGGTTCAAGTAATTTTTAAGTATATTTGCGGAAGAACTACTTCATTACAATTTGACCTTGACTGCGATCTCACCTGGTGTAAGACGGTAGCGGGCTTACGGTAGGGGAGAAGTGAGAACGTTATAGACTGACAAACCGTACAGCTCTTTTCCCTTGTACCACTTACCGTATAGACTCTGTTAAAGCCGCTAGTAAGTATGAGTATTTTTCACAACTGTACACTAGCAGTTGGCACAGTGTTATCATGATATTTGTTTGTGTGACGTAAGGTACGATACCTATGAAATCATAGAAGGGAAATACTTACCTACCTATCTTCTTTTTTCTACATCTGGTAAGTTAAACCGCAATATAGATAAACTAAACTGTTTGGTAATGCATTTATCAGCATCCTTTGAAGCCAGTAGCTAAACCAGGTCAAATCAAGTCGACCCATATTCGTGGCCCGCGCTGCGCAGCGAATAAGTGTCGTGCCCTCTTTCTTTAACCCATTTAACCAACTAGCTACTAGCGTTACTGTGGAGATAACGTTGGACTAAATCTTATATATGTCACCGTAAGATTGTAAAAACCGTTAGATTATAATCTAAGTCGCGAAATTGCAAACTGTCGAAAGATTACAATTTAACGCATTATTTTTCGGTAGATTGTAATCTGTTAACTCCAACAGCTGATTGAGACTTATTCACTTCTATTCCGTTTTTAGTGTATTACAAAAATCATAGACTGAATAAGTGTAACTTTCAAATATTATTTTTGTCATAAGTATATAAATTATTATCATCGAGTTATTCTTATCATTATTATCCAGTATAAAAATACTAATTATTATTTTTGTAGAAATGCATACTGAATCAAAATGTCACTGCCTCCATTTTTACCAGCGAAAGTTTTTACTTTCTTATGCATATACTTACCGCAGTAATTAAGCTTACGCTTTAGAGTGTAAAAAAATGTACGTAAGCCTTGAAAGTAGTGCATTATTGTCCAGGACGGAAATAAAGTGATTCACGGCTAAGTAATATTGGAAGGATAAGGCGAAGCCGAGGTCTTCCCAATTCCCAAGTGATTTTAAAAGGACGAGGCGCTAGCCAAGGCCTTTATAAGTAGGCCGTGAATTGCTATTTCAGCCGAGTCTTGTATAGTACCTACTTTACTCTGATTTGCGCGGAAACAATAAGCAGAATTTGTTTAGAAAGCTTTTCTACATTGCCGATAGAGTGCTTTGACTCTCAAGTCTCAGAAAAAACTTATGTTGTGTGGAAATGATCTGATTTCCTATTCGAGTATAAGCGGTCAGAAGAATAGCCAATACACGTATTGTTTTTGTTTACATAATGAAGCAATTTCCGAGCAAGTGCGTAGGAGAAAATAATTTTGAAACAAATTAAAATACCTACTAGTAAACTTGTTCGTTATTTTAAATGACAGTGTAAGCGGCGAAACTAGGTCGAGCACCGCATCCTACGTGCCAAACTCACACAGATACAAGGACCTACTATCGTACACGTATATACACACAGAGGCAGCGGCCTCATCCGAGAACTAGGCCGAAAAGATCGCGCATGCGTGTTTGGGATGTACTTACTACGGCTATTTAGATAATAGGCCCTAATAAAGCAAATTATGTAACTTAACTAAGTAGGTTTGCGGTAACAAACAAAAGACGTCCGTCCACACTATACGAATATGTTAATCAAACTGTGACTAGAAAGTCGCAGGACTACCTACTAATCCTTATGAAGATAATCCATAAGGAGATAATTACCCGCGCGAAGCAAAGGTCTCTGAGTATATTTACTTGGGGGCATTGGCACTTGTCTGTCTGTCCGTCTGTCAGTCTTATAACTTTCGAATTCATGAATATAATTACTCCAAATTCACATAGGACATCAAATATCAATAGGATATGTAAATCGATGTCCTAAAGCCGAAAATCACATACCTAAAAAGTTATAAAATAAGTTCATAGAAGCAAATTGGAAGTAAACTATTTTTATTACCTTTTCCCCCTTCTCTAAATTGTGTGGCTCAAATAAATTAAGAAAAATAAAAAAAGCCTGTGGGGTAAGTGCTTACCTATCTATAAATCTTGACGAATAAATGGATGCTAATAACCTGAGGATAAAAATTTGTTTTATATATTTTTACTAAAAAAAATTACAATTGGGGGTCGTGGGACGAAGTCGCGGGCATCAGCTAGTAAAATGTAAGTACAAATACTAGCTGATGCCGGCGACTTGCGTGGTTCCTGCCGGAACTCTTTAATTTTCCTTCATAAAAAGTAGCCTATGTGTTATTTATTATCTATTTCTGTGTCAAATTTCATCCAAATCCGTTCAGCCGTTCTGGCGTGCATAGGACAGTGTGTAGTGTAAAGTGTATAGTACAACTCGAAAAGCTACCCCTGATTAAAACCCCGAATTCCACAAATAGGCTGTTAATCAAATAATTTATATACTTACGTTGTATAAAATTATTGTGCACTGCAATAATTATAATATTATGCAACAATCTACTCTTGTATAGAGGCACGAGGATATGAAATATAGGTACAAAAGATAAGTTTTTAGTTAGGCACACATTAATGACTAAAGTTTAGTTATACTAATAACGGACCTATTTAGGCTAACCAAGATAAAATAAACGTTAATTAGCATAATGCAAAAATACACCCATTGATACAACTGTGCAAAAGTTCACCAATCGGTATCCATAGGTATAGCTGACCAAGAAATAGCATTCGTAGCGCTAAAATCTTCTAAGCTTGTGAGGTGGAAGAAGGCGATATTCATGACTGCAACCGCCCCCGGGAACTCTTTGATTTCCCGGTATAAAAGTAGCCTATATGTCACTCACCGGGTGTACCGATAGACTCATAAAAAAATACACGTTGATCTTTCGTTATGGTCGTCGAGGTAGATGTAATGCGGCGTGATTGAAGGGCAACACATTTTAGCATTGATTGCATTGATAGGATTAATGTATTTTTGATTCCTGCGGGAACTATTTAATTTTCCGGGAAAAATAGTAGCCTATGTCCTTACTGTCCTTACACCAAATTTCATCAAAATCGGTAGGACCGTAGGGCAGTGAAAGCGTAGCGTAGCAGACAGACAGACACACTTTCGCATTTATAATATTAGTTGGGATGAAGGCGACAAAATACACTAGTCTACCTATCTCAAACGTCAGAAGCGCGCTCCGATTGGTTAGCCGGTTACAACACAGCAATGTATCTGCAGGTTAATAATTGAATAATAATTGTTTGAGTAGTAGTTGTAGCGACGAGGCCACATTGGAGATTGCTATGGTAGGTACGAAGGTTAAACGTCTATTGCAATGCAATCTGGGTGTACTTTTGATAAATTGATGGTCTCTACCTACAGTTTCATTTTATAATCGATAGATGCTGGGTACCTACGTCCCTAATTTATATGGGGAATATCGCCGGCCTTTGGCTTTGAACTGAATCGATTATAATCTAACGGTTTCTATCACGCGAGATTGTAAACTGTCGAAAGATTGTTAATATGCATAGAAATAACTAACATTGTTAATATTTACCGAAAAATAATGCGTTAAATTGTAAGTAGTATATATATGTTACGGTTCACAATATGATGACAGTTTACAATCTATCCAGATAAAAAGCTTTAGATTACAATCTACATAACGGATTTTACAATTTTACCGTAACATATACCTACACAGAAGATTTTTTGTAGATAATATCTACAAAAAACTTCTGTGTAAGTATATAATTAAGTAGCTAGGTAGGTACTAAGGTAGATTTCAATGCTAATAATATGTGTCTGTCTATAACTCTAAATGTTTTACCGCAATTACGTTTTAGGTTAAGCTACTTGCCTAAGACTGTTTATATTTCCGAGTACCTCACGTAAGCTACTTAACTACGTGAGGTGAGTAAAACTAATGTAACGCAATTGCGGCCATAGATTGTAATGATAATAATAATTAATCCTACACGTGCGAAGACAGGCAGGTACCTCAAGTTAAAGTTCAAAGAGTTCGTGCTTTATCGCTTTTCGCTACTGCTGACAAAAGCATGTGATATTTTTCTAATCATTGAAGATCTTGCAGGGATCTTTCCTCCCTTTGTTGAACGTAATTATGAGATCAAAGCGTTCATATTGAGGTGTTTGGTGATATGGCATAGTAAAAATATGACGTCACATCTATTCTTCTTTATATTAGTCTCGCTAAAACTCAGAAACGGCTTGACCGATTTTGTTTTGTGTGGTTGGGTGGGTTCCTATTTATTCACAAATAGACCCGGTAGGTGGTGCTGCATAAGGCTCGAGATAAAGATTACAGTTGAGTCGTTGAGATGCTTCGAACAATGTTGGAAGTTGAAAAGCGATAAGCAAGGACTATATTAATCAATTATTTTTAATGATAGTCAATTTTTTTATGTAAGTAGACCTGGTGCGAACAATACACCTCTCACCTGGTCTATCAATACAGATCGCTTCCATATTAGTTAAAACTAAGATCAGGAAGCGGTCTCACGTCCTGTAATATCCCAAGCTCCGACCCGGAGCTGATACAATAGATTTAAAAATATCTAAATCGGCTGGCTGTACCCATAGTATAATACGTCATACTGACGTACGATCTAAATCAATGATTGGGAACGAAATCCTAGAACGTACATTTAAAAACTACAAGCACTACAGGTACATCCATACTAATATTATAAATGCAAAAGTATGTCTGTCTGTCTGCTACACTTTCACGGCCCATCAGTTCAACCGATTTTTATGAAATTTGGGAGGTAGGCCACATCTCGGGGAAGGACAGATCAAGAGTTCCCGCGGTAATCAACTAAGCCTTAATTCACGCGGACGTATCATCGGGCATCATCTAGTAGTTGAATAAACACAGAATGTCGGCTCTATACTCGAAGCGGAAATCTGCAAGTACTCTCAAAGTCGCGTTCATATGACAATCTCAAACGAATTCAAACTTCCGCCGATTCGCTTGAGATTGTCATACGATCGCGAAGAGGGCGTACTTGTGTAGGGTCACCAGTGCATCCGCAGGCCGAGTGGGAGTTTTTAACGAATTCGATTTTCCTACTATTTATATGAACTGATTATAGCTGATGCAAGCGACTTCATTCCCGTGGAATAAGATATTTAATTCCCACATAAACTCCTTTATTTTCCGGGATAAAAAGCCTAATTCTTTGTAATATAACGTATATTTGTACCAAATTTCATATCTATATACGAAGACAATATATGGTTGAAAAGACGGGCCGTTAAAGCGTAGCAGACAGGCAGACAGACATACCTTTATATTTATTATATAATATATAAAGTAATCCACACTAGGACTTGGGATAGATCGAGCGCCAGCTGTCAAGAGCTTGAAAAGTTGTTTTCGTAGTTGACACTGACGCGACCGAATGGGAACAAAATCTCCCACAAGGCACTCAAAAAGGTAAAAATTTTATCCCATTCTGCTTTCATAGGTAAAGAATGAAACAGTTAGATATTTCTCATTATTTTTATTACACAGAACAAGTACAGCGGACGCCTTAACTATATCGCCGTCGGCGGTTTCCAGCTCACGGCGGCAATCTTCAAACGTCACTGTAGCGGCGTCACCTACTGAGATCTTGACCCTTAGCAGTTTAATGGCTATGTGGACATTCCAGTCGCTGAACTCTAACGCTTGGAGGCATTCCTCTGGTGTTACCTGAGAAGAACAGTCATCAATTAAACAAATATTATAAATGCGAAAGTTTGGATGGATGGATGAATGTTTGTTACTCAATCACGGCCGAACGGCTGAACGGATCTGGATGAAATTTGGCTCAGAGATAGATTATAGTCTTGGAATAGCACATAGGCTACTTTTTATCCCGGAAAATTAAAGAGTTCCCGCGGGAATTCAAATTTGAATATGCGTCAACAGTAAATTTGGCAACATCGCTATTTCGGTTACACTTTAAAACACTTTCATTTCTGGTACGATTATATAGATAGATTATATAGATTATATAGATAGATTCGTTTCTGTTATAGAAATAAAATTGTTACGGGTTAACAGAATTAAAAAACATTCAAAAGGTTTACAGCTTCGATTCTGTTACACTTATGTTTGTGTAACCTTTATGAATCTTTCATTTATGAATTTTTCAGTCCCTGGTAGTAGTGAAACCAGACTCAGTTTAACTAGCATAGAACTTCGGACCCCAAGCTCCACTCGTGGTGGAAACCCCGCTAACCGATCAACATTCATTATTGAAATGAAAACTTCTTTAGGCGCGTTGATCACTTTTGGTAGGGGTAAAAATGTGAAATACGCGTGACCGACACCGTTGTTCTTAAGACAAAAGGTCTTAAGTATAAATAGTACATTAGTAATTAAACTTTCATGCCTTAGTTTTAAGGTTTATATTAATAAGTGCTGTGGAACTGAGGCCGTTCGCGTTGTTACGAAGGCAAAAGGTCTATATTTTAAATTTAAATATAGTACATTAGTAATTAAACTTTAATGCATTAGTTTTAAGGTTTATATTAATAAGTGCAGTGGAACTGAGGCCGTTCGCGTTGTTACGAAGACAAAAGGTCTTAAATTTAAATATAGTACATTAGTAATTAAACTTTAATGCATTAGTTTTAAGGTTTATATTAATAAGTGCTGTGGAACTGAGGCCGTTCGCGTTGTTACGAAGATAAAAGGTCTCAAATTTAAATATAGTACATTAGTAATTAAACTTTGATGCCATAGTTTTAAGGTTTATATTAATAAGTGCTGTGGAACTGAGGCCGTTCGCGTTGTTACGAAGACAAAAGGTCTTAAATTTAAATATAGTACATTAGTAATTAAACTTTAATGCCATAGTTTTAAGGTTTATATTAATAAGTGCAGTGGAACTGAGGCCGTTCGCGTTGTTACGAAGATAAAAGGTATCAAATTTAAATATAGTACATTCGTAATTAAACTTCAATGCCTTAGTTTCAAGGTTTATATTTGAAATATTTTTATTACCTATTACTATTTTTATACACAAGATTTCCACACTAACCTGTTGCTTGAGCACTTTGTTCATAATTCTAACTTCGTCTGACTCAACACCCCGTTGCCTCGCTGATGGTTTTTGATCAGCAAATTCCAGTAAATCTTCTACCGATACATGGTCTGTAAAATATAATTTTCTTATTGAATCCACCGTAAATACCATAAAAGTCGGTTGTATGGCGATAAGACCGCCTTATTACCTACGTTATAAGTTTTCATGTTTGCTATCTGTTTTTTTATATTTTGTGGTGTACAATAAAGAATAAAAAAAACATAAGTCACACTAATATTATAAATGCGAAAGTGTGTTTGTTTGTTGGTTTATTGGTTTGTTCTTCAATCACGCCGCAACGGAGCAACGGATCTACGTGATTTTTGGCATGGGTATAGTTGAGGACCTGGAGAGTGACATAGGCTACTTTTTATCCCGGAAAATTAAGGGGTTTCCGCGGGAATAAAAAAAACTTAAACCACGTGGACGAAGTCGCGGGCATCAGCTAGATTAAAATAAATGAAAGAATACTCTTAAAAAAGTTTGCAGACTTTTGTCTATAACAAATCTAATTTAGTTTTTGGACGAAGTATCTGTTTCGTGCAACCCGTTGAGAAGCACTAGTAAGGGGCGGGTCGCTAGTAAGATTTAATTTTTCATACGGTGCTCACCTTTAGTTAGTGATACTTTTTCGAAATCCTTCTCTGCAACACTCGCTGCCTCTTCGGTCTCATCTTCAGACGATACCTGGTCAAAATCCTCCTCCTCGAGGTAACATTTGAAAGGGTTCACCGAACTTGGCCCCGGAACGTTGTCACTGCTGGGCCCAGCTGTGAACGGATTTGTATGGACTTTCACGGGTTCAGGACCGTCAAATACATCCATACCAGAGTTAACTGTTGGCAGTTTATGCTCCGAAGTTCTAACCTCAACCTTGTTCAGAGAAATGGTACAGCTAACCGTGTTCTGATAGATGGCTGATGGTGGTTTTTCTTGAGGAGGTGATATTGGGGGAGCTTTCTCAATCTGAACGGCCTCGCTGGGTAATTTTAATGGATATTTTCTAAAATGTCTCGGTTTGTCAACTAGTTTGGGTTTGCTTCCGCGGGGCGGTAGCGGTATCGGGTTTACGTTCTGAAAGTGAATCAGTGTATTATGATAATGGAAGGAAACTATTAAAAAAAATGTAAATGTGATAAGTTTTCACTATATATACTGTTATTCGAGCATTGTTGCTAATATTCGATCAGCCTCGTAATACATATTAGCCAAATTTAAATGATTGTCGAATTCAACAATAAACCTTGACAGTTACTACTTATACTATCCATAGTACAATTATTTGAAGTTGGAAAGTGTTACCTTTTCACGTCTTAACCACGGACTCCCATATATTTATTTGTTAGAGTGGTAGTATAAGTACACGGTTATACGGTATGAATTTATATAATAGGGATGGTGACAACTCAATCAAATCAGCAACTCTTTAACAAACTTAAAAACGCACTTCTAGAATGGAGGTTGTATGAAATTCACAGTTGTGACGTCATCAAATTTCTATCTCTATATTTTAAAATGGATATCAAACTTAAAACTAACCGAGGATGCGAATTTTAGGTCTTTTGGTTTCTGTTTAATAATCAGATAGAAATATTTTATTTTTGATATAGGCATCATCCCTATTATGTTTAACCATTGGAAACAAAGAATTACTACGGATATTATTTCTTACTAATATTATAAATGCGAAAGTTTGGATGGATGTATGGATATTTGTTACTTAATCATGCCGCAACAGCTGAACGGATCTGGCTTAGATTTGGCACAGATATAGATTATAGTCTTGGAATAGCACATAGGCTACTTTTTATCCCGGAAAATTAAAGAGTTCCCGCGGGAACCAAAAAACCTCAAACCACGCAGACGAAGTGGTGGGCATTCGCTAGTTAAATATCATGTTAATTAATGTAAAACTTACATCGGCCTCTTCTTTTGAAAGAGCTTCTGATAGTTCTGCAGCGAGGCTCCTGAAATGAATGTTATAAAGATTTAAGGGGACTCACATGACCAAAAGCCTCAAAGCTGACCGCGGCCTCAAAACTCAATCATATATAGTTGTTTCTGTTCGAATTAATTGCAGTATTTTGACCTAAATTACACTATTTTTGAAGACAAGAAAACATTTTTTTTTAAAGTAAAGTATGCAAAATTGGCACTCTTACATATGGTAATGTACTGTTGAGTAGACAAAATCAATAAAAAGGTGTAAAAAGGTAAAGATTGTTATTTATTTTGATAATATAAAAGTAAAAATTACAGTAATCCGCCATAATGGATTAAACACCAAGAAGCGAATGACGTCACAATTGTTTGTTTTCGAGCTTTGACAATCACACTATTGTTCACTGCACACTGCACAGAGTACATTGGCAAAAAACAATAGTGACGTCACAAACGACGCCATGACACCGGCGAGCGTTTTGGCGTGAATTTTAAAATTTAAATTTCATATGCCAATTTTATCTACCAAACCTTATTTTTCTGCTGAAATAATATATTTTTTCGACATACTAGACACTTCCGCACATAATCTGACCATTTTTTCAAAATCAGTCATCATGCCTATTAATCTACTATATAAAAATAAGTTTTTCCTTCCTGACGCTATAACTCCAGAACGCACGAACCGATTTCCACGGTTTTGCATTCGTTGGAAAGGTCTCGGGCTCCGTGAGGTTTATAGCAAAGAAAATTCAGGAAAAATTTAAAAGGAAGCCATCTGGTGGCGAAACGGAGTTCGCCGGGTTTGCTAGTGGTGTATGAATATTTGGTATAGATAGATAGGTCATCCAATTTGCATAGTAGTTTACCTGGCTTGATACGGTATTTGTTTCTGCAGCGAATGGAAGTGCCCAACGTTCTGTCGTGGAGCAGGCTTCGGTATAGTCGACAGCTTAGTGTCGGTCTTTGGCACTGAGTTTGGCAAGTCTTGGCCTATTTGTGAGATGAGAGACGACGACGGCGTAGGCTTCTCGATTAGACTCTCGTACGCCTGTTTACATTCCTTGGTTAACGTGGCCTAGGAGAAAAAGACGACGTTGTAACCAAGATAATATATATTCTGTGCTATACAACCATTATTGATAATTGGAGTTTACCACCTTTATAATCGATTTTCATATATAAGAAAGAAATTATATTTTATTTGCATAAATATGTGAATATGAGATGTTTGTCGATTAATTAAGCCAGGGGTATGTAAATTTATGGGGAGTAAAATCAAACTTTCTCCGTTACTTTATCGACTTTATGTTTCCACGGTAACACTTGCTTATGTTTTTGATGAATATAAATTATATAATTAATATAAATAAATGTATCAAGCATGCTTTCAGTAATATAAAAAATGCGTTTATTTACTAATCTATATATTTTATAATCGTTCGTTCGTTCCAGTCGTGCGTCGGAACTGACACACACAATTTTTTTTAAATTTATTTGCGTATAATTTTGATAAATTCAATTTTTTGTTTGATTTACCTGAATATCTGGAACGCTCTTAGCTTCCTCGCTAAAGTTGCGACGTTCAGCTTTTTCTGTAACATAATTTACTTGTATTGTAGATTGTATCAATGATTGATACAGCTTCCACGCAATCGACCGGCAGTTTTAATACTCACCAGCCGCCTCTTTGTCTGTGTCGTGATGTGTTACGTGGTGTAGTGATGACACGAGCGGAAACTTGAACGGAAACTTGGATCGTTCGCACGTTGACGTCTGAGGCTTCTGCTCACTTTCTAGATCGTTCATAGACCTACGGGAAATGAGGCGGGATTAGGCCGGAACTATATACTTGACGAATTACTTCGTCGGACGGAACTGTAACGACGATCTAACATCCACTACAGCCTATTAACGTCCCACTGCTGGGCACAGGCCTCCACTCTCATAGGAGAGGAGGAATTAGAGCTTAGACCCACCACGCTGCTCCAATGTGGGTTGGCGGGCTTTAACGACTATTATAATGTCAGTGATAATAACCGGGACCGACGGCTTAATGTGCTCTCCGAAGCACGGGGGTGAAACACCGCCAACTACCAACTCCGGGCTGGCACTGAGAATTTCTAAATTGAAAAACCCAATACCTAACCATTTTTATGCCCGACCGGGAATCGAACCCAGGTCCTCGTGATCCGCAGTCGACTACGCTAACCGCTAGACCAACGAGGCAGTCTTCTAACATACCTCCGGCCCATCATTTATTTAACTTTTGGCAGCTCGAGTTATGTTTATGTCACCGTAAAATTGTAAGAACCGTTAAGTTGTAATCTAATGCTTTTTATCTCGGTAGATTGTAAACAGTCGACAGATTGTGAACCGTTACATACTGCTTATAATTTAACGCATTATTGTTCGGTAAATTGTAATATATTAGGTATATTAACCCGATAGAACCTAAGTGCTTACGGACACTACCTGAATATTTATTTCAAACCGTAACCTAACCTATAGTTCGAGCACGAGTTGATTGCAGAGTAAATGTATGGTGACACATACATTTACTCTGCATTCAACTCGCGCGCGTGGTCTACAAGAAATCGACAAGAAAACGTTAATACAATAAATATTTCAAAAATTAATACTCAGAACATTGAACGGTTCACAATCTTTCGACTGTTTACAATTTTACAGTGACATATATAAAATCGAATTGGAATATCCTTAACATCTAAAGTAAATAAAATAACTAAGAACAGAAGGTAAATTAATAACAACATAACTTACCGAGAGGTGATTTCATTGGCTAGGGCCACAGCAGTCTCCAAGGTTTTCTCATCGTGCGCTGACATGGGTTTCATAGTTCCAGAGAAACCTTTCTTTTTACTTATCGTGTGCTGTCTGAAATATTTAACAACAATATGTTTGTTATCTTTACAATACACACCTTTTTTGTGTGGTATAAGGATAAAATCCATACTAATATTATAAATTATAAATTTATAAAACATAAATTATAAATAATATAATACATGCGAAAGTGTTTCTGTCTGTCTGTCTGCTACGCTTTCACGGCCCACCTGTTCAACCGATTTTGATGGAATTTGGTACAGGGATAGATTATATCGCGGGGAAGGACATAGGCTTAGTCTTTTTATCCCGGAAAATTCAAAAGTTCCCGCGGGATTCAAAAAAAAAATCCACGCGGACAAAGTCGCGGGCCTCATCTAGTAAATACATAAAATGGGACCGAACCATGTAGCACTGAATATTGATTGGTCGTTTACTTTTTTACAATGCCCAACTTACATAGACCATTAATATAATATATAATTTTTTATTCATAATATAACATTTTATACCTCCTTCGTAAAGTCGTTAATGTTAAATTAAACACTAGCGTATGGCCAGTATGAAAGCTGATTATACTATGCCAGAAATTTTCACGTAAGCGTCAACAACAAAAATAATTATTAAGCTCCATCATTAATGGAATAAATTCGTTAGTAACAGACAGACAGTAGAAGACAAACATAATTTTTATATTAATCAATGTACTGAACTAGACACTCACCTTAGAGCCGCTTCAATCTCGCTCTGTTTAGTCCTAACCTGAAAATGGTAATATAAATATAAAGACACGTGTAATCATTTAAATTTTATCTACAAAATCGGAATAACAAATTGCAGTAACCGAAAAAACGTGCCGGCATTGTAGCTACTAGACGTATCATTTTAAGCTGTTCGCTCATTACGAGATGAGTCGCAACTAAGGACTGAAACAGTAACCGAAATAAGGGGTGTAATCACTGTTTTTTGAAACTGTTATAAAACAGAAACACTTATAACGGAAACAGAAACGATACTGTATTTTTACTCTTATTATTTAAATATTATTCTGAAAACCTAATACGTAGGTACATGCCCTAACAAACTGCACGGTGTGACAACGCGTTCTTCTCACTTAATTGGACTTTACACACACTGACACAACATGGCCGTGTTTTTCTTAAAACAATTGCAACAATCGGTGCTTTCGCCTTAGGTTCAAATTTGAATACGCGTCAACAGTAAATTTGTCAGCGTCGCTATTTCGGTTATACTTTAAAACCCTTTATTTCTGGTACAGATTCATTTCTGTTACAAAAATATACTTAAGTGTCCGAAACACTTAACATTTCCGTTAACAGAATTAAAAACACATTCAAAAGGGTTACAGCTTCGATATTGTGACACTTTCATTCTGTGAATACTTATATGTTTTTCAGTCCCTGGTCGCAAACGACGCAAGCAACGCATTATTAGAATTCCGAGTTACACACAAAAATACTTTGGTTTTCATTATCCTTATTTTTGATACCAGAACTACTACGGACTCTACCTTGTGTTCTGAAACGCACTTCCGCGATTTTTTATTAGTCCACAAAATAGACAAAGAATAATTCGTTATCAATTAATTTACATTAATTAATTAAGGACTAATTACACTTATTTAGTTCGATTCAGCTTTTGTTCATACAAAACTGGTTCAGGCTCAGCTGCAGGCTAAAGTTAGGCTAAAGCCGAATACATCTCCTTAAAAAACAGCAGCCATTTGTATGGATGTGTTACCGTAAAATTTCAAAAACCGTCAGATTGCAATCTAACGCTTTTTAACTCGTTAGATTACAAACTATCGACAGATTATAACCATTCAATGTTCTGAGTGTCAATTTTTAAAATATTCAATGTATTTTCGTTTTCTTGTCTCTTTCTTGTAGGTTAGGTTAGGGTTCGCCATAAATAACCAGGTAGTGCCCGGCCGCAGGCAGGTTCTATAGGGTTAATATACCTAACAGATTACAATCTACCGAGAAATAATGCGTTAAATTGTAATCTTCGTTAAATTGTAATCTTTCGACAGTTTACAATCTCGCTAGATAGATTACGATCTAACGGTTTTCACAATCTTACGGTGACAGATACAAGCTGAATTGAACTGTATAAGAGTAATTCGTACCTTATTCAGAACTGAAAATGCGAAGAATATGGACGGCCTTAACTAGCCACGAAGAAAAACAAATATCATGCTCCATAAGGATTGTCAAGCAATGAACGCGCAGCTCAAAATAAAGAGTATCGTAATATAATATAAAGAATATAACAACGTAATTAAAATAGGTATCTAGCTAAACTGACTATATTAATGGCCGCTTGCACAAGGACATTTAAACTGATTTAGTTAAATTTTGTAATGCCCCTTTTTGGCAAATGCGTATTGTAGTTGCGAGAAAGGGACAGCATTAATATATTTAACTAAATCAATTTAAGAGTCCTTGTGCAAGTGGGCCTAAGAACTTAAGTACAAAAATCTAAGCGTCACTACAACAACATAAGATCACGAATTAACACTCATAAACTACAAAAACAACAGGAAATTTGCTCGTAAATAAGGCAAAATTTGAAACCGTTACTTTTTTATTCAATGAAAACTACGACACACAAATAAACTACGTGTAATATAGGTATATTTAAATGATCAAAATGTATTACATATTTAAAAAAAAGAAATTTTGAAATGTTATTGGAATAACAAATATTTACAAATTTTCAATTTAGAATCTTTATCTATAAATTGACTCGATCACTTTTGCGTACTTTCTTTTTTCTGTACTTACGCTTTATTGCTTTTTAAAGTATATTACTAATACATACTTATTAAATAAAAACAATTGGTAGGCTATAGAACATACATATCCAAATAATTACATTGAGAAAAAATAAGTTGATGCCGACAAAACACATAGACACATATAATTATTATAAAAAGTTTGCATACGCACATATCTTTTTACCATTTGTCGTTTAGGTTTTTTCTACAAAACAAGTATATAATATAGTGTTATTGTTCTATTAACTATAGAAACGTCTAATAATTAACTAATGTTATTAATGGAAATATTAAAAGAAATTTACAGGTGGGAAATTGTAATTGAGAAAAAATTTAATACATTTATGAGTGCACCTCTATTCCGAGTTAAATTGTACAAAAAAAAATTATAACATTGATAGAGCTAAATAACAACAATGAGTGCCAGTGTAGTTACTTATTCCTTCCCTGCTCATTTGTATTTTGGATTTGAAGTTTAGAAGATTTGAAGAAAAAATTCTTGTCGTCAAGATCCAGCGGGAAAGTTCAGTTCTCAGATTATATTAAAAACTTAATTCTAAAGCACTATATAGCACTTATACTTGCTGATGAACTATTATGCTAATCTTAAACAGATGATCTACCGATGAACTGACTTATGTCATCGTAAGACACACATTTTGCCATGATTTCAGCATGAAATTATTTCGATGAAGGCATACCAGTGCCTACATTAATTTCTTATACAAATGATTTGAGACTGGACTTCAGGACGCAATTATCGTTGCATCCAAATCAGCTTGGGACCCTGAGACGCGTCACTGTAGACGCGGACTATCGCGCTAATTGTTAGTGGATGTTCTGTTTATCTGTGAGTCCCACAAATCCGCCTAGTGCCGGATGCGTAAAAAAAAATTCCAGCAAGTAAAAAGAAGGACGCAATTATTAGAATTTAACGATACAAGATGATGCCCGCGACTTCGTCCGCGTGGATTACGGTTTTTTGATTCCCGCGGGAACTCTTAAATTTTCCAGGATAAAAAGTAGCCTATGTCATTCCCCGGAATACAGACCATCACTATACCAAATTTCATCAAAATCGGTTGAACAAATGGGCTCTGAAAGCATAGCAGCCAGACAGACACACTTTCGCAATTATAATATGAGTATGGATCACTCGTGTTACTCACATTTATACTAAGCTTTTATAATTCACCATCACAAAACCTACACAATCGCGGGCAGTGCATTTAAACTGGTTCGACAAAGTTTTTCTCAATTACGTTGTTAATAATGGTGATTTATCAAAAACTAGCAAAAACTGCAACACTTCAAGTATTACTGAACACGCCTTGTCTTACCCAGTGTCCGAAAACAAAAGAACCTGATTAAACCAATGCCAATTAAAAATAAAACTGATTTATTTATATCTTGATAGGTTATAACTTATGGGCATGTTAAATGTAAGCTAATCGATAATGGGACGCCTGGAATCCATATAAATTGATTTCTTCATCGGAAGTCTGTAAAACATTATTATTGGAATAGTTTTTTTTTGGACGATAATACTAGCTGCAGAAGCAATAAAAATACTATAGTTTCTTGTTTGGAATCTACTTGCTAAAGAATTCCTATCATTAACAAAAACCTGGAAATTCTTTCAAATAAAATAGATCTAAGGTTGAAACAAACAGAACGCGCAATACAACGTGGCTCCTAAAGATTTTACAAGGAATCGTTGCAACACCGTATTGATTGTCTGAATTTATGGTATTTGCGACACTAGATTTTGCAAAAGATGATAGCCAAAATTGGGTGATTGCGATCGATACATTGTAGCAATTATTTTTAAAGTAATAGGGTTTTTGAAGTGAAAACTTCTTAAAAAAAAATAGTTTTCACTTCTATAGGCAGTCCCTATGACTGCCATTTTTTTTCCACTACAAGTTATTCCTTGACTGCGATCTCACCTGATGGTAAGTGCGGTCTAAGATGGTAGCGGGCTAATTTGTTAGGGGCATGGCAGTTAATTATTATTAAGCCCATACCCCTATTTGGTTTCTACACGGCATCGTACCGGAACGGTAAATGACTTTGCGGCACATCTTTGCGCGGTAGAGTGGTAACGAGTCACGGCCGAAGCCTCCCGCCAGGCCAGACCAGGGAAAATTCAGAAATCATAAATTCCCAAATTGACCCTGCCAGGGATCGAACCCGGGAACTCCGCACGTTAAGTCAACATCGCTCAACACTGCGCCACGGAGGTCTTCAAATTCGAGGGTAGGTAAATGACAAGATAACAAAAATTTTAATGACTTGGAAGTTGGAGTTTAGCTCGCTAGCTCGCTTTCGAAATCGCTTTAATAGGGATGATGACAACTCAATCAACTCAGCAACACTTTATCAAACTTAAAAACGCACTTCTAGCATGGAAGTATGAAATTCACAATAGTGACGTCATCAAATTTCAACGCACTTTTTTTCTTTAATCTATACTTTAAAATGGTTATCATACTTAAAACTAACCGTTAAAGGATGTGAATTTTAGTGAGGTCTTTTGGAAGACCCTCTATTTAATAATCAGTTAGAAATAATTTATTTTTGATATTGGCATCATCCCTATTGATATTCCAACCTATTCCATGCCGTGTATTTGCGCGTTTTGGTTTCCGGCTTTAAAATGCACGCAAGTTGTATTCAACAATACTCACGTCATCGTCTTGTTTGTCACCGAGACTCCGGAACAGGGTTTCCATTTCATCGAGTAAGCTTTGACTGAAGTCCGTACATCCCTTCTGTAAAACAATATACGAATATTCTGTTAAACAATAGTATTTTCATCATACCTATTCGAAAAACGAATATTGGCTTCAGAGGATAGCAGGAGCAAAATGTAATTTTTAGGCCCATGGGACTTTTCATTTCTGTTCTGGTTGGTCCGCGTTCGTGCTTCTGATTGGTGCTTAACGTGACGTACGTGACGTATAGGTAATGTCCATACATAGTACGTTGATACTCCTAGCTTTTTCTCATACGTAATGATGAAAAATAGTGTGCCAAATTTGTTCTCGGGCGGCGTATATTGAATATACTCGCTACGCTCAGGTTTCTACTTTAGAATCCCTCGCTACACTCGGGATTCTACTATAGAATCCTTCACTTCGCTCTGAATTCAAAATAGCGCCCTCGGGGAACAAAAATTTTCTTTGGCCCCATATAACACAAATAACTATTTGTGTGCTTAGGGGTGAAACAAGACGATTTCAGACGAGGGTGAAGTTGCAATACCCGAAATCTGAATATTATTCATATAATCTGCATTAGAAGTGAGAGTTTTATGAAAATTGTATTTCTTATTTATTTTAGTTGCTAGGTTGTTGTTTACAAATATCATATCTGTCAGTTTAGCTGATGGGTAAAATGACAATTAAAAAGGTTGGAAATAAACAAAAGATAGGTACTGTGACAGGATTGAAAGGAGGGCTGCTACGTCATTCAGAGGGTAGAAAACCATCACTTTCTGCCATAGGGCAGGTTTTCTACCCGCTGAATGACGTATTCGTCTGAAATTTACTAGTTTCAGGTGGCTCAACAAGTATTGAAACTCGCATTTTCAATGCATTATATGAAAATAATATTAAACCTAAAATGTGAGTACATAAAAAGAAAAGGTGATTGATCTATCAACGCACAGCTCAAACTACTGGACGGATCGGGATGGAATTTGGCTAAAAGCTTTTATGACGTAGGCATCCGCTAAGAAAGTACTTTTGAAAATTCAACCCCTAAACGGATAAAATAGGGGTTTCTAATTTGTATGAAAGCCGAACTTAACGTGAGTAAACCTGCGAGCATAATCTAGTAACGTATACTATGAAAAGAAAAATTGATTCACAAACGTCCAGCCCAAACGTTTCGACATTTGGAACTGTTTAATTTTCCACGATAAAAAGTAGCCTGTGTGATATTCCAAACCATTATCTATTTCAGTGCCAATTTTCATCCACATCCGTTCAGACGTTCTGGCGTGATTGAGTAGCAAACATCCATCCACCCATCCAAACTTTCGCATTAATCATAGTATAAATATGCCCACATTTACGACCGGAGCGATTCAAATCGGTTTAATAATATGTACGACGAATACAAGTAAAAAAACCCGGCTGGGTTTGTTATGGACTCTTCTCAGCTCAGGGTGCGTTTGGAATCCTCGTAGCTTTAGTTTTAAGATACGGTAACTAATTATCACCATATTATGTAAGTAATGTGGACGTCAATATGTGTACCTAAATTGAATAAATGATTGATTGATTGATTGATAAGAAAAAGTAGATTACTTACAATTCCAGGACTCTCAGGGGGAGCCTCACCTCTCATCTCTGTTGCTATGCTCTCCTGCAACAATTGTTTTCGAAAACTAGTCAACAGTTATTCTTCTCCTAATCCGTTTCTTGACCTAATCCAACTAATATTATAAATGCGAAATGTCTGTCTGTCTGTCTGCTACGCTTTCACGGCCCATCTGTTCAACCGATTTTGATAAAATTCGGTACAGGGATAGTTTGTATCCCGGGGAAGGACATAGGCTTCTTTTTATCCCGGAAAATTAAGGAGTTCCCGCGGGAATTGAAAAATGTGAATCCACGCGGACGAAGTCGCGGGCATCATCTAGTGGTCAATAATTCCAACCATATAACCGTCAGATGATTAATAAGTAACTAGCTGATGCCCGCGATTTCGTCTTCGTGGATTGAGGTGTTTTGGGTGGACCACCCATATATCACATAGGGGTATGAAAAGTAGTTTACGTCCTAATTCTCTGACCTACCGAATACACACAAAAATTTCATAAGAATCGGTCAAGCCGCTTCGGAGGAGTTTGTTACAAACACTGTGACACCAGAAATTTATATACTTAGATTTAAAAAAAAATTATTACATAACATTATATTTTTTGGAGATTACCTCCTTTTGAATCGATTTTCAGATATGAGACCTGGGTATGAAAATTTATGGGGAGGAAAATCAAACCTTCTCCGTTACGTTATTGACTTTATGTTTCCATGGTAACACTTGATACTACTTGATGAATATAAATTATATAAATAAATGTATTGAGCATGCTTTCAGTAACATAAAAATGCGTTCATTTACCCTCAATAGATTTAATTTCATATGTAAGTAAATATTGTAAACTGTTGTTTTCGTGGGAAAATAAATAAATTATTTATCTATCATTTACTAATCTACATATTTTATAATCACCATTTCTAAGCAAGTCTGATTGCAGCCAAACGCTAGCCTAAATACATATTTAGTACTAGCCAAAAGCTTTCTGCGATTCGTTTACCTTTTGGATACGCTAAGAAAAACTGCAGGGCGACCGCGTATCTTCTGCATCAATCATTGTTACAGTATCAATTGTTGTGATTGGCTGAATTTACGGTATTCTTGCTGCGTCAATGGATTTTTTCCAATAGTGGAAGAGTGTTATTCAATCAGAGGTGATTGCGATCGTTACACTGTAGCTGTCAGAGATACGCGGTCGCCCAACTGGCCATGTATATGACTTACCGTATCAGTGTCAGATATTTCGTGGTACTCATGGACTTCGTAGTCTTCACTTTTGTTTGAACGTCCCAGAGTAGCACTTTTCACCTAAGACGTAGGGAAGCATAAAAATAATGTTACTGTGTTAAAATAAAAACATTAATAAAATACTAATACAATGTTGCAACTAGTTGTCTATACCTTGCGGTTCGATAATAAAAAGGTGACGGAGGAACCAGATCGAATAGTTCCTAGGCCTATTACACTGCACTTTTTACAGGGCCCTGTGGTAAGGTTGGGTGTGGCCGCTAGTTAGAGCGTCACTTATTACACAGCAATAAGGACCAATTTAAGGACAATTTCGCCCTACACCTTATTACACTACACTGATTCTAGTGTAAGGGTCCCTGTGAAAAGTGCAGTGTTATAGAACTCTTACCACTATCGATCTGGTAGATCAGAGTCGATCACTATGAGAACACAATATCATAATGAATGGCGAAACTGCCACAGTTCGCGGCTAGAGGGGTAAGGTAATGTCCAAGATATACATTACAGGATCTATGAAAGTTCATCTATTGCGATCAAACTAAAAGATTTTCTAAATAAACTGACTGAAGCTTAATTAGGAACACCTAAATTGCTTTACTTTAGGAGGACAGCGTTGGATTGGTAATACCTTCGCCCTTACCTTGCTGAGAAGACTTTTACTAGTTGCAGATTCTAATATTGACTTATGTTGCTTCTTTGAACCTTTGGATCTTCCGTCATCACCTGAAATTGCATAATAAACTGGTAAATGAGAGAAATGCCTCGTTGGTCTAGTGGTTATCATGTTCGACTGCGGCTGACGATGTTCCGGGTTCAAGACCCGGGTCGGGTCATAATTAAGTGTTGGGTTGTTCTGATTAGAAATTCTCAGTACTAGCCTGGTGTTTCACCCCCGTGCCTCGGAGAGCACGTTAAGCTGTCGGTCCCGGTAATTATCACTAACATGATAATAGTCGTTAAAGCCCGCCAACCCGCATTGGAGCATTGTGGTGGGTCTAAGCTCTAATTCCCTCACTCCTATGAGAGTGGAGGCCTGTGCCCAGCAGTGGGACGTTAATGGGCTGGGTGGTGGTGGTGGCGATGGAAAGGAGAGAAGACGTTTTTTATATTCGACTAACTTAGCATGCAATTCAATGCCATCACTGCAGAGGCGAACTGGCATATACAAGCCAAAAAGCCAGGCTTGCCCTGGCCCAAAACAAACAAACTCAATAATAACTCAGTAATGCGTTTTTTTGACCTTGCGGGTTCCAATCCAACGCCTGCTTGGGTATACGGTCAGGTGTTCAGCGCAGTGTATGCCCGATCCAGTTCCATTTTCGGCGTCGGATTTGAAGATCTACGGGTTGTTCGTGATATAGTTAAGTGTATGTTAGAAATAACTTCCAGCCAAAATATCCTCAGAATATAGTGAAGACAACAATTGATGAATACTTGAAATTTTGTGTGTGAGATCTTTTTTTGCTTTCCATGTTTCGCAGCCGGCTTTTTGTTACTGTTTGTAATTAAATTCACTTACACGACAAGTCTACTTCGTCGCAATCGGTTCTAGGCTTGTTCGAGGTCAGCAGAGGGTAGGGTGAGGCAGACGACGTCGCAGTCAAATGAGACGGGGAATTGGGGTTGATGAGCGGCACTTCCTCCAAGTCCTCTGATGGCTTGTACGGAGTCACAATCTGACGTGGAGGCTGGAAAGGACGTGTTAATACCAACATGAATACGATTAGTAAAATCGAAGAGACATATACTACAGTCAAAGGAACCCATCTAATACCTTTAAACGAGCAATTCTATTATA
The DNA here is from genome assembly GCA_964035005.1 of Erebia palarica. Classification (NCBI taxonomy): domain Eukaryota; kingdom Metazoa; phylum Arthropoda; class Insecta; order Lepidoptera; family Nymphalidae; genus Erebia; species Erebia palarica. Next base: position 31,658,040 of record OZ035986.1, read on the forward strand.
TATTTTTACATATAATCTGAATCTCGGAAACGGCTAAAACGACTTTCATGAAATTTAGTATGCAGGGGGTTTCGGGGGCTGTAAATCGATCTCGCTAGGATTCACTTTTAGAAAATGTCGTTTTGTCCGTATTTCCAGTGAAAACTGCTATAATATCATTAGAATACGAAGGTAAATTTCGCCGTCATCTACAAGGTTTAATAGCGCAGATGAGAAATTGGGCGGTCCAAAAACCAGAAGGCCCAATCCGAGTGTCACCAGTCCGATTATTTTTCCTTTTTTTTTCAAGTTCCTACTTAAAGTAAGATCGAAAAATATCTTCAGTATGTAATTTGTATTTAAATATAATTTCCAAAAAACACGATATACCAAAAAAAGATACCGAGCACAGCTCGGTCACCCAGGTACTATATACCTTAATATAATATTATTTTTATGCTTACATTTTTTTAAATTCCTGCCTAAATTAAATCGTTTTAGATTTCTAAAAAGAGCCCCTTTCGGGTAATAATTGGTACAATCCAGCAAACCAAAAACTTTTGTATACACCGAGATGGCATAATAATATGAACACGTCATTTGTCAATAATCTGATTGGTCTTCAGATACTACTTAAAACATATTTCCGTTTCGCTCCTTTAAGCTAAGCGTCCACATGTCCGCATCGGACGCATCGCATCAAACGGATCGTAGTATTCTTCTTTGTATAGAAAGTCACACAAGTGCGTCCACTGATCCGCACCGTACGGATCACTCGAATCTGCTCATCGGCAATGCCGATGCCGATGATGAAATACGTTTTAGACAGTATCTTAAGACCAATCTGATTATTGACAAATGACGTGTACATATTATTATGCCATCTCGGTGTATTCAATTTTGTTTTGGTTTGCTGGATCATTCCAATTATTACCCTAGAGGTATTTTTTTAAATTACTAAAACGATTTAATTTAGACAAGAATTTTAAAAATGTAAGTATAAAAATAATACGTCCATGTTTCATAAAAGGGTACTTAAACGACTTAGATCAAACTTTTATAAAATGTGCTTCTGATTAAACTCGTTTAGGTACCCAAAAATACCCAAGATACTACTTGAAATTCGGTAATTTTCAGGAGAAATGGCAAGCAAAATGAAAAATGTTGTGAAAAGCAGTTGATATACTCACACATCCTGTCGGGTCCAAGAAGGACAGATCACCGAAGTAAGCCCCGTCCAGTCCAACGTGACCCGTATGTTTGACGTCGCCCTGAGGACTCGATATCATGCTCCTTTCTATAGTGCGTTTGCCCGTGAATGTGTGACGCTTGACATCGCCCCTCAGTAGCGAGGAGCGAATGGATCGTGAGGAGTTGCGATTTGGATGCGGTGACAGTGAACCGGGGACGAAAGCACCGCGCTATATGCAAAGATGATGGTAACACTCTTTACTACAAGCCCTTAGTTAGACCAATCTTTATAAAATAGCATGGTTTAAAACTGTTGAGCAAAAAAAAAAATTTAAGTGCTTTTTATTACTAAAATAAACTTTTGTAGTTGTTTCTAATTCAAAAAGTAAATTTTGATTATAACGATTCCATACGTTGATTGGAAAAAAAGAATTTCTTGAATTAAAAATTGTAGTAAAAAGTATTTAAGACTATTAACATGCCCTTAGACCAATCTTTATAAAATAGCATGGTAAATGTTGTTTGTTGCTTTAATTGTTAATTAAAACTGTTGAGTTAAAAAAAAGTGCTTTTTATTACTAAAATAAACTTTTGTAGTTGTTTCTAATGCAAAAAGTAAATTTTGATTATAACGTTTCCATACATTGATTAGAAAAAAAGACTTTCTTGATTTAAAAATTGTAGTAAAAAGTATTTAAGACAGAATGTTCGAGAGAATGCATCAGCATTCTGTAAATCAATGTATTTTGAGATGAAATAATTATTATGACGAATATTACAGCCATATCCATACCAATTATGGACTTGTGTGACATCTTCGTGGGTGCGTGCCCATTCGGCTAATGTAGACATGGCCAAATAGCAGTGAGACACAGAAAAAGCATAAGAGGTGTATTCCCTTCTAACCTTGAATCTACACATTTTACAGATATTCTACAAGCCACAGATCTTTAAATTTCTAGACCGTGTCTATTAAATTTTATTGAATTTGATTGCTCGATATTTAAATGAAAAACATACTTAATTTGTATGAGCCAAACTCGACCACTCCTGTTACATCGATAAAATAAATAAAATATACTAAATTCCCATTCAGGATCTCCCCAAAACTATCGACGCGACCTTGAGCCGGTCAGGAAAACCTTTATGTGTATGGTATGGTATCAAGGGTGAAAATCATCATTCATGATTACGAAAGCGATAATGGATGTTGCAATTGTTGAGTTCCCTGTTTTTTTGTGATACGTGATTTATAGTCACACAAACGTTCCTGGCCCCAGCTACTAGTTTGCTCACCTCATTATTAACGTAGGGTTTCGTATTGTTGGGATCAAATAAGCCGCAAGCACCACCGGGAAGGACTCCATACCACATTGCGGATTTAGTAAAACTCCTAGAAACATAATAATATGATTGAGCTAGACATACCATGGCGACAGAAGACGACAGAAGCGGTGATAAACTAGTGGTTAAGACACCCGACCTCCCTTACGGGGTCGCGGGTTCGATCCCCGGGCACGCATCTTCAACTTTTAGAAGTTACGTGCGTTTTAAGAAATTAAATTTCACTTCCTTGCGGTGAAGGATAACATCGTGAGAAAACCTGCACGCCCGAGAATTCTTCATAACGTCATCCAAGTTGTGTGAAGTTTGCCAATTCGCACTTGGTCAAAGTGGTGAACTATGGCAAAACTCTTCTGAATCCAAGAGGAGACTCAAGCTCAGTAGTGAGCCGGCATTGGTTTTAAAAGACAGAGATATAACACAAAGTAAGTAATGTATTGCCATGAAAATTCGGATGCGAAGTTTCATAAGAATTGGTTAAGTAGAATAGCAACACAAATAAATAAATACAGTGAGACGAATAGGATAGAAGCAGGCATTACTTTGCGAAAGTCCACGATAATGAAAGGACTGGAAGTTTAATTCACTACAATAGGAATATCTATGTGGTACAGTGTACCACAATGTTGTGTGTTAACAATCGTGCACCGTAGAGCCAACATCTCCTGAAGATGCTCCGGTGTCAGAGTGAAACGTGCGATGAGAATAATTTGCAAGATTTGTGTGGCGAATATCGCAAAATACACACTATGCCACATAGATTTACATATTGTGGCGGTTATAACGAAATTAAACTTCCAGTTCTTTCATTAGTGAGACGTTTTTCACGTTATTATATCTATATAAGATTAGGTTATATCCCGGGGAAGGACAGGAAGGACCTTTTATCCCGAAAAATAAAGGAGATCCCGCGGGAATCGAAAAAACTTAGTCCACGCGGACGAAGTTTCGGGAATCATCTAGTAATAATATAAATGATAACTTACTCCCTCGCAAGAACAGTTATCCTTTGCCCAACTTTATATTCGAGGAAGTTAGTTCGTCTACCATCTTCTGGCTTCTTGTAACTAACAGTGGCTTGAACCTGTTTAGGATCACGTATACAAGTGTAAATTAAAATTTTAAATAATGACCAATGACCCAATGAGCCTAATATGATATGATATGCTACTGCAAGTTTTCAATACATAAAAATGATATATATCTGCACTCTATAATCGATACCTACTGAAGCCAAAACTGTATTTTTTTCATTTTTGTCGGTTTGTATCTTGCCCGCGCATCACACCGAAACTACTGAATGAATTAAAAAGAAATTTGGCATGATTTGAATTTATACTACGAGGTAGGACATCGATCCTTTTTATCCCTAAATTCAGCATGTTTCCCTTGGAATTCAAAATGTGTACTTATTTGTAATTCATTAACGCGTATTCGGTTTTTTTTTTAATTTTATGTTAGAAAGAAAGTGCTTTACAGATTGACCCGTAAATATTTCAAGGTCATTGGTTTTGTAGTTCACATCCCTCAGCCAGCCAATCACTTTGTCGCGTCTGAAGTTGCCCGCGGGACAGAAGTTGAGAAGGCGGGTAAGCGAAGAGTAAGACGCTTCATGTTAATATTACAAATGCGAAAGTGTGTATGTTGCAAGTGTTTTTGTTTGTTGGTTTGTCCTTCAATCATACCGCGACAAAACAACGGATCGACGTGATTTTTTGCATGGGTTTGTTGTTTTGTTTTGGGTTTTGTTGTTTTTATCCCGGAAAATTAAGGATTTCCCGTGATATTTAAAAAACTTATTCCACGGGAACGAAGTCGCAAGCATCAGCTAGTTTGGCATATAAAAGTGCAATAGCGTCTACGGAAGTCTTCAAAGTTACTTTAAACAAACACTTACTTCATCGGGCCTGATCTGGCGAAGCTTGGTGCCCAAGTCTTTGAACTTCGGCCGATTGTTCAGCTCATGCGACCAACACTCCAGCATCAAGGAATAATACGCGTCGGGGCAACACTCCGGTCGCTCTAAGCGCTGAAATTGAACATTTTGTAAGAAAAAACATGGTAAGTAACTTACATTATTAAAAATATCAGACTTATGGCAAGTTGTTATTACACAACTTCTAATAATTTTATGGAGCTTGCTCTAAAGCTCAATTGTCTAAGCAAATTGTAATCATTTGTAATTGTAATCTAGTCTTGACGATTCTTTATTAATACAGTGTGTAAAATAACTACAGTTCGCGCGCGAGGTCCGAGGAATCTTAAGGAATGTTGACATAATGAGATAGAGTTGTGATTTAATCGATATTTCGTTATCGATACTAACACATCTTTATAATTTGTGCCCGTGCATTTAATTAATTATGAAATAATAATCTATGAGGATATTAAGTGCAACAAGGAAGAAAAAACAAATTGTATCATAAAATTTAATTATAATGAACTGTACGCAATGTACAGTTCAGAGTTATCAGATCAGAATAATCAGTACTTTAAGGTTTTTTTTTTATCCACTACAAGTTAGCCCTTGACTGCGATCTCACCTGACGGTAAGTGATGATGCAGTCTAAGACGGTAGCGGGCTAACCTGTTAGGGGCATGGCAGTACCCTATTTGGTTTCTACACGGCATCGTACCGGAACGCATAATCGCTTGGCGGCACGTCTTTGCCGGTAGGGTGGTAACTAGCCACGGCCGAAGCCTCCCACCAGGCCAAACAATTAAACAGCTATTTGCACAGACCAATAAACTTTTAAGTATTGTACTACTTAGGGCCGGTTGTTTCAAACTGTTGGATATCGTAACATACGTTCGTTTAAATTTAACACACGTAAGAACTTTAGCGTCTGTTAATTTGCTAGTTACCTACTTATTATTACTACTATAAAAATGGTGAATCAACGTCTTATTTGAATTTCGTTCATTAGCGCCATATTTAAACGTTACATGTCAAAAAGTATTGATGCAACCCAGCCTTATAGTACAATATGACCCTGCTATTGCAAAATTAAAAACAGGACTGGATAAAGCGTACTCTCGCGTCACGGCGGGACTAGTATGGGGGAGTGTGCGGGGTATGAGGCGACGGTCGGGCGGCGGGCGCACCCGCCCGCTACCTCAGCCCCCGGTTCCTCAGAGCTGGCGCGCGGACTATAATAGGCATGATGACTGATTTTGAAAAATGGTCAGATTATGTTCGGAAGTATCCACTATATCGAAAAAATATCTTGTTTCAGCAGAAAAATAAGGTTTGGTAGATAAAATTGGCATTTGAAATTTAAATTCTAAATTTCACGCCAAAACGCTGGCCGGTGTCATGGCGCCGTTTGTGACGTCACTATTGTTTTCACCAATGTACTCTGTGCAGTGTGCAGTAAACAATAGTGTGATTGTCAAAGCTCGAAACAAACAATTGTGACGTCATTCGCTTCTTGGCGTTTAATCCAATATGGCGGATTGATGTATTTTATAGTTTTATTTTATCAAAATGAATAGCAATCTCACTCGAAATAGAAAAATAAATACTTTTTTTATAATCTATGAATCCTATTTCATTAGATAAATTCATAATTTCATTGATTCATGGTTACTGTCATCATGCCTATTGTGTGTATTGCCTTACCTGAAAATTGGGAGCATCTATAGCTTCAAGTATTTGTTGACCAGAAAAGGCAGCCCACGGTTGGAAACCATAAGTGAACATTTCCCATAAGCACACGCCGAACGCCCAAACATCACTCGATGAGGTAAATTTTAAGTATAGAATACATTCTGGTGCACACCTACGACATTTATTTAAAATTAATTGACCAGCTGACTCACCCCAGCATTGCTCATGTGGCTTCAATAATATACAGAAATTCAGAAACAATATTATACAGGAAATAATTATTAGTAAGTGTATTTACTTTTTCGAATTCCGAAGTAATAACATTTGTTGTAAAGACCGATTTGTTAACCGAAGAGAGGCTTAAGACCGACGCTTTTATTTGCTCTGGAGCACCACCAACACCACCAACTTCTTATCCGGGCTAGCACTGAGTATGTCTTAATAGAAAAAAACCCAATGCTTATTTTTTCCCGACTCGGCAGGAATCGAACCCAGAATCTCGTTTTGCAGAGTCGAACATGCGAACCACTAGACCAAAGGAACAGCATAAAAATAAACTCACCAAGCGACTGGTAATTTGAGATTCACATTGTAGTTAGTCTGGTAATAGTCCTTCCCGACGCCCAAGGCTCGGGAGAGGCCGAAATCTGAGATTTTTACCCTATCTTTGCTAAACACTAGTATATTCCGCGCAGCCAAGTCCCTGTAAATAAAACTAATCATCTTGATCTTGTCATAGTTAGAGTATAGAAAGAGATAATCGGCAGCTTCGTCTTCGTAAAGCGTCGTCCCTGTTGTTTAGACTGACAAGTCAGCAACAAAACGTCACTTATGTAATGATCTCTTTCTAAAACTCGATGTGTAATCTTTACTGCCGGGTAATCTTACTAATATTATAAATGCGAAAGTTTGGATGAATGTATCGATGTTTGTCACTCAATCACGCCAGAACAGCTGAACGGATCTGCCTGAAATTTGCCACAGAGATAGATTATAGTCTGGAATAGCACATAGGCTACTTTTTATCTCGGAAAATTAAAGGATTCCCGCGGGACCCAAAAACCTCAACCTTCCTTCCAAACCTTCATCCATCCATACATCCATCCAAACTTTCGCATCTATAATTTTAAGTATAGATCCGTACCTGTGTATCAGTCTTTTGTTTTCCAAATAAGTCATTCCATCACATATTTGTTCCGCGAAATTGCAAAGGACGCCCACCGAGAAGTTACTGCGAAGAGTGACTTCACGGAGGCACTCCAAGAGCGATCGCAGTGGTGCCAGCTCAGTGACCTACATGATGTGACACGACGATTATATTACTTTGAAACTAGACTATTCGTAAAAACCTAGTCAATAGGGATGATGACAACTCCATCTAATCAGCAACTCTTTATCAAACTTAAAAACGCTCTTCTAATATGGAAGCTGTATGAAATTCGCAATTGTGAGGTCATCAAATTTCAACGCAATTTTTTTTCTTTAATCTATATTATAAAATGGATATCAAACTTAAAACTAACAGAGAATGTGAACTTTGGGTCTTTTGGAAGACCCTCTATTTAATAATCAATACAAAATAATTTATTTAAAAATAATTTATTTATTTATTAAGAATAATATTTAATATAAAATAATTTATTTTTGATATAGGCATCCACCACCACCACCACTACAGCCTATTAAAGTCCCAATGCTGGGCACAGGCCTCCACTCTCATAGGAGAAAGGGAATTAGAGCTTAGACCCACCACGCTGCTCCAATGCGGGTCGGCGGACTTTAACGACTATTATCATAGTGATAATAACCGGGACCGACGGCATAACGTGCTCTCCGAGGCACGGGGTGAAACACCGCCAACTCCCAACTCTGGGCTGGTACTGAGATTTTCTTAATTGAAAAACCCAATACCTAACAAATTTTATGCCCGACCGGGAATCGAACCCAGGACCTCGTGATCCGCAGTCAACTACGCTAACCGCTAGACCAACGCGGCAGTATATAGGCAGCATCCCTATTGAATTAGTAAGCTGAAATGGCGGTGGACAAGCCATGACGGTCGCAGAAACGATGACGGATGACCTCCAGCCCTATGGACCCACGACCTCATACCTTTTCCGGGTTCGATCCCCGGGAGATTCAATTTGGGAGTTTATAATATCTGATTGTTCTCTGGTCTGGCCTGATCTCGGGGAGGCTTCGACCGTGGCTAGTGACCACCCTACCGACAAAGTCGTGCCACCAAGCGATTTAGCGTTCCGGTATGATTTCGTGTAGATACCGAATAGGGGTATGGGTTTAATATAACTCCCATGCCCCTAACAGGTTAGCCCGCTACCATCTTAGACTGCACTATCACTTACCATCAGGTGAGATCGCAGTCAAGAGCTAACTTGTATTGGATAAAAAAAAACACTAACCAGCATTAGAGAGTCTAAGTGCAGGACAACACCATACAACCGCACAATGTTGGGGTGATCTATACTATGCATCACGGCAGCCTCCTTGAGGAACTCCGTCGAATTTGATGTCATACGTTCATTTCCTAAACACTTTATCGCAACTTGCAGCTGTAACACAAAAATTATAAAAATTATATTGTTTTATATGGTGATCAAGCCAACTATGTATGTCCAACCATTTATTCGATACCTTACGTCACCCGGACGTGGTCTTAACCCATGGCCTCGGGGGCGTATGGACTAATCTAGTTTAACCGGCTTCCCATTCGTCCCAACGTCATCCTAAGCCGAGGTGCGAGCCTCATAGGAGGCGCCCTTAGGAAGACGTAGATCAAAACATTGATGTGATTTTTTGCATGGGTATAATTGAGGACCTGGAGAGTGACATATTATGCAACTTTTTTGGGAATTGAAAGAAACCATCTATAGCCAAAGAGGTATGGTGCGTAAAGGACTATCAAGAAAGCTAGTGTTGAAGCTCCATGACTATTTTGAAAAGGAAAGTCGTACTTGTAATTACTAGATGAGTATATAGTTACGAAATATCGAATAAAACGGCACATCGCTTCACTATTGTAAATACCGATATGCGTCCATGTAGTATTGCATTTTTTGTCGATGGTTGCCTGTCAATAATTATGACTCTTCATAGACGTGCTTAAGTCAAGTAAAATAAATGGTTGGACAAAATATAGAAATTATAGTAGCATATTCTACAAAATATTTCTCACTCTTTGATTCCCAGTTGTCCAAGTGCCTTGTTGGACCACGCCAAATTGACCCATTCCAAGCTCCTTGTTGATTGTAATATCCTCTATAGATATTATATGCTTAGTAGGAACTTTCACATTCAAGTCGGTAAAAGATTGAAAGTCCATAGTATTAAATATTTGGCCATGTTTATTCTAAAACAAGATGAAGTTCAAAAACTAGGACTAGATAGTGCACATAAAAATACAAACATACAATCATGGACGAATGGTATTACATCCATACTAATATTAAAATTAAGAAAGTGTCTGTAGATGTTTACGCTTCCCGTCTCGCTTCTCTTCCGCGAACGTATAGCTGCACGGTAGGAATATAATGACAACATCTCATTTAAATATTAAGATTTTATGATTAGTTTGGAAATTATGAAGGAATTGAAGGATGGCAAACATGTAGACACATGTACGAATAAATAATCGTTCATAAAACCAAGTAGCAGAATAGTCAATTTATATGGTAAATAATAAAATTTAAAAACCCACTATGAACTGCAGCTCTCCTTTGTGGCCTATAACTTTGAAACAATAATTAGAACTTCTTAGGAGTAATACGTATCTAATATAGTATCAATGGCGATTCCTCTAAGATCGCGTAAGTTGCGCCGCAATACCAATAATTATTATGAATAAGTTATTACCAATAATTATTATAATAAGTTATTAATACTAGATCCATTTAAGTAATCTACTAATATTTTATAACATGAAATAGGTACCATTCACAACACATACAAGTATTATCAATTAAATGATTGCACTAATCGATAATAATTTAAATTCACGCGCGTTCAATGTACGCCTCGCACCTTGGTCGGGGACGTGCGCCCGGCGCCGCCGCATCGCATGACGCATCGTGGGCATAACGTCGCCCGCTAACTTCCGCTCACTGCGGCTGAAGGCTTGTGTTTTTAATTCCGAATGCCTGCGTGTGCCGTATAGTACTAGTGGTTCGCCCCGAACTGAGACCTCGCGGTATCCATAAGATAAATGATTTATTTATATCATTTAGGACAACTTGCGTCACTTATGAAACATTAAGACTCTACCACCGGTTCGGAAAACTGTTCTACTGAGAAGAGCCCGCAAGAAACCCAGCAGTTGTTCTTTTCATATAAAAGAAAAGGTTACAATATGTAGACAACGCAACACATACGTTATAAGTATTACACCGACTTGTGGGTCACTGGATGCAAGGCCGGTTGCTTCCATGCAACTTTGTCATTAATAAAATCATCGATAGTGTAATAACGTCGACTTAACAAATGCTGTTTAACATAGTCTTTAAATCTATGTAATGGCAAGTCCAGAAACACTTTTGGGGACCATATTATAAAAGCGTACATTCGACCCCACAAAGGATTTCTGCACTTTGCGCACACGATACGACGCTGTTACTAGCTTATGGCGGTTTCTAGTGTATCGATTGTGAGCATCACCTATTTGCTTATAAAGATTAATGCTCTGCCTGACAAAGACTATATTATTGTATATGTATTGCAAAGGCACTGTAAGAACACTAATCTCTTTAAATTTTTCACGAAGTGATACGCGTGATCCGAATTTATAAATAGAATGGATGGCTTTTTTCTGCAATATAAAAATGGATTGGATATCAGCTGCCCTGCCCCACAATAAAATGCCATACGACATGACACTGTGGAAGTAAGCAAAGTAGACAAGCCAAGCCGTTTCAATATCGGTAAACTGTCTAATTTTTCTGACAGCAAAAGCAGCCGAGCTAAGTTTTCGCGCTAGTGTCTCTATATAAGCGCACCATTGAAGCTTATGATCCAAGGTCACCCCCAAGAAAACTGTGGAGTTCTCCATTTTATAATTAAGATAATTTTAACTATATAGTTATTGTAATAATAGTTAACTTTTAACATTAGACGCAAAAGAGCTAAAGAGTTATTGGAGAAACGAATAAACCTTTACAGAGCGTCATCTATTGATATCATTGTGAAGTTCTGTTAAAAATACTGAAGCTCATTAAAAATTTTATATTTCGTCTCTTTATAATATTTATCTAATTTTAGTATTTGTTATTCAAGTACAGGATATAATTCAAATAATTGACCAAGTTTTAGGCTCAGCCTTTCGGAAAATTGAGAGTTCTGAGGTCAACTTTGGACGTTAGAATCTCCACTTTGAAAGCCCCCCATTTCGTCAATTTTAGAGGAAAAGTTTTAAAAAATAAATTTTTGGACTCTATTCCTAATTATCTTTAAAATTATATACAGCAAACCTATGTAACGCTATAAAAAATATTTTACTTCGCATTCAATTCTATGAGGGCCACCCTGAAATAATTTTTTTTATATATTTTTAAGCCATATTCGGCTGGAGGCCATCGGTTTACATATTATATTTAAATTTGAAGTAATTACGTTCCGTTCTTCAGAACTTATAAGGCTCTGATAGACGGCCGGACGGACGGACAAGTGCAAATTCACTCAAGTAGACTCAGAGACTTTTACAGACAGTGACAGAGACAGAGTCAATTATGAGTGTTTTGATAAAAAGTAATGTAGATGTAATAATTAAATAGTATTTTGTAATATTATAAATGCGAAAATTTGGATCAATCACGCCAGAACGGCTGAACGGATCTGGATGAAGTTTGGCACAGAGATAGATTTTATAGTCTGGAATATCACATAGGCTACTTTTAATGCCGAAAAATTAAAGAGTTCCAGCGGGAATAAAAAACGCTAAACCACGCGGACGAAGTCGCGGGCATCAGCTAGTAGGTAATGAATAATTGATTATTAGTGATAATAGTTTATAGAAAGAGATCTCCTAGAGAAACTTTTTTCTTCCTCCAAAAATCTTTTGATTGTAGAAAATGGACGTCCTAAAACGTTTGATTTCCCGGGATAAATTAATGTAGCCTAATAATTAAGGACATATCCTGTCCCACCTATCTTTATCGATTGAAAAGATGGGGCGTGATGAAAATGTAGCAGACAGATAGACACACTTTCACATCTAGTTATACTAATTATTATAATAAAACTTTAGTAGGTATGGATTACAACAATCATAGCAATTCACATTAAGAAGTTTCAGTTTTTTGTATTTCAATCTAATTGTAATGTTATATTTTCTTTTAAAATAAATAAATATAATAATCAATAATATTATATAGTATTTAATAAGTATAAAAGTTAGCCCTTGACTGCAATGTCACCAGGTGGTGGGTGATGATGTAAGTACTCTAAAATGGTAGCGGGCTTACCTAAAGGATATGGCAGTTATATAATCAGTGATATATTTTATTACTAGCTGATGCCTGCGACTTCGTCCGCGTGGATTGAGGTGTGTCTTTGCCAAATTTCATCCAAATCAGTTCAGCCGTTGTGGCGTGATTGAGTAACAAACATCCATCCATCCATCCATTCACCCAAACTTTCGCATTTATAATATTAAGTAAGTATAGATTTAGGTAAATGTATGTAATTGAGGAAATACCTAAACATCAGCTAGTGCAAACCCAAGATTGACCACCAGAAATCTCCACTGTATAGTATACATTACTATACATATATTAATCCAATAACCACATCCAGCTCGGCCCAGTACTTTTTCAAAAAAATTATAACAGTAAAAAAACTCGATTGCAGCGCAGCGTTGTGGACTTTGACCTTAAAATAAATATCTAAGAACCTTCTCAAAAGCTATACATTTCTAGTACACTAAGCCTATAACATATCAAAAAAATAAAAGTCACAATTGCAGCGCAGCTTGAGAAGTAGAAAAGTCCATAGTCCACCTATGGACTTTTCTACTTCTCAGAAACTATACAATGTCTAATGCCAAAACCGCATTATAATCGGACAAATAGTTTTCGAGGAAAATGGTAACAATAAAGTGCGCAAACATACAAACATACCAAAGTAAGATGTTGCAAACACACATACTGTCTCCGTTCCGTTGTGGGTAAAAATAATAATTTTACTAAAGTGAATTAACTAGGATTGGAACAATGAATAATTCCTAAATATGTTATCTAATTAAGTTAAATTAATTACTTATCTGAATATAATAATTATCTAATTAAGTTATAACTTATCTGAATTTAAAAATTATTTGTGTAAATTTAATATAGGTACCAAAGCATGCAATTCGTAAAATGTTGAAGGTAGTAGAAAAATTATGTTTTTCTAGTTACAACAGCCACGCGTCGCGTAGGGTCGCGATAAATGTGCTCTTTTCGGAAAAAGCATTAAAGTTCTCATAAATCGTTTGTACTTCTAGAATATAGATAGAAATATGTGAAAGCCAATATTAGTGAATGTGTGAGTGTGCAAAATGGATAACATCCAAATCAAATTGGAACCTCAACATTGTGACGCGTTCTCCGAATGGCGATTTAATTTGTACGGAAATAACATGATTGAGGTAGGTACTTTTTTAATCATAAAAATTTACTTTTATGAGAATAATTATATTCAGCTTAAGATAGTGTTAGAAAAAGAATCATAATCCCATGTTTTTGACCTGACTACCACACTCTTGTTTAGATAAGATAGATGACAATTTACCTAATACCTTGCAGTCTTTTTTAATATAAGGGCAAGACTTCATAAAAATCTTAACAACACTTACCAGTTCATTTCTTTTGCTAACATTAAGTAGTTTCTTTAATTTAGTTATATAGGAGTTTGGGAAGAATTTTGAGTAAACTTTCTTGTATCTCCTTTGTTCAGGCCTCGACAGACCAATTTGTCCTAAGTCTTCAATTGCAACAAACTTTAACTGTGATAGCTTACTAACTTTAAGTATATCCCTGAAACAAATATATTTCTTATCACAAAGTAAAATAAATAAAAAAAAATAAGTACTTAGTTTAAATGTTCTACTGGAGAAAAAAAGATGTTCTTGTAAATATAAATTGAAATCCAATCCAATAAGAATGAATATAAATATTACTTATAGCCTTATTCACAGCCTTGTGGTTTGAATAATGTGAAATTTATAACCATTTATAAAATTAAAGTCTTTATATGTTTATAAAATACTAAATGATACCCGTGCCTTAGTCTGCATGGATTATATTTCACGCTTTTCATGGCAGCGGGAACTTCTGAATTTTCCGGGAAGAAGTGTGTCATTCCCCAGGATGCAACCTATCTCTGTATCGCATTTCATCAAAATCGGTAGAAAAGATGGGCAGTGAAAGAGCGCAGTCTGTCTGCTGCCCTTTCACGGACAGACACTTTCTTTAAGATGATCATAACATTAAAGTTATGTGCTTGTGCTGTAATCATTAAAGTGGTGATAGCCCAAAAACGCTGGTAGCCTAGTTGTTAAGAGTCTGGCTTCCCATTCCTGGGCTTTGATCCTCTGATATGGACTTGCAACTTTTGCAGAGATTTTAGCAATATTAATTAGGTGATGCCTGCGACTTAATTAGTGTTATAATTTAAAGCCTATTATAGCACTAGGGATAATGTATCTAACTATAACTTACAGACTTCCAGAATCTGAATTCCAGAGATTATCCTACATAAAAAACAAGCTAACAAAGTTTACCTATTTATAATATGAGTATTTTTTTTGTTTTAGTTTCTAGGGTAATAGAAATGATAGGAACACAAGGTACAAAGGACCTTGTCATTAATCATGTATGTTTAAATGCTATGTATAAATATTGATATAAAGGTTAATAATAGTGGGTCTGTATTTCGCCCACATGGAATAAGTATTTCAATTTCCACAGGAAATTCACTATCACTCTCCAGGTACTCAACTATACCCATGCGAAAAATCACACAGATCTGATACTCTGTTGCGGAGTGAATGAAGGACAAACCAACAAACAAACACACTTTTAACTTTATGATATTAGTATAATCTTTAAGAAAAGGAGAAACTAACTGAATGGCCATACCAATAGATGTTCAAACAGCTGAGACATGATGTACAAACTAGAGAATTTAACAAGTTTTCTTTAAAAATTACTTAGGCTGAAATGATGTTTTTTTTTTATATATGTAACATAAATCAAATGTGTAAAACTTATTTAAGTAAATGTAATAACATATTAAGTGTAATAGTATGGCATTAGCTTATTCAGCATAAAGACTTAGTGCATCTTAAGCCATTCTAATCAATAAATCGGTACATGCGCTGCGTACGTAAATAACTCCCTAGTAAGAAAATAAATAAAAAATCGCCATACAATAGAAACATGATCTTCGCCAAACGCAATATTAATTCATTTTTGGTTTACCTAAATAATTCATAATACTGCTGGAGCTCTGCTTCTTCCAGAAAATCTCTCAAGTTCTCTTGATCGTCAACTATGTTATCTAAAAATAAAAAATAAATACCGTAAGTTAACAACAGAACTACCAGAAAAAAAGCTTTGAATCAATAAAAAAAACTTACCCATGATCATAGAAATGAAATGCAAATACTATATTCTTTAAATGAGTACTAACGAGTTATGAGTAATATAAAAATGCGACAAAAACAAGTAAAATAAAGCTCTAAACAACTGTAAAATTGAAAACAGCATTTGACACTTCGAAGCTTCGAACTCGAAGTTCTGTGATTCGACTATCGAGTTAACTTCACTCTTCGTTTTTTGGCACTATAAATTGATTGACTTTGTAATTTGAAGCAGTGTTGCCTTTAGTTATATTAAGTCTATGGTTGGCTCCTAGGAACCATATAAATGTCATCGTAAGATTGTAAAACCTCAATTTATGTATGTATGTATGTGAGTTTGTATATTCCACCATAACTTCTATACGCCTGAACCGATTTTGATAAATGAGCTATCGTTAGAATCCCTAGCTTATTCCGGGTGACATAGGCTAGTAAAATTAAAAAAAAATTATGGGTGACAATGGTCCCGCATTAAAGACTAAAGTTGAAAAAAAAAAGAAAAAAAAGATTAACTATATAATCATCATCTAGAAAATGATTAGTACATTCCAAAAATATAACACTGTAGTTCAATATCCAGTGATTCACAAAAAATATCATTTAATAAAAATGAGAAAAAGAATTCCAAAGGCTATGCAAATCGCTTCTTATTTATGGAGGTAAACTCCAAAAATAATATTATGGTAGGGCAGTCGTATTATAAAATTCGCTAAATTAATTTCACTTGCTAATGGAATCGTTCTAGAAATCCTTCAGACTTGTTATTTTGATTGCTCCTCATTTTAATAATTTTTTATATATTTTTTTAAATCTGGTAACATTTGAATCTACTTTGCAAATATGGCGTAGATTTCTACAAAATGCAGCGGTAGTTAAATTTATACAGTTGTCAATTCTGAATTATTTTAAATAAAAAGACATGTATCTAGAATAAGACTCATCTCTGTGAATAAAAAGAAATTTTTACGTGAAATGTGAATATTGCGCAATGTAGGTAAAAGTAAAAAATGTGTATTTATTACAAGCGAATCAAAATCATTACGTTCATTTTCTATTTCTACCTATTTAATATATCATAAATTCATCTAACATTACCTATTATTTTTCTGTAACAACAATATTATCTATAACATTTGTTTACTGAGTACCTGTTTTGTCAAGACTATATAATATTATCAATTGGTTTTTACATTATTTATGTACATAGATATTTGTATTTTGTTTGTTATTATGCTAGATAATGGACTAGCCGTTTGTTACTTTTATGAAGATATTTAGGAAATGATACTAGTGTTTGTAGTTGAGTTTCAAGATTGTAATTAAAATATAACATTAGAGACTGTAAGAGAACTGTGGCAGTTTGTGCATGAATGTGAATCAAGACTGGAAATTGACTCAATCTGGATGCAGCTGATACAGGTGAGAAAATATTTATTTAAGTAATAAGCAGCGAAATGTCTGTAGTCAAAAAACTAATAGCTTTTCACCTAATCAAACTTATTTTCCTGCTGTTAGGTACCAAAATGTCCCTTAAATCAGTAATTTAAAGTAAGTAAATAAGTTGTAACTTAAGTACTTACATAACTTGTATATCAGTATGTTTTTCATCTAATTATGCTTTTTCAGAATTAATACTGATATTATTACATATAATCTCAGTATTATGCAAAATAAAATAGTATTTACATTTCAAATACCTTTAATTATACATTAGGTATGTGCTGATAGGATATTCACTAAGTCTTGCAAACTACTACAAAACTTGTATAAAATATGAAAAAAATACAATATCAAGGGTCCTACATACTTACCTACTTGTGCAAGTTTACAGAATAGCAGTTAAAGATTAATAAGCTGATTCCTTTTCCACTATTTAAAAGAAATTAAGTAGTTAATGTTATACATTTTGTACATAATTACACTTGAATAAATAATTAAAATGAAGGAGTTGACTTACAATAAGTATTAGTGTTGACAAGATTTTACTGAAATTATGCATAAGTTATAGCTTTTGAAGAAGTCATTTATTTATAATTGGTGTTAGATTAGGTAATCTGTTCCTCTTCTTCTTCTTCTTCTTCTTCTATCCTGGGATTATTTTCCGCACTTGGATGCATGCGTCCGCTGTGCGTGAAACCGCTGGTGCGACTCCCCGCTGGATCACTCCAGCCAGCCGAGCTCACTCCAGAATCCAAGCAGGCCACCCAGGTCGGCGAGGACTTCCGGTAGTGTTGCTGGGGAGCCAATGTAGGCTTCTCGTTGGGTGGAAACACCGTTGCACTCAAGCAACGCGTGTTTCGGTGTCTCATCGCTCTCCATGCAGGCTCTGCATAGAGGGCTGTCGGTGATAATCTATTCCTCTATAGCTACTATAATATTATGAACGTCAAAGTTTGATTGTTGGTTTGTCCTTCAATCACGGCACAACAGGCCGCAAGGTCAATGTGATTGAATTGTGTATTGCATGGCTATAGTTGAGGACCTGAAGAGCAACATGGGCTACTTTTCAGCTTATGGAATTCAGAACCAAAATCCAAGTGGTTAAAGGCATCATGTTTTTTTTTTATAATTAAGTAAGTACTTAGTTTTTTTGTTCAGTTGGTCGATCAATACTTTTTTTTGAAAAATAATTCTAATTTAATGTCATGCCAATAAAACTGATTCTCTACACTTAAGTATTTTTTTTTATTTAGGTAAAAATCTCTACATTATGTCAACTTTACATTACATAGTTTTTGATTTCCTAGTTACTCAATCTGTCACATTTACATGATATATTCCATGGATGCTGTGTCCTCATTGCAGGCCATAGACTTGTATGAACCAATGTCTGTTTTGCG
This sequence comes from Erebia palarica, assembly GCA_964035005.1. Taxonomy (NCBI): domain Eukaryota; kingdom Metazoa; phylum Arthropoda; class Insecta; order Lepidoptera; family Nymphalidae; genus Erebia; species Erebia palarica. The sequence goes on from OZ035986.1 coordinate 31,676,632, forward strand.
TTACATAGTTAGTATTGTTATACAGTATATTAAACATAATACTACCACTTTATTTGTCTTTCTATCTTACTTCTTACTAATATTATAAATGCAAAAGTTTGGATGGATGTATGGATGTATGGATGTTTCTGATGGCGTGATTGAGTATAATCACACCCCAACGGTTGAACGGATCTGACTGAAATTTGACGCAGATGTAGATTATAGTCTGGAATAGAACATAGGCTTTTTATCCCGGAAAATTAAAGAATTCTGGAGGGAACCAAAAGCCTCAAACCACGCAGTGTAACCACCTTCTATATTTATGTAACAATCTTTCTTCTCATGAGTAAATGCACAGTGGATTTAGTTATTGCTTATCTCTAAAACACAACATGCCTCTGTAATTAAATACTCCTAAGTGCTACATTTCTTGCTTACTGTGATAAAACAACAAGCTTGTCTTTGTTTTTGCAAGTTCGTGTATGGTATTTCTAAACCATAAAATAATTTGTAATATGCTTATATTAGTAAGTAGTTTAATGTATTTTTAGTCACTGTTACACGGTTTTCTTGTTTTGCTCTAGCTGTGTTGATTACTTTAAAGTGCTTTTTGGTGGACTGCTGTCTTTAGAGTTTATAAGTTTAATGAACTCACTAACTCTGGATATATAAAATACCACCTTTTTCATCTTCATTGTCATGTTACTTCATCTCCAAGTACTACTCTCCTTTAACTGCCGAATATAGACAGTAATTCAATCAAAATCAAAAATCAAAGAAGCCAAAGAAGATGCCAGCCACTCCGTCAGCGTGGATTGAGGGTTTTTGGTTCCCACTGGAGCTCTTTAATTTTCCAGGATAAAAAGTAGCACATGTGTTATTCCTGACTACAATCTAGATCTGCCCCAAATTCATCCAGATCCGTCCAGCCGTTCTGGCGTGATCGAGTAACAAACGTCTATCCATCCATCCAAACTTACGCATTTATAATTTCGCAATTAGTATAGATAAGTCGCAGGGAGCCGCTGGATACAGGCGGCGCAAGACCGAGGCGTATGGAATGCCTTGTAAGAGGCCTATGCCCAGCAGAGGACGTCTATCGGTTGAGGAGGATGATGATGATAAATAAGTCATAAGTCATTAAAAACATTTTTAAAAAACAAGATAAGAAATAGGTAAACTGTACTTTAATGTACTATATTACCATTAGAATAACATAGTTATTTTGATGATCATAAGTGCATTTTAGATTATTTCTGAGCAGAAGCTTTTATGTACCGCCTAAGTGATTATTTTCCCACACCAGCCTAACACCATTTGTTTTTCAATTAATTTACTCCAGCTCAGTAAACTCAGGCTTCGGCTTCTTTCCGTTAAAGGTTGAACTCTTGTAAAGTAAATGTTGCATATTAAATAATAATTTAATGAACAAACTTTTATCATCTGCAATAACTTTATTTTTCGTCAGCAAACCCATAATTGATACCTAAATCGTGTAGCAAGCTTCATCGTCCGCCACGTTGAACTTCCTGTAACGTAATTTTATTTTTCGTATTCTTCTCAGAAAACCCTTTTAATTGATTCCCATATCATGGGGTGCATTAAAAATGGCTAGTCCGCTGTCTTTGGGAGACTGCCATATTGGATTTAAAGTCTACGTCACCTAGCTAACCATGCATTCTCACCCAAAGTAAACGTGTATGCAAAATTCCATATTGACCTATTCTGTTAGTTGTTGTCCTAAACAAACACAAAAATTGGAAAAAATAAAAGCTTGTAAAAAAGCGTTATACTTATATGATAATTATAAATAATCTGCAGTAAGCTAGCTGATTTTACTTTACCATAATTAGTTATGTGAAATTTCTGCAATAATTAACTATTTTTTCCTCGAGTTGGTCGCGTGCACGTATCACATTTAACCTTTATTACAATTTCCGTGGTGAAGGTTCCTTTTGGTAGCTACATTTGGCTACGCAAATGCGAATACTTACCTAAAACCTATACCCAAACATAAGGATACCCATGTTATATGTTTTTGCAAGTAGGCATTATTTGTATATTTTGTTGTGTTATATGTACAAATTTTCTAATCCAGGGTGCGCAAACTCGAAGTAGATCTATTATACACCTGGCCCGTGCCACGATTAAGCTTTTCTCCACACAAAACTTGTGTTTTGTAAGAAGTTGAGTAGGAAATAGGTATGCAATATGCATCTTCATAGGATACATACTATTGAATAGTTAGGTCAATAATGTAGTCATAAATATTAGTAGGTTTATTAGTGTTGTTGAAATTTAAATAGATATAAATAAGCTCTTAAAGAAGCCAGCAATCTCACCCTAAAAATAAACTAATGTGTGATGTCATAACAAGTGGTACACATTGGTCTATACGCGACTGAGTATGACATCAGTTTTGTCTGCCATTATCATCTGTTTCGACTCGGAATTATTTCTAATCCAAAAATTCTTGTGATTCACACATTTTCTAGAGATTTGTATTGTTACTTCCTTGAAATATTTGATATTAGGATCGAGGCGATCACTTTGCGGATCATAGTAACTATTAGCTTTATACCAACTGAGAATATTAGATTAAATATTTATTACTATACTAAGTAGGTAAGTACTTAATTATTTCCCCTGTTTTAGGTATATTCGTATTTGATGGCTTTTGTACGATATCAACATTACCTTATTTACTAAAAAAAGGGCGCCCATAGGAGTTGCTTAATAACTTCACAGTTGTTGCAGTATTTCGTTTTTATCGAGGATGTTTAGTTTCTTCCATTTACCTACTAGACCAGCTATTCACCAGAAACTATGAAAGCTGCAAAGTTGAGTTTATATAAATACCAGTACATTTGGAAACCATACATAATAACTTTGATATTCCAATATCTGTTCTATGTAAATCTGCTCAGTCATTACCAGGTTGTGACTTGTGATTCTTAGTTCATGTTCTTGAAATGTCGGAGAATTTTTCGGACGTTTTTGTTTCGTTATCGCCTCTTAGTATTAATGTCTGTTTTTTAAGTGCGCAGCTTCGGGCTGGTCGGCCTTGACATAATTAGGTTTGAAGTTGTATACTTTATTAAAACATAATAATATAATTAAATAAAAAAGTTAATACCTAATTAACAACCTGTTCTGCCTCTAATAATTCCAATTCCAATTTAATGATTACTGATAGTTACAATTCTCAATTCATATAAATTTATATACCTACCTACTTAATTGTGCAAGTTAGGTTCAGTCACAGACATCGTAATTTTTGCATCTTTTATACTCAATAAAGATGGAGTTTAGGAAGTATTTGAAATTGTGTGACAGGCGACAGCATTTCAAACTTAAACTGGAGATGTCTAGACGCACCAAACTAATCGGAATGGATACAACTTTATGTAATTTTACCCAGTAGTAGTTAGTTTTTATTTACACTTGCACAGGCGTGTTCGTGTTGATTATAATTACGAACACGATTCTCACGTCGCGTTGCTATGATGACCGTTTATTACGTCGCTAAGTGCGTCACTAGTGTTTTTAGCACAGTGCCAATTAATTATTGCTGACAGTGAAAATGAATCACTCCAGTGCCTTCAAGCATGTGGGCTGCTTGACGTCCATATTATGACGTTTCGTCTATATATGCAGAAAAACAGTGTCTTGTCATACACTCTTACACTCTTATCATAATGCTGGTCTCTGCAGTCAGAGGTACAGTTTATAACCGAAGGTCACCGATGAAGTCTTTTAATCCTAATAATAATACACACAATTTCGAATTGATTTCAATTTCTGAACGATAGTTTATTTCAGCCTGTCAACAAATTTTTGATTTTACTTTAACATTAGCGCGTGTTGATAAAATTCTCAAAGCATCTTTTACAAAAACTGTAGGTATTCAAAAAATATTTAATTCAGTATTCGGGATGTGCTCTTTTAGTTTCACCAGCGATCGAGTAGATGTAATTTTGCGTCTCGCCTGGAAATGAGCCAGCTCGTAGAGACGTTGATCTACTGTGACTCGATTGTGACGCCGAATATTTTTAATGTAATAGCGCAACACGCTCTTGTGCCAAATGAAAAGTTCACCGACGCTAATTTGGCCAATGACATAAGGTGATGATAGTAATGATGCATAAGATGCTATATAAGTAATCGAATTGTTTTTTGTTGAAGCCATTCGAGGTCTGTCCATTGGATGTTGTTATTATTCTTTTTTTCGAATCGCCGTTTCAACTGCTCTGAAGAAGAGCTGTTAGATACATTATATGCCTCTTACACTTGCAAGGATTTTTACAAAACGCGTTCTTGTACCGCGTGTTCTAGATTTTACCATTGGAAATGGTTATCAGATGCAAATCGCCTGAGACGGATTTTTGGCCATAGCTCCGAGGATTTTGGGAGCATCGAGTTGGGAATAGTACCGAGAGTTAAGGAATTTATCGAGACACGTGTGAGTTTTTGAATTTAGAAAATCGGCTGGTAACTTTTTTTGTTATTATGAAAAATGTAAAAAGTCGGGCTTTTTGGGGGGGTGTTGGTTTACTAAATTGTAAATATTTCGGAAAAAAACCGACTTCAGAAAAAATTTAATAAGTGTCCTAGGGTATTACAAAAGTAATTGTGTAGGAGGTCCTTTTAGATTTGGAATTGTAGAAAAACGGGTATTTCCGTATGTAAAAAGTGATGTAGTTTCTATGATTATTGACCGATCGTAATGGTAATGGTGTTAAAAAATGCGGATGCAGGCGAGAAGTGCATTCGAGTTGGAATTTTGAAAATCGGTTAGTAAATTTTTGATTCTTTTTGGAAAAAGGTTTTAGGACTTGTAAGTAATGTATTTGTGTAATTTTAGGAAAGTAAATCTCAATAAAAAATTCTTATTAACATAAAATAGTAGGTATTTTTTTCGTAAATTTTGTATTCATTTTCAATGCTTCGAATCTTGCAGTGACAGTGAAATCTGTGTTTTTTTGTTAGTGGGTATTGTTTTTGTCTGTTCTGCCCTCGTATTACAGGATCGTCAGGAAACCTATAAACATGCAAACATCCACATTATGAAATTGAAAGTGTATTGTTTGAATTTCCGTGAATTAAGACTGCAAACTATATTTTAAGACCTTTTGCACGCTATATTTAAACGCTCAAGACATTGAATGTCTTGTGTAAATGAATTTGACAAACAGACCAACCGTTTCATTCAAAGTTTAAAATTGAATTAAGAGTTACTTGGCGTTGGCAGAGCCTGTAACTCGTTTAAAAGGTTTATACCTTCTACTTAGTTTGTAACTATGGTCTTCCAGTGATTACTTTGCTTTGTAAAATTAATTACTTAATTATTAGTAAAGTAATCAAAAATAACTTTCGACGTAGTTTCTACAATCTTATATATCTGTCACTGTAAAATTGTAAAAACCGTTAGATTGCAATCTAACTAGCAAGATTGTGAGCTGTCGAAAGATTGTGACCCGTTCAATGTTCTGAGTGTAAATTTTTGAAATATTCATTGTATTTACGTTTTCTTGACTGTTTCTTTTAGGTTAGGTTAGGGTTCGACATAAATAATCAGGTAGTGCCCGTCGCAGGTAGTTTTTATCGGGTTAATAGGTATACCTAACAGATTACAATCTACCGAAAAATAATGGGTTAAATTGTAATCTTACGACAGTTTAGATTTACAGTTTAGACAGTTTACATCTTACTAGTTACAATATAATCTAACAGTTTTTACAATTTTACGGTGACATATCCACCACTTCCAAGAACAATTTTTTACACTGTATATGTCACCGTAAGAAGCTTATTCGCTATAATCCGCCAAAGTAGACTCTATGTGTTACAATATGTAGCTTGCGATATTAAGTGCATTTGTCGAGTAACACCTCCTGAGGCTCCGGTATCGGAGTGAACTGTGAAACTAAGGACTGAAACAGTAACCGAAATAAGGGGTTTAAACACTGTTTTTATTAACTGTTATAAAACAGAAACGATACCGTTACCCAATCAGTCTGTAAGCGTTTATTTCTTTTAATAAGTGTTTTCATCTGTAACCCTAATAGGTACATGCCCTAACAAACTGCACGGGGTGACAACGCGTTCTACTCACTTCATTGGACTTTACACACACTGACACAACATTGCCATGTTTTTCTTAAAACCATTGCAATCATCGGTGCTCTCACATTAGGTTCAAATTTGAATATGCGTCAACAGTAAATTTGGCAACGTCGCTATTTCGGTTCCACTTTAAAACACTTTATTTCTGGTACAGATTAGTTCCTGTTACAGAAATATATTAAGTGTTTCGGGTTAACGGAATTAAAAACACATTCAAAAGGGTTACAGCTTCGATTCTGTTACACTTTCATTCTGTAACAGTTATATTTCTGTAACCTTTATATGAATATGTTTTTCACTCCCTGTGTGAAACGTACATTGAGAGTAATTTAGAAGATTTTTGTGGTGTGGTGTTGTGGCGTTTCTACACGCTACACGTTGTACCATTATATATTTGTTTGCTTTGGCGGATTATAGCTAAATGAGCTTCGCGTTCCTTGATGATTATCATGGACTTCCGCAAAGTAACACCTGCTACTATCCAATATCTGCACCGGTTTCGTTAATCTCAAACGACCAGACAAAATCGCCCGTATATTAGTAACTAGTGGGTCTTCCAATAACTACTAAGATTTTTAATGTAGGTAATTTTGTAATACCAGCACCTTACGCCCCCATTTAGTAAAATTATCGATCTGTTACCGTAAGATTGTAAAAACCGTTAGATTATAATCTAACTCGCGGAATCGCAAAGTGTCGAAAGATTACAATTTAACGCATTATTTTTCGTTAAATTGTAATCTGTTAGGTTTATTAACCCGACAGAACCTAAGGGCACTACCTGATTATTTATGTCGAACCCTAACCTAACCTACAAGAAACAGGCAAGAAAACGTAAATAAAATGAATATTTCAAAAATGGCCACTCAGAACATTGAACGGTTCACAATCTTTCGACAGTTTACAATTTCGCGAGTTAGATCTAACGGCTTTTACAATCTTACATCTTAATCATCATCAATCTTAGTCCCGTTATTTTTGTAACTTCTTCGTATCTATCTTCTGATTTGATTAAATAATATTAAATTGACAAGGCTGAGCTTCCTTATCAATCAGGCATATAAAGGTCTCTACTGTATGTTATATTCAATTTGATATAATAGACCATTCGATAATAGCAACATATTTTTGATCACCATAATGAGAATCTATTTCGTGACACCATAGTCAGTTCGTGTGTGTCACAGCGGCTTATTTCAGTGACTATATATATACTTTAAACTTGAAATTTGGCACTGATGTAGGACTTGCTTGCCAACCTATCTCATATTGAGAGAATTTAAAAATAAATTGGTTTATTTGGAAAATAGGGTATCCTTAAGACCCTAATAGCCGAGCGAATCTTTTTCACTTCTATAGCTCGAAGAGCGCGCTTTTGCTGCTTAAAACCAGGGCAAAAGTCGTTTTTTTTCACTCAGTAAAAGTATTTTGAACTTAGTTTCAAATTCAATTTTAGTATTTCAACTTTATTCCAGTTTAATAGAATACTTCGCTCGCTCGGGATTCAAGCTAGGCACTCGTAACAAAAACGAATTTTGCTATTTTGTTGAACAAATAACTAATAAATTAATTAATTATTAAATTGTCTTAAAGCTTCTTAAATGACTGTGTTCTTAAGTGCTTACTATTTTATCGTTAAGTTTAAAAAATGTTTAGGTAAAATCTGTTAAAAATGAGCACCTTTTTTATTGACCGCTAAAGGCAAAGCCGGTTAGTGGTGGGTCTAGGTACGGCGCGCCGTATTTAAGTGCCGCCAGAGCTTAGGAAAACTTTCGCAAGTCTCAATCGCACATGAAAATCTGCACTGCAGTATCGGCCAGGAATGGTGAATAGAAAAAACCGGCCAAGTGCGAGTCGGACTCGCGCACCGAGGGTTCCGTACAAACCTGTAGTAAGTTTAAAATCATTTTAAATATATGATGTAACTAAAAATTTATGCTTTTCGCAATTTTTCCTTTATCTGTGCAATAAGACGTTTCTTCGTACCAAATTTCAAGATTCTGAGTTCACAGGAAGTACCCTGTAGGTTTTGATTCCCTTGCGAGTGTTGAAAATTTGCAGCATAAACGGCTGTATCTTTTGATTGCGTTGGCTTAGAAGTTTGATTTCACAGCTCCAAGGGACAGTAGACCTGAGTATTGGAAATGAATTTCAGCTTGATACCTCCATGCGTTCCTGAGAAGAAGGGTCTTTACAGACAGACAGACGGACAACAAAGTGATCCTATAAGGGTTCCGTTTTTTCCTTTTGAGCCCACATTGTGTTTTATTCCTAATAAATTGTTAATGAGAATTTGGTCTACCAGTGGACGTCTATTTATTGATATCAGTAACATCGGAATGTGTTACTCATCGATAGATACGGTGCTATCTATACTACCATCGCTTAAAGCAGTGTTATTTTAAAAAGTCAGATTATATGACGTACCTTAGTCCTTGACGTCCCTACAATAAGGATTATATTTCTGAAACAAGAGCGTCTACAATATTAAAATAGTTAAAGTTAGTTTAGTAAATACTTTAAAAAACCTGAGCCTTAAAATAAAACAAGCATTCAAAAATGTTTGTGACAACTGAACATCACAAACGTCAGAATTCCACGGAATTAAAAATCAGAGTTTATAGGGGTATCTATACTACTACTATCACGTTAGAGCCTTCAAACCATTTTACCTTTATAAAATATTATCTTCTTATATATAAAATTCTCGTGTCACAGTGATGGTAATTCCTCCGAAACAGCTTGACCGATTTTTATGAAATTTCAAATGCATATTCAGTAGGTCTGAGAATCGGCTACTATCTATTTTTCATACCCCTAGAACACCTCAATCCATGCGGACAGAGTCGCGGGCATCAGCTAGTATTATATATAAGATTCTCGTGTCACAATGTTAGTTACCAAACTCCTCTGAAACGGCGTGACCAATTTTTATGAAATTTTATATGCATATTCAGTAGCTCTGAGAATCGGTTACTATCTATTTTTCATACCCTAAAACATCTCAATCCACGCGGACGGAGTCGCGGGTTCAGTTAGTATAAATATAGATTGCTAGATGATTGCTTTGGTGTTTCGGCATAAAAATAAGCCCCCTCAGGTTGAAATCTATCACTGTAATAAATCTCATCAAAATCAGATATTCACATAGCCCCGCCCTTGATACAGTGGGACTATTAGTGATTGAAAATATTGATGGACCCACTGGTGGGCCAAGAATTGGTTGGCCCTCCTTGACGAGGAAGTGCAATTCCTTCTCGCGTCGTCTTGCCACTGGTGGAACGAGTTGGTGGTAGTGGCACGACGAGGAGGAAGGGAAATTGGGTACAGTTGTTCATTTTATAATATAGACAAGTAAGGACGAGTATTTAGAAATTCCTACGGGAATAACCACGGGGAGTCGCCAGTGGCTTGCAGTTCATAGATGCATAAAAACACTGCTTACCTAAATGGAAATAGGTCAATACAAATTTTTCATTATAACAGTCAGTAAATAGGTATTCAAAATCAGTTCTGACAACTCATGCCTACCCTAGCTACAAGCCCTGTCTCCCACAGCGTATTGAAATTTTAAACACGTCTTTTAGCCAAACAATACGACTGTGTCTAGAAGTACAACAGGCACCAGACCATCACTTTTCGCGTGTTATTCTGATTTGTTACCGACATTGATGCACAAGGAGCCCACTATTTGTATTCTTATCATGTCGCTAGAGCTGTCTTCGCATTAATTTGCAATAAAAACTCGTTACGATCAATATTACGTCATTACTCATTATTATTGATATAGGTATTCAGTTTAAAAGTTGATGCATGTTTCGAAAAGATAATCCATTTTTTACTGTCTAAGTAATTGTCTTTTGAGTTACCTTCATAAAATATAGGAAAATCTCATTAACAACCGGCCTGAAACCTGTATTTGCAACGAAAAATTTGTATAGTACTGTGTTAGAGCTCACTTATTCTACTAAGACTGTATTCAAAAAAGCTCCTCCGCTTTTACTTAGTACGGAGAAACATAGTTTTTTATCTGTTTTATAGAATAAACTAGCATTTAAACCAACTTAACGGGCAGTAAATTATATATGTCACCGTAAGATTGTGAAAACCCTTAGATTGTAATCTATCTAGCGAAATTGTAAACTGTTGAACTTACAAGAAAGAGACAAGAAAACGTAATACAATGAATTGTTCAAAAATTGACAGTCAGAACATTGACAGATTCACAATCTTTCGACAGTTTACAATGTCGCTAGATAGATTACAATCTACCGGTTTTCACCATCTTACGGTGACATATATAATATGTCAAAACCGTTAGATTAGCACTTAGGTTTTATCGGGTTTAAATACCTATCAGATTACAATCTACTGGAAAATAATGCGTTAAATTCTAATCTTACGACACTTTAGAATTTCGCGAGTTAGATTATAATCTAACGGTTTTTACAATCTTACGGTGACATATACATCGAGCTTTTCTTTTTCTTTGAAGTACACAAACGATGCTCTACCATTTCGAAGCTTATCTTCATTACATCGTACATCTGTACTGAAGGTTAATTTGATACTTACTTTAATACTTTTAAACATTTATTATGAAAATATAGAGGCACAGACTCTATAATAACAATGATAGAGTCTATTCCTCTATTTTCTAAAAGTGTTTCTTTAGCTTTATGGTCATAATACATTGTTTAGCGCAGTGCCAAAACATATCATACAAAAACATTATTATTAAGTTACTGTGTTTGCTCGGTTTAACATTATGGTATAAACTGCACCGTGGATAATGTCAAGGTGAAATGGTTCCCCGATATATCTCCCGCATTGCATGATTGTGTACTTCTAATATCGTTTCATTTGTAGCTAAAGATTGTCAACACATGTTCGATGTACTATTTCGAACACATGTCAATCGATAAAAATAGTTACCTGTTATTTAATCTCTCGACTTGGAAAATAAGACAATGTTCAGTCGGCATAATAGAATAATACCTCACATTTCTTCTTTTAAGATCCATTTTTAATAAGGCTGCTCTTAATAATATACTTACAAATCAGAGCGAACTACCAAATTAATTAAGATAAAATCGTTTTCGTGCAATGTATATTTATCAATAATTATTGGTGTCATACCTAAGTATTTAAGTACATTTAGGAAAACTTTATAATAAAGGAACACTGGTATTTAGTTATTTTCTGTGATATTGTTGGCTATTGCACCATTTTTTTTAACCTTACCTATGTGGTTATTTTCTAAGCCCTTGTGCCAAATATACGTATCAAGTTTGTTAATTTTGTGGAGAATTCAGAACCCTTTCTATATCATGAAGCGACCTCTGCAGCAGTACTGAAGACGCTCGTTTAGATAGAGCTTCGAGTGTCTTTCGCTAGGTGTCGCTTGGGGTCTTTTTACCTGAATATTGGATTGTTCTCTTCTCTGGGACTTCACACCGTAAAATGTACAATATGTTACATCACTTTGTAAAAATCGTAGTTTCACTATGTTGCTTAAATATATTAAATCTAGCTGATGCCCGTGACTCCGTCCGCGTGGATTGAGGTGTTTTAGGGGTATGAAAAATAGATAGTAGCCGATTCTCAGACCTACTGAATATGCATAGTAAATTTCATAAGAATCGGTCGAGCCGTTTCTGAGGAGTAGGGTAACTAACATTGTGACACGAGAATTTTATATAATAAGATTAGAAACATACTGCACATTTGAACAAGGTTATTTTTAACAGACTTCAAAAAGTATGTTCTGTATTCCACCCGTATGTTTTATTTCGTTTTATGTTCGTTTGTTAACGATTTTCTCGGAAAATAATGAATCGATTTTAATATTTTTTTCACCATCCTAATCTACGTACTTTCAGGAAGATTTTATTGTATAATACATCTAGGTATATTCTTTATGTACGATGATATTTATATAAATGTACAGTCATGTCACAAATATTTTTTATTTGTACGCCGTAATCCAAAAAATATTTTTTATGACTGTGCCTGTTCGACATTCTGTCTATTCGTTATCTACCTACGCGTTCACGTCTCATTCATCCGATTCAATTGATTTGGAACTTCGTACAGTTGTGCTTGGCATTTACGGTGAAGACACAATCACTATAATAAGTTTATAAATTGGTCAAAGAAATTCTTTTTTTAATGCCATGAACATAGGTGGTGCGCGACTCGTTTAAACAAGAGGCATTGCAACGCATCTGCCTTAAACTGGTTATATTATAGGAGATAGCTGCACTTTTGGTTACTATCGCTGAAAGGCTGATTTCGTATTTGGAGGATCCTAGGCTCTCCACTGGTGGGAGATCTGCCAATCTGCCCTCATGCGAAAAGGCCCTTTCCGAGATATGGCCGCTTAAAGACGAGTTATGGTTATCAAAAATGAATCATATTTAGAAAGGCTGATTCTTGTACAGTATAAAAGTATGCACGGCACCTATATAAATTGTATGAAAAATGTCGATTTTCATCGACTGCGACTGGTATATTTACCACCAGTGGTGAGCCTAAGACCCACCAAATACGAAATCTGCCTTTCTAGCGATAGTGACCAATAGTGCAGTTATGTCTTAGTCTATTATGACTGACTGATATAATATACAGCTATACTACATGCCAGATTGTACTGCACGGTTTTGTCTTTCCTAAAGCACTATTACACTTGTAAGTTTTTACGAGAGAAACTCACGTTGGTAAAATAATTAACATTTGCATACGATGCGCAACTTCCAAATTGTTTACATTTCGTTAGCTAACACGTGAGCGACTTATGGGACTAAAACTCATAAGTGTAATTGCGGCCTAATGTAGAGCCCTCAAAGAAGATTTTGTGTTCTTTAAAGGTTCTCCAAAAATAAAGTATGTATTATTAAAAGGAAATTAGCCACATAAATAAACTTTAATTTAGCAATTCATACCAACACGGCAGTCAGCGCCATTTTACACAGTGATCTATCTTAGTGTTGCCAGCCTAGCGTCTACATTCCACAACCGCAGATACAATAATCCTCTGAACGTAATATTAACTTTCAGCGTAACAGTACTTATGTACTTAATACCTTTGACTGCCTCGTTGGTCTAGTGGTTAGCATGTTCGACTGCAACCGAAGAGGTCCCGGGTACGTGTCCCGGGTTGGTCCATAACAAGCATTGGGTTTTCTGGCAAGAGATTCTCAGTACTAGCCCGGAGTTAGGAAGTAGGCGGTGTTTTACCCCCGTGCCTCGGAGAGCACGTAAAGCCGTCGGTCCTGCGCCTGATCTCTCTCCGGTCGTGTCGGAAGTCCGTCCCATCGGCCTATGAGAGTAAAGGACCAGAGAGTGCACATGTGTATGCGCACACACTTGTACAGTGCGGGAGATATTATAGTGCGCAGATGGCTAATCTCTCTAGAGATTGGCCGCCGTGGCCGAAATATCAGCTAGTATTTAAATATTGTAAATGCGAATATTATGTGTCTGATCTGTCATCTTTTCACAACACATCCGCTTGACGATTTTTTTTAACTACATACTTTTAAGAGATATCTAGCACCGCGGAAACGGATTCCACGGATTCTTTAGATTCCATTGCTAGCTAGTTTCATTGGGATTTTCGAAAAGCCTAAATCGATGACAAAGTAGGGGTTGTCAATGGGTATCAATCACACTAACGCACCAAAAGTACTGGACGGATTTGGCTGACCGAAATCGTCGCGTACGAAGTCGCGGGCATCAGCTAGTTGTATAATAATTTAAGTAACTAGCTGATGCTCGCGACTTTGTCCGCGTGGATTGAGCTTTTTGTTCCCTCGGGAACTCTTTAATTTCCCGGAATAAAGACTATAATCTATCTACGTACCAAATTTCATCCAGATCCGTTCAGCTGTTCTGGCGTTAAATAAATAATATGTGAAATACTGCATTACAATAATTAGAAGAGTAAAATAAAAATCAAAACTCCAAAACCTAGCAGTAGCAAACGAGTATAGTTCTGCCGAACATCTGAAATTTAGGTTAACTGTGCATTGTGTAGGTACTTACTGGGAAGTTGCTTCAGTGCTTCCTCGCACTGCAATCTAGCCTACGTACGGTCTAATTAGTAGCCTCGCGTCTCGCTTGTCGATTCTCATGCCACCACTGCATTAATGCCTATTAACTAAAGCTCTCAGTATTAGTAGCATACGTTTAATTTACCTCATAATTATTGTGCGTTGTTTTTACTGAAGCGTGGGTATGCTGTAATATTACTTCTTACTAATATTATAAATAAATTATATATAAATTTTATCCCGGAAAATTAAAGATTTCCTGCGTGAACCAAAATACCTCAAATCACGCAGACGAAGTCGCTGGCATTCGCTAGTTCTAAACTAAAAGCTTTATGGTATATCTAGTCTAATTTGTCCATCATAATCCGGAATTATAACTGTCCTGGACATAATTCTTGAGTATCTGTTTAAATTTTTATTATAGTAACTAAATTAAATTAGGTAGGTAAGTAAATTTGTTTCGTTCTTCAATTCTTCATCACTTTAACTAATAGCATTTTCAAAGTTAATCTTTCACGTTCCAACTTCAGTTATAAGTTGTATTGGCCCCTTCCATCGTCTGAAGTATCGGAGACAACCATGAAAACGTAATTAAATTAAGGAGGCCGGGGCGGAAGCTTAAACAAAATAAAAAGTCGGAGTCGGACCGTAATGGTTCCAAGCCCCGTTCCTTTCAGTCATTATTTATCTACTTTTTATGTTAAATAATTTTTACTAGATGATGCCCGCGACTTCGTCCGCGTTTATTAGGTATTTTTATTCCTGCGTGAACTCTATATTTTTCCGGGATAAAGAGTAACCTATGTCCTTCCCCGGGATGCGACCTATTTCTATATTTACGAAATTTCATTAAAATCGGTTGAAACGATGGGCCGTTAAAGCGCAGCAGACAGACAAACGGACAGACAGACACACTTACGCATTTATAATAGTAGTATAATATTAAGTATTAGTTACATATGTATCTGCACATTGATGTAATTGTAAATTATTTTTTTCATGAGAGCAACCACCGAGTTTCTTGCTGGTTCTTCTCGGTATGAATCACTCCGAACTAGTGATAGATTCACTCAACAATTCAACAGCACTTGTCTGAGTCTACTTGAATAAACAACTCATAATTAAAAAAAATAATAAACACGACTGCCCTGCCAAAAAACGAACTAAAAAGTTAAAAATCTAAATTAATCTAGTTATATAGAATCTTATTCACATTTTTATTAAATGATATTTTTTTGTGAATCTCTGGATATTGAACTATTGTGTTATATCTTTTTGGAATCTACTCATCATTTTGTAGATGATGATTATATAGTTAATCTTATTTTCGAATTTTTTTCAACTTTAGTCTTTAATGTGGGACCACCCTATCAATTTTTTTTTAAATTTTAGCCTATGTCACCCGGAATAAGCTAGGGATTCTAACGATATCTCATTTATCAAAATCGGTTCAGATGTATGATGAGGTTATTGTGGAATATACAAACTCACATACATACATACATACATGAACCCTGAAAACAATATACTCGTTTTTTCAGGCAGTCGTATCTATAAAAAGATTCTAGTTTGAATATGGATTGGTGGCTTGTAATGCCTGTATACTTGGAAACGTGTCACAGCTTTATTAAATATTTATGTAGGATATCTTCTTCAATACGAAGGACATTATTGATTGGAACTTCCGTTTAATTAAATAAGAAAAATAATGTTCTTTGTTTGTTCATAAATGAGGAAGGTATAAGATCTACGTGTTCTTTCCAGTTCTAGTTATAGAAAAAAATATGATTAAGTATATCATCAAAACAATCAATAATATTGTGTTGGATTCCCGTGAAGCCTGTAAAGGTTATGACCTTTGTAGATGGATTCTGATATACGAATACGTATTCGTGTGTGTTCGTTCATCTCTCTAGATTTAAAGTAATCGTGAATATTTGACGCTTCGTTGCATCCACGCCGTATTTTGCAAAACAACTCCAGTCTAAATATTATCACAACGGGATATACTAAAAAGAGAAATTTGGATACATTATGTTCATTGTCGTTAGATTTATGCAATTATTCAGGTATTCTCTCATTTGTGAAAACATTAAGAGCTTTCCCTCCCGACAACGATGCGATTACGAGTTTACTTCATATTATTTTTGTCAGCTCAACGATTTCCTTTATTGCTATACTACAAATTAAGGCTGTTTTCAGCAACGTTATGCGACAATGTGGCATGCTTCAGCTGGTATTTACACAATATTTGCGGCCAATAACATGTAGCAGTCTATTTTATGGTGCGATTTCACCAGGGTGCGGCACTGTGTGGTACTGTGCTGCATAATGGGCGGCACAAAATCATTCTCTCGGTTCACATCTTCGCAGAGGTTTTCTGCCCATCCTCTAGATGAAAATGTCATTCCTATTCCTAAAAAAATGCTAGGAAAACAATATTGCTGGAGAATTATTGGAATATTACGTTAGGTGGGGTAGTGTGCCGACGATTTTATATACAACCCTGTGGTAGGTATGCCTCAATGCCTCACTATGTTGCTCTGAAATAAACGACCAGGCTTTAGACTTTGATAAATGAGAAGTAGTAGGTACCTAGTTGGACTTTACTTTACAACTAGCTAATGCTCGCGACTTCGTCTGCGTGGTTTGAGGTTTTTTGGTTACCGCGGTAACTCTTTAATTTTCTGGGATAAAAGTACCCTATTTGCTATTTCAGACTATAATCTATCTCTGCGCTAAATTTCAGCCAGATCGGTTCAGCCGTTGGGCCGTGATTGGGTAACAAACATCCATACATCTATACATCCATCGAAACTTTCGCATTTATAATATTAGTAAGATGAACCGTGTACCCGTGACTTACTAGAAACAATATGAAACTTCCTATTGGAATTCAGTCAGTACAACTACAGACTGAGTTGGAAACTCAGCTTGTTGCATTTGCAGGAGTGCAACAAGTTTTATTTGCTCTGGCGGATATTGCAAAAGTCGTTACTTATGTTATAGTCTTTATCATATGGAGAAATTCCGCCTGCACTGTGATGCAATATATTGTTTACTAGCTGATGCCCGCGACTTCGTCCGCGTGATTTAAGCTTTTGAATGATTTCCGCAGGAACTCCTTAATTTTCCGGACTAAAAAGTAACCTACGAGCCTCGTATGTCATTCTCCAGGTCAACCACTATACACATGTCAAAAATCACATCGATGCGTTGCTCTGTTGCGGCGTGATTGAAGGACAGACCCAACACACCATCAAACAAACACTTTCACATTCATAAAATTCACTGTTCACTCATATCAAGTCAAGTCTATACTGTACTAGCAGACTTGCCCGCGACTTCGTCCGCGTGAAATAATTTTTTTAAAGTCCCACGGGAACTCCCTAATTTTTTAGGATACTATATTATACACTATGGCACTCACAAATAATGTGGCTTTCTATTGGTACCAGAATTTTCAAAATCGGGTCAGTAGATCCAGAGATTACCCCCTACAACGTCACAAACTCACAGACTTTACCTCTTTATAATATTAGTATAGATTGGTTAGGGTCATTATTTATTGCTTTCTTAACTAGATTTTGCCCGCTACTTCATCCGCATGGAATGATGTGTTTTGATTCCCGCGGGAACTCTTCAATTTTCCGGGATAAAAAGTAGCCTATGTCCTTCCCCGGTCACTACACACTTTCATAATTATAATATAAGTTTGAATTCACACATCGAGATCATAGAGGATAAAATCAAAGATTATCTCTAAATCAGAACAATAGACCTCACCCACGAACTGTGGCAGTCCATCCATCCTTGTATTATGTTGATAAAGACATATTTTTCTCCCATATTATGAATGTAACGCCCACGCCATGTTATTTTTTATATCGAGCCTTCGAGTATAATAAGTATTGGCCAAGGCTTTTAGCCTGTAATGTTTTAGTTTTATCGTATATAATTACCTTCCGTCACGGTAAGGTTTCATTCTTGTAGTCCTGTAAATATGGTTACCTAGGACAATGGTGCTTCCATATAGCGACCCTAATGTATAGTCCGGGTGCTTTCACTGAAACTTCTTCTAGGAGTTGTATTTTTAGACCTTAAGGCCAAGATTACACTAGTAAGATTTTACGTAAGTAGCATTTGCATATTACACTAAACGCGACTTACAAGTCTGTTTACATTTCGTTCGTATGTTACACATTTTGGCGACTTATGCGTGTAAAACTTACATTTGTAATCGAGGTCTGAAAGTTATTGATTACTGGATAATGGCCGCGACTACGTCCGTCTGGATTTAGGTTTAAGAAAATTCCTGTGGGAACTTATTTTCGAGGTTAAAAATGTTCTATGCCAAACCCATGCCCTTCTCCGGGCTTGCAATCTTCTATACAAAATTACCACTACAGTCCACTAACGTCGCACTGCCGGGCACAGACCTCCACTCATAGGAGAGAGGGAATTAGAGCTTAGACCCACCATGCTGCTCCAACGTGGGTTGTCGGGCTTCGGCTAAACAGGTTGACCGTAAAAGCGTAGCAGACAGTCAGACGGACTGACCGACACACTTTCACATGTATACAATTAGTATGGATTACTTTGCATAGACATTACTGTGTCAAATCCTATTCTATGTTTCTACAGGCAAGCTTTCAGTGACAGCTCTCGAACAAAGTTAGGCTTGGCGCTACATTCCCGCCGCTATGTGGCGGTACCGCTTTCCTTGGAAATCGTAGCTTATGGAAATAATAATAACATATCATGGGCTGTTTGACGACCTCCGTGGCGCAGTGTTGAGCGCTGTTGCCTTAACGTGCGGAGGCAGGGTTTGGAAATTTATAATTTCTGAATTTTCCTTGGTCTGGCCTGGTGGGAGGCTTCGGCCGGGGCTAGTTACCACCCTACCGGTAAAAGACGTGCCGCCAAGCGATTTAGCGTTCCGGTACGATGCTGTGTAGAAACCGAATAGGGGTATGGGTTAAATATAACTGCCATGCCCCTAACAGGTTAGCCCGCTACCATCTTAGACTGCATCTTCACTTACCATCAGGTGAGATCGCAGTCAAGGGCTAACTTGTAGTGGATAAAAAAGATAAAAAAAAATTAATAATATTAAGTAGGCGAAGCTATGATAGTAACAAGTCACTTTCTTTGTGTTCGCCTTTGGTATTTTCCTCAGACAGCGATCGAAGAATTTTCTAGGTTACATTTCTTAGCAACACCAACTTAGTTATTTGCTTGTTATGATATTCTTTTGTTGTCACATACGCACACTCTTCGCAGAAATAAAATAAATCAAAAGCAAAATACCTTTTATAAAATCAAGCTTTTATTAAAATGCGCTAAAAATAATAAAATAAACGTTTCCTTTAAAACTTTTACTATCAACTTATAACGTCATTACACAATTTTATCTATACTAATACTATAAACAGGTAAAGTTTGTGGGTTTGTGACGCTGTAGGGGTAATCTCTGGATCTACTCAACCGATTTTGAATATTCTGGTACCAATAGAAAGCCACTTTATTTGTGAGTGTCATAGGCTATATATTCTACCAAAAAAATTAGGGAGTTCCTGTGGGAATCTGAAACCCTATTACACTCGGACGAAGTCGCGGACTAGCCCACTGCCCACTGGCTATATTGGGTATAGACTATTATGATTATTAGTGCTAACCATGCGAAGCCGGGGCGGAGCGCTAGTATCATATATATGTCATATGAGTTGAATTCAAATAAATTTCTAATTAGGCATAGTCCACCATGCTGGCCAACAAGGGGATGTTGCATATATGATTTTTCTTTAAACCCGTCGTGTTTGGATCACGTCACAGGAACTCCTTAAGAGATCTTATTTTTTTTGAATCCATAATGATTTTTAACGTATTTTTTGAACTGATATATTTTTTAGCTATTATTTATCAGAATATTAAAATTTAACACTATTTGACACCTCTACTAAGCACAAGTATTATCTCGGAATGAGAAAGGTTTAACCATAGACCACCAAGCTGGTAAAAAAAAACGACTGAGCCACAAAGATGCAGTTTTGTGCCTTAGATATTATGTTATATACTTCTGCGATGTTCTAATTGTTGTTTCAAAGTTATAAGGTCAGAATGGAGCGCTGCAGTTCGTCGTGGTTTTTTTTAATTTTAAATTTTCTTACTTGTTTATACATATATCATTAGCTTAATATTAATAATCTATCAAAAATCTTTTTATTTTTTATTTTTTATATCCACTACAAGGGCATGCCCCTAAGAGGTTAGCCCGCTACCATCTTAGACTGCATCATCACTACTTACCATCAGGTGAGATCGCGGTCAAGGGCTACCTTGTAGTGGACAAAAAAAAAACTGACCCAACCGATCAGGTAGGTACTAAGATAGAAAGTAGGTATCCTTTCGGAGGCTTCGGCCGCGGCTAGTTACCACCCTACAGGTAAAAGACGTGGCACCAAGTAATTTAGCGTTCCGGTACGATGCCGTGTAGAAACCGAATAGGGGTATGGGTTTAATATAACCGCCATGCCCCTACCAGGTTAGCCCGCTACTATAAGTCGCATTGTAAGTCAACGTTAATAAACCTCCGTTACAACTCCGCAAAAAAAACGGCGCAGGCGGACGCGGAAGCAGAGGTACGATTTCTTGCGAAAGTTCCGCACTTATGGAGGCGGCGGCGAGGTTCCGTTACAACCCTAGTATGCAGTTGTATAACATACTTGATCTTCTCACTGTGAAATATTTGGGCCAAAAATAATGTTGTGGGTACTCTTCTAGCCGATATAGTGAGTAACATTTTTAAAAAAGTATGATCATCATTAATAGTCATTTATATTTTTCTTATGTCGATGTTTTTTACGTAGACGAAATTTTATTATTGAAATGCTTATTCAGCTTTGAATGCTGGGGATTTATTTTTAGGGTTCTGTAACTCAAAAGGAAAAAAACGGAACCCTTATAGGATCACTTTGTTGTCCGTCTGTCTGTCAAGACCCTTTTACTCCGGAACGTATGGAGGTATCAAGCTGAAATTCATATCAAATACTCAAGTCTACTGTCCCTTGGAGCTGTGAAAACATCAAACTTTTAAGCCAACGTAATCAAAAGATACAGCCGTTTATGCTGCAAATTTTCGACACTCCCAAGGGAATCAAAACCTACAGGGAACCTACAGGAAACCTACTTCCCGTGAAATTAAAATCTTGAAATTTGTTACGAAGTAACGTTATAAAGCACAGATGAAGAAAAAATTGCAAAAGGCATAAATTTTTTGTTACATCACATAATAAAAATATTTTTAATACCTAATTTTAAACTTACTACAGGTTTGTACGCCTCGGTGCGCGAGTCCGACTCGCACTTGGCCGGTTTTTTAGCTATGAAATAGATCCGTACCGTTACCGTGAATGGATAAGTTTGTGGTTCGATAGAGCTTGTACGGGTCTTCTTTGATTGAAATAGGTATTTTTAATTCAATAAAAATTGAATGGTAAGGGTAAAGCCATTGAAGCTTCAACGAAATGAATTGCGCAGAGTGTATATCTCGTGTTTATTTTAATACTTGTGCTTGCTGTTAAAGGTATTTTGTAAACAGGAGTTACGTCGAAAACCCATAATATTATAGAGAAATTTTTCCTCAGGGGCCATTCACATGAAACATTAAGGCAGCTGTATCCGGTTGTAACTTTGTATTTATTGCGCGAATACGTCTTTTAAAAGAAAATCATTTATCTGTGAAATTCCTGCTTGGTCTAATCTCGAATACCTCCTGCTAGCATTACTTTCATGAAAAATGATGACTCCTTGCCTTAAATCAACTTGAGACTTCCGACTTGAATAAAATAAAACAGAACTCATTTAATAGAGCCAGTTATGAAATAAGTAAATGTATTCAGAAATTTCTTATACGTAAGTAGGTACTTAAATAAATCTAAGAGTTTTCTATATGAGTAAAATGCACTTTCTTTCACAAACAGCTTTCACTATTTTTAGGGTTCCGTAGCTCAAGAGGAAAGAAGGAACCCTGATAGGGTCACTTTGTTGTCCGTCCGTCTGTCTGTCTGTCAACCTCCTTTTTCTCGTCAGTGCTGGAGATCTCAAGTTGAAATTTATATCAAATAAGTACTTAGGTTTACGGTCACTTGACCGGTTTTTGATTAAGAGGGAGGTTCTTTCGAGCACCTCCCAGCAGCCCATATTCCTTTCTTATTTTAATGTTATTAATAAGTTTCTTATTTTAATATGAAGTCTTAACTTTATGTACTTTGACACTTAAATTACCTGCGAATTACTTTTTATTAAATAACTCTTTTGGTACCGTTGTACAGTTTACAGCGCTAACATTTCCTACGAAAGCATGGCCTTATATAGAAGTTTCAGTTTCGCCCGCCCGCTACCTCAGCCACTGCATTCCTCAGAGCACCCGTGTGGACTATACCTACCTAAAACTGAAAATTGAATTAATTACTTACCTATATATTGCAAGATGCAACTATGACGCAGAATTCCCGATTATCCGATCTAATTGAAATTCGTGAAAGGATAGTTAGATAGGATAGTTATTTTATTGACCGCCTTGAAAAAACAACCCGTTATGTATACTTTTACATTTATTTTCATATTTATATAAGCAATTCATATATAATATTTTAAGTAAAAAAAGTCGCTATTGTAACAGGTAAAATCACATGGAATACCTACAAGGTTGTTTCAAAGAAACTTTAAAACATTGCTTTGTTTTAAAAGTTGCCACGTTGTATTTGTAAGCCAAAAAGTTATATTACGAGGTAACCCTTTTGAGTTACATTACTCAAAGGGGTTAGCAAAAATTTATGTTTCGGCACTCTAGCTCGAAAAGTACGCCTTTGTTGCTTAAAACCAATGAAGAAAAGTATTTTTTCCTCATTCAGAATGAATTTAGAACGCTGTGGATGGCATTTCTGTATTCATTGTCTCATGAAACGTTCAGATGCCCTATTCTCTAACTTTAAAAAAGAGAAAGTCTCTGAGTTAGAGAATAGGGAATAGGGTTTGCTATGAAACCTTCAATCAATAAAGACCTTCTTGGAGATGTACATATGTAACTATTTTCCCGGGAAAGCAGAGTAGTGTTATATCTTTCAAAAAAAAAATATCATGAAATAAGAATATTTGTGCACATTTTATACATTTTCAATCTGGTTTCGTAATTTAATCAAATATCTAATATTGCATAATATTTTCAACTACATCTGAGGAAGAAAAATGAAAAGTTGGAAGACGCCCATAGACGCCGTACAATTACTTCGAAAACTTCCATTTCCTCTTTGCTTTGAGGACAACCTTAGCTCGAAACGTCCATTTAGGCGAGAGGTACCCTTCACTTCCAATGGCTAAGTGCATATAATTACATATACCACACGTTCAGACCATTTAAACTGAAAGGTTTAATTAAAAGCCACTTACTTGAAAGCTTTTGGGGAGAACGCTATTAAATGGTGTTATTTGCATTTACTAATTAGGACTTTATAAAAACACATAGACGATTTTTTCGTAGGCTTCATGTAGGCGTCAATTAGTCGTTACGTTTTGCTGCTACTTTATCCATTGTATCAAAGATCTAACTCGATAGAGATTGTCTACGACATATAGGTAATATGGTAACACCATAAGTGGTACCATATCGCCTATATGATATAAATCTTATATATATAAAATTCTCGTGTCACAATGTTAGTTACCATACTCCTCCGAAACGGCTTGACCGATTCTTATGAAATTTTATATGCATATTCAGTAGTTCTGAGAATCGGCTACTGTTTATTTTTCATACCCCTAAAACACCTCAATCCACGCGGACGGAGTCGCGGGCATCAGCTAGTCTTACATATAAAATTCTCGTGTCACAACGTTAGTTAACATACTACTCCGAAAAGGCTTGACCGATTTTTATGAAATTTTATATGCATATTCGGTAGGTCTGAGAATCGGCTACTATCTATTTTTCATAACACTAAAACACCTAAATCCACGCGGACGGAGTCGCGGGCATCAGCTAGTAATATATAATATTATAACAATATATGTGAGTGGTGCGTGTCTACGGTGGGCATTCAAATTAAAACCTTATAGATATCATTCAACTTTAATCTTAAACTATAAATTACACAGTAAACTTGTAACTCCATAAACATTTTCGGCTAAATTATATCGCAGTAAACTTTACATGATAGGTACCAATCACAGCAATTTGAAAAAAAAAGAAATTGCAAAATATTCATCAGCGAATACACATTCTAAGTCCATGCGAATACAAAATGCCTTGTGGCTGGTCCGAGCATTTCACTTAATTGCAGGAATATATCAGTTGTATGCGACACTCTTTTCTCCGTCAGAATAATATGCCACTACTGTTTCTACCTTGAAGATTTACCTAAAAATCTTTGCTACTTTGGCAAAATCAAAGTCTGTTATGTTAAAGTACTTAAGTATAGGGTAAAATATACGGCGTACGTACTGTATTACCAACTGTAGCCAATAATGTAAACATAGACGCTGACTTTCTCGCTGGTTCTTCACAATATAATCTTTCCGAACCGGTGGTAGTTCTGACATTTCATTTCATTATTAAAAACGTTCTAAAATTTGCAAGAGTAGAGTAGCTAGCGGGTGACTTTTTGTAACTCTTGTTGGTGCAAAAGGTACAAAAACTCACCCTCTTCCAGGTAGGTTTCCTGGCATGATCCGCTCTACCGGCTCTCCATTTTTCATCGCTCCGTAACTTTGCAACGGAGTGTAATAAGACACTTCCTCTGCTTGTGCGCTCCACCTTAGTCTGCATCTTCACAGACTACTCGGTGTGATTACAGCGAAGCATAAGCACGCAAAAAAACAGTCGTCGTCGTCTCAGCCAATAGACATCCATTGCCGAACGAAGGTCTCCTCCTTGGATCTCTACAGAAAACGGTCTTGTGCTGCTTGTCAAAAGTCATCTACTACCACTACAGCCTTGTAACGTCCCACTGCTGGGCACAGGCCTGCACTCCTCCTCGGCTGGAGGCCATCGGTTTACATATTATATTTAAATTTGAAGTAATTACGTTCAGTAATTCAGAAGTTATATGGCTCTGACAGACGGACGGACGAACGGACGGACAAGTGCAAATTCACCCAAGTAGACTCAGAGACCTTCGCTTCGCTCGGTCAATAAAACCCGAAGCAATTTTACGAAAATCTACCCCAAAAGGGGTGCAATGGGGGTTGGAAGCTTATATGAGGGTGCCAAGTTTTTGAAGTTAGAGACTTGAAAATCGGGATTTAGGTTATTAGTTTTAAATAATAATAACCTGTATACGCAATTTTATATGAAGCCTCTATAAATAGGTTCTTGCAGCGGAAAAAATTCATAAAATCATAGGAAATAAGAAATTGTACGCGGACGAAGTCGCGGGCGACCGCTAGTCATAATTTAAAGAAACGCATAAAAATTTAATGACTAACTACCGTTACTCTACCTTTGTAACTTGGCTTGAATGTTTATATCCTATCATATCCAGTATCCAGGTGCTATTAAGATGATAGATAGCATTCTATCATTTTCTGTCGAGTGACTGTAATGCATAAGAGGAAAAGAGATAAACCAATTTTCATTTATCTAAAAGCATCTGGATTGGGTTATATCAAGTGTTTCATTACATTATAACTATATAAACAATATAGTACGTGATACGTATAGTCAATTTCGTTTATATTATGCTTCAGGTAAACTACATCATAACTCAATAGTGTCTTCAAAGTTCTAATCCAAGTTGCCTAGCGGTTTCGAATGAGGTACTTGAGTATCTATTATATATTATATACATGTCCGGCCTTCGACCTAAGGTTCTGGCATAGCGTAAAATCGTTAAAAAAGAGTTTAAGAAGTTTATCCATTAAACGGTGGCATATGTAATTATGTATGATTAAGAAAAATGTATGTTGTTTTCAACAACTTCACTGCATAAAAATATCAAACACACCTCCTTCCCCTATTTCACCTTACAAAGCATTTTTCTCCCCTTTGGAAACTACAATTTATTCGAAAAGTAAATCATTGAATTCCAAATTCTAAATTACTTACAAACATTGCCGAATTATTTTGTTATCAAACAGTTAATATAATATTATTTGTTTTCGAATTTATGCCAGTTTTTCGAGGAGTGCTTGCTCGTTTTTACCTTCGCCTGCACCGCACCAGCAGAACGTGACTAATGACGGATCTGTGTTTCTTCTCTCCATTGTTTCCAGGCATGTCTAGCGTGAGGGGTGAAGAGAGCCAAACTTTTGATTTGTGTTTTGATTTCGCGCTCTAACTACGTCTTAAGTCAGGCAGCCCAACCTCCAGCGGTACATGCCGAATCGATATCTTGAGAAAACTCGATTCGCTATTCAAAGCTTTGCACCAAATAAGCCCTTGTTTTGTGAGTTCAAATATCCGATACAACTAACCTGTATCTCTATAAAAAATGTGCATACGTATCTACTCACTTCTTTAGCATGTAATTATAAGAAACTAGACGATACCCGCGAATTCGTCGGCGTAGATAATTTTTTTTGTATTCCCGCAGTAACTTAATTTTCAAAGATAAAAGTCAATTTTCAATAAAATCATTCGTAAAGATGAGCTGTTACCGCACCACGTATTGTAAAAAACGATAAGCGTCTATGGAGTACTGCATTTTTCTGTCGATGGTTGCCTGTCAATAATTATGACACTTCATAGACGTGCTTATGTCAAAAGTAAAATAAATGGTTGGACAAAAATATAGTATGGATAGTATGGATGATTGTTAACTAATATAATTTTTCTTTTGTTTTCAGGTACGAGTAACAATTCCACCGAACATTTATACTTCCAGAAGTAAATGAATTAATAATGATTGATACGGTTAGTCACTGTAGCTAGTAGTTACGGTGATAACGTGGACTGCGAGAATACCAATAAATAAATATTCGCGGTCTGCGTTGTTATCCATTAATCCCTGCATAATAGTTTTTGACAGCTAGTGTGACGATCGCGATCGCCTCTGATTGGCTGACATTTTACACCATTGGGTAAAAATGTAGTGACTGAGTATAACATTTTAGATTTGGCAGTTTTTTTTTTCCAAATAAAATGCCATTTCAATGCCACACTAATATCATGAATGCAAAAATAGTATGCCTGTTTATTGTACCTACCACAGGCCACTTTTTATTCCGGATATACCTTACGTAATTTTTAAAAACTTACCACACGAACTAGTTTCAATATTCATTTGGTAACGGAATCATACCTGTCTTAGGTGTAACGCGTTTGCTTTATTATTTATCGTAAGAGATTTGTTAATAGGTATGAGAATTCGTATGTAGTTGTGCGAGAAGCTGCAATTAATCAAAAGTCTTAAGCTTGATCCATCGCAAGAACACTCACTAGATCGTAGATACTATAATAAATTATTAGGGGAGACTGGGTACGGTTGTAACAGTGTGCGTTTGTCACAACTCGAATATTACCGAAACTATGCATGGTAAGGGGAGAGTTTAGCTGTTAGTTTGTAGTAGGCCACAAACCCCGACACGATTCCCAGTTCTGCGTTGCAATTTAAGCATCAATTAACACGTGACCTTATTGGGGTTTGACAACCAAAAGTAAGTTTGTAGGTGAATTTAAATTTACAAGATAGCTTGATTATTAATGAAGTTCTTTATTTGAGTTTTTGCTTATGTGATTTCAAGAGATTATAACAAGCTGGTTCGCTATGTTCGTATTTTAATGCCAAAATGGGAGTGTAATGATTTTCATGTGTAACTGCAAATAAAAACGACATTGACTATTTATCGGCTGCATTTTCTGGTGCGAAGCCGCTATTGACGCAAATCACACGAGTGTGCCCTACGTCAACGTCAACTACGAGTACTTTATTAGAAAAATCTGAGCAGAAGTGTGCGTACGAGCGCTGCTGCATTTCTTTTTTTAATTTTATTTCACACTGGTTGAGATAATGATCAGTTTTTTTGACAACAATATAGAAAAGACTCGATGCTGCTCTTCGTCCACTGTGCCTCCATGTTCCTAGACAGTTGAGCCTCCTAGAGATCAGAAACAAGGAACGGTAAAACGAAATCTTGTAGGCAAAATCGTCGCCTGTATAGCTTTGTTCTCTGCGAAGTAATGCAACTATTACCTACCGGCTTGCATTCAATAGAATAAAGGATTTTTAACGTCAACGTTAAGCGAGATAGAAGTGCTCTACGGATTTTTTCACAGAATATTAGCCAGGTCAATTATTGTTAATATTCTCTTCTTCCGTGCTGGGAATCTAAACTTTACAATAAATGTAACAGGTAGAGCTAAACAATAATGTAAATGTCAAAGTTTTTTTTTGTAGTAGGTTATTCTTCGTAAATATTTTAATTGTTATTGTAAATATACTTCCTATTCAATTGCATAATCAAACAGGTAGAGCTAGAATCGTCCACCTACTGGATTTAAGGCTCCTCCTTGAGCGTTGAGTTACTGAGACTTCTAACGAGTACCCATGTTTTTTTTATTTACACAAAAGGCGTAAATTTTATACAAAAGAATAATGTAGGAAAATTCATGCAAATACTTGACGTACTCGTTTCCACATTTTGTGAATACAACTTTTAAGACGTTGACGTGGGCGAACTAAAGGTACAAAAGTTTTTCTACATAATTGTTAACATTGAGAGTGTAAATGTCAAACAATACCAAAAACAACAACACAAACCTACCTACGTTAGGTGGACAAATTATATTATTTTAAAAACACCTTTTTTAATTTTGAACAATAACGAATAGGTTAGGTGGACAAATTATATTATTTTAAAAACACCTTTTTTAATTTTGAACAGTAACGAATACTACTTATAATAAAAAAAAATCATACACATTTCGTTTGGATGACCATGCATTCGTGGTTTGCCAAGTTACATCATTCTAAGCTCAATATGGCGGATCCTCAAAGTTACTTATCTATTATGCAATCCCATGATATGGTTATCAATTTAAAGGGGTTGCTGAGAAGAATGCGATAAATAAATTGACGTCACACTAAATTAAATATGGCGGACGATGAAAGCTTGTTAGACACCTTACATACAGAATAGGTAGGATAAAAATGTCGAATTCAATGTCTCTGAAGTCTGAAGACTTTCATGCGACCTTCTTAAACCTACTTCCCCCTTTTTGGGGTAATTTTTTTTCCCCATACCTTACAAAGAACCTACCTACCAACAGAATTGCACATTTGTAGACTTTATTATTTCGTGAATAGAGTGGTATTTTACTTTTACAACGAAGATTCTCCGTATAAATTCATTCGCTCTTGTGAAACCATTAACCACGTAACCTTAATTTAAGGACACCCACCCACGCTGCGATTGTTTTAATAGTACAAAGACCAACCAATAGACATCATGTTTGTCGACGCCCAGGGAGTTAACTCTCGTAGTTACTCGTACCTGATACCTATGAGCCTTGTTGCGGTGATCGTTCATTAGCTTTACGCCATAGGGGCCTGTGGAACTGAATAGCAAATTTGTGTTGATTGGACCATGATCTTCTGACAGAATAATAATATAATTTTCGGCTTCGCATTTATGTAATTTTTCCCCTTAAGCGTTACTGCTCTATGTTTATGAACTATATTTTATGTTTCTCCTCAAGACCGTAGGGTCTAGTGACCAATATCAATCGAAGATATAAGCCAACTTTATAGCCCATTACGAAAGAGATAATATATTGTGGCATAAACATAGATGCAGACTCTATTTTCTTCTTTCGTAGTCCGGCCGGCGGTAGGGCACAACCGGAGATTATTTATTTATTTCTCAAATGGAATAGGTACATATGAATATAAGTATTTGGTTCCTTCGTATTCGAAAGCGCTTGACGGCTTGTCTGAGCACTGCACATTCCTCTATGCTGAATATAAATATGGAATTGCTAAATGTAATTTAAAAGGTAAAAATAATAATATTAGCTGTTCAGTAAAAGCAAACAGTATACAATTTAATCTACAAAATGTTCTTATTTATTGAATTTTTACTTATAATATAATGGATATAAACTCGCCGGCATATTTAGCGGAACATAAAAAAAAGGTCCATAATTAAAAAAATATGGTTTTATTTTAAAATCTACTTACTACACTTCTTTTGTTATTTAAAGTTTCATTTGTTTTACTTAAAATGAGATCACATTAAGAACAGATTTTGCGAGTAAAGGCTATTTGTGAAAAATGGTAAATTTTTGAACTTTTCATGTAACCAGGAAAAGTGAAATTTAATATTAAAATAACAATTAATTAAATTTAAAAAATGGTGATTAGTATCGCGTATTTCCTCCACGTGCTCTTATTAAAGTTTCTACCCGTCTAGGCATACTGAGAATGATGTTATCGATGGTCTCCTGGGATAGTCTCCGCCATTCCTCAACTACGGCGATTCGCAGTTCTCCCACGTTGGCAGGAGCTGGAATTCTGTACTTAACTTTTCTTTTCAGCAAGTCCCAAACGTGCTCTATTGGGTTCATATCCGGTGATCTCGCCGACCACTCCATAACAGTGATATTCATATCATTAAGATAAGCTTGAGATACCCGAGCGGTATGTGGCCGAGCATTATCCTGCATAAAAACAAAATCTTCACCGATATATGGGGCAAACGGTACGACATTTTCTTCTAAAACTTCTCTGATATAGCGGTCTGCAGTCAGACTCCCTCTGTCAATCACTACCAAGTCTGTGCGAACTCCCAAACAAATGCCCGCCCAAACCATTATTGATCCACCACCGTATGCAAATGTAGTTTCAAATGTCTGAATGTATCGTTCTCCTTTGCGTCTGTATATTCTTTGCCTGCCGTCAATTTGATTTAAGAGAATTCTGCACTCATCACTAAAGAATAACTTACTTTATTGGTCCGCGTTCCAAAGTCGATGTTCCTGAGGAAAAGTTAACCTGTTTCTACGATGATTTACCTCGAGCCTTGGACCTTTGGCGGGCACAAATGAACCCAAACCAGCTTCTTCGAGCCTTCTTCGTACCGTACGCTCACTTACGGTTACACCCCGCACTGCTTCTATTCTTTCATTTTGTTTTTATGCAGGATAATGCTCGGCCGCATACCGCATGGGTAACTCAAGCTTAACTTAATGATATGAATATCACTGTTATGGAGTGGCCGGCGAGATCACCGGATATGAACCCAATAGAGCACGTTTGGGACTTGCTGAAAAGAAAAGTTAAGTCCAGAATTCCAGCTCCTGCCAACGTGGGAGAACTGCGAATCGCCGTAGTTGAGGAATGGCGGAGACTATCCCAGGAGACCATCGATAACATCATTCTCAGTATGCCTAGACGGGTAGAAACTTTAATAAGAGCACGTGGAGGAAATTCGCGATACTAATCACCATTTTTTTAATTTAATTAATTGTTATTTTAATATTAAATTTCACTTTTCCTGGTTACATGAAAAGTTCAAAAATGTACCATTTTTCACAAATAGCCTTTACTCGCAAAATCTGTTCTTAATGTGATCTCATTTTAAGTAAAACAAATGAAACTTTAAATAACAAAAGAAGTGTAGTAAGTAGATTTTAAAATAAAACCATATTTTTTAAATTATGGACCTTTTTTTATGTTCCGCTAAATATGCCGGCGAGATTAGTTTTAAAATAAAAGTAAATGAGACTTCTGCGAATAAAATTAATAATGTCTTGTATACAGGCTGCTTCACTTTGACTATTAGTAACTTAATATTTCGCGTTTAGTAGATAATCTTGAATTTTGTACCTAATGTTTTTTCTTGTTATTTTGGTCTTAAGTTCCATCTTCACTAATAAGCAGATTCTCTGTGCCGTGGTTCCATCGGAAATTCATTAATAAGCCTTGGAAGAAAGTAAATAATATGTAGTTCTCTCGCCGAAATAGTTATTTTTGTTTTAATTAGTTTCCGTTCCGTAATTATCCTTGTTATTTTACGCTTGATATAATTTTGGTAGAAATCAAAGTAAGTAATTTTGGACAAGTAGAATTTTGTTTTGTGTGAGAAGTACCTTGCAGTAGGTATTCAAATATTGCATGGTCGTTTTCAAGGTTCTTTTTTCAGATAGTTCAGGCGCAGGGCCAAAAAGTTTTTTAAGCGCTTACCTAGACAGGGGAGCTCAATATTGAGGATAGACGGTAAAAAAACCGGGTGTACCTGCGGTGTAACACCGCCAACTTCCAAACTTTAGGCTGCTACTGACTAACTGACAAAGAAACCTTTTTTAGCCCGATTCGTTATTGGAATTCCTTTTATAACCATACTAGCTGATGCCCGCGAATTTCCGTTGCCGCGGGAAGTCTTTAATTTTCCGGGATAAAAAGTAGCCTATGTGTTATTCCAGAGTATAATCCATTTCTGTGCCATTTTCATCCAGATCCGTTCAGCCGTTTGGCCTTGATTGAGTAACAAACATCCATCCAACCATCCATCCATCCATCCATCGAAACTTTCGCATTTATAACTATTTATAACCATATTTTCGACAGTAGGTAAATATGTGTGCTAGCTCACCCAAGTTCCAAGTCAGTTAGTACATAAATCTAACTTTGACTATGTCCAATTTACCTTGAGGTTTAAGGCCGAGGATAGCGTGCTAAGCCAGGGGCAGCTCGGTCACTATCACGGAAATTGTTCTAAATATCTGCTATTGGTTGCAGACCTTATCTGATCGCAAATGTCAGATAGAATTTGCTTCGTATAGAACAGCGATAAAGTCTGTATTCGGTTAAGTAATAAAAAGGCTTAGTTGTAGGTATACAAAATTATACTCAATCAAAGTAAAATAAACTTTATGGGGCGAAGATAGGCCTGACCGCTGAATACTTACAATCTCTTTTTGTGGTTGTCTAACTTCTATACAAGTCGATGTCAAAGTAAAGAATGAGAAGAAAATATCTTCTAGACTTAAACTAACTAGATCTAGAACTAGAAGCTACTACAAAAGTTCCAAGTGTTACCTACTTATTTTCTTTCATGTTTTCAACCCCTATTTAACAGCATGTAATATAAGAATAACCTGCAACATAAACAAAGTACGTTATAGCTTACGTTCTTTTCCTTAAAAAAGAGAGGTTAATATTATCAAGAGTAAAACTTACTTTGAGGTGCAGATACACTCTGTCTGGTGCTTCAAACAGCAAGTCATAAATAAAACAATTAAAAAACACGACTGCCCTGCCAAAAAACGAACTAAAAGTTAAAAATCGAAATTAATCTAGGTAGTTAAATTAGAATCTTATTCACATTTTTATTAAATTATATTTTCTTGTGAATCACTGGATATTGAACTATAGTGTTATATATTTTTGGAATCTACTCATCATTTTCAAGATGATGATTATATAGTTAAACTTATTTTCGTTTTTTTTTAATTTAGTCTTTAATGCGGGCCATGGTCACCCCATCAATTTTTTTTAAAGTTTTACTAGCTTATGTCACCCGGAATAAGCTAGGGATTCTAACGATACCTTATTTATCAAAATCGGTTCAGGCGTATAGAAGTTATGGTGGAATATACAAACTCACATACATACATACATGAACCTTGAAAACAATATACTCCTTTTTTAGACAGTCGTATAAAAAACACGACTGCCCTGCCAAAAACCGAACTAAAAAAAGGAGTATATTTTTTATGTATGTATGTATGTATGTATGTATGTATGTATGTATGTATGTATGTATGTATGTATGTATGTATGTATGTATGTATGTATGTATGTATGTATGTATTTATGTATGTATGTATGTATGTATGTATGTATGTATGTATATATGTATGTATGTATGTATGTATGTATGTATGAGAGTTTGTATGGGGTGACCATGGTCCCGCATTAAAGACTAAATTTGGGGAAAAAAACGAAAATAAGATTAACTATATAATCAGAAAATGATGTGTAGATTCCAAAAATATATAACACTAGTTCAATATCCAGTGATTCACAAAAAAAATATATCATTTAATAAAAATGTAAATAAGATTCTAATTTAACTACAGATTAATTTAGATTTTTAACTTTTTAGTTCGTTTTTACAGGGCAGGCGTGTTTTTGAATTTTTTTAATTATGGCTTGTTACGATTGGATGCCAATGAATCTATTGTCTCACAGTGTATGCGCGGTTAATAGGTCAACTCATTATCTTCAGTTACAGCAATTATATGTAATTATAATGCTCTTTATATTGTTTTTATTGCACTGCGTGACCGAATCCGCGCGTAAATAACGCTTATCCGTGAGTGACTTAAGTAGTCAGTTTTTAAACTGCAATAGCTCTGTTTAATGTATTATTTCTCAACTTTATCGGTCTCGCTAAGTTCAAGCGCTAACTCACGCCTTGCAAAAGAATGTACGTTTTTGCACGGTGTAAAAATGAACTAAACTTAAGTCACGGAAGTCAGACGAACTATATATTAAATATTTGATTTTAGCAAGTCTATTATTGCACGGCGTATAGCGCCTTCTTAAGATTGTAATTCGTCTCATAATAATATACTCGTAGTAGGATAAGCTCGATATCAAGGAACCGTCATTCGCTTACTTGGACGAATCAAACACATATCCACCATTACCTCTACAGCCCATTAACGTTCCACTGCTGGGCACAGGCTTCCACTCTCGTAGGAAAAAGGGAATGAGAGCATAGACCTACCACGCTGCTCCAATGCGAGTTGGCGGACTATACACACATAAGTCGAGGATAAGCTAGGAAGCGTCAAGCGATTATATCAGCATCGCATGTTTTCACAAGGCTTATGTAAGAGGTTATTGCTACGTTTCAAAAATAATCCAGAGCTGTCTAGACTAATATTATAAAAAGGTCAAGCATTGTGTGAAAATAAGTAATTCTTAAACTAAGCCTAGGTAAAGGTGCGTATACTCCTTCCTTTTACGATAACTGCAAACAAGGAACCTTCACTTATTTGCTATTTTCTTTCTTTTATACAAGTACTTCCTTGAAGTCAATACCTCAATGTATAGTAAGCTCACTTAAAATGGCTACGCAGAACTTGTTTTGGAATGCTTTTATTCTTTTATCGATTCAATATGGATTCAGTGGAGCAGATTCTTTTTAATCAGATGAATGGAGGGAGTGTTCTTGTAGTAGTTGCCTGTAGGACGTGCTCAGTATGTTAGAAGCTCCCTGTCTCCGTGCCGCCCCCATCGTCCATAATCTGAAGAGCTTAAACTAGCGTTTGAAACTTGTTCAAAAATTGAACCAGTGTCGAAGACCGTTGACCAATATGCCGTGGACGCAAGACCGTAGGGAACAATGCAGTCAGTAAATAACTCCCGAGTCCCCAATAAAAGCATGAAAACCATTATTAGAACAGGAAAATTTCAATTTCTATTGGTTGAATAGCGATAAAGATCTAGCGAGCGATTAAGTCTACTTCAATCTTAGCATATAAAATGCTAAGTAGACTTAATAAGTACTTTATTCGAATAGGCGAACAAAAACTTTTTGATACAACGCTTTACATCGTATTTTGATATAGCATCTAAATCAGAAACAGGTTAGCATTGTAAAATGTAGAGGTCGGCTACGCGTGTCGGAGATCGATGGTATTGCGTGCTCTTGACGGCGGTAGAGTCTCGCGAAGGCACGGTTTGGCTGCGGTCTTGGAGTATGGTGCGGCGGCCCTTGGCTTTGTTCCTCGTACACCGCACACCGCCGCTACCGGCACTCGGCACCTCCTCCGCCTCGCGCCGCCGCGCCTACTTACGCCGCGCATGCTCCACACGACTCGTAGATCCACCGCTTCACCATTCTACATGGTATAAGTCGGATATCATCGCTGCTCTCGGTCAGACGTATCAGTACAGCTATCATTTTAATGCAACAGACCCTGTAATATCTCGTAGAGCCTTCTAGTGTTAGGGATCGAGCGGGCTTACTGCCGGTCAACTATTTAGAAAAGCACTCGAAAGAGAGCGCGCGGTGGCACCGGTATCGATCTGAACGTATCGTGTGGCCGCTCGAGCACGTCGTTCTCTCGGGATATTCGCCTAGCGGTCGCCGTCGGCGCCGGCCTTGCTGCACTGTTTACGAGTCGTATATATACCTATTTCATTCGCGCGATCATGCTCGCTTGAGCTTATTGATAACGCGGTACACGCTATTGCAAGTGTACCTGGAAGCTCCACCGGGCTCAACAAACTTCTTGAATCGATCCCGAGCAGCGAAACTTAGGTAAGTACTAGCCTATGGATTGTAACTTTTGTTGTATTCTTAACTTTTGTCGCTATCCGCATTTCGGCGAATTTATTTAATCCAAGTTTGTATTATTTATTTGTTGCTTATTTATTAGTTCTGTTAATACTTTACCATGTCGTTTGCTCTTTATACGAACAACATCGTCTATCCTGTTTTAGTATTTGCAAATTCAGTAGAATTTTTTATTTTTATACCGATAGTGAAAATAGTATTCGTTGCCGGCCTTCTAATGACGTATTTCTCGCCATTCTAATAACTCCATGCACGCCATTGATTGTATCTGTAATGCGTAAAGTGGTTCGTTCTTGAATCGTGTGCTGGCCATCTGGTTTATAAAGCTAAACTTAGATTGTGATATCGTAAACCCCCAAATGATCGTCTAAGAGTTTGTAGAGCGTTTTTGTTATATTCCGAATTTTTATTGAGAAATGGCTAAAGTATATATTTGATCTAAAAAGACATAGATAGGTATATATATTTCCTCTTGACAAATGAGAGTATTTGCTGTGGCAACAAATTTGGATATTTATACTGCGCATGACTGAATTTAAATTTACTTTCGACGTGTGACGCGGTTGGTCGTATATTTTTAATTATATTGCACATAAAATATACTGAAATTATTCAGCGTATTATACGGAATCAAATTTCTAAATATAAAGCATGTCTAATGTAGAATGTCATAATGAGCATTAATAAATTTAATAAAAACGATTGTTTCCATTGTAATTTGTAGCCATTGTTGGTGCTTTGTTGTGGCATTGTCATGGAGCTCTTGTTCAAAGTATAACAATAAAAGCTTGACTTACTCCTAAAAGAAGATGATTTTCTTAAGCTTTACGATGTTTATATTGGCAAAAATGATCGCAGCTTTGTCTCTCAAACTGTTGACTGGTCAAGTACGTGTTACAATTTACGCATAAGGTAGGGTTCCGTGTATTAGGTGTCATGTCAGTAACTTTCTATTGAATTCCAAAAAGTGTGAGAAATTTGAATAAAAGGCATTAAAGCGATTTAATTTGATATCTCCCTAAAGGATTTGTTAGAAATATACACAATATATAGCAATGGGGCTACTACCTTAATAAGTTCGTTGACCAGGCTTGCCACACTATAGTCATGTTTTTTTTGTTAGTACATATAACTTTTGATTGAGACGACGGTTACGTCCTGATAGACATATTTATTTCCGTGTTCAATTGAAGGCAGTACTTGCCTTGACGCACGGAATCCGTGATTGTTTGAGGTGAGGTATTTGGTGAATAGACAAGAAAACTCAATATTTTTTATTTTTTTATGGGTTATAAACTTACAATAATTTATAAAAATGTACATGTAAATGGATAGGCTACGCCAGAAGACTCGTTTCGTCGCCCCTTCATTCAGCTCCACCTAATCGACCTTCGTTTCGCTACGGAGGTCGCCGGCTCGCTTTATTCAGGACCTCTTTCGCGAGCTTCTGTCTTCGCGATTTATAAAAACACTCTAGGGGAAGGGCAGACAAGACTACGTAGAGTCGGGTTGTGCTAATTCGGTTTTGGGAGAGATCCACATTTTTGAATAATATTATGACCATTTTATAGCCATATATATATATATATATGTCACCGTAAGATTGTAAAAACCGTTAGATTATAATCTAACTCGCGAAATTCGAAACTGTCGAAAGATTAGAATTTAACGCATTATTTTCCGGTAGATTGTAATCTGATAGGTATTTAAACCCGATAAAAACCTAACTACTACTTGATTGTTTATATCGAACCCTAACCTAACCTACAAGAAAGAGACAAGAAAACGTAAATAAAATTAATATTTCAAAAATTGACACTCAGAACATTGAACAGTTTACAATCTTTCGACAGTTTAGAATTTCGCGAGTTAGATTATAATCTAACGGTTTTTACAATCTTACGGTGACATATATACCATAATATACCGCCGTCAACGCTCCCAAACTCCCGCGCTGCACACCGATGTCGATTTAATGCGCTGAATTGAACACGTGTTTGGAAAATTTCGGTTGAAAACCCGTGCGTGATTTCGTGCGCTGGGACCTCAAAAAATTACCTAGGCCTCACACTAAAACTTCAAATGTCTTATGTCACCCACATTTGATGTTCAGACAACACTAAAAAATTATAAAGACAACCGATTACCTGAACGGACTGACGGACGAAAAGGTACAGCCTGACAGACGGACGGACACACATTTATAATATTAGCATGGACATTGATCAATGTTGGGTCCGTTTAACATTCTCTTTTGGACGAGGTTCCGCATAATTTATCTCACTCTAA
Source organism: Erebia palarica (assembly GCA_964035005.1). Classification (NCBI taxonomy): domain Eukaryota; kingdom Metazoa; phylum Arthropoda; class Insecta; order Lepidoptera; family Nymphalidae; genus Erebia; species Erebia palarica. Next base: position 31,715,391 of record OZ035986.1, read on the forward strand.
AGCTTAACATTTTTTGCGATTATTCCCTGGGATTTCGAAGCCTAATATAATTTCCTTTAATTTGCGCCATTTTCTATTCAACCGCAATAGCGGAAAATCGTTTTATCGTGCAATTTAGACTTGAAAGATTTTCACGGCAAGCGACACAATAGTCTATGAATTCACTTCATTAATAAAGTGCAGACGACTTTGGTTCTCTTTTGCAATGTGTGTTTTTGCACACTTAGTCCAAAGCATAGATAGTCCCATTTTGATTAACTGATATAGGTAAGTAGTACTTAAAGTAAGAAAAAAAAACTAGCTAACAACGTAGTTTGTGATATAAATAAGTAGGTCTTTACACTCGAGTTGACTCATCGGTCAGCCTGATGCCGCCAGCGAGGGCTGACCATCGTCACGAGCTTGTTAAAACCTTAACGCCCGTGTATCACACAATATTTTTCAATACATTTATGAGAAAACTTGAAAATAAAACTCAAGTAGCTAACCTACCGAGGAAAAATCCATACTTATTTAGAGATTTGTGGCGGCTATTACTTAATACCGCGATTTTTGTCTCACATCTGAAATACCTAATTGTTGATTTAATTTCATTATACCAAATCACTAATACCACTCATATTATTTAATAGTTTATAAGAAAAATTCAAGGAAGCTTTTAAAAATAGCGCGCACAAATTAAAGATCTAGTATAGGCTACGGCGCGTTGTTGTAGCGTTTTTTAAATTGGCTTCATGGTTCTAGGTTCTAGCTCTTAGTTTCGAGTCATTACTATTCGCCTTTACGTTTTTGACATATATAAGGAAAGTAAGTTTAAAATCTTATCATAATTAAATACAATATTTAATTTCATGAAGCATCAACACACATCTAAATGTTATTATTGTTTAAGTTTTCTACATACAGGGTCAATATCATTATATAAACCTACTTGCAAGAAAAATTTTTATTTAGAAGTCAAATGGGCCTACAAAAATAAAAAAAACTGCATAAGAATAGCACGAGGGCAGTAAATTTTACTTACTAGCCCCGTTTACTGCCTCTGTAAGCGCATTTTTCAACAAATCGTATTGAAAAAAAAATTGCCAATGAAAAGTTAAAGTCCCGTTTTTTTAAACTAAGTTTTTTTAACAAAATAATATTATATAAGATACATTAAAATCTAAATTAAAAACTAAACATTAAAAATATCATCAATGCGCCCAGAACGCTGCTGGCTGCGTTACCCCGCTGAATAGCCAAACTTATATGTTGGCTGAGGTAACTGCCAGCCCTCCGGTCACCTGTGGACTCTGTGAGACGAGAAGTTTTTTTTATACAGATATTTTCCACAAAAAAAAGCACTTTAGTGAATGAACTAGAAGTTTAATTCGCTATAATCCGCTACAGTAGACAAATCTGTGTGGTACAGTACGTGTCTTTCACCTGCAGCATGCATCACTCTCAACGTACGTTGATTTGGAGGATTTGTGTGGTGTGGTGTTGTGCCTGTGCGTGTTGCTGGGTGGTGGGTGTCGCATGCTGCAGGTGAAAGATACGTACTGTACCACACATATTTGTCTACTGTAGCGGATTATAGCGAATCAAACTTCTAGTTCATTCACTATCATGGACTTCCGCAAAGTAACGCCTGCTTCTATTCAATATTTAAAAAGCACTTTGTTTCTGCTGCTTAAATAATTCTTGTAGTTAAACAATATAAAATTTTATGAGTTGTTAGAAATCTAACGTCAGAAGTTTCTAGGTTACACGGCTTGAGGAGGCTGTAACGGACAATGGGACGGACAATGGACTACGAGCATAATTGTATAAAGTTCGTTTCTTTGTACCTCCATAATGGAATGGAGCATTCTAGATTATAAGCGTCGTTTAAAACTTTTCAAGAGTGTAAAAATATTTAAGTACTTTTTTGATAGGTACTTTTTTATTTCTAGCCGGTTCTACTCGGTAGAATCTGTATTGCCATATCATTAGTGACAAATGTTGCCCTACATGAAATGAAGACATTTCATTTTATTGCCATATTTTTGCCACGTACAATTTCCAATTAATATACGTATTACTTAAACTGTTGAATATAAAATTACACTGTTCTCATTACTCACCCTTAAATATATAATTTACTTTATTCTATAATATCTTCTGTTTATTAAATTTCTATTACTCACTATTTCAATGGAAATGAATGTAATGTGTCGTTTCTAATCACTTAGACCCTGAAAGTAGAATTGCATTTTATGTATTTCATTTCCACGTTAAGAGGATTTCCTCGGATGCATTTTCCATAGCACAAATTACATTCGTATACCTATCAAATTTCATAATATTCTAACGTCTAAAACATAAATTTGTGTTATTTGTAAAGTTTAGTTAATGCAACGTTGGTTCTAAATACAATAGGTATGAAAATCTCGTTTGTGCACTATGTAAAGTTTAGGTAATGCAACGTTGGTTCTAAATACAAAATGAAATTTTCGTTTGTGTTTAGTTAATGCAACTTTGGTTCTAAACACATTGTAGTCTCCCAAATTCCGCGAATATTACATGTAAAATTACTCGTATTTTGCAATGGTGTAACATCAACCGACATGAGAAGTCGCTTAATCTTTAGAAATGTGTATCTTACAGCACACTTTCTGTAATAATGAATAGGTTATTTGCTACGAAATCCGGTTTTGAAATATCAGACAAGTGACAGCCACTTTGAAAGCGAGCGTCGGTGTTCATACGGGAAAAACTACTCCGCATGAATTTTTAATCGAACTCGTTCTGTGTCATGTTTCTGAACATGACAACAGCTACGTTGCAGTAACAAAAGTCGCTTTAAAAACAACAAAAGAGTGTGTTTGTTGCAAACGTTTCAATTATAAAGCCTGTCGATAACATAACTCGTAGCGCCCCACTACCGAAATTGTTTTATTCGTATATAGGTACTTATGCATTTTTTTGTAAAAAACTGTTGTTCTAATCTGATTGCACTACACAATTTTGTGAACCGTTGTTCTAGCTGAGTGACGCGAGGCGACTCCATGTAAAATTACAATCGTATCTAGGCGACCACGTTGATAGGTACGTATAAGTTTACGCAGAGAGCGCAGTGTGAAGAGTGACTTATTTCACAATCTTGAATAAGTGATGGGAATCGTGGAATGAAAAATAATTTCATTTTTTAAATTAAAGCATTAGTTTAATAAGAAGTGGTTGTTTTAGATACTTACCTTAATAAATTATCTAATAATACTTTCCATTATATCTATACGATCAAAGTATGTCTATGTCCTAGTTAAAAATGGTTATTAGATAAACTGAACCGACAAGAATACAAAAACCTGTTATCGGCAAGTCTAGACTGGGCTGGTTGGAAAATACCGCACAACTGCACAATTTCTTGTTAGAACATCTTTGATATTGATACAACTTAACAATAAACGGCGGCGCTAGCTGTAGGGCTTTTATTCTCAAATAGCGTTCGATTTGTACTGGAGCTCTTGTCAGATATGAGACTTTGAATACACAAAGATACGAGACAATAGGTGTTGTTGTCTGTGAACGACTTATCAGCAGGGTCTACCAGTAAGTTTCGTTGTAAAATGTTTCGATTTAACTTGAGAACATAACTTTCTTTGGTCAATCCAAAGAAATTGTTCTACCCCTACCTGAAAACCTCTCGTTTTTTCATATTTAATTCATTTTGTTTTTGTATTACATGCTAATGGCTAACCCTTTATTGCTATCTCACTTGGTGATAAATAATAAAGCAATAAATGACTGAATTTGGCTTAAGATTTTTATTAAACCCATGCCCGTAATGTTGCTAGAAAAGCAGTTTGAAAGTGTTTGTTTGTTGGTTTATTGGTTTGTCTTTCAATCACGCTGCAACGGAGCAACGGATTGACATCATTTTTTGCATGGGTATCGTCGAAGACCTGGAGCGTGACATAGGCTACTGACATTTTATCCCGGAAAATTGAGAAGTTCCCGTGGTAATTAAAAAAACTTATTCCACGCGGACGAAATCGCGGGCATCAGCTAGTTTTAAATAAGCAAACCTGACGTACGGCACTATGAAAATGTTAAAGCAGAACATGAATAACCTAGCTAAATTAATTCCGATGTGCAGTGAGGCGGGACTAAAGTTCCAGTGGTGAGCATTCGTAGTCTCAAGTTATGCAGATTGCAGCCACCGCATCGAGCATAGCTCCAACAAGCAAGCGAAGCAAGTTCCTTCAGCTGTTTATAATATGTTTTGAAATATCTCAGTAGCTTTTATTTGTATTTAATCATTATATTGTTATTAGAATTTTTCTATATGATACGCACCTATTTTAAAAAATAATTAAAAAATGTTTAGTGCAAAGCTATTAAGTACGTTACCTGAATCTGAAGTCATAATAATAATAATACTAGATGATTCCCGCGTCTTCGTCCGCATTGATTGAGGTTTTGAACATATTTAATTTTTCGTGATTAAAATATGTGTTAATTCAGATTACAAGCTATCTCTATTCCAAATTTCAGCCAAATCGGTTCAGCCATTGCGGCTTGAAGGAGTAAATAAATCCAAACTTACTTTACCATTATCCAAAAATTTCACATTAATGAAATTAGTAAGATAGGATAGGATTCGTCATTGATAATAATTCGTAGTGGAAATTCTCTTGAAAAGCAAGGGTTTTAAAAACCGTTCACAAAATAAGAATATTGCAATAAAACTAAAACAAGGACTTTTATTCGAGAAATGGAATTCAAAGTTATATCTCGTCGTCCTATTGTTCTTATGCATATGTCACCGTAAGATTGTAAAAACCGTTAGATTATAATCTAACTCGCGAAATTCCAAACTGTCGAAAGATTAGAATTTAACGTATTATTTTCCGGTAGATTGTAATCTGATAGGTATTTAAACCCGATAAAACCTAACTACTACTTGATTGTTTATATCGAACCCTAACCTAACCTACAAGAAAGAGACAAGAAAACGTAAATAAAATGAATATTTTAAAAATTGAAACTCAGAACATTGAACACTTTACAATCTTTCGACAGTTTAGAATTTCGCGAGTTAGATTATAATCTAACGGTTTTTACAATCTTACGGTGACACATACATACATCTAGTATGTGTACTATGTAGTATTGGATATTCTGTTAAGAGAAAACGTGCTAGGACTAGGACTGTGTTGCTAAAACAACACGATGGACGATAAAAAAAACACTGCTTGCGTAATAGGTACCTGTGGTTTCTTTGTTATAGCGGAACAGAATACTAAGAATTGATTATGGACTTACTTTCAAGATCTTATGATATTTAATTTTTTCTTTGCATAGTTTCCCCAGCTAGACTAGGCTGTCAGTAAAATGCTAAACGGAACAGTCTTAGCAGTTCTTGTTGCTATAATAAATGCTTCCCTACAAACTTCTTCCAGCTTAGGGTTGGCACTAATCACTGGGTCTCAATGAAAAAGTCACTCTTCAGACTTTGTTACCAGAAGATTCTTAGTTACTTTGGTTACATTGTCGAGTAACTTGGATAAATTTCTCTAAGTAGTTGGCAAGGATGAGAGCAAAAGCGTAGCCGTTATTCCGACCAAAACGAACAGAGTGGAGGGCTCATGTAAAGAGTACTACAAATACACTTAATTGCGACTATGACCTTTAGGTATATTAAGAAGAAAAAAATAAAGATTTTTCATGTAGATTTTGTCTACAACTATATTAGACTAGTAGATTTTGTAGACTCTCAATAAGCAAGAATTTTCAGAATCCATCCGAGCGGAGCCAAGATTTGGGGGTTGAGAGGCGGGTCGACTAGTTTCTTGTTATACAAGTCGTTATTTTATTTCCAGAAATTATTGTTAAAGCTTGGAACATGAATTGAAGTTTGTTGTTTAACTAGTTCCAAGCGCATATTAACATAATTTTGCCTTTACCTAAATACATACGAAATGACTCCGGGTAGTTTCGTCCTTGATACTGTTATATACCGAGTTATAGCGTAAATTGTTTACTTGCAAAGTATAAATACTGTAGGTACAATATTCAGTAAAACTTTCATCAAGTCTAAATGCTACATAGGCATTGCGGTGAAAACTACCTAATTTTGGTTCAGGGTTGGCACTAAAGGCATTGCGGCTTGAAAATATTCCACGTTATATTATGTCTAAGAAAAAATTCCCAATGGTAACATACTATTTTCTAAGAATAAGGCTGGCTTGCATCGACACATTTTGACGGACAACTAACCTTTAAATATGGCGGTTCACCATTTTTACCATGAACCAATACGAGCTGGTAAAATTATTACGTCAGTAAATTTTTAACGAACATATGTTACCGCGGCGGCCACTGCGGCTTGAAAATATTTCACTTAATGTATCGAAGATAATTTTCCCAATGCTAACATAGCTACTACCTTCTAAGAATAAGGCTGGCTTGCATCAACACATTTTGACGGACACTTAACCTTTAAATATGGCGGTTCACCATTTTGCTTTGAAGCGATACTAGCTAATAAAATTATGACTGGTAAATTTTTAATGAACGTAAGTTACGATAACCAACTGAATAAACCAGCTATAAGGCTACGTGGCTAGAAATCGCACATATCGCGGTGCGGCCATATGTAGTTTTCGGTTCATCCAATAGTTTCCGGTCCGGCGTCGGTGTGGCTCCGACTTCATGTACTTACATGAAGCCTCAGGGATGGCGCCTACTCCGAATAATGTTTAACCTTTTGTGTTTTCGATTAAAATAATACGAATTATATGTTATTCTTAGGTTAAACATCTGTCAAAACATCAAATTCATTCCTGACATAAACGTAACTCTGAGTTGTTGCGAATGGCCCTAAAACTATTTAAAACTATTAAAAAGTTCTGTTAAAAATTCGTGTATAAGTACTTCGGCTACTTGTTCGAACCCGGGGCGGGGTGCGCATACATAATAAACCACACATTGAACGTGTCAGATTAATTTCACTGCTGATACGTGAGCGTTATTTGTGGCGCTTTTTTTATCCACTACTTACAATATTTGCGATAACGGTGCGGTTGCATTAATACCGTGCCTTTAGTAAAATTTTATCGCCCGCGTGGACAGTTTACAGGAGCAAACCGCTTCGCTGCACGGATTAGTCGAATATTTGTCTGATTTCGAGCAAGAAGTCAATCATGTGCACCAGAAAAGTTTGCATAACCAATCAGAAATTTCTATTTCGCTTAAATAAATTAATAGGATCCAATTAAATTTAGGTACTGCGTCGCTAAATATGTTTGCGTCATGACCTATGAGGTTTAAGGGCTCAGAAAGCTCATTAGTCATACGCTGTCAAGTAGTTCAGCAGTTCGCTAAATATTCATATTAATAAGTAGGTATGTTTTACGTTGGACGGTCGGCATATTGCTGATTTATTTTTAATTTCCTGTTCACTATTTCAAATATCGGACTAATTTAGAAGAACTCACTGTAGTGTGACCTTTTAAAGGTGGCAACTTTTAACATGACTGTGTTCTATAGATCAATCAAAATTGTATTTAGAGTTCTGTACTCGAGCATACCACATTGGCTCAGTGTTAGAGGAGTTGGATACAATAGGACTTTCCTTCATTGTCTTTAATCATATTATTATAAGTTATAGTCCAAAGCTATTTGCGGGCGCATCGCGATCGTCCTAGGCAAGTCCGGCTTTTGCCTATTGATTTCTCAACATGTAAATTTCTAGCCCAAAGCCGAATTGGTGAAATGGAGTTTTGGTTTTGGATTAGGCAATCCCCACTTATGAATTCGAGTGTTCAGACTTTTAATAAAACAATACATTTGAACTTTCTCATTGGACAATAATCAATCGCTTATCGCTTATAGATTCAGGCTTTTTTGGGGATAGTAGATAATAATAAAGCGTAAATAAATACGTTCATATGTTATTATGAGCTGGCTTGACTGTTGTTGCTTGCACCTACATACCCGAAGGACTGATCCACTATTAAACATAATAAAATAAGTATAACTTTTCCCCAGTCCTAATGAAATGTGACCCCACAGCAATTTATCGATATCAAGCACAGCAGCAGGTGCTGGTCCAGTCAAATAATATGGTAGCGGGCGGGCAGTTAAATTCAACATTTATTCGATTCGATTATCGATTTGCGATGCGAGAATGGCTTGTTTGCTTGGATGTAGAATTGTTTTGAAGGAATAACTTTCTGAATTGTTGGGCGTTAATGGTTGCTGAAACTCGCTTATCAATTTATCGCCGATATTGCTTTAGATTCAGTTTGAACAGTGATTCAGTAACTTTTGAGAAGTATTTCACTGACGGAATGAAATGGAAAATCCAATGCTGCATTTGAAAAAACTTCAGTCCAATTCACGTATGAGAATTTTTGGAATAATAGTTCATTACTACCCAGGTCGGAAATAAAGCAATTCACTGCTGAGTAATATGTGGCGAATTCACTGATCCGAGGACTTCCTAAAAGCCGAGGCCTTTTTTAAACAAATCATAATCTACAACTTAAAACGTATTACTCGAACTTGAGAGGTTCATTCAACTTTTACGAAGATTATGTAAATGATAGAGCAATGCTAAGGACAGCGGTTACTTATGTACACATTGATATAATAATTGTAGATAAATTATTTAAAAAGAGTCACCACCGAGTTTCTTGCTGGTTCTTCTCGGTAGGAATGTCATTCCGAACCAGTGGTAGATTCACTTGACGATTCAAGGTACTTGTTTGAATAAAAAACATTTGATTTCGAATTTTTAAATTTTTTTGACATGCAGGCATCTATGAACTCCTTAAACAGCTCGAATTATCCGTTTGACAAACAAGTACTTATATATACGATTACGATTTGCTTACACAATCGGGGGGGCTGATGCCCTATTTGAGTATTAGCGGTCAGAAAAGAGCCAATATGTAATGTACGTATTGTTTTTGTTTTGGATAAATAGGCTGTTTCCGAGTAAGTCATATTATTGATACATGGCGTCTAACTATTTGACTATTCAAAAGCATTTTGTATGAACTTGTAGGCTTTGTAAAGCAATCGTAGAAAGTGTAACGTGTAATTTATTAGGTATGTAGGCAAACGAATACTTTTACACACTAAATGTCAATACAACCATCGCAGTATTATTACATGAGTAAAGATTCTTACTCTGCAGTTACTATAATGTTCATTTTAGTAGCTCCAGTATGGTTATGGTAAGTATGAATATCTAAGAAGGCATCAGGTTCTTTGTTGCCTCGTAAATCCATGTACCTACAATGTGATATGATGTCGTTATTTTTACCTAACTATGGATGGGTATATATGTCACCGTAAGATTGTAAAAACCGTTCGATTATAATCTAACTCGCGAACTAAGATTAGAATTTAACGTATTATTTTCCGGTAGATTGTAATCTGATAGGTATTTAAACCCGATAAAACCTAACTACTACTTGATTGTTTATATCGAACCCTAACCTAACCTACAAGAAAGAGACAAGAAAACGTAAATAAAATGAATATTTCAAAAATTGACACTCAGAACATTTAACAGTTTACAATCTTTCGACAGTTTAGAATTTCGCGAGTTAGATTATAATCTAACGGTTTTTACAATCTTACGGTGACATAAATACCCACTCGTCATAACTATAAGTCGGTTTATAAAACTTCTAATAAGGTTTCGATGAACGAGGATCATGTCTTTGACATCATTTAAATTTGTTAAAAAAATTACAATTTATGTTCATCTAACTTTTCTCGTTTTACGGTTAATTCTAATTTGTAATGCATAAAGAGTGTGTCGTCTATTTCTTGCAAAATTCCTCAGGAAATGCGCACCAGTCGCTGCAGAGGAAACTTATAGATATTTGCCTGCCAAGTTTCGATCTGTGAATTGACAACTTTATCCGCTTTCCCTTCCATGCTTTATTATGGAGGCTTTGGTGACTTAATTTAGTACCATGGAATTCCATAATTTAATAATAACTAGGTAACTAACTTCTTTGGTTGATATGTTAACGCTAATGTACTGAAAGGAAATGCTGGCAATAACGGTTGTGATATGTTGGAGTTCGAAATTTTAAGTTAATTAGATGATTTCAGAACTTTACCTAGTAGTAGCCAACATTAAGTCACAATTATTGATAATTTCATGAAATAATTAATTAATTATATTATCGAATGATCATAGTTTTTATTAAGAATTATCACCTTATTAATTGATGATAATATGGCCAAATGATTATTTAAGGTATGTAAAAAATATGAGCTCCGCCAGAAGACTGGATTCGTCGACCCTACTTTCAGCTTCACCTACTTGACCCTCGTTTCGCTGTGTAGGTCACCGGGCTCTCTTCGCTCTACCCCTTTACTTCACTCGCCACACCCTCCTTCGCTTCGCTCGGTATTGTAGGCTTGCTTCATCAGGACCTCGCGATCTTCTGGCTTCGCGCTTTTAAATGCATACAAATATTATAAATGCGAAAGTGTGTCTGTCTGTCTGTCTGCTACGCTTTCACGACCCATCTATTCAACCGATTTTGATGACATTTGGTACAGGGATAGTTTTTACCACGGAAAAGGACATAGGCTACATTTTATCCTGGAAATCTAAGGAGTTCCCGCGGGAACTATGTTGAAATCTTAAATATGTAGATTTCAAAAATCACGTTGATCCGTTGCTCCTTTGCGCCGTGATTGAAGGACAAACCAACAAAAAAAAACAACAAACCGACAAACAAACATATATAATATATGATGTATGATGTGAGCAAGAAATCGAACTCAAACTGATTCTGTACATTAATTAAAGGTTAATTACATTACAAAGATACTTTCTTTAGTTATTCTTTATGTATAGGTATTGAAACGTAATAACCTTACGCGGAGATTATGCCTTATTTTGTTATGCTTAAAGACCAAAGACATTTGAGTCGAAATCTTGGACCCAAGTGCTTTATTATATCATATAATTAACGACTGAAATAGTAACCGAAATAAGGGCTTTAAACAATGTTTTTTGAAACTGTTATAAAACAGAAACACTTAGGTATAACGGAAACAGAAACGACCCAATCAATCTGTAACCGTTTATTTCTGTTAATAAGTATTTTTATCTGTAACCCTAATAGGCGGATGCCCTAAAAAATGCACGGTGTGATAACGCGTTCTTCTCACTTCATTCGACTTTACACACACTGACACAACATGACAATGTTTTTCTTAAAACAAAATTACCCATCGGTGCTTTCACCTTAGGTTCAGATTTGAATACGCGTCAACAGTCAATTTGGCAACGTCGCTATTTCGGTTACACTTTAAAACACTTTTCTGGTACAGGTTCGTGTCTGTTACACTTTCACTCTGTAACACTTATATTTCTGTAACCTTTATGAATCTGTTTTTCAGTCCCTACATATCATATCTATCATATCTCGGCAATTTGTTGCGACTAGAAAAGATAGACTCGTAGTATCTTATAGAAATTTGACACTGGTACCTGAACGTCGCATTATTTTAATTATTAATAATAATAAAAGCTCAATGCCGTCCTCATTTGTATTGTGACTCAGCAATTTGATTATCATTCTGCCCTCGTTAGTGCCTTCACAGTTTCAGCACTGCTGCGTTAATTCATTCAATTATCTGTCACGCCTGGAACATACAACCGGATTGAAATATTGTCCATAAAATGTATTCAAAACTTTGCTTGAATAAATGTTGTTTATTATTATTATTTATATTTAAATGTATCTGAAAAATCCCCCGTCGCTGGTTAACACTTCTTGCCAGGTACTTAGGCTTATAAATCAATTTTGATGATTCTTCTTTTGTTTGGTAGATCATACTTCAGAGGTGGTGCCATATAATTTTTATAACTTTAACTTACTTTAACTTAACGTAACTTTTTTTTTATTGCGTGATAGGCTTGCGCTTGACGACAATCATGCTTAGTGCAAAGCAATGAGGTCTAGGTTGGAACGCGCTTGCCTAAAAGATGCCTATTCACTCTTGCCTTGATGGTACTTAAGTTATAAGTGGCAGGAAACACGTGCGCTGGGAGGTAGTTCTACACCCTAGCGGTGTAGAACACCCTCATTCAGTAAGATTCGTGCACGGATAACATTTGTTTCTGCTATTTGTGCATTGTATTGTATGTGCAATAAATAATTAAAAAAACATAATTGAGGCGAGGCAATTAACAAACCACAACTACATTCCAATCTGTACGTAATTAAGTACTCTACGGTTAATTAATTATTAACCGTACATATACATCACTATATTATCGACTGTTCAAATTGTAAAGGTAAATTAAGCTCTCACACTAATTAAATAATATATCTTGATACCACAGCATCGAACAATAGGCTTGTTTGTAGCTTGCGGCTATTTTGTATTTGTTTGATGCATGTTCCAGTTCAAAGGGTTTCTGTTTCATCAATTCCATTTGCAGCGTATTTGCCAGGAATATCCGGTATTGTTGTGTACCAGAGTACCGTATGTGGAATAATATAACGAATCGAATCTGTTTGCTGACCAGGAGTCAGGACTCAATACAGTGTTTGCACTGCACTTTTCACAGGGACCCTTACACTCGAATCAGTGTAGTGTAATAAGAATTAGGGAGGAAGGGTCCCTAAATTGGTCCTTATTGCGGTGTAATAAGCGACGCTCTAGCTAGCCGCCATGCCCACCCTTACCTCAGGGCCCTGTAATAAGTGCAGTGTAATAGGCATATAAGCCCTTGACTGTAATCTCGGTGCTAGCCGGTGCAGTGGCACCTAATTGAACAAAGTTATCTTTTACTCGATGATGTAGCTACCAAAACAGTAGGTAGGTAGGTAGTAGTAGGTAATATAAATATGATGACAGTCTATAAATTTCAAGTACCATTGTATCTAAATGGTATTTGAGATACAGAGAAACAATGTAAAAGTAAATTTTCTTTGTTAATAAAAAAAAATATTCAAAAACTACTAAATTATAAAACGAGGCCTACTCACCCACTCATCGAAATTATGAAGAACTTCCCGTGAACGTAGAATGCTTTCAGTGTGTAAATAAAGGGAACAATCGAAAAAGGTCCAAAAATTTAACTACATTTCGAAAACACAGGTTCAGTTTCAACAGTAAATTGGTCGTTGGAGGTCGTCACATTATTATTAGTAAGCCATTTATTCCTTATCTCTTTACAAAATGTTGTACAGTTATTCTTACTAGGTACTATACGTACTAATCATATTTACTTAATTAAGGGCATTTTTCAATCGTCAGATAAACGACTAGATAGTAGATATTCGATGGATAGCGCAAATTCGTATATTTATCAATAGACAGATATGAGTTAACCGTCGAATAAAGTCTGTAACGGACGAATATATTTATCTGCTTCTTTGAGAGCCGGATAAAGGGCTGTCTGCCTGTTTGTTATGACGTTTTCTAGTTTTTAGGTTATATTGTATAGCTAGTAGGTACCTATGTCATAATATGTGCCTAGTTTTTATAATATTCTTTCATTCAGAACAATCAATTTTCATTCCGTGTCCACCTTGTACGCAATATACGGTCATTAGTGGTAGATACCTATTTGTTCCACGCTGCATCTTTGTCTGTGTTGGTCACGTCGTCTGTTTTTTTATTTTCTAACTAGCTGAGGCCCGCCCGCGTAGATTGATGTTTTTTAGTTTCCACGGGAACTACGGGAACGGGACTATATATAGTATAGACGTTGACCGGTATTTCGTTACAAGTTAGGTTAATAAGTTTACTTCCGACTTTTGAAAGTTTGACGCACTATCAAGTTTCTTTACTTGCTCCATATTTTTAAGAAAGCACTTTTATGTGGGAACCTGTTTAAAATAAAATAAACGCAAAACCAAACACGAAATGAAAATTGCGCAAATTCGAGGTTATGAATTCTTGCGATATACGTCATTCGATAAAAAAATATCCTTTCCCAGTCTTATGCATTGAATGATATATGTGTCTATCTCCCTTGCACATATCTAGTGTGAAGTTGCTTCGAAAAGACCATAGATAGCTATCCCTTGGTTAAAAAGTGATTGAAAAATTGAAAAATTATAATCCTTTGATAAACCGTCAGATAATTTTATTGTCAAGATTGTTATCCAGTCGTTTATCTGAGGATTGAAACATCGGCCCTAAATACAATTTTTCACTTAAACTATTGTTAGTTTTTGTATTACAATATAAGATAATTAGGTCGTCACATACGAAGTCACATGTATTTACGAGATTTCAACTCAACCGCCGCGCCGCGCCGTCCCTCGCACGCTCTTGCTAAGTAAATAAAAGTCACTTATCTTTAGGTGGGTTTCGAGATAACTTACGCTATATAGTTATATATAATCTCTATAAAGGAGCATTAATTATGGAACAATCAAGGGCAAATTACAAAAAGCACTTGTAATTGCAGAACTAAATTGATATGTTCTCTCTCTGCGTCGCATTTCTCATTATTAAGGATCGGGAAACTTTCCTTTATCACGTAACGGAAGATGTTTTGCACGGGATGAATGGGCGATGGCTCATATATCCTTACATAGACTCCACGACTCCTCGACGATTTCGGCTCTATCGTTAAACGATTATTTGATCATATAAAATAAAATGTAACAGCTAAGAAATTCAGTAAGATAAAATAAGTAAATAAAATCCACGGTTTCATCGTGCTCTCTTCAAAAAGGATCGAATTGGACCTTTTCTTTTATCGATAGTGCTGTGTGGAAACGAAAAGGACAAACTCGTACATCTGTGTCGGCGTTGCTTACCAAGCCCAATCAATTGCTTGACTGATACGCTGTCATCTCCAGGTCGCACGTCAGCGAACTGCAGAATAAACTCAAGTGACAACACGGACACTCAGGTTATCCAACCTTTTAGCTACGAGGTAAAATAAAACTGAATGGACTGTAGGACAGCTATGAAAGACATACATATAGTTATTAGCGAATTAGATTGCGCTATGAAAATATATATCATATCCGTGTTCAACAACAACAACATCAAATATCAACAAGTTAGCCATATAGAGGGTTAGTATAGATACATCTCATCTACTTAATCGATTCTGACTAACGAGGTGTTCATTGGTACATTGTTTGTAGGTATCTGTTAACTGTGATTGTAACGTTTCCTAGTTGACATCCACTCCCCAACCCTGTTTATTATAGGTACAACTTGTAGGTACGTTTCTCTAATAATAATTATTCAGCGCACATTTCGTAAACAATTCTACGTGTACCTAACAATGAAGATCAGATAACTTTTTAATTATTATATTTCTAAATATAATAAATAGGTATATTCGTCATTTTACACAGTCAGAGTTTTTATTTAATGTCGAACTCTAAAGAGTAAAGACAGTTTAGTACTTTTTTAAAGTAATAACATAGCGTAAACATACGGTATACCTAAATACATGTAAAAGTAAACTATCTGAGGCAGTGTTAGAAATAACGATCAGCAAATCTGTTAGGTCAAAGCAAGTTAGGTCTGTGTGTTCAGCTTACGTTAAGTAAACTGGTCACAATAAGTATATTACGAATATTTTACGCTCAGTGAAATCATTAGATAATGAATTGTAATCACTTATTTGAACACTTTCGTAACATAGAAGGCAAATCATCATAAGTCACTTGTACATTTCTTGAACGTCAATAAAATATAATTGTTTAATTTAACAACTAAGTACAGATATAATCGTGATAATTAATTTTGGTAAGTTTGTATGAAAGTCCGTCGTTTTTTAAGTTATAGCCATGAAACTAGATATTTGGGCTACCGGTTTAAAATAAAGAAATACGTGTTTCGCCATTTTTGAAAATTATACCCCCAAAGGACTGATATAGGGAATGAAAGTTTGTATGAACGTCTTTTATTTTACAAGATATTTTTCAAGTTATGTCTACAAAACTTGATATCTTGGCTTTCGGTACCTAAAAATAAAGAAGCACGTCTGTCACAATTTTTAAAAATTCCACCCACAAAGGGAAAAATAGGGGTTGAAAATTTGTATGAAATTCCAAAGTTTTTCCAAGTTATATCTGTCACCGTTAGATTGTAAAAACCGTTAGATTGTAATATAACTCGCGAAATCGCAAAGTGTCGAAAGATTACAATTTAACGCATTATTTTCCGGTAGATTGTAATCTGTTAGGTTTATTAACCCGATAGATCAGAAGCATCTGATTATTTATATCGAACCCTAACCTAACCTACAAAAAACAGTCAAGAAAACGTAAATACAATGAATATTTCAAAAATTGACACACAGAACATTGAACGTTTCACAATCTTTCGACAGTTTACAATTTCGCGAGTTAGATTATAATCTTACGGTTTTTACAATCTTACGGTGACATATCCATGAAACTTGGTATTTGTAGGTGTGATACGTATTTCGCAATTTTTGAAATTTCTATCCCCAAGATAAGTAGAGAGTTCGTCCTTCAATCACGCCGCAACAGAGCAACGGATCGACGTGATGTTTTGCATGGTTATAGAGAGTTTGTTCTTCAATCACGCCGCAACAAAGCAAAGGATTGACGTGACTCCTTCCATAGACTCCAAGACTCCTCGACGAATTCGGCTTTGTTGTTAAACGATTAAATGGTCAGGGTCTTAAATTAAAGGGTCAGGTCATACTAATATTAAAAATGCGAAAGTGTGTTTGTTTGTTGGTTTATTGGTTTGATGGTTGATGTCCCTCAATCACGCTGCAACGGAAAAACGGATTGACGTAATTATTTGCATAACTTTGTTACCTGGAGAGTGACATACGCTTCTTTTTATCCTGGAAAATTAAAGAGTGCCTTTGGGAATTAAAAACTTATGCCACGCGAACGAAGTCGCGGGCGTCCGCTAGTTCATTCATATAATAATTCGCAATACGAAAATAATTCATCAATATCAGTTGAAGCTAAGTAAAATTATCAGAAATGTTAAAGCATGCACGAGCTTGTTTGTCACTTAAATCCCAAAAAAGAAGCATTAATATTAAAAATATTGGCAAACTTACCCACAGGTTGTTATCACATGAGCTGAACCAGTATCCGTAACCAATTTCGTTATGTTACAATGACGCAGACAAAATTAATGAGGGGGTAAAACAGCGTGAATGTTTCGTGTAAAGATACCAACACACTGCGTGTCTAGCGCACTGCCGTGCGCTTCGATATTCCTTTTCGTTACTGTAAATGCTCTCTTTCTATACTCTCCCTACGTTGTATAACTTCGGAATGAAAGATGAAATAAGTACACACGTAGATTGCTCATTATCGCTTACGGTTCCTGTCGCTCAACACCTGTCGCTGCTTCTGGTTCTTGTCATAGTCATTATCGGAGTAATTAAAGGGCAGTAGTAGTCAAATTGCTCTGTCTTCAAATTGAATCGCACATAATATGACGTTCGTACATCGTACTTACTTCACACGTTATTAACTTTTAAATGATTTTTGTTAAATAAAAAATAGAAAACACGTCTAATTGAGAACCTCCTGCTGTTTGGAAGTCAGTTAAAAAAGAGTATTAATATGATATAATACATATGTCACCGTAAGATTGTAAGAACCGTTAGATTATAATCTAACTCGCGAAATTCTAAACTGTCGAAAGATTATAATTTAACGCATTATTTTCCGGTAGATTGTAATCTGATAGGTATTTAAACCCGATAAAACCTAAGTGCCCGGCCTGCGGCCGGGCACTACTTGTTTGTTTATGTCGAACCCTAACCTAACCTACAAGAAAGAGACAAGAAAACGTAAATACAATGAATATTTCAAAAACTGACACTCAGAACATTGAACAGTTTACAATCTTTCGACAGTTTACAATTTCGCGAGTTAGATTATAATCTAACGGGTTTTACAATCTTACGGTGACATATATAAGAGTATTATTATGGCTAATATTTAAAAAAGGACGCTCGTCTCGCCTTCGTTTTGGTCCCTTGTCAAAGGATTGACGCAACGCGCCCGTGTTACCGTGCCACTCCCTCAATTCGCTTCCTATGGGCTGATAGAAGGCTCACTGTCTATCAGCGGGCGATAACAAG
Source organism: Erebia palarica (assembly GCA_964035005.1). NCBI lineage: Eukaryota > Metazoa > Arthropoda > Insecta > Lepidoptera > Nymphalidae > Erebia > Erebia palarica. The sequence continues at coordinate 31,733,470 of OZ035986.1, forward strand.
GCCAGGGCTGTGCTCGGATGCCTATAGTTCGCGCACGAGTTGAATGCAGAGCAAATGTATGGTGACACATACATTTACTCTGCATTCAACTCGCTCGCGAACTGTACGTGATGAAATCAAAGACCAGGGCTGTGTTTGGATGCCTACGGATATGGATGTGATCAAATCAAAAATGAGGAGATTTGTAGGAATACCAGAGTTACCGAAATAGCTCGACGAGTCTCAGAACTGGGCTAGATGGACGGACGATCTTAAGCAATTGGCTGGTGGCCACTGAAATATAAGGTACAAAGAGCGTGTTTTGTGAAGATCCATCCATCCAGGAGTCCTTCCAATCCATCAAACGTCTCTGTTAAGACCACGACAATGACAAAGGTGACAGGATCAGCAAATCGCCGCAATCTATATAAATATTACAAATGCGAAAGTGTGTCTGTTTGTCTGCTACGCTTTAACGGCCCATCTTTTCAACCGATTTTGATGAAATTTGGTATAGAGAGATACTTAGGTTGCATGCCGCCGGTATGTATAGCCTCTATAGATAGGCCTTTTGATGCGGGAATATTTCATAATCACATAGGAAGTCAGAAATTGTACGGCTCGAAGTCGCGGGCGACCCACTAGTATTATATATGTATATGAAAGCGGTAACATAGCCACTACTTAAAGAAGGCGTTCTTACCAATGTTTTTATTGTGATTTATATTTGATGTAGAGGGTGCTGACGCGGATTACCACCCTAAGATGGCGGCGGATCGTTAAAAGGTTTACTTTAATGGTCGCCGTGAAATTTAACGATGGTATTAATATACATTTTATGTCTCATGGTATATATACTCCTAAAGCATGTCTTGTGTCTTACACAATTATTGAACGTCTCACCTAAAAAGATCAGTATATCTAAAAAAAACCCTCAAATTTTAGATAATATAGCGATGATGCCGCTTTATCGGGTGGCTATATTTGCTTTTTTCGTTGGCTTAAACCGACTTCAAAAAACATGCAGGTTCTTAATTCGATGCGTGTATGTCACCGTAAGATTGTAAAAACCGTTAGGTTATAATCTAACTCGCGAAATTCTAAACTGTCGAAAGATTACAATTTAACGCATTATTTTCCGGTAGATTGTACTACTAGGCACTACTTGATTATTTATGTCGAACCTTAACCTAACCTACAAGAAAGAGACAAAAAATCATAAATAAAATGAATATTTCAAAAATTGAAACTCAGTACATTGAAACAGTTTACAATCTTTCGACAGTTTAGAATTTGAATGAACTAGAAGTTTAATTCGCTATAATCCGCCACAGTAGACAAATCCGTGTGGTACAGTGCGTGTCTTTCACCTGCAATATGCGACACCCACCACCCAGCAATTCGCACAGGCACAACACCACACCACACAAATCCTCCAAATCACTCTCAACGTACGTTTCACTCCGACACCGGAGCATCTTCAGGAGATGTTGACTCGACAATGCACGATTGTGAAGACTTCACAATCGTGCATTGTCTGGGTGGTGGGTGTCGCATGTTGCAGGTGAAAGACACGCACTGTACCACACGGATTTGTCTACTGTGGCGGATTATAGCGAATTAAACTTCTAGTTCATTCACTGTCATGGACTTCCGCAAAGTAACGCCTGCTTCTATTCAATAGTTTAGAATTTCGCGAGTTAGATTATAATCTAACGATTTTTACAATCTTACGGTGACATATATATTTTTTTGGTCATGTAACTCCATGGCTCTGTCAAATCTGAACCGATTTCAATACATTTTTATTTAACAGAACGTATCGTCAGGTCGGTCCCATTTAAATTTGGTGAAGATCTGATGATTATATTCGGAGAAGGAGGACGGAATTCCAAAACGAATAAGAGCAAATCGCTCGCAATAAGGGACTGAAAACAGATTCATAAAGGTTACATAAATATAAGTGTTACAGAATGAAAGCGTAACAGAATCGAATCTGTAACCCTTTTGAATGTGTTTTAATTATGTTAACCCGAAACACTTATATTTCTGTAACAGAAAAGAATCTATCCAGAAATAAAGGGTTTTAAAGTGTAACCGAAATAGCAACGTTGCCAAAACTGTTGACGCGTATTCAAATTGGGACCTGAGGTAAAAGCACCGATGGTTGCAATTGTTTTAAGAAAAACACGGCCATGTTGTGTCAGTGTGTGTAAAGTCCAATAAAGTGAGGAGAACGCGTTGTCACACCGTGCAGTTTGTTAGGGCATGTACTTATTACAGTTACAGAATAAAACACTTATTAACAGAAATAAACGGTTACAGATTGATTGGGTTACAGTATCGTTTCTGTTTCCGTTATAAGTGTTTCTGTTTTATAACAGTTTCGACAAACAGTGTTTAAACCCCTTATTTCGGTTACAGTTTCAGTCCTTAACCGTAACAATAGGATGGTCATAAAACCCCTCCGAGCGGGTGTTGTGCTCGGGGACCACTGGTCCGACCGTTCATCTTTGGAGGTCGTATATATGTCACCGTAAGATTGTAAAAACCGTTAGTTTATAATCTAACTCGCGTAATTGCAAACTGTCGAAAGATAACAATTTAACGCATTATTTTCCGGTAGATTGTAATCTGATAGGTATTTAAACCCGATAAAACCTAAGTGCCCGGCCTGCGGCCGGACACTACTTGATTATTTATGTCGAACCCTAACCTAACCTACAAGAAAGAGACAAGAAAACGTAAATACAATGAATATTTCAAAAACTGACACTCAGAACATTGAACAGTTTACAATCTTTCGACAGTTTACAATTTCGCGAGTTAGATTATAATCTAACGGGTTTTACAATCTTACGGTGACATGTAGCGTAATTCAGAGAAAACTTCGTAATCGTATATTGGCCTCCATGTTGTTCGTGCGCTACTAGTAGTGCCATCTATTGGATTTTGTGCGGACTGCGAAGACCGCCACAGATCGAACGGTATATCTTAATACCATATAAGAACTTGATTTGCACAAATTTATTTTATTAGCTTTATTAGCCCCACTAAAAACAAAAACCTGATTTCAAGTATAAATAAAACTAAAAAGGGAAAAAATATTAATAATAAACGCTTGAATAATAAATTTGTATTTTTGGAGTCTGTGGAGGATATTACTTAAATCTCTCGACGTTTATGCATAACCCCCTAATTGTTTTCAGTACGCTAAAGGTCCACTAATAATAAATGAAATCATTTGCCTGTCACTTGCAGCAACACTCACAGCTAGTTCTCAACTTGAACATTGACATGAATTGTCATGACAATGCCGTGTAGTTTCTGCTGTAAGCTCTGTGGCGCTGAGCTTGAAGCTTATTCATGGTTTGTTTATAGACACGTAGCCAGTAGAATTATGTAAATTTTGCATCAATGCTTGTCTCTATTGTTGTGGTGGGCTGAATTTATGGTATTCTTGATGCAAAATGGATTTGGTCGTGGAAGATTGTTAACCAATCTGAGGTGATTGTGATCGTTACTCTGCAACAATATTTTTTACGTAATAAGGTCCTTGATCACTTCAGCGAACAGTAATTTGTCGAGTTAACTTTCAAATGGTTGCTTGCTTACTTTTAAATATCCCGACTTTACCAGCCAGAGACCACTGAGAGAGATTTGTTTCATACATTATAAGCTCTCGAAATATAGCTATTTCATTTTATTTATTTGTATTGCGAGATTTGTTGGCATTTGCACAATTAAAAAGCGGATTTCAGCCCTAAAGGGTTTTAACTGCCATATCAAAGATAAACACTTTGGTTGGCAATCGCGGTACAATAAGGCGTAGTAATTTCAAATTAGAAGCTGTATCGTGCTCGTACCTTATTTGTTCTGTAAACTTCTCTCCAATATTAGGTCATACAGGTCCCCAGGTCCTAGGGCGAAGGCCATTGTGGACCCGACTGCCGTAGTTGACAGTAGTCTGGGTGGGTTACTACCGTTGCATTGCTTATAGCAGTATTATTTCAAAAAACCGTTTTATATCACGTACCTTGATGTTCCTGAAATAATGATTATGGAATTCCGAATCGGTAGTCCGATTCGGAATTCCGAACGCAGCTAATCCATATAAAATCTATGGGTCTGTCACACACGTACAGTAGTTTTCCGTTCGAATTTATTTCCGTCTCGGAATTCCGAGTGGGAGCCTGTGCGTTCGGCATTCCGAACGGAAAAAATGGCTGACGTATCTCGTTTTAAGAGGATGCAACCAGTAACGGCGATGTATTTGAAAATCAGAAAATCGTTGTCCATATTCGCTGACACAATATCTGAATTCAGAGGATAGCGTCTCCCAACATCTGAGCTTTGATATTCCGAAGGGAAATAAACGGATGTGTGTGATGTACGTACCTACGGAATCCCGGTTCGATATTCCGAAACGGAATTCCGAATGTATGTGGCCGGCCTAACTGACGAACTTCAACAATATTAAAATAATACGAATATAAGCGATGGTAGTATGATGGTCTCTGTAGTTTACGTGTAGTCTGTATTTGTCGGTTTATTCATGTGTTCAAGATCATTGTTTTTAAGAGACTTGAAAAACTATGTTCTGTATTCGACCCGTTTGTATGTTAGTATCTTTGCCAACGATTTTCTCGGAAACTAATGGGCCGATTTTAATGGTTATTTCAATGTCGTAATTTCCGTACGTACGATGGTTCTATAAAAATTGGCGTATCCAACTCCTTAATCCTCATGCTGCAGGGTTACTGCGTGCCTAAGTTATGGAGATTCAGGAAATGTTGGTGAATTTATATTGTGGATACGAATAGGATAGGAATCCTTGATGGTGAAATTATATTGCAGGTACCAAGTATAGAATGCATTATTGAATTCAAAGTCCCGACTCCTCAATCCTGCAGGGTACAGCACTTACACGCACTATAGGGATACATGACTCTTGGATGGTGAATTGATATTGTAGGTACCAATTACAGGCTACGGACCTACAAAATAAGTTTTGATTTTGTGTTCATTGGCTTTTAGAGTAAATTGTATAAGTATCTTGTTGTATAATTGCGGTTAGTATCATTTCTTTTTCGTTGAAGTTTCTTAACCCTTGTCTGCAATATGTGACGTTGCAAAAGAATATGTATGTAAGTATATATTATGTAGTAATAAAACTACCCTTACTACAACAAATTTTAATTAAATTGAGTGCGAGTTTACTCCGCAACTTATTTACTTACTTTACTCAACAACTGCACCTTTCTTTCTTGAAAATCTCATTTCTTCTTTCCTTTAAAGTCTTATTTATCGCTTTCAAGTGCTACCCACTAAAGACGTGATTAGTTCATAACCTCATTTTTCCGAGACTAGCTTATTTTCATAATAACAATAGATAATAAAAGAGATACGAACTTTTCAACTCTGGTGTCAGCCTCGTGATTATACGCTGCTATATATTAATAATCTCAAATAGTTGTAGGAGCAAGCCGTCTGGACTGCTAGGTTGAGGTACTTCATGTTTAATAGTATCTGGATTTAGTTAATCTGGATTAATCCAGGGCTGTAGGAATTCGGTAGACTATAGTTTTCTTATGATACTTGGTATGGATTGAAGAATTATTTTAAACTATCTGGTACAAGTTGTCACAAATACCCTTGCTGATACTATAAACACTTTTAAACTCGTTATTTCTTTCAGCGTGCTCAGCGGCCTATAATGGCTTTTTTTTATATTCTGCTTATTATTGAAGCCCGGTATGCCGATGAAGTTGGAGACTAGAGTACTCCAGTTTCTATTACATAACGGTATTGACGTGGGGAAAATACACGTCATTGCTCCGCAGAACTCGTACATCGTTGTTTCATATACCTACATAAGAATTTTAAAAATTATTTTAATTTTTCTCGGTAGGTATTCGATTTCATAAGCTGCCATATCTCAAGGGATTTTATAAAATTCCGTATCTAGCTAGTGAACCACTATCTAGATTGGCGGATAAACAAAACGAGCATGATATATTAGATATTTATGATCTGACGAGTTTTACAGTCGGCGTATTTACGGAAAAATGTTCGTATATAATAATAATGTAAGTGACACTTGAAGTGACGTGACATGTTGGCTGTCTAATTTGCCATTTTTTTAGTACATAAAAATATCCTGATTGTGTATTAAATAAAGTATTCATCTTTGTAAGTTATATTCCATGTTAAGGGATTTTCAGAATTTCCACACCACGTTTTTATGTATACGTTTTTATGAAAAATTAAGAAGTACTTACGTGTTTCTCAATTTTTGGAAATTCCAGCCACATAAATCAGGGATGGAAGTTTGCTTGGAGGTCCAACATTTTTAAAATATTGATAATAATTGTTATATTGGCTTTTGGTAAAAAATGTAGGTTTCAAGGTTTTTGGAAATAACACCACGAAATTTTCAGAACGTCCACCCTTGTGAAGCAGGGGTGGATCGACTAGTAGAAACAACGACAATAATGATTGACCTAGCGAAGCGAAGGTCTCTGAGTCTACTTGAGTGAACTTGCACTTGTCCGTCCGTCCGTCTGTCAGAGCCTTATAACTTCTGAATTAATGAATGTAATTACTTCAAATTTAAATATAATATGTAAACATAAGACCGCCAGCCGAATATGAATATGGCTTAAAAAGTTATAAAAACCTTTATTACAGTGGGGCTCTCATAGAAGCGAATGCGAAGTAAAATATTTTTTATAGCGTTACTTAGGGTTGCAGTATACCTACATATAATTTTAAAGATAATTAGAAACAGAGTCCAAAAATATTTTTCTTTTTATTTCTTCCCTAACAAAAGGGAAGAAATTAAATTAAATTGAAAGGCTGGGCCAAAAACTTGATCAATTATTTGAATTATATCCTGTAACATTATCCTTATCCTTGAACAACAAATACTAAAACTAGATAAATATTATAAGGAAACGGAGTTAATTAAATTTTTAATGAGCTTCAGTATTTTTAACAGAACTTCACAATGATGTCTATTGATGGCGCTTTTATTCGTTTCTCCAATAACTCTTTAGCTCTTTTGCGTCTAGTGTTAAAAGTTAACTATTACAATATGAAGTCAAAACTATCTTATGGATACCGCGAGGTCTCAGTTCAAGGCGAACCACTAGTGTATTTAGTTTAGGTGCTTCGCGAAGTAATAGGTTACTTCTGTAGAGCAATTGATGCATTCATTGTATCAGTCAGGAAGGCCTCAAAATAATGGCGAATTGCCAATAAAGTATGACGTGTCGATTTTAGTATAGGCGTTTGGTAATACGGCCTAAAGCGAAATTGGAGTATTTCGATTCGGATACTGTTTATTTCCCGTTTTGATTTTGACGTTCTTTTTAATCGTGATTCGCTTTTCAATCAAATCATGGGGAACTTCCAGAGTTATAACTTCATTTAGAGTTTTTCACGATATTTTCCTTCACCTTTAAAATCTTGTGCAAACTTTAGTATTGAATTGCTTAATATACGCATACTCATTCAGGTTTACATATTTAAAAGGATACCTGTATATCTATATAAAACATCAGGTTTTTTATGGACATACGGCGTATCGGAGGATTTTTACGAATTGGACTTCCTCTGCTGGTCTGACCATCCTTGCCCTTAGTTTTTTTTTGCCCTTAATATGACCAATAACAATAATAGGGATGATGACAAACTCAATCAAATCAGAAACTTTTTATCAAACTTAAAAACGCACTTCTAGTATGGAAGTTGTATGAAATTCACACTTGTGACGTCATAATATTTTAACGCACTTTTTTTCTTTAATCTATATTTTAAAATGGTTATCACATGTAAAACTAACCGAGGATGTGAATTTTAGGTCTTTTGGAAAACCCTCTATTTAATAATCAGTTAGAAATAATTTATTTTTGATATAGGCATCATCCCTATTGTCAGGGGTCCTACAGATGAGTCTACTACCAGTATGAGTCTCCCGGACCATATTGTATGTGTGCGCAAGGTGCTGTTGTGCACTTCACCAGTTTGACAAGAGCCACCTGTGAGAGTGGACGTTGTCAGTGTAACGCACGTGTGCACTGTAATTCAGTGGAATTGGTTTTCGCGTGTAGGATAAGAGCCTTCAGGTAATTTAAATACAATCTTTTGATGTATGTTTTTCATTTTCTTAATTAAAATGGAAGTATAGAACCGTGATTTCATTGAAGCGTATTCTTTTTGAGCTTTGTTATGGGTTCGAAAATAAAATACTGAACCCTTTTTTATTCTATTACAAGTTGTAACAACAACAAAAGTTAGCCTTTAACTGCGATTTTACCTTTTTACCCGATGGCAAGTGATGATGCATTCTAAGATGGCAGCGGGCTTAACCTGTTAACTTCTGTTCTTCCTTTCTTCCATCAACCAAAACCCATAGTTAATTCATATTATTACTTTCACTTTTGTAATGTTAGAATAGTTAATATAATTATTAAAAAACTAAAAACCGATCTCGGTAACCAGAAACACAAAAAAAAATATTTTAATTAATTTTTAATTTTTATTTCACAATTTTTAGTGCTCGCGTATTGAAAAACATGCTATTAGATGATGCCCGCGATTTCGTGCGCGTGGATTAAGGTTTTTGTTTCCCAAGGAAACTCTTGAATTTTCCAGGATAGAAAGTGGTTAAGTCGTTCCCCGGGATACAACCTATCCCTTTACTAAACTTCATTAAAATCGGTTGAATAGATTAATTTTTTGGTTCCCTCGGGAACCTTTGAATTTTTCGGTATAAATAAGTAGTCTGTCCTTCCTCGGGATACAACCTATCTCTAAACCAAATTTAATCAAAATCGGTTGCACAGATGGGCCGTGAAAGCGTAGCAGACAGACAAACACACTATCGCATTTATTATATTAGTATGGATGTCTGGTTAAAAACCTACTGTTTACTAAGCTATTACACTGATCGCGAGCAATGTACTCTTATCCATTCAGGAGTTCCGTTCTCTATGTCCGAAGATATTTATCAGATCTTCACCAAATTTATATGGAACTACCTCTGAAGTATGATGTATCAAACAAAAACAGAATGATCAAAATTGATTCATAATTGTCGGAGTAATCGCGTAACAAACACATACAGCCGAATTGAGAACCTACTCCTTTTTTTACGTTGGTTAAAAATAACAATATAAATAGTAAGATACACCTGAATACAATACCATCATTCGTGACCCGTAATTTAAAATCGGTCCGAAAGACATCTATAATATCAAAACAGAACCTCGTTTATAAGGGGCGCTCTCGGGAGCGGTCGCAGGAGACTCCTCATAAGTAAATATTATCCATAAGTAATTCAATTTCTCAGATATATATAAATATACTAGCGATCCGCCCCGGCTTTGCACGGGTAGTACTAATAATCCTAATAGTCTATACCCAATGCAGCCAGTGACCAGTGGGCAGGTTTTACATTTTAATATTACATTGTAAGAGTATTCCCCGCCCCCAAAACGCCTGCCACTGCCGCTAGCCCCCTTTTCCCTTGCACGTTACATTATTTCTATGATATCTCATAAGATATTCATCTAAATTAAGTGGTGTAAAGGACAATGTTTATCTTAATCAAATACTTGAGTTGACCAACATAAAAACACTTCACAAGTAAAGCACTGGTTTAGACCAAATTTGAAAATCATAAAAATGGTTTTTGTGAATCAACCTTAAATGACAGATATATTATCTCGCGGACTTTTTTTTAGAACAATTCCACCATACATTGTTTTCGTGTTACTTTAACTATTTACGCAGCGCACGCCACTTGAGCTCTCAGATGAGACTTAGTTCACATTATTGCAATTTTCGTAAGGATCTCTATTTTGAAAATTAAATATATCCTATTTTACTTGCTTATAATGTAGCTTTCTATGGGTGAAAGAATTTTTAAAATCGGTTGAGTAGTTTGGAGTTTATCCATCAGAAATAAACAAATCTTTCCTCTATTATATTAGTTTAGATTTAGATAGCATAGGTTTTATATTAAATCTTTAAGAAATAACTGTAAAACCTGGGGAAAATCAACGCGTGTAAATTATAGTTTTTTTAAATGGCTATGACGACGAATAAGGAAGAAACTTGTTTTCCACAGAACCCTCATAACCAGCGTCACGTTCCGTCGGTGTTATAACTGCCTCGACACCTTAAGTATAACTGAACAAAGGATATTTCCTACTTTCATTACGGGGTTTTAACAGAACTTGAACAACTTTCAGAAGCCGTAAAAATCTTTGGCGTTGCAAAAACTTTGTGCTTCATAAGACCAACGTGATGTTTGTGATGAAAACAATGCAGCCCAAGATGGAAGCGGTCCAATTGGGAAGGGATATGACATTTCCATTAAACTCACACCCCTAATCGGTTTAAACGTGACATCGTATGTCCCTTGGTGGCACCTCTTTGCCGATAGGGCGGTAAATAGCCTACGGCTTATGACATAATATAATATAAGAGATACCTACCTTAAATTGTAAATTTCCAATGGCCTATGATTCGCATCTCCTCGGCACGGACTCCAAATAGTACGATCACAGCGCTTCCAGGGAGATCACCAAGTAGTCCCGTCAATTTTTAAGCACTTTGTTGAGTTGAATAATTATTATCTTAATGATCGTCAAACAGCATCTACGAACAAAAAACAACTGGAGACCGTAGGGTCTCCAGTTGTCATCTGTCATGTTGTTATACTGTCATATTTGTTTACATTATCCTCAAGATTAGCCTAAAAATTCACTATGAACGTGAATCAAGAACAGTTTCCAGTGCGTTAGCCAAAAGAACCTATTAATAAAATTTTGCTATACGTGCAAAAAACGATCATTAGCCGCAACGTGTTCGTGGATTTTGTGGGAGTATTATAATAATTAATCGCTTTAATCTCGCCGATCAAGCAGTAGCGCTCGCACGCTACGTACTGGCTGGTTACGAGTACTTTACCATCGTTCGGGTTTTAGATACAGATTGTTCTAAAACTTTTATTACATTTCTATGCAACTTTTAACACAGTTGTTGTTAAAGTATCTATCTATAAATTAAATTAAATAAGACCATGAATCATGATGCAGTAGATTTCTCCAGTATACCGCCAAACTTCATTTTGAAGATGATATCTTAATATGATGATGATAAAGTAAATTCTTTCGTGCAAAAGTGCGTTAAATGTCGAGAAATAAAGTTAATGTGAAAAAATTTAAACTTCTGTGTTAAAAATACGATGACAATGACAGTCCTCGTTTACTTTGGTCCTCCTAGTCGGTTCAGGAGCAGATCGAGGTTACAAATTAGCGTGATTTACGTATGACATTAGGCTTCACTACCTATGATGATTTATGATGAGTCATGGTGTTCATGACACTGATAGAAAATGAACTCCAACTTTGTTAATATAGCCACGAGTTTACAAAAGAAGCTTCCATAAGCTCTCATAACTGAAATTAAAGTTCATGTTGTATGATTTACATTTATTTAATATATTGTCATAATTTTAAATTATATTGCTCTATTTTAAGTTACATTTTTAACCTCTGTTAAATACTCGAATGATTTTCTCTCCGTTCCGTTGATACGTCCACTGCTTGGCACATGCCTTTTGAGTGCACGCGACCAATCATGGTCCTCCTTCCTTAGCTATCCGCTTCCGGCCACCCTCTTCAGGTCAACGGTCCGACAGGCTGGACCACGATCTGATACACGAATGATATTGCTGTATATATGCTGCTGCTGATATTAACTTTATATACCTATTCTTTTATTTAATTACCTACATTCATAGCCTGTTCCTACTAGTCATTTTCATTGATTTTGTGCTCAACTTCCCAGTGTCGCACAATAATTCGTTTGTACTTTGTGTTTTATATCTGACGTAGTAAAACAGTTGGTACGTTTCGCTTCAAGATTGCAAAAAATACAAGGGGATAAATGGAAATTGGACTAACAAGATTATATTTTATAACACGATATGGTATGAGTCTTTACATTCAAAGTCAAATACCATTTATTAAAAGCTGGTAGCACTGTACACTTTTCGATTCACTATCGGATAGTTACAGGTGTGAATTCGGTTTTCGGACTAATCGGCTCAATTCAATCAATCTAGTTCATAACATTGGTAGTAGGTACAACACTTGTATGCGGAAAATGTCAGACGCATTCATTGTAGATATTCTCAAATATTCGCTGACCTTAAATAAACCTTCTGTTTCAACTAGAATTGTCACATCACGAATCTCGAATGACTGCTAATTGTAGCAATAATGTTAAATATTCTTCAAATTGTTGGAGGCACCCGACTTCGACGTGACTGGCATTAGTGTGCATGACCGACCTCAAACTAAAAATGGCGGCCGCGAACCTACGTTTTGTACGTGTGCTAACTGTCAATACCTCTGCTATTACTTTCTATGATCGCGGACACGAAACTTGCTGTATAATATGCCTGGGGGTCGATTGTCGTGGGTTGAAAGAAGGTCGTAAGTCGCAAGCACCTCTGATTGCCTGACATTCTTTCTCTGTTTGCCAAAAGTCGCTGTAAAAATACAAGAACTTAATCCAAACACAACGATTGCGATAGTCGTAATGTGACAATCGATACACCGGTATACGTTGACGCTTTGCGTTCATCATGATAACCGTACTAATTATAGTCCATGGGTGTAAGATGAACTTTACATTTCTTTTATTTTGTATGAGTGTGCACACCGACGGTGTCGAGTGACATCACTTTACGGTTTAATCCGATTTGTACTTCTTTTTACGTAGGCACTCACATAAATGCATATGACATATACATGACTGTACTGTTCAAGTTGACGTACCTACATGATAGCGAGTATTTATCCTACACGTTGGCTAGTACCTACTCGTCGAATTGGGCCAACATTAACTGGCGGTTTTCCATATTCTTACATGTTTCAGAATGGTAATGCAATTCTATTGCATTCAAAATCAATTTCGTTGGCGGACGACGTGCTCGAGATTGAAGATCGCTTCAATCTCGAGCACGTCGTTCTCGGGCGAAATTGATTTTGAAACCTATGCTGGCCTCTGCATCTGCCACATCTATATCTCTATCGCAGAAGTAACTTACTTTAAGTATTCGCATTCGCATTTAAGAGTTTCCACATAACATGTATTCTATCACTGTCTCATCGATGTCGCACTCCATAATATAGTCGCGCTATTCGTTTGCGTACAATTTCTGATTTCCTATACGGTTATGAATTTTCCTGCTGCTAGTGGCTTATCGACAAAAGTTCTACCGTCAGTAAAAGCCGCTACTTCGTTCCCTAGGAGATCGCGATTTACTAAAATTTAAATATTATAATGAAATTATTTGTATTATTAATACAAATACTTAGTTAATTATATTTTCGAAACGACTTGACGAAAAAAAATTGGCGGTCCTGTAAACTTTTTTATTTTTCCTTACAACCTGCCACGCAACTATCTGGCTGTGGGAGAAACAATTACCCGTACTTTTTGTTGAATAATTAACTATCGAAAGGCTTATTGTTGGTGTCAAAAACACTTTAAGTATGTATTAGGTGTACAAAAAAAAGCACTATGGCCTTCATAAGACTTTCATTCAATATTAATTCAACATCCGCTTTGCGATAGATTTTCGTCAAATCTTTTTATGCTGACGCCAGCGCCCAAAAAAACTGCCCCAAACAATAATAAAAGCTTTCCCATACCCTATATTACCATTCCATATATTACCACTATCAGGGGTGATTTTCCAAAATACCTTGATTGCTTTTTTTATATATAAGACTTCAAGGCTTATGTTCATAGTCATACCTCTAACTTCAAAATCATAGAATGTTTCATGTAACCTTCCAAAACCCCCATTTTATCCCCTTCGGGGTGGATTTTCGTAGAATTGCTTAAACAGGTTTTTATTTTTTAAAACATAACTTATCTATGCCGATTTTTATGTATCTAACTTCAAAACAACATAGGACTTTCATACAACAACAGGACTTTAATTTGAGATATCGTGATTAGTCAGTGAGTTATTTCGCTTTTAAATATAGAGATTTAGCTTATTTACCTTATCACTACATATTATAAAACAAAGTGACACTGCTGCGTATAAGATTAGGAGTTTGGGAATATCAAAATAATTTGCCCAGAGGCATAGTTTTACTTTTTACGGGATGAAAGTAACCCCCAGGTCGGTAAATTGGGCATGTTTGAAGCAATACTCGTGGTTCCTTAGCACTATAGTTAATTAGTTACAAAGTATTCTTACCTAAAATGAATGTAACTGAACTTGGATATTGTTAGCCAAGTTTATCGAAATACGTTGATTTTGTCAGTGTCTTGACAAGTATTATGAGATGCAAATGTTTAACAAAATATGCAACAGCACGTATTGCTTGGCTGACGTAAAAGTACATAATACTCGTATATAACCTATTTGATAGAAGAATCTTGCCTTCGGATTTCTCGTTAAACTATTTCGGTTGATTTCAACTCTACATTCGAATATATATAAATCACCTCGGGGTTTGAAAAAAAAACGTCTGAAAATAAACCATCATGCTTTTGCTATATTATGTGACGTAACGTATGCGTGTTCTCCGTCCAGTATTTGCGTACCTGTTATGTTATTATTTCTATATTACAAAATTAGTAAAGAATCATAGACGTAGATTCCATGTCAACGTTATTGTATGTAATTATTTTAGCCTAGATGATGCCCGCGACTTCGTCCCCGTGGTTTAAGATTTTTAATTTTCGGGGAAATGCCTGAACTTTTCGGCACCAGCCTATGTCCTTCCTTGGAATGGAAAAAAATGAAATGAAACCTACCTCTATACCAAATTTCATCGGTTATAAAGATGGGCCGTTAAAACGTAGCAAACAGGCAGACAGATGGATGGACAGACAGACAATCACACTTTCGAATTTATAATATTAGTATGGCTTAGATGATGCAAGGACTTTTCCCGCTAATATTTAGGTTTTTTAAATCCCGTGAGACGTTTGCATTTCTGGGATACGGGACAGACAAACTTTCGTATTCATAATATTACTATAGTATGGAATAGAAAGCAAATATAGTTCAAAGGAATGCTAATGTAGACGTGACTACCGATACGTTTGATGTTAGCTTGCTTTAACATCATTTTAGTTTTATTTTCATGAAACTACACTTTTATTCATCAAGACGTTCTTCAGTATAGCTTTATTAACATTTAACACTACACACGCCGTTAAGCTTGAATAATAATTAATAAAAGATAATGGTGATTGGTACAGTTTTATTTGCTTATGTAAACTATGTGCTCCAGTGATGTAATCAAAATTCAACTAAATGTATTACCTAAAGGGAGCGTGTCGACTGGACCGGAGCGGAGATGTGTTCAGCAGACCAATCAGATTATTAAATGATGACGTGATATAATTATCGTGTCATCTCCGTAAAACGGCTCTTGTAAATGAATTAATGTCCATAAATTAGTGTCTCCTACTTGCAAAGCCGTGCGTCAGGACACATAATATTATAACTGAATGAATTTGTCAAGCCTTCGTATGCTGCAGTTCAGTTATGTGAAATTTCAACACTAAAACTTATTCTTACTTAACCTACAGGGTTACCCTTCTTAGTCGCGTCTCCATAATAGCCCTTACTCTAATATTATTACTTCTTTTTTATATTAAAAATTAAGTTTGGTCCCTTAATCCTACAATAACTTAGAATATTTACAATGAACACCCACTAATATTGTAAATTATGCGAAAGTGTGTCTGTCTGTCTGTTTTTTGGTCTGTCTGTCTGTTTGTATGCTATGCTTTCATGGCATCTTCATTTCATCTTTTGTACACATTTTAACAAAATTAGGTACAGAGATTGGTCGCATTCCAGGGAAGGATTTACTTTATGTCCTGAAAAACTAAATAGTTGCCGCGGAAATAAAACAGATAAGCTTAATCCACAAGAACGAAGTCGCGGGCATTTACCTAGTAATTATGAAAAAGGCTCCGTTTGAAAATGATTCTCATTCAGTCCATCCATTGTAAAATATTTCACACTCTCGAAGCAAGTTAGATGATGCGGCATTTTATTTAAAGGCTGTCGATGCTCGGATGTAAATTTATCGAATTTCCTTTTCAAAACCCGCAGCACCTTTATTATATTACGTTACGTATACTAACGTTTAAATGATGACTCAGTTATCATAAGCACCGAAAAGTAATTTCAACTGATTCCTGTAACCACCACATGTATTATTAGACCAATGAATTGTTGTTATGATATTTTATCGGTTATTAGTCTTACTCTTACTAATATTATAAATGCGAAAGTTCGGATGGATGTATGGATGTTTGTTACTCAATCACGCCCCAACGGCTGAACGGATCTGGCTGAAATTTGGCACGGAGATAAATTATAGTCTAGAATAGCACATAGGCTAAAGTTCCCGTGGGAACCAAAAAACCTCAAACCACGCAGACGAAGTCGCAGGCATTCGCTAGTATTACATGAACCTCAAAGTCGTAATAGCGGAATCTTAATTTAATTTATTCACAGCATTTCCATCTATCGATTATCTATACGTACCTACAGTTCAACCCGCTGGTTCTAGAAAATAAACCCCATTGAATAGATTTTTAGTTTTTTTGTTTGCTTGTGTTTTAAACGTTTGTTACCTCAGAACTCTCTTATTTATAAACCGCCCTGGAAAATTCTTTTTGGAGTTTATTGGAGTTTACCTCCTTAAGAATCGATTTTCATATATGAGCCCGGGGTATGAAATTTTATGGGAGTAAAATCAAACTTTCTCCGTTACGTTATTTACTTTACATGGTAACATTTTTCGTTCGTAAAACTCGAGTCGTGCGTCGGAGCGGACACACATATTTTTTTTTATGTGAAAGGATATTCTTTCAAATTGGTCCCTGCATAAAAATATCTGAATCCAACCCCTCAATCCTAATGCAGCAGGGTTATTGCCCACCTAAGCTATTTGTTATGGTATTAAGATTTAGGGTATGGTAATGGTGAAAACATTTTGTGGATAGCAAAGAAACGACTACACGATTGAACTCCAAGTCTCAACTCTCCAACCATTATGCTGCAGACGTACCAACAAAAATCCTTGAGGGCTTTAGGAAATTTCGATGGTGAATTGATATAAGGAAACATTTTTGAAAACGCAAAGTAAGATAAGATTTACTGCTATTTAATGTTAAACTTTAGAAGAAAGTTTGCGGAGCTTTGTAGGTATAAAGCGACTCTATAGTTTTTACGACTGTTTAACATTAAAAATTAAAAATTCCACAGTACATTCACATTGTCTCATAAATATCAAGTTCAGCGTTCACTAGGAAAGGTACACTCTTAGGTAGCTGGATTATATAAAATCGTTAACTAATCAACGCATAGCCGCCGGGGTTAAAAACATGAAATTTTGACAGTAAGTTACTTTTGTGACGACGCTCACTAAGGAAGGATTTTTCATAATTCCACCAAGGGCCTGAAATAGGGTGTGAGAGTTTGTATGAAAGTCCGTCATTTCGCAAGTTGTATCCATGAAACTTGGTGTACGAGCTACCGGTTGAAAATGAAGATATACGTGTTTCACAGTTTTTGAAAATTCTACCCCCGAGCTTGTGAAATAAGAGATGAAAGTTTGCATGAAAGTCTTTATATATATCTAGATCTTTATATTATATAGATCATTTACATATCAACGAAACATGGTATTTTGGACGTTAAATAGCGAGTTTGTCCTTCAGTCACGCCGCAACAGAGCAACGGATCAACGTCATAGTTGAGGACCTGAAGAGTGATAAAGACTACTTTTTACCCCGAAATTTAATGCCTGTGGGAATTTAAAAAAACTTATGCCACGCGCACTAAGTCGCGATCATCCGCTAGTTTAATATAAAATTTTAAAGGAAACATCGCTACATTTAGTTGCTTTATAGTATTATAGATTTCAACCTCAGCTTTTTCCATTTCGATGCCATTGCAACTGTTTAAAGAACTGCCCCACCGTCTTTTGAGATGCAATATCCAATTTGAGACACTGAAGTCCGGCTGTATTGCCATTGCTTAGTAGGTACTTACTTACATACTTAGTAGTACTTTATGAGTCTATAACTGCTTATTGTCCGATTCTTCAGTTTTTCATCGTGTATGTACCTACAATACATACTATTACTGAATAAGTATGCCATTTATTTTGTGGCATAAAAGTGCGCCGGTATTTTGTTCATTATTATTCATGAATTTCATGGAAAGAATCTTACACTAATACATTACAGAAAATGAGCGCACAGCAAAAGGGAATCTGCTTATTGCTGCAATGTCGATGGAAGGCGACTTTGTGGTATAATTGTGATTAACACAAGCCATATAAAATTAGGAGCTATAAAATTTCAATTGAAATGTGGTACTTAAATATAAATATAATTAATGGCAGATTTCTTTAGTTGATAATTACCATTTGGAAATGTGGGTATTTATGATAAGCAGTGCAATGATAACGTACAAATACCTACGACCGTTTAATTTTGATATAGGTATTTAGGTAACAGATAGTAAAAATTGTTTTTTTTTTACCTGACCCAAATCATCCGTATTCCAAGTGCCACTAGAGAAGTATACACGAGATCAAAGGTCACCACGAACGGGTTGTACGTGAATATTTCATTAATGGTCACTTTTACAAAATATGGATGTATGTATATTGTATGTAAGTAGGGACTTCCTTTTTTTCCCTAGGGTGGTTATACCAGTTTCAATATCGTACGTAGTATTTTTAAAATATCATAAAGAATCATTAAAATGTCTCAACAAATGAAAAAGTTATGGAACTTTAAAGTTGCGCTTGCAAGACGGGTGGCATGACGTCACACCACCCTATCAACTGACTTTATAAAGCCGAATAAAAGAATTAAGTGTTATTAGAGTGTCTTAATTGAATTAAAAGCACTTAGGTATTAAAATTCACTCACAAAACTTCTCACTCGAGTAAGATACAGCAATCGGTGTACATTAAATAATTAAACTTAAATCGTCATTTGTCAGTCATTTATTGATGAATTAAATAAAATAAAACGCTAATTTATTAGTTTTAATCTATATTTTACTTCCGTTGTGTTCAATATGATATTCACAACATCATGAAATTTCTCCATTGGTGCAGGTTTTCTAAAATAGCTAATGGTAGACTAGACTAGAAAGCTTTCAAATACGTGGCTATAGATAGCTAATGGTAGACTAGAGAAAAACTCATCTAGTTTTCCTTATCCATATTTTATTTTGTATCTGGACCACAAAAGTAACTATGTAATAGTTTATTTTAGAGTATATTAGTTACTAGATGATGCACGCGACTAACCGCGCGTGTGTTAAGGTTTTTGATTCCCGCGAGAACTCTTCAATTTTCCGAGATAAAAAGTTGTTTCCAAATTTCATCAAAATTGGTTGAGTAACTAGTTGGGCAGTGCAAGCGTAGCAGACAGACAGACAGGCACACTTTCGCATTTATAATTAATGGATAATAGTAGATTAGTATGGATATGGATTTTGGCCATTTCAAGTACTGAGATCAAATTTATGACCAAGTTCTTTGCTAGGCTTTCGCTGGCTTGGCGACATTTTCAATTTGTTTTTAATCCATACATTATTCTGAAGCGTAAAAAAATATGGAACTTGGTCATATAATATTCATCTTAAAGGGCCAATATTTTGATGGGAAGTTGGCCATATTTATTAAAAGCGTATATTCCGGATTGTGGTTGTTTGGAAAACCAAATCAATTAAGAAAGAAGTATTATGGTAAAATATAATTAAGGATCAGGTGCGGGTCAGATGTCAGAACTCGCATCGGGAAGGTTTTCTTATCCTCGCTTGACGTAGTTAGTTGCATAAAACTTTAGCAGTGATTATATAAATTTCCGAAAACTTTGTGAGGAACCTCAATGATTTTAAAATTGTTATTCAGTTAGGTTATCAGTCGAGGAGATAATATAAACAAAATTTTTTTTGACTCTCATTTTATATTTTCATAAACTAGTCTGCTTTATTTTACAAAATTAGAAAATGCTTCTCTGTCAGTTTATTCTGTAGGGGTAGCAGTATACGTGTAAATGTGGTTTTCAGCTTTGCAGCACCGTTACTTAGTTTATTTTTAAAATATCTGTGAATTGGACACACAGACAGACAAGAGGGCGAAATTGAAGGGCTCTTAGCTTCCATAAGTACAAAAGTCCAGTACATACATTGATTCAAGAGTTATGTTCCTATGAACAAAGCTCGATATTGCAGAATTACTTAATAAAAAAGAAAGAATAGTGTTTAGAAAATTCGACCCAATTTTGCAGGTGTAGACTATAGTGCTATCGAACTAGGTATTGGAAACACGATTCTCGATGCCCCTGACGAGTGCTGCGAGGGCACACGGCCTCCCTTTATCTTTATCGTCGAGGCGACTGGCGTCCGTGACATTTCCACACCCTAAGCTTATGCCATCCATTGTCACATGGTGACATGAAGTACCTTCGATGTCTGCGCTAGAAATGAATTTTTAATTAATTCTACCTGTTCCGTATAACATAAATACTGATTCAATCGTTCTGGCGGCTGCAAAGTGAACTGCTTAAGCACTCGCAGATAGTGACAGACAATATATCAGGGTTACACTGACGTGTGTAATTTCAAACGCATTGTAGGTTTCTTTGATAGAAACAGTTTAATCAATCTCTGCAAATATTTTCGCTTTTCTTTCTTATATGTACAAAATATATCAAACTTAAAAAATACCACATAACGTATGGAATTTATGTCCTTCAAGTCAATGACTAACTAGTCATTACCTTACACCTCACGCGATATGGACCGACAAAGTAAATTAACACGTATTTTCTTTGAACAATGCTGTGATTAAAATATTTTGTTATAATTATCATATTAATTTGGATAAAATTATAGTTGACAGAATAAAGTTGCAACGTACTTTTAAAGCTTTCAAATACGTGGCTGTGATTAAAGCTATTATTTTCTACTGACTTTATTATCATTAGAGCTTTATTTGTAATGTAACGGGCTTATAATACTTGTGTAATGGTTTTATGTTCTGTGATTCATTGAAAAAATTGAACACTTACTTTACCGTATAAAATGATATTTAAAAAAAACCGAAAGCTTCATAGAAATTTATTTTTGTTGCAGATAACATGGGCTGCTTCTTCAGTAAAGACAAGCTTACCAAGGAAGACATGGACTTCCTCAAAACTCATACATCTTATGATGAGACAACGATCAAAGAGTGGTACAAAGGCTTCAAGGTATGTAAAAAATATCAGCTATAAGGATTTCATAACGATTACTTAGTTAATCATTTAAACCGTGGGATCTTTAGTCTTTCCTCTTAATCAAAAACTAATATTAGTTTTTACTGGCAGCAGATAGTTTTATACTTGTCTCATCCGCATTCAGTAATAAATACCTGGATGACCGAGCTTCGCTCGATATTTTTTTTGTGGATCGTGTTTTTTGGAAATTATATTATCGCCCCCGAAAACCCCTGCATACTAAATTTCATGAAAATCGTTCGAGCCGTTTTCGAGATTCAGATTATATATACAAAAATTGCTCGTGTAAAGGTTTTAGATTAGTATTCGATAAAATGCTTCACTCTTTCCATCAAATCACAATATTCTAGATTTGTGAAGTTTTCCAAAAACACTATGTATCACCGAGGTCTGTTAAGATAACCAGATTGTGTATGACGGCGTTTACAGCATTTTCTATCTTATGTGTTCGCAGCAAGACTGTCCTAATGGGAGGCTGACACCGGCCAAATTCGTCGACATGTACAAGATGTTCTTCCCTTCTGGTAACGCAGTCGAATTCTGTGATCATGTTTTCAGAACATTCGATATGGACAAGAACGGATACATAGATTTTAAGGTAACACTATGCGTGTAAAAGAAATCTGTACGATATTATTGCGATCGATGCGAATATTTCTTAGCTGTTGTTTTAATAATTGTTTGTTCATGCTATTGCGAATTGTTTGTATAAATATTATTTTTGCCGATGCTGCGAGGTTATCTAATAAAATATAATTAATCATTATCTAATTATTCTTAATCTTAATATAATAATATATTGTAGTCTTTGTAATGCCATATTGGTAAAAAAACATAATAGTAAAAAGCTTCCCTCGTAAAAAATGGGAAGTAAGTCACCGTGTATCGAAAAATAACTTTTTGTTTTAGGAATTTCTCCAAGCGATCCATGTGACATCTAGCGGCACTCCCGAAGAAAAGCTAAAATGGGCTTTTCGTATGTATGACGTTGACGGGAACGGAGTGATAGATATTCAGGAGATGACCAAAATAGTCCAGGTAAAAGCTTTGATTTGAAGACTCAAAAAAAAAATTGAAATAATTTTGTTTACATGCGCTTACTTTATAAAAGTATTGGAAGCATACAAAGTTTTATTTTATGCAATTTGCAGGCTATTTACGACATGCTGGGAGCCTGCTCAAGTAATAGGCCGGCTGATTCTGCCGAAGAGCGCGCTAAGAATATCTTTGCGAAAATGGATGAAAACAACGACGGCCAGCTCACGCAGGAGGAGTTTCTTAAAGGCTGTCTCCAGGACGAGGAATTGTCCAAAATGCTGGCGCCTTAATTAATTATTTTATGTCGACACGCCCCTCCTTTTTGTAATACCTCAAACGAACCCCCTTTCAATCCCTTTGATCTGTATAATTGTTGCATTTATGATTTCTGTGTCGGTTGTCGCATATAATACGTCAAATGGAGCTGTCGAGATAAGCAAAGCTTTATTAATTAGGTTTTCGATTCTCAACCTATAAGTGGTAGAGACAAACCTTTATTGTAATGAAATACAGTGGTATAATTGTATTTTGCATTCATTTTCTACTATAAAATCTTTGAAAAGAATACCATTGATATTATATTAAATCGTTTGTTAGGTATACTGGAAAACAAAATTAATTGAGTAATTTATTGTTCAAAACGGACTCGTATCTGCTAAGAGGGTCCGTGAATATAATGAACATTAGATACCTACACAAATAACATATTATATCTGCATCGAATTAGTATTGATTACTGCTATAGCTCATATGCACATAGCTCAACAGTTTAGAATCAAATTCGTTCCGCTCGTGTGAAAAGCAAACTCCATGATCCCAAATATCCGATCTAAATATGAACGCTGACATACACATCACCATGTCGCTAATCGAACTTTGCTCTAAATGTGTGGGCAATACGATTGATCTGCAGTCTTTGGTTTCGATCAACCTAAATCCCAATTCTAAATCAGCGCGATCGATACATATTTATCTGCGTCCGATAGTATTGTTTGCGTCAATCCTGACAGGCCCGAATTTAATAGACAAATGTTTAGACAATTTTTTACAATAATATCATCCTAAGTACATAGGTATAAAATTGTACTTATTTTTATTTACTTCAACAAAACTAATGATACTTTATAAGATTATTAGAAGCAGATTGCATGAGTTCACTTCACTTTGTATTCTATAATATATAAATAAGTATTGTGTCCGTACCGTTCACTCATAGGTAAATTTTTTTCTTAAACTATTCTGATATTCTATATCAAAAATAATTATCGATGGGTAATTATTGGATCTATTGCACAAATATAAAGAAAAGTCAATCTTACTTTATTATTTAATTATAAGAAAACAATTAGGATAGTTGTGAACGAACAGAGGAGATCAGATTAGTAGGTATGATATCGCAAAACGCATGTACGCAAATGCACAGAAAATCTGATCATTTCTACGGATAAGTCGAATTACATGTAAGTTTTATTAAAATGCGTATTAAAATAAGTATTTAACATTCTAATGTCAAAATCGGTGTTGTAAATGATTCGTATTTGGTGTACTTTCTTCTTGAACACATAGAAAAGGAATTATATCGTCGGGCTTTGTTCAAAACTGGCTCAAGAATACTAGGTTATTTATTTGCTTTAAAGCGTTATAAATTTAATTTAAAAAAGGCTTCTCTTACGACTTATATGAGTGAAATTAGTGAAATTACTATCTACGTTGTTATTTGTCAATAAGACCAACCAAGTTTTGACTGACAACGTCTCCATAAGTAACAACGTCTTTAAGTTATCCCCCTTAACAGATTGCTGATAGATTGACTATTAATTTCAGCTCTTATGAAACTGTTTTACTATTTGTCGTTTCGACAAGTTTCTTTTGGTTTATACATTCCCCTAATACTGTGCCTTCTAGTTCTTGATACATTAAAGTGCATTAATGGTTACTTTATCTTTATAATTTATTTCATGCTCTTACCAGTTAAGATTATTTCAAATCAATTTCCGCCAAAAATATGCACAAATCTCCTTCCAAAATCGTAGTTAAGGAACCAAATGTTTAGTGTGTCCTAGTCTCATATCTTTTAGATTGTATATTTACTAGACGTTAGATTAAATTAATTATAATATTGCTTAATTTGTTATGTAAAGCATTTTAAGTTTGCCATAAAGTTGGAGAAGTTGCGAATCGTAAATGAAGAATTATTTAAAATTGACTAGTTTTCAGTGCATATAAATTTATTTAAAATGTTAAAGTAGTCGTGAAAGCTTAACGCACAATACTAAAAGAGAACTAATTAATATCGAACGTATGTATACCTACTCATTAAATAGATTTAAACAAATTATAAAATAAACAGTTAGGGTGCTATAAAATTTAGATTATGCATAATAATTTTAAAATAAATAAAAAACCAATAAAAAAATTAACATCCTCATAACATTTTGAACTCATCAAATTAACATTTTAAAATTTCTTGCATTGTAAGTATTGCACTGGAAACTAAGATTACAACCTTCATTTATGATAATATACATTCCATAAGTTTTTATTTACATTTTAAATGATAACCTTTTTAAGTTTTGAACTATACTAGATACAGATAGTAATGTGCATATATTGAACTTTGCTTCTTGTTTTCAGTACCTTTAAACGATATCTTAGAATCTCGGAATATATATATAATAATAAATCTTAGAATGCTGTAATCTTACAAAAAATATGAATTTCAAAGTTATATATTAATAATATGCTTTCCAAATTCCAAAAGAGAACCAAATTACATATTAAATTAATATTAAATAAAACATTAATTCATATAAATAAGAATATTTTAAGAATGTCAAGTGTGAAATTATAATGTATTTCTAGCAAAGAACAAGTTAATAACAACGACAGCAACTTAATAAGTTTTGTTCTTTGTACAAATTGTTGTGTTGTATATTGAAATACACATTCGGTTCTATAGCAAAGAATTGCCCGAAAGAAAAGCCCGGATCTCAAATACTATTAAAATAACATATTTTAGTCCACTGCCCGCTGAAGAAAAACTCGTAATAGCCAGGCTGACACTGTGCATAGCATTATATTATTAGATTAGTAGACAATGCAGGATTTTAGGTAAAAAGAAAATGCTAAGAGCCACCTACCGAAGTACTTCCAAATTATCAAATAGGAGTACATTATGCTTTGTCGATTGTAGCCATGCCTTCGACTATGTTGGCGACCAATATTCGTTCAGAACCCTGCACTCTGAAGATTTTTTATATTTTGTATTCCCTGTATTAAAACCCGCCATGGTTTGTAAAAATCTGCGGTAGACGCAACTTTCTTTTTTTTCAAAATGGTCTACGTCGGGGACCTCGTCCTCTTTACCATTTACGTAGAAATCATTGTGCAAAAAGTTTTTTTTGGATTAGGTCTATGGTATCAGTACCGGAGGCTAATTAGCTAACCGAAAAAGAGACCTGTCACTTTTGGTAAGTTAATGTCACAACCCTTTTGTATGGTTAACAGCTATAATAGCTCTTCATTTATGATGATGATATATACCTTACAGGCCAAGGCAACGGCACTATTGCTGTTAATTTACCAAGGAAATGAACTTGACAAAGTTCTTGAAGAACTTTAGTTTCCGGTATAAGAGAGCAATAATCTCCGGGGAGATAAGGTTTTAACAACGACTTAAAACGCCGAGATAAAGTTTATGACATGGAAACATTTCATGTCGTAGCATCAGTATGGAAAGATTGAAAATGCTGTCAGGGATGGGATGACTTGGACGGTGGGGGCATAAGTGAAAGTTGAAGTTGATAATCTTGTGGCTTAAAAAACGTGAGACTCGATTTATTCATTGACTTCGAAAGCGTCTGGCCAATTACTAGATTTTCTTCTGCAGTTTAAATTTACACAAGGAATTAATTGCGCTTTGTAGAACCGGGTCGCGGTCAGTTGCTAATTCGGGTTTTCATTTTTAAGCATATCCATGTTAAGTAGTTATTTACTAACTCTATTGATTTTTGGATGCTAAAGGGTTTATAAAACTAACGAACTACTTACGATTTGACTATATTATTCACTTATCTATTATATTTAATTTGTAAATTTTTAAATTGAAGAGCTATATACCTACTGTCAATTGTATACTCTGTGGTCTTCATATTTTAGAATAAGTAATTTACGTGTATCATTTCCAATATCAATCAAGTAGCTCTTCCATTTATGATTTCCGTGTTGATTCTTTATTCTAAGTTTATTTCACTGTATTATTTTTAAAATAACAGTTGTTCTGTTGTATTAGTTTTATATTAGGTTTTTTATCATTGTATTATGTACTAGGTAGTTATTATATTTTTAATATCCAGCACAGGTATCTATCCGAATTTACATTTTATACCTCTTGCATAAAGACTTAAATCCTGAAGATGATTGTGCAACGCACGTCTGATCAACATAGCTCGGCGTAATTTAACATTAGGGGTATGGGTTTCATAAAACACTCAGGGGCGAACCCTCTTCAAATGCCTGGCTTCCCATATATATATTATAAAGTAGGATTATTAGACCTTTGTTATACAGACAACAATATAAATTTAAAAAAAAATCAGTAATTGATTGATCAGTTTAAATAACGCGCGTCCAGTCAGTTCAATAACTCGCGGAACCGATCGCGGGGCGCCGACCGCTTGCAACCTATAGTTTAGTGAGTGAGAGGGACTGTGGCTTTTGATTTTCTTATTCATCTCATATATTATATTGTCTGTTTATTGCGCTCTATATTCCTATGAATAGAATAACGATGTTTATTGAAAATTATGTTTGAATTTTATAATCGGTCTCATTTAAGAAGTCTAACGGACTACATCTTCATGATTCAGTAGGTTTGCTTTTTGTTGTGGCGGCTGGCGAGTGAGTTCAGATTTCATTAATATTGTTCCTTATACTATTACTACAAATATTGATTGGCGAAAATAAGGTAAAAAGAAATAACTTTTGAACAGAAAAAACTTACCCAAACCTACTTGTGTATTTCACAAACGTGTAAAAGTAGAAAAAGACAATTTAACATATCCGCGTCTAAAACTATATGGATTGCCTTTAAGAGGTCATGATGAGCCCAAAAATCCATTAAATAAACTTTTAGTTTTAGAACATTACATGCAAAATCAACAAAGCGGCAAATCAGGGCCGAGTTATTTGTGTAACAAAATTCAAAGTAGTATGCCTTCTGTGTGCTATGTTGAGCTCGCCAAGACTACATAAGTAAAAGAAGACGAATAGGATGGGCAACGCCTAAGTGCTGGCTTGCCTATCTTTGAACCTTATGGCACGTTACTGATAACACTACCATGTTATATTAAACAAGTTAGCCCTCTACCGTCTAAGTGTGAGATGTATAGAGCGAACTTCGACTTTGCTTCGACTTAAGACATGGTTAAAACGAGACAGATTTATACTACTCACATAAGTCCATCTCGTTTTTACTCTAAGTTAAGTCTGAACCAAGTCAATGTACGCTCTATAGATCTCTGCATAAGACTGCATCATCACTTACAGGGAGATTGCAATCAAGGGCAAACTTTTAAAATATCTTCAATCGGAATGGGGAAGCATTTGAATCAGAGGAGTGTGTTATACAATCAAGCTTCTGTATAATTTATTCTGAATAAATATAACAAAGTGTTGTTTATACAATATTACGTATCACTGGCATTATTTTTGTAAAGTAACCTGCATTATTTTTTTAAACTAACATTAAACTAATATACTAATACACTTCGCTACTTAATAGATTTATGTTCCGTCATCATTATTAACAGGTGGAATATATTAATTATACATTATATTTTTATTTAATTATTAGGCATAAAGCGCAATTCTATCTTACCTATTATTATTCTTGTAGTTCGTGTCGTAGTGTACAAATATTGCAGTTTAGGAAGTTTACTAAGTATCTGAATTCAATGCAGTCTTAGTATTGTAATGATTATAATCGGTCAAATTTGAGTTGTATAAAATTTTCAAGAATAACTGATAATTAATTTGTAAGTTTAGACCTTTTTTGGAAAATTGCGAAATATTTAGTTGTTAATCAGAATGTGCAAGGTTTTGTGGCACCTAATGCTATTAATTTATTATGTGTGTACTGTGAATATTCAAGTGTCGGTAGTAAAAATTTGTTGATATTTAATTGAGAAACAACAGCAGTATTATCTGATGCTATTAATGTCAATTTTATGTATGTAAATGTTTTTAGTTTTTGCTCGCTAGGTGACCGCCATAATAGGGATGATGCATAAATAAAAAAAATCTAACTGCTTATTAAATAGAGGGTCTTCCAAAAGACCTAAAATTCACATCTTCGGTTAGTTTGAAGTTTGATAACCATTTTAAAATATAATATATATAAAATATAATAAATTTGATGACATCACTATTGTGAATTTCATACAACTTTCATATTAGAGGCGCGTTTATAAGTTTGATAAAGAGTCGCTGATTTGATTGAGTTGTCATCATCCCTATTACCGTTAGAGCTGAAAGATGTTTTTATTTATTATATGACTAAGGTTTGCAGACGATTAGCTATTTATCCAACTTAAGATTATTATCAAAACACATCCAAGCTGGATGGAGTCATAATGGCATCCAAAACACGATGGAGTACACTAATTAATATTTGTATACTTTTATCTTAAATTTGTGTATTAACCTACTTGTATTATGTGACAAAAGTCAACCGACAATCCGAGATGTATATGGACGTTATCAAATCCCTTCAAACTAAGATAGTCTTTATAAGTTGGATTTGGTAAAAACAGAGATTTAGTACCTTTTACATCTTTCAGCTGATATATTGGGAACTTTTCTTTTCAGAATGAAATGTGTATCGTAAATTATACCAATGTCTTGACAAAACCAGGCGCTCAGTATAATTATTTCCAATAGACCTCCAAGTCTGAGTAACATTTTTAAAATATTTACCGTGCTACTACGTAACTACGTGCACACGTTTACAAACGTTTTGAATTTTGCAATGTTTTAGATAATGTCAGTGTTATCAGCATCATTACTTCATTAGTGTATATGATAGGCACTTGGAATAGATGAAAAATTACCACTGTCTCTAAAGTATATTGTTTTTTTTTTTTCTAAGAATACATGTTTTTAATGATTCACATTTTGCCTATTCATGTATAATATACAAATTATAAAAAAATTATTCTTATCTCGTTTATATTTTACAAATCACCAATCACCGCTCATCTTAACTTTTTCCCATAGCAAGGAAGAGGTAACAATGTTTTTATTAAAATAAATGTGTTCTATAAATAGTAATACACAGATTATGTGAACGTCTTGAGATTATTTTCCTGCAAAACAAATACTCATATTATTTCATGAAAATATTTTGACTATCGTTCCTACAATTCAAATAGAAATACTTATATGTATACATAATGCGCCTAACGCACATCAACACAATTCATATATATTTATTCTTATATGTTGTTATTTATGTTTATTTAATATTAGTTGTGTTTTTTATTCACAATACACTGGGGTTTGTAGCTACAATTAACAATATTATGTTCTACTTATTTCAGGGTAAAATAATCAACTAAAAGTTAGCAAGGCTGTGCAGTTTTTGATAATCCTCATTGGAAGGTTAAAAAATAACAATAATGGGTAAACAAAATAGCAAACTAAAACCCGAGGTTTTAGAAGATCTGAAACAGAACACTGAATTTTCAGGTACCAAGACATTTTAACCAAATTTATTTTACAATTCAAGGTTTTATACAGATGGTTAACGATTTATTTTCTATTTATTTTCAGATGCAGAGATACAAGAATGGTACAAAGGTAAATTCTTTTAATTATCACTCGAAAATCAACCACCTACTTAGAGCGTCCAATGAAACGTATTTTTCCTTTTTCAGGTTTTTTAAAAGATTGCCCTCGTGGTCATTTATCAGTAGAAGAATTTAAGAAAATATATGGGAATTTCTTCCCGTATGGAGATGCTAGTAAGGTAAGATAAATATTTCTACCGTTGTATTTTTTTGTGTGTTAGATAACGCAAAAACAACAACTTGCCTGTAAATGGGCAATGCAAGAAGAGACACTAATAACTGTCAAAATCGTTTTTCCAAGTCTGCCAGTCCGGTTAACTATTATAACTAAGCCTAAACTCTTCTTTCTCATTCCTGAACAGTTTCACTTTCACGGGTGGGATAAGATGACGATGATACATTCTGTGGGCGACTTGATTTCGACTGTACATTAAGTAACTGCTCCGTTTGTCTAGCGGTCAGCATGGTCGAATGCGGACGAGGTCCTGGGTTCGATTCCCGGTCGGGCATAAAATTGTTAGGTATTGGATTTTCAGTTAAGAAATTCTCAGTGCCAGCCCGCAGTTGGAAGTTGGCGGTGCTTAACCCACGTGTTTCGAAGAGCACGTTAAGCCGTCGGTCTCGGTTATCATCACTAACATGTCGTCAAAGCCGCCAACGCGCTTTGGTGCAGCTTGGTGGGTCGAAGCTCTAATTCCCTCTCTCCTATGAGAGTGGAGGCGTGTGCCCAGCAGTGTTAATGGGCTATAGTGGTACAATAAGTTAATGTTTTCAGTTCGCCGAACATGTATTCCGAACATTCGATGCAAACGGAGACGGTACCATAGACTTTCGGGAGTTTCTATGTGCCCTGAGTGTGACTTCGCGCGGGAAGTTAGAGCAGAAGCTAAAATGGGCCTTCTCCATGTATGACCTCGACGGCAACGGTTATATATCGCGGCAGGAAATGCTCGAAATTGTTACGGTGAGTTGATACAATTTTATTTCTTACTTTCACGTTGAATAATCAAGGCCTACAACCTAAAAGTCTAGCAGTAATAATATTCTTCCAAATGAATTTGGGCCACGGCGGCCAATTACCCAAAGAGATAAACATTCTCTTCGGATAAGTATATCCCGAACAGATGACTATCCTAATAGCATTTTTAGCACTAAAACCTACTATATATTTCTGTAATCACCGAAAAGCTCAATCAATCCAGAAACTTCGCACCAAGGATATCAAAACATACAATTTTTTAACAAGATTTGTCTCAATTTCTTCTGAAAATCTTTGTACATAATTTGTTGCTCTAGGTTATACTATCTTTAAACAATAAAAAGAAATGGTCCTGACTCATTGACTGATTTTTCAACGCTCAGCTCAAACTTAGCAAGCTGGCATTTTGCACAGAGGCACCTTTTATAATTTAGACAAGGAATAAAGCATGAGTTTTAGATCTTTCCACGGGACTGAGACCGCAGTCTTTCTAGTTATTGATAAATTGCTCACAACAATTAATGCAGTGAAAGTAAATGAGAGATATTATCGTTTCTATTGTTATCTATACTAATATTATAAAGAGGTAAAGTTTGCGACATTGTAGCGGTTGATGTCTGGATCTACTGAACCGATTTTGAAAATTCTGGTACCAATAGAAAGCCACATTATTTGCGAGTGTCATAGGCTATATATTATCCCGAAAAATTAGGGAGTTCCCGTGGGAATTTAAAAACTTGTTTCATGCGGACGAAGTCGCGGGCAAGTCTGCTAGTTCGTAATAAATGAAATGTTACTTTTTGAATAAATATCTAACTATTACTAGAACTACAACTAGTAAAAACTAGTTCTAGGTTCTAGTAGAAACTACTAGTAGAACAGATTTTTTCGCCGTTTTCTTCTCAGTTTATTCTTCAAGGTTGGGTCGGGGTTGGCTTAAGAGTTATGACTGCACCTTATGTGTCTGCACAGTAGGCTCACATGAAATAACATCCTTAACCGATTTGAACATTGTTCATTTATTAATTACAGGCCATATACAAAATGGTTGGATCCGTTATGAAAATGCCTGAAGACGAATCGACGCCAGAGAAGAGGACCGATAAAATTTTCCGCCAAATGGATAGAAACAAGGATGGCAAGTTATCCCTTGAAGAGTTTATCGAAGGCGCTAAGAGTGACCCATCTATCGTCCGACTGTTGCAGTGCGACCCACAATCCCAGTGATACCTCAAATACTAAATGACTACAGTCAAGCAACAAAAATCAGTTAACTCAATCCAGAACTAACGCAATTGTACAATGTTATTATGCTTCTAAGAAGCTAAGCGCGTGGTTCTGCGTTCACCACGAATACTTTCCGAAAATTGTTCACCCTCTGCTTGGCTGTTATTTAATTCTTCCTATTTTGTGTTCTATGCCTTCCTAACCATATCTTTTACCTAGTTATTATGTAATTACTGAACCCCCGTGGCGAGGTATTTACTGTGATTTGGACTTGGCGCAAAAGCGTTTGATTCGACAATGTTAGAATTTAGGCTTCCAGTATTGTATTCCATAAAGTTTATCTCGAAGCGGAATCGTCAGGCGTATACATAGATAAGAATAATTTATTGAGACGCGTTTTATTATTGGCTTTATTAGAAAATATGATTGAAATAAGTCCATTAATGTTTAGGCCAAAGGAACAATGGGATCAGGTTGGGATCTGTGCATTCGTTTGACGGCTTGTCGCTTTTGCGTTATCTCTGAATCGCTACTATATTCGTATATCATGATAATGTTTGTAATTATTAAGGATATTTTAAGTGAATCGGCAATTAAACTTGAGAAAAACTTATTTAATTGATATTAACGGTGACTTCTATACTACATATTTCTAGTAGTTTAATTTTGGAGCATTCGAAATAGAGGAAGTAGTAAGCTCGCGCGTTATATTGCAGCAACAGTCGTTAGTTCCGTTTTAAATTCTATCATCAGAATAAATCGCGTGGGGTTGTAAACTGAGGAATGCGATCATTAAAATTGAATATTTAATAACTTGCCCTTCTTCTTTCTCTCTATGAATCTCGACTTAGATCTTTCATATATGACCTTCTTATGAATCTCTCATCAATTATCAAAATAATGTAATTGCTGCATTATTCTAGTGTTTCCTCCGTTGAGCTGATTAACTATTTAGCTACATAATATACTTACCCTTTCAACATTTTACACTTATTAAACTTTGCGCTCATTTGAAAATTATCATGACGACAATGAAGCCGAAATTGGTATTGAAAACGGATATTGGAAGTTGAAAACAGTTATTCTAAATACGGGATTTACCACATAGTTATAGCGTTATGTATTTTTTCAGAAGATATATATTTACATATAGATATGACGATTTTACAACTCATATTAAAAAAATTTATAGTGGCTAGTTAAAACATTCACCAATATTGTTAAAATTCAACGTTTTACCGTAATTTTGAATTGATAATTTAAGTATTATCATCAATGGAAACATTTAAAGGAGGGGTACCTGTGTTACATACGCGTCTACTTCTCTTTCTAAAATGAATACTTCAAAATGATGTATCGCTATTATTCCGCCTCAACAGTAGATATGGTGGGCTGACATCATTGATGCATTGGGAACGGATATCTTGCGCCATTTTATATTAAACTAACTATGGTTAAATAAAATTGATAAACATGCAATAGGTACTTAAATTGTCACTTCGAAATGGTATTCAACGTTGAAAAAATTGTGCCTATTTCCGTTGCTCGAGAGGCATTAATCCTGGAAAGAGAAAAGGGTTCAAGAATAAATAAACTTAAAGAAAAACGTACACTGAGTTCTCCACAAAAGGAGCAAAGAAGGCTACCTTTGTTATAGACAGAATGGCATAGGGTTAACGCCTCTTAAATGCGAAATAAAATCATTAGCCTTGAAAATTGTTAATAAAACGCGCGCTAGCTAACCAATAATTAATCAATAAATCTAAGTATACAGTAAATATCGCGTCTTCGTTAAATTTTTTAAATTATAAGTCCTTGAAAACCGTGTATTTTATGAAATGATCAAAATTAGTAGTTTCATAAGTTCATCATAAATGACTGTTTATTTAGTCGAAAGTGGTGAAGTGTTCGAAATGTTCAAATAACACGAACTTTAAATATGTTGTAACAGATAATTATTATTATTTTATTTTAGACTTGGACGAATTTAAGATTGTAATTAGGTATTTTTTCCTTTGTACACGTAGGTCCTAATGTACTAACGGACGTATTTAGCCATACTCAGATGTCGACCCAGTGCATTGTCCAAAACCGCTGGTCCAACGTGCACTTTTATGATTTACATTTAATAGGTTATGTTGATACCAGTATAGACTTTGCACAATATCACCACTATTTACGCAACAAATTATGTAACGACGAGTATGATTTTACAGTTCTAATGACTTTATTTAGCTGATATTATTAAGAATTATTTTAACAGTCGTTTAAGCTTATTTTAGGCATGAGTCAGTCATAAGTATTATTCTACTTTATAATTTAAAATGGTTTTGTGAAGATTGTAATATGCTATAATGGTTAGTGTAAATTGTTATTATTATCAATAGTTTTAATAGTCGACATTCGATCAACTTTAGTGTGACATATAATATGTACGCTGAGTCATTCGCATAATAGCAACACACAGCTTGATGGTTAAAACATTTTATTGCGTGCGAGCATGCGGTGCAATTGGGATGATGCCTATATCAAAAATAAATTATTTCTAACTGATTATTAAATAGAGGGTCTTCCAAAAGACCTAAAATTCACATCCTCGGTTAGTTTTAAGTTTGATAACCATTTAAAAATATAGATTAAAGAAAAAAGTGCGTTGAAATTTGATGACGTCACTATTGCGGTTTTCATACGACTTCCATACTAGAAGTGCGTTTTTATGTTTGATAAAGAGTTGCTGATTTGTTTGAGTTGTCATCATCCCTATTGTATGATATACATATTGGCATGCAAGTTGTGTGTGTCATACGTTTTTACGGAATGGTACATCACCTTGATATTAAAGGGCAAAACACACAGGGAGCGGGCGCGGGCCGGGTCGGATGCGCGGCGGGTTGAATTCCTTGTATGTATACGGACGACGCCCGCCAACCCGCATTGGAGCAGCGTGGTGGGTCTAAGCTCTAATTCCCTCTCCTATGAGAGTGGAGGCCTATGCCCAGCAGTGGGACGTTAATGGGCTGTGGTGGTATAGTGCGATTGCAATTGCAACTTAACACTTGCAATTGTTGTTATACTTGTAATAATAATAAATTCTTACGAAAGTTCAAATAAGTAGAGCGTAAGCTTTGTGTAAAACAGCAAATGACACTAAATTACATTTGCGCAAATTATTTGATTGGATTCGGCTTTTTGTTACTTCGACTGAAGTGATTCTGTTCCGAACGTGAATTGTAGGAATATACTTTTCATTCATGATGATTGCCTGGCTGAACCGGGCTAGAAGTGCCTAGAAGACCGTTTGGAGGCCTGTCCCCAGCAGTGGGACGTTAATGGGCTGTAGTAGTGGTGGTGGTGGTGATACAGACGACATCACACAGAACGCGGGCGCGGTCGGACGCGTGGCGGGAGACGCTGTGTGATGTCGTCCATATAAATACAAGCAATACAACCCGCCCGCGCCCACTCCTTGTGTGTTGTGCCCTTTAGCCATCGTGTCATTTATATATGTCACCGTAATATTAAAAAACCGTTACATTATAAACTAACTCGCGTAATTGTATACTGTCGAAAGATTCTGAGTGTCAATTTTTGAAATATTCATTGTATTTACGTTTTATTGCCTGTTTCTTGTAGGTTAGGTTAGGGTTTGACATAAATAATCAAATCCCGCAGGCCTTGCACTACCTGTTTATATTCTATCGGGTTAATATACCTAACAGATTACAATCTACCGAAAAATAATGCGTTAAATTGTAATCTTTCGACAGTTTGCAATTTCGCGAGTTAGATTATAATCTAACGGTTTTTACAATCTAACGGTGACATATATATCTATCGCCAAATAATTATTATTGGGAGATAGCTAGTGAATGACGCAATGAAAAAAACCATCTCTCGTGATTAAACCTACAACGATAGTTATTTTACAACCTCAATTATACAATAAACATTTTACGTGTCACAGAACAGCTAATATCAATAGATAATAATATTATGTAGTTTTCAAAATAGGCTTATCATGGTTTTAATTTTGCACGAGGTATTTGCATTCAGCAATTCAAATCTGTGTAGGAAGGAGGCCTTAATAAAATCTGAAAATTTTACAATATTCCATAACACCAAAATATATCCCAGTCATGTATCGCGTACCTTAATGAAATAATATTTAAATAGCAGTTTCAAGGAAAATCTTAGTAGTTTGCTAGAAAGTATAAGTAAGTTTAAAACTCTAGTTTGTTAATGAAGTAAAAAGACGTACCGCAAACCGTATGCCCCAGTAGATGATTAAGGAAACCCTCGAACCAATTAAACAGATCGCGCTCAAAATAAGATTCATTATTCTAAAGCGTTTTATATGCCATTTTAAAAATTAACTAGTCAAGTTAAGCTGTTAAATTTACTGAATTGGTAGAATTATTTACAACAGCTACAATAACAGAGTGTTTTAATGCATAAATAATAATGTAGAATAGCATTTCAAAATAGTGATTACACAACAAAGCATCATTTTTATAATACGCGTCACTTAAATTCATTTTATTGTTTTCCTTTATTTCTAAAGAACATTTAAATTATCATGTTTGTTTAATGTCATAATGAAAGATAAGCTACAGCACAGATACTGGTTAAGATGGGGACAAAATAAAAGTAAACAATGATCAATCAAAAAGTAAGACGACAAGACTTTTTGCATTCGATTTTTGAAACCAGTATAAAAACGTATTTTTGTACATACGGAATGAAATGAAAATAAACAATATTACGATATACGCTGAACTATATAAAAAACCCTGTAATACTATTTTGTTATTAATGTTGTCGACTCGATTTTATTTTATTAATTTCTTTAAATAATTTTATTCATTAAAATAAGCAAGACATTAATATTTTTTGATATGGAATATCATCTATTACCGCTTCCTCTATTTATATTAGTATATATGTATGAAATCTAAAAGCAGGTCGTCCGGTAATATTATGGTCTAGCTCCACTACGGATAAACGGGACACGTAGCGGCAAATATTCTATTTGAATTTGTATGGAGCTGTGCCCACTTAACAACGCGGCAGGAAGGCTAATTAGCTTGTTGTGCGATTGAAAATCACTTGAAAATTTGGAAATATTTATTGCGTAGTATGGAGCTGTGCCCACTTAACAACTCGGCAGGAAGGCTAATTAGCTTGTTGTGCGATTGAAAATCACTTGAAAATTTGGAAATATTTATTGCGTAGTTAGGATCATAGCGATTTATTTGATCGATTGCTAGAAAATCCTATTCGTTCACGTTAAAAGTTAACTACGATTTTGTATGGAATTGTCTAGCGCTTGGACGGCGTATGTTTGATTATATACAAATCGCAGCTAACTTTAACTCGATCTAATAACTAATTACGTAAGTATAGTGATATTTTTCTGGAATGTATTCAATAAACCCCACTAAATAATTCTCCAGTCATACGATGAACGGTCCAGTCGTTCGGATCATTTTTATCAACATTTGCGATTTTAAGGAAGGTAGGAATTTTGGTAGGAAACCGACCTGTTTGTAGCTCAGTCTTGGCCGTTGCGTGCCGCGATCTGTAGTGGGGCTAGACCTAAAGGATTTATTTATATTACGATTTAAATGAGTGAAAGACAATTATTATTCTATCCTATTTTTCCCTGTCTTCTCCCCGCTTTTCGAAATGTTCTAGAACATGTTTCCTATCATCTATATTCATCTTTCTTTCTATATCTATTTTTGTTAAATAAAATACGATGTCTGATACATAACTTAAAAATATTTACTTGGCTTATTATAACGTGTTTTGGTTGGTTTGTAATTTTTAGCAGCATTATTATTATTTGCTTTCACATATTGAGACTTTTTAAATTATTTATATTAAAATGTTTGTCGTTTTCCTTACAATTCAATCCTATGCTATGTATATATAATATAAATAAAACTAAATGCACAATGTTCCGCCGCACAATACTATTGTGTATTATTTTCGATTTAATAATATTGTTGTAATTTACAGAAATAATTTGGACTTCAACATATTTTTCGTTATACTTTCTTTTCCATATTTGAGTTTCTGCAGTATTAAACAGTAGTAATCGTACAAGTCTATGTTATAAAAAAAAATCGAAGGATTGATCGCCTTGGTGACAAAAAAACGGCATAATATGGTTTTCTTGAAAACAAATGTATGATATTTTAATAATTATTATGATATCATAATATACATTAAAGAGTAATAGATTCACGAAAATGACAAGAGACATTAAAACTTATTTAAACAAGTAATAGGACCTAAATATTGTGGTAAGAAGCTTATAAATCATAGTAATATGTGTGAATTGTAATACATAGTTTAGTATAATTCATATTACTACCTATTTAAAAAAGTTTGTCCCTGGTAGGAGACGAATGACTTACGATATTGCTAGTTTCCTTGATTGAGTATTGTTGTCATCTTACTTATATTATAAATGCGAAAGTTTGAATGGATGTATGGATGTTTGTTACTCAATCACACCCCAACGGCTGAGCGGATCTGGCTGAAATTTGAGATAGATTATAGTCTGAAATAGCACATAGGCTACTTTTTATCCCGGAAAATTAAAGAGTTTCCGCGGAAACCAAAAACCTCAAACCACGCAGACGAAGTCGCGGGCATTTGCTAGTGTACAATAAATGCTAGTATCTCGTTTTTTAATAACAATGTATACCAAGTAATCAAAACACTGCGAATCAAAGTAATCATAATAATATGCTATAATATATAAAAAAACAATAATCCTAGTCTCTGATAAAAATAACACGAAAGGCTTATGATTACAAAAAATAAACGTGATGTAATTATATTAAATTATTGTTATATCAAAGACCGTAGTGAAATAATACTGTAAAACTTACTCTGTATAATAGAGTTTAAAAATGCGCGTAGTACCTAATATAATATTCGAAAACTACTCTGTTGGTCACTTTAATGAAAATTATTTTGAAAGAAACAACCGAGCAAACGTAACTACGGGAATAATAATTATTAGGTATAATATCAGTGTAAACAAGTTAAAGAACAATAAAATATCATATTATTAATTTTACAATTTTGGTAACATAAATTGGATATAATAAGAGAGAGAGAGAGGGAGCAATATGTATTGCACTGTTTAACAGAGTGCATATAAATACGAACGTATGATTGAAACAGTTAAGTCATACATGGATTTTTATTTTTAAAATAAAGCAAAAGCCACGTTCGGCTGCATCGAAATTTTTACATAATAATGTTCTATCTTTAGTGAATCAAAGCATACATGTTGGTGTATTTCTAGTCTATGGTTCGAGATAGAAATCTTATAAATTTTTGTATCACTAAATTCAGCTAATTATATCCGAAGCGTCATTTATTTGATGCACAGCACCAGTGAACGTACAAGCTAATTGATACCATTAGCGTACATAGTATGGGATAAAAATATCTTAATTTTGTTAAGTTCACCTTTTTTTGCTTAAATCTACTAAGATATTTCGAGAAAATGGCCATTTTAAAACATATATTTTGATCGAGTTATAAGAAAGCTAGTAGTTGTAAACTGGCATCTGAAATTGTATTGTGAAATGTAAACTAAATGCATGTTCAATGGAGGGGTTTACCGACAAGATAGCATAAGTAATTTAAATCTAAGTAAGGAATATTATCGTAACATTAACTTTCATAACATAACACCAACCATTATATTTTGTAATACCTATAGATACTTAGTAAATAATAATCGTGTACGAAATTAAGGGTTAAATATATTATGTTTACACAACACCAGTAAGGTCCGAGTTCTTACAGGTTATCATTGCTATCGTTACGAGATGTATTACGATTATTAATTTTACAAGCACGCAGTGCTATCCCGGTTATTATCACTAACATGATAATAGTCGTTCAAGCCCGCCAATCCGCATTGGAGCAGCGTGGTGGGTCTAAGCTCTAATTCCCTCTCTCCTATGAGAGTGGAGGCCTGTGCCCAGCAGTGGGACGTTAATGGGCTGTGGTGGTATAGTGCGATTGCAATTGCAACTTAACAGTTGCAATTGTTGTTATACTTGTAATAATAATAAATTCTTACGAAAGTACAAATAAGTAGAGCGTAAGCTTTATGTAAAACAGCAAATGGCACTAAATTACATTTGCGCAAATTATTTGATTGGATTCGGCTTTTTGTTACTTCGACTGAAGTGATTCTGTTCCAAACGTGAATTGTAGGAATGTTCTTTTCATTTATGATGATTGCCTGGCTGGACCGAGCTAGAAGTGCCTAGAAGACCGTTTGGTATGAGGACATTTAAATAACGTCCGCCATTATACGACGAATGTTGAAATAAAAAGAACTTCCGTTTGGGATTTGGAGGTTTTAGTTTCGTTCAGGCAGGCAACTTCACCCTCGTCTGAAATCGTCTTGTTTCACCCCTAGGCACACATTTTTGATACCTATTTCAAATATGCATTGAAAGTGCGAGTTTTATTAAAATAGTATTTCTTATATTGTAAACAGCCTAGCAACTAAATTATTTTAGTTGCTAGGTTGTTGTTTATAAAATTTATTTATTTATGAAATTAGATTTTCAGCTCAATTATTTCTAGCAAATGCTAGAAACATAGTTACGTGTAGTACAAATTGGATACAGAGATTCATTGATAATGGATGTTATTTCAGATCTATTTAGCCCAGAGGTGTAAACATAAATAAATTTAACCCAAAGTCTTTCTGAATGTACAGAGAACAGAGGCTTATCTCAAGTTATTATTATTGTTAAAAATAGGGCTTTGCATGTCGTTAAATGTTTAATAATACTTTCGAAACTTCTGCAATAAATAATTTTCTAAAAAGTCGATGTTAATGTGTAAAAGAGATGAATATTTTAATAGATAATTTTAACCGTGTATCAATAAAATAATTGTTAGATGTTCGTAAATTTTTTATGAAATTTTAATGTGGAGTATTGGGTATACGTATAGCAGATCTTCTCCTAGCGATGATTTATTGCGTAAAATTAATATCTATTACCATTTCAACGTTACCTACGCTGATCACTTCGAAACAAATCGCATGTACCTGCTAGTCTAGAAACTCGAAACTCCAAACTAATTTAGAGAAAAATTAAGTTACGGTCTTAAGTGATTCCAGTGTTTAGCCTTCCTACATTCGTGTTAAATCAGTAGATTTTTATTAATCATGATACTAAAATGTCAACAGTTAAAACTTACACTGTTGCCTAAACAAAGGTGCCTTTAAACAAGTTAGTAGCACTTAAGAGTTTGCTCGTGGTTAATTTAATACAATCATACAATGTAGTGCTTTTGAAATATAAACAGCATAGTTGATTGTATATCTACCTTATTACCTAGTTACATAAGTTTCAATTACCTATTCGCAGATTAATCTCGCATAGCCTACTATCTACTAACTTAGATTTAAAGGCTCAATCAGAGGCCAGGTAAATCGGATGTTTTAAATTGCTGATTTTGACAGTTACGAAACCCATGAAAATTTTGTATGGGAAAATCAAGGGTTTTTTTTTTATTTCATTTTTTTTTTGACAATTTTCCAATGTTTTTAATTGTTATTCTGCTATCCGGGACGGGGACAAATACAACAAATCAAAAACCATGAAAATCGGTCCAGCCGGTCTAGAGTTTTAAGTGTTCGAACAAAACTGACAATGTTTTATATATTGAGATAACAATATCGAATAGCGTACCTACGCAATATAAAATATACAACGATAACCTTTTTTCCCATTATACCGGCTCAAATGGAAGTTCCACTCATAGTGCCGAGATGGCGCTCTGAAACAAAATAACCAAAAATGAATATCCACAAATAAAATTTAAAAACTACATAATAGGCGAAAAATACAATGAAATAGTAGGTATGTACTCGAAAAAATGCAATAAACTTCAAAGCTATAGTTACTTGTTTGTCTTTAGAGATTACCTAGCTTGGCAAACTTGTCTGTGAGTGTGGCGGAGGCGCCACTGTCTATTAAAAATCAACATTTTAAGTTCAACATAGAATAAATTATTTTAGTTCTGAATTCTGCCACATTCATAGATAAGCCTGTCAGAGAGTAGTTGGCCGTACTATACTGAACATAAAGGCGCCGTTTTTTTCTCTGGCAGCGAAGTGGCAACGTCGCACAACCCTTGGTGCAGGCCATTGCGAACATCTTGTATTTCGAATTCTTATCCCTAAATGAAGATTATTAAAAGACGTGTGCATACTGAGTTATCGTATTGTTATTTTTTTTTATTGTAACTTATTTTTTTTTTATTTGTAACTAGCGAAGGTACCCTATAGTTTTATACTTTTATTCCTACATAGATTTCTTTACCTACGGTCTTCCAGTATGATAATTGATAAGCGAAAAACAACAGTAAGCTATAACCTTGGCCTTAATGAGTTTTAGTAATCTACAATATTAGATACCGTGTCATAACTCTATAACGTCTATAACTCGGTTCGGTAGCACCGTACTAGATAGTAATGCTAGAATATTACGGGTGCTAATTTTACACTTTGACCCAATTAGCTTGGATTATTTACTCTTTATCCATCACTTGTACTTTTCATGTATTGTAAAATTGTTACTTTTAAAATAGGTAGACGTACGTTTGACTTAAGATACACATAATATTTCCCTTAACACGTAGATAGAAATGTTCGCTCCTCCACTTATGCTTACTATATTATTGTATTATGCTCTAAAGGATTTCACAACTTTAACATTATAATTTATGATTAATCACTTGTAAAATCTATGGTGCATAAACGTTCTACGAGATTAAAGAGAGGTAAATTAGGTGAACTAATAAACTACGCTAAGCAAGTAGGTCAATAACTATCAATAACTTATAGTTAAATGATTAGTACCTAATGTAATATTATAATTTAAACATTTATTTATAGGAACATAATTTCAGGGTGCTATTAACTCGTGCAGGCTGTAATTGTAGCCACATAATATATGACTTACATAGTTCTAAAAAAACATTACTGGTCACACTTTTAGTTTATATCAGCGAAATATTACCAATACTACTCTACGCTATTCTTATATATTAAGCTACGCCAACTTTATATAAGAAAAAATGCAAACCCTTCTCTTTTAAATAGATTTGCTGCATATTTATCGAATAAAATTAACCAAAAAGCAAACATCAAAATAATGAAAACTGTTCGTGGTGTAATTATGTACCAAATTGAAAATAAAGGAACACTAAATCCTTTTCTTTAGATTTTCTCGATAGATGTTTCTAAATATTGGGGACTTCTCGCATGCAACTTCCTACATTACTTCCAATAGGTAAATAAAATTATTCCAAGTATCATTCCTAGAGACTGTTTTGAAAAAGAGAAGTTTTGTTTTTGATGCGTAGCTACCGAATAAATTGTGTAAATATCACGAGCGCATTTTATTTATTTGTATTTTAAAAACTTACAGATCTTATTAACAGTACACGCTAGTCAAATATGTTGCTACAATATATGGTCCTATATAGAGTTTAACTTAGACCCCTTTAGCACATACGTACCTAACGAGAAAAATCATGGTAGAATCAGCTATTTCGCGTTCTCGTACACACCCTCTTGGACCAAAATGTACGATATTACCCTATGTACCTATGCAATAACAATGGTTAGGTACAGTCTATTTTTCCCCAACTTGTCCAAAATGGTATAGCTACAATTTGTTTACCTTTGAGACACGCTAAGGAAAACTAGATTGATATTAATGTTCTTGCGTTACCCATTAGTAGTTTTTCTACTACTGGCACCTTATGCATTACATATCAATTCGCTTGTAACTTAAACATGTTTTCGGTGTTATTTAATTTACGCTATTAAGTATCAGCTTATTATTATTCCGATGTCATTGTTAAAACATATATTATTGTTTTGTGTATTAGTAATAGCACCCTAGTCGATAACACTACGTGCCTAAAGATGTTAAGACTTTAGACCCGATCTGCCAGATCGCATCACGGTACTCACTTCTTACGTCATTCTTGCATATTTCTCACTCGTTTACATCTACAATAACAGAAATAATAAAAAGTTATTGTAGACATGTTATGGATTATATGTATATTCGAAGTAATTGTGATCCAGTGTATCCAGTAACTTTTCCGATGGCGTTATCAAAGATGTAAGTGTACCTATCCTTCAAGGTACACTCTGTTCTGGATTCGGGTACAATGTACTTCTTAGCTATTTGATTTCCTGCAGATACAGCAGATGGGGTAAAAAGTTAGATATACTTAGACACTTCAAATGTTTGGCTCAAGCATAAATTAGGTATGATGTGAAAAAAATGTTCTGTATAGTCAATTTGTAATTCCTAACAATCTAAATAATATTTGATTTAATATCAATCTAGTTCTGATACTGTTTTAGATTAAAATTATTATTACATCTATTTATTAAATCTTTCTTCTCTCAATCGTCTTTCATTTTAACATTGCATGTCCTTATTTTTTCCATCTAGGTACCAATTTCTATGAATTT
The DNA here is from genome assembly GCA_964035005.1 of Erebia palarica. Lineage (NCBI taxonomy): Eukaryota > Metazoa > Arthropoda > Insecta > Lepidoptera > Nymphalidae > Erebia > Erebia palarica. Next base: position 31,778,468 of record OZ035986.1, read on the forward strand.
TTATGGGGCAAGCTCAGGGGTATTATCATTTAAAAATGATTGATACAGTGCAGTGTAACGTTGGATTCGTTAACATTCTTCCGCTATTGGCCAAAATTTATGCAGGTTTTATACAGGGTGGAAAAAACGAATGGGACATGAAGGGAAAGTACATTAAGAAGATTTCAAACGAAGCATTAACTCAAACATTCTTTTATTTTTCATATACTTATTCAATCATTTTGAGAAAATCTGACTTGAGCCGGGAATAAAACCATTTAAAATGCGAAAGTCTGTCACTATTCTGTTGAATCAATCATAGTCGTACGATGTGGATAAAATAATGTTTTCATTTATCTTGCATTGAAAATGTGAGATTCAATGCCTCTTGAGCCACTTGAAACTAGTAGTTTTCAGACGATTACGTCATGTAGCGAGTAGAAAGTGGGTTGTATGGCGTAGCAGCCTTCCTGTCAAGCCTGTCAGAGTATCTTTCTAATTCAAACGTTTTAAAAGTCATTTTACCCCTGAACTAAACTGACAGTTATAAGTAGGGGAAAGGAAGGCAAAACGGACCCTGTAGGCAAAACGGTCCGCCTTGATAATTTTGAAACGTGTAACGCCATCTATGAAATAGTTACGCCAAAATATTCGCCGCCATGTTCCCGCTCTCGGTCAGTGTACTCAATTCAACTCACATTCTATTTGTAAACAACAACCTAGCATCTAAAATAAATAAGAAATACAATTTTAATAAAACTCGCACCTTTAATGTAGATTATATGAAAAATAGTGTGTGCGCCACGGGATAAGAATAAGAATAAGAATAAGAATAATATTTATTTTCATAAATGATTGACATGATTAAATAACGGTCCCTACCCTCTACGCTAGGATAACCTGTATTGCAGAGGGTAGTTCCTTCCAATGATACATGTGAAAATATAAAATGAAATGGATGAAACACGATTTCAGATTTCGGGTCCCTCGCTTCGCTCAGGCAGGCAACTTCACCCTCGTCTGATGTCTTGTTTCAACCCTAAGCACACAATATACCTACTCTGTCGAATATCTTCAATATTTCAATATTATTTTCCTCCATGTCCTATTAGTTTTTTCCACAAAGTTTAATAAGGCTATTGAAGATACTGGAATGACTGGTACTTACATACTTACATAGATTTATGATTTCTCTCCGCTGCGCTAACCAGCGATGACCAATCCTAAATCTCTAGGTACTGATTAGATGCTCGAGTAAAATTGTGTCCAAACATTATGTTCATGGTAGTCATGTAGGTATACTAATAATTAGGACTAATTATTAGTCCTCAACTCCTTACAAGGGCGCGGAAAAATTGTGTTCTGCAAAAGCCGTGTGTTGCTGTCGCGCACTTGCCGCCCTTCCTATGACCACGTCTATACCTATTAATATTATAAAGAGGTAAAGTTTGTGAGGTTGTAGGGGGTAATCTATGGATCTACTGAACTGATTTTGAAAATTCTGGTACCAACTATAAAGCCACATTATTTGTAAGTGTCGCAGGCAATTTAAATCAAACCGAAAAATTAGGGAGTTACCGTAGAATTTAAAAAACTTATTTCACGCGGACGAAGTCATCTGCCAGTCTTACAAGTCGTCATTATCAACCGATAGACGTCTATTGCAGTACGCTTACTCCAGTTTTAACATTGAAAATACGATTGATCGACGTGAGAGCTCACCACGCCAAGTGTAAGCGAATATTTTATATGAATCCGCTGTTTAATGTGAAAATGACGTCATTCTCGCATTTTGAGATGTCAATCTGTGTGAAAAGTAACATTCGGAGTGCCAAAATAGCAAATGACATTAGTCATATCGTGTTTTTTGTACATTTGGTGAGTTATAAACTCGATCTGTCTCATCGAATTTCACTTGGAGTGGGATTGGAAATGACTCGGTGACTTTTTGTTAACCATGTTTCCGCTAGGAGCGCTGGCTGTAGATGTATGGAGGATACACCTCACTTTAGTGAGATGTATTTTAAATTCGATCAATCTCAGAGTAAAGGTACAGGACATAGTTATCTTTCAAGGATTTTACACACGTCGATCGATGTCAGTTACTTTAGTTCTTCTACGCATCTCATTGGACTTACCTACCTAGCTGGATCGTGTTTAACAAAGTTTAAATCTGTCAGTACAGGTAACGTAATGGGACAGATAAGCTTACTTCCTAAAATTATTTACTATAAAAATATGAGCTTAAATAAAACATAAATATTGTTGACTTGTAAGTCCCACAGATGTATGCCGGTTTGCTAGTAATTGGGTGTACCTACACTAAAACTTTTTCCTTGTGTTTGTAATTTTTATGTTGTAATTTATGTAATCCGCCTTGCAAATAAAACCAATTTCAGAAATCAAATTAGAATCAAGCCAGCTAATGCCACTTGTCGTTAGACCCTTTGGATTTAATCACTCTGACTAAAATCCATGCTAAATTAAATCGAGTTCTGAACGTGCCTCGTTCCAGCAGCGGTACCTACGTTCCAAATTGCGTATTTAAATAAGTTTACATATACATATATGAGTGGAGGCTGGTATTAGTTCTCTGTATGGTGTATACTATGCGTAAGGTTGGTCCGAGGAAGCGAGGGGGCGATAGGGGTTCCCCCTTCCCGGGTGCCGTTCAACGCGCCTAAGGGGCCTCGTCCAGAGAGAAAGTAAAATATCCTGGTATGGGGGAGGCTAGTATTGTCAAGCCAATGTATATGTATATCTTTAAACTATATATCGGTCCGTATAGTACCTATACTATACAGAGCTTATTTACATATGTGCGTAACGTAGGTAGGTACCTATATAAAGTTATCTATTATGCAGACATAGGAAATGGAACAGGTTGGGAATTGAAAATTATGTTTTAAATGTATTGGACATTGAACCGCCCTTGTTATCGATATCGATTGAAATACTTTTTTTTTACACCACTACAAGTTAGCCCTTGACAAGCTTACCTGATGGTAAGTGATGATGTGGTCTAAGGTGGTAGCGGGCTAACCTGTTAGGGTTACACTCGGTATGAGACTGTACCTACTTAACTCAAAGCTCTACATATTTAGGCCGCTCTTATTAGTATCATTATCATCATCGTCACCAGGTAAAAAGTTAATTTAAAATGTATTCCAATTTCATTTTAGCTTGTAGACGGCTTCTAATTAATGTTATCTGACCATTTAGTATCGGAATATCTTTTTAGCGTCTCTCTACGCGCGTCGTAATTACTTGAGAAATTAAGCCGCGTTCTCATCCAACGCATTGTCATTTGCGGACTAGTGATTGTTTGGCAGATACCACTAATTAACATCAGTGTGAAGTCAGGCTGCATATTTCGTCCACTATGCGGACGCTGTCAATGGTGCGAGCGCAAAAGTGCAAAAGAGTCGTAGGCACGGAAACATTCAAACATTCATTTTCGATAGTGAAAATGAATAGGCCATAGGGACTGCCTTTCTTTCCTGACTTTCTTATTAAAATTAAAAAAAAAATTATAATAATAAAAATATTTCAAACATAAACCTTAAAACTAAGGCATTATAGTTTAATTACGAATGTACTATATTTATTTTTGAGACCTTTTGTCTTCGTAACAACACGAGGTGTCGGCCACGGTTACACAGCACTTATTAATATAAACCTTAAAACTAAGGCATTCAAGTTTAATTACGAATGTACTATATTATTGTACTTATGACCTTTTGTCTTATAAAGAACGGTGTCGGTCTCGCGTATTCCACATTTTTACGCCCTACCAAAAATTGCTCAACGCGCTTAAAGAAGTTTTCACTTCAATAGACACTTTGTTCATGTATTCTTTCTAATTAATGTTTTGAATGAGATGAACTATTCGAATACGTCACCGTGCACCGCTGGAAGTCGATACGCTGTTACGTTCAGCTACGTAGCCTCACCTGCGTCCGTAAAACGTAGTAAAACAAATTGGCCGCAGAGAGTCTGCCACTAAGTTTAATATCGAATATTAGTTAAGAAAATGCAGTAAGCTACGTGACGCTCAAAACCGATGGGTGACAATACGTTTGTTGAAAAAAGCGGCCTTCAAATCCTACAGGATGCTTTGGTGTCGTAATATAAATATCAATAATAGTACATTAGTGCCCAGACTGGAAAAAAGTAATATACGGCTGAGTAATATTGGAAGGACGAGGCGAAGCCGAGGATTTCACAAGTGATTTTAAAAGGACGACGCGCCAGCCGAGGCCTTTGTAAGAAAACCCTAATAAGAGGCCGTGAATTGCTATTTTGGCCGATATTTATGTAGTACTTCTCTTTAATTTGCGAGGAAACAATAAACAGTATTTGTTAAGATTATAAAGCATTCTTGACTTACCCTAACTCACGCTAACAACCTTGTGTTGTATGGAAATGATCTGATTTCCTGATTGAGTAATTATGAGTATTATGATAAAAGAGCCAATGCACGTATTGATTTTTAAATAATGAAGCAGTATTTGAGCAAGTGTTATTACATTTTCTTACTATACGATGCCCGCGTCTTAGTACGGGTTATTTGATTCCTGCGGGAACTTTTAAATTTTCCGAGATACAAACTATCCCTATACCAAATTTCATCAAAATCGGTTGAACAGATGGGCCGTGAAAGCATAGCAGACGGACATACACACTTTCGAATTTGTATGGATGGATTTTAACCGGTACTAGGTACTAATAATAGAGCTTTTGTGGACTTCCAGATTCAATGTTAGTAGCGGAAACTTTATGTTTGGGATGGGACAGTGTCGGAAAACAGTTACGTAGCACTGATGCGTAGCACGTTATACGTAACGGTTTTATCCTCAGGGAAGATTTAAATGTGATAAGTTAGTTAAAATGTGTATGTTTATTATAGACTCAGGCTTCAGTGATTTCACTAGAAGCTACAAACCTACTTTTCGTTGGTAATTGCAGTTCTATGGTGTTGCTTTGAAACGTGTGTATATAAGTCTCTGAGGATGTATGAGGAGTTGTGTGGTGGTGGTAGACGATAATTTTTTTTTAAAGATGGATCCCACACAGGATACTATATAGTGTTTGCTACAATTGAGAGAAGTGCCCAATACCTATTTCTTGCCTGCATGTGAAATAGCAGAAGCCGGCGAGCATTTGAGATGACATAAGTTTCAACTGCTACAGAGTTTAAAAGAACGTTTCAAATTTCATGAACATTTCTGCAATAAAATTGATTTGCATCCTCTCCTGAGATGCAACTTAAATTTATACCACATTTCGTCAAAATCAAAAGATGAGTCGTGGAAACTAAGCAAACAGTCAGACAGACGGATCGACAGACTACTTTCGAATTTATGCTGTTAGTTTGGATACGTATATGCCTATACTCTTATCTACAATGGTCAATGGCCAATCGTTAGATGTAACTGTCCTTACTTACTTCATTTCATTTATATATTTTTAAAATTTTTATAATATTATACCTTTACACCTTAGTACCAGCATTCAATTAGACAAGTAGGAAAGTGCCTAATTTCAATTTCTACTTCCAACTTAGTAGGTAACACCTCCATAATACCTCTGGGGCGCTTTAGGAAGGGGTGATAAATTTAATTAAGTTTGATAGCCCTTACGATATGCGACCATGGCTTAGATTCTTGTACTGTGCGGCGTTGGCTATGAAGGGGGTGAACACGCATGTAAATTCGGACGGCGCGTACCGACTCGCTCTGAAACCAGCAGCCGCAGTAGCCTACATCGGTAGGAATGGAAAATATATATCAAGCCGAGCGAAAGCCCACTAGGCACCCCCAGGGTGGCCGGCGAGGAGTCCGGACGTGCGTTCGATTCAAACGAGCCGTAGCCTCCCGACAGGGCCTCGTTCAATTTTATCATTCCAGCTCATGCGTTACCGGATGCACAACGACGACGTCAAACCTTCAAATCAGAAGAAAAATCACGCCAAAATTTTAATTGACTATGCAGCTATTCAATTAAGAACGCCTGGACTGAAGAGGGACTAGCCGACTAGCGTCTACAACTCCTCGTCCGCTCCTTCCAAATTTCTTCGAAAAATTCGCCCTGTAGATGTAATTTTAGATTTTCCGCTAGCCCCGAGTAAAATAAATATGCTTAAACCCGACCCTCTGCCGGAAAAAAATATAAAAAAATTGAGAAAATATTTGTTTTACAGTTGTGTAAACATCTCTAATTACGACCTGTTTAAATTAGGTATTATTTTTTCTTTGCACCGTAGAGACGGGGCTCTAATTAACATCTATTACAGGTATTTCGGGAACGGAGGATTATCATTTGGCGAGGGCACTGAGTACACTCAATTAAACGAGACCCGTCTGGGCACGCGGTGAATACTGAGGTACCTTTAGTACTTTTAGTAAAGCACAATATCGTTCGCACTAGGATGATGTAAATGTCTGAAACATTAAAAGAAATATATAAGTAGGTGTCTGCCAATAGGCTGAATGTATGCAGCTATTGATACAGGGAGGACTTCATTCCATTTTATTTCATTTATTCATTGCATTCATGTACATACAATATAATATAATATAATTAATTAATTATAATAACACGAGGCCCCGTCAGGGCATTGCAATATCTATATTAGTACTATTAAACAATCATAGACCTATTAACAATTCCAGTAAGTCTTACACATTACATTTTAATTTATCGACCTACACGATACTACTACACGACTTGTTGCTCCGTGAGCACGATACTACTACACGACTTGTTGCTCTGTGAGCACGATACTACTACACGACTTTTTGCTCTGTGAGCACGATACTACTACACGACTTGTTGCTCTGTGAGCACGATGCTACTACACGACTTGTTACTCTGTGAGCACGATACTACTATACGACTTGTTGCTCTGTGAGTAGAAGTATGCGGCGGCGGTTGTCTGCTTCTCGGCTTCAGCGTGCTGGTGGCGGAGGCACCGCGTCACCGCAGCACGAGGCGGCTCTCAGCTCGCGTGGCCGTCCGCACCGCCCACCGTGGTCACCCGGTCGGAACGGCTCGCCCGCCGCCCAGTTCCCCGCACCTCCCGCCACCCTCTTTAAAAGCCAGTGGCGAGCTTCAAGAGAAAGTGCCGCGTGTGTACACTCACATGCGTAGAGCCATCTTTGGCAAGAGCCGACAGCCTCGCGCCTGTCGGGGGAGCTCGGATTATGTGGAGAGAGCGCCCGCCGCCCCGTGTTCGTAAGTGTGTACGAACAAAGCCTTCTTACATACATTTGCATAGTGACACTGCGGTAATAATGTATGTGACCACTAGGCTCGCCCCGCGGCGACCTCTTTCTGTAGATCTCCAAGATTCTTGTTCCGTCCTTGCCTCGTACTCTCATATTCTATACCTTGTACTTAATAATATGTACCTACTTATTTATAATATATAATATAATATATGAAATGTGACGCAATGTAAACATCACAAGTTAGGAGACTCCCGAAGTTGGACCCAAACTACGTTGGAACGATGGAGCGATAGTGGACAGTTTTGTTATTTTCGTTTGAATTAAAGTTGGCAAGTTGCACAAGAGAGCTACGAGAATTCCAAACGCATGAAATGAAATGAAAATATACTTTATTGTACACCATACATAAAACACATATTAAACAAATACAAGAAATAATGAAAAACTATACAATAGGCGACCTTATCTACATTAAATATATACACACAGCTGAAATATCTAACATAATAGGTATATATTATGTATTTGGATATAAGCTTTCTATCTAAGGAATAGAATCTAAGGAATTGGATATACAAAACTAAGGAGGCAAAAGGTGCTTTTATAAGAGATTCTTAAAAATAGGCAACGATTTTGCCTGCTTAATACTAAGAGGGAGAGAGTTCCAAAGACGAACAGCTTTAATGGAAAAGGACGCATCCTGATCTGAGCCATATGCTAAACCCCATATCAAACTCAACCGGGTATCCTTTTTATTAAAACAATCTTTAATATGCTTGTCTTGTCTGATTGATCTACCTATCAAAGCAAACCTAAAACCACAAGGTCAGAAATTTGAAATTTTAAAAGTGTATTTATTAAAACTATCACCGCATTAACAGCGACTTAACATCTTAACGTTTTTTAATCTGTGTCAGAGATAAGGTATCTCTTTCTGCGTCTACAGCTTAACTACTATCTGCCTACCTACTATCAGTACTGCACATGATGTATAGTTCGCGTGCGTAAATGTATGTGTCACCATACATTTAATCTGCATTCAACTCGCGCGAACTGTAAGTTAATAGTATTTGTCGATAATTCCACGTTTCAAAGGATTTCATAGCTATGTTTGTTCTACATCGTAAAATATTTATGAAATCTTCACACATTTGAATCATTAGACGTTGGCAGAATAAGCTATAATTAATAAAAAAACACGACAGCTTAGCCAAAAAGATTCTTTTCCAAAAAAAAATATCGCCAGGATGATGTAAGGATTCCAACGATAGATATACATCCAAATCTGTTGACGCATCTAACCACGATTGCGCGTACCTTTATGTAATTTACGTGACATATTTCTAAACTTCTTTGAATAGGGTAAGTTATCCACTGCGATGGAATGTTTCAGTACTTACTTAAAATACGTTCTCAATTTCTTTAGGTTAAGAAGGCCACTGTAAACAACTTAGTCGAAGCAACAATTATATCTGTCCAATTTCTTATGTAACTTTTCACAAAAAAGGCATTCTTTTAGGGCATATACACAAAACGGACTGAAAATTTTACGCGTGCACTTTTGTAAATGGAGCTGCAAGGACTACCGCAGCAGGAAGAAACGTGTATACACCACGCGGCCGTTTTGCGACCTACACGTTTTGTCCTGTCCTATCCGTAGGTACTGTTATCGACCAGATATCTGAAATTAGCAGAGTAGACTAATTAATGTGCCATCAACACACTTTTTTTCATTCCTTACAAGTTACAAACCGACTATTAGAAGCCCTTCAGAAATTAACAGAATCAATTCTTGCTAGACATATGTACCTACCTTCTCACACCGAACATATTTAAATTACAAAACCGAACGCGTAGGTAGGTAGGATTTCGATTTACATGTACATATTATAGGTAAGAGGATTTCTTGAAGTTTGGTCGATATAGCAGAGGATGGGCAGGGAGGATCGGACGCGCGCTCACGGTGTGTTGCGTGTGTGCGTATGTCTCGGACATGCACGTTACGCAGATTTCTCTAACGATTTTCCCGGAGTGTGAAATGTAAAATAAGGGGTTAGTCGAAGCTGAGCTCGCCGCTCCCCGACCCCGCACCCCTCGCCAAATTGATGACCGTCCACCCGCAGGGAGATCGGTTCAAATTTAACACATATCGTTTTTTAAAGTAAAACGCTCCGGAACCTTATTCTTGCCCATCTAAATTCCCTTACTAGCTGATACCCGCGATTTTTTATGCGTCGATTGAGGTCTTTTGGTGCCTTAAACTCTTAAATTTTCCGGGACCAAAAGTAGATTAAGTGTTATTTCAGGCTAATCTATCTTTGTGTCAAATTTCATCCAGATGCGTTTATCCATCCACCCATCCAAACTTTCGCATTTATAATATTAGTATAGATAAATTTTAAAGTTATATTTCTACTAACCTTGTAATATGTAGTAAGCCGCTTACAACTTATTATATTAGACAAGATGATACCTGCGACTTCGCGTAGATTAAGGTTTTTTCGGGATACAAAGTAGACTATTTCCGGCTAGGTCCAAAAAGCAAGAGGAAAGTAGAAAGCCAGAAATCACGCTGGTACAGTGGTAATAGCACCGAGAGCAGGGAAGAATTGGCTCGAAATTTTCAAAGACAGAGAAAAATGGCATGAACTGGAGGAGGCCTATACCCAAAGAGGGGTCCTTGCCGAAATTATAGATAACTAGCGAAAGCCCGCGACTTCGTCAGCGGGGTTTGAGGTTTTTTGATTCCCGCGGGAGCTCTTTAATTTTACGGGATAAAAAGCCTATGTGCTATTCCAGACTAATCTATCTCTGTGCCAAATTTTAGCCAGATCCGTTCAGTCGTTGGGACGTGCTTAGGTCCCATACATCCATCCAAGCCTTCGCATTTATAATATTAGTAAGAAGTAAGATAATCCAGAAACATAATATACGTAAGTATATAAAAACTAACAATAATTTATTCACTAGCACTAAACAAAACAACTCTTTCTACAAACACACACGCACTCACACATACGTAAATTAATAGTGATACTAACAAACTAACAATTCGACTAACAATGATAGCATTTGAAATTTTGTAAAGAATTAATAACTGATTAGGAAATTGAAGTCTTAATAATAATAAAAATTATAAATAACTAGATGATGGTCTTAAAACTAGTGAGCAAAAGAGAGTTTTGCTCATCGATTTTAAGCGGCAAAGGCTCGTTTTCCTGCTAGAGAGGAGAAAAGATAATTTCATCATATGTTTCGGCGCGTCGGTTGCTTGATTACACCCTTGACAATGCCAGGGAACTTGTCCCGCAACATACTCGTACATAGTTGACGGAGCGCGAGACGGGCCACGGAGTGGCACGGATCCTGGCGGGCAGGATCGGGACCTGTCCGCTAGTACTATGTTGCACAAGTAGGCTCTAGTAGGAGAGAGGTAACTCTCTCTATCGCGACAGGTAGAGTAATAGCGGACGAAAAGGTACGATTTACTTGGAAATAAAAGAGCTATCTGCCGAAGTATTGTTCAGCTGGGCGACCGCGTATCTCTGACAGCTACAGTGTAACGATCGCAACAACCTCTGATTGGATAACACTCTTCCACTATTGGACAAAATCCATTGACGCAGCAAGAATACCATACATTCAGCCAATCACAAAAATTGATACTGTAACAATGATTTATGCAGAAGATACGTGGTCGCCCTGCTGGATTCACTGACAGGGGAATATTTAAACCAATCAATTGGTGAAGTGTTCCAAAAAGGAATTCCCGACCGCCAATGTATGCAACCGTTGTGAAACACTTCACTTCATTACTTTTCTATAACACATAACTATTATAAATTACATATTCTACACACAAAGTTGCTACAAACATGAAATTTTATCGTAAAGTATTCATTTTCAATACATAAAAAAGACCTTATTAGATACACCTAATCTTAATTATAAAACATTCCAGCCTGGCGCGGCGACCGTTAGTCGAATCCTAGCGGAAATAACTGCTCTTACTTAATAACACTAACTCTATGAGCCTTCGTTTTCCTTATTCAACGAATTCAGGCAATAATGTATAAACTATTCGCCAATAATTCTTTTTTCCAATATATGTTCCTAATATTGGAAAATGTAGTATGTTTCTGTGTTAGGTTATTCGTTCGTTGCTTATTAATCGCGTATCGTTTATATCCGATTGAAATTAAAGTCTTTGGAAGAAGAGTTATTGTCGCTTGACACTTACATTGCAGAATACCTACCGTTTTTTAAAAGTTCATTTACATGAAAACTTACGAACTAAGGATTCGGGAACTCAGAAGCGATTTTATAAGCACCTTTTTTATTTTTTAAAATGTAAATCTGTCTCTGACATATATTCGTCTGACTTAGGGATCCAAACAACATCCCCTATATCGTAAAAGTTCAATCTAGTTTCGAAACTTTAGTTTCGGCCAACAAAGTTGGATAAAATGACAGTGGGTCGAATAGAAACCGGTTCCGAAGAGCCACCCCCGCGGCTAACTGTAAATCGTTTTTTACCACTGCATTCCTCTGCACCCCATCCCTTTGTGCTTGCTTGAGTCTCTCCACCAATATAACATCGAATTGTTAATAGAGCTTACAAATCAATGAGATCTCCTTGAAGAAAATAATTTTAAAAAAGCTAGTAAGTAAGCCTATGAATTCCAATATCATGATCAGTCCTTAACCGGCCCACGGCTGAGCACGAGTGTCTTCTTAGAATTAAAAGGGTTTAGGCCACCCTGGCCAAGTACGGTATTGGCAGACTTCAAACATCTTTGAAACAATATGGAAAATCGTCTTGTACTTATGCAGGTTTTCATGATGTTTTCCGTCACCAATATAGCAAGTGATTTTTAATTACTTAGACGCACTGGACTTCTAAATATTGCACTTTCTTAATTTTTAGAAGTGCGTGCCCAAGGGTCGAATCCTCGGCCAACCGAATTCACGGTCTTTGAATGACTTGATAAGGCTCAGGTTTTTGAAAATCCTCTGGGAACTCATTGCTTTTGCATTTTCCTATATTCTTCCCCCGTGTATGTATGTACCTATATATGTACCAAACGTCAAAATGTGTTGAAAACTTAGGTATGAAAGCGTAGCAGAGTGACACACTCTTGAGTTTTTGATATTAATATGTACTAATTGATTGGTGCCTAGTAATATTCATATAATTTATTCTTAAGCGAAGGTACCTACAGTTGCATAATAAAAAAAACTATAACATAACAAGCTCAACTTGCACGTTTAAAAACGAAAAAAAATACATAATCACTGCACATATCTAGTAAAATCGGCACGTACCTACCTACGCGATTACTTATCTATACTAATATTAAAAAGAGGTAAAGTTTGTGACGTTGTAGGTGGTAATCTCTGGGTCTACTGAACCGATTTTGAAAATGATAGTACTTATAGAAAAAATTATTTGTGAGTGTCATAGGCTATATATTATCCTGAAAAATTATTTCATTTCCCGTGGGAATTTAAAAAACTTATTTCACGCGGAAGAAGTCGCGGGCAAGTCTGCTAGTTATTAATATGTTGATAGATCATACATGCTTATTATTAAGTAGGTCTGCAGTAGTGGATGGATATCAGAAAATAAAGCCAATTATAACTGCCTGTCTGGCATACACAGGAACTGGTATAGTGTTGAATCATCTTCAAGGTTCTGTTGCATTTTGTTAGCACTTCAAAAATTGATTGATGTTCCTATCATTAATTTAAAATTTAAATAAGTACCTCGATGCAGACAAGTTTAAAAAATAACTGATTTAACAACACGCAAAATAGTTTTGAAACAACTAGGTACCTAGTAGGTAATCTGTAATCGATAAAAATGAAAAATATTCTTGGCAGGTTTATCAGTTGAAAACTCATATGAATGGAGGTGAATATTAGGTCTTGCTTGCTTTAAATAAAATAATCCCAACAAAAATAATATACTCGTACTAAATAACACAACAAAGACAAAACAATAATATTATAAAATCCCAATTTTCAAGTATGACGCTCTCTAGATCATATCTATTTTAATTGACCGAGCTGAGCGAAGGTCTCCGAGTCTACTTGAGTGAATTTGCACTTGTCCGTCCGTCTGTCCGTCCGTCTGTCAGAGCCTTAACACTTCTCAATTACTGAACGTAATTACTTCTAAATATAATATGTAAATCGATGGCCTCCAGCCGAATATGGCTTAAAAAGTTATAAAAATATTTATTTCAGTGGGGCTCTCATAGAAGTAAAATATTTTTTAAAGCGTTACATAGAGTTGCGGTATATCATTTTAAAGACAATTAGGAATAGAGTTCAAAAATATATTTAATTAATTTTTCCTTTAAAATTGAAGAAATGGGGGGCTTTCAAATTGGAGATTTTCTAACGTCCAAGTTGACCTCAGAACTCTTAATTTTCTGAAAGGCTGAGCCTGAAACTTGATCAATTATTTGAATTATATCCTGTACTTGAACAACAAATACTAAAACTAGATAAATATTATAAGGAAACGAAATTATTTAATTTTTAATGAGTATGTCTTCAGTAATTTTATCAGAACTTCACAATGATATCATAGGAATAGGAACAGATTTTTCATCGTTGACAAGTAAGTATTCAAAAGCATGCGTACTAATATAAATAACAAGAAAGAGAACAACCATTTTAAATTTACGCCATTTAAAAAGTTAAAATTGCACACGGCCAACTCCTATTCCCGTGGTTATTGTTTTCGGGCGCCGGGTGGCCGCGCTGGGATTTTTTTAATAGATAATTGCACACCAACGCGAAAGCGTGTCTGTGTGAGGAGCATTTCTGGGAAAAGTTTCATAGGGGGTGCAAGTCTTGCGTTGGTGTGCGCGCATCGCTTGTGATCACACCTGCTTGCCACTTGTGTGCGTTGTGCAGGCAGTGCGATGTTGCTGGATGCATTTTTTTTGGTGCACTATGGTAAATTTGACAACGTCGCGCAATTTGGCTATTTGAAGCGTGAAGCTCTTGGATTTCCTTGAATGCTCGCGATGTCGAGCGATCGTAACTTTGAGAGCACCATAATATAAGTAGTGCTTCGTAACACGTTTTGTAGAGGAACTCATCTTTCTAGGGGTGAGTTTTTATAAAATATATAGATGATACTAGCATGCCCGCGACTGCGTCCGCGTGGATTGAGATGTAAGCTATCCTATCCTTCAAGTTGGATCAAACTGCACACGGTGTGCAAATTAAATTTAAAATCGATTAAGTGGTTTATGAGTCCATCGCGGACAAACAATGTGACACGTGATTTATATTTATTAAGAGGATTTAGAAAAGAAGCTGGAGAAAAATATTCATGCCTGCCTTTTACATTTAAGTACCTACCTAGTACGTACCTACTACTTTAAAACCGACTTAATAAAAAACGGATGAGGTTCTCAATTCAGTGCGTAGCTATAGCTATATTGGTATATTTTTTTACATATGTACATATGTAAAATTCCAAGATTTCGGAACTAATTTTCATGTTTCTTTATGGATATACATAATTATACATAGCCCACAAAAATTTGTGAAAAGCAAGTAGGTAGGTGCCTACAGCAGGCTATTGGCATAATATTATCAAAATCCAAATGATGCAGTGATGATTCGGAAGTTGGCCCAATCTGTGTTGGAATAGGTATCTATTGCTTTTATCTTTTTTATAACACCTAATTCAAGTTAATATCTATATGTAGCTATTTACTAAATTAATATTCATTGGATGGGCAAAAATGTCGTCCATAACATGCAACTGAGCAAAACGAGATCCTGTTTTTTATAAAAAGACAGTGTCACAAAATTTGCAGTCAATGACATCGGCCGCGAGAACATTCGGATCTGACTATTAATAAAATAAGACTAGCTGATATGCCCTGGCTACGTTGCACTGGAATTTTTGTGAAATCCTTTCAGTTGCGGTCAAAGTTTGGAAACTCGTCTAACTCGTAATTCATGAACAACAATTATTTCTAATGACTTCCCTGACGCACTGGTAAGCTTTAATCTTAAAAGTGGGAGGTTCAGTGTTCAAACCCCGGTAGGTTCTTTTTGGGAATTTCTAATTTCTGAATATTTTTCTGGTTCTGTCACCTGTGGGCTTCGGCCTTTCCATTCTATCCTAGAAGCCGAATAGGGGTATCTATTGGTTTAATCACAGATATTCATTTAAGTGGGTTTAATTACTACCTAGAATTATACATCAATGGGTATGGCATATAGCTATACCCATTGATGTATAATTTTAGTACCTATGCCATACCCTAACAAGGTTAGTCCGCTACCGTTAAGAATAGCTTACCACTGGGTAAGGTCGTAATCAAGAGTTAACTTGTAAGTACTTAGTGAAGTAAAAGTAGTATATACTTACCTAAGTTACTTTGTACGGGTAGGTATATCAATAGATTGTATGCACTTTAATACTTTAATATATTGCGCCGAAGTCAACAAATCGCCGCTTCGGGCTCTAATTAGATTCAGTCACCGATTCGACTTTAGTTTAGTGTTTGAGGTCACTTTGATGGAGTTGATTCTACGAACGCTCCCGTTTCAGAATAACTCGAATTGACCAGACGTGTTATTATTTGGTGATTACTAATCGCTATTTTTAATAAAACCTTTAGAGACCCTGTTAAAAAGCGTAGATTGTATAGGAATGTTGCTATGCATGTTCTTGCGAAAATTTTTTGTATTGGAATTATCTAGCAGATATTATTAGGTACACACTAAACTTAAATTTCCAAAATATATTAATCTTTATCAAACAATAATTTTTAAAAAAAAATTAAGGTTTTAAAACAGGGAACTTTACATCAATGTGAAAAATATGTTGGAGTACACTAACTGACCTGAAAAAGTATCAGATATAGAGGTATATGGTTGCAACTAAAAATGTACAAGAACTTAGGCCGATTGGTAAGCCGGTGAAAAAAGATGACCGCTGAAGAAAAAAAAATTGTCTATACGAAATAAGTATTCGATTCTCCAAACTTTCGGTTAAAAACTCGTGGTATTATACTAATTCAAAAACTGTCATTGCTACTACTACTCAAAGACCCTTTGATGATCCGGTGAAAAAGGCGCCCATCAAGATATCGCTGATTTTCGAATTGAATGCGACTGAATTCGCAGCTCCTTTATTTTATTTGCTTCACTCATGCAATCCATATATACAGCATTAATCCGAATGTAATCAGCATAGAAGCTCAAGAGGAGATGCTGCCCTAGCTTGAGGCACCGAAATCCAGAATGGAATATCGAATGTTAATGTTTTTCAGGGTTCCGTACCTCAGAAGAAAAAAGGAACCTTTAGAGGATCACTTGTCCGTCTGTCTGTCTGGTAACCGCCTTTTTCTGAGGAACGAGTGAAGGTATCAAGTTGAAATAGGTCTACGGTCTCTTGGAGCTGTAAAAAAATCAAGCTTCTTAGTCAACGCCATCAATGATACCGCCGTTTATGCCGCGTATTTTGCATATTTTGACACTCGCCGGTAAATCAAATTTATATATACTTCCCGTTGACCTAAAACCATGAAATTTGGCAAGAGAAAAGGTCTCACAGCACAAGTATAAGAAAAAATGCGAATATTGTTAATTAGGTTTCCGTAATCATATGATATCGAATTGTTTGTCAGGCACTATGAGTTTAGCGCCATATGCAAGCCAGTAATTTCACAGCTGATGGCGTGTTATGACTTTATTGTTATTTACTAAAATAATTTATACTATGTGATGGTACGGAATCCTTTGTGCACAAATCTGACTCGCACTTGACTGGTTTTTATTTTTAACTAGCTGATGCCCGCGGCTTCGTCCGCGTGGATTGAGGTTTTTGTTTGGAGCTCTTTAATTTTTCAGGATAAAAAGTAGCCTATGTGTTATTCCAGTCAATAATCTATCTCTGTGCCAAATTTCACTCAGATCCGTTCAGCCATTGAGGCGTGATACATCCATCCATCTATCCATCCAATCTTTCGCATTTATAATATTAGTATAGATTCTTCCGCGGTCAAAGGCCTCATGGCATTTGGAGCGTCTGTTAAATAAGTATAATCTTGAAGTATAGAGGGACGAGTAGATTAATCATGAATTAATTTATGTAGTTTAGTTTGCCTCAAGTCGAGGCTGCTCGTATTGAGGGTCTATTGGCAACCCCAACTCTGTTCCGACACGTCACCAACGTCAACACTAGGGCTCTGTTTTTTTTCGATGACTCGCGGATCGGATGACCTACCTCAACTCCTATCGAATCGCAACAAAAGCAGTTTTGCCGTCATTCCCGTTCAGTTTTATACTCATCGATGATCATAGAACAGTAAATACGAGTAGGTAAAGGTTTAACGTACGTGAAATTAAATAATTTATTTTACCGGGTTACGGTGGTACATTTTTAGGGCTCCTTGATACTTAAATAGAACATTATTATTATTACGAAATTTTAAGTAAGTTTACGTACTTGTGTTACATTTCATGTGGCGATGTCTAATATTATTATTATTAATTTATTTCGAAAACTTATCTTTATAATTGGTACTGAAACAACAACGTCGAAATAGTAGGTTCAAAATAAATAAATATGTTTCACAAAACTCCTAAAAGCTAGAACAAATAAAATACAATTTCACTTCTGTTATTATCTTTTACAAGAGTTAAATAGGCCCTAAGTATCTTACTTCTCCAAGAAAAGCTTCTTTCTTATAAAAGAGTTATAAAATTATGAAACAAAGCAATGATATTTTAAATTCTTCTTAGAACTTAGATATTGACCGGCATCAACTACAGACATAATTAGAATATACTTATCAATCTATTTTATACTAAAAATGTACCTGGGCATGTTTTATTTTTGGAGTAGCCCCTGTTTGGGCAAATTTAAGTTTTAGAGAAATTTATCGGAATAAGCCTATGTCCTTCCTCGGGAAGCAATCTATCTCAGGTAGGTACCAAATTTCGTCAAATCGGTTGATACAATGGCCGTGGATGCGTAAATCCGGATACCTTAATGATGCCAAGGCCTCTGTTCTCTAACTCAGTGGCTATCAAAAAATTAAAACCCGTTGATATTTATTTTCCAAATAACCTGCATTGAAAATGCGAGTTTCAATGCCCGTTGAACCACGTGAAAGTAGTCAATTTCAGACGAATACGTCATTCAGCGGGTAGAAAACCTTCACTTTCTGCCCTGATGGTTTTCTACGTGACGTTTCTGACGTAGCACTTTTAATCCCGTCAGAGTATCTTTGGTTTATTTCAAACCTTTTTGATAGTTATTTTACCCAATATCAACAAAACTGACAGATGTGATATTTGTAAACAACAACATAGCAACTAAATTAAATAAGAAATACAATTTTAATAAAACTCGGACTTTTAATGCACATTATATAAAAAATTGTGTGTGTGCCACGGGACGAAACACGATTTCAGATTTCGGGTGATGCCAGCCCTCGCTTCGCTCAGGCAGGCAACTTCACCCTCGTCTGAAATCGTCTTGTTTCACCCCGAAGCACACAATATACCATTGTATCCATTGAAGGTTTGCTCTATGATATAAAAATAACATTTCATAGTAAACCTTCAAAGGAAACAAATATTATATATAAAGGCGCCCGGCACACAGTCGATCTGGATCAGCGAATCGCGGCGATCGTGTACAGAGTGGATTGAAGGTCTATGTTTAAAGGTCAGCAACGATCGCGTTCACATGGAGGAACATCCGAGTTGAGACAATCACATCTGTTTAGTGGTTTGCCGACAAAAACGTGCTGGCAACCGATAAGACATCACTTACTAGATGAGATTGCAGTCAAAGGCTATATTGTGGTGAAATAAACAAAAAATCCCTTACTTTTCAAATAACGAATACTTATTTGCTGTCTTCATCATAAAAGTATTGATACTTTTTAAATGGACATCGGCAGGGCATGAATGACGCCAGATAACATTCTCTTATCGGCTTTTATCGACTAACTTTATAGCCCCTTTCCGCGTACAGATAAGCTTTGCACCACCAATATTTTTACTATTGTGTTGGTATCCTTAAATAAAATCATAACTATTGTTGAAAGATATAATCTAAAGCAGCTTTTGTTTTAACAATACCTACTTAATTATAAGTACTTGGGTGACCGAGCTTTGCTCGGTATTTTTTTTGGTAAATTGTATTTTTTGAAAATTATACTAAAATACGAATTACATACTGATGAAATATGAATAAGATTTTTCGATCTTACCGACCTAATAATAAAAACAATATGAACTGGTTATTTAAATGAAAAATCACGAGTCTTTTGTGAGAAATATTATAATTGGGAGCCCAATTGGTTTCCACTTGCTTTTTTTACAAAAAACGGAACTTAAAAAAAAGGGAAATATTATTCGGACAGGACACATCTGGACTCAAACCGCGGTCTTCTGGTTTCCGGACCGACTCATTTCCCAACTGAGCTATTATAACCGTGTAGATGGTGGCGAAATTTACCTTCGTATTCTAATGATATTTTAACAGTTTTTCATTGCCTGAAAACACAGATAAAACGACATTTTCTAAATAGCTAAATCAATTTACCGCCCCCGAAACCTCCTGTATACTAAATTTCATGAAAATCGTTCGAGCCGTTTCCGAGATTCACTTGTGATCATGGGAGTTGTGTTGAGAGTAAGGGAATATAGAGTGTACCTGTGTTTGCGCGCACACTTGTGTAATCTCATATCTCCCCCGCCGTGGCCGAAATTCGGCCAGGAAGATATTACCATTAAAAGTGTTGAAAGCTTTTATTACATTATATGTAGCTTAAATAATTCAGAACCGCAATTTTATTTCAGCCATTAAAAAACCTCCAACTATATGGTAACGTAGGGTTTACAACCCTCTCAGCACTGATTATTACGACGAAGTTCGTACGAACAGAGAGTCGTCATTCAATGTAGGTAAATCTACTTTATCTATTTGTCTAGCATTTTTACAGATGAAATAATCGTTCAGATAGTCATTCCTAAGTAAAAAAAATTATATTATTTGAAAAACTGACAACCACGTCTTATCAGACGAATAAAGAGTGTAATAACTTTATTCTTCAGGTAGTAGATTGGTACTTTTGTCTGAGGATTTAAAATAGACACGAGATTCTTGTAGCCAAGTCAAAAAAGATTTTATTAAAGGTTTAAAGGTTAACTTTTACATACTGAATTAGTGAATCAAATAAAAGGTTTGCACTTCATTCTAAATTAAAAATTTGTTGGAATGTAGAGAAAACCTAATAAACTATTTAAATTGTGTAAAGAGGTTAGTATCTATAATATGTATAGGAGGGTAAGAACGGTCCGAGTGTAGAGCTGTGGGGAGGACCGGGAGGATGTGAAGCGATCGGCACCGTCCGAGAAAATCGATGTCGACACCCCTCATAGTTTGCATGAGCCTGACCAGTGGCCCCCATGCCGAAATTTTTACCGTTCTTATGAAACGGTAATTTTACAATTCGTGTACGTAATAAGTCAGTATGCAAATGTAATATGCACGGAATGTGGAATGTTGAATATGTCAAAAAAGTCAATTTTTAGGGAATATTATATAGATCATCTTCCAAAACAAGTGAAATCCACGTCTTGAAGTAATAAAGTGCTTCAAATTGTGATGACGTCACAAGTCACAACCAAGTACAAGATTGCCGTTTGAAAAAAAAGCTTCTGATTTTACTAGGTGTCAAATACCCAATTAGTAAAATAACAGTACCAGGTAAACTAATATTATTTTTACACCGGTTGGACACTTTTATAAAAATTTTCATCTTATTTACGAACGGTACGCAAAATGAAGAATTTGAAACTCTAGCTCATATTAAGCGACTTGTAACTATCGTGGATTTATGTATTTTAAAGATCGCGTTTTTGCAGGGATGACTTTTATTAGAAATAATACGATAGAACTATAAGCTAGCTAGCCTAACCGCGTCCTATGATCGCTTTGAAATTTCTCGATATTCTTTCACCTATATTCAAAAACTTCACTTGAGGCTTCGCCAAGACGCGTTTTCTAGTATAAAAAAAGGAATATAATAAAATAGTATAAAAAGTTTTTTATTGTAAAACGTAAGAGGGTCGTGCTGTGTTAATATGACAGTCAGTCAGTTCTCCTTTTTTATTTTATAATTAATTGGAGTAGTTTAATTGACAAATAATATTTAGCTTACCCCAGATTTGACTAGGTGGATTATCGGATATGTAATCTCTGTATAAGTAACGTCTTCGTTTTAGAATCTACAAGCAAAATCTCAAGTGTCTTATCTAGACCCAGCAGTCTGAGCTGTAGGTTGGTTGGTAATATGTCAGTCAGTTTGCTGAGGGTCGTGAATCGCGACCTGATTTTATTAATTACATAATGATAGGTTTTTGTTTGGGATAATAATGCGGTTGAGGTGAGCCTCGAATCTCGAATATTGTATTCGAGGTTCCCAATTCTCTTCTAATTCTCACCATTATTTATCATAATGGGTAACGATCATACAAAATTTTAGTGGTTGTTAGAAGGACTTGGAGAAGGTAAGATTTGGACGTCCAAAGTAGGTCACCCATTACGTTACCGACTTGCTTAAACTTTGTTTACCTAGCGGCTAACATACGCTGTTGCAACTAGACGCCCGTCATAGACGGAATGTCTTCCAACCTATATAGGTGTTGCAATTATATATAATTTTCGTACCTATTTTGTAAATGATTTGCAACCAGTACCTCATTATATTATAGGACTCCTACATGTAAATCCTTGAAAGTCAATTTATTCGTCATTTTGTTGGCGTATTAATCAGTTTTATTCTATTTGGGTCATTGACTTAGAACAAGGAAATAACATTTTAAAATTGCGAACTCGACGTGTTGTACACCTATGACTAGTTTTATATTGCATTCGGTGTATTGTATCTCTCAACATAACATTACGTTGTGCTCGTAAAATATTTTCGGCTTATATTTAAATTGCTTTAAATTACGATAGTAATTTAAAATTTAGTTGGATAGTAAAAAAAATTCTACTTCCGTACCACTATTATAAAGTGTTATTTGAAATTTAGAAAATTTGGTCGCAGAGCTCCAGCGTCCCGCATTGTAAGGGTGGGTGCTATCGCTGTCCTACTCGGACGCGGGACGCAGCATCACCGGACATTTCGACCGGGCATTTCAATTTTGAGAAAGCGTAGGACAGGGCCCTTCCCGCCCGCGCCCTCCCCCCTCTTATGCCCTGTCTCCTTCCTACTCAGGACATACAAAAGGACGAAGGAGCGATAACTTCATCACCGCTTGACGCTCTCGCTCGCACTAAGGCCACGGTGGGGGACGACGTTGCGAATTGTTATTGAAGTCATGCCCCCGAAGGCGACTTCGGGAAGGCTGTCAGTTGCTAGTAAACGTTCACAGCGTCAGTACCCGGCGGCTGACCTGCGACGAGTCCGCGCCGTCTCATTAAAAACTATAACGCATAACTCTTCCGCGTTTACAAACAAGTGCCAAGTAAATAACGAAACAAATGACTCTGTGATTTTAATTCATAAAAACTTTGGTTTATAAATTGTTTTCTTAGTTATGTGACAATAAGTTGAAACGGACTGAATATTTAATAACTTTTTAATAGAAAAATTTATCAGTGCATAAACAAATCATTAAACGTATTGTGAGTTGGACCTCCCGTTGAAGTTTCTTGCCTGTATTATTTGCATCGCCGGAGTGTTTACGCCGCGCACGTGGCCGCGCCGCCCGCCCGCGCTCAGCGATGCCGCGAAAAACTTTCTTCGAAAACACTGCCCTAGTGTAAGTTAACTCGCCTGGGAGATAACGCGATCGCGACCATGACTTTAACCTGTGGCGCCTGATTCATGCAGCGCCGACTACATGTTCGTGGAGAAGAGAAGTGTTGTGTTTTTATTTTATTTTCGTTGGAGGAGACGGTGCTCTCCTTTAGATTGATGATTTAAATGGCTAACAACGCCGTTTCGTCGACTTTGCCGTCGAGAGATTATCATTGTAAGGTCTGCGATCTATATCTAGATACTGTGGATTCTTTGGAAGTGCATTTACAATATCACAAGGAGAACTTATACGTTAAGTGGGGTACGCAGAATGCGCAAAATGATTCTGAAAATAATAACAGCGCAAAAGTGAAGAACGAGACAACAGTGTCGGCTCCGGCCGACTCCAGTGACAACATGATTACCAAGCCCAGCCCAGACTTCCAGCATCGGGCGACGCCGGAGACCACAGTGCAGTTCCCGCACCCGGCGACCCCTCAGAGCTACCACAGCGCTCCTTCACCGTATCAAAACCCAGATCAAACCAATTTCTCTCCGGGAGCACAATTTGGTAACAATTTTCCTCATTCTAATTTTTCGCAAAATCAACATCAAGATCAAATCAATTGGGAGCAATCCCAATACAACCAAGATTACCATAAATCCAATCGTTTCCACCCATATAATATGCAAGATCGTGTGTCGCAAGTATCATCATCGAGTCCACTTTATGGTCAACCATTGAATCAGCCGACTCCATCACCTTCACCGAACCAATGCGACAAGTGTGGCTTTGTATGCGATTCTGCAGTCCAGCTCAACGAGCATTGCAACTCAGCTCATGCAGGTGCCAGTGCTCCACCCGCTACCTCATCGATACCGTTTCAACAATATACGGGGAAATCGTATAACAATTCAGGTTATCAAAATGATAGTGTAAAAATTAAAGAAGAACATGAAGAATCATCTGATATATTAGACTTAGATTCGCAAAAGGTGGTGTACCCAGGGAATGAAGGTGAACAACAATCAACAACTTATGAGGACACATCATCTCAAGTTCGAGAAGTGAATACCAGGACAGTTCCAATAATGCCATGGGAAACTCAAAAAATGTATAGCAATCCTCAAATAAATGGAGACGTATCTTTGTTTAAAGACCAAAAGATGTTTACAGAACAAAAAGCTTATCCAACAGAGGGGAAAATGTTTCACCCTGATCAAAAATTTGGATACACTCAAGAAAAGTTCTTAGTGCATCATGAACAGAAACCATTTATGCATGTAGATCAAAAAATTTACCATGGTGTACAAATGCCACCTTTAACAGATTATGCTGGGACAGTCGCTTCAAGTAATTCCGAAATGAAACCACCTTATCGCCCTTATGATTCTCCAACGGCACCTCAAATTACGAGCACCCAGCCTGCAAACTCAACATCATCAACCCTTCCATCTATTGGAGGTAAGGGCGCTAACTGGAAGTCTAACGAAGCAAGAAGGCCAAAAACTTACAATTGCACAGCATGTAATAAGTGGTTTACAAGCTCGGGACATTTGAAAAGGCATTATAATACAACATTACATAAGAACGCAGTAAGATCTTCAGGACAACCGGATCCAGCTTCGATGCCAATTTCCAGTCATCACCATCCGAGTCGTGAACCATTGCAAAGCCGTGCTCAGCAGCAAAATGCCGATTCGAATACTCAAAGTCCCATCCCATCTGATGACAGCCGAAGCGTTGACGAGAGCGTCATGCATTCACCGTACGCGTCGCAAAACTTCGAGCGTTCGCATCGTGTTGCCGCTATGCAGTCCAAGTCATATGCACATCTTCAACAGGGTAATTTAGATAATAATTTCAGTACTAATCATTTAGCTAATCACCCCTTACAGCATCAAGTTGGTTCCCATCCAATTAATATAGGTAATCAACCGCCGGGTATAGGAATCCAAAATGACAGTCCTCAAGGGTCTAAAGCTACCTCATTATCAACTGGCGCCAATCCCCCAAACGGGGAAGCAGGTCCCTCTGTTTCTCAAAATCACCATATGAGGGGCCTGCTATCAGTATCAACCAGCAATATTTCAGCACCAGCTCTAACCCAGAGTACGCCAGCACTTACGGCGCACACCCTCCCTCCATTCAGTCATTTGGGTGTCAACCCGTACAGTCCGAGGTCTACGGATCCTTTGGGGCCTTCGGTTCCGGACCCCACGCACACCCCATTATATTTGGGTCAGAATTTTCAGCAGACTATAGCACCGAGTTACCCAAACGGGATGGCCCCCCACGTTATGGATATGGCTATCAACAATCTGCCTATAGCCAATCCGGCTACTTTTGGTGAATCCACACCTGAAGAAGTCGAAGTTATGGAACAAGAAACGAATCAGCCTGCTAATGGACGCTTGCCCAGTTTTTCGCAACTCCAGACGCAGAGCTTCAGCGTTTACGTTTCTAACTATATTACATCACCTAACGTGGGGGGTCAAGTTGTTGCCGACGAATCTACCGCCGGTTACATAATTGTGGATCCAGTTCATTCTCCCATACAGTACAACAGCATTGATATTGGCGGGCAAACAATAGATTATGATTATAACTTTTCCCCTAAACCCATTAAATCAGAAAGCATTGTCAACTATAATCAGGATAACGTAAAACTTTATCCATATGGGTACGCTGTTGGAGGTAAAACTATAAAACGGGAAGATGAAGTATTACGGACTGACTCAAGCGAGCTCCAAATTCTAAAGATAGAAGATATTATGGATTATGCGAACAAAGAAAACTATGGAGCTCAAATGAAGTCTCCGGCTAGTCCAGAAAGCGCAAAGGCCGAAAATGAGAGCCATGGGTCACCTTCTATTTCATCCACAGTTCCAAACACGCCATTGACTGAAAGAAATCAGCTTAAAAAGACCGCGTCAGTCACTGTGCATAAATGTTTCGAATGTGATAAGCTATTTAACAAAGCTTGTTATCTTACCCAACATAACAAAACTTTCCATTCGGGTGCGAAGCCCTTTAAGTGTGATCGATGTGGAAAACGTTTTTCTGATGATGTTTCATACGAGGGTCACTATTTAAAACATGCAGACAATAAACCGTTTAAATGTAGCGAGTGCCCTAAGTCTTTTAATCACAAAACAGATTTACGCAGACACATGTGCTTACACTCAGGATGCAAACCATTCGCATGCGATCACTGTGGTAAAGGATTCATAAGGAAAGATCACATGGTTAAACATTTTGATACCCATATAAAAAAAAACTTGCGTTCGACATCTTCTTCGGTTCTTCGGTGTGTTATTGTAGACGAGTCTTCTACACAGTGATTTTTATCAGTTAAAAAGCTTTCGTATATTTGTTTGAAAGTAGGTATGTATTTATATAGTTAATAACGTTGAAACGCAACGTCTTGTTATAGATCTGTTATGTCCTTTTAGCGCAGCCGAGGAGCGACTCCAACGCATGCATTTAGTCCGCGAGCTACGATTTTTTGTTGTTCATTCAATCTAACCTTGTGCTCGGTGCAAGGTGACTTTACATGTCTGGGTGTCTGGGCGCTAAAACATGTAATTACATGACGTCGGAGTGTTATTCCGCAATAATTTATAGACCGATCCATATCATTTTTACATATGAAATAATTACTATTATATTATAGTATTAGTTAGTTAAAAATATCAGGTGATTTATTACATTTAGGTGATTGAAATGGTTGTCTTTTTCGACATTTAACCAGTACATATCTTTTTACTGTAGATTTCGGACCGAAACATATTTTAGTTAAAAGCTATGTTTTAATTATTACTATTGTTGAATTTACATAATCTGTGAGTATTGTAGTATATATTTTTTCGTTTAAGGGACTTGATGCCAGATAATGCCAGAATAACTTATCTTTTTACTGTCAAAGTCAAGTAGGATGGATGTTAAAATTTTGGTACAAAAAGGCAGAAGATAGAAAAATTAATTATTATAGTAAATGTATCTTAACGATATTCAGGCGTGATTGATTTATGTCAGAAATACTTTAATAAATCAGTAGGTAGATGTTGAACATAATTATAGGAAGAAAGTTGATAGCAAACCGAAGTAACTGTTTTTGTGTTTTAAGAAATAGTGTTACGTGAAAAACCCTCATGATAATGTGCCATTGCGTT
The DNA here is from genome assembly GCA_964035005.1 of Erebia palarica. Taxonomy (NCBI): domain Eukaryota; kingdom Metazoa; phylum Arthropoda; class Insecta; order Lepidoptera; family Nymphalidae; genus Erebia; species Erebia palarica. Next base: position 31,805,664 of record OZ035986.1, read on the forward strand.
TAATTTGGACATGAAAACGCGTCATCACAGCGCGTGTAGTATTTATAAGTGTCGTTTTAAATGTCGTTTTTGTTTGAAATTCTGCAATTGGTTATTTCTTATTATTAATAATATTTTGCCGGTGCTTCCTGTATTATTATTTTGTCTGTTGACATTTGTTTTAATGATAAGATAGTTGACGAAATTCGGAATTTTTCTTAAAATTTAAAACTAATTTATGTCCAACTTTAGTTACCAATATAGTATTTGAACGAATTTAGTTTAAACATTCCTGTTTCGTTAGTGGTAGGAAAGTAGTCTTCCTGAACGTTGCCAAATTAACTCCGCCAACTGTCTGTTGCGAAACAATTAACTTTAATGATTTTTAGCGTAATAATGAAATTCTCTAGCAATAATTTTAATAATGTAAATGTTTTTGTATAGTAATAAAATATCATGTTTATTAAATCACTTAGGTACTGAACGTAAACAAAGGGAGACATAATTGACTTTGTACATATTCATATGGAGGTTTAGATGAACTCGCTTTATGAAAATGTCAAAAGAAGATCTTAGTATGCAGGCGCTTTAAAATATTTATCTAGTTATTAGGTATATTTTTAATTGAACGTGGTGTATCAGGGCTCCTATGTCAGTTAACATACGACACCTATCTACAGTGGGTAATGGGTATGTCACGTAATTAGCCCATTATACATATTAAAAAATAAAATTAACTCATTGCTCACATGTTCTAAATAACCCGAAAAATATTTTATTGCACCTCAAGCTCGTAACCATATCTGTAGTCTATTCCTTAGAACAGAATATTCATTGGAAATATAATATGTGCAATATGAACATTGTATCTAATTAATTTTGATAATGTTTGTATTTAACTGTTGATTATATTGCAGAAGTATTTTTATACAAATAGAATTACACTTACAATGCCTATCTACCTCACCAGTGACTACAAATATCTTATGAATATTAATATCAAACAAATTCGTAAAATTCTGAATGAAATAGAATAAGAGATTTATATGTAATGCATTTATTATTAATTATATAAATATTTACACAATTATAATAGATATTAACAAACATATTTCTAAACTTGAATCTCTTTGTTAGCAAGTTGTATACACCTGTTAACTGAAAGCGTGTATTCGTATGCAAAATTGTATTGCATATTTTAGCATAAAATTCCTATCATTCATTTATCCATATTTATTTCTTTTTTGTTTGTTTATTATTCTATTATATGTATTGGTTTGGTACGGATACACGTCTATGAAAACAATATAGTTTATACTAAAAATATGTAAAATTAATATGAACAGAATGCAAAATATAATCCATAATTTTACTAAAATGTTGGAAAGTTTTTGTATAACAGAAATATTTTCACGTAGCAATAATAGTGACACAATATGGAACTTAACTACCTCATGTAACGAGTAATAGGGTTAGAACGTGTTGTGAGGGCGAAGGTAGCGGGTCGGCGTGGGGTCGGACTGTGCCGAACCGAATACCTCATCTTGCCTTCATCTGTTACTAGCGGACCTTTGTTTTCTAAGGGCGCTCGCCAGAACCCCGTTGACTCACGACCTAGCGCCCGACATCAGATGTATTTTAGCAGACTTATTTGTCTCTCTTGTACTGTTTAAAAATGAGCACTAGTAGTAACGCTTAGAAATAAAGTAATGTAAATATTAAACGGTAAATTTGTTATTTATCATATTCTATTATTATTGTATTCATCGATACACTTATTTTGAAATAATTTCGTAGTGATTTAAAGTTTATAAAATAGTTTATAAGAACGATAAAGATAAGATACCGTGATTATGTTGTGTATAATATTAATTTAATTATTATCAGTTACCAGATGATTTCTGTTACATTCAGTTGAGTAAAATTGGAGAGGATAAATACCATACCATGTTGTTTTTTTTATTAATATTATCCCCTCGTAGGTTGGACACGTTTGTAGCGGAAACGTCGACAGCATGCGTTTCATGGGTTTTTAATTATTTTACTATAAGCGTAGTGCGAAATTGAAACTGTTCTTAGGCGATGCCGAAGTGACATCACCGGGTTCAAATTAAAATTTATAAAACAATGTTTACACTCAAATTTCATTAAATAATTATTTTTTGCATTAACTGCGACACGCAGCACTATTTGTTCTTGAGGTCACTCTGGTGTTGCCCGGGATCATTCTAGATTAAGTCTCGAAAATAGATTACTCTAGTAATAGGTGGCAGATCTGTCACACCGCTACTGCGAAAAACATTTTGTCCTGCTAAGCGTTCATATGATCATATGGGTGATTTAGTAAGGACTATTGAAATGATTCATTTGGCTTATCTTACTATATACTCATATGGACATATCATTAACCCCAAACTCACAGCTAAGCGATTATTATTTAATTTTTTAATTTTGCCAATTACGTACTGATTTTATTTTATATACTTACACTGTATAACTCAATTGGCAAAATTTTGGCTCGAACATGTCTAATACCCAAATCAAGTTGAATAAATTGAATGTTGACATATTTTGGCCAAGTATTTATTTGAACTATGTACTGTCTATTTGTTTACATTCACCACTGCAATAGCAGTTCTCATTTCTCAGGTCTGTCAGTAAATATATAAGTTTAATGTGAAAAAATGTTGTTTCATTTCCACACATCCCTGCTGCCTAATGCGAATTTTTTGCTCTGCATATAATTTATTTCGTTTATTCATCGAAAATTTAGATTTATTAATTCAATGATTAATAGATCTAAATTGAGACTTTACCTACCTACCTACTACCTACCTACTACTCGTAAAAATATTGGTACTTACCTCATATAGGATTAGGTACACTTAAACTTTTCCTCTGTTTTTTGGTCCTATTCCCCTTTCCTAGTTCTTGTCTTCACGGTTCCAATTATTTGCTAATTGTGAAGGCAATTGGATCATCATGGGCGGCGAGTGGTTTCAACCGACGTGCCCGCGACGTGCGAAGCATCAGGAGCAAGCAGGTTTGCCGGAATCCTCGCTAATCTGTTCCGCAGATAGCCGTGTCTCATAAGCTGTCTTCCAATACTTTTTATACTCTGAAAGTATCGTCAATGTTCTATTCCTTATCCTACGTCTAAAAAAATGCTGTTCCATCATTGGGTGTTATTGAAATAATTCATATTGATTTCGAAAAAAAATAATTATATATTAAATTATAATTTTTCAAACATCTTTACAACTCCTTTATTCCAAAACTAGAGGTTGCCCGCGACTTCGTCCGCGTACAATTTCTGATTTCCTATGAGATTTTCCCGCTGCAAAAAGCCTAGGTACATATAGCGGCTAAAACTAATAAGTAATGCCGATTTTCAAACCTCTAACTTCAAACACAAAGGACTATCATACAAACTTACAGCCCCCATGTTCGTAAAATTGCTCATACAGATTATTATTATTTAAATTGAATAACCAAAATCTCGATTTACAAGTCTCTAACTTCAAAAACACAGGACTTTGATACAAAGTTACAACCCCTCATTTCACCCTCGATGGGAAAGATTTCCTAAAATTGTTTATACAGTTTATTATAACTTAAAACAAATACCTAAATCCCGATTTTCAAGTCTCTAACTTCAAAAACTTGGGAGACCTTATGTTAGATTCCAACCCCTATTTGATTCCTATTTTTCATCCCAAAATTGCTTATAAAGGTTTTTATTATTTATAACTAATAACTTAATTGCCAATTTTCATGTATCTAGCTTCAAAAACAAAAGACTTTCATATAAAGTTCCAACCCCCATTTCAACCCCTTAGGGGTGCCCTAAGGGGTTGAAATGAACCTGCCTTCCAAATTTCAAGTTTGTATGCTTTAAAGGCTCTGAGATATCGTGATGAATCAGTGACCTTTCGCTTTTATATATATATAGAAGATAGATTATCATAAGATATTTTTTAAACAAATCTAAAATTAAAGAAATGCCTAATTATTTTTCATCGAAGGATACATAGACTAATAAATATTGTTACGATATATATATAATATTTATTTACAATATACAAAAAAGGTATATTATATATAGTAATAATTTCGAAATTACCAATATTTTTACGTGTTGTAAACTTGACCAGCAACTGTGAAGGGATTGTGAAATATTAACAGGGTGGAAACTTAATTAGTTTTTACTACATTATATATTTTAAAACCTGCCACTTTTACCAACCACCTTTGTTTGAAAACGACTTATTCAAGTCGTTTTCAATTTATTCAAATTGCTATATTAAAAATAATTATTTAAAATATTGGTAGAATAATATTTAAACGCGGTCTTTTATAATATCCACAAAATTTTGAGTCAAATTTCTCACATAAAGGACATTTACGTCTACAATAATTTTTATTTAAAAAAAATTTTCTGTTTGAATAAAAACATATTTTATACCCGGTCTTAGCTCACAGATACATTTTATTTATTTTGTTTTTATTTATCTATTTTTTCTTTGTTTTTTATTCAGATATCTGTTCGATTTACTATGCGCAACGGATTATTCAGTCAGTAAATCAATTATATCAAAATTTTAAATTTTAATAAGTGGAGTACAATAAATTAGGTAATTATGGTAATCAAAGTATAACTTTTTAAATTTATTTTTGTTCATAACTTATTTTTCAGACCAGTATATATTTTTTTTTTTGTTATACAAAATTAATGGAGCTGAAACTTTTTTTCGTTTATATTTTTGTATGGAAGCACTTAAATCTAAAATTGCAAGAGATTTTATTTCATTAAGGGGTCATCCATAAACTACGTTTCACTAATTTCGTGACTTTGTGACCCCTTCCCCGTTCTTGTCACACTTGTGAGACCCCCATAGTGTGACGTCCCATATCTTGAAACATCTAGAAATTACTAAATTAAAACAGCTCTTCTAAAATTAGTTTCATCTTCATTAAAATAAATTATTTTTTAACATGATCAATATCAAAATTCACATCAAACATTTTAATATATTTAACAAATCTTGGAAATATTTTTAAGTTTTTCGTTACATAATTTTTCAAATTTGGTATTTTAACACTTAGATGTAGAAGATTTTGAAACGTGACACCACGAAACTTATGACCCCTCCCACCCCTTGTCTATTTAATAATAATAATAATAAATAATAAATAAATATTCTTTATTTCAGGCAATTTTACAAACCCATAGTTAACAAAACAGAGAAACAGTGTGAAATTTAAAAAAATACATTATTATTAATGTAAAGGCAAAATTTTAAGTTGTAATTACAACGTAAAAAAAAAATAATAATAATAATTCACAAATAAAAATAAAAATAGGGTAAAAGTAAAACATGTTTAAAAATACGTCAATGTAACAGGTAACTACAATCTACTTTGTTAAAATCTATTTGATAAACTTTATGTGGCACTTACATTTCCACCCTGTTGGATATTTTATAGAATAAAGAAATGAAGAATTAACTATTTCCGTGTTAAGCATCGAGAAGCTCCATCGAGGTACGAGTATTGGTCGACGCGTGGCGAAGTTTCGTTAATATTATAAGTAAGTATTAAATACCACTACATTTTAACTGGAGAAAATCTCTTAAAATTTGATTACAAGAAACAGCAATCTAATACGGTGGTTCCTAGCAATGTAGTCTTAGATGGAACCAAACTAACGGGCTAGTTTATTATTTAGTACACTTTCAAAATTACCTCACAGAGAATCGAATTCGGGACCCCCCACAGAGTCAGCATACGCTATAAGCCAGCGAGTAAATATTTTGAAGAATACCTTTGCTATAACTTATGTAGGCATTATATTGAAATATAAGTGAAAACAGCTGATTCAAATTGATTTTTAGCCAAAATTATTACCGGAAATCAACCTATCTGGTACATCTATACTAATATTATAAAAAGGTAAAGTTTGTGACGTTGTAGGGGGTAATCTCTGGATCTACCGAACCGATTTTGAAAATTCTGGTACCAATAGAAAGCCTCATTATTTGTGAGTATCATAGGCTATATATTATCCCGAAAAATAAGGGAGTTCCCCTGGGAATTTAAAAAACTTATATCACGCGAAGTCGCGGCCAAATCTGCTAGTATATAATATAGCGAGCAGGCGGAATTTGACAAAAGGTTTTACGATGGACGAATTATTTATGGTATGTACCCACGTAATTTTTTATTATTTTATCAAAAACTGTAGTTAAGTTACTTTTTTCATGAACGAGGGTGATGATGTGAAACCTATCGAGTATTAGTGATAGAATGATTGTTTATTAAATTCGAAAATCTAAAATTAAGCAGTATAGGTAGGTAATATTGTAAGTAGGTGAATGAAAAATAATAACAAAACGTGAAACGAGACTTAAGTAAACTATGATATATTTTTGCCTAGAAATCTTTGAATGATCACACGTATGTTATTTTGGCCTACCATACTGATCAAAATCTAATTAAATATTGGTATTTAATTTATGATTTATTTAGAACGAGTTAGTTTATATTAATTTATCTAGAAAATACTCTTCGATTTGTATGTTACAAACCTTTGAATATTCACATAATTTCATTGCTCCTACAAAAGACATCAACGGGGTCAAACTTTGTATACGAGTTAAAATTATACTCAGGTATATTGTAAATGCGAAAGTGTGTCTGTTTGTCTGTCTATCTATCTGTCAGTCTGTTTGGTACGACGCTTTAATAGCCCTTCTGTTAAACTAATTTTGATGAAATATAGGATGAATTCCGGTGAACTGCACTACCTTTATTCTACCTACTTTTAATCTTTGAAAATTAAGGAGCCCCGAAGAGATTTTTTAACCTTAATCCATGTAGTCGCGAGCATCATCTTATATACTATAATATCATGAACTCACTTTCATTCACAAAAAAGTGGCTATTGGTCTGTCTGACACAATTTGATCTAAATTTAGTAGTGGTACCTTGCATTAAGCATCCCGGCGCCGACATAGGCTTTTTACAAGACTGCCCAATAAGAGGGTCCACGTGTGTACATGTATGTGAGTTTTTTTATTCCATCATAACTTCTACTTGCCTGAACAGATGTGGATGTATGGGGTATCGTTAGAATCCTTATATCATCCCGAGTGATACTAACTATAATTTTTTTGAATTAAGAGCAATATAGCGGCTGTATTGGCAGTCGTGCTTTTTAATTATTCATCTTGCTTATTCTGAAGGATCAAAGAGGATTCACGTAGACAAAGTTACGAGCATCACTTAGTTTATTGCATCGCGTAAGGATTTAGATTTTCTAAATTTCTTTTTCTTTGATATCCATACACGGATAAATAAATGTAGTCTATGTCATTCACCAGGCTTGCCCTGCATCGGGAAGAGTGGCAAGCACATTTCAGTGCGTGCACGTGAGGCGACCTATGTCCCACAGTGGATTAAGAAAGGTTCATAAAGGAGAAGGAAAATATGTCATTCACAAGGTCTTTAAAATCTTTGTTCCTACCCGGAAAACTATCTGTATTTTGGATCTCTGTTCCAAATTTTATCATAATCATATTCCGAGATAACGTCCGCGTGAAGTTTTTATTTTGTCCACTACAACTTAGTCCTTGACTGCGATATCACCTGATCGTAAGTACTATATGCACCAAATTTCGTCCAAATTGGTTTACTAAATTGGCCCGTGAAAAAGTAGCAGACAGACAGACAGACGGAAACACTCCTATATGCACCAAATTTCGTCCAAATTGGTTTACTAAATTGGGCCGTGAAAAAGTAGCAGACAGACAGAAACACTCTTTTTGACGACCTCCCTGGCGTAGTGGTGAGCGCTGTGGTCTTATAGTTGGAGGTCCTGGGTTCTATTGCTGGCAGGGTGAATTTAAAAATTTATAATTTGTGAGTTTACTGGTGGGAGGCTTCGGCCGTGGCTAGTTACCGGTGATAGCGTTCCGGGAAGATGCCGTGTTGTATCACGTATAATACGAGTCAGTCATCGCAGTATCGCAAGTCGCAGTCCACTTTAAAAAAAAAACCCACCGCATTTACATATCTATTTATATATATATAAATCAAATGCTGTTCGTTTGTCTCGCTAAAACTCGAGAACGGCTGGGCCAATCTAACTGATTTTGGTTTTGAAATGTTTGTCGTAGTCCAGGGAAGGTTTAAACGGTGAGAAAATATGGAAACTGCCGGGCCCACCAGTTGTAAATAATAATATTATGCAGTAAGTATGGATTTTAGTAAGTACACACAGACTTAAGTGCAAGTTATGTAGAAAGCGAACTCGTCTACCGGACAGAGCGGGACGGGTCGCGGGACGCGGGCGTCGGCGCTGTGGAGGTTGACCCACACCGGTTTCCCTTTCGTTCGAAGGTCACGACTGAATCAGAGCTCACACGTGCTGGTCTGCAGCTAACCTGTTCGTAGTGACGACTGCCGATATCGACAAATAGGATGTCTAGTATATTAAAGATTGTGATCCACCCATCACATTATACTTTATACTTAATTCAATAAACGTTGAACTGAAGTCACTAGATAGTTAATAAAAATTTGGTGGCATTTTTTGTTGTAGTATAAAACTTATTCTCTGCAAATCAGATTCCGTGGAAACGTCGAATTTGTCGTCACTTACTGTAATAGTGATACGATAATTATAGATCTAGTCAGAAATAGATTTTAAACCTTCTTGCAGGTTTAAAATCTGGTAAACATTCAAGGATCAAGCAATGAAAATAGGTTATTTATGGCATATTCTTTGTATTTTTATGGAGGAGAAAGAAAATGTTTCTTTACTCTCCATGAAAAATTGGATCAAGTCGGTGTGAGTTGGTCTTAAGACTTACTGCGAGTTAGGTAGGATCTTTATTTTTGTAGGATGACTATTTTAAGTAAATTAAGTACCATGAACATGAACGATCATATTTTGGACGGTGTATATTTTTTGTAAATATCCATACTAATGTTATAAATGCGAAAGTTTGACTGTCTGTCTTTCTGTATGTCGTCTGCTACGCTATCACGGCCCATCCGTTCAAACGATTTTGGTGTAGGGATAGTTTGTATCCCGGGAAAGGACATAGGCTTTTTATCCCGGAAAATTAAAAAGTTCCCGCGGTAATCAAAAAATCTTAATCCACGCTAACGAAGTCGCGAGCATCATCTTGTAAGAAAATATTATATAGATTTTTATAGTTAGGTAATTTATTGAACATATTATGAATATTATTGTTATTATTCATGTTGATTACAAAAATGCAAATAAACAATTATTATTCAAAAATAGAAAATTAAGTACATGCAAATCAAGTGGACTATATACTGGTTATCCTCGTATAGGCAAAGCCACTCATGAAGTTAGTTACATACATAAAGTTCTACAATTACTCACCTTAAAAATGCCTTCTCTTCCTGTCCGCGTGGTGTAAGTTTGTTTTATTTCATTTTCATTTGGTATTCGGTTAATTTCCGGTCGGTTTAATCATTGGTTGGTGATAAGTTTTTGAATCTGTTTTTATTCAGTGGTCTCATTTTATGAAGACAACTATCTTGTAACTACAGTCCGATTCAAACTTTATGACGTCTCAGAAGTTAGCCGAGAGTGTATGTTCAGGTATAGTTATCTGAAACCGACCCGATAACACATATTTTCATCAAAATGCACGATGTTCCGAGAAGTCGTAAAGCTTGAATCGGACTTCAACTACTAGCTACAAATAGCTTGTGGATTTTAAGATATAAGATTGTTGAGTGCGACGTCGATAGCTAGTATTCAATATTCTGGGATACTACTACTGCTACTATTTACCTTGCAATGTCTCTTATAGCCGATGTCAATTAAATAGTCGTGCCTCGTTGGTCTAGTGGTTATCATGTTTCACTGCGGCTTACGAGGTCCCGGGTTCGAGTCCCCGGCTATAATTAAGTGCTGGGTTTTTCTGAATAAAAATTCTCAGTACTAGGAGAAGTTAGGAAATTGGCGGTGTTTCACCCCCGTGCCACGGAGAGCACCTTAGGCCGTCGGTCCCGGTTATTATCACTCACATGATAATAGTCGTTAAAGCACGTCAACCCGCATTGGAGCTGCGTGGTGGGTCTTTGCTCTAATTCCCTCTCTCCTATGAGAGTGGAGGCCTGTGCCCAGCAGTGGGACGTTAATGGGGAGTGGCGGTGGTCTGAAGTTGACCGCAAGACACATCGCAATAGCATATTTTTACCCTACTGCGGAACGCACAGGGTTATTGCGTAGTATGTACATTGACTTCAACAGTTTGTATGAGAGCTGCGCAAAAAACCACTCTCACCTGAGTTCAGAGACGACTATTTGATTGGCGCCAACTATATTTCTGTTCAGTTAAGGCTGTTAGGTCGATTGATCGAACAATCCGGCAATAAGTGCCGGTTTCTTAGACTGCTAGATCCATCGATGGATTGGTCTAACAGCTTGGAAGCGTGACAATTATTCCGTCATGAAGACAGTATATGATTGTGGAATAATCTGAACTAAACGATTTGTTAGACTGATCGATAATTATTATCAAATCACAATTGATTTTAGTATTTCGGTTTTAGTTTGTTCACCAGCGTTTGGGGACTATGAAGCTTTACATTTGAATGAAGTATAGGTAGTTATTTTTAGTTAATATTTTAAAGAAATCCAAAGTGAGCAAGTGTGGGTGGCGCGGCTTTGCTTTGATGCGGTAAGAATTCGCAGAAACCACGAATCGTACCATCAATATCTCAATGCTGGCTATAATTTTATCGTTCAATGTTGTTGGCAATAAAATGTTAATCACTTTCCGGTCGTGCGTATTCGCAGATTCAAAATTATCATGAACTAGCTGAAACACTTCGATGTCACACGGGTGGCCTTCTTTCTTTTATTCAAGCTTTTTGTCCCCACTAATTAAAAAATATTCAAATCCATACCTATATTATAAATGCGAAAGTGTGTCTGTCGGTCTGCTACGCTTTCACGGCTCGACCGATTTTAATGAAATTTGGAATAGAGGTAGATTGTAACACATGGAAGGACATAGGCTACTTTTTATCCCGGAAAATAAAGAGGTTCCTACGGGAATACCAAAACTTAATCCACCCGGGCGAAATCGCGGGCATCATCTAGCAATATATTATTTTGAAATTTTGCCGATTGAGTTTTTCATTCAATTGCGTAAAAAATAATAACATAGCTCCTTGCCTCGCGCCATTAATATTAAAAATAATTTTAGACTGGTTCAGATATTTCAATTTTATTTGAGACACTCAAAATCAACACGTTAGGTAGGTATTTTAACAAGGAGGGTGGTGACCTTGTTATATGGTCGTTGATATTTTGTTCAAGGTGAATTCCAAATAAAACAAATTGAAGGGTCATTGGATTCAGTAAGATTCATATAATCCATGTTGACGTCCATTAGAGATACATAAAAAAGTCCATAATTAATATCCGCACTTAGTACTTATTATAAATACCTAATGTCTACCTACCTACATCTGAAAGTTAAATCTTGAAATTAATCTTTTTTTATTGCAAATTTAAGCGTAATTGCTTGTTTTTATTCTTATTAAATACTCAAAAACACTAACATCGCTACTTTACTTGAAAAACAAGCTCTTTCTTTAAGAATGTGACAATATACCTAGTGATGATCATGCGCAAATGAGGGTAGTTGGAAAAATATTGAATCTATTATTTTAAAGGATTTGAAAACGATGCCCACGACTTAGTCCGCGGGGATTCAGATTTTTAAAATCCATAGAACGTCTTTTATTTTCAGGGATTTAACACCTATGTATCAGGCATCACTACCAAAAATTACATCCATCCATAGCTTCGTTTCACCGTGATTGAAGGACACACCTACATATTAACACACAAACACACTTAAAACATCGAATTTGTGATAAGGGTTGTGATAGATTCTAATCACATGAAAAGTATTATTTTTTCTTAAAATATATTCCAACCTATATACGTCATTAAAATTACCATTTCGAGAAATATAAAAAACTATACGAAACGTGCTCAGCGTGGGTCAGTAACAGGATTTTAGTCCCACGGGAACTTTTTTAATTTTGTAGGATAAAATGTAGCCTTTGTGCTAATTCAGGATATAAGCTATCTTCGTTCGAAACAGTCCAATCGGTTCAGCCGTTGAGGTGCAAAGAAGTAACAAATATAAAAACTGTCACATTTTTTATTTTATAAATATTAATGATATATTTTCGGCCTTAATGATCGCTCTCAAAAAGTCATGCTGTATTATAATCATTGATTTTATGCAAGAACCAAGAACTCAATGTGAAAGTTGTTTCGCTTTAAAAGTATTGTATAAGTGTGTTGTGGTAGGTCTAAGGTTTCAGTGGGAGACTGACGCAATAGTCGGTCAGACCTCAGACAATACACATAAATAATAATTTGTACATTGTTATACAGTTCATTAGTGGGGTAAACGTATGTATAGCAACGTCGTTTCTTCTGAGGACTTGTACTGGATTAAACAAAATAATGCTACGCTTGATCCTGTATTCATCACCATCATCACCAGCCAGTATGCATCCACTCTTGCAAATATGCCTCTTTTAGATTGCGCCTATCCTTGGCTGTTTGCATCTATATTTGATGGCAGCCACTTTCCAGGTGTCGTCACTCAACCTAGCCAGGGTGCGCCCTATTATAAACCGTTTGCGGAGACGAGGTCTTCACTCTAGGACCTTACAACTCCAGTGCCCATCGTTCCACTAAACGTGACCAGCCCACTGCTACTCTGACCCTATATTATGACTGCAATTTCCTTAAATGCTCAAAAATCTGCTTTTGGAAAATCGGGAGAATGATAAAGATCACCTAGAATTGCCATTTGCCATACCCCTTCCAAGTTAGTCCGCTTGCATCTTAGAATGCATCATCGTTTACTACGGTAAGATCATAGTTAAGAGTTACAACATGTCAACGAATAAGAACGATACGCAAAAGGCTAACGACATATCCTTTCCATCCTCATAATGAGTTCTCTCATAATGAGTCATCTCAGCTGGAAATTGAACACGCCTTAACTTACATACGAATAAACATAAAGACTGCTAAACTATTTAGCCTTCCAAAGTCGAGTAATTTGCAAGTAAAAATCAACCTCTGAGATTTGAGGCTTAGGGCGAATATTATGGCAGGCAGTGATTTGCAACTATCACTCATAATCCAAACTAATATCATAAAATTGAGAAAAGTTATTATGACTTTGTTTCTCGGCCCATCTGTTAAACAGATTTTGATGAAATTTAGTACATAGATTGGTTGCGAACCGGATACAGACACTGGCCAAATTTTGATATTATTTTAAAATCAAATTGTTTTGATTGTATTTAAAATTGTTTTGATTTTATTTTAAAATCAAGTTGTTCGCACGGGATTTAAAGAAAACCTAAATCCACATGTACAAATCCATGAATCGCCCCAATACAAGTTCAAGGCTATTAATGAGAGCTGGCATCAACTGTATGCACACGTTCTGTGTGATGTCCATCTGTTCTGCTGCGGTCACGAATCGCTTCTGTCTCGCGCCGTGTTTGCCCAAGCCTTTACTAGTTTACGCATACCTTGTGCAGCGCAGCAAAGGTAACGACCCCTCGTACTTGAAGCGGCGGAGGTCAGTGCCGCTGACGCCATTACGTTTTGCAATTATAACTTAGGCGAGACTGGAACGTGGTCAATCGCAAGGGCTGGCTTCGTTGTACCCTATTACGAACAAGATGAAGGGGTGTTAGTAAAAAATAACATTAAGTATAAAACCTTATGCTAGTTTTTACCCTCGGCTTCGTCTGCGTTAAAATCAGGACGACAAGCTGTAATTAGCTCTCGAGCAACAGATGCATTTTCAGTAATGAAAGCGTTTTAATTGTACTAGAGAATAAGAAATAGTACCTACAGCTAAACTCTAAAATACAGCTGTAATTGTATCTACGAGTATCTATAGTTGTGTCAGATGTATTAAATTTTTTATTATTTCATATTTAAGCACTTACTAATTATAAAAAAAAGAAACACTAAAATTGAAATCAAACTAAATAGTATTGGATAGCAGCAGGCGTTACTTTGCGATATAAGATATAAGCTATTTATTTATTGCAAAAATACACGTTAAGAGTTCTTAAATTTTTTTTGGAAACAGTGTACTACAAAATATGGCGTGCAATTATTATCAGTCTACAGCATAACTTCTCTTCTATCTACTTATTATTACGTGATGCAATTTAATAATTATCTAAACACAGCGCAGTACCACACATCATTATTTTCCATGATAATCAAAGAACAGAAAGCTTAATTCGCTATAATCCGCTAAAACCGTTGACTTACCAATACCTAAAACAGACAAATCTATGTGGTACAACATGCAGCATACGACATTCACGGCCCATCCTCCCGCTTCTAAACATGCAGGAAAACTTCCAAAAATGAATTAATTATCAACTGTGTTTTGTGTATAGCGAATTAGGCAAGCTTCTTGTTCCTTGATGATCAAAGAAGTAGGCCAAGTCCTGTCTGATCTAGATAAGCATTTCCAGAACTGAAAAATGCATTCCTTACGGGCAGCACGGTAGCTCTAAGGCAGTGAAGACAGCCCTGTTAATATGTAGTTCTAAGGCTACGTTCGCACTGCGAAAAACGTTCGCGTGAATTTTATTCTCGCGATATAGATTTCGCGTATGGATTTAACATATTTCGCAATTTCATCTATTAGCGAATGCCGTGAGCGTCATACAACTCCATTCAGCTGGGCGACCGCGTATCTCTGACAGCTATAGTGTAACGATCGCAATCACCTCTGATTGGATAACACTCTTCCACTATTGGACAAAATCCATTGACGCAGCAAGAATACCATAAATTCAGCCAATCACAACAATTGATAGTAACAATGATTGATGCAGAAAATACGCGGTTGCCCTGCAGTACAAAATATTCGCTCGAATATAATTCTTATGCGAACCGCGTGAAATTTGTACCAAACCAGAGAGTTTTATTCGCTAGTGCGTATACCCCCATATGATTTATAATGTTGCAGAATTGCAAAAATAAAATCGCGTGAATATTTTCCGCAGTGCGATAGTTCACTTAGTGAACATGTATATCCAATGCCAGTTTAAACACCGCTCGGTGCTGAATTTTCCATGAATTTTTCATTATTGTCAGTCAAGGTGGAGTGGAAATTTACAAATACATGAAAGAACTGCTCGAACAAATATCGGTCTTTCGATTAGCTGCGCAATTTATTAGGTACAGTTCCTATGTCCTACCTAGTAGCAACTGACGGCAATGTAAAACCAATTCATTTCAAATTCACTGAAAAAGCTACTTTATCCGTAAAGCTGATTATACAAAAGATTTTACAGTACTTATAATAAATAATATCTTCGAGGAAAATTATTTTCCTTTCTATATAACCTTCAGTACATAATCCATACTAAAATAAAAAAATCAAATAACTTAAATAAATAGCGAGAATATTGAACTGCGGAAGTCATACTAAAATTCTACGTCATCAGTAGCATAGATTTAGAAAGTCGTCCTAAATCATCTGTTGAGGTTTAGGATATTCTTTTAAACCCTATATGGTATTAAAATAGGTTTAAATCTTTTAATCTTATGATTACAGTCACTCGAGAGGAAAGGATAGAATACTAACTATCATCCTAATTCTTGACCGCCTTCAGATGGACTTGAGTCATTGACTCTTTTTAGTGTTACAATTTAAAAAAACACCAATCATCCCACAATTGTTAACCGACTTCTAAAAAAGGAGGAGGTGCTAAATTCGGCGCGTATTTTTTTCATGTACGTCGTTGCATGTCTCCGTGGTTTCTGAACCGATTTGAATTTTTTTTCTTTCAGTCCTTAGGGGAAGCTTTGGAGGTGGTCTTTGCTATACCCGCCCGATTTCAACATAGTGTGTAGAAATCAAAATAATTTTTTACCATGCAGTGGCTTTGGAAGTCGGTTTTTTGGTAAGAATTTTTATAATTCAATAATTTCTATATATTTTTATTTGCTGTGATATAGTGGTTCAGACGTTTGACGACATTTTCATGTTTCGATCGCCGAGCACACAATTCTTACTATGAGATGTGCATTGTAATTTATTAAAGAATAAAAATCATCAATATCAAACATCGTAAGGTAACCTTATTGTTTTCCATAGTGTTCTCAAAGGAGTCCAATATAAATATGTTCATCCGCATTTGGCCAGCATGGTAAACGTGAACTATGCCAAACACTTCTCATTCTGAGAGGACTTATGCTCAGCAGGGGGCCAGAGATAGATTGAAACAATTTTTTAAATCTTTTTGAATCCCTATGCACTAGAGTGAAGGTGTCTCAAGCTGTGTAAGATTTGATCATCGATGTTTTTTGCAGTTAACGGAATGATGATTAGCAAACACATCCGAATCTTACTACTCTGTTTGAGAAGGCCTTAGTGCAATAACCGTTAGTTCGTATTACGTTTAAATATCGGACATTGACTGTGATTTTGGGTTTTTTGCTTACGTTATTTCAAGTTAGTCTTGTTAAAGTTGCATTCTAAATAGTTCTTTATAAATGTGCATTTAATTAGAATTTAATGTTTCTATAATAAGATGTATGGCTCTTTTGATTATAAATCAGGCTTCTTTATTTAGCTTTAAATTTTAAAATAACTAATTTATGTACACACTGGGAAGTATCATCACGGCCATCATTATCCATTTTGCTTAGATGTCTTCGGAGACCCGTGCATAACTGTGGGCTAAAGAGGTGTTGAGTTGATAATAATGATGATAAAAATGTCATTGTCGCTTCGTCAACTGATAAACGTCCACTGCTGAACATTTTCTTGCAAGGACAAGCACACGTCGAAGTCTTGGGCGGCCCGGATCCATCGGCTCCTGCAATTAGTTTTGTATTTGACGAAGATGTTTGTAGAAAAATTACCTTAGCAGCTTTAAAAACAATATTCGATATTGTAAATATTGAATTTGTCCTTGTTGATGACCAGATAACCCTAAGTCGGCTGGTCAAGCGATACGTAAATAAAAATGATTTGATTCGGAAGAAAAAACGAGAATCACAACTAATGGTGATTGGCCTTGCCATCCCAAGGAGGTTGCAAGGGGACTAGTTCCTTGACCCATATTGAAGTAAGACGCATCATATGCATTGGATTTGTACTCGATTTATCACTGTGGTGGGATTTTTAGTAATCCGTACATGAAAACAAAGACCAAAATATATTTTTTAACATTCCAATCCGGGGATGTGTTTAATATTACTGCCACATCCCTACCAGGTTAGCCTGCTACCATCTTAGACTACATATTAATTAGATATTAGCACTAGTAGGATAATTCAGTTTCACAGGAATTTTTAAGAATTAATACAAATTTTGAGACATTCCCAAGAATAACTTGTCTCAATAATCATCTTGATCATGCTAAATATGTTTTTACTACGGAACACTCATTGTGTAAGATAGACTTGCCTTTGTCCGGTTTTTGATATTTTTTTTGTTCGTGATGTGCAAATTTTTAGTTGTATGTCTTCTTGTTTTAATTTAATCGGCGTGCCGGAAAATCGGCATTAGAATAAAAATCGCCTTCTGAATGGACACTGTGGGTACAAATCCTACTCATGTGTCTCAACCAATAGACGTAAATTGCTGGATGAAGGTCTCTTGCAAGGTCCGTATGCTTCCAGCGGCTTCCAATTTTCGCTTGAGGTCGTCCGTCCACCTAGTGGGGGGTCATCCAACGCTGCGCTTTCCGGTGCGAGGCCGCCATTCAAGCATCAAGCCCAAGGTGCTCGTACGGTCATATCAAACTGTGACATAATAACCTTAAATAATGGCAAAGACAAAGGTGTTTTATTGTATCAGGGGTACAGCAGGTATTGTATATTAAACCCATATCGCAAGTCGGTTTAAACACGGCATCGTACATGAACGCTAGATCGCATTGATGTAGAATTTTAGTACCTCTAGATCGTTATGGCGTCCCAAATTAGCCTCCCGCCTCCTGCTCATAGCTAAGACAGCGCTACCACTGCGTCAGCCAGATCGACCTAACATCGTCATTGTAAGTTTTAACATAACAGAAACTATGTGGTTGTGGTGCGGTTGTTCTAATGTGCAAGATTTTATTTTAAAATATCGTCATTATGCACATTTTAATCCATTGCTGGGTCTCTTCTCCAAAGAAGCGTTTCCACACTGGCCAAGTGCGGAATTGGCAAACTTGGGAAGGGCCAGTGTGTTACCTTCGGAAACATTATGAAGATCTCTCGGGCATGCACGATGTTTGCCTTCACCGATTGAAGCAAGTGATTTCTTCTAGAGTTCATTTCTTAAAACTCACATAGCTCCAACAAATCGGAGAGCCATCGAACCCACGACTCGTGTAGCTGGTGGAGTTTGTAAACCGCTGCTTTAACAATGAGCAATAGCTCATTAAATAGCTATAGCTCATAGCATAGAAATATCTAAAACAGTGTATTATAAAACAGTTAGCTGAAATACTGTCGTTTTCTATAATTCTATCGTCGGAAGCGAACGCGGTGCGGCCGCCTGACGTCACCGCGCAAAAGTGGACCAACCAGTTTTTGTCCGAGCCCCAGATAAGCGTTTGATTCCTTATGCATAACTTGCCCTAAGGTCGTCTGAGATTCAAGGACAGAAATGTTAATAGGGTAGATATTACACTTTTTTTTTAACATATCTAAGTACGTACCTACCAGGGAAATGATTTTATTTCATGGGAACCAGTTCTTAACCAGCACCCACAAACGCATTTTTTATTCTATACTACTATACTAATATTATAAAAGCGAGAGTTTGGATGGATCAATGGATGGATGATCTAGATAAACTTTGGCACAGAGATAGATTATAGTTTGGAATAATACATAGGGTATTTTTTGTTCCGGACAGTTAAAGAGTTCCCGCTGGAAGCGAAAAACCCCGATCCACGCGGACGAAGTCGCGGGCATCAGCTATTTATGTATATTTACAAAAACCGGCCAAGTGCGAGTCGGACTCGCGCACCGAGGGTTCGTTCGTGGCGTACAAACCTGTAGTAAGTTTAAAATTATTAAAAATACTAGCTAACGCCCGCGACTTCGTCTGCGTGGATCGAGGTTTTTTGGTTCCCGCGGGAACTCATTTATTATAAAAAGTATATAAAAAGTAGCCTATGTGCTATTCCAGACTATAATCTATCTCTGTGCCAAATTTAAGACAGATATGTTCAGCCGTTGGGGCGTGATTGAGTAACAAACATCCATACATCCATCCAAACTTTCGCATTTATTTTATTTAAACCCGATAAAACATAAACCTATTTATGTCAAACCCTAACCTAACCTACAAGAAAGAGACAAGAAAATGTAAATAAAATGAATATTTCAAAAATTGACACTCAGAACATTGAACAGTTTAAAATCTTTCGACAGTTTAGAATTTCGCGAGTTAGATTATAATCTAACGGTTTTTACAATCTTACGGTGACATATATATTTTTAAGTAGAAGTACGTGTATGTGTGTGTGGGCGTGTTAGCGTAGTAGCATGGGACTGCGGGTGTGTGTGTGTTCTTTTGTTTTAAATATTTATTTTTAAATTGCTTGTTTCTTGCGGTATAGGGATATTATCTCCTTTTTTAATTGTGTTTTAGAAAGAAAAAATAAATCAAAATTAGAGTACTGTTTATTAGAAGTTCGTGCTAGGCGTGGAATGATAGAATGCTGAGCATAATTTGTGTTGGACTTGGGAACATGGAGAAGGCGCGTTTGTCGCGTTCGTAAAGATTGAGCATTGAGTGAAAATGCTGACAATTATAATATTAGTAAGATTTTTATTAGAATATGATGGAACTAAAAATTTATGCTTTTCGCAATGTTTCCTTTATCTGTGCTATAAGACGTTGCTTCGTACCAAATTTAATTTCTGTGTTCACGGGAAGTACCCTGTAGGGTTTGATTTCCTTGCGAGTGTCAAAAATTTGCAGCATAAACGGCTGTATCTTTTGATTGTGTTGGCTTAGAAGTTTGATTTTTTCACTGCCCCAGGGGTAAGTAGTTTGTTAAAGCTTAAAGGTATTATAGAACTGAGTATATGTAGTATTCTTTATAATACCATAAGTAAGTCTATTTCAATATTTTCACTTAATTTGGTTCAATGCAAAAAAGAATTAACTAAATTTCTCTTATGTAAGAGTTACGAAGAAACAGAAGATTTAATAAAAATTCAAAAATGATTGTTCAATCTTTTCTTAATTTGTTTTTCGTCTTAATCCTATTAACTTCCATTGATTAGAGACAACCCATAAATACTTAGTTTCACTCTTTCACTCACAAACACACACAGACTAATTAAGTGTTATATTAATGAAAAACTTTGAATTGATACTTAAAACTTTATTGTATTACTTTTGAACTGTGCATCATGTTGATTGGATGTTTTTGATTTAATAAATAAATAAATATGATATGAATTTAAATGTAATACTTCTACGCGTTGCGTTCATGAGGAAAAAGGTAGTAAATTTAAAATTATTAAAAATATTTATATTATATGATGTAACTAAAAATTTATGCTTTTCGCAATTTTTCCTTTATTTGTGCTGACGTTGCTTCGTACAAAATTTCAAGATTCTGTGTTCACGGGAAGTACCCTGTAGGTTTTGATTACCTTGCGAGTGTCGAAAATTTGCATAAAAATAATTTACAATTACATTATTAAGTAGTAACGAATGCCTTATCCGCAATCCTAAGCATCGCTGGAGCGAGTCAAATCCATGTTCTTTTACCATTTACATAGTCTTCACTCGCTTAATAAGTTAGTTTCAGTAGCATAATTTTAATGGATTTCGTAAATTTATTAGATTTCTATCTATAGTCATAGATTAAGAATTGGTCTCCGCAGCGCTCCTACCAGCAGAGACGAATCCTAAATTTATGCCTATAGTTAAGAATCGATGGCAGCTGGCTTAAGATACATAATAATATGATCGTATCTGTCGGTATGGTCGAACTACGAAAGTATAAGTATATACTATGCAGAATACGAGTTTAAAAACGAGAGGTGACCGTGATTTTTTTTTGTATTTTTTTCATAACTCAACCAACTTCTTTGGATCTTTTGTTGTAGCAATTAAGATGCGAATAATACTAAATCACTTAATGTCGTTCACCTTTTATAAACACAAATTTTCAACCAAAGCACCGAATCCCACTTCAAATAATGTTACGAAATATTGTGTTTATAATTGGTTCAGAAAAAAACCGTCTAAGTGTTGAAATTATGATAATTTTGGCCTCTTATTTTATTTAATTTTTTTAAATTATGTAATTAGGTAGAGTAAGACCTAGGTTTCACACGGCACTGGAACGCTAGATCGCTTGGCGGCACGTCTTTGCCGGTAGGGTGATTAAAAGCCATGGCCAAAGCTTCTCACCAGGCCAGACCAGAGAAAATCCGGAATTTATAAATTCTCACATTAACTCTGTCAGGGATCGGACTCATGAATTTTCAGTCATAATCCCACAGCACTCACCACTGCGTTAGGGAGTTCGTCGAGGATGCTTTGCAGCTGTGAGTTGTAGCTATCCATATAGTACTAATGTGGCTGGCATTCTGGCTGGCTTAGCGACATATTTCAATAGTATGGTCGACGTCAAAAGATAGACGACCACAGTTGGACATCCCTAGGTATTTTGTAAGGATTCCCACAGGCCATTTTCTTAAGCCACCTGTATCAATGCTAAACAATATAAATTATATTGTACATTGAATATTGACAATGTGACAACAAAAAAAATTACAACGTATTGCAAAACTGAAGCTGCAGTGGGCAGGGCACAAAGAACCGATAGATGTTAGCATCCTAGGGTGCTGGAATGGTGAACCCACACCGGAAAGCGCAGCGTCCACAGACTCCCCACTGGGTGGACGGACGACATCAAACGAGTCGCTGGTAGCCTCAGGATTCAGGCGGGTGCAAGACCGCGACATGTTTTTTTTTTCCACTATAAGTTAGGCCTTGACTGCGATCTCACCTGATGGTAAGTGATGATGCAGTCTAAGATGGTAGCGGGCTAACCTGTTAGGGGCATGGCAGTTATATTAAACCAATACCCCTATCTGGTTTCTACACGGTGTCGTACCGGAAGGCGTAGTCGCTTGGCGGCACGTCTTGGCCGGTAGGGTGGTTACTAGCCACGGCCGCAGCCTCCCACCAGGCCAGACCAGGGATAATTCAGAAATTATGAATTCCCAAATTGACCCTGCCGGGGATCGAACACGGGACGGGTTAAGACAACAGCGCTACACACTGCGCCACGGAGGTCGTCGAAGTGTGGAAGTCCCTGAGAGACCTAGCCATTAGCTAGGGCTGCCATCGCTTAAATTTGGTAACGATCAACCCAGACTACAGATAAAACCCTACCCGGACCCGGACGTCCTTTAAACAAGGACAAATATATATATATAATAGCAACCCTATAATATGGCTAGCAGAGGACGTCTATCAGTTGATGACGATCACGACGACGACGTCGAATTATACAGAACCCCCGCTCAGATATTTTATATTTATATTAGCTACTAGTTATTCCTACCCGCCCGTTAGGTTAGCCCGCTATCTTAGACTGTATCATCGCTTACCATCAGGTGAGATCGCTCTCATGGTCTAACTTGTAGTGGTAAAAAAAATATTTTAATAACTAGCTGATGCCCGCGACTTCGGCCGCGTGGTTTAAGTTTTTTTTTATTCCCGCGGGAACTACTTAATTTTCCGAGACAAAAGTAGTCTATGTCACTCTCCAGGTCAATCACGTCGATCTGTTGCGGTGTGATTGAAGGACATACCAGCAAAACAATAAACAAACACACTTTCGCATTTATAATATTTTTTTAATGTAATAATATAAAAAAAAATAATACAAGAAGTTAGTTAAGCCGTGTGGTCTTATTGAACAAAGTCGGTTGTGTCTAAAGTAATAAAAACTCGGTTACTCATAGGTCATTGGTGCCCACGCCGAACGCTTTGTTGGTTTCTGACACACAATTTAATGATTTAAAATCCTAATATTTTGCATAATGCAAACCAATTCGTTATGTATTTCGTTCCTCGCCTATACTTTGCTGTATTGACAATATATTACTCTTTTTGTTCACTTAATTTATTGCTATCATCAATTTAACTACACTTTTATTGAGTAACAATCAGATGTTATCGATACTATTATTTTTGAATTGAATGATTATTTTAATTCATTTATTTATTTACATAATAAATCAATTGTTATTCATTCATAGGAATTATTTAAGCTTTATTTCTCGTTTGTCTCTGGATGATTCTAGTAATATAGTAAAAAATAACAATAGTCCATTTAGCAGGTTATAGATCTGATAAAAATTATATATTTGGCTGTTATGTCTATTCGAAGCGATTCGCAACGAAGTGAATAGGGGCGGACCTACCAAAACCTACTTGAATGTTCTGTTCTGTACTTTCGCGATAAGGAACACTAAAATGAATTAATTTAATCAATGGATCCATGCTAATATTATAAATGCGAAAGTGTGTCTGCCTGTCGCTCAGCATTCTATTCTACTTATAATAAAATTTCACAACAATTTTAAGAAATCCATCAAATATATGCTCCTGAAAATAGGTTGTTATACTGTTGAAGATTATGTAAATGATAAAAGGGCACGGATTTGACTCGCTCCAGCAATGCTAAGGACAGCGGTTACTTATGTATCTAGACATTCATGTAATTATAAATTATATTTTCAAAAGAGCTACCACCGATTTTCTTGCTGGTTGTTCTTGGTAGGAATAGCATTCCAATCCAGTGGTAGATTCACTCGACGATCCAAAGTCTACCTGAATAAAAAAGATTTGAGTCCTTTCACGGCCCATCTGTTTAACCGATTTTAAAGAAGAGATCCCAGTGGTAGCTGCATCCCGAAGAAGCATACTGGCTACTTTTCATCCCAGAAAATAAGACTTCTCGCGAGGGTCATAAAACCATGGACTAAACACGCGGACTATAAGTTAAACTTTATCCCATTGCATCAAAGTTTGCAATAGCATAAGTAGTTTTGGTATTTCCAAGTGTTTTTTTCCCATGAAGATTTAATTGAAATTTCTGACGTACAGTTTTGTTTTATTTGCATGGATTAATTATTTGAGACCACACAGGCCGATAACCACCTTCAAACAACATTATTTAGACCATGTTTAGGTCACTATTTTTTTTTTAGTTGGCATTCATGTACTCAGGTGTTCAAAAATACAATACTTGACAGCTTTTGTTGAAATATTTTTGGTTAGTATTTTAGCAGATCATGGGCAAACTGAACGATACACGGAACGTCAAGAACAAAACCTCATTTATTCAAATGTAATGTTTAGTTTGAAAATAGTAAGGGAACCGATTAACCAATAAACATACATCACTGCCAAACACTATACCTATCTTTCTGGTAGTCGAGTAAGACTTACAACAGTACATTTTCGTGATCATGCTACGGGCAAAACGCGATATTGCGTGGCGCAAAGTATCGCTGCATCAAAGCAGTGATTGTTGCCTGCGGATTGCCTCACTTTAATAACAGCTATGATTAATTATCTACATTAGGGCCTACATACATTGCTTTTAATATTATTAGAGCTAGCCTTTTCGGAACTGGATGACTGATGACCTGGAAATTCTTTACACCGAACACTACGGTACTAAAACTAGTCACCAAAACGAGAGAACTCATATCCGCCACCGTGCGGATAAAACTGGCTTGTTTTGGACATTGAGAGAGCTCCAGACTGCCTAAGACGCAGTTGGTAGGACGATATAATTAGGATGGACAGGGCTTAGCTAGCTTTAAGTAGTAAATCTCGGTCATCCAGCGGCCACTAAGCGAAAGCTTCTTTTCGAAAAATGATGATTATGGAGTCTAACTAAGATCTTTTCAAGGTCATAGGCCTATTTTTCACATCAATGTATACTATTATGTTTAATATTTTACTTCAACCGTGCGTATATCTACTACCTACCTACCTACCTAACTAGGTGAGTACCTACCTTTCACGTAGGTACTCACCTATTTTTTTAAAAATCGATGTTAGGTCTTCCCAGGATCAGTCTTTGCTGAGGCAATCTTCCCAGGTGGTACCCAAGTATCCACTAGCCATATGGGATGATGGTGCAGTCAATAAGATGGAAGTGGATCTGGTTGTGGCGTGACAGTTTTGTATTCGGATTATACAGGTTTTCGCGCGGTATTTATTGCATTCGACTACTATATTTTCAATGCTGAAAACGCCTGTAACAGATTTGAAGCGATCTCAACAGAAAAATGCTCATGACGTCAACAGAGCGCTTGATCTCTGTATTGTACATGTCACACGCAATTCCATGCAATGTCGTCGCCGCGTCGTCGAAACGTCACAGTCACAGAATTCAGAAAACTTATAGAAGTTTTAAAGAAGCGTGAAATTATCATAAGGTTAAGGACCTTATTATGGTAAAGTAATAGCTAGAGTGTAACAATTGTAATCACCAAAGATGACTAACTCCACTATTGGACCAAATGCACTGTCTCAGGGTGAATATGTACCGTCAATTCGGTCCATCTCAAAAATTGAGACTGTAGCAATGATTAACCCGTCTGAGGTCAAGTTTACATTATGGCTTTACTAGCTAATGCCCGCGACTTTGTCTGCGTAGATCGAGGTTTTTGGTTCCCGCGGGAACTCCTTCATTTTCCGGGATAAAAAGCCTATGTGCTATTCCTTTAATCTATCCGTTCAACCGTTGGGGCGTGATTGAGTGACAAACATCCATACATCCATCCAAACTTTCGCATTTATAATATTAGTAAGATTTTTTTTCATATTTCAGCGAAAAGGCCGGATATTACACACCACACAGTAATGTAATTGCATCTTTAAACAATTACTTTAATATAATATCATGGCTAGACAATCCAAACGTGCATCATAAAATTATCTCTAAATACTTACCTACCCAACAATGGAGCTAAAGTAATTGTGTAAAAGCCCACAAGAAGATATATCTTTGTTGAATCACACATTTAATACTTTATTAACATATATATTATACGTTAGAGGAGTGCAAACATACAACTATAATAAAGTGCTAGAGCCACTACTTATATTTAAACTAGACTTATTAAGTAGATCTAGTAGGTAAAGACTTGCGCACATCTATACTAATATTACACAGAGGTAAAGTTTGTGAGTTTGTGAGGTTCTGGGATCTACAGAACTGATTTTGAAAATTCTGGTACCAATAGGAAGCTACATTATTTGTGAGTGAATATACTGTATAGGCTGTATATTAACCTGAACAATTAGAGAGTTCCCGTGTGAATTTAAAAAACGCGGACGAAGTCGCAGGCACCTGCTAGTCGTATATATAAGTAACACGTGGGAAGAAGTCAAATGGCTAGTGTATACTACAATAAGTGGTAAGATGTTACACGTAACGATAGGGATTGAATTTCTGCATATACACTTAATATATTTTTTACTATTTTAGTTGACCTACAGCGGTGTTGCAAATACTTATATAATGTAGGCTGTAATGAAGTACATAGTAATCTATTAAAAAATATCGAACCCTGCATATTTAAACTAAGTTTGGTAGAAAATATGCGGATTCACCTATTGCGGATTATTTATTATTGCGGAACTCCCCAACATAGAACTTTTTTCTAAGAATTTACAGTAATGGTAAGTAATATCAACCTTGTAATATGAAAATGTGAAATACACGCGAATGCAAATATGTGCGGCGCCTTAAATCTACTTTTAGCAAACATACTGTGAGTTCTAGGTGTATACTGTATATCGAGCACTTTGTAGCTCTAGTCCGTGCCAACCGCAGTCTAAACCCAGAAACACATGTGTTCAGGTAATAAAATAAGACTATTCTATTGATACTTACTTATTACCTATAATAGGTAAGTAATAATCAGCAAAGAACTATATGCGCAGTCTGCATCCAAATGTTTGTGCATAAATTAATGTGCTGCACACGAATTACACGCTGCACGCACCACTATAAGAACTGCCTATAACTGTGGGTATGCTCTGATCTGCGTTATTGTCGACTGATGGACATCTGTAGGGCTCGCAAGGCATTTCACACGCTGCAGTCTTTTTTTTATCCACTACAAGTTAACCCTTGACTGCGATCTCACCTGATGGTAAGTGATGATGCAGTTTAAGATGGTAGCGGGCTAACCTGTTAGGGGTATGGCAGTTATATTAAACCTATACCCCTATTCGGTTTCTACACGGCGTCGTACCGGAACACCAAATCGCTTGACGGCACGTCTTTGCCGGTAGGGTGGTAACTAGTCACGGCCGACACCTCCCACCAGGCCAGACCAGGGAAATTCAGAAATTATAAATTTCCAAACCGGGGTTCGAACCCGGGACCTCCGCACGTTAAGGCAGCATCGCTACACACTGCGCCACGGAGGTCGTCTTACGCCATCTGAATCCAGCAGCGGGTCCCTACGACTCGCTTGGATGTTGTCTGTCCACCTAGTAGTGGGTCGGTCAACACTGCGCTTTCCAGTGCCCTGATCAGTGGTCAAGCATTATTTTTCATGGGCCCCATCATAGATTAGGTCCGTACTCAAACGCTGAATGCGTAGCATTGACCTAATAATTACAAAGTAAGTATAATAATTACAAACTTGCCCGTGACGCAAACCTTAGAAACCAGGAGAAAGCCAATTTTTTAATGAAACCCTGTAATAATAGGCGTTATCGAGTGTAAAAATAACAAACAAATTTTTCTTATAGTACAACCTGTGTACACTGAAACATAAAAAAATATTTATAAAAAACCGAGGGAAGTAGATCGTCAGTTAAAATTATGAAGTTAAAGAAAAATACTTATTATGGTTATTACTTAGTGTGTAAAGACTCCTTTAAACACAGCGGCCTTAAATAAATAAACCAAATTAAAAGCTAAGCTAAGCAAATTTTCAGACAAAAGAGGTGTACTCACCCTTAGCTAAAACCGTGTTTGCAGTGTTATTATAAAAGCCGCAACCCTCCACTTTCAAAGATAATAGGCGCTGTCTGTTCTATACGTAACTATGCTGGATGTTTTAGATATTATTAGGTATTGTTTTTGATATATAAAACAAGCGTGAGCAATAACACGTTTTCCTAATTTTATTTTCGGTTGTATTATTGTAATTATCATTTTTTTGGTTATTGTGTACTTGTTATTCCGTACTAACAGATACTGGCAAGTTCGTCCGCGTCGCTTAAGTTAATTCACGCGGGAGCTCCTTAATTTTTCGGCATAACAAGTAGCCTATGTCACTGTCACGGTCCTCAACTAAGTATATCCTTGCAAAAAGTCACCTCAATCTGATGCTCAGTTGCGGGGTGATTGAAGGACAAACCAAGAAACAAACACTTTCGCATTATATGAGTACCTACTGATTTAGTGATTTTAGATAAGAAATATACTTACTTAATGTAAAGCCGTAGTTAAAATTAATCAATAGTGTAAGTTAATATAATAATGTAGTATTAGCTGATGCCCGCGACTTCTTCCACGTGGATTGAGCGGAATAAAAAAAATGCCTGTCTAGAATAGGACTGCCGATAGAAGTGAAAACGAATATTTCATTCTTTCGTTTTTTTATTATTTTAATTTTTTATTTTACTAAAAATTATTGAAATATAAACCGTAACACTAAGCCATTAAAGCTTAATTTCGAATGTAGTATATTTATACGTTCGCGAGCATGTCGGTCACGGTCACGCGAATCTACATTTTTAACCCCTACCAAAAAGTGCTCAATGCGTCTACAGAAGTTTTCACTTCAAAATAGCTAATAAAGATAGATAGTCTGGAATTAAAATATGTTTAATTCCAGACTATCTATCATTGTGCCAAATTTCATCCGGATCCATTCAGCCGTTCTGGCGTGATTGAGTAACAAAAAACCTCCATGCATCCAAACTTTCGCATTTATTATTTTAGTATAAATATAGTAGTAAAGATGGAATCAATCAGATTTTTACATTCCTGGATATAAACACCTCTTCGAGAGTGTGCTACCACTCATGGTCCTCCGCCATCTTCATTCATCCACTGACCGGTCTTCAAGGTCGTCAGTCCAGCGGGCTAGAGGTCATCCCACGCTACGCTTGCGGGCACATGTTTTCCAGCTATTTAATTGTCTATGCCAAATTGCATATTATCCTATGGTGTCAGCGTGATGTACGTTACAGATATACACAAAAAACAACTTCATATTTTTATCATCCTTACTAGTTCGGACCTACGTTTTATATTATGAAACTTATAATATGCAATTTTCTAGACACAGACTTTTAGTTGTACATGAGGTTAAGTATGTCAGTGACTGACACAACAAACTAATAGTCAGTCATTCAGTTTTTATTTTAATACAGGAAGACATGAACTTATAATTTATCAAAACTAAATCTATATATTTAAAAGCGAAAGGTGTACACTGATTCATCATGTTATCTCAGGAACTATAAAGCATACAGACTTGAAATTTGGAAGATAGGTTGTTCACCTTCCTTCCACACCTTCTATGGTGTTGACGGCAGCTAAGAAACGGTTCTGAGATATTCACCCCGAAGTGGTCGAAATGGGGGTTGGAGGTTTGTATGAAAGTCCTTTGTTTTTGAAGTAAGAGACATGAAAACTGGCAATTAAGTTAATAGTTATACAAAATAAAAGCAATTTTACGAAAATTCACCCCAAAGAGGGTATAATGGGGTTTATAAGTTTGTATGAAAGTCCTATGTGTTTGAAGTTAGGGACCTGAAAATCGGCATTTAGGTTATTACATTTGAATAAATAGTAACCTGCATAAGCAATTTTACGAAAATCTACCCCAATAGGGGTGCAATAGGGGTTGGAAAGCTTACATAAAATTAACCCCAAAGAGGGTGAAATGGGGGCTGTAAGTTTGTATGAAAGTCCTTTGTGTTTGAAGTTAGAGGCTTGAAAATCGGGATGTAGGTTATTAGTTTTAAATAATAATAACCTGTGTAAGCAATTTTACGAAAATCCACCCTAAAGGGTGGGAAATTGGGGTTGGAAGCTTGCATGTGGGTTATAAGATTTTAAAATCGGTTATTATAATATTTATTAGTTTTAGCCGCTACATGTACCTAGGCTTTTTCCAGCGGGAAAATCTCATAGGAAATCAGAAATTGTACGCGAACGAAGTCGCGAGCGACCGCTAGTCGTTTATAATCTAGAACAATTGATTACAAAGTCAAATTGATACGATAAAATGAAATATAGATAAACTTAAACATAGGGCCAACTAAAATTGACAAACAGGTTGAAAAAAACCAAAACGACCACCCCTAAACAGCAATGATAACAGACAAACAAAAGTACAAATGTGCCGTGTTAGAGAGGGATGGAAAAATAGTTGCTACAGCATTATGGGTGGTCGAACGTGTTTTTTTTATTTGCAATATATGTTTGCAGCAGTTTGGGAAAATCCTTTTTAATGCCCGTATTAATTTTAATGAATAGTAAATGATAGCTGACTATAATTTGATTCCCGTTTCAGTTATTATTAGGAATTATCCTTTATCTTTTACTCTCCAATTTTTATAATTACCTACACTCTTATTTAGAAGAAATAAAAATAAATAAAGATAGAGAAGTGATACAAAAGTTGGCCTCAGTGTTTTATTTCAGGTTTTTAAGTCAGCGGAGAAACAAAAAGGATGAGGATAGGCGCGTCAGAATAGCGACTTTGTTTTATATTATTTAAAGTAGATGTGACATACTTTTCAAAAGCCCATATAACACCTATGATCTATACATAAAAGTGGGACACCCTATAGCTGAAAGTACTAGTGTGAAGTTAGGGTCTATGCATAAAGAAATTATTTTCATTGCTCAATCAGGAAAGCACCCGCGACAGCGACAGCGCTTCTCACAGAGAGTTAATTATGTATCTATAACCACAGAATCTATAACATTCTGCCATGAAAATGAAATGTAATGTAATGTAGTCTCTTATAAAGGAGTCTTAAGTGCAAAGAAGTTAGATTTTATAATTAAGCTCCATCAAAGCTCCGTCTCCCGGAGACGTATCAGAAATTGAGGACACCGGCGAGCGGTGCAAGTTCCTACAAACGCTTCTCTCATGACACATTTGTTCCGCAGATCCTGGGCCATCATATTGGGCATGATTTTTATAATTGTTAGATGAGGCTAGTTAACTAGTTGTAAGTTGTAAGTTCACAAGCGCATAATTTTTAATAAATAAGCGCAAACAATCCATACTAATAGTATTACAAATGCGAAAGCGTGTCTGTCTGTCTGCAACCATTTCCCGGCCCATCTTTTTAACCGATTTTGATGAAATTTGGTGCAGACGTAGGGGAAGGACGCGGGAGTCGCCAATCCCGGAAAATTAAGGACTCCCGCGGGAATCAAAACGCTAAATCCATGCGGACGAAGTCGCGGGTATCATCAAGTTTTCAATGAAAAAAGAACTATGTACAACCTTTTTACAGCATAAAAAAGTTGGAGGAAGTTCGAAATTCCAGTTTATTATCGCGTGTCAATGAGAGCGCGGCTTAGCAATCAACGGTTATGATTATACGACATTCACGTAGTCTTTGCGCAGACATCGGCCGCGCTCGGCGCCCCACGCTCGCGGCTCCCGCACCCGGTAACATGCCCTTTGTTTACCTTGTCACGTGTAGACTTAACTTTTTTTTCTAAGATATATAAACCAGTATTAATAAACCGATATTAGCTAACGCGTTATCAAGTCGCGATCAGTCTATGCTGAAGACTGATACCTGAGAATCTGTCCTAACTGACGTCGGTTTATTAATATGGGTCTTACAGATGCACCAATTATAACATGATCTTAAACAGAGTAAAAGCTCCTCACGCATACCTAAGGCACGCATTTATTCCCATAATTTGAATAGTTAGTTTTCTCACCGCTCAAGTCATACATACGAGTACAGTGTAGAGCAGTAGCCACCATTGTCACAATCTGGTTGAAATTATAGTATTCTTCCTGCGACAGTGAATGTTGGCCAATTGCGACTGAGTTTAAGCCAATGTGGCGTGATTGCGATGGTGACTGTAGCAATGATTATTCCATAATTTCCCTGAGACCTTAATGAGCGATAGTTTTGAAAGTTTAATATTTTAGTGTAGCTAATCGCTAGTGTTCCTAACAATAGCGATTAGCTACACGGGGCTTCGCTTCCACTTCGAAAAAAGCAGCCTTATTCCTTGTAGCACAAAATATTCTTAGTATTATTTAATTAGTTCTATGGTATTATTGTAGAGAAGATGCCGTTAAGAGGTTGTAAATATTTTTAATCACCCTGCATATTTTCATACCGACAAATTACGATCATATTCATTACATCCTTAACATACGAGTAGATGCATAATAGGTAACTTAAAACATACTTAAAGATTGTCTGGAATTTTAAGTGACATAATATTTCCATCTACTAATGCACGGCAGCATCTCCTAGAAATGCTGGCAAAAAAATCTGATAGATTGTATACCCAATGATAAAAACTTGGAGAAGTTATTCTCCAAAAAATTGAGAAAGCTACCATCTGATGGCAGAACTTGCAGAAATTACGAGATACACTTGTCAGAGATGACCCCGACAAAAAAATTATATTTGACACACACGGGTGTCCCTCAGGTGTCTCGGGAGTCAAAAGCTCGGTAAGTGTGGACGTGCCTGATTAACCCAGAGGCATGTTTAAGCCAACTGAATCTCTGCTGTGGACATAGGACATTAGGCCCTATCCAAAACATGGGAGATGAGGGAAGATGTATTAAGCCGACCAATTAGATTGATAAGCTATGTAATGATATCTGATCGGCCTGCTAAACATATCTTCGCTTTGATTAAGTGGATACCGGGTCTTAGGCTAACAAGTAGTACGAGCCAAGGAAGTAGGAACTATAAATATTTTTGACGATGCGTGATTTAGATCTGAAATAAAAAAACACACTCATAAAATCGTTACACAAACATACACTAAAAAATACATGATCATAAAACCGTTCACACACTGTATGATTTTATACCGCGTGTTATCGATATGTATCCGCAGGCGATTGTTCTTTTAATATAGAAGTTATTCAGAAAACTTTTTAATAAGTACATAAGCTTACTGCTTCAAATATCCTATAAATTAGGTAAGGAATTTCGGAAACGCTTGAATTGTACGTTAACTTGCTTTATATGTTTTATTTTCGTTTCATATGCCTTGTTTATATAAAATATGTAGGTATAGGATAGGGACTGTTTGGTACGATGAACCGAGGAAGAACGGATGGCCTAGGTGTGGCAACGTATATCAATCGATTGCGATTGTTAAGCAACGTTGACCCGAGTCGGTAACTGGACGGGTGACCGAACTAGGAGGTTCAAATTTGGCCTTTTCGTTTCCTCCGTGCCTCGGAGAGCACGTTAAGCCGTCGGTCCTGGTTATTATCACTAATATCTGATAATAATCGTAATAAACCTAAGAGTTTAAATACTCTTAGTCGAGTCGTATGCGGAAGGACCTGAGAACCCACCGCATTAATATTCCAAGAAAACTCCTACCATTACGTGATCAATGGAATGGGGTGACGACCCTCAGTAATTAGGAATACGATGCAGTGAGAGAGAGGAACTGTTTGGAAACTGCTGCGTTTATTAAAGAAGCCGTATAGTAGTTATTTATGTGTTAATAGTTTTCTGATTGTCGCATTGTAATAAAAATTATATTTTATTTTATTTATTTCAAGTAAAATATTAATTTTAATATAAGAATTATAAAAACTGAAATGTAGCAGATAAATTTTGGTCTTAGGCATCTAATGATATCCAAAAAATACATTTTTAGGACTAAGTCAGTTAGAACTGCTTAAGACACAAGCAGCCCTAAGCAGATAGCCAGCAGTTTGACTGTTGTTGTGTGGATGTAGAAACCATGTAGTAACAGTTTATTTAGTTATTTAGTTTAGAATATATAAAAGTCTTTGTTTCTTGAAATAAACTACTAGGTACATATTTATTTAATTTAAGTTACTAGCGTTGTGTGATCGGGCTCAAAGTAAGTAAAAACTATTGTACTACATGGTACCTCAAGGACTCAAGGGCTTTATAGTCCTTAAAATCAAAATCAAGGTCAACTATCGTTTCCAACTTGGGTCAACGTTCACTTCAACCTGACGAAGGCTATAACATGCAAAATTTACTTAGCTATTGCCAGTCTTCGTAAATTATAACTATGTACTACTAGCTAATGCCCGCGACTTCGTCTGCATGGATCGAGGTTTTTTGGTTCTCGCGGGAACTCCTTAATTTTCCGGGATAAAAATTGTGCTATTCCAGACTATAATCTATCTCTGTGCCAAATTTCAGCCAGATCCGTTCAGTCGTTTGGGCATGATTGAGTAACAAACATCCATACATCCATCCAAACTTTCGCATTTATCGCAATTATAATATTATAGAATAGTAAGATAGTAACATAGTACGATTTTATGCATACTTTCTTCTATCCACTACTTCGTTCACGTGGGCAAATATTATTTTAAAATAATGTAGTATTTTTGGAACCTTCTGTTTCCCAGGATAAAGAAAATCTTAAATTATAACATTCACCCGAGAAAATTCGTATGAATATGGTTAAAATATATGTTTCGAAGATTAACTCAAACAAACACACCGTAATGATGACTGGTGAATGATTTAAATAAATAATATTAAATAATATATAGCAGATTTAATAACGTACAAATTTGAATAAAGTATATTCTGGTTCAGATTCAAACAAAGACGGACTAAAGTGCAATATCTACCAGTATAGTACAGAGTTAATACTACCTATTCTGTGTTAAAACTTAGTGCAAGTTATACGTCAACACATGAGTAAAAATAGATAAGGTTGTTCATGGTTTTGGAGAAGCACGTAAATTATAAATACTATGTACAAGCTTTAACTCAAAGTTATTTTAGTACAACAGACAAACACGTCAGTTTAACTTATTAGCATAGATCTTTATAGCAATATGTAAATCAGCTACAAGTAGATATTGGAGCGTTTATAGAAAGGCACCATCTATTAACCTAAAATCGTATCGATCCCAAGCAAAACCCTGTAAATACATTGGCAGCTTCGTGCTTGTAAAATATGCCATTAGTAAGTCAATTTGCGAGTAATATTTTCACCTAGAAAACGATTTTTAATGGTCCCGGGGTAAAATTTCGTAGGCACCTATTCAGCGGCGCCTTTGACTATATTACAAAGACATCCGACAAAAGCACCGAAATACGACTCATTGTTATTTACTTCACTAGTATATTGTTAAGCTAAATTGTATACCAAACTGAATGTAATTAGAATTAAGCTTTTAACATTATATTTTTTTTGGTGGGTAGGTACTTGTTTATCTTACGCAGTTTTAAATAGATAATTGGTATGTCTAATTAATAAATGCCTCGCTGAAGTGGTTCAATGAGATCAGTCAAAATAACTTCAGAGTTATTGCTTCACCATCATCTTAAAACAAAAATATTCTTTATGCAATTATGTCAAATAGGTATCTAGATGAAATTGATCACATTGTTCCTCGAATTTTTGCCTGCTTGCAATCTTACATCTATACACAAAGATGTGAGATTATCATTCCATAACTTCTATATTAAATAACCTGTAATTGCCTAACTTATTAATATTTTCTTTAGGTTTTGAGTTCTACATTGATTCTACGAAACAATTGTTTTTAATTTTGTCTGAGAAAACTAAAGAATAAGGAGTCAATTGTGTAGACGTCTTTTGTTTCATTAATCGCGTGAAAGCAATACAGGTATTTTTCTTAAGTTCTATAGATAGGAAAATACTTAAAAAGGATTCAATATGAAATGAAATGATATTCAAAATTTTGCACACTGCCAAATATCAAATGAAAAGCTAAAGAACATAACCTGTAACCAAGCAGCATTGCCTAAGGTCGTCCGCTTACTTACGGGTGATTCATTTAGAGGTACTTTATTCAAAACATTTTTTTAGATAAAAAACTAATTTTACGGATTATCATTAGTAGCATGCAAAATAACCATTCTTTACATTTAATTTTTAAAGATTATTTCTCTCAAATGTTGTCTGTAACTGCAGTTAACATGGTCCATTCTACAATTCCAATTTTCAATGACGCGACCGATCATTTCGAGTGGTATTTGGTGAAAAACGCGAGTAACTTTGGCTTCCGGTCGCTCAATCGTACGCGGCTTAACCATATAGACTTTGGACTCTACGTAGCCCCAAAGGAAAAAGTTTAGGCAGCCAACTCACCGGTCCGAAGCGCGAAATTGACCGTTCACCAAATTGAATTCCCAATAAAGTTATGCATGCCAAAGCGGTGTGGCAAGTGGCGCTGTCTTGTTGGTACCAAATGTCCTGTCACGGGCATTAATTTCAGGATACAAACAGTCCGGTATCATGGCACAATAACGGTCGCGACTCGCGTTATTTGCCAAATACCACTCGAAATGCTCGGACGTGTCATGAAACTGCAGATTGGACCATGATAACGGCAGTTGCAGACAACATTTGAAAGAAATAGTCTTCATAAAATAAATGTAAAGAATGGTTGTTTTGTAAATTGTATGACAATAAACAGGACTATTTACATTTTTTATTACTATTTTTGAAAAGTACCTACAAATTAATCACCCATTATTAATCACCTAATGCAAGGATGTTGGGATTTTTGTCGGATAGGAATGCAATGGGTGCTGTGGTTCCTCAGCACTCAACGAGACTGGAGTACTATGTATATTTACAAATCAGGATTTCATTTTTAATGGCAACCGGAATCAAAGTACGAGCAGCCCAAATTCGGACCTCCTACTATACTTTCTTAAGCTATTTATCGATCTACACTAGAAAGCTTAACATTTACAACAACTTTAGCTTCTTAGGTACCTACTTATAAATGATTCGATTTATATAACTAGATAATGCCCGCGACTTCGTCCGCGTGGATTATGATTTTTTGATTCCTGCGGGAACTATTTAATTTTCCTGGATAAAATGTAGCCTATGCCCTTCCCCGGGATACAAGCTATCCCCATTCCAAATTTCATCAAAATCGGTTGAACGATGGGCTGAGAAAGCTTAGCAGACAGACAGACACACTTTTGCATTTATAATATAATATGGATATTTCGCATTTATAATATGTATGTATGGAATAATAATACCCAAACTTTGCGCTAATTTTTCGTTGACACTCGTTGCAAACGCTAAGGTTCATTCAATCATCTATCGTATTCAATACGCTTTGTGTAAGATTGTCTCGCTAACAATTTTAGAGAGGGACGGAAACATTTTTCAAAAGGGATGGTAGAAATAGTTCCCACAACGATTACGTTCACCTGAGAATCGGTAGATACGACGCGCAACTCTATCGATATCGATGTTTTTCATCTACTTAATTGTACTCGTAGGTGTATTATACGGTTTCGTCAAGAGGAGTAGTATTCTATTTAAAGGTTTGTTATTGAATTTGATGAATTTAGAAACTTGGGTATTATTAAAATCAAAGATTTATTGGATTGGTTGTGAAAGTACAAAACTCCATGTATAAATGACAAAAAATTGGAAGTACAACTTCTTCACTACATTTATAATAATCTAGTATACAATTCACATCACCTGTTAGTCATTTAGTCATATAAATTTTATTGATAGCTTTCATGTTACAGTACTTACTAATACATAATTATAGCTAAAATTTAGCAGCATGTTTGAACATGAGGCCAAGTCAGGGCGTTTCTAACATGTTATTGTAAAAATACAACATACTTATTTTTTTCTAACGTGCTTGGTTAATTATCAACAATTACAAATTAATCCCAGAAGACATCGATAAAATTGTATCGATGACACATAACTTCACTAGTAAGAATGCACCTTGACAGCACTAAGGGAAATAGTTTTTTTAATCACATCAGTCTTCACAATATATCATCCCTTTATTTACTCACTGCTACATATTCGCGCACACGGCTTT
Organism: Erebia palarica; assembly: GCA_964035005.1. Lineage (NCBI taxonomy): Eukaryota > Metazoa > Arthropoda > Insecta > Lepidoptera > Nymphalidae > Erebia > Erebia palarica. The sequence goes on from OZ035986.1 coordinate 31,843,831, forward strand.
GTTTGGCCTGTGATAGATTTTATTAGATTTTATAGATAGCAAAGGGGTCGTGAATTGGGCAATTTCTATAGAACACACCGATTATAGCAGACATAGTGTAAGGAACGGGTATCAACGCTTCATTTGCGGATATATTTCTTCTTAATTATAACGACTTTGAAGCTTTTTAATACGTTAGCCCTTTGCCCCTTCTGTGGGGCATAGGGCTTCCCTAATGGTAATAAGCCACACCACCCGGCCTTCTGCCTTCCTAAATCCAGCCACTGCCCACCGACCGCCTTAACTTAAAGTTTCATCTACGTAAATGCTTTGCTGTTAGACACCAATGACCATCACTCAACACTCATAGGCCTTTCAGGTGAACATAGTCCTCTGTATATAACGATGAGAGTCTTTGATTTTGTGCTCGGCAGAGTCCACTTCCATTATGAGGATACCAGCAAAAGTTGTGTTCTGGAAAAATTACGACCAATATAAATCAGCCTATTTTTTTAAATCTATAACACAAAGGATACCTTTTGGCAACGGGCGTGGTCAGAAAGCTATTATATTTCTGAAAGAAACGCAGGGGGTCAGCTTTTGTCATGATAATATCGAAAGGACTAAAGATGCGGTAGTGAAATCAATACGGGATGTCAGTTGTGACCTTTATAGTAATATCTGACCCGGCGACAGGTTGTATTATACTGGTCATGCCTGTTTCACCATTGTAGGGTTGCAAGTGGCTTTAATTTTTAAAGAGGTCAAGGATATCCCATTTCAGTTGGGATTCGAGACGCAGGTATTTCTATTGTAACCTTAGTTTATAATTTTAACTTGTTCGAAGGTAGGTATTGAAATTTTTATAAAGAATCGGTAGGAAGTTACCAGCAGTGCATTGAAGAAAAATTACCTTTGTTTCTATACAATGCATTTCATATCTCAGAATTTATAATAATTTTATTATAGCATCTAATTTAATATTCTTACTAAATGTACGGGACAAATGTAACAATAATTATAATAAGTTCGTATTAAAAAAAAGTTATCACAAATAATAATTAATAGCTATGTAAATACCTACTTAGATATACCTACCTAAAAATACTTTAAAACTTCTCTGCAGTAAAATTACTTTAACTACGAAAAATTATTTAAAAATTATGAAAGATAGGTAATAAAGTAGATACAACAAGTTGAAATATAAACCCTTACAAAAGAAACTTTCAAAGAAAGCTCAAGCCTTTTCTAATTTACTCAATTGTCTCAGATGGTTACTGAGCTGCGCCCTTTGTTACTTATTATTTCTCATTGAAGTAGAAATAAGAAGTCTTAGAATTTTGAGAAAAGTAAAAAAAATACTGCATTGTTTTTGTTAAGTAATAATCAGTATCTCCACTCAAACAAAAGAGCTTATCAAGTTTTAACTTTACGCGTGGTAGGTTTGTTTTTATTAGTACCTATACTTATTTATTGCACGAACTTATAAAATCGTGGTTTAAGAAGGTACTATTTTGTCTTAGGACAATACTATAATGGCTTATGGTAATTAACTAGACGAGAATCTCAATGTCTAAACACAATATTTGAATAAATAAAAAAAACATGAGCACACCGATAATATTCCATGTGCAATAAAAATCACGTCTAACAAAATTCTATAGATTCGTAGGAGCAGTGCAACGTGCATTTGGCGCCTACCAAGATACATAGCATTTTTTTGAACATTATTAAACTTAAATTCCTTAGTCTAACTCAAACGATCTTGAATCTTCGAGCAGTATTAAAAAGTTCTACAATCGCGAACTTACCTTCCGTTAAGGATAAAATCTAAGTTAATCGCTTTCGTTATTAGAATTATCTAATTTATTCTTTATTAGTTTGGTAATAAAGCTTAAAATGGAATACTTGGTATCGATGTCCTGGTTCAAGGATAATAATAATACATTTTTTTCTTATCCAAGATGTCCGTGTGCGATGGATGCACTGAGGAAATGCGTTTGTGTGCTTGTCTAGTCGTGTAGCAGCTGTGCCTATTATTTCGAAGTTGTGTGCGGGTTTATAGAGGGAATAAGCAATCTTGGTTTTTACATGTAGTCTTCATGTATGTACTACAACTATTACTGTATCTATTATTATGGATATGTGCACTACTACATTTTCTACATGACGTGTGTCATCAAGCATCATAATTATTTTATTAGAAAATATTATTCGAACTTTGTTTGTCGTCGTTTGGCCTAATGTATATAAAATGCTGGACTTACCTTTCTTACAAGGATTGCCACAAATCACGGTCTTGGACCGCTTGTATCCAGGTATAATCCTGGCCAAATTTGTATTTTTTTTTGCTTTGGTATATTTCGCTTTTATTGACGGTTCTAACCATAACCGTAACTTAATTTAAGCCGCCTGCATCTGGACCTTCGATATCCAAATCATTCCACAATAATCATTAATAGATAGATATCTAAAGGTGCCCGACATAACGATAAATGTTCCGATTAACAATCTGCATATTGCCTTACAAAATTAGCCCTGCTTGTCATATAATTCAGGGGGTTGCGTGTCGCGTCGAAATTTGAGCTTGCTAAAAATACAGTTGACGGCGGCTCGAAAGACGTAGCGAAATGTGTTTTTATTCTGTTTCAGCAATTATGCAAAGTAAAACTGTGAAGCGATTTCACCAAGTCACGATTAAGTCATTTTTAGGATTTTTTCGGAAAATTAAAATTAAACGCTTTTTTAATAATTTGGTCGTCAACCATGATCAGTTATACAAGTACAAGCATTCAATTACAAGCTTCTTTTATTGAAGAAAATAATATGTTTAAGAAAATATGATTTAAAAAATAAAAAGTACTTAAATATCATTTCAGCTTCGCCCACGTGGATTTAGGTTTTTAAAAGTAATCCGCGGTAAACAATAGCCTATGTCCGTCTCCGAAGTGTGAGCTAAAATAGTATGCCTCGTCAATATTATAAGAAAAAGGCCGTGAAAAGGTAACAGGTAATAATAAAAATAGTTATCTCAAACATTTTACTTTTTTGGCGATTTCTACTCACATGCTCATATTACATACTTAAATACCAACTATTTATGTACCTACTACGGTAATCATTCTTGAACTCATATTTCCGAGGAAAAGTTTAAAGTATCAAAATCATTCAAGCTGAGTACAATTACACAGAGAAACATTTTTTGCATCGTTGGCGAAGCCATTCCCAAGAACATGTGGACCGCTACGATGCTAGATCAAATACACCATCCTGCCGGCATTGTAGCTTTATCAATACTTTAAAAAATCCTTGCAGACTTCCATCTCTCTCTTTTACGGAGTCACACAAATAAGAAGGTAGGAGAAGGCGCTAAGCAACGACCAACATAATTACTTCCCAAATGAATAGAACTAAACAATGTATTTGGAAAATAATAAGAAGATGCTTCGCTAAGTCCTCGTCTGCAGTAATTGCTAATTCATTTATTTTTTGCTTTGTTTAGTGGTGATTTTAGAAATGCACAGGTAGATCATGCATTTTAGTTAATAAAATTGCGGAGAATGATTAGTTCACTATTAAGAGCAAAAGTAGATACAGTGTTGCTGAAGGTACATACCTGCCTAGATACTTCTAAAAATGTTGTGTGTAATCATGCAATTAATGTACTAAGATGCATTCCGGTATAGATTCCCCACTATACTTTTTTGGTTATGATCTACGGCAGGTATTATTACAATGTAACATTCGGCTCCAAGTCGTCCTCCTACTTCGTCGCGGTAACGCAGTGTGAAAGAGTTCCTTGTAGGTATTTCAATATCTAGGAACTGCCTTGGACACGTGTGCATTTTTATTTATTTTTTAATTAGCTGCATCAGTTTTGTCTTACTTTCTTATTCAATGACGTGTGGCCAAGGTGCAGGAACATTTTGATAACAACTCACAATAATAGTGCTAGCTAGTTTTTTTGCTGTTTCTTCTTGATATGTGGCAGATTAACTTGACGATTCAAAAGCACTCGTATAAGTTAGTGTATGTTAGCTGTGACGAACTTCGCTCTTTGAACATTCAGGTTATGTTTAACAGTGTGTCAAAGTAATCAAAGCTGAATTTGAAGTGTTATGAAAACAAGTCATAATTTTAAAAAATAATAAAAAACACGACTGCCCTGCCAAAACACTAACTAAAAAGTTAAAAATCTAAATTAATCTAGTCTTGCTAATTTCTAGAGGATACTTAAACAAGTTAATTAGAATCTTATTCACATTTTTATTAAATGATATTTTTTTGTGAATCACTGGATATTGAACTATAGTGTTATATATTTTTGGAAACTACTCATCATTTTCTAGTTAATGATTATATAGTTAAGCTTATTTTCGATTTTTTTCTACTTTAGTCTTTAATGCGGGACCATGGTCACCCCATCAATTTTTTTTTTAATTTTACTAGCCTGTGTCATCCGGAATAAGCTAGGGATTCTAACGATACCTCATTTATCAAAATCGGTTCAGGCGTATAGAACATGAATCCTAAACAACATACTCCTTTTTTCAGGCAGTCGTATAAAAAACTGCGCTCTAACAAAATATAATTGCATAGAGTGAAACTTTAAAATTTATTCAGTGATAGATTTTCTTTATAAGGAGAACGTCAAATATACGTCTTTACTATTCTATTTCAGAGGAACTTACACAATGCAATGCGCAAAGCTGCAGCTCCGGGAGAGATCAAAATATAGAACAAAAATTAATAGCGAAAAGCCCAGAAGGTTTTGTCAAAAACGGATGGTTAATCCAGAACACGAGGAAGATGTACGGTGGACTGATATTTTCGATAGGTACAGAAATTATGTAACGGATATATTTTTTATAGATTTTCTAGAGAGTATGTTTTACTTATATAGTTTTTGTAATTTCAGATTCTATTGCAACAATAGCGATAAAGATGACAGAACAGAGACGATTGAAAGTTGTTTGCCTAACCAATTTCGAGAGGATTTATGCCTGTCAGTGCAAAACATTCAGTTTCAAGGAAGCGTTGAACAACGGCAACGACCACGGACCAGCTTTAAATATAAAACTTTACCTAATTGCCAACAACACCGCATGTTTGTTAAGCAAGTAGTGGACGACTTGGATCCGCTATACGATAGTCGTGCTTCAGAACTCAGTGATTATTTCGATGATTACTCAAAATACCTTTCGAATAATGAAAACTCGCGGCCATCTTCTGGAAAATCTAGTATCGTACTGTTTTATTTAAAAAATAATACGAAGGAAAATAAAGCCACTCAAATAGATTTAAGAACCGCAGATCCTAGAAGAAAACATAAGCTTGACCTGAGCAAAACGAAAAAGGTGAACAAAAAAAATGTCAAGACAAAACTAGATGATGATGCAAAGAAATGTCCAGATGATAACATTGAAGATACCCGAATTGCATTTCATAAAAATGGAAAAAGGAAAAGTCTTACCATATCAAGGACGGAGAGTCCTTCAACTGTTCAAGTAATAAGAGTGGACGTTGTATGTAACTACAGCTCGAGTTGTACTATGTCTGACTATGAAGACAACACAAAGCCACCGCACGCTACTGAAACGGAACAAGAGGATCAGAAAATTAAAAATAACCATAGGAAGTCACGTTTTGTTAATAAATATATGTTAACAAATACGGTTAAAACTTTAGACCAAAGTGTCTCAGGTGGAAAAGTAACATTAATGTGTAAAACTTTTAAATTAACTAATCGATCAGGAATTATGGCAGAAAGTAAACTAAAGCAAATTAAAACTAGTAATAATTAAATTAAATGTATATGTATCAAAGTGGTTTGTTTAGATTTCTTAAACTAGCGATTTGCCCAAGCGGACCTATTTGCACCTAGGTATTTTGAAAATCGGTGAATGGGAAAACTGGTGAGGAGATAGAAGTAAAAGTTGTAAGCTAGTAATACTAAACCAGGTAACGAAATGAAGCCCGATAAGTACTTCCTCCGCATGTAACTAGGTTTTTAAAATACCGTGGGAACTCTTCAATTTTCCTTTCCCCGAGACGCAAGCTATTTCTTTACCAAACAACAAAATCGGTTTTAGGATGGGCTATCAAAAGGTTACAGACATACAGACACATAAACCATAATATAGACAGACATAAAATAATATAAGAATGCATAATCAAAATCAAGTGCCGAAGTTGCTGCATATACCTAATATTCAAGCAACTTTTTTGCGTGACTAAGTCAGCAAGGAAATTAATAATTGTAACTTAATTGTTACTTGCGGAGTTCCGTGAAGGGTTTATAAACATAATTTGTGACTACGCTGAAGTTTCGGAGTTATTTTATGTTAGTTCAAAGCGTGACCAAAGTTATTGCAAAACAATTTTCAGAAATTAAAATGCTTCAGTTTCTTTAGCGTTATTTTTGACGACCTCCTTGGCACAGTGATGAGCGCTGTTGTCTATGGGAAAATTCCCAAATTGACCCTGCCTGAAAATTCCCAAATTGAAAATTCAGAAACTATATATAAAGTTTCTGTACGGTTTCACGGACAGACGGTAGAAAACTAGAAACCGACTAGGGTATGTGTTTAATAATTTAACTGCCAACAGGTTAGCCCGCTACCATCTTAGACTGCAGCATCACTTACTATCGTCCATCAGGTGAGATCGTAGTAAACGATGGAATATTAAAAACAAAAGTCCTTATGGATGTTCTATATGTCTACCACATTTTTTAAATGGATTTGTTTTATAAAAAAGACATGAACCTCCTCCTTTTTTGGAAGTTGGTTAATGAATGTTATATAACTATCCGTCCGACCCAGTACCTGCTTAGAAGTTGCGTTAGTGAAAACGTTATTTTGAAGTGGATTTCTAAATGATGTCGACTCACATGAAGCCATAGTGAAGCAAGTTTTTAAAGAAAAATATTATTTCTTTAAAAACTTTTTATTTTGGAAGTTATGTGTCACGTTGTGAATATTTTTTGTATAACCCTTTCTTAAAAAAATAAATATTGTTTATGTAAGTACCTCAACATCAGTACTCATTGTTTTGCTATTTCTTATGAACAAGCTTTTACACCCTACATGAAAGTAATATAACGTACTATCCGTACTTGCATTGAATAATTATCAGAATAAATCTCGCAGTTCTTTTCATGTAAGGTTAGTAAAAAATTATTCTAAATCGATCAGCTTATAAAAGTGTTCGCCTAGTGCGATATCCAGCAAGATATACCGATAACACTTGCTGCCGTAATCAGGTAAAGGCGTGACGCGTCGCGTACAAGAGTCCTCTACTCGTCTCTGAGGAGACTGGGAGAAAGCAATGATTAACGATCGAAACGGAAACGTTTCTGAATATTAATTTGTAGTGGAGGTCACCAGAGCCCTGGCAAATGTGACACGGCCGCGGCGAAAGGATTGGTACGCCATGACCACCCCGCCCGATGGGGTGTGTGTGCCGAATTTATAGGTGTGAGAGATGGAACTTCAGGGTAGCTAAAGGGTGAGGACTTCGGACCCCCCTCACTTGGGGGGCTGCAAAACCCCCCAATTTGCCCTAGTCCGGCACCCCCGCCCGAGGCTCCCTGTCCAAGCGATAAGAGGGAAGAGGGGTGAGCGTCAAATGGACGTTTTACGCATAATTTAGAACAGTAAATGGATTCGAACACTCTCCATACAGCAAGCCTACCTCGGAAACGTTAATATCTGATTTAGTTTAAATTATATTAAGTTTTGAGCGTATAATTTACAGTAAGTAGGCTAAACTGACTATCACAGTTACATTTTGCTTGTGTTTCACATCAATAGAATATGTATTATTAGGCTCTATGCCAAGAGCGCATTTAAAGATTTGCCATAATCATTTTACACATTTCACTATTGCGTAGAGGTTAACTGAACTACGGTTAGTGTTGCGTACTGTTCAATTATTTTTAATGTCTTCAATGATTTTATCACCTACGTTTAAATCAATTAAATAATATAATATAATATTTTTAAATCGTATAGAGTTTTGAAGCATTTGGTACAAAGTCTGCATCGATAAGGTAAATAAATTCTTGGGCTAACTACTTATCAAGCTAAAATATACTATAGAGTTTTAAAATTTTCTCTTCTAGAGAAAAGCATGCTGATCATGGACACCTAACACAAGGCATAGGCCGATGTACAGTTTTCCTTGTGATCTACGCTTAATCTTCGAGTGCTCATAGGATTTGTAACCTTATTGTTATACTTTTTAAGTCATTAATTGTAACTCGGAAATTGAGAGCAGTCTGCTGGGCGACCGCGTATCTCTGACAGCTACAGTGTAACGATCGCAATCACCTCTGTCCCCCGATTATGTAAGAAAATCGTAATCGTAATCGTCTGTCAAACGTATAATTCGACCTGTTTAAGGAGGGCATAGATGCCTGCATGTCAAACCGCATGTATGTACTCCTTAAAAAGTTCGAGTTATACGTTATGAACTGTCAAATGAATACGATTGGCTTAGACAATTGGGCCTTTGGTAACACTCTTCCACTATTGGACAAAATCCATTGACGCAGCAAGAATACCATAAATTCAGCCAATCACAACAGTTGATACTGTAATAATGATTGATGCAGAAGATATGCGGTCGTCCTGCTGGCCTCTGGGGACTGTTGACTGAATATGAAATCCAAGAACCAGAGTCAAGCCCAGAACAGTTACGGAAATAAAAATACATTGGATATCTCCTATGTTTACTTTATTGTACAACAATCACTAACAGTACATTACTGCCCAGGCCTGAAAGCCGAAAGGCCGCAGAATATAGAATAGAAGAATATGATGAATTTATTTGCCTGAATATGTGTTACAATGACGGTTACAGTATGAAAGGTCGCGGCATATCCAGTCAGGCAACCCTGACGTACAAAAATTTGATGTAGTTAAATATTTATCTAACATAGGTAATCTGAAAAAAGTATTAGCGGTCAGAAAAAATATAGGTTACAATATTGTTTTTTTAAAATAATGAAGTAATTTCCTAGCAAGTAGGAGAAAAATTAACTTTAAGTAACGTCAAAATAAGTGTAAGCACGGAATTAAACAAATATTAGTAAAAGATTAAAGGTAGAATGTCTAAGTAGACACCAAAACTATGAACGGCCTTAACTGCTCGTATAATTCTCGCAATGTGTACTAAACAATGTGTTTACGATAGATAAAGGTGAGTTTTTATTAGCACTCAGCGACAGAAGGGTATTCCATTCGGATTTAATTTTTGTCAATGGCCACAATAGGTATAGGTGAGCCAGTTGTGAGTAAGGGATCGCATCTTTGATATCGTTATATTATATCTTAATACTAAGGCTTTTTGATTCCTGCAAGAACTCCTTATTTTTCCGGGATAAAAGGGATAGCCAATGTCCTTCCCTGGGATGCAATCCGTCTCTGTATCAAATTTCATCAAAATTGGTGAAAAGGATGGTCCGGGAAAGAGTACTTAGCAGACAGACAGACACACTTTCGCATTCATAATATTAGTATGGATTCGCTTAAATTAGCTGTAGGAAGTTTTCATCCAATTTAAGCACAAAACAATGTCAGCACTTAGATTTTTCAGTTACGTCTAAATTAAGAAATTTCCGTTAATAATTAAACGACCCAAAAAGGATTGTCAACCAGGCTTGGACAGCGAAACAAACCCTCTTTCAACTGGTAATTGAAAAGGGTAGAATACTGTTTAAAAATTCAGGAGGTAACTAAACTTCGTCACGTGTAGACCACAGTGACTGCAATTTTTGGTTTTGCTTATACATAGAATCAATCACAATTTTACAATTGAACTCAATAAATAACTCTTTTTTTTACACCAGTACAAGTTAGCCCTCTACTGCAAGCTAACCTGATAAGGGCATGGTAGTTATATTAAACCCATCCCCCTATTCGGTTTCTACACGTCATCGTACCGGAACGCTTAATCGCTTGGCGGTACGTCCTTGCCGTTAGGGAGGTAACTAGCCACGGCCCAAGGCTCCTATCAGGCAAGACCAGGGAATCTTCAGAAATGATAAATTCCTAAATTGACCCTGCCGGGCATCGAAACCGGGACCTCCGCTCGTTAAGATAACAGCACTCAACACTGCGCCATGGAGGTGGTCACAAAACTCTATAAGCAGAAATTAAAATAGGTATTATGTAACCCTCATGGTGAATCAGACGTATAAAAATACTAGAGGATGCCCGCGAATTCGTCCACGTGGATTAATCCACCAACCCAATCGAAACCCTTGAGGGTTTTGATTCCAGTAGGAACCATTTAATTTTCCGCTGTGTTTAGCTGTGAAACAACTGACTTACATAATGTGGCTTTTAAGAGGTAATTAGCGACAACCCCTAAGAGTACGGAGTGAGTCTCAAAATATACGGCATAAAAGGCCATATCTTTTGATTGCGTTGACTTAGAAACTTGATTTTTTATAGCTCCAAGGGACCGTAGACCTAAGTATATGATATTAATTTCAACTTGATACCTCCACGCGTTTCCGAGAAAAATGTGGTTGGCATGCAGAAAGACATACATACAAACTAATAGACAACGAAGTGATCCTATAAGGGTTCCTTTTCCCTCTTAAGGTGTCAGTACTAAAATATACGATTAATTGCTATCTGTACTCTATACTAATATTATAAATGCGATAGTTTGGATGGATCAGTGGCGATTCCTCTAAGATTGCGTAGCTTGTAGCGAAATACCAATAGTTATTATGAATAAGTTATTACCAATTATACTACATCTATATTAGTAATATACTATTATTTTTGTTTGTTTTTAGTTTCACAGTTAATTTTATTATATTATGAGTGTTTTGATAAAAAGTAAGTGTTTTATTAATGCAAATGTAATAATTATAAATACGAAAGTTTGGATGGATGAATCAATCGCGCCAGAACGGCTGAACGGGTCTGGATGAAATTTGGCGCAGAAATAAATTTTATAGTCTGGACTAACACATAGGCTACTTTTTATCCCGAAAAATTAAAAAGTTCCAGTGGGAATAAAAAACCTCAATCCACGCGGACGAAGTCACGGGATTCAGCTAGTAAGTAATAAATATTTATAATTGATAATTGTTTATAGCAAGATGAGTGCAAAATTTATAATAGAAGGTCTCCTAGAGAAATCTTTTTCTTCCTCCGAAAAACTTTTGATCGTAGAAAATGGACGTCCTAAAATGCTTGATTTTCCGGGATAAATTAATGTAGCCTATTTCCTGTCCCACCTATCTCTGTATCGGTTGAAAAGAAGGGGCGTGAAAATGTAGCAGACAGATAGACACACTTTCACATCTAGTTATACTTTTTATTATAATAAAACTTTAGTAGGTATGGATTACAACAATCATAGCAATTCACTCCTAAGGAGTTTTCAGTTTTTTAGTATTTCAATCTAACTTTAATGTTATATTTTCTTGTAAAATGAATAAATATAATAATCAATAATCTTATATATAATATTCTCGTGTCGCAATGTCAGTTACCATACTCCTCCGAAACGGCTTGACCGATTTTTATGAAATTTTGTATGCATATTCAGTAGGTCTGAGAATTGGCTACTATCTATTTTTCATGCCCCTAAAACACCTCAATCCACGCGGACGGATACGTATAGACGGATAGTATTTTTATAAGTAAAAGTTAGCCCTTGACTGCAATGTCACCAGGTGGTGGGTGATGATGTAAGCTCTTTGCTCAATTTCATCCAAGTCCGTTCAGCCGTTGTGGCGTGATCCATCCAAACTCTCGCATTTATGATATTAAGTATAGATTTAGGTAAATGTATTTTACTGACTAAATACCTAACCATCAGCTAGCACAAACCCAAGATTGGCCACCAGAAATCGCCACTGGGATGGATGTATGGACGGACGGATGGATGATTATTACTCAATCACACCAGAAAGGCTCAACGGATATGGATAAAAGGCACAGAGATGATAGTCTCGAATAACACATAGGCTACTTTTTATCCCGGAAAATTATAAATTTCCCGCAGGAGCAAAAAACCTCAATCCACGAAGTCGCAGGCATCAGCTTGTTACCTAAATACAAAACTTTATCCAAATCGTTACAGCCCTTTCCTAGGAACACATACATAATATTCATATTCATGTAAATTGATCATCATGTCATTAAATATGAATAATATTCTGTAATTAGTTCTATATAGGATTGAGGCTTTTTGGTTCTCGCGGGAACTCTTTAAATTTCCGGGACAAAAAGTAGGCTATGTAATTCCAGACTGTGAATTTTTTTATCCAAATCCGTTCAGCTGTTCTGGCGTGATTGATGAACAAACATCCATCTATTCATCCAAACTTTGGTATTTATAATATTAGTATAAATTATTAAAGTTATCTAGATACTAAGGTTCACTTCCCAAGTTTATCTAGATGCCTAGGTTTCGTTTCTGGTTCCCACTGGAATTCGGGGTTGACGTAATAGAAACAGAAAAACGGCGAGCGAAGCTCGGTCACACTCAGGCGGCTTACGTAATAAAATTGTAAGTATGAACATTGAACAACATAACCGCTGAGTTTGTTGCAGGATTTTATCATCAGAACTTCATTCCGAAACGGTGGTTGAGTCAAAACATGACTTAACGTAAGAGATCAAGTATAAGTTTGAGCAGAATAAAGTAAAAAAACATCTTCGATTCATTTGTAATTTACAAAATAGCTTTTTAAGTAAATAAATAAAAAGGATTTGTAAAAGGTGAGAAAATTGCTTTTCTTTTTAGGAAAACGGGAGCCTGCAATTATTCCTGTCGGGAAAGAAAAAAATGATAGTGACGTGCCCTATTAGGGGAGAAGGCGGCTGAGGAATTGTTTTAAGCGTTAGTATAGGCGGAGCTTTGTAACAAAAGTAGTGAAATGTTGAATCTTCAATAAAACTATTAACAAGGATCATAACTTTACATACCATCGGCGCACAGAAACACACAAAAAAAATATGAATCAATATTTATGTTTGAAGCAACTACCAACAAATTCAACAATCTAACGGTCTTACGTTGAAATATATATGTCACCGTAAAATTGCAAAAACCGTTAGATTGGAATATAACTAGCGAAATTGTAAACTGTTGACAGATTACAATTTAACGCATTATTTCTCGGTAGATTATACTCAGAACATTGACCGGTCACAATCTGTCGACAGTTAAATAACTCAGTCGACTTATATAATAAAAACGAAAGTTGGGATGGATGGATGGATGTTTGTTACTCAATTACGCCAGAACGGCTGAACGGATCTGGCTACTTTTTGTCCCGGAAAATTAAAGAGTTTAAGCTGGAACCAAAAACCTCAAACCACGCAGGCGAACTCGCGGGAATCAGCTAGTATAATATAAATAATAATAATAAAATCAGCCTAGTGCGAATCGGACTCGCGCACAGAGAATTGCGTATCTTGGAAGGATTTGAATTAATATTTGACCTCTAGATAATGAAGACGCTACAAATTTAAAATTCAAAAAGTTGAAAAAAAAGCTTTACAGTAGTACCTATGTTACGGTTTATTGAAATACGTAAGAATTGTTTGCTTTTATGGTCTTCGTTCATTTTAAGGTATAACGTCATTTGATTGAGAGATTTCGTAGACCCTATGGATTGGTTCAATAACATAATGACATGATTTTTAGTTGGTTCGATTCCCAGCTTAGGTAAGCTTTTTAAAAAATGTTTAATAGTTTAAAAAATTAATGTTTCCTTTCAGTGAAATATCAAATCATCAATATTAATATTTTCCACTCTGTACCTATCTATTGTACTTCATTGTCATATCAATTTAGTATGTCTTCTTAACAACGAAATAAGGATTTTTTGTACCTTTTTGGAATATTACAGTACAAAATCTATAATGGCGACACAATTACGCCGAACATCGGCTTCCAGAAATCTAAGCTTAAAGGAGATACATATTAATATGAGAATTTAAGCCGGGTCGACGTCGCAAGGATTCTGTACCCACCCCAGTAGCCAAGTCCGAGTGGGTACGTTGTGTTTGTGTGTGTATGGATGCTCTATGTGTGCACAAATTTCATAATAGGTGTACGTTGTACTCCGTTCAAATTTTACATCTCGCATCTCACATGTACAGAGTGGTCTAAAAACTGTTTATCAAAATTTTAAAATACGAACTTTTACTTGGGCACCATTAATCGGCTGTCCACATGTTCACAGCTGTTGTACCATCCGCAGCTTACGTATTTGATTTCAAAATATTAAGTAGGTGTGAGGTATTACTGGCGACCTTATTCGAATGTAGGATTTGTAAAAAATACATGGGAATTGGAATCACTTTGATTTTCTGGAATGAAAAACCTGGTCGCAGCCTTTATCTGTCCAAATATTGTCAAAATCGGTTTCACTGCTGGGTTGTGAACAGGTATCACACAGACATTCATGTTTCCTTTCAAATGAATAACTATAACAACATCAAACTATTACAAATGATAATTCTTGTGCATAAAACGTTAATTTTTTCATACATCATTCATCCGATAGAAATAAAAACCTTTTACAGTTTTTCGTTGGCACTTGTTTGAAAATTGCTAATAATCCCAGTCGATTACGGGAATTTAATAATAGGTTGAAATACCACAAGTAGTAGTATTTCAGCGAACGCCAGACAAGATAGTAATTAAAAATCGATTCGATTTTTAAAATATGAATTTTCGAAAGTTGAAATCTTAAGAATGAATCGTTTCCAAACACCCTGTAAACCTATTCACGGACATGCGTGCTATACGTATAGCCAAGCGGTATTATTAATTTATCTGTAGAGGAGAACTAACCATCACCACCCACCTCCCTACGAGGTACCTCTGTTTAAACATTTCCAAATGAGTATGCAGAAGACTGTACCTACTACATGGCCATGCGTGGTGGTTACGCCCTGGCCCTCTCTAAATTACTCGGGCTTTAATTAAAAGCCCAGAAATTCTGTACATGACAAGTATTCCACCAACGGCCGCTATGACCTCTGATGTGTGCTAACTGAATTTCACTTAATGCTCTAGTTTTAGTTAACAGTTTTTAATTAAAACTTTAGATTTCATTATAAATTCTAATTCTGATTTAAAGACGAGATAAGATAAGACCCTAACTATTGTTAATAAAATTTTTAATTGCCTAAACCTAAACTAAATTAGTGGAGTCACTTGACGTCTCAAAAGTCTTGAGCAATTTTATTTAACATATATTTATTATTTTCCTGATCCGATTGATCTCTCGTAAGATCAAGTTATATCTATTATGTAAGTTTATGTCACATTTTACTTCCGAATTCATGAATTTGTACTCTTTTTTAAAGCCTTTTTTATAATTATGTATCTACTTATAAGCCTTTAAGTGTTGATAGTACTGCGTTGCCTGAATATAGCTACTGTTCATCCCAGGGAATTTCCCTCGCAGTCTCTATCGGAAGAACATATTTATACTTGTGCTTGAGTGGATAACACAAATGTCATATTTTATGGATTGCGGCAGTATAATGAACACAAATGTCATATTTCATGGGTTGTGGCCGAATACAAGAGCGCTCTACTGAGCGAAGCTGTTTTTAGGGTTCCGTAGTAAAGTTATGGTTATAGTTTCGTCCAGTCTGTCTGTGTGTCAAAACCATTTTCAATTCAACCAAATTCAACTAATATTATAGCTGAACAGTTGTAATTTCTACATATATAAAAACCGATTATAAAGAGGCATGTCAAGGTTTGAGAAAACTATTTTTCATATGTTTTTACTTCCGAACACGAGAAACGAATGCGAAAAAGGGTTTACCCCCCCAGGCAAACTATGTTGTATTAGGTATTTAAAATTATTATGAAGAAATTACAGGGAAATTTTCTGGAAAATGACTATATATGCGCTTGCGAAATTTAAAAAAAAAAGTTCAAAATTCAAATGCTTTTTATTCAAATGCACGTTTACAAGTACTTTTGAATTGTGTAGAAGAACCAGCAAGAATCTAAGCGGTTGCGCTTTTGAGATAAAAAAAATACAATTTCATTAGCTTATAGAATACATAAGTAACAGCTGTCCTTAGCATTGCTGGAGCATGGATATGCTCCTTTGTCATTTAGGTAATCTTCAACAGTATAATAAGCTTTTTTCAGAAGCATACTTTTAAAGGACTTCTTAAACTTTAAACAAGTTGGTAAGTTTCAGATAGGTTGCGGAATTTTGTTATAAAATAAAATGCTCATTCCCACGAACGACCTTCGGACCTTCTTGAGGCGGAGTGATGGAGTTTCGAGCTTATGGCGGCCTCTAGTTTACCTATCATGCAGATCGCATATTTTTTTATAATTGTGAATGTGCTGTTTTACGAAAATTAAATTACTATAAATATTTTGCGAGGCAACTGTAAGAATACCTATTTCTTTAAATCTCTCTCTAAGGGATTCGCGTAATTTTTTTAAATTATAAATTGAAAGTATTGCCCTACTTAGTAACACAAACAATTTTTCAATATCTGCCGCTTTACCCCATAGTAAGATTCCGTAAGACATAATACTAGTATACAATGAAAGTAAACTGTCGAATCTTTCTGTCAGCGTAAGCAGCAGAGCTGAGTTTGCCAGAAACACTTGGCCAGAAAGGCTGAAAGAAATTCAGAATTAGGTGGGTGTAGGGCTCTCCACTGATGACAAAAGTAATAATCAATTTTATAAACTAGCTGACCCGGCTTCGCTCTATTGAAATCCTTGAAAATTGGGGTAAAATTTTCTAAAAGTAAAGTAGTATGTAGAAGGTAGTAAATTAGTGATGCTACGAAAATCCTTTCGTTGTATCTACAGTGACAATTATAATTGACACAGAAGGCTCGTAATTTTATATCTAATATTATTTTGACGTAGTAGATTGATGTAGAATTTTAATACCAGTGAACACTATGGTTTTATAAGTCGGAGTTTTCGCGTGTTCGATTCTAAGCAGGGTCTCGTTATCAGCATCTGTATTATAAATGCGAAAGCGTATTTGTTTCTTCAACGTGATTGATGCCTGTTTAATAGTCCAAAGCCAAAATGCGGATGTACCTCGATTGGCCAAGGCATAAATATAACGGAATCTAGCACACTTTTTTAGAATTGATCAGCCATAAACCTTTACAAACAAACTTAGTTTTGCGGTCCGAAAAATAGGTATTTTTTAAGAGATTTATGTAAACAGTATAGGAAAATAAAAGGAAATCTTGAGGTTGGACAGTTTTTTTATATATAAATGGTATATTAACTAGGCACTACATTTTGGCGATAGTCTCAGCTGGGTTTTGGTAATTTATGATTTTTTTAGTCCAAAATTACCATTGTTCTTTGTACAAATTGCATTAATTGCACCGTCTTCATTATTTAGAGGTCGAATAATTAAACCAAATCCTGCCTAGGTTTTTTGAATCCGACTCGCACTTGGCCGGATTATTGTTATTTTTGAGAGACATTTTAGCTAATACACTTGAGTGATTACTTCGCGTTAATTGGATTTATTTTCCTTATAAGTACCTATTTTGCTCTGAGTAATCGATTTTAAGTTAAATTTCAATGTAGGTCAACCTAAATTTTTTCCTATACAGAACGCAGGATTACAGAAAAAAATAACAGAAATAGTTTTTACAGCACAAAATCTCATAATTAACGTTTCGTTGTCCCAATAATGGCTCCCTAAAGAATAGACGAGCGACCTACTGAATGAAAGGAAAAGTCAATGGCCGGGGAAATTGTTTGCAACAAACAACCTTAATAACTCGGCCAAGCCATTCATGGAGAGTCTTGATCGGCCGCCGCGTTTGCGACTTCACTTTAATATTGCGTAGCTGGACAAATGAATTTTGGAACGCACGAACTAGAAATTGTATAAAATGTGGCGGAGCACATTTCCATCGCCAGGGGAATTTGCACAAGGAGGAACAAGGAAGAAGCGGGGGCACCCCTTTCTCTGGGGGCGAGAGGGGGGGGGGAGACGTCCATCCGCCCTACATACGTACGAGGGTAGGCTGTTTACAGCGGACCGGGCACGCACGCCGGCTCTGTTCTACGTTCTACAGATTCAGGGCTGCGACTCGGACACACAGGGCTGCTGTCGTGCGTTTTTTAAAATTATAGTTAGTGTAGTTGTAGTAGTTAGTTCGCGACCAAATCGTCTTGACCATTCGACCACAGGCTGATCACCAACGATGATGACGATGTAGAGTCTATTTCTAGTCTATTTTTGTGGAGTCTACTTGTGTAATATGTAAACACATATGTTTTTTCAGTAATTTTAGGCATTTCAAAAACCTATATACAGTAAAAAATTATGTATAAATATAAGTTCATTGATGTATAATTTTAGTACATACATTCACAATGGCATATATACTTATACATTAACACACAGTTTTTTCCACATAGGCACTCCTTCCAAATTTCATGGCTTTAACTTGAAAAATTAATAACTTTCATATAAAGTTTCAACCCCTATTTAACCCGTTTGGGGTTGAAATTTTGAAAAACTGTGTACACGCACTTTTCTATTTTTACCGAAAGCATAATAATATTTTTCAAGTAATACTATACTTGAAAAATATCGTGAGAAATGCTGGACTTTTATATTAACTTTCATCCCTTAATTCACCCTTTGAGGGTCGAATTAAAATAAAATGGTGAATTACGTACTTCTTCATATTTAACTGGAACCTGGAAAGTCCAAGTGCTAAGTTTGACGGCTATAAGTTGAGAAATTAAGGACTTTCATACAAACTTTCAACCCCAATTTACCCCTTTTGGGGTAGAATTTTGAAAAACTGTGACAGACGTACGTACTTATTTATTTTTTACTTATAGCCAAAATACGAAGTTTCGTTGATATAACTTGAGAAATATCTTGAGAACAGAATGATTTGCATACAAACTTTCATCCCCTACTTAACCCCTTCAGGGGGAAAATTTCCAAAAACTGTGAAATACGTGTTTCTTCATTTTAAACTGGTGGCTCATATAGTAAGTTTCATGGGTATAACTTAAGAAATGACGGACTTTCATACAAACTTTTACCACCTATTTCACCCCCTTAAGGGTGGAAAGGAACCTAGTGTCAAAATTTCAAGTTTCTAACCCCAGTGGTTTAAGGCTGTGTGTTGATATACAAGTCAGACAGTCAGTCAGTCAGTCAGGACTTTGAATGTTATTTAAATAGATTAAATTTACGGCTGAAATGATTTAAAAACCCATTTCAGATGTCACAAAAGTAAAATTTTAAAAACTTTACGTGACTCTAGGGTTACGTTTTCCAACTCTCACTCGGGTCTCAGAAGGTAACTAAGCTACTGCAGTGGCATCTAATGTCCAAACTTCAAACTCAAAACCTCTTGAAGGGTTTTTTAGGGTTCTGTAGACTGTAGTCAACAAGGAACCCTTATAGTTTCGTCTTGTCCGTTCGCGGCTTAGTTGGGAGACTATTAGAACTAGAATGCCGTAATTTGGCATGGGTATAAAATAATTAATCACGCCGAAAAAGTGGAAAAAAAATTATTGAAAAAAAGAAAATTCGAGTAGTGTGGGGGATTAATTCATTTGTTACAAGGTATGTCACTTTACAAAATATACATGTGGGAAAAAGTACGCGCAACTTTATCACTTTCTGCGTCTAAGATTGCGAGCAAAGTCCGCTTGCTTTGAACAAATACGAAAATAGTACATTGTTACCCTAGGGATGAAAGTAACTTATTTAGTCCCGAGACGGGGTTTGGCGCCCGAGCGTAGCGAGGGGGCCTATAGTTCGAGGGACTAAATAAGTCTTTATCCCGAGGTAAACACTGTGCTTTTCATTACGAATATAAGGAAAGTCAAAATAAAAATAGAAATTAGCTAAAGAAAATTGAGTGAACTTTATTTTACATAAATCAACAACTTTGGTGAGATATTTATTTATTTTTGCCATTTTCCCGCCTTTTTTTTTCTTTGGCCTAGCCGGCGGGCTATGCATTTAGCTTTTTAATAGTCAAGTATTGTCTATGATTGTCTATGAATCAGTTGTCTTTACTTTATGAATAAAGTCTATCTTTCTTCTTGTCTATGGATGCACTCGGGTATGTCGTGTTTCATTTGAACTCCAATAAAAATGTGACAACTAGTTTTTTTTAATTATTTGACAGCTGTCAGTTGAAAACGATTCTCCCTAGGGCTGAAAAGTATTACTTTCAACCCGCTTCTCAGGCAACTTCAGACCTACTTTCCGTGTATGAGTAATGAAAAAATATTTTTAAATTATTTAAATTGTTTAGTTAGAATTAACCCTAGCGCTAGTCGCCGCACTAGATGACGCAGGCGAGGGGGGGCGCGGGTGGCCGGTGGGGGCGCCGGGGGGTTCCCCCGCTGGCCGAACGCGGCCGGTAACACGAGTGCGTCTATGCGAGGCATGTATCTTGGACGGGCAGATATAACAGAGAAGTAGCCCCCAGGACCCTGCTTTTAGGCACACGAGTTACTGAATGCTCTACTATCGTTTCGATTTGATATTTATATTTTGTCGTGTATCAGCATTTAAAACAGTACCTACCTTCTACACGTATTTTCATCAAGCGTGTACTGACTGATAGTGCTGAAGCATGAATAGGTCGAAAATCGGTTTGATGGATAGCCCATAGGCGAGTAAATAATTTCTTTAAAAAAATCCTAATATAAGAGTCTCAAAGAAAATCGCAAGGGCACCATGGTCCCTACTCCCTAAACAAATAGCCCAAACTTCAGAAACTCGAGCAGCATTTACATACTATGCTTGGCTTGGTGTAGAAGCGGAATCTACGTGTGTGAGTAAGAACAAAAAGCCTTTTAGAAGGCCTAGTGCGAGATATTTTGCCTATTCTATGACATTAGTGTTGAGTACGATTTAAATGAAATTGTCAAACGCTTGACCGACGCACGCCATAGAAATGGTAAGTAGTTTTAACGTGACTGACGTAACTTTAACGTGATCGAATAGGTAAAATATCCCGCATTAGGCCCGTAGTTTGATAGACCCACGAAATAAAGTGAGTGGTCGAAAGTACCTATTTGGGATGAGGTAGGCTGAAGAGTGGATGTATTGCAAAGGCATTTATTTCTAAATGGATGGATATTACAAGCAACGCGTATCCCAGGATGTCTGTGCGGTAACAAAATATACTCGTAGTCATTATACATTCCCTTAATCTATTTTATGGCCAGGGCTCCGAATCTATTTATAGCAATAAATATCCGGCATATGTTGCAGACATTTCGCGCGTCAAGTAGATGGTACTGTGTCACAAAACTTTTTTAACAACTCAACAACAAATATATAAAGTTTACCTCAATCTGATGAAAGATGCGAGAACACATATAATGTATATAGATATAACAGCAGGCAAACTATAGGCACTAATGTTACTATTTTATAAGATGTGCGAAATGTATCAATGCGTAACTTAATTATATTATTGTATTTACAATCGAACAGAGGCATAGAATATATAGTACTGGCAATAAGAAAAATAAAATATTTAAGCAGAGCATACTTCCCACGGAGCAGATCTATTTTACATGTGCACGGACTTTGCTGCCCGCCCTACGTATTGGTAGGGTTCCAGAGTAGGTATAACGAAACTGAATATATTTGTGAGCCTCGAAATAGGAACACTTTCCGTTTCTCTGGCGAGGCTGCGAGCTCGTTCGATTTTTCAAGATACACTATTGGATACGTTATACACGTATATACTTATTAGATTCTTTTCAATTTTTTCCTGTTAGTAATGAAATTCCATACTTAATTTGATTATAGATTTTCTTCTGAAATAGCTTTTATAAAATATAGCAACGGCTATATGTTTGTATATAAATTAAAGCTTGATGATGCCCTCGACTTAGCGTGAATTTCGGATTTAAAATACCCGTATGAACTCGTTCATTTTCCGGGATGACATTCTTGTAGCCTACTGTTAGCCTATATCTATATCTGGGATGCAACCTATTTACGTAGCCCTTGAAATCGTTTGGGTAGGTACGTAATAAAAATGATGCAATCGACACGATTTGTTAGGGGTATGCGTGAACTGACAGAGCGCGGTTGAAAATTTGAAGAGTTGAAAAGTTTGTATGATATTGTTTTAGGTACTATAGCGCTGTGGTCTTATAAGAGGGAGGTTCCGGATTTGATCCATGGCAGGGGCCATTGAACAATTAATACTAATATTATAAACACGAACGTGTATCTGTTTGCCTGTGTGCTACGCTTAAACGGCTTTTATTCCGGAAAAAAGGAGTTAATAAAAAAACTTAAACAACGCGTAGGAAGTCGCGGGCATCGTAGTTTAAAATAAATTCTTATTATTTCTCTGGCCTGGACTGGTGAGTCTACGGCTGTGGCTAGTTACTACTTACCTGCAAAGATATTTCAAGTAATTAACTATTCTGGTACGATGTCTAGTGAGAACTGAACTATATAATCCCCTTCAATAATAAGCACCTTTGTAAAAACCATCGCACAAGGTTTTTCAATACATTTAAGTTCAGTTCCACAAAAGTAAAAAAGGAACCTATCACCTATTACATCACCTATCAGGTATCACTTCGTTGTCTGTCTGTCTGTTTGTCAACGCCCTGTTTCTCGAGAACGCATGGATCATCAAGTACTTAGGTATATGGTCCCTTAGAGTTTTAAAAATATCAAGATTCTAAAGTCAACGCAATCAAAAGATACGGCGGTTTATGTAACATTTGACACTCACCAATAAATCAAAACCTATAGGGTATAGGGTATATATCCTGTAGACCTACTTAGACTCATGAAATTAGGCAAATTTTAGGGAAAAATCTGATTATACAATGTTCTATCCGAGCGGCGTAGATCGTACCTACAGACTACAGGGGACGTACTAGCAGCTACGCACACTGCGGCCATAGATTTAGTATTCGTCTCCGCTGCGCTCCAACCGGAGACCAATCCTTGCGGCTTTGTTAGAGAAAGTAGAGACGTACTGACGAAACTTTAATAATTGACTATCATAGCCAGCTCATCTCTAACCTCGTAATAGTCCACCTAGCTAGGTGGACTAGCGGCGTAATGGCAGACCTAACGCTCCTATAGAAATTTTATGATGGACTTTTAGACATGCTGAATGTTATGATTTCCTCACATTGTTTTGTTAACCAAGTGATATTGAAACGCACAAGAAGTATATATCCGGAATTCAAACCTCAACCCCTTGTACATTATAGGTCTAAGTCTGTACCACATGTTCGGCCCATAGTGTATTACCGCCCTAACAAAAGTCGTACAGCCGCAAGTTTGCTATTGATAGACAACTTTTATAACTTCGTGCAATATAATACAGGGTGATATTACAGACTCTCCCACCGTTGAATTTAACTTTCAAAAGTTTTCATACGGTTTCTTATTGGTGCAAAGATTTGATCTCCACACAACTACTCGTATATTTAAAACAACAAGTAATTAATTCATTAATTAAGTTACACATAAGTATTGTTGACAGCAATAACTTTATTTGACCTTTGTAAATACAAAACTCTTCATCCTTGTCATGTTGAAGACATCGGTGCCTATGGTTGGGCTAAGGGGCCAAACCAGAACTATTTTCGAACCTAACACAAATCTGTCTGTCTGCTGCGCTTTCACGGCCCATCGGTTCGAACGATTTGATGAGTTTTGTGTAGGAATAAGTTGTATCACGGGGAAGGACATTGGCTACTTTACATCCCGTAAATTTAAGAGTTCCCTCGGGAATAGAAAAAAATCCAAGCGGACGTAGTCGCGGACATCATCTAGTCCTTATTATAAAAGAAAAAAGTAAATATCTCTAAAAGTAAAGACTGTTCGATTCTTGGTTTATGGAATTCAGGTGTGCTACTAACTTGGCACAACTTTCATTAGTAATGTCGCGGAGACGAGATATAAATGATGAGAGAGATTGCTTTTTTCAGGATTAAACTTTGGACACCTAAACATTGAGTCTGATTTTCTTTGACGACTCTTTAAGTGCAAAAGTTATCTTCGTTTTGACGATAAAGATGTTGTAACTGTATTTAGTTTTGACTTTATAGATACACTTGATGCCAGCGACTTCATCCGCGCAGATTTCAGTTAGAGTTGTAGCTGTCACCGCATGGCCATACTAATATTATAAATGCGAAAGTGTGTTTGTCCCTCTATCTATCTGCTACGCTTTCACGGCCCATCTGTTCAACTAGTTTTGATGAAATTTTAGTACAGGAATATTTTGTATCTCGGGGAAGGACATAGACTACTTTTTATCTAGGAAAATTAAAGAGTTCCCGCGGGAATCAAAAAAACATTTATCCACGCGGACGAAGTCGTGGGCTAGTTCGTAAATTTATATATACTGGTGGTATTTCCCCTAGAATATTCGAATGTTTCTCCATTTCAAATATCTGACAAATTGGGCCAGTAATTGTGGGGTAAAAATGTAAGAAACATCTGAACTATCATATCCATACATTAATATTATAAATGCGGAAGTGTGTCCGTCTGTCTGTGTGCTACGCTTTCACGGCCCATCTGTGGAACCGATTTTGATTTTTGGTAAAGAGGTAGGTTACACCCCGGTGAAGGACAAACGCTACGTTTTATCCCGGAACATCAAAGAATTCCCGCAGGAATCAAAAAACTTAATCAACGTGGACTAAGTCGTTGGTATCATCTAGTTTATAATAATTGCTAGTGTTAGGTAGTAGGATTCAAATTCAAATTCAAATGTTTTTTATTTAAATAAACTTTTACAAGTACTTTTGAATCGTCAAGTGAATCTACCACTGTTTGGGAATGACATTCCTAACGAGAAGAACGAGCGAGAAACTCGGTTTCTTTGCCTCGGATCGGGGCCTTGTTAGAGTCCAGTTAGGAAAGATAAAACCATATCAGTGAATCTCGGTGTATAGGGTAATCGCAAGGCGTCCGCAATAAATATAGCGGGAGCGTGCGTTCCAAAAGGCAAATCTGTAAATTCAATTAAGGGGAGCGCATTTTTCGGACACAGGCGTCCGGGACGAGCGAGCCAGCCCTTCCGCCGCGGGCAGTCCCCCGCATTGGAAAATTTCTCTCCAAAATTGAAGATATTTCGTGCCTTCCTCCCTGGGGGCGACTCGTTTCTCGACACTTATGGTCGGCGTCCTCCGGGCGTGCAGGAGGCTTTTTACATAAAGTCCACACGTATAGGTATCGATCCGGGCGGCCGGACTTTGAGTTTGAGGGTGTACGCAGATGACGGCCCCCGGCCCCGGCACCCTGTTCCCCCTTTCATTATGTAAGTGCGTAACGCGTGCTCGCGGACCTGATTAGGGAGCCTCTTTTTTAACTGACCCCTCACTTGGTGATTAAACTTGGCTTTTGAGTGTCCTCCTTCGATTACGTTCCGGCAACGCGGAATCGTATTGCGTTGAATCGGCTTACTTTTCATTCTTACTCTCAAACAAGGGTACCTATTTGGTAGTTGGAAATGTAACAAAGCATGAAAAACTATAAGAGAATCATTTGATGAAAAGATTGATAGGATTTTAAATTTCACTAACTTACAGAAAACAATACAATGCCCGCGTTTTCGTCCGCTTTTGATAATCACGAGAACTCTTTTTTCCGGAATAATAAGTATGTACCTATAGTCTAAGTTCTTCCCCTGAACCAGTCTCTGTAAGTGATAAATTTCATCAAAATCGGTTTAACAGATGGATCGTGAAAGCGGAGCAGACAATATTTATTCATACCTACTGATATTATAAATGCGAAAGTGTGTCAGTCGGTCTGCAACACTTTAACGGCCCATCTTTGCAACTGATTTTACTGAATTTTGGTACACAGATGAGGTGTATCCCTGGAAAAACATAGACCACTTTTAATCCCGGAAAATTAAGGTGTTCCCTGGGGAATAAAAACTTAAAATTATGACTATAACTAATCATCCTAAATGATATTTTAAAATTACTTGCACCTAAACATCTGCATTTCTTTTTGGCAGTCTTTTTAGTTTTTCTGTAAATTATATTAATCTAAGTAATAAATCAATGATAAATAAATTATATCTTCGAATGAAGCGACTCATATAATTGTGATAGAACTTTGCTTTGTAAGTTCGTTTAATCACTAATTAAGTTTTTTTTATCCACTACAAGTTAGCCCTTGACTACGATCTCACCAGATGGTAAGTGATGAAGCAGTCTAAGATGGTAGCGGGCTAACCTGCTAGGGGCATGGCAGTTATATTAAACCCATACCCCTATTGGGTTTCTACACGGCATCGTACCGGAACGCTAAATCGCTTGGCGGCGCGTCTTTACCGGTAGGGTGGTAACTAGCCACGGCCGAAGCCTCCCACCAGGCCAAATAAGTAAGTTAAGTAGAATAATAATATTGTTATCAATATTATTTAAACGCGGGCGAGTGTATCCCTATAGGCTGGATTTTTACAGGGCCATCCCTCAGTGAGCCCGAAACTTTCGAAAGTGTCGAAAAGGGGTAGACTAAGTATTCCAAAAGAGGAATTGTACAGGAAAAGCAAAGTCTTGTTCAAAACTGAAGATTGGAACTTATATTGAACCATTTTAGTTATCGGACAAGCAACAATTTGGCAATGAAGATAATATTTGGCATAACTCTTATTTTATTAACATTTAAGATTGGTACAAAAATGGGATGGGGGCTTACTAACATCGCTTATAAATAAATAATAATAAATAAATTCTTTATTTCTGTTCAAAATACAATTGAATTACATTGGGGTCGGAACCTCCTTTTAAGTATATATTAAAATAGGTACCTGTATCAGGAAATTCCGCTCGTCTTTAACATTAAATGATAATGATTTTAAAATTCTATTAATTCAATACATATTTATATCTGATAATTAATATTATTAACATTAAATACACAAACATTTTTATTTTATTTTAATTTTTAATCTTAAATTATTATTAACAATGTAAAATGGATAGTGTGTGTGTGTGTGTGTGTGTGCGTGTGTGTGTGTGTGTGTGTGCGTGTGTTATACCAGCACTATTTTAATATTGTTGACGCTTCAGGATTATAATCCTTATTTTAGGGACGTCATGGTAGGTAGGTAATATCATAAAACTACACTAAGTAAATAATTAGTAAGTATGCCTCTCTTCGACATTTTATATATCTATATGTCACCGTAAAATTGCAAAAACCGTCAGATTGCAATCTAACGCTTTTTATCTCGATAGTTATTAAACTGTGGACGGATTACGAACCGTTCAATGTTCTGAGTGTCAATTTTTGAAAATTTCGTTGTATTTACATTTTCTTGTATGTTTCTTGTAGGTTAGGTTAGGGTTCGACATAAATAATCAGTTAGTGGCACTTAGGTTCTATTGGGTTAATATACATAGCAGATTACAATCTAACGAAAAATAATGCGTTAAATTGTAATCTTTCGACAGTTTACAATCTAACGGTGACATAGACATAATTATAAAAACTTTGTCCTGACTGAGTGATCTATCAACTCATAGCCTAAACCGCACGGGTTAGAAACTTAAATTTTGAGAGTTCCGAAAATCCCATAAGGAACCAGAACAGTTTATATTTTTTGCAATGATGCTAATACCTATGTTGGTATTTTTTGGAGTTGCCGCGTCTATTGAGACTTATCAAATTGTGGGTAGCATTTTAATCAGGTATATAAATTAAAGAATTCGATATCGGAAATTAATGAATTGCATTTGCAATTTAGGAGAGTAGGTAGATAATACTCGAGGGTGTGCGAGCGCTCCTGTATAAGTATTTTACGCTAACAACTACTTACCTATGAAATTGAATATATTTAAGCATGTAGATTGATATATATGTATATTGTATTCTCACTGTTCTGTTAACTTAGTTGTTTAGGAGGAATGTGCAACGTTCACATAAACTCATGCGAGTTTCAGGAGGTGAAGTTATATGATGATAGGTATGTAAAAGTTATTTTGTTAAATTAAATAAATAAATAAAAAAAAAGTTACTTTGCTCTTACTGAATTTTATTTTTACATGGCTGCAGTGAATAAGCAAATTATTCAAAAAAATATTACTGTAATACTTAAGTGTTATAATAAGTCAGGGGATTATTCTACTGTGTATGAAAACTACATTAATACACGGCGATGAAGTCTTACATAACTCCTAGTTTATTTGAAACAATTAGAATTAATTTATGATTTTCAAGTTTTATACCTATGGCGCCATCTGTGCAAAGTACGCATCACCGCGTCGTAAACAGGTACGAATGCCGCCACAAAAGAGGTTCCTATCCTACCTTAGTACCTTAGAAGCTTGAACTTAATTTTAGCAACTAACGGTAGGTGGCGGATAAAGCTATATTTTAGGAAGACATGTTCTTGGGATCCTCATCCCCCCGGAAACGGAATAAAATAAAATAATAAAGCATACTATTTTTAAGTGAATAAAATTTCATAGAGGTTAATATTAAAATAATTTAATAAATACTAAGTACCTGATATCCACGCCATCTACTAGTATTCTTAGCATTAATTGTGAAATGCTTAGGACATTAAAAATTCCTATTCCATACAATTTCCCAGTATTGGGTGTCCAAGCTACTCGCTTTAGATCGACGGTCAAGAGATGTCTTCCAACGCTTCGCTCTTCGCTTTTTCGATTTGAGGCTATCGGACCTAAACGCCAGTCGAATATATGTTTCTTTGGATATTCTCCATTCGGATTTATCAAGTATTCCGAGCATAACCATTCCGTCCACACATTATCATAAATTTTACTCTCACACCCGTGTAAAAAAAACATAGCTACATTTATTGCCAAAAATAAATATAATAAACTTATATTATAATAAAAATATAAAGAACACAAATAAACAGAAAAAATAAGGAGGTAGAATACAAAAGGTGGCCTTATGGCTTAGTAGCGATCTCTGCCAGGCAACCTTAGGATTAGAAGTTGAGAAGATTAACCTGCGGTTGGTGTATATGTATATAAACATACATACAAATACATAAATCATTTACACAAATAATATAATACATTATAATAAATATATGAAAATAAACATGTTTTTCTTATTAGTGACTATCACATTGAGTGAATGTGCCAATATTTGAGCCTTCTTGGGGCCCATAGTTAATGAGCGACCATGTTGGAAGCCAAAATCATCACTAATACCAAGCACTGAACCCACCTGATCGATACGCCCCAATACCATTCATCAACTACTAGATGATGCCCGATACTTCGTCTGTGTGGATTAAGGTTTTATTATTCCCGCGGGAACTCCTTCATTTTCCGGGATAAAAAGTAACATATTATGTCCTTCCCCGAACTTAACTTTATACCAAATTTCATTAAAATCGATTGAAAATATGGGCCGTGAAAGCGTGGCAGACATACAGACATGACTTTCGCATTTATAATATTTGTATGGAATGCTGTCCCCGAACCTATAGACTCTATATCAAATATCACCAGAAACAGTCGAAGATTGCAGTGAAAGCATAGCAGACAGACAGACACATTTTCCCATTTATAATTAGTATGGATTTCGAGTGCTGAGTTCCTGCAGCTGGGGCGGAAAGATGCGACGTACCTCTTCTAATCTGTCATCTTCGTTTTTGCTCCACTTGTTGAAACTCCACTTGTTGAAACTCCGCTATTTCTATTTCTATTTATTTATTTATTGCAATTCCATAGGTACACTTATTCCTTAAAATATAACATTTAGTCAATAATAGGTAAGGTAAGTTAAGGATACCCAGTTTGGGTGTTGCAACAACAGTGCATTGTAGTAGGGAGACCGATTTTATTTGTGCTTGTCCGTATCTTTAAAGAAATCATTAATAGTGTAGTAACACTTGATAATTAAATAGTTTTTTAGTGTGTTTAAAAACTCTTTTTCTTTGTCAATATTTCTTATGTAATCTGGAAGATTATTATATATTTTTATTGTCATTACATAAGGACTCGAACTGTGCAGTACTAATTTTGAGAATGGGAGAATCAATTTGTTTGTATGTCTCTCAATGAATCGGCGAGGTTTGTCTTCTTTTTTGGTGTAAATGTGTATGTTTTTCCTTACGAATTTACATATTTCGAATATATATATAGAAGGTAGCTTTGTTGAGGTTTCAAGCACTGGTTTGCTGCCAGAGAGATAATGAACACTGTATTAAACGTTTTGACAACCTCCGTGGCGCAGTGCTGAGCGCTGTTGCCTTAACGTGCGGAGGTCCCGGGTTCGATCTCCGGCAGGGTTTGGAAATTTATAATTTCTGTATTTTCTGGTCTGGCCTGGTGGGAGGCTTCGGCCGTGGCTAGTTACCACCCTACCAGTAAAGACGTGCCAGCGATTTAGCGTTCCGGTACGATGCCGTGTAGAAACCGAATAGGGGTATGGGTTTAGTATAACTGCCATGCCCCTAACAGGTTAGCCCGCTACCATCTAAGACTGCATCATCACTTACCATCAGGTGAAATCGCAGTCAAGGGCTAACTTGTAGTGGATAAAAAGAAAGTTATTATTGGTTTCCCAGA
This sequence comes from Erebia palarica, assembly GCA_964035005.1. Classification (NCBI taxonomy): domain Eukaryota; kingdom Metazoa; phylum Arthropoda; class Insecta; order Lepidoptera; family Nymphalidae; genus Erebia; species Erebia palarica. Next base: position 31,874,383 of record OZ035986.1, read on the forward strand.
AATACTACCATAATGGATTAAATCCATACTATAGTTAGTGTATTAGTAGTTAGTACCTAATCTAATATTATAAATGCGAAAGTGTGTCTGTCTGTCTGCTACGATTTCATTGCCCATATTGACGAAACGATTTTGGTACAGAAATTTGTTACAGAGAGAGACAAATCAAATCAAATCAAATTATTCAATTATTCAATTTAGTTACAATTATTGACGTCAATTACTTACTACTAAAACATGATGGTGATAATCAGTACCTTAAAACTAAAGTTACGAGGGTTCCAAATGCGCCCTGGTTTGAGAAGAGCCCACAAAAAACTCAACCGAGTTAAACATTAGTATATTGTACAAGTATTCCGAACCAATGGTAGATTCACTCAACGATTCAAAAGCGCTTGTCAGTCTACTAGAATAAAGAAGATTTGAGTTAGAGTTTGATAAATGAGATGGAAAGTACGTAGGTAACCCATTTACACCCGATAACGAACATATTACTTCTTATATCGGTTATTAAAATGAAAGTTTACAGTAACAATGACTTAAATAAGCCATGCCGTACTCGTCTTTGACATCATTAAATAAGAACCAGGAAAGACCACAAACTCCACCACCGTTTAGCCGTTTATAGTTTAGCTAGAAGTTACGTACCTACCTACCTATCTATTTAATAGATTTTATTGCATCAATCCTTTTTTTAATCCACGAAAATAAAAAATACAAGTTAAGTTTTAATAAATGATACAAATTAGGATGATGTACACGGACAATTTTTTGGCTATAATAAGTACTTGGATTATTTATTTAGCTTCACTATCACTACTTAAAAATTTAAATTTAAAAAAATCTCGCGCGGTCTCTATTTATTCTTATTTTTAGGATTCCGTACCTCAAGAGGAAAAAAGGGAGCCTTATAGGATAATTTCGTTATCCATGTGTCCGTTTGTCTGTCAACCTTTTTCACCGTGGAGGTATCAAGTTGAAACTAACATCAAATACTTAGGTTTACGGTCCCTTGGAGTGGAGCTGTAAAATAATCAAGCTTCTATGTCAACGCAATCAAAAGATACGGCCGTTTAAACGCCGCATATTTTGCATATTTTGACACTTGCCAATAAATCAGCCATGAAAGCCAGTTATAGACTAAGAGATAGCTGCACTTTTGGTAAATATCGCCAGGAAGGCTGATTCAGTATTAGGTGGGTGTAACCATACACGTGTTTGAGCAGTCATACCTAGTGAAAGGCCCATCCGCTTGCAGGCAGACTACTGTCGTCATCAGTGGAGAGCCCTACTACGTACACCCACCTAATACTGAATCAGCCTTCCTGGAGATAGTTACCGAAAGTGCAGCTTTCTCTTATAATATTATTTCACAGCTGATTACGTGTTGTCATGGCATCTTTCTTGTTATTTACTAAAATAATTTATATTGTGTGGTAGACGGCGGTATGAAATAAGAATACGACTTATAAATAACGCAACTAGCCGATATCTTTTTGCGAACGAATATTTTTTTTTCGTTTTTCGGCAATTAAATCAGGTAAAATCTGTTAAGAGACATACATTATTAGGACATTATACACTGAGGTTAAAGGCAAAGAACTATTTGTACCGTACAGCCATCTGCCATCATCAATAAATTCAGTCATCTATTTTTTTATTCCCCGCTATTTAAACTCTCACCTTTCAGTTGACAGACTCTCAGAACGAACAAAAGAATTAAAAAAAAGAAAAAAGAGCCTAATATTAGTTCCAATACCTACCTGCCTATAATTAATAAAATCATATAATCAATTTAAATCAATCTTTAGATTGTTTTATTATTATTTGATATAGTTTTACATAAAGGTAACTAGATGATGCCCGCGACTTCGTCCGCGTTGATTCATTTTATTTCAATTCTTGCGGGAAATCTTTAATTTTCTTGGATAAAAAGTAGCATATTTCCTTTGCCTGTACCATATTTCATCGAAATCGATTGATTAAAAGTGCGGATGGGCCGTGAAAGCGAAGAAGACAGACAGCCAGATATACATTTACTTAAGGTACTATACATACCACAGATACTTTGGCATTTTTAATATTAGCATGGATTATTTTTATGTTCCTTTTTACTCTTCATAAATTTCTGCGCTGATGTTTCCAAAAATTAAAAAAAAGAGCGCATTAACGATGAAATTTCATACATTTTTGATTGGTAGCAATTCACAAACTAAAATAGTAAGAAGGTACCTACTTTCCGAGGAGCGTGTGAAGCATGGACCTAGTAATCGGTTTATTATGGTGAGAAGGATAAAGTATATAAAAGTACCTAAAGAGTGACATTATAGCACAGAAAATCAAAGAGTTCCAACAGGGATTTTTAAAAACCTAAATCTCCGCGAATGAAGTTACGAGCATACTCTATTATTATTTATATTGGTGTATAGAAGCTGAGTGATGCAGGTACCAACTCCCCTTTGATATTGATGTCTAGCCAGTTCCAGTCCAGAAGCAGTACACCCGATGGGTATCAATAATCAACTTACATAATAATTGGTTTACCTAGTATTTCAAAGTATTGATACACGAGCATAGCAAACTCGTTTAAACAGGACGCTTTCAGGAAAATTCATTTATAGTACCACTTTCGTAGTAAAAGCTCCATAAAAATCGGTTGTTTCGCTTGTTTTATGTTTCAGAACAGGTACTATAAAGTACCTAACATTTTGTGCATCTGCTCCTTTAAGAGAAGATAATCAAAATTATTACTTTGCCAATATATTGTGGAATTATATTTTATCTATTGGGGTTAGTATAAGTTGGTAGACGACGTTGTTTGATGACGTCAGTCCACCTGGATCTGCCATCAATGCACTTTCCATTGCAAAGTCATTATTTTTGCAACGTGGGTCCCCAACGTCTGTAAGTTCTTAGAAGACTATCTAAAAAAAGGTTTGTCGTTTGGCTATAGTCCACCAAGCTGGTTAACAAGGCGCCGTTGCCGGCTCGCTTAGTAATAAGTAGAAGCCTCCTCTCCGAATGAGAAGGGTTCAGTCATAGTCCACCACGCTGGGCAACAAGAGGCCCTCCAATCGTGATTACCATTTTTTTGAAAAACTACTGGACTGACATAGCTATGCGATGTTTGTTTTTAAGATATACAGTATACTTCTGAGAAGCGGTAATTACTATTTCAAAGTTATAAGGCCACAATGGAGCGCTTTAATTCGTCGTAGGATTTTAAGTTTTATTTTACTTTTTAACGTTAAATTTGCATAATATTTTATACTCAGTCACGCTGGTACAGTTCGACCTTGTAGTAGCGAAATACAGCTTAAGGAAAATATTATGTTTTTTTATATTTAATATATAATTATAATTTTGCATTAAACTTTAGCGTTTATTACAGTTAAAAAATATTATTTACTTGAATTTGTATCAGTAGATAACTCAGTAGTGGATATATAAGATAAAAATAATCAATAGTGCATATGTCACCGTAAGATTGTAAAAACCGTCAGATTATAATCTAACTCGCGAAATTGCAAACAGTCGAAATATTACAATTTAACGCATTATACTCGTATTTCGGTAGATTGTAATCTGTTAGGTACATTAACCCGATACCTAAGTGTCCTGCCTAACTACCTGATTATATAATATGTCGAACCCTAAACTTATCTACAAGAAAGATACATTTAATATAAAATATAATTAATATTTCAAAAATTGACACTCAGAACATTGAACGGTTCACAATCTGTCGTCGTTTACGATAAAAATAAATATTTGCCGTATATTGTTCTCAAAGTTACCCGTCCCCGTATTCTCTAACTCAGAATAGGAATATTGGATCGCCTGATATTCAACTGCCAAAAACGTTTTCTCCGAGTTAGTAAATCATAATTGTAAATATCAATGGTAAATAATATTTGGGGCATACTGAAAGTTTCTGGGATTGGCCACTTACTACAAAAAATAAATAAAAAGCAAGTACGGGATTCGAAACTTGAACTCTCTGGGAACAAGTTCCTACTTTTTAATTTGTGAGACTGTCATTTGATTTTTCTTCGTGGCGGCCATTGAATTATAGTACTAAAATTCTACATAAATGGTGGCGGCCTTTAGAAAATTTTGTGTCGCTGTTGCAATGAATTGTGCCGTGAAAATTTTTCCTCAGAGATTTTATACGATTTTCGCTGTGGCTTAAACCAAAAATAGAGTTGCCGGAGACTTCGATCGGCTTTTGGTGATGAGGCCCCATATTGCAACTCTATGTATTGGTAGTTCGGTATAATTTAGACGTGGACGAGGATCATCTCTACGTGAAGGTGGGCTGGCGACTGCTGTTACAGAATCCAATATTGATACCGTAGGACGACTGAATGCAACTGACAAAAAAAAATCCTGTCAGCACATCATTTGTACTATATTATGCATTGGAATGAGCCAACTCCAAAATATTTTGCATGTGCATCTGAATGTTCGGACGCTTTGCTCTCGATGGACCGTATGATTTAACGAAAGACCGGAAACGACTGCGTGTAGAGCTGTGCAGTAAAATGATAAAAAAGTTTAATGGAAGACAGTCGTTGGCTGTCTATAATATCGTGACAGGTGACGAAACCTGGGTGCACTGCTTTGAACTGGAAAGATAAAGCCAATTGCCAGATTGGGTCTTTCCTTTTGAAGACATGCCGACGAAGTTTAAGAAAAGTCGGAGGACCGGCAAGAAAGTAGTTGCTTCATTTTTCTCGCAAACCAGGATATTACATTACAGTTTCCCTTGAATACCAAAGGACAGTGATTGCAGATTGATATGACAACAATTGTTTGGCCAGAGTGTTAGGAAAAGTTCGCGAAAAGTCGTGCTTCACCACGATAACGCGCCTGCGCATTCCGCTAAGATAGGGAATGCATATTTGAAGGCCTTAAATTAGAATTTATGACGTATCCGTCATACAGTCTGGACCTTGCATCTTGCAACTTCTTTTTATTTCCGAAAATTCAAGATATGCTCTAGTTTTCGATTACAAGCCCGGAAGCGGCGATGAATGCGTTCTACGAAGTCATTGAAGAGGTCCCTATTTAAGACAGTCTAAATTGATCCACACCATGGTTACAACGAATGCAAAAATAAATAAATATATAAATAATCAAAAATACATAAATAGCGAGGGCATATACCCCGAAAAACAATACATATAACATAATTATAATATTTAGTTTTATTTATCAGAATCCAGATACTTTCAGTATAACCTAAGTAGTCTATGGTCTGAATGGCTCGACTTAGAACAAATATTTGATCTAGCACCTCAAAAGTAGCTATTCATCCGTGAATTTCAGTTTGTGACTCCGTATTTCCACTAAACTCCGTCGGTGCAAGAATCTATCACGGAACTGTGAATTTGTAAAGATATATGATCTAATTACCTCAAAGGCTAACTTAGTTCTAGCGTTTGATTCTAGCATTTCAAGATTTGATTAACTATGCGAATGTTGAATTCTCATCTCAATTTGAGATGAGAATTCAATATTTTCAAGGAGAATATTCTGTTAACTGTTTAAAGTGTCTGAGGAAGTCTTTGACGTGGTTAAATTTCAAAGTGCCTTTGTACCTTAAGATTGCCTTTTCACGAGAGATGTGCCACGTTGATAAGCGCTTGATTTTCATAGTTTAGATCGCTAATGATCAAGCGGTCCTATTAGTGGGTTTATCCGTAGTGTAGAAACGTAACACATCTCTGATGGAAGCGCACCTTTAGCCAAGTACCTTGCATAAATAGATAAAAACATGTTTGTTTCATCCAAGCAATTTTTTGGACTAGCGCTAGGTACTTCCAGATATGAATATAACAATAGGGATTATTTTTATAGGATCAAGAAGTAAAATTGAGATTCTCTTTTATAAACCTGTTATGTTGGAATTTGTAAAAGGCATGTTTGGATATAGTTTGGCAGGCTTCACACAGCTTCGCAACTCTCCTCACGATGTTTTCATTCACCGTTAAAGTAAGTGCTTTAATCACATAGCTCAGTAACACTTCACATCACATAGCATATCTTTAATTTCTTAAAACACATAATTAGCTCAAAAAAGTAAGATGTAGTACGTGACCGTTACCGCATTTTTAGGGACCGGACGCCAAAACCACTAGGCTATCACCTCTAGAAGAACTGTCTGCCAAATGTTTGTTCACCCAGATCAAAGAGAAGCTACCCATTAATTAACTATTTGCCTCAGCATCTTTACAATGTAAAAGTATTTACATAAATAATACTTGTAAGAAACTTCCTCGAATTAATTCTTAATAAGAATATTTTTTAAGAAGCACGTTACGCACGGGTGGAGACTTGGTCCCAGCAGTGGGATATAATCTCCATTACAAACAGCCAAACTAGCTCAGTGGTGGTTGCGTGAAGTAGCCCCACTTGAGATGCAAGGAGCGGCGCGGCACGTAGTAGAAATAGTTATTTGTGTGATATGGGGAAAAATTTTTGAAAATTTGAAAAAAAATTTTTGTTTTCCGAGGGCGCTATTTTGAATTCAGAGCGTAGTGAAGGATTCTAAAGTAGAATCCTGAGCGTAGCGAGGAATTCAATATACGCCGCCCGAGAACAAAAAATTTGGCCCCGAGTGACACACACTATTTTTCATCATTACGTATGAGAAAAAGCTAGGAGTATCAACGTACTATGCATGGACATTACCTATACGTTTAAGCACCAATCAGAAGCACGAACGCGGACCAACCAGAACAGAGAAATGAAAAGTCCCATGGGCCTAAAAATTATATTTTGCTCCCGCTATCCCCTGAAGCCATTATTCGTTTTTCGAATAGGTATGATGAAAATATTATTTGTATGAGTTTGTATGGGGCCACGTCGTGCAGTGCATCTCCACACTGCGTCGTTTAGCTCCATACATCTTTATAAAAGGAATACTTACCGCGCCTTTGTAGTGGGGCTAGAAATTAACGAATATGTAAACTTTCACTTAATATAATATAATCTATATACTTATAATAAAACTGTAGCTGGAAGATTTCTGTACATTTAATTTATTCTGAAATTATTTTATCGGGGTATGCTTTACGATCGATACTGAGCCCAAAATAGATTATTATTTAATTTTTGTCTGTCTGTATGACCGCGCATCACGCGAAAACTAATGAACGGATTTAAATGAAATTTGGTATAGCGGTAGCTGATACTGCGGGTCAATATTATTCCAATAGAAAATAACTCCTCTACTCTACCTAACTCCATAACTCAGTCAAATCTGAACTGATTTGAATAAATCTTTCTTTATTAGAAGATATGTATCATCAGGTAAGTTTTGCCCAATTCTGGTGAAGATTTGATAAATATTATCAGAGATAAAGGACAAAACTCCTCAACAGATAACAGAAATTCACTTGATTATGACTTAATAATATCTTTTTGGTGGCGTTTGAAGGAAACCGAAATTAAATATAAAAAAATGCAACCAAGAGATAATCTATCAATAGCCGTCAACATATTTTACTGTTTACATGGGTATTTCCCTAATATTTCGATGCCATGTTTACCTGTGATATGTGGACTTAATTTCGTGTATTAAAAATGTCGTGACTCAATCTGAAGTCTGAACCAGAGTTTAAGTAGCTAAAAAGGGCAGATAACGAACTTTGCTACAGAAGTATTATCTGCAGCAGTATCTTCTGGAACGGAATCCCATAGATTTAGAATTGGTTTCCGCTGTGCTACAACAGCGGAGACCAATTCTAAATCTATGCGGAATCCTCAGTAAAGAAGCTCGAAGACCTAGAGGCTCGAACAGCCGTAACCAAGAGCTTGAGATAGTTTATGCAACCGCATAATATGACTGTGCCTTCATTAAAAATATATTAAAATATATTCAATATATATTTATTCAATTTAGATACACTGTACACTTATTGACTCCGATTAGTTATAAAACATAATGGTGGTAATCAGTTACGGTATTTTTGTTTAGTAAAACTAAAGCTAGAGCAACGGGATTATGTCACTATCTACTGAATGGCAAAAAGTTATCAAACAAAATGGCACATACTACAATTAAACTTGAAATAAAAGGTCTTGAATTTGTATATAAAATACGAAAAAACTTTCCCCGACTATATTATACTAATATTAAAAATGCGAAAGTTTGGATGGATGGACGAATAGATGGACGTTTGTTAATCAATCACACCAGAACGGCAAAACGGATCTGGATGAAATTTGGCATAGAGATAGCTTATAGTTTTGACACGTAGGCTACTTTTAATTCCGGAAAATTAAAGAGTTGCCGTGGGAACCATAAAACCTCAATTCACGCGGACGAAGTCGTGGGCATCAGCTAGTATATAATAATATTAGTAAGATGGTAAAGTTAAATATGCTCATTCAGAACTGTTTAGAACACTAAATGAAAACACAGCGTAAGACTAACTTACTCGGATTTGTTTGCAAAATCACTTATGTACCTGCATAATATGTATAACAGAAGCTCTTTTGAACTATTATAAGCTTACGTGTTGGCTGTGTTTTGAGATTCAGCTCTATAGTATTTCCCCTCCTAATATCTAGCTACCTATATGCTAAATTTAGAACCTGGGGCGGCAAAGGGTAGGTAATAATATTAATCGTCTACCTTTGTATCTAATATTACCTATCCGTTTTTAATTAACTCAAACGAGGGTCAAAATTCCGAATCCTTCTGCACAAAGCGAGAGATAAGCCACGGGGAAATACTAGATACGTATGTAAAGTGAATAAGAAGATGTAAAAGTATTCCGAACTTATGATTTATATTTTCATCATACATTACATAGAAAACGTCATCAAAATGGATTCAATTTTCTTCCTTTAATCATATCATATATTATCATAGCATCCACCATTTAGCCACAAATTAACGTCCAATTGCTGGGCACAGGCTTCCACTCTCATAAGAGAGAGGGAATTAGAGCTTAGACGCACCACGCCGCTCCAATGCGAGTTGGCGGGCTTTAACGACTATTATCATGTTAGTGATAATAACCAGGATCGACGGCTTAACGTGCTCCCTGAGGCACGGGGGTTAAACACCGCAAACTTTCTAACTACGAGCAAAAACCCAATATTTAATTTTGGCCCGACACGGGCCTCGTACCCGGAACCCCGTCGACCGCGATCGAACCTGGCATACTCTAGCGATACCAAACAGATATGGTTATCCTCCCGCTCGTGCGAAAAGCTAAACAAGTTAGTTATTAAAAGAAAAAAATACGTATTATCTACCTAAGGTAATCATATGCTTCGCTGCAGCTTCGCTTTTTTAATATTAGTATAGATTATATTATTATAATCTGAAGCGAAAGTTTGGATGGATGGATGTATGGATGTTTGTTACTCAATCACTCGAGAACGGCTGTTCGGATCTGGATGAATTTTGGCACCGAGATTGAGTATAGTCTGAAATAGTACATAGGCTACTTTTTATCCCGTTAAAGTAAAGAGTTCCCGCAGGAACAAAAAAACCTAAATCCACGCGGACGAAGTCGCCGGCATCAGCTAGTATGCTATACGTCAGCTCACAAATTCTCTAACATAGCTCAGAGCTTTGGATTAGAAGCAATGACCATTAGGGCAGACGCGCTCTAGACTGGAAGGCCCATACCATTAAAGGCAGAGTGAGGGCGCGCTCACTTTGCATGCATTTTCGTACTAGCAGCGGGCGTGCGTGCACGTGTGAATAGGCACAAACCAATGCCGTACGCTTAGTCTAAGTTCTTATATTGCAAATTCGATCGATCGTATTGAACATTCATCTTATAGCTCACATAACCTCACCGAGGTATATATTAAAATTCTACATCAATGGCTTCTCCACTCGCACATCCAGCTTAGCAGTGGGGAGGCGTATGAAATAAAGCTGAAAGTGTCAAACCAGCTGCTGTTCTGTGGTTCACATTTTCAGCATAATTTCTTGTTGCCTTACTGCCGGCTTTGTCCACGTGGATTTCCATCATAATTTATAAATTGATTTTATGGAATAAAAATTATCCTGTTCTTCTCCAGGATGCAAGCTATCCTAGTGCCAATTTATTTAAGACTGATAATTTGATGCATGAAATGCAGACAGACTGTCACAACGGGGTTTGCGGGAACATTTAATTTTAAAAAATAAGATGTTTTTTTCCTACTTAATAACGTAACTGGGTGCAGAAGAAGATTTAGCACTTAGGCTTTCCTTATTACGTAGACTTCGTTAACCAATTTCAAAGCTTTTTGTTCCGTTACTACTGATCTTCTTCTTAGTTAGTAACCGAAAGACTTTCACGGCTAGGCAATTAGGTTTCTTGTACAGACTTCCATACGCTGCGGTCTTACACCGCACTGCCTGGATCCAGCCGCTCCCTGCAACTCATTTGATTTTCTCCGCCCACCAAGTGAAGTTGAAAACCACCGCTACTCGTTCTAGTTCGAGTTCGATCTAGAAAGAGTATCTCAGCACTGATACTGATTTTTCCAATGTCGCTTCCTATTGCTCTTGTATTAGGTCAAGTCTATTCATCTATTAATTAATTATTATATGAGTCAAATTGCCACCATTTCACTAAATGTTCATCTATTTTATGAAATGGTAAATTCTGCGGTATGGACACTACATAATTATAATGTACGAAGTCCGAATCATTTGCACCTATTGGCATAGATTACAGTTAACATGGAACTAAGAAATCCTGAACCAAGAACTCTATGCCTCTTGCGTTATAAGATTATTTCACGCAGGCAACTTGCAAGGGCACATAAGGCAGGTCAGGTTCTAGTACGCTTCGATGTCCAAAACTGATCGCTTCTATCACGCAACAGGGAATCTGATTAATGGCTTCTATAGAGACAAAGAGATTAATCAATGGCAATCTATTCTGGGAAACGTATCGAGGAGATTAAGCTGTTATGTAGTAATAGTGTTCGTAGCTCTGTGTAGATACACGGATATTGGACAGTGTACAGTATGGTTAGTACGACTTCAAATAACTCGCGCCAATATTGAGGTGCTGTAAAATCTTGTGCTAACTCCACAGCGCATTCTAACTATCAGGCGAACTAAACGGTACGGATGGGTATTTACATAGACGGTAATCCTTAAAGCGATAAGTTGTTTAATGCTAAGTCTAGCCTTACACTCTTCTTAATAGGGTAGCGGTCAGTGGGTATCAGTGGGGTGGGGTCAGTTCGTCCCGAGGCCGCGGGTTGGATCCACTTCTGGGAGAAATCAAAATCGAAAGAAAAATCGTCCACCATGGATGTGTCCTGCAGACGTTTAATTGGCGTAATGGAGTCAAAAATATCATACCTACAATCTACATACTTACAAACATACCAATTTTCACATTTTATATAATATTAATAGGATTAAGTACTGAATAGAAAGTATTCAATGCTACAAATGCATTATATAATGTACGTCTGACGACAACAATATATCCGATCATGCTAATATAATGCGCAAATCGTCTAGATTTGTGCAGAAGAAAGCCAGAACGTGCATTTTGTACGTTTATGCTCAGTTGGGTTACAATGAATAAATACTACCCAATTGAGCAAAGTAGTCGAACGAAATTGTAAAGTACTCAGGATTTCTTCCGCTCAACGGCGCTATTCGTCTACATACTCGTAGCTTGGTCGGATAATTCAAGTGAACATGTCTCGTCTATTCTACTACGCTACGCGCTACGCGCTTCTTGATCTGCACGCAGGTTCCTTCGTAGTCGCAATTTTCAATTCAATAGCTCCAAGGATCGAAATGATCGAGAGGATCGAGATGGGAATAGTACCAGAGTTGAGAAATTCATCGAGACTTGTGTGAGCGTTTGAATTTCTAAAATCAGGTGGTAACTTTTATTGGAATTTTGAAAAAATTTAAAAAAAGTCGGGATTTTTGGACGTGTTTGTTTACTGAATTGTAAATATTTCGGAAAAAAACGAGTTAAGAAAAAATGAAAAAAGGGTCCTAGGGTATTAGTTTAGCTACAAAATGGCGAAAAAAATTTGAAAATAATAATGTGACCTGTAGGTGGTCCCTTTCGATTTGGAATTGTAGAAAACGGGTATTTCCGTATATAAAAAGTAACGTGGCTTCTATGATTATTGACCGATCGTCATTGTAATTGTGTTAAAAGATGCGGATGCAGGCGAAAAATGTTACTAAATTTTTGAAAAATTTTGAAGTAATTTTTATTTTTTTATGAATCAACAAAAGCTGGAGTGATTATAAATTATAAAATTTAATAATAATAATTCGTTTCTAATCATTTTCAATGCTCCGATTCTTGCGGGGACTGCGAAATCTGTGATTTTTTTAACTTAAACCACGTTTTTCAAGGGTTTTAAGGAAGGAAAAGGAAACTACGGTTTTTCCTGTCGTGCTAGTTTGTGTGTTCCACATAAAAGTGAGAGACGTGGACGTTTTTTTCCGCCAGAGAGTGGGAGAACCAATTTGTTTGTGTAGGTATTCGCAAACGTTTTACACAATAATTATTTCAAGACTTAATTTATTTATTAATTTATGACATTTTGTATATTTTAAAATTATTATAATTTTATAATCTTATTGACACTCGTACTTGCTATAATCAAGCCAAAATCGAAAATAAATGGATTTTAATTTGAAATTAACAATTGAGGAAGCCTTATATACAAGCAACCAAAGATAATTTCATCTAATCAAAATAATTTTTGATTTTGGGTATGTTCCGAATTCCGATATACACTGCGAGAACTGGTCAGTGATCTTACTTATTCGTTCTATTATGGACTGACAGTATACTGCCGCAGTTTGGAAATACATGAAGTAATAAATCGTCGACATTTTTGTACTGTGAGCACTGGCGTCTTCGAGGTAAGGTGCTCTCAGTGCTGACTGTGTTACGTTTTAAACAGTAACTAGTATTGCTAACTATAAAGGAACGGCTTCGCAGTATACTAAATTGACGCCACACCTTACAGTGCTTGTAGTGTATAACGGAACATACCATTTATAACAGTAATTAATATGGAAATGAGTTTCCTTGCGAAAAGTTAAAATAAAGGCAGCTCCATATCGTTCCTTGGGATTGACAAGATCCGAAGCTACATTTAGAAACCGCTACGCTTGGCGTAGCAGGCTTTATTATGCGACTGAACTAGACTTGTGGTATTTATAAAATACCACAATGAATGAAGATACCCACGACTTCTTCCGCGTGGATTGAGATTTTTTTATTTCCACCGGAACTTTAATGTATGTCGTTCCCAGTGATATAATCTATCCCCATTCCAAATTAATTCAGCAAAATTGGTTGAACAGGTAGGCCGTGAAAACGTGACAGACAGACACATTTATAATATTAGTATGGATAATGGAGATGAATATAAGAAAGGGCCGCAATTTTAGTTCTCCACTTACAAATTAGTTGTAACTTATTAATTGCGTTCCTTTGGTTGTGATTGCTCTCATTTAATTATCAGCAGATTCTTATTTCTGTGGTTTCATATGTCCGGTTTTCGATATTTGACGTTCATTTATTTTTCTCTCAATGGCACTGATTTCACCGTAAAGTGGAACAGTGCAATTACTTTCTGTGCCACACAATTTTTTTTTACAAATCTGTGAATCGTCGCTTGAAGCCACTGTTCTCTGTTTCATCAAGATAACGCTACCGCGCATACATCCAAGGTGTCCCTCACTGCTATTATGAATGTAGGGTATCAATTGATGAATTCATTAAACGCCAGGCCTAGCGAATAATATGGTCACGTGGGTCAAGTGTGCGCACTTATGCTTTTGAAGCCTGTCTTAAATTAAAATTATAATTTAAAAGAAACAAAACAGTATTATTCATTTTTTAAACTACCAAAGCGGAAGCTCGCAACTTCGTTCGCGTGGTATAAGTTTGTTTTTCCACAGGCACTCCTTAATTTCCGGGATAGTAGCCTATACCACTCTCCAAGTCCTCAACTACCCGTGCAAAATACCCGTTGCTCTGTTGCGGCGTGATTGAAGGACCAATTCTCTATTTCACCGATTTGGGGGTAGAATTTTCAAAAACTGTGAAACACATATTTCTTTGTTTTTAACCGGTAATATATCTTTATTGTGGTTTAACATACCAAGTTTCATACAAACTTCCAAACCCTATTTTACTCCTTCGGGGGTGAAATTTTGAAAAACTGTGACACACGTACCTACTTCTTTATTTTTTACCGAAAGCCAAAATATCAAGTTTCGTTTGTAAAATATCATATGAAATTAAGGCCTTTTATACCAACTTTCATCCCCTATTTCACCCCTTTGGGGATCGAATTATCAAAAACTGTAGAACACGTATTTCTTAATTTTCCACTCGCAGCTCATATACTAAGTTTCATGGCTATAGCTTTCATACAAATTTTGAACCCCTATTTTACCACTTTATGGGTTGAATTCTGAAAAACTGTGACACACATAATTCTTTAATTTTTAACGAAAGCTGAAATACCAAGTTTCGTTTATATAACTTAAGAATATCTTAAGAAATGAAGGACTTTCATGAAACTCTCATTCCCTATTTCAACCCTTCGGGGGTAGAATTTTTAAAAATTGTGAAACATGTATTTCTTCATTTGCAACCAGTAACTCGTATACCAAGTTTCATAGATATAACTTGAGAAATGTCGGACTTTCATACAAACTTGCACCCCCCCATTTCACCCCCTTAGGGGTGGAATTTTGAAAAATCCTTCCAAAGCGCCTACGTCACAAAAGGAATCTACTGTCAAAATTTCAAGTTACTAATCCCAGTGGTTTAGGCTGTGCGTTGATCCCGTAACGATTTATATATATACATATATATTTTCTATATATATATATATATATATATATATATATATATATATATAATATGATATGAGATAAATACAAATACACTTACCCGAGTAGGAGGGTAACTGTGCGCAGTGGTCGGGGTAAGTGTATGCCGCATAAATCAACCACTTTTTGAGTTTTCAACAAACCCAAAACCTTATTATTTTAACTTAACTATCTGATTATTTTTCAGTAACAAATAAACTGAAAACAAAAATCAATAAAGTACCAACAAATGAGATCAATATCTTAATGCCTACTTATGGCCTAAGTTAAAGGAATACATTCGAGGCACCAAATTCGAGAACAATGGCGCGGTCATGACTGCGATAGAGGTGTTTTTTGAGATGCAGGAACAAGTTTTTTTAGCCGGAATACGATAACTTGAAAAGCTATATTCCAATATTGTATTGAAGTAGAAGTAGATTAATTAATAGATTAATAGAGGAATTTTTTAATTTGCAATCGTATTTCACACCCAACTTACATCAGTCAATGAGGCCGTTGGCATATTTTCAATCAAGAAATTTGTATATTCAGTATATAGAATTGCCCAATTCTTAGCGAAATATTCATATCGCGGGCTTTAATTCCATTTGCCTTTCTTTAAGTAGGTAAGTTCCAAAAAATTGATGCCTAGGATGGCCATTGAGTTTTTAAGTTCGTGTGTTCGTGACTGGATTCGGTCTTGTGAATCAGAGTCACGTGGCCATCGATCGCTAAGACGGGCTTAATGACAGATGAATTGTTTAAAGCCTTCACGCATTTTGGCAACGGCGCCGTAGGCAGGCGCGGAGTCACATCCGAGCAGGGGTTAGCGGGAGAGCAGTTGCGGCGCGAGGGGTCGATAAGCAGTGTTGTGCGTTCCTTCGTGGCAGAGAGTCGTCCTCTGGCCCTCGGAGTTGCAGTTCGCGACGCGCTTAAAGCGCCTGGCGCGAGTTAACCACCGCAGAGTCACTTTTCCGAACGTCTCTCGTCTCTCCTGAGGTCACTGAGCGACTATCAAGTAAGAATAAAATTATTGAAAACACTTTACAAACTTTTGAAGCATACGAAACTATTGGAGGGCTAAAGAGTTTAACTTTTTTGAACATTGAAATAAAAGTTTGTGAACTGTTTAATTTAAGTTAAACGCTTAGATTCAGTTGTAGAATAAGTTTTAAATAGGTTACCAAACGGACCGTGTCAGCTTTATGAGGTTAATGCCATTGTGTCAGTCTGAAGAAATTTATACGTACTCTCTTTCGTAGCGCGGCGCCGCATATTTACTGGAACTATGCGCAAAATTGCGTAGAGAAAAGGAATGGCATACATTTTAATTTAGCTTACACTTACATTGCGTTTACACTGTTTTCCGTTTAGATTTTCGTTTTGCCAGTCTGATTTTCCGATTCTTTTTTTTAAATTTAAGCTCAGTTTTCTAAGTGTAAAAGTGGTAAAAATCTTCCGCGAGAATGAGAATTTCATTATTTTTTCAATAAAATTAATATTTTTGCAATAATCCATTAAGAAAGGATTAATCTTTTCTTTTTGTTATAATTCAAATATCTGAGGCATAAAGTTCATAAAAAATCGGTTAAATGGGTTACGGATTCATAGAAATAGTCAAGAGTCCTCAATTATCTTATTTTATTTTATTTATTGTGTATACCGGCGAGTATACAAAGCTTAAATTAAAAATAATATTTATGCTCTTTATCAGTGCGACACGCCACTTATTATATAAATATAAAATTACAACTATTGCAAAATATAATCTATAAAAAGGAACAACCGATCATAAATTACTACATAGTAAAAAGAATATAACTCCAAAGAAATATATAGCCTATAGGGACAAACTACAGGCAAAATATTATGTTAAAAGTAAAAAGCAGTTTGATTACCACAATACTTCCACTTTAATATATTATTAATGGACGGAAGCCGGAACCATTCGGTAAATTAAGGAGCAAGCCTGGCTAATAGAACTTGTTCTCCTCATTATCATCACTTTAACTCATTGCCGGCTCACTACTGAGCACGAGTCTCCTATCAGAATGAGAAGGATATGGCGAAAGTCCACCACGATGGCCAAGTGCGGATTGACAGACTTTACATAACTTCGAGAACATTATGAAGAATTCTCGGGCATGCAGGTTTCCTCAAAATGTTTTTCTTCTCCGTTTAAAACAAGTGATATTTAAATTGCTTAAAACGCACATAACTCCTAAAAGTTACCCTGTATTGGAGGTCGGGTGTCTTAACCACTAGGCTATCCAAAATATTTCAAACATTTAACTTATTACGTAACTTAGCTTACACAAAGACAGTTTCTTTCAAATTTTACAGTGGGTTTACTAGATTGAGTGAGGCATCATATGAAAGGGCTTCATATGCACATTCTAAAAAAATTAGTCCTTTTCAAATTTCTTAGTTTTTGACTTATGATGAAAAAGCGGATGGTATTTTTAAGCTGAGTTGTTACGTTATTGACACGGATATCGTATGAAATTAATTTGCAAATTCTAAAACTTGCGGTCCGAAATAAAAGCGATTTTTTCAGTCCAAAACAAACTTACAACCAAGGATAACCTCTTGCAGATCTAATGGACAGATTATTACTAGCTTTACTTTACTAGATCTAGAAAAAAGAAGAAAAACTTTAAATAAACTTTACTTGCAAGTTTACTCAGTTCTAACGATCCAAAAACGGCAACAACCGAATTAAAGAAATTCTAAGATAAACGCGAAATCGACAATCATAGATTTGGACTTGCTCTTTTAATACAACACATCTACATCTATCTATATAAAATTCCAAGTACTGACTGACTGAGTGACTGACTTATATACCAACGCACAGCCTAAACCGCTGGTCCTAGAGACATGAAATTTGTACAGTGTATTCTTTGTGAAGACTAGGTATCTACTAAGAAAGGGTTTTTCGAAATTCCACTCCCGAAAGGGTTAAATAGGGGTTGAAAGTTTGTATGAAAGTCCGTCGTTTTTCAAGTATATGAGCTGCGGGTTAAAAATAAAGCAAGACGTGTTACACAGTTTTTGAAAATACGATCCCTAAAGGGGTGAATTAGGGGATGAAAGTTGGTATGAAAACCTCCATTTCTAAAGATATTTTTCAAGTTATATCAACGAAACTTATTAAGTATTTT
Source organism: Erebia palarica (assembly GCA_964035005.1). Taxonomy (NCBI): domain Eukaryota; kingdom Metazoa; phylum Arthropoda; class Insecta; order Lepidoptera; family Nymphalidae; genus Erebia; species Erebia palarica. The sequence continues at coordinate 31,892,398 of OZ035986.1, forward strand.
GTCTGTCGGTAAAAAATAAAGAAGTACGTTCGTCACAGTTTTTCAAAATGCTATCCCTAAAGGGGTAAAATAGGGATTGAAAGTTTGTATGCAACTCCGTCGTTTTTCAAGATATAACCATGTAACTTAGTATATGAGCTGCGGGTTAAAACAATAGCTGCGGGTTGAAGAAATACGTGTTTCACAGTTTTTGAAAATTGAACCCCCAGAGGTGGGAAATACTGGATGAAAGTTGGTATGGAAGGCCTACCCCTAAATGGGAATTTTTAAAAATAAATAAATATACAAACTTTCAAGTTTGTATGATAGTCCTTCATTTTTCAAGTTATAATCATGAAAGTTGGTAATTGGGCTTCTGGTTTAAAATAAAGAAATACGTGTTTCGTCATTTTTGAATATTCTACCCCCAAAGGGTTGAAATACCCTATTTCAAGTCCTTTATTTAACAAGACATTTTTCAAGTTAAATCTACGAAACTTGCTATTTTGGCTTTTGGTAAAAATACAGAAGGATGTGTGTCACATTTTTAAAATTCCACCCTCAATGGGGTTAAATAGGGGTTGAAAGTTTTTATGAAAGTCCGTCGTTTTCCATGCTGCTACAGCCATGCAACTTGGTATTTGGGCTGCCGCTAATGATGAAATACGTATTTTACAGTTTTTGTAATTTGTATCCCCAAAGATGTCAAATAGAGAGTTTGTCCTTCAACCACGCCGCTAAAGAGCAACGGATTGACGGGATTTTTTGCATGGATATAGTTGGGTACTTGGAGAGTGACACAGGCTTTCAGCCCGGAAAATTAAGGCGTGCCTGTGGGAATTAAAAAACTTAAGCCACGCGAACGAAGTCTCGGGCGTCCTCTAGTCTTGTGGATATTATACTTGTTGATGCCGGCTACTTAGTCATGGATTGAGGTTTTTATAGGTATAATATCGCCTATGTATCAATTCAGGGTATGAGCTATGTCAATTCCAAATTTCAGCCCAATCAGTTCGGTGGTTGTGGCGTGAGCGAAACAAAACGATAGTATAGTTAATCGAGTACAAGAACGTCACCAAAGAAGGAAAACGAATTACGGTTACGTAAATTTGTGCGGAAAGTAATGAATACGTTTTTGCCGACTCTAAAACCTTTTTAAATTTGTGAAATGAGAAAACATTTTACAAAACTGGAATTTAACTTACTAGGACATAAAGGCATTTTTGTGTAAGTTTTATTTAGTATTCTATGGTTTAACCATCCAGTAGATTTTTTATTTAACAAATCGTTTTTATGTGAAAACGAATTGTTAAGTTACTCAAACTACTAATATTACAACGTCCTTGCAAACGACTCATTCTAAGAATTCGAAACTGTTTCAATTACGAAAAGCATAATAATTATATGATTCGAATTAGCCATTTGACACTAGGTAGAGGGAAAAGCGAAAGAGTACTATTAGAAAGGTTACTGAGCTTTTATGTGACTGTTAAGCTCGCATCCTCCACTCTAGAGTTATACGATGGAACAAAATGGGTTGCATTGGGACAAAATTCAAAACTACATTGACCGCTCAGAGGGCACAACGGTCGAACTACAATTTGATCTTTGAATTATCCGGGTGGGAGCTACTGTAGTTGAGTGAAAGCCTGGTCTAATCTCAATTATAATATTAGAGTAGCATTAGTATTAGAAAACTCTAAGTAACGTGAAATAGGTTATGCTATGCACTGTTGAACAGAGCTTGAATCACACTACTAAATAATTTGTATGATTTATCTGGTAATTATAATTGTCTCTTTTCAGGGTTGCGTACCATTAAGGGAGGTTTGCAACCCTTATGATGCGACTATGTCAGTCCGGTCAAACTTTGCTTAATATTCTAATCACTTAATTACCTACAGACTTGAAATTTGGAATAGTTTTAAATAATGCTTACCTTATTGCAAATGAAAGAGCTCAAAAGATAATATTGCTATTACAAAGGGGTTGACATTTTAAAATGAGTTTACTATATCGAGTAAGGTAGGAAAGGATTCCTTTGCACATTCTAAACAAATTATTAGTTAAGGCTCTTAGTTTTAGACTTATGGTGAAAAATAAGAAAACAATCCGTCCTCCCTCAAAAGTGAATAATCTAAAATAATTTGCATTGAAATAAATTCATGTTTACTGTATACAACAAATATAACGAAGTTTCTATTGGGGTATCATAATACTAAAGGACTTCATTTGCACTCTGAAATATATTTATGTTTCTTTTTAAGTTTCTTACTTTTTTACTTATGGTGAAAAATGTCAAAAATTACACCGTTCACATTTTAAATCTCCGAAGATCAAAAAGTGAAAAGTCTGAAATAATTTGAGTTGATAGAAGTTTATGTTAACTTTACATTAAATATATAATGAAATTCCTAGTTATGGAAGTTTTTAAGAACTCAGTCATAAGCCTATCAAACTTACCGAAACCGAAATAAAAGCATTTTTTTCAGAGATTTATGTTTACTTTACAATAAAAGGAAAAAGAAAATAAAGGAGCTTTAGCTAGGACAGCATATTGATAAATCAGCGATAAACTATTACATACTATAAATAATTTTTTATCTACTTTAATTGTAAATTTGAAGACTCTCTTGTCTTCATTACTTAGAGGTCTACTAATTAAAACATATCTTTCCAAGATGCGCAACCTTCGGTGCACGAGTCAAATATTCGGGTGGTTTTTATATATATTTTACTAGCGGTCGCCCGCGACTTCGTCCGCGTACAATTTCTGATTTCCTATGAGATTTTCCCGCTGCAAAAGGCCTACTTATAGCAAACTATATAGCATCGGCAGGTTTTTAAATATTTAAGACTAATAGGTCCTTAATACTGACTTCAAAAACTTATAACCTTCATGTAAGCTGCCAACCCCCATTTCACCACCTTTGGGGTGAATTTTCGTAAAATTGCTCATACAGGTTATTATTATTTAAATCAAATAACCTAAATCCCGATTTTCAAGTCTCTAACTTCAAAAACACAGGACTTTCATACAAAGTTACGACCCCCATTTCACCCTCTGTGGGGTAGATTTTCCTAAAACTGTTTATACAGTTTATTATAACTTATAACTAATAACCTAAAACCCGATTTTCAAGCCTATAACTTCAAAAACTTGGGAGCCCTTATGTAAGCTTTTAACCCTCATTTCACCTCTATTGGGGTAGATTTTCGTAAAATTGGTTATACAGGTTTTTATTATTTATAGCTTTTAACTTAATTGCCAATTTTCGTGTCTCTAACTTCAAAAACAAAGGACTTTCATACAAACTTACAGCCCCAATTAATCCCTTAGGGGTGAATTTTCTCAAAACCGTTTCTAGCTGATGTCTACACCATAGAAGAAAGAAGAAAGTACTTTCGAAAGTTTGTGAATCGTTCAATGTTCAGAGAGTAAATTTTTGAAATATTCAATGTATTTACGTTTTCTTGTCTCTTTCTTCTAGGTCAGATTAGGATTCGACATAAATAAACAGGGCCGGGCACTTAGGTTTTATCGGGTTAATATACCTAACAGATTACAATCTACCTAAAAATAATGCGTTAAATTGTAATCTTTCGACCGTTTGCAATTTCGTGAGTTAAATTATTATCTAACGGTTTTTACAATCTTACGGTGACATATATAGATTTGCCTTGGCTATACCATAAATACGTTCAAATGTCAACTTTAACTTCACAGAGGATTCATTCAATATGGTTTTATAATTTTCACGACGAATTGCGCGACTAATCTAATTAATAGTTGATTTTATATTATACTCGTATATAATCATAAACTATGTCGTAAATAAAATAGCTAATTAATATATTTTTACTTAAAAAGTGTTTTCGACGAGTTGCAAAAACTGACACCTAATTGACACTTTACATAATCAAAATTGATCTAACAAGAGGCAAGAGGCTGGTGTAAAATTTAATTTGCAAATGTCATTTAGGAACATGATGTAAATATCAATTGGAAAAGTGGAGAGAACAAGTGCACCAGGTGCCTCCCTCAAGTTACTCGACACTGGCGAAGTGCATTGTGCTGGCTTGGCACTACTCAAAGCCATAAACCAAGAGAAGAAGAAGAATTGCACCAGGCCAGCAGAGCCAAATAATGTTTCTGGCAATTCATTTTTTTATGACGAAGAGTTTCCATCTAATACGTAAGTGATCTTGTGGTCGAAATGTGGGAAGTACGGAAACAATCTACTAATGTCCATAATTTACTACACTCCTGTTCCAAAACCGACATGCCACAATCACACGAACAAAAGTTTGTTAACTGTTAAATACGTTTGATGAAAATTCGTTTTGCTGTTTAAAGATTAGATCAGCAATTTTCCTAATCAGGGTTAGATAAATAGGTGATATTTATAACTATTTTAACATGGTTATATCAAGCGTAGATCCATAAAAATTATAAGTAATACGAGTTGTTATTGAAAGTTGATCCTGGAGGGCAAGTTCCTCGGAATAGAGCACCTGAAAGACAGAGGAGGACCTGTCTTAATTACTCAGAAAGTAGATAGTTCGAAATCAGCGTTTCATCTATACAAAGATTACAGACCAAACTTCAATTTGAATATGGCACCCGATGAAGATGGCCGATATATTATTATTATGTATCTTACGAGTAGGTAAATTATTTTAAATTATCAAAATAAAAATCGTTACAATTTTGGTGGGTACCACTGCGAAAAACCACGTAGGTTTAAATTGTGTGCTTTAAATTATTCTTAGTCAATTTAATTCTAAAACTACTATCGAGACTATTTATTAATGAACCATGTTGAGCCGCACGTCGTATTTTTTTTAATTAAAATATTACGTACTAAGATGCTTATTTTGTATCTTTATTTTGATTGCAAAATGATCATCTCAGATGAATGGTGTAACTTGATCGCTGAGAAAGTGTGCGTTTCGTCTGAAAATGATATAAAACCCTCAACTCTGTAGAAAAAGCGTAGTTATGAGGCTTCCTACGTACAAAATTAATAATAATACAAAAGCGTAAACCAATTTACGAACAAATGGATCGTGGAATTGCCGCGGACTGCAAAAGAGAATGACCTGAAAATTTTATCGGCCCAATTTGAATAATCTCAATTGTATAAAATTTGAAATGATTGTTTTTTTTCTTTAGCTTATTAAATTAAATATCTAAAAGTACATGGAGGAATTGAGACGAAACAAAAAAAAACTAGCTGATGGAATTTCTGCTTTCTTATAATCTATAATGTATAATATTATTATAATGTATACTTTAAATACCAAAGGTAAGCTCATAAGAAGATATACAATTCGGCTGTCTAATGCCTAGCCGACTCTTAGTCTCCGAGAATTGCACGTGTTCAGTGCTCGTGGATTATCTTAGGAGCCATTCATGGTTCTCTTTCAACAGTCGAGTCCTGTTTATATAGCCAGTTAGTTACGATTTTCGAGTACGAGTTAGTTATTCTGTAAGTAGACAGGTGTTCAATATTACATACTCGCTATACTTTTTTAAATCGCTGTATCACGATTTTGTTTAAAAATGTTGTTATATTGCGACCCTGGTGATGGATCACGGTTGAACCGCAGTCCGCAAGCAGACGTTGCCACAAAGATATTCCTAGGACCAACGTACTCGTACGGTTGTCCATTGGTTGATAATTTTGGTTATATTTAGGCTTTAAACGTACGTTTGACTAAAATCGCTTTACACGGAACTTTATCTTAGTCTGGTTAAAATATAATTTAAGGTACTTCATACTAATATTATATATGTGGAAGGTAATCCATACTAGTATTATGAATATCAAAGTGTGTCTGACTGTCCATCTGTCTGTCTGTCTATCAGCTTGCTACGCTTTCACGGACCACCTGTTCAACTGATTTGATTTTAATGAAATTTGGTGCAGGGATTGTTTGTATCCCGGAGAAGGACGTAGGTTACTTTTTATTGCGGAAAATTAAGGAGTTCCCGCGGGAATTGAAAAAACTTAAACCACACGGACGAAGTCGCGGTCATCATCGAGTATGTATATAAACGAAAAAAAAATGGTCTATTAAGTGAGACAAAACGTTAATAATAAAACAAAATAAATTAATTCCTAGTAAGCGTCATTTGCTAATGTAGCCCGAAGGCCGTAGAACAAAGAAACTCTTATTAAATTTTTCTTTCGTTTACGTTTCCACATCTAAAGTTCTATGTAGTATGAAGTAAATAAAAGGATAACTTTATTTCTATCTATATCTATACATTTTAGTTGACTTCACCCAGTGGAATTTTTATAAACATTTTATTAGTGGGGGTCGGGGTCTGCCTTTTACTTATATAAAAATACCCATTTATTTGGTTGGGATTAGTCCTTTAATATGATAACAGTAACTGATTGACCATTTTACTAACTTTAATGGACACATAAACAATGATGGGCAAACATACGAATAATCGCAACTTCAGACAAGAAGACTCGGCGATCTCGCTTCATACCGTCGATAAATTTCCATTGATTAAAATTTGCAACGGAAAGTTATTCAAGTCAACAGAATACTTTAAAATATCAACAATTAACCGTCTATACAAAAAAAGGCTAGACTTGAAACATTTTAATAGAAATGCACCAGGTGACTTTCTTTATTAAATGTTCACCTATATACTACACTTCTACCCAAATGTACTCATAAAGTAAGCCATGATAACATTTTCACGTGAACAATGGAAGGAAATGTGATACTAATTACAAGGACATTTTAATTTATCTAGAGGCATGATTTTATCGATAGATACCTGAAAGCGATATGGCTCAGAGTCGAAAAGTTGTAGTGGCAATAAACGGTGCGTGAAAATAAATAGTCTTTCGGGCCCAAGGTACTTGAATGGAGGCCTCGCCCCGGATAACACAGCGTTGGATGACAATTTCAAGCGAGTAGCTTCTAACTGCTGGATGCAAGCGGCACAAGACCGTGCTCAGTGGTATCCTTGCAGAAGACTTCCTACCTCCCCAGGACGTGTCTCGGTTGAGCAGTCGACGACGACGAATAAAAGATTCGTAACAGCGTAGTGATAGGAATATTTCCAATTTCAGTTGAGTTTGACAAGTAGTTAAGTTTGGTTGTATAATTTATTCATAGATGCTTGCAGTAAAAAAGGCTTCTAAGAACTCCATAAAGAGTTTCAGTAGTACGTTTTCACTTCTCAAATGATAACGATTTTTGGGAATGCAGAGGCCAAATTGACCAGTAGAGGCCAGCTGGTATCTAATGAATTATCCTAGATAAGCTAGCAATCAGCGAGAAATAATGGAAAATATAGGTATCTACCCCCTAACTTTATATCAAGTTTATACCTAATGGATAGCTCCGTGGCTTTAAATCATACGATACTCTAGAGACAATATCAGGATATAATGGAGCTTCTTTGTGGTTGGCAGGTAAACTTCGTTATTATAGACAACAGAAAACTAAGAAACTAGCACTGAGGTAAAAATAACGCGGGCGAAATGTTTAATTTTTAAAAGTCAGATACTTGTAATTACCCTCATAGAACTGACTTTTGATCGTAAGATAGACAACTTATTATTTTGTATAAGTAATGATATTTCTGTAATTGGTATAGGTTATTCAGTTCATACTAAAATCTGTCTGTCTGTCTGTTATGCTTTAACGGTCCATCTTTTAAAACCGATTTTGATGAAATTTGGTAAAGAGATACGGGGAAGGACGCTAATTATAAAATAAAAAATTAGGCATCATCTATAGAGTATATTTTTTCAAAATATATCATAACAAATGACGAGCGTTGCGTTGATTGTAAACACGTCCTGTCAAACTCAGTAACACCGTGTATCACCCCTGTCTGAAAAAATTAGAAAATCACATTGTTTTTTGCAAATGAAATTTTCAGTCGTTTTTGTGTGAGTTTATTTTGTGTTATTGGACAGTATAATACATATTTCATGTTGGATATAAAGGAGTCCTTATATACATCTTGTTGATACGTCTTGTTTTGTTTCTATCGTGGGTTCAGAAAGGAAACAACTAAAAACAACCAGCAAGAAACTCATTAGTTGTTTTTTTTTCAAAAGGCAAAATGAAACATTTAGTAGCAAAACACTCAACTCAAACACATCATTCTTGTGAGGCGCCTGTGCAACTTTGTCACTAAGAAATTCCGATCACTTTTTACTTAGATGATATTTTTTAATTTTTGTAAATGATGACGCCATCACGCAAGTACCTGCACATTGCTTAGTGTTCACACCAAGGAACAGCTGCCGACGTTCATATTATTATCTTATAACAAACGTATTTTTTTTCCGACCCGACGGGCTCTAGACCAAATGGTGAGGTAAAATTGTTTATTTATTGGTGGACCGGATCAATACACGACTTCTGGTTAGGGTGTAAATACTTTACTGACTGGATATTCCGATGACTTGCTATTTGAATATTCCTCTTCACTTTTTCAATCATTTATACATAAACAATACAAATATAGTTTACTTCTTGTAGCAATTTTAATAATTAATCATATAGCGAGAAAGAAAACGATCATTTTAAGTGTTTTTTTTGGTGGGTTTAATATAACTACCATACTAACAGGTTTGCCCGCTACCATCTTAAACTTAATTTTTCTTTTAGAGGTGTTAACATATCGCTAAGCGGTTAAACGGTTAACGGCTAATGGTTGAAAATATTAGTCAACAAACTTTACTCTACTTTCTTTATTCAAGTAGATTTTTACAAGTGCTTTTGAATCGGCGAGTGAATCTACCACTGGTTCGGAATGCCATTGTTAGACTGCATCATGGACTTACCATTAGATGCTAGCTTGTAATGGAATATAAGAAAAAAAAGATCCTGTATTGCGGCGTGATTAAAAGACAAACCAATAATAAAAAAAAATGTACCATCACGTCAATAATAATGACGAGGGTAGTGATACTCTTGGATAATATGAATTTATAGTTAGTTATAATGCCTACTGGCCTTTGTAACATCAACAGGTTTGTATTTGACTTATTCATTCGTAACTTGATCCAAAAGCCGTCATTAACCTCATAATATACCCTTGGAGTGTTACAAGGCTCTGTTGGCTCTAGGCCAATGTCAAATGAAATAGGGGTTGATTCTGTTGTACAGTTCGTGCGCGAGTTGAATGCAGAGTAAATGTACGTGTCACTATACATTTACTCTGCATTCAACTCGCGCGCGAACTATACATAATCTCTAAATTGCGAGCTGTACGTTTAAAATTAAAATTGGATTTTTAGAAATGATGTAAGTTTCTTGACTTCTTTGTTTAATTGAGTTTAATTGAATTGATATTTGACTCATTAAATGTACGAATATTTCACTCGTTCTTTGGCGGCGATGCCATAATATTGGAATTATTTACATGAATACGAGTATTTTGACGTTTGAAATGCAGTCTGCATCTAGCCGACTCAGCGATTATTGAATACTTTTGTGTTTAGATCACAATTTGATTTAGAGCTTAACGATAGCAATCGTGGCCGGATCAAATGAATATCGTCTTTAAGTTTAACCAAGTTTTTATAATTAACTAAATACATTAAATCTCTTGTGGAACCTCTACACGATGTGACCATTCGTTCGTGCAAGTTTTAAAGAGGGTACAAAATATATTTAAAAGCAACTTAATAGTCCAATTCTGGAATTTTTCTTACTTTAAACTAAAATTAAATTAAATTAAAAATATTGTTAACCCTTTCTTAATACTTCCTGCGGCAAGGGACAACACAAGATTTAAAGCTGTCATTTTACTTTAGTTTAAAGACTGTATTATACAGAATAGGCCTAAATTTATAGTATACAAGACCTAACACTTAGGTTGATTCTCATATTAATAATAGTGGAAATCTTCACACGTGAATCTCTCATTGGGTCTTTAACCAATAGACGTCACGGCTGCTTAGTGCTCAGCCTCTCGTGAGACTCGACAGGCCGGGTCATGCAGAGCCTGGATCCAACTTCTCTCTGCGACTCACTGGATGACTTTCATACACCTAGTGGGAAACTTCAAACGCTGCGCTTTCCATTCAGTATCGCCATTCTACCACCTTGGGACCCCAAAATCCCCCAACACAAGGCGAACTATGTGCCCCACTCTATAACTTTAACTTTTCCACGGTATTGGACGGCACGGTACAATATTCCGAAAAGCGGAATTCTTTTTCGTTAAATTTTTCTGCAAAGATTCACTGAACAGATAGAACTTGATAGATAGATAGATTGATTTGATGGTAATACACAGATCTTGAAAAAGGTACATTTCTTTATACTTGAAAGGGCCATCTCCTATAGATTTTTCAAAATACAATGAGAAATCTTTGGTTTTTCAGTATAAAAAAGGATAGCAAAGAAGGAAAACATATGGGCCAAGAAAAGGTAATAGTCAGACGGATAGACATACCTAGAGACACACTTTCGCATTAAATATAAGAATGGACAGATTACAATACTCCATAACGAGTACTAAAATTCTACATCAATGCGTATAACCATAATAATATGATGGCATAGTTGACTCAAATCGATTAATTAAAAGTATGGCAAATGGAGCAGTTCTAAATGGCCACGTTATCTCGTAGCCGGGTACTACGCGCTCTATTGCCTACGAGCTACGATTTAAATAGAATTACATGGCTATTGGACACTGGATAGACTGTGAGTTATAGGCTATACGTTAATTTAATATGTACGTTTGACGCGTGATCTAACCGTTTAGATCGAAACCAACAAAATTGGTAATCATATATTATCGGTGGGATTTAAATGTAATGGTGTATCATACTAATATTATGAATGCGAAAGTTTGTTTGTTGGTTTATTGGTTTGTCCTTCAACCACGTCGCAGCAGAGCAACAGATCGACGTAATTTTTGGCATGCGTATAGTTGAGGACCTAGATAGTGACATAGGCTACTTTATATCCGGGCTACTTTATTCCACGCGGATGCAGTCGTGGTCATCGGCTAGTGGTGTATAAGTACGAGATACGTTATGGGTGGAGTAAGCGTTATACAGCCTTAAACTATTTAACGAAATGAAATGTATTTTTTATTAAAGGTGATACATTGTTGAACATACCTCGAAAGGATGTTTTACAATCAAGTCAATCTGACCTTTAATCAAAAAGTCACTGAGAACCTCAGGCTACCTCCACCATACTTTTTCATGGTCACTAAGCTTGCTAGCTCTTGTTTGATATTAAGTTTGTTCAAGAAATGGTTGCTTAAAATTTATTTGGCGACAGATGGGTGAAGGTCCCATTCACTTACCCTTTTTCCCGCGGCTATACTTAACTGGTTGGCAAACACATTAGGGTCGTGTTGTAAGGTGATGCCTACTTTGACCTCGGTGGTAGTTAGGTACCGTCCTGGGTGATTGACCTAGAGCATAAAAGTTGGCCTGGAGATGAGGAACTCAGCAGGTGTTAAAGCCGTGGGATCTCAAAGGGTGCTGGTGGGGCGAGACACGATGGTAAGCCACGATGATTGGTTGCAATGTCGCTGAAGTCAAAACTAAGGAAAAAAAATACAAGCAAAAAAGGAAAAAAAAATATAAGCCACAAAAAAGGGAAAACTACAAAGAAAAGTTGTACTTAAGTATATCAAAAATAAAAAATAAACTAACATGCAGTAGTTATACTTTATTTATGTAATATTATTGTACTAGCTGTAGCAGTAGCTTAGCTTAGTTTGTCCAGATAGGTATTTTTGTACTCGTAGTACTCAGGTTATTAAAAATGGAACTGCACATATACGTAACTAGTGGTTCACCCTGAACTGAAACCTCGCGGTATCAATAAGATAGTTTTAACTATATATTGTAATAGTTAACTTTTAACATTAGACGCAAAAGAGCTAAAGAGTTATTGGAGAAACGAATAAACTTTTACAAAGGGCTATCTATTGATATCATTGTGAAGTTCTGTTAAAAATACTGGAGCTCATTAAAAATTAAATAATTTCGTTTCCATATAAATATTTATCTAATTTTAGTATTTGTTGATATTGAATTGATCAAGTTTCAGGCTCAACCTTTCAGAAAAATGAGAGTTCTGAGTTTACTTTGGACGTTAGAAAATCTCCACCTTGAAAGCCCCCCATTTCGTCAATTTTAGGGGAAAAATTTAAGATCCTTTTTCGATCCTATTCCTACTTATCTTTAAAATTATACACCGCAACCCTATGTAACTCTATAAAAAATATTTTACTTCGCATTCGCTTCTATGAGAGCCCCCCTGAAATAAAGATTTTTATAACTTTTTAAGCCATATACGTAATAAATACGAAGTAATTACGTTCAATAATTCAGAAGTTATAGGGCTCTGACAGACGGACGGACGGACGGACAAGTGCAAATTTCCTCAAGTAGACTCAGAGACCTTCACTTCGCTCGGTCAATGAAATATTGAAAACTATTACACTGACTTAGATGAGTACTATAGAAACCAAGGGTGCAGCCACATTGAAAGCGGCAGTTACTGTAAAGTTTTATATTTAAAAAAAACTCGCTCCCTAATGCAGGAGAAATTTTGCACTATATTGTTTCAGATTAAAAATAGTTATGAAAGCGCATTTTCAAAGGCGTTGCATCCCAACTAGAGCGCGTGAACGTGTCAAAATAATCACATCCAGCTCTAGAACGCGCCGGGCCTGAATGAAATCACACACTGAGGTAACTTCAAGCAAGCTTCCGTGAAATGCAAAACCGGACGCTAATATCCGCGTTCGGAAAATGATATAATAATTTTTAATATTACTCTTTATTTGTGTACCACAACACAAAAAAAGAAAAATAATAGTTAAGGAACACAAATAAACAGAAGGAAGTAGAATACAAAAAGGCGGCCTTATCGCTTAGCAGCGATCTCTGCCAGGCAACCTTAGGATTAGGAGAAGTTAAGGAGATTAACTTGCGGGTGGTATATTAATATAAACATACAAACAAATACATAAACCATTTACACAAATAACATAATACTCATAGAAAATATATGAAAATAAACTAATATATATTATGCATTGAATATTACATATACTAAATAACAATGAAAACTAAAAATTAAATAATATTAATAAAAACATGATTTTGAATAATAACTAATTACATTATAAATAAATAATACTAAAATATGTAACGCTTCGTTACACCTTATAGGTAGGTATGTGTTATAATAGTGGACCATTATAATAACGACTAGATGATGCCCGCGACTTCGTCCGTGTGGATTAAGCTCTTGATTCCCGAGGGAATCCTTTAATTTTCCTTAACATATTAGTATAGTTTACTTAAAATATTAGTATAGATGTAGTGATAGGCATGATATTTAGTAAGTAAATAAATAATGCATTTTATTATTGTCATAATAAAGGCGAAAATTTCTATCAAAATAAGTACGATTTTTGAAGTTGATATTCAGTAGGTAGTGCATGAACAGGAAAATACGGCAATTATCTGACGTTGGAACAGCAAAGATTCCGAGGCATTTCGTTGTACGGTGGTATCAAATTATTTTAATATCAGCGGTATTTTAATATTAAAACAATTTAATAATATACAAAGAACACCGCTCCCTCGGTCTACGTCGAATTGCGTGTTTCACTAGAAGGAAATAATTTTAAAATGCATATTGCGGAGAAAACTGCTACGACTTCATACATAGGAATTCGACTTAAATATTCGTCTCATCAAGTAAATCTTTACTTCTCCTACTATGTTCTAGATAAGAAAACTCATTCTCCTTTCGTATTGCTCGTTCACCAAGAGTGACCAAGAACCAAAGGTTCTGGTCATTAGTTGATTATACGGTGGCTCTAGAAATTTCCTCTAGCGTCTTCGACAGTGGCTATGCCGGAAGTACAGAATACTACTTCTACTTATACTATTACTACGTCAAAAGACTCCCTTACTTACTTCCCTTTATTCAGCTTTACCTAACTTCTTTTAGTGCTGTAGTATTTGCTGCAGCCTGCAGTATAGGTTAGAACTAGACGATATGCATGCCTATAGAAAGCAATGAACAGGTGCGCCTCCCAAGAAAGTGCTTATTCACTCTTACCATGAAAGTACTTAAGTGTCAGGAAACACGGACTCCGGACTCAACCTCTGTTTTGTTATGGATGTCGAGGGTTCGCTTCGTTCGCTTCATCTCCCGTACCTAAGTTTATTTCATTCAGCCTCATTCGTGAGTTTCTGGCATCGCGTTCCAATTACAATCTCTCTGACTAATTACGATATCTCAGGAACTATAAAGCATACAGACTTGAAATTTGGAAGGTAAGTTTCTTCTATGGTGTAGACATCAGCTAGAAACGGTTTTGAGAAAATTCACCCTTATGGGATTAATTGGGGTTGGGAGTTTTTATGGAAGTCCTTTGTTTTTGAAGTAAGAGACATGAAAATTGGCAATTAAGTTCTAAGTTATAAATAACTAGTTGATGCCCGCGACTTCGTCCGCGTGGATTGAGGTTTTTTAGTTCCCGTGGAAACTTTAATTTTCCGAGATAAAAAGTATCCTATGTCCGTCTCCTGGTTCTAAGCTACCTCCCCACCAATTTTCAGCCAAATCGCATGGATTGAGGTTTTTTAGTTCCCGCGGGAACTCTTTAATTTTCCGGGATAAAAAGTATCCTATGTCAGTATCCTGGTTCTAAGCTACCTCCCCACCAATTTTCAGCCAAATCGGTTCAGCCGTTCTTGAGTTATGGTTTTTTAGTTCCCGCGGGAACTCTAATTTTCCGGGATAAAAAGTATCCTATGTCCGTCTCCGGTTCTAAACTACCTCCCCACCAATTTTCATCCAAATCAGTTTAGCCGTTCTTGAGTTATAAATAGTGTAACTAACACGACTTTTTTTTATATATATAGAAGATAATAAAACCCTATATAAGAAGTTTTACGAAACCCCAAAAGGGGTGAAATGGGGATTGGAAGCTTACATGAGGGTTCTGAGTTTTTGAAGTCAGAGACTTGAAAATCGGCATTTAGATTTTTAGATTTAAGGTACGGGGAGTTAGGGTGCTCAGATTTAGTTTTAGCTCGCATTCCGCGCAATTTTGTGAGTTATGAACTCAATGATGATTTAATATTTTTCCAACAATAATATTAACGTACGCCAAACGTAGTGTCACGTTACGCGTACCTACGTGTGTTTGTTCACACCAAACAGCCCAGCACAATATATTTCAATGTATTCGACTTCGGCGTTTGAACGTTGCGTGTATGTGCTGCGTTCAAAAGCACAAACGCACCCCTATTTTAAACACTGCAGATCGATAGCGAGCACGCATTATATTTCATAATTACAAGTTTGGATAAGGCACGCTACCTAGGGTAGTGATGGTAAGAATTTTTTAAGCCATCTTTATGAGGGGTAGCTAGCGTGTCATGACGGAGAGGTCCATACTGCCATATCCATATTTAAATATGTAGGAGAAAGTGTGACTGTCCCGAGTATTACAGAGGATTATTTTTTTCCATTACAAGTTAGCTCTTGACTGCGAACTCACCTGATGGTATGTGACGATTCAGTTGATAGCCCGTTAACCGGTTAGGGGTATGGCAGTTATTGCATAACACATTAAATCCATATATATTAGTACCGGAACGCTAAATCGCTTGGCGATACTTCTTTACCGGTAGGGTGGTGACTAGCAACGGTCCAAATCTCCCCCCAGAACCCTCCCAAAGTGACTTATCGGCCATCGATGGCAGAAGAACTGAAATGGTAATTAGTGGGTCACTTAGCTAAAAGTACCAAAGAATACTATTACCATAGAATACTTAAAAATATTCAGCTATTATGTAAGCATATTTCCCGAGGCACCAATGTATGACTTTATTATAGCTTTGTACTCTCATTTAAAGTTGCACGAGTAGTTAGTTAATTATTATCACGCTCGAGTAAGCCTCATGGCAAAAGGTATTCATTTGATTAAAGCGCGATTGCCATCGCCGCTTCTAAATCAAATTGCGACCCACAGAATAGTTAAGCCTACACACAAAATTATTCAACAGCCGCTGAGTGTGCTGGACACAGACTGAATTCCCGTACTCAAAGCAGCCGCATTATGCAAATTATTCCTATATGGCGTTAACGTCGCGAGCGAGTGAAATATACGTCGAATGAGTCAATTATCTATTTAATTAAACTCAACTAACTTTATCATTTCTAAAAATTCAATTTTAATTTTAAACTTAAATATGACACTTATTACTACGTAGAAGTATCGAGAGACCTAGGGATCACCGTACCTAAAAAAATGTTGAGAATATTACTTATATTCTCAACATTTTTTTTGGGAGAATAGTATTTTTTTTCTTTTTTTTAAGAAGCCAGCGGATTCTTTGAACCTCAGTTTACCTTGTATGGTAACATAATGGTAAGAACACCAAACTCTTTAAATTTTTCACGAAGTGATTCGCGTGATCCGAGTTTATTTATAGAACTGATGGCTCTTTTCTGCAATATAAAAATTTATTGGATATCAGCTGCTCTGTCCCACAATAAAATACTTTACGACATAACACTGTGGAAGTAAGCAAAGTAGACCAGCCTAGCCGTTTCAATATCGGTAAACTGTCTAATTTTCCTGACAACCACCAAGCTTCCTTTGCTATTAATATCAGATTGTGTTAGGTGCTCATAAACATGTAAAGTGGGAACACCTGATAGTAATTCATTGCTGTCCGTGGGCTTTTACGTAAGGCCACTTAGGAGAACTTAGGCGGAACTAACAATAAGCTTTATAAGCTTTATTTTAGAGGACTTTGTTGCTTATAAGCCTCATATTATACAAATTATGCAGGATATAAATGTGTCTTGACGGCATTCCAATCCAATTCAATGGCATTTAGTTGTAATACTGAACTGTTTAACCGCCGGTAGCAAGGCTAACCTTCCTACCAGACCTGAATAAATAAATTTAAACAACATATTAATCAAACAATCAAAAAAATATCAAACTACCCTCATCAGGAATGGAACTTAGGACCTCCTTCCGGTAAGATCACAGTGCCATCTAGGACGAGTAGGTATGTATGTCTGCTACTTTAGATCCTCTGGCAAATCGTACTACTTATAAGAAAGGGAAATTAAAATAAAACCTGATTCCTAAGCTTTTTTGACGTAAGCCAAAATTTTACTACTTTGACATGCGGCTGAAATCGGTATACTCTAACAAAACTCGCAACGCGCCTGTTCTACCCGAGTGCTTATTCTAATAAAGCTTAGGCATTTTCCTACTTGAGCAACAAATACGATAACGCAACTCGATATAACATAACGCGACGATATCAAACAGTAGCTTACCCTTCAAGTGGCCTACGTTGTCATGTATATGTCACCGTAAGATTGTGAAACCCGTTAGATTATAATCTAACTCGCGAAATTGCAAACTGTCGAAAGATTACAATTTAACGCATTATTTTTCGGTAGATCTGTTAGGTATATTAACCCAATAGAACCTAAGTGCCCGGCCTGCGGCCGGGCACATCCTTGTTTGTTTATTTCGAACCCTAAACTAACCTACAAGAAACAGATAAGAAAACGTAAATACAATGAATATATCAAAAATTGACACTCAGAACAGTGAACGGTTCACAATCTTTCGACAGTTTATAAATTCGCGAGTTAGATTATAATCTAACGGTTTTTACAATCTTACGGTGACATATACTGCGACAAACTTATCTGACCCGGTGACCAAAATTGGAACTAGATTTGATGCCTGAAAAATTTTTGTTTTTATTTCATGTATAATAGATACTAGCGGCGCTGATACCCTGTCAGATAAGTTTGACGGACTATAGAAGTTTATCATCGCGTCACATTGCGTTGCGTTATGTCACTTTCGATGCTCGTGCTAACTTAGCCCTCATTCAAGTGATCGACTTGGATGAGCTTTGTAAGATCGTCGGACTTAGGTATAGCGCATATACGTCGCATGTAAACGCTAGTTAGGTATAAGTAATTGTTTCCCAGCCTTGATGTCGGGGACATACACGTCGCTCGTCCGGCCTGTGGTTAATTGCTTGTGCACGACACCATTAATTACTTTCCTTTCCAATTCCCGTGTCAATGATTTGTCTGAAATTCAGCGAACATTTAACATTTCATGCTGCCTAATAGAACGAAATATTACAAAGATAAATTAAAATTAATTGTAATGCCTTTTGGTATGAACAACTCGCGCGTAACTACGTCGACGTAATGTCGAAAACCTTACCGAAAGTCCCAACAAGAACTTTACAAAAATCTAATACATTAGAAGAATGATAGGGGAATATCCATTTTTATTTTAAACAGTGACATCGCTAGCAAATGCGACAGCAAAAGAACGAACTTTTAGGACGGACAAAACTTTCGGATGGTTTCATTAAAATCATTTCTTTTTCTTTTATTAACACGCCCTCTGTTCGTGTAAAGAATTGTTTGAAAATTTCATACAAATACAATAATACGTCCTCTTCGCACGACTCGCCTCTGCCCTCATGCTCGGGCATTCATTTTCGTCATTTTCGTCAAACAAAGCATTGTCGTCTGCTTTCAAAGCAGACGACAATGCTTTGAGAAAAGTTGGATTTCTACCGTAACTCCATATAATAATTAGATAAAAAATATATTTGATATTGGTCTCTGGGAATTTATATGGTTTAAATTAATACAGAAATGCATTGATAGCGGCAATTAGGTATTTTTACATCAATTAAATAATTTTAATTTAAAAATACCTATAGGCATTTTCATACTTATGCGTGCGTTCATGATATCCACGATATTTCCGCGTGGATTTATATATAAAAAAAAATTGAATTGTGATTTTCCGGGATAAAATTTTGCCTTTGAAATTTATCCGGGCATATCCAGGCCGCAAGCAATCTCTGTAAACGGTAAAATCAGACGGTAAAATCAGTTTAATAAGTGGGCCGTGAAAGCGTGGCCACGACAGAGAGATAAATAGACACCACAGACACACTTTGGCATCAATAATATTGCTATAGACATAATAACACTAATAACATTATAACATTATATCAAATCCACAGCACCCTATTCGATATCTCCAAAAGTAGATTAGTTTCTATTCCAGGATAAGTTCTGCACCCACCTGAGGTAATCTTTTAGTGCAACAGAGATGTACTGAAGCATAAGATCCTTGAGTACATATCTTTTGAAGAAGATATAAATATCATAATTCATATTAAATCCCTCGTGGAGCCTCTATGTGTTATGTCTCCGCGCAAGCTTAAGGGGCCATATTATATTTATAAGATTTTGAATTTATTTTATTTGAAAATTACAGATATATAAAACAACTTTTATATTTTTATATGCAATTTTTAAGTCTTTATATCTCTTGTTACAGAAACAAAGTTGGCTTAATTAACTCGATACAGCCATTTTCCAAACAATACTCCATTATTTAGATTTTCAATATTATTTTTAAATTCTTACTAATAACAAAAATGCGAAAGTTTGGATGGATGTATGGATGTTTGTTACTCAATCACTCCCCAACGGCTGAACGGATCTGGCTGAAATTTGGCACAGAGATAGATTATAGTCTGGAATATCTGGAATAGCACATAGGCTACTTTTTATCCCGAAAAATTAAAGAGTTCCCGCGGGAACCAAAAAACCTCAAACCACGCAGACGGAGTCGCGGGCATTCGCTAGTATGTAGATAATTATCAAAAAATGTAATGTGATTTTTTATTTTAATAACTATTTTTAGTTCTACTGTCAAAGTCTCCTGAAAGTAAACATTAATACGCCGAATAAATTGTGAATATTATGTGAAACTAATATTCATTCATAAATCGTATGAAATATCATATTGCAGTGGTAGCAGTAGCTGCTAATACCCACCCGACGCACTAATAATGTCTGTATCGTCAAGCAGCTTTGTGAGATACTATTCGTACTTTATTGAAAGCATATTGACAAGCAGTGTTCCGTGATATTGATAGTGGAATATACGGGGGACCTTTGTTAAAGCTCACACAGTAAATTGGTTTTGTAAAGCTTTATATTTTATCTAAACTCACTTCAAACGTTAACAATCTACATTTATAATACACTAGCTAATGCCCGCGTCTTCGTCTGCGTGGATCGAGGTTTTTTGAACTCCTTAATTTTCTGTGATAAAAAGTAGCCTATGTGCTATTCCATACTATAATCTATCTCTGTGCCAAATTTCAGCCAGATCCGATCAGCCGTTGGGACGTGATTGAGTAACAAACATCCATACATCCATACATCCATCCAAACTTTCGCATTTATAATATTAGTAAGATAACTGACTGGGACTAAAACAATTTACGGCTGGGTAATATTGGAAGGACTAGGCGAAGCCGAGGACTTATCCAGTGATTTTAAAAGTTCGAGGCACTAGCCGCAGCCTTTATAAGTAGACGATGCCGTGACTTTCTATTTCGGCCAAGACTTATAGAATACATTTCTCTAATTCGCGGGGAAACAATAATAGTTATTTTTACAACAAGATGGCAAAGTTCGATTTTGTTGTAGTATAAGATCCCAATATAAAACGACCTTCGTCTTATATAGGATCTTAGACTATTGTGAGTGCCTTGTTTGAATCCCGAGCTAGTGAGTCTATTTATGTAGTAATATATTTTGTGCACAGACCAGAGGCCCAATTGTCTAAGCTAATCGTATTCATTTGACAGCTCATAACGTATATCTCGAACTTTTTAAGGAGTACATACATGCGTTTTGACGTGCAAGCATCTACGACCACCTTAAACAGGTCGAATTATACGTTTGACAGACTATTACGATTACGATTTCCTAACATAAAAGTTATATAATAAATAACTACCAATGAATTTGTGTGTCATGGTGCAAGCATGACGTTTTGGGTTTTACCATAGAATCGGCCCTATCATTTTATTCTTACGTGAAATGTAATAGTCCTCACTTGTTTTGTGTACCATTTAAACAATAGACAATATACCTTCTGTTTACGACCCTTGTCTACTAAGAACTCAGCTCTCGCAATGTACTGTTTACATAGACACTTATAAACAGTACTCTCATGTTGTTCCCAATCAACTTTTCTATTACACATACTGGTGCCTCGGATGTTCCTATAAATTTTAAATTACTATATTAATTGATTGTAGTTTGTGGCTGTTAAGAAAGTAATAATAGACATGCAGAGTGCTTTCGCGCTCCGGACATTGTAACTACATGAACTCTGCAAACTTATTTTTACTTAGACACTGGCAAACAGTAGTCTCATGTTGTTCCCAATCATCTCTTTGATTATACATACTGGTGGCTCGGATGTTCCTATAAATTTTAAATTACTATTTGAACTGTTTGTAGTTTATGGCTGTTATGAAAACAATAATAGATATGCAGAGTGCTTTCGCGCTCCGAACATTGTAAATACATGAACTCTGAAAACTAATTTTTACTTAGACACTGGCAACCAGTAGTCTCATATTGTTCCCAATCATCTCTTCGATTATGCATACCTACTGGTGCCTCGGATGTTCCTATAAATTTTAAATTACTTTTTGACCTGATTGTAGTTTGTGGCTAGTATGAAAATAATAATAGATAAGTAATAATAGATATGCAGAGTGCTTTTGCACTCCAGTCATTGTAACTACATGAACTCTGAAAACACATTTTTACTTAGACACTGGCAAATAGTATTGTTTTTTTATTTATTTGCAAGAAACTTTGTAGAATTAAGATGACAAACTAATAGAAAGAACAAATATGTTTCGTCATTGCAGACATGCAAATTTACAAAGTACCTAATACAATTTATGGATCATTAAGTTAAGAACATAATCCAAAATTTATATAATTATTTCTAAGACAGCATTGAGTTAGTCCAAGTACCTATAATATATTAAAATCGTTTATAACATAATTAAGTAAATATGTCAGATCTCATGATACCAATTACCATTAATTTATTACTACTTAATAGAATTTACATACATTTGTTTTTATAGAATGTCTTAAAAATTATAAAATTGTCAATAAAATTAAAATAAAATGACAAATAGGTATATTAGAAAAAATTATAATAATAAATTAATTGGCATTAAAAAATTCATCGAGACAGTAGAAACATTTATTTATTAAGCATTGATGCCGCCTTCTTTTAAAAGCATTAGGCAATTTGTTATATATTTTAACAGACATACAATTCCTGCTGAAATTTGCAGTTTTAGATGTGGGTATTATGAGTCGTTTTGGGTACCTCGAGTTAAATTTTACCTGGCCTTTTTTTGTGTAGAATTCAGACATATATTTTAGAACGAATATGCTTATCTTATAAATGTACATAGCAACGAGAGAATTTTCAAATTTTTGAATAGACAAGAATCCAGAGGACCGACTCCGCAAACTGGCCTGATACATTTCTTCTGCCCAATGAATAAACGTTTTATGTCTACAGAGTTGCCCCATATGACCAGTCCATATCTTAAAGATGAAACTACGATTGCATGATAAGCCATAAGTGCTGTTTTCTCACTTACTGTTCTGGATAGTCGCCTAAAAACATATACATATCGATAATTTTTTTTGTTAATTTTATCAATATGCGCCTTCCATGATAAGTTGCTGTCTAAAGTAATACCAAGAAATTTCACAAGTTGCGCTTCTTTAATATTCTCATTTTTATAGTTAACATGTATGTTTTTCCCCTGACCATTCCTGTTATAATACTGCATAAACATAGTTTTTTTAATATTTACTTTCAAATTATTTTCAGTTTTCCATTCAATGGTGTCCTTTATTATATTATTAATGTCTGCATTATAAGTCAATTTGCTAATACATTTAATTACAATCGAGATATCATCGGCAAAAAGCGTACAATTACAAGAAGTTATGCTGGGTAAGTCGTTTATATAAACTGTAAGTACTCTCATGTTGTTCCCAATCATCTCTTCGAGTATACATACTAGAGCCTCAGATGTTCCTATGAATTTTAAATTACTGATTTTAGTTTGTGCCTGTTATGAAAGTAATAATGGATATGCAGAGTGCTTCCGCGTTCCGGAGTTCATGACGTAGTCTCAATTGGAACCACATGAACTTTAAAAACTATTTTTTTTGTTTTCACATTCATTATGTGCAAGAATTCGTGTTGCCGCATTATATTACTCGTAGTTCCATTGTGGTTCTGTGAGAATATTAAACAATCATAATTTTTTATGTTGATAAACTCATTAGCACTGAAGTTTAATTAAATTATTACAACTTGATTTTTAGAGCGTGTTATTAATTGAATTGCTAGATAATTTGAAACAGAGGAACTTTCAAGTGGTTGATTTTTTCAAATAAATCGACAATTACCAGCAAACTACGTAAGCAAAACTCTGAAGCTTTTGTATCCCTTAGAACCTTCTAAATGAGTTCCTCTTCTATATATTGCTGAAAACCGTTTGGAAGTCAATACAGCAATTTCTAATATTCTGAAGACTTTGTTTCATAAGCCGAAGGCGGATGGGAACAATCCGATAATCAGCCTATCTGCTATGCTTTTATGACCATTCTTTTTACACGGTTTTGAGGAAATTTGGTACTTCTCATCCCGGAGAAGGACATAAACAACTTTTCATCACGAAAAATCACAGAGATCCCCGGGATTTCCCAAAATATGTATCCACGAACGACGAAGTTACGGGCATCACCTAGCAAATAAATAATTAAAAGCTGATTTTACTCAATTATCTAGATTAGACTATGGTAGATTCTAAAATTAACTAAACGAACTAAATGGATGGTTACGATATGGTTTTTCTACTTTGCAGCAACGGTTCGCTTAACAGCAGTCAAGCCTGCTGGGGAAAAGACTCGCAAGTTTTTTTTTGCCCGTAGCTGTATGATGAAAGCTTATAGTTTATTTATAATTCTACTTGAGCAGATTAAGAATAAAAAGCGCGGTACCCTTTAACTCAATTTGTCTCTAAAGAGAATTTCATCCTTTTGACATTAGATTTACTTTCTACGACTTGAGATGGAGAAGTTTTACCGTGAACTTTTTTATACTTTTGCTAGTTTTTTTCCAAAAGGATAATAAATTATATTTTTGCTTTGCTCTTGCAGCTACACTATTTTTTTTGTTATTAAACTTAAATGCTATTATTTCGGTGAGTATAATAGGGTATACTACGGGTTAGAATAAATGATAGAACCCAATTCTTCGTTTGAAAGAATCGTAACTTGAAATAATATATTATTTTGATTAAATATATTTTTAACACCCGACGCAAAACTTGGGGTGTTTAAGTTTCTCTCATCGTAGACTTCAAATCACTAGACCTATATAAATGCAAATTGTTTATTCGAAAGGAGGGTTTATCTGGGATGGTTCTTAGCTATATTTGATGAAAATCTGATCAGTGGTTTAGCGATGTAGGGATTACGATTTCTTTTTGGACTTTTTAAAATTCTTTATTTTAATTTATTAAAATATTATCAACAGCTATTTTAGTACGCAGACTTAAATAAATGATGTTGAAAACAATCGCTAGTTATTTAGGTAAATTGTTTGCTTGGACACCGCAAGTCGCAACTTTCAGGTGACAATTTACAGATAAAGAGTTCATTGACCGTCCATGTCTTAAAGGCCCATTACTCTACACTTATTCAAGGGACCCTTGCCCTGAATCAGTGTAGTGTAATAAAATTTATGGATAAAGGGTCCCTGAGTAGGGACATCGGGTTTTCCCGGTCTGCCGCGATTTGCCGACCAGGCAATGTATAAAAGCTTAGGGTGGTTAGGGAGCTCAGTTATCGCACATACAGCGTAGAGAGTAGTTGTGTTTGGCGTTAATTTAGTTTACTTTGTGCCAGAGTAAAAGGAGTGCCATCTAAGTTCTCGTTCATACTGTTTTAGGGCCCGATAGTTAGTCCAGTGTAATAGCGACGCCAAAACTAGCAGCCACGCCCACCCTTTGGTTAGGGTGGTTTGGATAGTAGGTGTCAGTGTATTTCTATCCTTGATTGCTTACAACGCGTGGTGATACAATATGTGGTTTTCATAATTAATTAATTAATTATTATGTGAACCCCATTCATGCCAGGGAGTCAGCTGTTTGTTATTAAATCGCATCAAGGAATCACCTCACGTAGGTCTATCTAGCCAGGGAAAATACAGATTGCCTAAGGCGTATTGTTTGATCTAAATGCCATTCCTATTGTTTCAAGGTATTCTAGCCGACTTAATACTAATTGTTGCGCTATTGTTGAGAGTAAACTCGAGCTTATCGCAGATCTAGGTGAGCGGTGATTATATTGAGGCCATCTTTCCTGTTAGCGACTTATTTACTTCCACACTATCCCTACCTTCTATCATCATCAACCCATAACCGGCTTACTGCCTGAACACTAGACTACTCTCAGAATTAGAGCATAGTTCACCACGCTGACGAAGTATGAATTGGCAGATTTCACATACCTCTGAAAATATTGAAAACTCTCAGGTGTACAGGTTTCGTGCAACGTTGTAGCATTGCTTACAACACAATTTGAATAGTTAAGAGGTGCTCGCCCGGGGATCGAACCTCGGTCCCCCGACTAAGGGGCCAGCGTCTTGACCACGAAGCTACCTAACAACTCGTACCATCCTTAATAATCCATAACATCGATACCAATACTAAAAATATACATATGAAATTGCCGTTTTGTAAGGGAGGGACAAAAGTCGATTTTTTTTAATATAATATATTTATTTAATCAACGTATGTACCATTGCTATCTATGTACTTTTACCATCTCATAGGTAGTTCATTGATCCCTTTACTAAAAAAAACATTCGGACGGCAATCAATAAAATCTTTGAAGGCGCTTTGGACTGCCCCATCGGAGTTTCCCTTCCATGAAGTTATCCAAATTTCGAAAAAAAATGTGATCTGTTCGAGTAAGGTCCGCGGAGTACGGTGTATGTCGTAGACATTCCAATTGAAGCTCCTCTAATTTGGTAGCTGTTGTGCAGTGTGCGGTCTAGCGTTGTCCTGAAGCAGCAGTGGCCTAGAGCGATTGACGAGCCTCGGTTGTTTAGCAGCTAGCTATTCCATCATGGTTTGCAGTTGCTGACAATAGACATCCGCCGTAATCGTCTGGCCAGATTTAAGAAAGCTGTAGTGAACGACACCGGCACTAGTCCACCAAACGCTCACAAGTAATTTTTTTTGAGTCAATTTTCACTTGGGGCAGGATTTGGCTGGTTCGCCAGGGTTCAGTCATTGCGATTAGCGTTTCAGATTATCGTACAGGATCCACTTTTCATCACAGGTAATAATTCGATTTAAAATCCCTTCATTATTGTGCCGGTTGAGTAATGTAACGCAGCAGTCGACGCGCGTTTGTCGGTTTGCTGCACTAAATTCATGAGGTACCCACCTTTCAAGCTTTTTCACCTTCCCAATTTGCTTCAAGTAGATTATAACAGTTTTATCACTAACACCGCAGCCTGCAACTAGCTCGGACGTGGTTTGCGATGGATCCACTTCCAAAACAGCCTTCAATTCTTCATTATCAACTTTGGTCTTCGGCCATCCACGGGGCTTGTTCTGCAGGTAGAAATTTCCAGAACGAAAACGTTGGAACCAAAAACGCACTGTGTTTTCATTTGCGACACCGCCGCCAATAATCCTCAAATCAATAATCCTTCGAGCCGTTTCTGCAGCACTGGTACCACGATGGAACTCGTACTCGTAATTAACGCGATATTTTAAGTCATTTTGTAAACTGAGTGACGTAAAGAAAAAACCAAAAGAGGAAAAATCTAATGAATTAGGGGTTTTCAAAACACAAAAGCATGAGTAAATAGCTGTATAAATTTGAAATTGAAATTCCTAAACAAAGAGGAGATATTTGAGAACAAATTGGCTAGTACGACAAAACGCCAATTTCATATGTAAGGACCTATTATACGACTGAGTGTTTTGCTGTAACATTTTCTTTGCGTTGAACAAAAACGTTCCCTTCCCATACACCTTTCAGCCTCGAATCACGTCGACGTAGCTTAACCAGCTAAAACGATTGCCATCCGTTGTCACAGCTACAAAATCAAATCAGTCCGCAGCGAGCTAAGACTGAAGTGCTGAATTGACTTCATTTTTAGACTAGCCCGCGACCTTATTTTTTCGATTTCTATTTTCTACTCAATTTACGTTTTCAGTACGTTTCCTGCGGAAACTTTTCGCTTATCCGGGATAAAAAGAATCACATTATTATGTCAGTCTCTAGTACGCTTAAACCCAATTACTCAAGCATTAAAAAAAATTGGCAGTCATAGGGACTGCCGATAGAAGTGAAAACGAATATTTGAAATTTTAAATATTTCAAATATAAACCTTTAAACTAAGGCATTAAAGTTTAATTACGAATGTACTATATTATTATACTTAAGACCTTTTGTCTTAAGAAGAATTGTGTTGATCTCGCGTATTCACATTTTTACCCTCTACCAAAAGTGCTCAACGCTTTTTTGAAGTGAAAGAAGTTTTCACTTCAAAAAAGCGTATAGATATCTTGAAATTGTCTGCAAAGTGATGAGGTGACAGCTTGTTAAAATATATAAAGTGTTTTCTTGGATAAACAACGTTAAACGAAATTGGTTCCAAGAATTATTATTGGGCGCAAAACTTCCATCAGGTTAACCTATTAAAATACATCCCTGTGCTTCGAAGATTACGCTAACCTTGGTCCCAGAAATTAGTATGATGCCGCTGATTTTATTTTATGGTTACAATCGTATAATGGTGAGCGCCCTATTGTGGATACGAGAGAGCGCCAGGCCCTATGAGGCGCTTGCAGAATTTTGTAGTGCAACGTGAAATGTGACAGACAAGTGGAGTTTACGTTCACGAGCTTCCGGGATATCTTGGTTAAGCTATTTCAAAAACGTAAATTTTTTAAATGTCCCGAAATATTATGAAATCCAAAAATGATGATAATGTGATAATCTTATTATACTTACCCATAGAAATTTTCTTTTCATCCGTCAAATTAGGTAAGTTTTACGTTAAACCTATGTTCAAAATTTTAAAATATTGAGTCAGGTTTATGGATTCACTTGATGATATTCCACCAAAATTGTGTGAAGTATTGACATAATATTATGTGCAGTGTGCACAAACATTTTCATCTCGAGTGAATGGGCAGAAGATACTGACAACATATTGTTTGCTTGTGCGAGTCCACCGGGTGAATCATTTTGTGCAGCACACAGGGCTGCACAGTGCCGTACACTAGTGGAATCACACAATTAAATCATGAAATTAGTATGTGCTCTTTCAGTTATAAGTTACGACGTTAACACATATGTATATAATATATCACATGTGGCATTTTTTTGTAATATGAGAGATTTCATGCGCTACTTTATTTTATCGACGAGCGTGCGAGGAATTACCTACAAATATCAATAACGCTTTGTGGAAAATTCCTTTAAAAGAGAAGGTTCATTTTGGTGGACTCTTTGTACCCTCTACCATGAATACAGGAAAATACATAGATTGTATTAAAAATATAATAATTTAGAATGGTAAAGAAAGTAACGTGAAAAAAAAGGAATATGTATTTCAAGTTTTCGATACGTTTCCAAGATGGCAACCTTCAGCCATAGAGAAGGCAGTAGGCGCGAAATGTATGTCATTTCTGACAGTCACTGTCAAAATAACGGGTTTCTCTTTTGAAAACGACAAAAAATATGAATCCGCCATTGTTACCCAATGATGTTTAGTGTTGCTTTTCGTGGAAAGATTAAATAATTTCACCACCGAAATTACGACGAATTCGTAGATTTGAACGATCAAAACTGGTCTAGTATTTTTCTTTCATTTCTCTGCTTGTAAAAAGACCAGACCCACGCCCCATACAAATCTGAACCGTCGCCTTTCATCAGCGCTCGCTGGCTGAAATGTCTATTCCGTATTTAACTCGTTAGACGTAGCTTACACTGAGGCAGCTGACCTAATTGCGGATTCCTTGGCGCGGACACATAGTCACTACATAGTTATCGCAAACTTTCGATTTGGTGGTACCCGTTGCGGTCGCCTGTCAAAGAGCTAACGTACGGTGAAACAGACCAGTAAAGACAAAACTTCGAAAAGTTCGACAACTTTGTCCTGTTATCTAGTTTGCGATAGAAGTGCCTTCATTTACCTAAATAAGTAACGGAAGTAATAAGACGCGGATTTTTGTGCATCAAACAAAGTATTTTTGTCCGTACAGTACGAGTAGTTTACGGAACTACTCTCAAAGACTGTTTTCTATGAGTAAAATAACTATATTATTATGATATTTAAAAAAATGAAGAAAAATATACGTTTTTTCTAATTTGCGCCACCAAGAAAATTTTATCCTAGTGAAACATGGGCGGATCAGCCATTTAGATTCTGCTTGGCTACTATTACGTTTGTAAGTTTTACTCACGTAAGTCGCGTATTGTAGTTGCTTACGAAATGTAATTCGCGTCTTGTAATTCGCGTATCGTATGCAATTATGCATATTAGATAGGTATGTAAATAAATTACGTGCTCTACTTTCGTAAAAACTTACAACTGTAAACATGGCCTAATAAATCTAAACTAGTAATAAAATATTTAATTAAAACTACAAATATTTAATTTAAACTGAATCAACCGTGATCCGATAACGGTCCGGAGCATTTCAACGGATTAGCTGCAGCCGGGGAACTTAGTTGTTGGTACTTTCCTGATGAAAAACAAATCACAAAGGACTGTTTGTTAGAATTTTTTTCATCGCACAATTGAGCATTACGTTTCCAACGTTGAACATGTAAGACATTTGAAAGACGAAGAAATGTTTTACGCTTTTATGGAATAAAATTATGGAACTATAAATAAATACATTGAAAACAACCACTGTATATTTTTAATGCCTTTATGCCACCCCTCAGCTTTTATAACTTTAGTTTCATTTTCATATTTGGACATAATACCTACACGTAAACTTTTTGACAAATTGAAGCGGTGATACTACTGAGTTTAACCCTCGCCACCGCAGACTCGATTCCGTAGTAAGATCATTGACTTTTTTTACTGTGAAATAAAATATCGTAACGCAACCTGCATGTCCGAGAGTTGTTCATTATGTTCTTAAAGCTATATGAGGTCTACCGATTCGCTCTAGCGATTAGTTGATCTAGAAAATTCTAGTACTTTCCGAAGAATAATTTTTACGTAAGAGGCTGCATACAATTTCTGAATCTGGAATGCTACAGATTAATAAAATACCACATAACCTCATGAAATTTACAACTTAATTACTTGATTGTCCAGACTGCAATGTGTGATGTGAATGCTATTCATAGTTATCAGTTTATAGAGGCAAGTCAAATGAATTTTGTTTCATTAATGTAACTTTTATTCGATTTTTCTACTCCAAGCGTGTTAGGAAATTGACCATTGTTCTTTCATACAAAGGACGTCAGCATATTTCTGCCGCGTAGATTTCTATTGAACCATCCGAGCGCGTTGCTCAAACAAACTTATTTGCATAGATAGCTCTACATATTTCAAACGTTGTGTTGGAAAGTATGTCTTTTCGTATTATTTTTGTATGACTAAGTTGCTAAACATCAGCCATACGCGTTCAATCCGGCTATTACATAAATCTCTATACTAACTTTATTTAGAACTAGCTGATGCCCGTGACTTGTCCGCGTGGATTGAGGTTTTTTGGTTCCTGCGGGAACTCTTTAATTTTCCGGTATAACAAGTAGATGTGTTATTCCAGACTATAATTTATCTCTGTGCCAAATTTCATCCAGATCAGTTCATACGTTCTGGCGTGATTGAGTAACAAACATCCATTTGAGGTTTTTGGTTCCCGCGGGAACTCTTTAATTTTCCGGGATGAAAAGTAGCCTGTGTTATTCCGTACTATAAAATTTCATCCAGATCCGTTCAGCCGTTCTGGATGTGAAAGATTAACAAACATCCATACTATAGATACGGATAGAATCAGGCGTTACTTTGCGGAAGTTCATAATTTAGCAAAATAATTGTAATCTTTTTTTGCTAAAACATCCATATAAATATAAAAAATCCATAAAATATCCATACTTACAAACTTTCGCGTTTATAATATTATATTTAGAATTAAATGATTTTGCAATTTGGTCCGCGTGGATGTTATTTTGAAAATCCCAGGAGATAAAAAGTTTCTTTCCATTGGGCCAACCGTCGCTCATTGTAGCACGTTTGAAGAACAAACTGACAAACACATTTACGTATTAATTATATTATATATGAATTCTTTGGACATCCATACTAATACGCTTTAACGTATTAATATGGATCTTTCCATGGAAATCCATCTTTTCAACTGATTTTGATGAAATTTGGTACAGATATAGATTGGATTCCGGAGAAGGAAATAGATATTTTATCCTGGATAATTAAAGAGTTCCCGAATGAATCAAAAACTCTAATCACGTATGAAGTCGGGGGCATCATCTAGTAACTTATATGTTGCAGGAAAATGTTCGACTAATTAAATGCATTTTTGTAGACTTAAGAAGAAAATATCTAGGAAAAGGGATTCCAGAGATATGAACATTAAATTTTCAAGCCAGACTTAGACAAGATTTTAATTAAATCTTATGAAAGACACTGTAATAATGAAAGTTATGCTTTAAGTAGTAAGTACTTTTAATTAAAACGTTATATCAATAACATCAGGAATTTTAATTTCATTGCAAGCGAGTTCTTTGTAAAAATGAGACTTTTCTTATAATAAATTATTCTTTTATGGTAAGCTGTATTATAACATTTTTTAGCTGTGTATTCGCTACTGTTATTGATTTTGAAACTGCAATTAAAGTTAATTCGACAGGGATAGGTACGTATATCACCTCCACGCTCATAGGAATTAGAGCTTAGACCCACCACGGTGCTCCAATGCGGGTTGGCTTTAACGACTATTATCATGTTAGTAATAATAACTGGGACCGACGGCTTAACGTGCTCAACGAGGCAGGAGGGTGAAACATCGCTAACTTCCTAACTTCAGGCTTGTACTGAGAATTTCTATCCAGAAAAAACCCAATACTTAACTATACGCCCGACCCTTGTCGACCAAAGTCGAAACATGCTAACCATTAGACCAACGGTACGTATACCGGCTTGTTGTAATTTATGACACTTTGTTCACGGCGGTGGCGATGGCACAGATGACAGAATACCTAGTAACTAAGTACGGCCTCTAACCGGTCCTCGGCTTGCGAAGATTTAGGGCCGTATTAAAAAGCCGACATCAGCTCTGCATCGTTCTCGAGAAGGGCAATCTATGTTTGAGGTCGGTCTGAAGCATATAATGACCGATACTTACCTGTTCTCAGTTGCTGACGGTTTATTAATAAGGGCCTTAAATAACTTAAGAAACTATTTTAGATTTTAAACTACCTGAACATACCTAGATAGTTATATGTACTCAGGACTTCATTTTACTATTTTCAACGGAGCATCACTGCTTTAGTTTAAACAGGTAAATTGAAATAAAACTATTACCAATTATATTCACAAAAAATACACGCCGGTCAAGTGATCGTTAATGGGCATGGTGCCCAAAACACTGGCGCTATTACCTCGTTGAATGCCAAGGCTAAGCCGTTGGGCTACTAACCGCCAGCCAACTCTTTAGTCACCTGAGGTGTGGATCGGTTTTTGGGGCACGACATTTATAAAATTCTTCGTGCCCTACAACCATAGTTATGTCACTATTGTACTTGAAATAATAAGCAGTGATGAATAAGTAATCTATACTAATATTATAAAGAGGTAAAATTTGTGAGTTTGTGACGTTGTAGTGGGTAGTCTCTGGATCTACTGAACCGATTTTGAAAATTCTGATACCAATAGAAAGCCTCATTATTTGTGAGTGTCATAGGCTATATATTATGCCGAAAAATAAGGGAGTTCCTATGGGAATTTAAAAACTTATTTCACGCGAACGAAATCGCGGGCAAGTTTGCCAGTTATAAATAATAAATAAATAAATTCTTTATTACGTTACATTGTTGCAGACTTAAGAAAAGAAAATAAATAAAAATAACCACGAAAAGGCCTAGCAACAACACGATAGGTTGCAAACTCAGCCGAGTGCTGGGCATTGACTACCAATACTCAGCGCTGATTTTCAGTTTGCTCCTAACGAAAGTATTAAAAAATTAAGTGCGCTGCCCGACACGCTATAAAGCTTATATATGTCACCGTTAGATTGTAAAAACCGTTAGATTATAATCTAACTCGCGAAATTCTAAACTGTCGAAAGATTGTAAATTGTTCAATGTTCTGAGTGTAAATTTTTGAAATATTCATTGTATTTACGTTTTCTCGTCTGTTTCTTGTAGGTTAGGTTAGGGTTCGACATAAATAACCAAGTATAGACGACGACGTAAATAACTTAGGTTTTATCGGGTTTAAATACCTATCAGATTACAATCTACCGGAAAATAATGCGTTAAATTGTAATCTTTCGACAGTTTAGAATTTCGCAAGTTATATTATAATCTAACGGTTTTTACAATCTTACGGTGACATATATACTCGTAACACTGTAAATAGAACGAAAAAAATAATAATTGAAAATGATACTTTATTATTATTATTAATAAATAAGTAATTGAAAAATAATTAAAAACAAAACAGAGATTGATAAGGGCTGCCGTAGCTGCACGTTGCGTAGCATAGCTCGGATATAATGTCTTTGAATATAATATGTTAACTGGGCCAACAGGCGGGTGTAGGCGACCGTGAATGATCGTGAACTGTGATGAAGTGATTTTCACATTATATATATCAAAAAGCTGATATATAATATGTCCAACCATTCATTTTACTTTTGACTGAATTATGAAGTGTCATAATAATGGACTGGCAACCATCGACAAAAAAAGCAATACTCCATAGACTTAAACGCATATCGTTTTTTACAATAGTGACTCTAATAAAAACTCGTTTACTCATTTAGTAATTACAAGTACGACTTTCACACTAGCTTTCTTGATAGTCCTTTACTTTGGCGATGGATGGTTTCTATGACCTGAAAGATTCATTTACATATACCTGTTGTATATAAATGATTTATTTAAATACATACATTAATATACTAACTGCAGTGGCGAAAGGTTAAAATTTTAAAATGGGAAGCCGGAATTTAAAAAAAATGTCGCCTCACACACCAAACAGGCATGACCCACAAACCCACAATATTGATAACGATTTTCAGAAAGAAAGTCGGTTTGACAACAATCTAATTTAATTAGTGCCATCGCCATACCTGAATAATATCAAACTTTTAAATAACCCAATTTGACACACCATTTTCCAATAGTAACATAATATGATATTATCAAATCAAACAACAACAAAAAAAACGCGAGACAAGCCAGTAGGTAAACAATCTTTTTGTAAATTTACGATTTGGCCAACAAAGTAACAGGTTGAATAGAAAGATAAAGTTCCCAAATTTAAGACGTTATGCTCCATATTATTTTACATGCGCCGTACCCCCACCATCCGTAGAGTCGAGTAATACAGCGACCGCGAAGAAATCACTTAAAAGCCCATACGTAGCGGCTTATATGGATATATTTTTGGCCATAGCTCCGAGGATTTTAGGAGGATCGAGATGGACATAGTACGAGCGTTTGAATTTTGAAAATCGGCCGATATTATTTCTTTTGGAATTTTGAAAATGTCAAAAATTTCGCGGTGTTTGTTTACTAAATTGTAAATATTTCATTAAAAAACCGACTTAAGAAAAAAAGAGTCCTAGGGTATTAGTTTAACTGCTAAATGGCGAAAAAAATTTTAAAATCGGTTAATAATAGTGAGTGGTCGCTTTAGATTTGGAATTGCAGAAAAACGAGTATTTCCGTATATAAAAAGTGAAGTAGCTTCTATGATTATTGACCGATCGTTATGGTAATGGTGTTAAAAGATTGCATGATGCAGGCGAGAAGTGCATTCGAGTTACAATTTTGAAAATCGGGTAGTAAATTTTGAAGAAGATATTTTTATTTTTTTAACCTAAGTTTTTTTTTGTAAATTTTTTAATTCATTTTCAATGCTCCGATTCTTGCGTGGACTGCGAAATCTCTGATTTTGTTTTAGTTATTGGAGAATGTTTTTTAGTACTATTGTGTGTTCCCGTGTGTTTAACTTGTAAAAGGGTTTAAAATATTTAAAGAAATAATAGTGTGTAAAATGTAGGTCGGTACTAGGTAGGTGTGGATGGCATTTCCTAAAGGGAAGCCGATGGGAATCGTGTTATATGGACACTTCGCCACTGAATTACTTAGTAATTGAAACGCTTGGGTATGTTTATAAAACACTAAAAAATGTTGAGCAAAGATAAATATCAATGTATCAAATCGATTAAAACTTCGTCATAAAGTCGATTGTTATCAAAAATCGAATCAGTAACTCATTAGAACATCATTGAATCAAGCTGCCAAAAGTAAAATAAATGGTTTGACAAATATAGTCGGCGTACACAAATCCGCACAGATTCGCGTAAGTGGATAGCTTAGTTTGTACAAGCACCTACGCCTGCTTTGAGCCTGCAAATGAACGTGTCAACGCGGTTTACTCAACAGGTGCCCATTTTACTCGTATACTGAACTAGTCTATGTTTCAACCTGAGGTCGCTCGTAGAGATAGTTTATGTTTAGTTAAATGAATCGCTGGAGTGAAATACGTGCGAGTTTCTATTTAACACGGTAGAATGAATTGTCTTTTGTTACATTAGTGGACATACTTTATATTCTACTGTATGGGGTTACTAGTTAATTTTATATTATTATATATTTTATATTATCAGTTTCAACTAGTTTTAAACAAGACACAGAGGTATTAACTTAGAATTCTAACGAGTCACGATAGATTTAAATAATTGGGCATTATTTTCGTCCTTCAATCACGCAGCATCAGAGCAACGAATCAATGTAATTTTTGAAAGAAGACCTGGAGATTGACTTAAGCTACTTTTTATTAAAGAAAATGAAAGAGTTCCCCTGATGTTTTTAAAAACCAAATCCGGGCGGATCAAGAAGCGGTCATTATATTCATATTTAAATATGGAGTAGGTAAATGGAAAGGCGCAATTCCTTTATAATCTTTCAACTTTAGCAGCAGCCTGTGTGACATCCGTGCGTGCTCATGAATTTCAATTTCATGAAATATAAATGCTGTGACTGCTCTTTGCAGCATATTATTTTTACCATTATTTCAGCGTAACTATTTTGGTAATAATCTAATCAATGTTAGTAATTAAATTAATTTTTATTTTTAGATTATAACATTTCTTAAATAGTAATATGAATGTAACTATATATAAATGGGCAGGATTCGAAACATTAATATAACTAAGGCGGCAAAAAAAACTAAGTGCAAAATAATTAATTCAGGTCCAGTTTAGATCCAGTTTCAGTTAAAACCGGTTTTGTCAAAACTTGGTACCGGATAGATTTGTATCCCGGGGAAAGACAGAGGCTTTTATGTCTGAAAATCAAAGCCGGATTCATAAAAGAAAACCTTATCCACGTGGACACAATTGCGGGAATCTTCTTGTATATTACTAGCCAGTTACTTCTACGCCATACACACCATACCGCAATGTTATTTACTTTCTAAAGACCAATAATTCAAACAGGAAGAAATATTTCCCATTAATTCTATATCTGAAGTTTAAAAGCACACATAAAAAAGCTAATTCCTTACCGCCTAACCTGTAATCTGTAGGTGTACCCCAAGTTCAAATAAACTAGATCTACTCTAAAACGAAGTTGGTTATGCGGGTATAATACCTACATATTTTGCGATTTGTGCGATTTTTACCCCTATGTTATCATCAAAGCTGGTCATTGACCATTTTTCCGTCTACCCTACGCAATAAAACACACTAGGGTTAAAAAAATAACGTAGTACCGCAGTAAATTAAGCCACTTTTGTACAGACAGGATAAAAGATAAGAAATTTTGTGCTGTTCGATAACTAAACGTCTATATGGCTCTTTCCTCAATGTATCCGAATCGAATCCAAAAATCCGGATCTAGTGCGAAACCCCTCATACAAATAGTACTACGGCTACTTCAGATCGAATATTCTCGGATTCGGATCGGATGCAGTGCGAAAAGGGCCTAGAGGGTGAGTATAGACTAAACTCTAGAGTAGTTTTTCGAGCCTTTCCATATTGTAATGTACGTCTTACGAATGACACGATACAAGTTAAAGCTGAATTTCAAAAAGCATTTTCATGTAATGTAACGTTTCTACGAATACTCGGCGCTGTGTTAGAAGTAATTGACGTGAGAATATACCTGTAATATTGTTTTCTATTTTGCGTTTACTCTCGTTGAAATGTCGGATCTAAAGGTCTGGATATAAAGAGAAAAGAGAAAGAGTAAAAGCAAACGAAAGTTTACCGGTCCCGTTCCGCGCTCAATAAAATTTTACACAAATTCGCTCGTTTGTATGCAAAATATAGTTGTTCTTGAAAGTTGTTCGGTTCGTGAGATTGTGACACATGGAGCGGTTCGATGTCTCGTTACAAGTAAATGCTGTAGTCTATATCCACCTTAAGGGCAAATCACACTCGGCGTCACAAACAATACAGCCGACAGGAATAATAATAAAGTTTTTATTAAAGGCACGCATCTTACACCGATTAATACTTATAGACAATATTAAAATCATTACAATATACTTAAAACTTGATGGCTTTAAGTTTTCATATTATCATTTTGAAAACGTTAATAAAAACTTTCCAGATGTCACGAAATCGTAACGTAACGTAACGTAACGTAATTTCAGATAGCCAACGAAAATGCTGCCAACAGTCCAAAAGCCTTGATCTCTAAACTGTTTACATAAAATAATAGGAGGCATTATTGAATATTTTTTATGAAACATGTAATTATTTAGTTTTCATGCGAGAATGGCACGAAGCCAACGGTTGCAAGTCGCAAGTAAATAAAAGTCGAAATACGAGTGAAAGGGTTTTTATAAACACACCTAAGTATACAGATTCCGTTTGCGGCCGTAATTATTCTCTACTTTGGGTTTTGTACTTCAAAGGAAAAACGTAATTATGGAATCACCTCGTAAATCTTTACTGTACTGAAATAATTAAATCCGTAAAAATTGCGAGCGGTACTTAAGTTATTATGTTAATACTCAAAGATTGAAAAACTTATTATATTCAGAGTAGGTAGGTTAACAGAGCACAGGCCTCCACTCTCATAGGAGAGAGGGAATTAGAGCTTATACAGACGACGAAGCTCCAATGTGAGTTGGCGGGCTTTAGCAACTATTATTATTTTAGTGATAATAACCGGAACCGACGGCTTAACGTGCTCTCCGAGGCACGGGTACTCACTGCCAAACTCCAACTCCGGACCGGCACTCAGAATTTCTTAACTGGAAAACCCAATACCTAAAATATTTATAGGATAACATATTATTTTCAGAAAACTTTCCATCGCTTTCGCTTGTTCCTAACTGCGGTGGGCACCTGCTTTGCTGAGTTGACCACAGTTGAACGAGTTTCACCAAGTTTATCGAAACGATGTATTTACAGATGAAATATCCAGTCACCCGCCCGGGGGGTATGCGGCGCGAGCGACAACGAAACGCCCGCTATGTAAAACCAGCCTCGTTTTCGTTCGGGTAAATTGTCTGGAAATCAATGCTAAATTTCAAGTTTCTGGATCCAGTACCTACAATAAAACATGAGCTGAGTTTTATAAAACTTTATATAAGTATGGAGCTCGAAGTGCTTCTATGCTTAATATTATAAATGCGAAAGTTTGGGAGGATCAATGGATGGATGGATTCTTGTTACTTAATCACAGCAGAACTGAACGGAATCTGGCGTGATTGAACGGATCTGGATGAAACATGGGCTACTTTTAATCCAGGAAAATTAAAGAGTTCCCGCGAAAACCAAAAAAACCTCAATCCACGCGGACGAAGTCACGGGCATCAGGCATCGGCTAGTTTTCAATAACTCTACTTTTAGAAATTACAAAATACATAGAAATAAATACGCACTGAATTGACTCATCCTTTTAGGGAAATTGTAAAAGACCCTAAAAATGCAACAAAAACGATATATTTCACAAAAGCAGATACTCTAATCTAGCACAAATTAGATATTATAAACAGCTTATTGGGATCCAGTGCCGTAAATAGCCTTTTCTGCGCCCTGTGCGAGCTTCTTTAACTGCGCCCTTGATTTTTAAAGATATTATATAGGTTCCCAAGCTAGAGGAATGCTAGGTATAGGCCTACTTTATTTCACTCAGGGTGATAAAATAAGGACCTTGGTGTTGGTGGACCAATTGACCGCTCCATATGAAAGTAATAATGCGGATTTTAAGTCAACTAGATAAAATTATTTTCTTCTCAGTAAATTGCTGACGAACCTGTCTTTTTTTCCATTTTTACATATAACATAACAAGAGCAAAGATATGCTATAATAACTATAGTCAGCGCACGAGCTCCGAGGAATCGTCATGTGAAGAAACGACGGCTGTACCTACGCCAACCCGGATCGTCGCTCCATATCCAGCTCGCTCCCAGCACTAGTTTCGAGCTTGACGCGTGTAATTTTGCGATAGCAGTATTGTTTTGCACTTTTAACAACTCCAGGTCATTACTTTAACATTCCTTAGGATTTCTCAGAGCTCGCGCGTGGACTATATGTTTTTTTAAAATAATACAAACGGAAGGATTTATCTTAAGGGATAAAGAATTTTCAAAATGGCCGATATCAGACGAAGGGTTATGTAAACGTACAACTCAAATGTGCGTTTCAACGTACTAGAAATATGTGTTCTTTAGAAGTCCTAGCGGTATGTTTAGTACTTTACTAACATCTTTGAAATCATTGGATGGAGATGGCTTTACATCGTAATGCATAGATTATACAAACATACCTATGTTTGTAACGTACGAGGTCAGCATCTCTAAGACCAACTCAACTCAATGATCATAATTCATAACGTTGTTTGGTGGGGTGGGTTCTGAAGGCTTGTCAGTGTTGAATGCAGACCAAGCAACGATTTTATATTGTGTAGTCCCACTATACAATATGTTAACATGATGGTCTATTTATTATAATAGAATGTATTATGTGTTTG
The DNA here is from genome assembly GCA_964035005.1 of Erebia palarica. Lineage (NCBI taxonomy): Eukaryota > Metazoa > Arthropoda > Insecta > Lepidoptera > Nymphalidae > Erebia > Erebia palarica. The sequence continues at coordinate 31,932,603 of OZ035986.1, forward strand.
CACACACTGAAGTTGTGGTATAGATGTGTCACTAGGAAGAGTACACAAGTATAGCGTGGAGGAAATAAGGAAGGAATAAGTGGCAGGATCCCAAGATGCTAATATAATGTCGATTCCTGTCCGGAAAGCGTAGATTTGGTGGTCAGGTCATCATCTTAACCCATTGCAGGCCCATTACTGAGCACAAGTCACCTCAATAGTCGCCAGAATGAGAGTCTACTGAGCACGGGCCACCTCATTAGTTGGCAAAATGAGAGGCTACTCAGTACGAGTCACCTTATTAGTCGCCAGAAAGAGAGTCTACTGTGCATGAGTCACCACATCCGAATGAGAGTCTACTGAGAACGAGTCGCCTCAATAGTCGCCAGAATAAGAGTCTAATGTGCACGAATTTTCCATGAAAGTGCGGATTGACTTCGCTCTCCAGCTCTCCTTTAAGCGGACCTATCGAAAATACAGGTTTTCGTTACGCTTTTTTCTTCCGACTTTAAAGTAAGTGATATATTCTAAATTGGGTATTATAACCTTTTTAAGAACGTGAAAACATGGTAAATCATATGATATAATCGGTTTTTACACGCCGTCGTTTTTGCCGGTAGGGTTGTGACTGGCTATGACCGAAGCCTCCCACCAGGCCAGACTAGAGAAAAATTAAATTTAAGAAATTTAAAATTCCCGACTTATCTCTGCCGGGGATCAAACCCGGAACCCCCCAATTATAAGACCATTGCGTCAGAGAGTTCGTCCAAAGGCGGGAGGTTGTAGGGAGTCGCAAGACAAAAGCCACTCATGACCGGATTGTATGGACGCATGACGACGATGAATTCATTATTCTCAAGGCGATTACTTCAATGTAAAGGGTCGTGACCTCTTTAATATATTAAACATTTATCCGTATGTAGTTTTCTTTGGGCGTGGTGGGTTGTCAGAACTTCTAGCACTTGATACCTGTTTGAAGAACGATTTCGACTCTAATGTTTATCGATTATTATTGGGAATGATATCCACGATCGACAGGTTATTTTTCTTTTCGCTGCACAGAGCAAACGAAAAGGAATTCATACGTGTTCATACAGCGAAATCCATCCATCCAGTAGCCGATTTAGGTCAATAATGTTTATCCAGCGCAATTGGCTATACGCTATCACTATGCCAGACGATTGTGGGACATCAATCGCCAATAGTAGTCAGCTTTGTGCCCACAAAGCTATAATGTAACCATTGATTGATTCAATACCCAGCAAATGGATTTTCCGCATACAATACGGATGATTAGTAATGGAAGATCCCAACAGTGCCGTAAATAGGGCTGTGCCACCAGTGCCCAGGCACAGGGCGTAGACTCTGGGGGGCGCAAGAATGGCTAGACCAGGCAGGACTATTAATTTTTTCGGTTTACTCCTGATAAGTTCCCCCAGTGCTTTTCTTTTTTAATTTAAACTAAAACGAAAACGTTTTTTCACCAATTCATACATAAACGCAATTAATGTTACTCGGTATGGTAGAGTTTTGAATAAGGAATTATTCAAAACTCTACCATACCGAGTACTTAAAATTAAATTAATTTACAGTTTACTTAAACGTTGCAGGGTGTTATTTTATTATAGAAGTATGAAGACCAAAGTGGCCCAATTAAAATTAAATCTTAAGCATCAGGGTTGGCAACGCATTTGCACTGGTGAACTTGCGTTTGAGTTTTATTGAGTGAGACACAGTGGGTGGTATAATAGGCGAAGGGTCCACTTAAATAGCTCGTCTGCTTGTATGTCATGTCCGTTACCTGTGATTATTCATGATTGTACTCTTTGGTGAACACAAGGTTGAGGCGATTTATCGCTTCGTAGGCTCTAGTGTCATCGTAACTCTCTGGTTGAGTTAATATATTGCAAGTTTGCCAGCGCTGATACGCATATTTATAATATTAACGAGCAACGCGCCGTTTTCTTCCATAACTTCACACTTATTTACCGCTTCTAAACAAAGTCTTACAAAAAGTAAAATAAAAAAGATGGGAAAGGCGGCATTATATTAATTTATGAAAGAAATTCTCTAGTATTAAATTAAACGCTCATAATTTTGTCCGTAAGAGAGACGTATATTCAACACTCCTGAATATCTGGGCATTCATACTTCCATACTAATATGTATTATAAATGCGAAAGTGTGCCTGTCTGTCTGTCTACTACGCTTTCGCTTACACGGTCCGTCCTTTCAACCAATTTTAATGAAATTTGGTATAGATTGTATCCCGGGGAAGGAATACTTTTCTTCCCGGAAAATTATTCTATATTCCCGCGGGAATAAAAAATCTTAATCCACGCGGACGAAGTCGCGGGCATCATCTAGTATGTTATAAATCCGATAATGTGTCTGTCTATCCGTCTGACTGCTAAGTACAGCCCAACTGTTCAACCGCTACTTTTTAGATCTATACCGGAAAATGAAAAAGTTCCCATAGGAATTTCAAAAAGTGAAACACATTCAAACAAGCCGGCTTAAAGCAAACCCTTAAATCCTTAGAGTTAGACAGACTTTATCATTATTATCTAAAGTATGTCAAGCGTCATGCATACCTACTATTTTTTATACATAAATGAACTGTTACTTTTTGTGGTGGTACAAATAAGGTATATAATAATAATAATAATAACTGTACTTGACTAGGTACAGTGTAGATCGTTTCCACTATGCGGGGCCAACATGTCATCACCGTTGCATTTATGTAGCCGCGTAGCCTTTCCGTAGTATATCCTAGCATGCGTAGGCTGCAGGACTAGAATGAGATTTTACACTTCTCCAACGTTGATAGTAATGGAGCTTCGAATACTCCATATATGATGATGATGATGATATGATAAATCAGGGATCTATAAGCCTATTTTACTAACTTCGATGATATGTGCTCTAATATTATATACTAGCCCTATTATTGGTAGGGCATTCTCTCAAGTCTCACCTTACAGTTGGAGAAGTATAAAATCTCATTATTTTATACTTCTTCAACGTCGGTAGTAATTAGGCTTCGAAATACTTTACTTTAAGAACAAGGGAAATTAATTTAACGAATTAAAAAATACGACTGTCCTGCTATATTATTTTCGGAGTTTACCTCCATATGAAGCGATTTGCATATATAGCCTTTGGAATCTTATTCACATTTTTATTAAATGATATTTGTTTGTTAATCACTGGATATTGAACTATAGTGTTACATATTTTTGGAATCTACTCATCATTTTCTAGATGATGATTATATAGTTAATCTTATTTTCGAATTTTCTTTTTTCAACTTTAGTCTTTAATGCGGGACCATGGTCACCCCACTGATTTCCTGATGATGGGGATTGATTGTCAATTTTTTTTTTAAATTTTACTAGCCTATGTCACCCGGAATAAGGTAGGGATTCTAACGATACCTCATTTATCAAAATCGGTTCTGGTGTATAGAAGTTATGGTAGAATATACAAACTCACATACATACATACATACATACATACATACATACATACATGAACCCTGAAAACAATATACTCCTTTTTTCAGGCAGTCGTATAAAAATAATCTAATGGCCTCACGGCCAAAATTATTTTTACTGGTGAAGTATGCTTTTAAATAGGTTTTATAGTTGAATATGATATCGTAATGATATGCTTAATTTTCTGATTGGTTATGTTTTAAAGCACACACTTTTCCAGCATAAACGTTAAAAGATACTTGGCATGACTAAAGTTGGTGGTACTGAATGTATGACATCAGAGGTCTTTGAGTTAAATTTACACTGACGCTATTGAGTTTCAAAGCGCGAAAGCTACCAACGTTGACGATATTATAATATTAAATCTAACATTAGCCCTACTGTTAGTAGGTTGTGGTTGCACCATTATCACATTTTCCTTTAACGAAAGAGCGTTATAACCGTATCAGTAACCACTGACCAACCATATAATCGACGATGTTCGATCCTGGCCAAGTTAGGGTTCGTTTACATTGTTTTACAAAATTAGATGCACGAATATTTTGACGAAGTTCTACCGTATGAATTTACTGACTTTTTTATGCTTCTTCACGCTTCAACATCATTTCAAATCACTACTGATTACGTCGAGTCTCGGATTGACAAAATTCACACTCATTCGGGAAAATTATGAAGAATTCTCGGGCGTACAGGTTTACCAATTAAATTTTCCTTCATCGTTTTCAGCAGGTGATCTTAAAATGCACATAACTCCGAAAAGTTAGGGGTGCATGTCCGGAGATCGAACCCGCGACCATTGCAATTTGAGGCTGGGTGTTTAAACCACTTGGCTATCGCCGCTCGCCGCTTATCCTCATGCTATTCCGTTCCTTTGATTTTCCTAACTCTAGCATAGAGGATTAACAACATCATCCATCGGACGAAATTCCTGCTTAACTAACTTTTATATTGAGCTGCACATCCCAGCGAGACAGGACATAGCGTTGTCCCGCTCCGATGCGGATGCTTTATCCTAGCGTGTTAACGGAACCATCCACCAGTGGTAGATTCACTCGACGATTCAAAAGCACATGTAAAAGTTTATTTCAGACCAAGTTTTGCGTCGATCTCACTTACTATTGCTTACACTTTTAAGGTTGCTCTTTTTCTGTTTAGCATGGTTTAATATCATATTTTTGACAACAGGCAAGATGACTGATTTTGAAAAATGGTCAAATTATGTTCGGAAGTATGTACTATTTTGAATAAATATATTATTTCAGCAGAAAAATAGGGTTTGGTAGATAAAATTGGCATTTGAAATTTAAATTTTAATATTCACTCCAAAACGCCCGCCGGTGTCAAGGCGCCGTTTGTGACATCACTATTGTTTTTACCAATGTACTCTGTGCAGTGTGCAGTAAACAATAGTATGCTTGTCAAAGCTCACAGAAAGAAAACAAACAGTTGTGACGTCATTCGCTTCTTGGTGTTTAATCCATTAAGGCGGATTGCTGTATTTTATAGTTTTATTTTATCAAAATATATAGCGATCTCACTCGAAATAGAAGAATAAATATGTTTTTTATATTCCATGAATCCTATTTCATTAGAGAAATTCATAATTTCACTGATTCTTGGTTACTGTCATCATGCCTATTATATGTTTATTGTTAACAGCACGATGCAGCGCCTGCGCAATGTAGACTGGGCGGCGGTGCGTCGTGACAGCCACAACATCTTTGCAAAGTTGATCAGAACTCGCACACCACGCGATTCGGAAGACCCGGATGTTACATTACCGACCCGTACACGACTCTCCGTGAGTATTTCTGCTGTAACAGTTATTTTTATTTTTTAAACAACTAACAGAATGCACACTTCCATACTAATATGATGAATGCGAAAGTGTGTCTGTCTGCTACGCTTTCACGGCCCATGTGTTCAACCGTTTTGGATGAAATTTGGCACAGGGATAGGTTCCAAGGAATATAGCACATAGGCTACTTTTTATCCCGGGAAATGCAAGAGCTCCCGCAGGAATCCAAAAAAATATCGCTTCAACCAATTTTGATGAAATTTGGATATAGGGATAGTTTGTATCCAGCGGAAAGACATAGGCTACTTTTTATCCTGGAAAATTAAAGAGATACCGCGGGAATCAAAAATCCTTATTCCACGCGGACGAAGTCGCAGGCATCATCTAGTATTAAATAAAGCTTCTTTAATTTGTATCCACGGACATTACCTACCAACAGAGGTAGACTTGCCGGTAGGTTTGGCGTTAAAAAAAACGAATAAGCCCAAATATGGAAGTGTCTATAGATACCTAAAAACGGGCTTAATAATTTTTTATATTTAGATAGATGATATAGTTAGATCAAAATTTAATAAGTCACGGCTCGTGGCTCGTAAATTATGGCCTATCCACATTGACGGCTAATCGGTGATACTTTCTACTACAAGCTAGCCCTTGACTGCGATCTCAAGTGATGATGGAGTCAAGCAACCCGTAATTGGGATACGGCATATTAAACCCATAACCTCTGTTTTACACCGCATCGTACCGGATTGCTAAATCGCTTGGCAGCACTTTCTTGCCGGTAGGATGCTAACTAACCACAGCCGAAGCCTCCTGTCAGACTTCGCCAGAGAAATTTCAAAAATTGTAAGTTCCCGAATTTACGCCATGCCGCATATCGAACCCGGGACCTCCGTTTTAAATAAGCATGCAGCGCTCACCACTGTGCCACGGACGTCGTCTTCATGTCTTCATGGCCGCGTCGCACTTTGAACTAAAATATTGAGGGGCCGATTTCTGAACATGTCAGTTCAAAGATGACACAGGGTTCACAGACAATTCATCAATCAAAATCCAATTTGCGACATCGTGTTACTTTTACCAAAGACACCAAAATTGGACAAAAAGGGCAATGTTCTAAAAAAGTTATTTCATCCAAGAAGAAAGCGACACTGAAGTTTGAGCTATTAACTATTACATAATGTTGGGAGTATTATAAGTATAAGGGATTATTAGAGATATTTTTAAAAAATTGTAAAAAGCTGATACCCGCTACTTCGTCCGCGTGGATTTTTATAATTTTTGATGGAATAAAGTTAGCCATATTTCTCGAACTATCGGTCCTATCCAAATAAACCATAAAACTTTTTTGTAGGTAAGTTAACGAAATTAATTGCAATTGGTTTGTTTTAAAGATTCCAAGCGTTTTTTGAAGTAAAGTTGCGTTCTGTTCTGCGGCGGCATATTAAAGGGCAAACCAACAAACGAATACACTTTCATCTTCTTATTCGCGATTAATTAAGATTTGTTGATGCCCGCGGGTTCCCGCGGTTGGGTTACCAGTATAAAAAGTAGCCTATGTCCTTTCCTGGGATATGACCTATCCCTGTATACCAAATTTTATCAAAATCGGTTGAACAGGTGGGCCGTGAAAGCGTAGCAGACAGATATAAAGACAGGCAGACAGACAGACAGACACACTTTCGCATTTATAATATAAGTATGGTATGGATTAATATGATGGTTTTGTTTTATCATTGTAACCCGGTGTTATAAATTCGTAGTTAATAGATAAAATGTTACTGTGCACAAAACCACACAATACCAAACCAATCAGTTATTGGTTTTGTTACCAAACCATGAATGTTAGTGATTATTTATTTGGAGCGAAAATGAACAATAATAATAACTAAAATCAAAATCTAAATGGAATATGGCTACCTAACTTTTCTCATTCTGAAATGAGAATCTCGCTTTGTTATAAGGCGGCTATATACATAGTGATGCTGAAGCAGCGTTTTTATGCCTATATGGCCTGCACGCCGTTGAATTCTGCTCCACCCTTAGAGCTTAATATCTGCAAATCACTGGGACAAATCCAATTAGACAGAGTTCCTGTCCATAGTGATGCAAAAGACTCAAACTCACTTTAACAACCCGGTTTTTGCAGTGGGAACTTGAAATATGGGAATGAAAAGGGAAATACGCCACTTGTCTTTGAGGACACCAATTTGTGAACGACTGCTCGCAAAATGGCCAATATCCTGTACATTTTCGATGAAAATCAAATAAGAACCTTCATCGTCAAATAAAGCGCGCCTGCAATGGAATCAGTTTTATTGAAAGAGCAAACAAACTGGAAAATAACAATGCGAATTAAAGCTTTTGCATATACTAACCTAGAACTTAAACAATAATATCAGATATGATTTGATAGCATTCCAAATAACTTTATTGATAATTTGCATAATACACACTAACTTAGAAAGGCGGACAGGACTAAGCGTTTGGGTAACGACATTTTGTGCTGTCGCGTCAATTTAATTTATTTGAGAGATTGTGTAATAAACGGCAATTCTAAAGATATCCCTATCCATACTAATATTACAAATTATGCGAAATTTTGTCTGTCTGTCCGCCTGTCTGCTATGCTTTAAGGGCTCATATTTTCAAGCGATCAGGATTATCCCGGAAAATTAAGGAGTTCCCGCGGAATTAAAAAGAACGTAACCAGCGCGGATGAAGTCACCGGCATCACCTAGCTCCAATTAAAATAATCCTAATCATATTTTCATAAATAATTACTATTTCAAAAAAAATCTCAATTTTTCTAACTCTGACAACTAGGATTAGAAATTCAAATGATGTTAAGTACAAGATAAATATTCAATTCAATTTATTTATATTTTTCAATTTGTATAAAAGGTTACAAAAACACTCAAATATATTTTTCAATTTTTGCCTTTTGCGTGGGTGGGTCTGAATCCTACTAGAAACCAGTAACTAGCTGGATTTCATGCCCTATAAATCCGCGGCTTGAGGCTGATTTTACCAATTTGCTATGTTAGTAAACTAGGTACTAATGAGTGGTATACTAACTTAATATTATTCAAAGAGAAAAATATATTAAAATTATTTTAATCCAATTTTGCATACAGAAATTATAATAATGATCGCTCCATAAAAATGACTACGACACATTATATTTCGATATATATCTATTATATCTTTATCATTTTTGATGCTTTGTCACGCTGAAATTTATAAAAGATTTTAGATTTTATTTACAAGGTTATTTGTAACCTATTATCTATTTGATGAAAAAAATACGGCATAAAGTCAGGCAAAAAAATATAATACAAAATCTTTCAATTATATACATTGTGCAGCAAATTAGTGGAAATATATTTAGAAATCCTCAACAAGGTATGGCTAATAGCTTCTCTGATAGAAAGAGCGTCCTAGAGTCGCCCTGTCAGCCGCACGTTACGAGTATGCATCTGTCAATGAAAACACTCGAGAAAATGGTTTCCTAATAATTTTCTTACTGCATATATTCTGTTGTGTGATGGTACCTTAACGATCACATTTTATTTACGACTAGCAGACTTGCCCGCGACTTCGTTCGGGTGAAATAAGTTTTTAAAATTCCCACGGGAACTTCCTTATTTTTCGGGATAGCCTATGACACTCACAAATAATGAGGCTTTCTATTGGTACCAAAATTTTCAAAATCCGTTGAGTAGATCCAGAGATTACCCCCTACAATATCAGAAACTCACAAACTTTACCTCTTTATAATATGAGTATAGATTTTACTCTACTACTACCACTACAGCCCATTAACGTCCCACTGCTGGGAATAGGCCTCCGTTGTCATAGGAGAGAGGGACCACCACCACCACCACCACGCTGCTCCAATGCGGGTTGGCGGGCTTTAACGACTATTATCATGTTAGTGATACTACCCGGGACCCACGGCTTAGCGTGCTCTCCGAGGCACGGAGTTGAAACACCGCCAACTTCCTAACTCTCAGTAGTAGCCCGTAGTACTGAGAATTTCTAGTCAGAAAAACCCACCACTTAATTATGGCCCGACCCGGGACTCGAACCCGGGACCTTGTCGGCCGCAGTCGAACATGCTAACCACTAGACTAACGAGGCAGTTTACTCTAAATAGTGTTAATCAAAAAATAATGTAATTTGCAATCTCTCCTTGTAGAGGCAATTTGATTGCAATTCCATTTTCACCATCACTTATATCATAAGAAAGCTTTTAGTTTGGTAGTTGGTATACTTGGTAAACATTTTTGGTCCATCCGTCTGCCAATATTTATTATATTACTAACATCCTTCTACAATTTTATCACTGTAGACTTTATTGAACCGATATTTAAACATCATTATGAATTCATTGTTTTACCGGGATAGACTTTAGTACGTAGTCATCTACTTATCTGCGAAATTTTATTCAGAATAGTTTTAGCAGTTTTGAATAAATGACTGACGCGATATAATATTTAAAGTAGTATTATGTGATAATATGTAGCTTTACCATTATCGTTATCAATGGAGTACGTATTTATACACTTAGGATCTTATGGATAAAACGCAATAAACGAACTATTTCAAAAAATAAATTGAGGGCTACAACCGTAGGCTCATTTGTTTATACAACTTGATGGACACAAACACCAATTTTGACAACTTTTATGAACACCACAACTTTTGACCGAAACAACCAAACAGCTTAAAATACCTACCCTACAGGTATGGTCTAAGTTTTGGGAATCAAGACGATTTTTTGTAAAACTTAATTAAATTAATGCCGTCCTATACATTGCATAGATCGGCCTTCTAGTGAAAAAATAATAACTTGAGTCTTTACTCCACAGCGGTGCCTTACGACGCTGGATTTGATATCGCTGGGAGTTGGTTCCTGTGTTGGCACCGGGATGTACCTAGTAGCTGGTATGGTGGCGCACAAGTTTGCTGGCCCCGGTGTGGCTTTGAGCTTCATCATAGCAGCAGTGGCTAGTATATTTTCTGGTAAGTGTAATTTTTTATTTATTTATTATGTTTCGCACTCAGTTATTCCCTTAGATGAATCAGAGACCTTTATAATGCGAGTTTTTCTCTGAATTTGGTGCCACTCACAATGGTCACTAAGCGTTGGAGTTTTTTTTACAGTATAAGTTCAGCCTATGGAGGGGAGGGACGGGGAGACTTTTTAAATAATAGATAAGTACCTCAAACTTAGCTTTACTTAGAATGTAATACGGTCGAAATTGATATCATAATCAAAAAAACATGGAGGAGAATAAAGCCTCGTATTCACTAGCGGACAAAAGCCACGTCGCACGCGACACGTCGTTTCGCTAGAGGTGTTAGGCAACGTTTCTCGAAGACGTCGTCAGAAATCTTGTCTCGCGACCTTTTATCTTTTGGTGCCTGTTGCCAGACTTGTCACGCAATGTCGGGCGACGTCGCTCGACTTTTCGCACACCAATCGCGGAACATTTGTCTCCATTTTATATAGGACAGGACAAATATTAGCGTGAAACGTCGCGTCGTCGACGATTCTCAGTCGGGCGGTCGGCGCTACTTGGGAGCTGAACAGACTACTCCTTGAAAATATCTCTCGCTTATTTACCGACCATCCTCTTCTCGAAATAAGTCAAATAAAGTCTTAGACGCGTGCTTGAGTCTTAATCCTCACTTTCATTTTTTCTCAGTAGTCACAAGGATAAAATTCCCTAAAGTATCTTTTAGCTCCTGATAAAATAGCAGGTTAGGTAATATTTAAATAATGCGTGTATTTATAAATTATAGTCTTTATAAAAGACAGGTTAATATTTATTTTGTTCTCGAGAGGAAAAAAGAAATAATTAATATTTACAATAGAACAAGTAAAATTACACGTCATTTGGGCTAGATAAAATAATAAAGTTAATAAATAATAAACGTTAGTTTTTTGCTGGTTACTTTGTGAAGAATAATTTTGAACCGCAATATATTAAGCTTGAATTACTTTTGTAATTATTAGTTAGAAAAACGTTAAGCTTTGTGGTTTTCGGTTCACGTCTAGTTGTTTGGAGCAATGTTAGCTTTTAATTTAAAGCGCAATGATTCGTGAATGCAAACGGGTTCTCATACCTCTCAATTTATTCCACTAAATTTTGAATTCAAACCAAAGTAAACTACTTGGTTGCTTATGTTTGCATAGCAGTTTGCTACTATCTGCATATTTATCCTGCATCAAGGCGGATATTTCCGGTAGATCCTGAACATACACAAAAATCTAAATGGAGCAGTTACAGAAGGATTGCGATGGTCTGATGGTTATTAACACAAATGAAAAATGATTTATTTCCAAAAACATGATTCACAAATGAATGTGCCTGAGGCCTTCTGTTACGCATAAGAATGCCTGAACCCTGATGACTGAAACCTGGTTAAACTGAAGTAAGTACTTCAGTTCCTGTGTTCTTACTGTCTCCGACTGGTGAAATAACACGTGTTGTGAAATGCGACGATACAGCCTAGTGTATTGTCGCTATAAGGGTGCAGGATTGACTGCTCATATTTCATGTTTATGTTCGTCGGGTGATACGTCTGCCTTCGAGCATTTAACCAACAACGCTCAAAGGGTACTACACACGCACAATTTTCAACGCCACTAAACTATAATGTTATTAGCATATTGTTTTAACTCTAGGTATGGTTTTAACCGAGGTTTTAACTTATTGTATTTTCTAGGTGCTTGCTACGCGGAGTTCGGCGTCAGGGTTCCCAACACGACTGGATCGGCTTATTCGTACTCCTACGTCACAGTGGGCGAGTTCATTGCTTTCATCATCGGCTGGAATATGGTGCTCGAATATATGGTAAGAATAGTGAACGTACGCAGCTTCGCACCCGTGAGAATGCATATAAAATATCATAAAAATCGGTCAAGCCGTTTCGGAGGAGTATGGTAACTAACATTGTGACACGAGAATTTTATATTTATGAGATTAATTTCACTGGCACCTACAGATTCACTTCCATTAGTGCAATGGCTTAATAATACGTACCCTAGTTAATCAGGATATTTGCTCCTGCCCATATCTTGATTACTATATTGTGGTAGTTAATTAGGATTTTGGCAGGAGCTAATATCCTGATTAACTACCACAACAGAACATAGATCTATGAATAGATAGTATATTACTAAAATAATAATTAGAATAGATTCACAGAAGTTCGTATCAAATAGTTATACAGGATGGGAAAAACGACCGGTACGTAGCTTCTAAATATTTCTAAATTCTAAAGTTTCTCGGGGTTTTGAAAATTGGTGTATTTTATAAATTTCGACGTGCGCTTTCCGAATTTTCACTTTGCCACCTCGTATCTTTGCCGCTTGCGCCGTCATATTGGAAAAATGACGCCCAAAAAAAGTTTTTTGACAATAACTCCTTTTGGACTAATTTTACGATGAAATTAGCTACGTATTAAATTAAACTACAGAGATACAATTTAAACTAAATTAGATTAGATTTAGCCAAGTCAATCTAATTTAGTTTATAGAACTTGTAAAACACCTACAATACAAATTTATTTGAACTGTGGAAAGTGAATTTAGGGTTTTGGTTTGCGGCTCTCGTAAGATGAAACAATTGATTTTACAAAAAAAAGGTTAGTGCATAAATTGTAGGAAATTTTCTCTAGTTTAATTTATCACATGACTATTTTCATCGTAAAATTATTCCGGAAGGAGTTATTGTCAAAAAACTGCTTTTGGGTGCCATTTTTCCAATATGGCGGCTCGAGCGGCAAAGATACGAGGTGGCAAAGTGGAAATTCGGAACGAGCACGTCAAAGTGTATAAAATAAACCAATTTTTGAAACTAGGTTTTTTTTTAATTCTTAAAAGAGTAGAAGCGCGAATGTTAGCTGCTTTTATTTTACAGAAATAATAATCTATAAAAACTGAACTTCTTAACATATTTCAGCCAGAGTTAGGGCCAACGTTTGACTAAAAGCTGAAAATTTTTAGACCCTCCTAGAATTGCAAGTCCGAGACAGCGCCTCATGCGCCAGGGAAAATCCGCCATTGCATAGATAGTAGAGACTAACTGACATAACTTACGACAGCAGGATCAGATAAGACGACCCTTGTCCTTTACGTTTTGTAAGGTTTTATCTAATCAAAAATACTATTCATACGTTTATACTAAATTTGAAACTCTTTGTCTTATCAGACTACGTGCACCTGTCTCTGAGATGCAAGTTATCTATGTACCTACTGTACTGCTGACGCACAGAAAGCTTACTATCATCAGCTTCTAAAGCAGTATTATTATAATGTTATTGACGCTGTTGTTTCAGAATTATAATTAATTTTATTTGACCACCTTGATGTCCCTGACATCAAGGTTCTCAAATAAAACGGCAATTTTAAAATAATACTGCTATAAGCGATAGTAGTATGCCCACTGATATATAGCAAGCTTCTTAAGGTGGGTACAGACTGCTGTAACGTAACATGCAATGTAACATGAAAGGAGCATTTCATAAGTGTGGACGCAGCTACTCGCATCTGTTTACGGCAAGCGCGCGGCGGACATATTTAGTTCAGTCTGCCGAGAACAACGTTCCTCAGTACAGACACACACAACCCGGCTACACTAGTGCTCCGAGCACACTGTGCTCCGAAAAAACTGACAAATAGCGGATCGCGACGCGCACGAGTTGAAAATGCTCTATTCGTGCGCGTAGTGTGCACGGTTTGTGCGTGCAAGGCGTCGACACTATGGGAATTCTGTTACATTTCATGATACATTGCGACAATGTGGACGGCAAATTATTTCATTGCGTGTTACATTTCGTAAGTCTGTATCCGCCTTTATACCTATTCACATTTTTATTTTTTATTTCATATTTTATTTCACTTTAGAAAACAGAATGATACAATTGTTTATATTTTCGTACAGATCGGGACAAGTGCGTGCGCCCGTGCGCTGAGCGCTTGCCTCGACTCATTATTCGATGGAGCCATCAGCAACTACCTAGCTTCCAAATTTGGCACGATTTATGGTAAGTACTAACAGCAAGCTTTTGCGAACGCATTCACTAATGGTAACTAGTACTGGTTGTACCTGCACAAATATATCTGCTTAACTATCCAATGTGGTCTCAATTAACTGGCATTAGAGCTACACTGGCTATAGTTAGTAGTTGTGGTAGAGCTGCCATAAATCAAGATTGAGGAATGAGAACCTGGAGTTTCCTGATGTCACAGGCATGAAACTTCATTTTTTTTAATTGTGTGTAAGGCATCAGTAAAAATAACTGTATCGTCTACAAGATTTAAAACAGATAAACGAAAACGAAGGCAAAATAAATATAAATTTATTAAAATATACAGAATCATCATCATTATTGAAGTTCACGATTCAAGTTACTCTCAAAATGTGAAAGGTGCAGGTTTTCCTTCACCGTTAAAGCCGGCATATTATACAGAATTATTTAGTAGGAATTTAAGATAGAAATTGATTCGAATAGGCCATAAATTATGTTCATATATAAAGCGTGCCTTGAGAGTGGAAGACTGAATTTACGATGTGCTGTTATTCTCGTACCTCTAGCTTTATATAATACTCGTAATAGCTTCGTAGTGGCTTTTACCATGTGTTCGTATGCTACATAGGGCCGGAAATCCGTCTATATTCCAATAAAATGATTTAGTTGATATAATGCATCCATATTTGTACCATATAATACTAACTATTATAGTTGTACTTTGTAGAATACTAGCTGATACCCGCGAGTCCTTTCGCGTTGATTGAGGTGTTTTAGTGGTATGTAAAATAAATAGTAGCCGATTCTCAGACCTACTAAATATGCATATAAAATTTCATAAAAATCGGTCAAGCCGTTTCGGAGGAGTATGGTAACTAATATTGTGACATGAGAATTTTATATATACAAACTAGCTGATGCCCGCGACTCCGTCCGCGAGGATCTAGGTGTTTTAGGATTATGAAAAATAGATATAGTAGCCGATTCTCAGACCTACTGAATATGCATATAAAATTTCATAAAAATCGGTCAAGCCGTGTCGGAGGAAAATGGTTACTAATATTGTGATGCAAGAATTTTATATATAAGATATATACCATACGAGATTTACAAGTGTTTTTAAAAGTCAAGCGATTAAAGCACTGTTTCGGATTTCCGTTAAAAAAAAACAAGAAAAATAGAAATAAAAACTCTGCGATTGCTCTTTAAAAATAATAATAATGTAATCTATCATTAAAACAAAAAGAATACATTTTTATAGTGTAAAGCATAGTAGGATTGAGGGAGGGAGGATTGCTGGAGCTAGTAAAATGCACGTTTTTTTACAATTTAGCTAACTTTAGCCTAAAACTAAATAAACAAGCCCCCCGATCGTGTAAGAATTGTCGATCAAATCGTCTAAGTTCGGCGTCAAAGTAAAATAAACCATAACATTATCGATATAGAGCTCAATTTCGTGCACGAAATTAAGCTCCAATTCAATGCTGTTATCTCTGCTGCTGCTTGCTGTGATCGGCAATTCTTACATAATCGCACCTAAGATCAGTTTAAAAGTCTATTAAGTAATAAGTTCCAAATGTTCTACTGTGTGTTTGTTTCTAGCACCAGCAACTTAGTCTGTAAGTTTATAGATTGGTCGGCATGTAAGGATTACTCTTTTGATTCCGATATTATAAAATAATTATTAAAATTTTCATGATTTTAAAGATTAGGACCATTAGTTTTTTATGTGATAACCTTTTTAAATCTAACCTAGACAAACGGTTTCCACCCGTCCTTCCTTGTTGCAAAAGATAACGTCGCAGCCATGGCCGATGGCGGACAAATAACTGCACTTTACTTGTTAGGTACTCGAGAATTTTTTAAGAAATTAGAAAAACTTTTAAGTAATAAAAGATATTTCACCTTCATTGCACTGTTTGTAAGAAATTTTTTCCTGAGCTTAAAGAGTGAGAAAATTTAAAGTTATTTCCTCCAGAAGCTAGTAATAATCACGTTAAGATAGTATTTTATACCAATTAAACTTTTTTAAGGCCTTTATTGAAAACCTAAGTAAAATAAAAACTTAAACTAGCTGGCCTAATACTTCATTACTATACAAATCGTACCCGCATTGAATGGTGGCACGAATATTGGCTGCATTTCCGTGCTGGACAGCCAGGCTGATCCTTTGCACAAAAAATTAAGCAGCACTTCTGTTACCAGGTGAGGAAATATCTCGCGAAATATTTTTGCCACTAAGACTCCACGCTCCCAGGGTCTCCACGGCAAACAGAAAAAATATGTAACTCTCTATGAGAGAGGCATACTTCCGCCGTTTGCCAGTTCCTTTTCCTTTTCTGCTGCTGCTCCCGGCCTTGATGCTATCTCCCTGATATGACAAGGGGCCAATGTGTCTACGCATGTTGCGTCCCACATTAGCGCCGGTCCCACAGGGTAGGGTCCCCACAGCTAAATAAAACTTATTGTTATTTATCTAGGCTCTCTTGTCTGATGTAAAACTCCATAGGTCAGCGAAATTAGAACAGGAGGAACCCCAAATATTCATTCGTCACTCGTTCTAAAATTCAGCTTTCCGCCGAGTTTAATTATAGTAGAGAATCGTAACCACTGGTAATCTAATAAATGTGACTTTATTCAGAGATAACTCAAGTGTAAGGGACAATCCAGAAGTTGGTATTAATAAACACTTTTAATATATCTGTTCTCTCATTTGGAACTTGCACGAGCGAATGGTCATAACGTGTAGCGGTTCCAAGAGATTTAATGTAATAAGATAAAAGTTAGCTAAACTTAAAGACAATATTCATTTGGTTTGGCCACGATTGCTATCGTTAAGCTCTAAACCAAATTGCGATCTAAACATAAAAGTATTCAATAATCGCTGAGTCTGCCTGCAGGAGACTGAAATACCATCGTCAAAACACTCGTATTTATACTAACTATTTTCAATATGGCGCCGGTATCCGCAGATTAAATCGAATGACATGAAACAAGTCAAATTGACTGACATAATACTTCCTGTTTCATGAGATATAATGACAAACAGTAACACAAGAGTGTCTCGAGTAACGAGGTTCCTTCAAATCCCATTTTATTTTTACTGCAAGTCACGACAGCCTACGTGAACCTTGCCTATATTTTATAGGTGTTCAGAAATACATTGGCGGCAGGTAAGCTTTTATTACCTTTTGTCAATAAAAAACCGTCTTTGTTGAAGTTTCTTTTGTAGCGTAAAGACGATATCTGGAATTTTTATATTGAAAGAATTTTCGAACATCGCTGTATAAAGACTACAGTTTGCGGCACTGCCTTTGTATGTTAAATATCGGTACCATCGGAGAGATCAAGGCGCTAAAATGTGTGTTGCAAAGTGTTTAAAAACAAATTAATTTCACAAAATTCCCAAAAATCTGTTTTAGCATTTGTTTGTATACTGACGTTTCTAAAGAAAGTCAAACAAAGTGATCGCAAAAAAGACTACCTTTTTCAGTCTTGTTAGTAGTGGCTATACTGATTTATTTACATGTTATTGATTTGATACCGTTTTCACTAAAATCGGGTTTCCGAACCAGTGCGGTGGTAGATTCAAACAAAAACAAGACGTATCATAAGATACACCCTATACGTCTTATATGAAATAAAGAAATTTGTGATTGAATGTATTAATATTATAATTAATACGAGAGCATGTCTGCTGTCTGCAAATCATATTCTGTTTGAGCGATTTTGTCGAAATTTGGTACAAAGATAGGTTCTATCCCAGGGAAAAAGTCTATCTCTGTACCGTCCATTTCCCATCCGGGAAATTAAATAGTTAACAGGATTTTCAAAAAAAAAATATCAACGCGGTGCTAGTAACCTTACCTTTTACTTGAATCGAAAAGACATCCAATAAAAAATTTATTTTTTTGTATCACGGGCTTATTTATTTTTGTGCAATGAAAACCACATAATATTTTCGTCATAAGTTTATTTTGATCAAAGTTTCCTCGCCCCGGGAAACACCTAAGATATGCTTCTCCTTATAACTAGACTGGAAATAAGGTTGGATAATATTATTTATATAAAATCTCAACGGATCTATTTATAACGTGAATACTTTCACTTTATAAATAGACATAGATATTTTTTATACATAATATACAAATAATACATCCATACTAATATTATAAACGCATGTGTGTGTCTGTTTGCTACGCTTTAACGGCCCAGCTTTTCAACCGATTTTGATGAAATTTTGTATGGTGGTACCAGTACATCCCGGGGAAAAATATAATAATACTAGATGATGCCCGCGACTTCGTCCGCGTGGCTTTTTATTCCCGCGGGAACTCGTTAAATTCCTCTTCCGGGATAAACGTCACCTGTCCTTCCTTCCCCGGGATACAAACTATCCAAAAATTTCATCCAAATCAGTTAAACAGATGGACCGTGAAAGTATAGCAGATAGACAGACAGACACACTTTTGCATTAATAATATTAGTGTGGATTATACTCGTAATATTAGTATGTAGGATTATAAAAAATCGTGAAATGCGGAGCGCATACCGCGCCGAGGCGTGCGTAACATTAGTAACGTGACTAGACCTTTAGATAAGAGTATAGATAATAATGTAAGAGAATTAACTATGATATTTATTTACAGGCAAGCCTCCAGATTTCGTGGCCTTTGGAATCGCCCTATTGATGACCTTGGTACTAGTAGCCGGCGTAAAAAAATCTTTATTCTTTAACAACTTGCTGAACGCCATCAACTTGATCGTATGGGTATTCATGATGGGAGCTGGCTTCTTCTATGTGGACACAAGTAACTGGACTCAGCATAAAGGATTCCTGCCGTTCGGCTGGAGCGGAGTAAGTGCATTGTAAAACTAGTATCATATTAATATTATAAATGCGAAAGTGTGTTTGTTCATTGTTGTTGTTAGTCCTTCAATCACGCCGCAATAGAGCAACGGATTGACGAAGTTTTTGCATGGGCATAGTTGAGGACTTGGAGAGTGATCACACTGCTCAACCTACAGAACGGATCGGGCTGAAAGTTGCCATACAGATAGCTATTATGCCGTAGGCATCCGCTAAGAAAGCATTTTTGAAAGGGGAAAATAGGACTTTGAAATTTGTATGAAAATCGAACCTATCGTGAACCTAAAAAAGTTGGCTCTCGGGCTAAAAGTAATTTGTACTAAAAACTATAAATCTTGATATCCATTGTCGTCTATTTGTCTTGAAAGAAACAGCCTACCAAAATATTTGGACGCTTCAAATACGCCCCCTGAGCCCAATGGTAAACAGCTACAGGGCGTCTGTAATTTTTTGTTTACTCAACAAATATTTGTGGACCCTGTTACCTCTAAGTTACTGAAATATGTTTTCTATCAACGATATGAATGTAAACGTAAGCTGCTCTTCCAGAAAAGTCAGTCTCGGGATAAAACATGGACCAAACAAAGGTTATTTCGTATAAGTTAAGGTTATATTAAACAAAGGTCATTCAGTTAGACGTGACCATCAAAAAAGTTGGAATCGAAATTACAGGAGTTTCAACACGATTATATTAACCAGCGTCATATAACTGTGGACGAAAGAGCCATCAGACTGTAGGTAGCCAATCGAACCCATGCCCCACGCCTTTTACCGGTAGGTCATAACTCGTCTGAAATAGGTACTAGCCGTCAATGAATTAGGCAAATAACAGACCATGCATGTGGTAGGAGTGATGATCTCAAACGAAAGTGGGCCAATCTGGAACAGATAAGACAGTATTTTGCTAATTCTGATATTTTGTTGAGCATCGAATCCGAATCGGTTTGTACACTACAAAATATACGAACACTAAATTATATATTAGGCGGCAGTGTGGCGATTGTTAAGACGCAGCACATTCAAACGGTTAACATATAAAAAAATTACATCACCAGATAAATTGATAACATCTGATCGTTATTCCATACGTCGTATCGAATAAAGTCGGCGACGATGCTATCGAGGAAAATAATCAATCAGATTAGGAGCTCTTGACATTTGTGCTTGAAGCTTGGTGATACACTGAAAGACTTTTCCCACTGAATTTGACGGCTTTCGATAAAAAGCCAAGGCAAAGGCCATGTGATGATCGTACAATAGCGGCTTATAGTTATTCAAAAGAATTATAAAAAAAGCATGGTCTTTCACACTTGGAGAACTATATACCATCAAGATTAAATTTCTAAATCTTGAATTGCTGCCAATAGTGACAAATATTGGTATAGCCAGAGGAACCGACAATTCGTTATCAACTGTTCAATAAATTGTATGGTGTACTGAACTGAATAGCTCCATATTTTATTTAGGGAACAAAGCAAGTGTAAGCAGGCAGGTAACAGAATTTACATGAACGAATACGTGGCAAATAACGGGAGGTAGAAGGAACCATAAACCCAATTGAGATGTATTTCACATTTATTTTGTTGTTCCTGAAATTTTGTTTGTTCGTAGGTGTTCAGTGGTGCCGCTACTTGCTTCTACGCTTTTATTGGATTTGATATCATCGCGACTACTGGAGAAGAGGCTTTGAATCCTAAGCGTTCTATCCCCTTGGCCATTGTCCTAAGCTTGGTCATCATCCTCATTGCCTACGTCACCAGTTCCATGCTACTAACTCTGATGGGTAAGTCTTATTTTTTAACGTCGTAACTATGACATTGTAAGCGCAACTTTAAAGTTCCATAACTTTATCATTTGTCGAGACAATTTAATGATTCTTTCATATTTTTGTTTTAATTTTCATAATAAATTTTTAAAAAAACTTAAAGAGAGTCTCCATTATGTACAAGAGCATTTTTCGAAAATGGGTGAAATACATATTATTTGACATGTGTAAAACGACATTACGCATAAACATCCATAGTAATCCATACCAATATTGTTAATGCGAAAGTGCGTCTGTCTCTCTATCAGTGTGTCTGTCTGCTATGCTTTCCCGGCAGATCTTTTAAATTTGACGTAATATGGTACAGAGGAAGGTAGAATCCCGAGCAAGAACGGTTACTTTTTATCCCGTAAAATTAGGGAGTTCTCGCGGGAATCTAAAAACCTCAGTACACTTAGTAACACTTAACCTAACCCTTACTTAACCTCACTACTTTTTAACCACGATAAATCTAACTTGAATAGGACCCATATCTATCACGTAAATAATACTAAGTAGGAAAGAAATTTCCGACGTAAACGTTGTGAATAGACGCATTTAAGCAGTTATGCGTTTAATTCGTTTGCAACAACCACCTTTGTACCATGTTCAAAGGCTTACAAAATATAACGTAGAAACGACATATTTGTGGTCGTATAATCGTATTATATTCTTGTGTAATAGGCGAGTCACCCTTCAATAAAATACAAAATTTCGCGGTCTGCGAAATACAAACCTGTAATTTTTTCGAGCGATCTTTTTTAGAAAAGTCACGTTCCCTTTCCACCATGGCAATGCATTTGAACGAAACACGAATAGCGCGTGCTTTCGCACATATTTCCATTATTCAATTTGGTTGGATTTGTATTTTTAGAAATACGTTTGCGTTTGCTTTGGTGAAGTTGTTGTATGTTTAAAGACTTGTTTATTCAGTAGCAAAGAGAAATGTCATTTTAACTACAGGAAAGTGACAGAAACTATGCTTATTAATCCAATACCTATATTATCTAATCTTGCCATCGTCGTTCACAGGTTAACAAACTTAGATCAACTTTGACAGTGTTTACTAAAAATACTTAATCACATTAAAAGTATTAATTTTAATTAATTTATATTTAAGTAAAAATATAGTACAGATATAAAATCTATAAATTGTTTACTTTGTTGTTTTTTTTAACGATTAAATTACAAATCTAAATTGCACCTGTGCGAAGCCGGGGCGGGTCGCTAGTATATATATAATCTGAATCTCGGAAACGGCTAAAACGATTTTCATGAAATTTAGTATGCAGGGGGTTTCGGGGGCGATAAATCGCTCAGTCGCCCAGGTACTAATTATAAAGTTAATCGCATACCTTCCGCTTGAGAATTAGATTCGATGACGACATTTTTAAACAGTCACACTCCATATTCTTAAGAGTATCCATATAAAAACAAAGATTAAAAAAACATTCGCGCAAATGTATTTTTTTTATTCTTTATTTTTAGAGGCTTTTGTCCCTATGGATATGTCAGCCTCATCGTACAAAAAAACAAACAAACAAGTAATAATCTTAAAAGTAACAGAAAATTAAATCAATAAACGCGAATGTCAATGCGATGAAAATGCGGGCGATAAAAGTATAGTCATAGTTTATACTCCGCACGTCCGGTGCAGCTGATTCAAAAAAATGCATAGTTGGCAGAATTTAGTGTAAACGAAATGAACGGTCAACCTGTGGCACTATTTAAGCGGATTTTCGACATCAATAGCTCTGTTGATTGCGACTGAATGTACTCAATTATTAAACTTTACGGGTTTTACCTGATTATGCCAATAAAATAAGTACCTACTCGAGCAACGACAAAATATTACCACATCAAATTGTATTTTTATTTAATAACACAAAGTATAACTTAAAACTTCGAGGGTAGAAGCTAATGAATGAAATTGTTTTAACCTTAATTTTGCTTATAATATAAAGAAATTCAGTGGTTTTATTGGTTTTTCGGGACAATTCCAAAACTAAGAGGCTCAAAAAGCAATAAGAATGTGTTTTAGAATGCGCAAATGATGCCCTTTCTTAAGATATGTATGCCAGTTACACTAATAATTATTTTAATTACATAAATTGTAAAATACCGGGGTGGACAACTTTGTGAATATTTATCGTTTGTAAGCTTTTACATTCCACAATCACCTTGCACGGTCATCTATAATTAATTATTATACTAACGATGCATTTATAATAACGATAAATTAGAAACAGTCATTTCTTTATATAGCATAGAGTAATTGAGGTACGTGTACAAACCTACTACTATTAACTTGCAAAAAACCAATTCGCTAATGCCCATAAGTTCTTTGAAGCAAAGTGAGATATCTCTTCCAACTTATGTTTCACGAGATTCGCTGAAAGATTTAGCATTTCAATTTGCCTTTAGAGAGCTTTTATAAATCCCTGCAGCGGAGATATTCAGAGCGCCACATAGTGTGGGAAAAGGGCAAGAAGAAGAAGTAGATATTCAGAGCGCTTTTCGAGAGTTTTAAATCTCGTACACATGCAACAATTTTCCGCAATTTAACTTGCCCTTGGGGTTTAAATATGACAAAAATTTAAAACAAAAATATCTATATAAAGGATCGCGATTGTGGGTGGTCGTTACAGCAGGGTCAGGGGCGTGAGTAAAATCAATGAACAAAGTGTGAACATGTAGATTCGCCCTGTTGCTACATGTAGTGTAGGCATTTGCTTTATATTGCGGCGTGTGATGAAATCCCTCTCACCAATTTTTCAGCTCAATTATATTGTATCGCTACCTATACGTAATATACCGTGACTTTCTCTTACTATAGTTTTAAATTGCTAAATATTCACAATCATAACACAAATGATAGGAAAACAATCACATTAATATATAGGTAGGTATTAAGAAAAACTGACGGGCCTAATTGGATACGTACGGGTTAGCGTTTGCCCGTATCGTTATCTTGTGTGAAATTAAGTTGGGCGGTTATCACGAGAAAAGCTACACCTTCAGCTTTCCTTAATACCGGTAATCAAAGCCTTATCCTACCCCCTTATATTATTGGATATTCTTATATTCATAATTACATGCGTGTCTGACGATTGACTATTTAAATGTGTTAAACTATAAAACAAACTTTGAAATAATGATAAACTTAAACGATGATGAAAACTGCACTTAAACACAGTTAACGACTTAAATCCACTAGGAATCTTAGAAATGATTTATTGCTGCGAATTGCTGCTTTGTATTTATTTAATTAATGTAGATAAGTTCGTTCGCTTTAAATACTTTATCGATAGGGTATTATTACTTATACTTTGGATAAACAAAGGTTTTTCTTTGGCGTAGCTACTTATGTACCACTTTATTGTTTACTAGGCTAGAGATGCCCGTGACTTCGTCCGCGTGGATTAAGTTTTTTGATTATCTCTCTATTTAATTTTCCTGGATAAAAAATAGCCCAAACAAAAAAGAATCAAATCTTTTCTCTTTGTTACATTGGTTTAGATAAGCTTTGTAATCACGTATAAAACATAAATGACTGCCTTTTATTGCATTAATACTTCTAAATGAAAGGTTCTGGCCACTATCAGTATCTAACACTCCAAACAAGTCTTGTTCAGTATAGTTCGCAACTCCTCAGTTCTGACTACAACTAGAACTAGTTATTTTAGCCGAAGAACTAAAATAACTAGTTCGTCCTTTTAGTTCGTCGGCTCCCGTCGGCCGTCTCGAATCAAAGAAAGATCGCACGCAATCTTTTGTTTATTAAATATTTTGCTGTTATTTTTATACGACTGCATGAAAAAAGGAGTATATTGTTTTCAGGGTTCATATATGCATGTATTCCATCATAACTTCTATACGCCAGAACCGATTTTGATAAATGGGGTATCGTAAGAATCCCTGGCTTATTCCGGGTGACATAGGTTAGTAAAATTTAAAAAAAAATGATGGGGTTACCATGGGTCCCGCATTAAAGACTAAATAAGAAAAAAATAGTCTAAAATAAGATTAACATCATCTAGAAAATGATGAGTAGATTCCAAAATTATATAACACTATAGTTCAATATCCAGTGATTCACAAAAAAATATCATTTAATAAAAATGTGAATAAGATTCTAATTTAACTAGATTAAGTTAGATTTTTAACTTTTTAGTTCGTATTTTGGCAGGGCAGTCGTGTTTTTCAAAGTTTTTTTAATTCAGACTTGTTTACTATACATATTTATATAGGACTCGTATTATATTTATTATTCATTTTAAATTTTGGAATAGACATTACTTCTTACTAAACTATGTAGTATTACGTACAAGTCGGTCTTATCAAACTAAGGAGCGAGGGATCTGGGAAATAGTTTGCGTAGTTCCTCAATGGGAGCATTCCAACGACGTAGTTCGTTCACGAAATACACAAGACTACTCCAACCGCAATTCATTGATACTAATTGCTAACCTCAAGGTAGAGACAGAATGCAGCGACTTAGTTTGCACGGATTGAGGTTTTTTTTGGTTTAACTCTTTAGTTTTCCGGGTTGAAATTCCGGGAAATCAATTATTATGATGAATCTGATAATTGTGATGCTGAGTGGTATTTTAGGGCATTTAGCATATTTAAGAATTCATTTACCAAAAGTTTAGGCAGACATGTGAGGGCAGACGACGTTGACGGTTGTGTCGATTTTGCGAATTTTTCGCAGTAAATTCTTTTGTTGCAATCTACGACTACACTTGTTGTTCTCACTTAGCGGTCCCCCGACGCGACGACGCTTGGAAAATAAAAATATTTGAACTTACATAATATATGTGACGATAATAATTATAATATGTTTAAAATATTATTTGTTACTTTTTAGAGTTTCGGGGGGTTTTTTAAATTTTAAATTTAACTTTTATTTTGTACTTTTTAAAGTCGTGGTTACGTGTTCTTTCAAAATCATTGAAGTAACACGGTACCAAATTTCGAATCGGACATATGGAAGGTAGTTAGATCCCCTCATCAACTATTAAAGAGCTGATGATGTTCAAACGGCTGAACAGATTTTCATGAAACATGGATAAAATTATCTATGACACAAAAGAAACTAAACGAAAATTTGGGAGCTACGATACCACAGACAGATACACTAACAGACATGTTAGACTTATAACACTCTTTTTGCGTCGGGGGTTAAAATAAGTGTGTGTGTGCAGTTCACGGCAGAAGTGAAACTTCCGAAAGTCTTCTTAGCCTAAGAGAGAATGAGTTATATAAATATAGCTTGTACTCTATTTCGTTCTCTCGCAGGCTAAATCCTATTTATGAATGTGTTTTTCTGTTTTTGGTGTCACGTTTTTTTTTCATCGCATTTACAAATAACAACGGTGCTAAAGAACTTTCACTTCAATAATAATACAGTGGGTCTGTGCCGACGCCCTACACCTAGGTCCTAGAGGTTCAGTAGCTCGGTACTTTGACCTATGGTTGAGCGAGGTAACTAGAAAACTGCATACGAACATTTTATAGGTCTATGCATACTGACATTTTGTATGAAAAATTCTGTGAGTTTCATTAATCACGTCCCTGCCACCCGTGCCTCCGTAGAACGACTGGTAGGAAAGAACGATTTATCTATCCATACACTGTGGTACTACGACGTACGTTGTAGTTATTACAACGATTTACGTAGCACTTATTAAAGCTATGGCCATTATAAATCTTTTATAAAATATATATACCTACTCTTTGACCGATGTTTTTCACAAATAACAACTGTTTTTGAAGTGAAAACTTCTTTAGCCGCGTTGAGCACTTTCTAGTAGGGGGTAAACTTGTGGATTCGCGTGACCGACATGCTTGCGAACAGCGACATACTCGCGAAGCGTTTATTTATTTTCAAAAAAATCATTCGTTTTCACTTCTATATAATTTATTTTTTAAAATAAATACAATTTTGATATGGTAGGTAGTTTGAAAAAAGAGCCGAAAAAAACAAAAGTTCTTAGGCATCAATTATTAAGAGAAGAAAGCACAACTTATATTGTGTGCAAAATAACATTATGATATTTTCATTGCTATGAAGTGAAGTTTAGGTGAGCTGCTGATTGGTTACTAAGCATAATATAACGATTGCTTTAGGAAAACTAAAGGAAAAGGAAATAACTTCCGTAATAGGTATTTAAGATCACAATTTCCAGAATCCAGACCCATCTATTTTTGTCGTAAATCTATTAAATTGTAGTATGTTTGTGAGTTTTCCATATTTCCTAATTGATTTTCGGGGAAAAAATATCGTACCTATAGCTTGTATTGCAATCAGCGGTTCAGGAGTCTAATGCTCGTTCTAATTTAGTTATGAAAAGTACCTAATCTACTTATGTAGACCATATATAATCTAATACGCTTCCTTTGCCAGTACCCTACACTGAAGTGGACGTGGACTCGGCACTGATGCAGATGTTCTCATACGTACACGCACCTGCCTGCAAATACATCGTCGCTATTGGTGCTATCGCCGGGCTGACAGTCTCAATGTTTGGCTCTATGTTTCCAATGCCACGGATTATCTATGCCATGGCGTTAGACGGACTGATATTTATGTAAGTAGTCCTCAGTCTAAGTTCTAAATAGGTAAGAACAGTACACGTGCGAATTGAATGCAATTAGGCCCTCACATAAAGAGGTGAGAACTTCGTTCCGAGAACTATTATTTGTCGATTATAATCGTTCGATTTTTGACTTGCGAGGGAGGATAGCGTACAAGAGGTTTTCGCCTTTTGTAATTCAGAGCCCGAACGTATTCCATTCGTGCGCCTTCTGTTAGTAGTAGCTGTACTAGTAGTAAGTCCTTTTAGGTGAAAATAGACTACGGCTAAAATTACCTATCGATCCATTTGGTAGTTTGGTAGTATTAAGTCAAAATGAGTAAATTTATAATATAGAGGCAGACATGTATGAGACGGGAGAAAATGCCATATCGTCCGACGCATACGTTTCATACAGATGTTTTAACTTGTCCGGGCTATATAATAAAAACCAACTTTGAACCTGTAATGTGGGATATACCTACCTATCGATCTATTTGGTACTTTTGCAGTACAAAATGAGGCGTGAATACAAGCGCAGAAAAAACAAACAAAGCACTAATGAAGCACAATAACTTTTTTAAATGACGACTTTTTAAAGTATATTTTTATAAATTAATTTTATCCAAAATTACACTCGAACATTTCACGTTTTCTTTGTAAGTAACTTTTATTTCTAAATACTTACACATAAAAGGTTAACCCGACCTGACCTGGATTGTTCCGCAACCGACTCGCCTGCGATCGCTTTTCAAAAGAAAAAATAAGTATGGCTTGAGCAATGTCGATAGCGTCTGCAAACTTTTGGTCAGTCACAATTATTCAAAGCTGGCAACCTTACAAGCGCAAAGTTGAAACTTATTCGAAATTCCGACCACAGAAAGGAACGAAAATAATGGAATCACTTATGGTTCACAGAATTCTGCTAAATCTACTTTAGAGAAAAGAACAAAAATTACGTCAAAAATAGTGCGTGAAATTTGGACTTTCAACTCCACTTTACTTCGCATATCGTTACAATGAGACGCGTAACTTGGACTTATCCTACGTGGTTATCGGGAAGAAGGCGATGCGCAGCGTTTTTCTTGATTGCAACATGAAATTTTTATTCGAAAATAAATAAAAATTAACTGAGGAAGCACTTGCAATATTAAAAATATTTAAAAATTTTATATAATATAATATAATATTTTTAAATTTTATTTATATTCTATTTAAAATATTTACAAACAACAACCTACTACAATAAATCTATTATTTTTTGTACATTTATATGTACAAAAAATTACTTCAAATACATTTTATTTAATTTGCGATTACGGCGACAGGTGAGGCACGGCAGACGTGCCAGACGCGTGCTCCGTAATTCGTTTTCAGTACACTAATAATTTAATAATGTTTAAAAAACTGAGTTACGATATGGCTTTCAAAGTCGTATAAAAATCTTTGTCAAAGCTAAGCGAGTTTGGACTGACAAAAGCGGCTTCAAGCTCACTGGAAAGCACTATCCAAGTGAGGCAAGAATAAGAATAAAAAGGCACCACATTTTATGTAGTCAATATAACTTTCCTTTGACTCGCCTACTCTGAGTGTAACAGAAATATACAATTTTATGAAAGGAAGAAAATTGAAATTGAATTATCGAAAGATATGCCGTGTTTGTATAATAAACTGTAAACCCACGAAAAATAAATAAGTACTAAAATATTGATAAATGTTGATGCGGTGAGTAAAAATAATATTGTAAATGAAGTTTTAATCGGAGTTTCTTTGTTCCGTTTATCGTATGAATGGGCGGTTGAAAATAATTATTTTATCAGTGGTTTTATCAAATGTTTGCCTACTTACACTGGCGCCTAAATTGGATAGGAATAATTTTGTACCCAAAAGTTAGATACCTTTACTACTACTGCTACTACTACTACTACTTTTTGTAAATTGATATACCCGAAATTTAAAGCGTAGTTTTATCGAAAAATAATAGGTATGATACTCAAGTTAATTCATGAAGTGTTTGCATTGTTTGCCACAAATACTGAATCAGGTTTACTACTGTCAATAAACCCCGTAGGCAGCGCTAGATGTCACATGCATACAATTTTTATAATGATGTCAAATATTATGCAAAATATTATAATAAAGGTAGGTATTTTAACCTGCGATTAAAATTTTGTAGACTTCTATTTTGTGTTTACTAATAAAATCTTACTTAAGCTTACTTATCATTTTCATCCGTGTTCTTTAGTCAACTGGCTCGAGTATCGGAGACGTCTGGCACCCCTGCTTTTGCGACCGTTTTCGGAGGTATCGCAGCCGCCTTCGTCGCCCTCGTCGTCCAACTCGAAGTTTTAGTGGAAATGATGAGCATTGGTAAGTAATAAAGATTTATTATATTATTTATGCCGTTGTATGAATTTTTTATTTTGGTTACCTAGGGATATTGCAATAAATAAGTGCTCTGAAATCCTATTTTCTAATTAGTTTAGTTTAAGTTTTTTTTTCATGTATTTTCACTAATTTAGATAGTAGAACCGGTGTATGAATAGTGGGTGACCGACAGGGTATTTTTTTGTTTGGTACATATGAATAATATTTTTCGATCTCACCGACATAATAACAAAAAAATGTGAACTGGTTATTATAAAAATAAAAAATCCAATAATAATTATTCTCGCAAAAGAAGGAACTTGATAAAAAAGGGAAAAGTAATAGGACTGGAGACATCTGGAGTAGAACCGGTGTTTTGTGCAATCGAGTGGCTCAAGAGTGCAGACATTGATACAGTTAAAAAGTATAGCTAGCCTATAAAGATAGTCAGCTTCATCTTATGTCGTCAGCTTTGATATAATGATTCCCTCGAGATAGAGTTTCCTCGGTGTTGCGACATTTCTCTCTAATGGACGTGTGTCGTGCGAACCGATTTGCATAGAAGGGTATGTGGGTCGCTCATCATTTATGACTCCGAAATTGTCTGCTATCATGAATATTTGTATGGCGCTTGCATTTTTCTTCGACTTGAAGAATATGGAAAACAAAATGTTATGGCCTTTGATAAATGTTAATAAACTCTAGTCACTAGTGCATCAGTATTTTCGAGAGTATACAGACATGGCGAAAATTTGTCTCTTAAACTAAAATATATTTTTATTATGGTTATGGTTTTAACGTTTATTGTTAGATACAATGCACCTAATATTAAAGTTGAAAACTGATATGTACGACTCGATAACATGCTGTAGGGTAAGTTTTGAAATTAGTTCTAATGGCTGGCAGGTATTGCAGGTATTGGGTTGCTTTGTAAAGTTTGTCGAATATTAATTAATATTCACAGTTCCGTAACTAACAGCGAGTTCACTTTAGTGAATTCAGGAAATTGCACTTTATCTATCCGTTTGCCTCAGAGTAATGAACACCTTCCTACACGATTACAAAAAAAAACTAGGCTCAAACTCTGAAAATGGCATTAAATTAGGATGAATAATATAGAATAATAATAATATAAAACCTAGGAGATGATAGGGAAAAACAAAAACATTGACTCAGTCTTACATGGTGTATCTTGGAACGTATCATTTAGCACGTGCAACATGGTGTACCGTATCTAGGTAGAAGACCAACTGTAGCTGTTATCACCATCGTCGTCAGCTTTAGAAAGTTCATTTTTGGACATAAGCCTTTCTTTCAAGTGAGCGCAAAGATACCGGATCCTCGCTCCTCAGTCACATGCAGCCACTTCCCGCTACCCTTATTAATATATCGTCAGCCAATTGCGATCGCTATGGAGGGCGCCTCCCACTATACTTGTTACTTGTATGCGATCACCACTCTTAGACTTTCCAGCTCCGAGTTCAACGGCCATCCGCCTAAGATAACCAAATCTTTTAAAATAAATTAAATAAAATCAAAATGTCTTTATTTCTTGCTAAATTCTCACAATTTCACTAACATATTAATAATAATAACTTACAAATATTATATTACAATACTTGCATACTAAAAAATTAAAAACACAATTATAGTTTAAGCAAGAAACGCTCTAGTTGAGGGTGAAGGCCACAACCAGAGATGACAAAATGTTACTGCTTTTTGCTTTTTGGGGCCAGCTTTTATCATATTTTAATAAAGTTTAGGTTAACCTTACCTATACAGCCTTACGTCGAGTCACGAACCGTATTTAGCTGTATAAATTCATATTTCGAAATTATGGGTATTTTATGTCTTTTTATTAGTTTTACAATTCCCATTTGGAATAATAATTAATGTCTTTCACCTCTTCTCTCACTGGGTTGCGATACAAAATAAATATCGACGTAATTTAAAACTTATTAGAATTATGTAGGTTTATTCTATTCATTATAGCTTGGTATCTACTCTATTACTCTATGATTTAATCAAACGAGTTCGTTCCAATCCAATTTTCTTTATTTCATTAAGCTTATCGGTAGAAATTGGAGCGCTAAATTGCATTGAGATGGTTTTAAAGATTTTCAAACATGGCAGTACGTTTAGAACATAATATGAAAAAATACGTATTTTAAATGTATAAACGGCACGCTCATTATTTTAAAATTCATAATAGTCTAGGCAATAAAGCTAATTGACCTCAACAACAATTCCTCAGGTGATGAAACTTTACAGTATGATAAAGTATCATGAGTTTAAAGTATATTATAAATATCCAAGAAAAAATCAGAAGTGAAGTTAGGCTTTTTATGCTATACCTAATTGCCAAAGCAGGAAGGTACATTATCACGTAAACGCAGTTTAGGTTTGGTAATAAAATCGGTTTAAATATCGATGTTCTGCATGATTATTTGGTTCGATATTTCTTTTTTGAGTGTAAATATACTACCTACTATTATTTTAAAAAGAAATCAAGAAAATATTCAGTCATAAAAATTTAGTTTTAAGTATAAATACCTAACTTCCGCATGGATATTTTTTTGGATGTTTTTGTATAATTTTTGGTTCATGCCATGCTACAGACCTGCCAAGTTTCAACGACTGAGGATTTAATGTGGGGGTCTCCATACAACGAACCGCCCCGTTGCCTAGACTATAATAAGAATTCAAAAATAGTGGCCGCACGTAGTATTCACGCATATCTATAATAAAAAGTAGTAATTTATGAAACGGCTGTATAACCACGTATGACAGATAAGTATGATGTGACAATCGCAACCACCTCTGATTGGCCGACACTCTCTCACTATTGTCGGAAATGTATCGTTACAACAAAAATACCATAAATCCTGAGTCCAGACGATCACAAGCATTGGGATTGTAACAATAATATTCACAATATTCGTGCTAAGGGAGTAAGGGGGGAGAATACCTTAACCAAAGTTGTTTTTATGCAATATTAATTTGCAGCCTGTCAATCAATTTGGAAATACTCGTAGGATGATAAATTAAATTATGTAGACGATGCCACTCCATTAGTAAAAATGCGAAAACATTTCGTAAATCATTGCATCAAAATATGATGAAAAAAATGAAAAAGCATTCCACATGAACGGATTCAAAGCAATGATGGTATTTACGTACTGTACACCGGGTTGGAGTTTTTTTAACGTATTCGATCGCGTGAAATTTAACTACTACTTTCAAGGAATTGATCGAGCGCCAGCTATCAAGTGCTTGACAATTCCATACAAATCGTAGTTATCGTTGACGCGATCGAATGGGAAGAAAATCTCCCACTAGGCATTCTGACTGTATATTATAAGTATGCATGGGGTATGTAAAATATTTATTCCCTCCCGTTTTAACAACACAATCAAAGCGACAAATATTTTAACACGGCTTTTCACTAAAGTGAAATTTATAGGCACTTATTGTATTATTTACGGCTCGCAATCATCGATATTATTTCACTAGTTACTGTATTGTTTGATTAATCGTTTGTATCAAGTTATCAAGGTGACGAGATCTATTGAAAACAGATTACGTTGGCATTTTGTTTAGGCATGACAAAATCATTGACGAATTAATTAAAATAAATTATCTCAGTTAAAATATCATAAATGCGGTGAATGAATTAGATATATCATCTATCTTTGCTTTGGCGATTAAGATTCTTGTTCTTTGATCATCGCCTATCTTTTAATAAATCCATGCAAAACCACAAGCGAGAGAATATGAACTCAGAAATCCAAAATAGAACATCCACAATTATTTAGTTACGAGTAGGTACGCACGAAATTTCAGTAATTGAACAGATAATATATTACCCTATTCCAATGTTAACATGCTTAAATTCAAAGGCTATATTCACAGTTCAAAGTGCTATCCAATTTTATAATATTAATATAGTTAGATCAATACGATTTGAATGGCACAATATAATATCATTGAAACAATTAAGTAAAAACTACCTTTAAAGAGATCTTTGAAGAATAATTTTCATAGGTATTGAAAAGCGTAGAACATTTACAGCTACAATCGTAACGTTGGTAAAAATAATTAAAACATTTAGTTTGCATATTCGTAGCTGTTACTCAGGCGTTACATAGCATTAATTCAGAAACGTGATAGTCGGTATTCCGCCTGCATTAGAGCATCAGCGGCGTTTGCATCGTAAAGCCCTCGTCTCGTGACTTTGAATCTTCACGTACAATCATGCAGTGGCAATATTACTTATGTAAATGTATTGTTGTTTGAACAAAGTTCTATATGGCAGGATAAAATATGGCGACCAGGGTTGGAAAAACTGTTACTGATAGAAAAGTGTTAATCTCTGACTCTTTCCCACTAATATGAACAGAGAGAGATAGAGTACCTATTTGTAATTCTGTGTTGAACATTTTGAACAAGTGTATGTGCCGGATCGAAACCAAGATACCTAGTCCCTCTTATGAAATTATATTTATTTTTAATTGTTTCATTAGAAAACTCTAGCGAAAAGAACTTACGTTCTTACAGAGTGTCCAACGACACCATACAGCTTGTTAATTCTTTGTATTTCAATTACAATTTCCTCTTACTAAATAATTTAATTTAATATGAGAAAATTCCTTATACATTTTCACAGGATGCGACGGTTTCTGCACGGTAGGAAGTCATCCGTTACATTGATGTTTGCTCAGATTTTTAAGAAATTCACTGTTATTTATTTGAATGGTAACTTAATTTCCCTGGATAAAGTAGCCTAAGTCCTTTTTCGGGAATCATTAGTCTGAATGCCATCAAGTTCCCCATACCATGTCAGTTTTATCTTGAACAGGGAGCGTTACGATCCCTCAGGGGAACTCCGAGTCCCAGCATAGCCCTCTCTTGTCGTTGAGGAGGGTAAGGATATACTTGTTTGACTTTCATTTTCAGGCATTGAATAATTGAAGGTTCTTAATATGTATTAAACTTTATATTAAATATTGTGTAAGAGGTATCCTATTTTCTAAGGAAAAAAAGCATAGGTGTTACGGTTACATCTGTCACAAAATAAAATTTTGTCGAATAAATTATTTTGATGTACCCAAGTGATATACCAAATATGCGCAGTTTTTTAATTCACAATTTGTATCCTGGATTATATAGCAGTATTTCTTACAGATTTGTAGTTGGATATCAATTCTATACACGCTTTCATGTTAGCCAATTTAGAAATGACATTGGTATTAAGAAATTCGCTTCGAGCATTCAACCAACGAAATTGGGTACTTAAGTGCAAATGATTAAACTTTTAAGTTTTTATTTTTATCCTACTACATCTAAAGATAGTTTAACCCACTCTCTAAGTCTTATATTTTAATGATTAATGAACGCATTTAGCATGCAGTTCACCCTTTAATGTAAAAATGTTGGTTTGTAATAGGAAAGTATGAACCATAATAACGACTAAACCCGACTTTATAAAAATAATGCATGTATTTATCTACTAAAATAAGTTATGATGATGTGAGTGCATAAGATTAAAGTGCACTTAAATATAATCCGTGATTATAAAAGCACATTAACAGTAAGTATTAAATATTAACGGTATTACATAATCTAAACACTCCTGGCAGATGGAAGTTTTAATAAGCTTATTGGATAAAAGCAGGTAATATTGAATATTACTTTGATAAACAAGGAACAAGAAACATATTTCGCTATAATCCGCCGAAGCAGACAAATCTACTTGGTACTTACAAAGTGTAGCTTGCACGTGTATCTTGCGACATTCACCGCCCCATAAGCCAACAATTTGCAACACCACACAACACAAATCTTCCAAATTATTCTCAACGTACATCTCACTCCAATCCCAGAACATCCTCAGGGAATGTTGATTTTCCTGATAAAACGAAAAAAAAGGGGAGCGCGTCTTCTTGAACTACCTAACTTTTTCCATCGCGCCCCCATCTTAGAATGATCGCCATCAGTTGAGATGAAAATGAAAGGCTGACAAAAAAAAACATTTTTAGCATTCAAAAAAAAACTCAACCATATATTATTAACGTAAGCCTAAAATTTAGTGAAATCTTAAAACTAACCGGGTTTCTGAAATTTCGCATAATATACTACAGGTTTATTTGTAACTGAGCCCCACTGATTTTGTATAAAATATTTTTGAGAAATTCCATGTTCTTTATAAACCTAAATCCACGTTGAACCAAAAGTACTAATTGGAATTAAGTAATATTACAAAAAAATACGCACATGTTATTAAGTTAACGCGCACTGTATCCAAATACAAAATTCACGGAAAGGAAATTATACTAAAGTCAAAGGCCTTAATTCCCAAAGGACGAGGACAAGTATATGACAACGTGCGAGCTATGGAAACTGGCAGGGAGCGCTCTGATAAGGTTCAGTTTGTTTAGATTAAAGGATTATATTACGTAGCGCTCCAGGCGAGGAAACAATGCATAGGTACCTTAGTTATAAGTACCTAGTTCCTGTGGCCAAGAACATCGAGAGGCAAAACCGAGTTGTTATAAAGACAAGCCACTGTTGTATTGTTGACTATTGTTTTTAATGTGTGTGTTGTTGTACACTTTAAGGTTCATAAAAATTGATGATTAAATAATACAATTCCTTCCATTACGTTGATAATGGTGTTTTAGACACAGTGTTACATAAAAAAAATGAAAACTGATAAACATTTTCAGACCGCCACTGTGACTGTACATCGTAATATTAAGCAGCCGTGTTAGCCATAGTATTTGTTATAACTTATAAGTTACAACAAATACTATACTGACGGACAGATAGATAGACGGATTGGTGCAAATCTTTCCATATCACATCAGCAATAAACATTTACAGCTTAGTTCAGCCGTCGCAAACAAAAGGGGTTTGCAATAGAACAGATTTTAAACATATTCATTAGCTTATACAATAAAATATATAGTATAATGCGAAGGTACCTACAAAGTACACTTTCTAAATATCACGTTTTAAAAAATATAAGACGTGATGGTGATGATTAGCCACGCTTAAAACTAAAGCTACAATCTTGCATTGCCTGAATTCAGCGACTCCCTGCGACTTGTTTGATGCCGGCCGTCCACCTAAGTAGTTCTTGTAGGTCTATTTTATATAATGTGGTCTATCTTGTATTCTACGTAGCCGTAGGGCCAACTCCCGTTTAACAGCATCGATTCGCATTTGGTTGGATGGTTTTAGACACACAATTACGCATGGTGAGTCAAAGGCTGTGATAAGTTTGCATGCTTTCAACTGCTATAGGGCCAATACCGCAAACATTGGTACTACATCGGTACGTCAACAATATTGCACCGGTTCGTCTTATGTCTATATTGGCTTTTGCATGCTGAAAAGAGAATTTCCTCTTCATACGAAATAGCTATTTTCTATGCATAAAGTGCGAACCAAAGTTGATAAAATAAGTGATTTGGGCCTACTCCAACATCAATTTAGAAAGCTTCGTTAGTGTGTTTTAAAAAAAATCTCTATCTCGTTGGCAGCTAAATGCGAAGCTGTCTTTTCAAAACATTAATATTGAACAATAGAGTCGTAAGAGTTTGTCTTTTTGACTACAATATTATGTTTTACACGTCACTGGGCATAATGTAATGGTTTTAGCACAACAATGGAACGTATGATCTATAATAGTGCAAAGGCTTGCATGAGGTTTTGCATCCATTATTCATGAATTAGATCCATTGTTTTTCATCGACTACCTACGGCTAGGATTCATTTAAAATGTTTAGCTAAATGTAACCCCATTGGGAGCACTTAGGTAGGTACACGAAGGTTGGGTAGGTATACGTAATAATTACGTGCAATGCTTATCTGAGTATTATTTATATTTGCCCCTAGTGCGGCGTCTTGCTTGTTATGTTTTCAATATATATCAATCCCAACGGTATGACAAAGTATATAAAGCCCAGTTTAGGCATTTAAGGCAGCTTAGGCAGGAATTTAGGTAACAAAAATGATTGTCTCCACTGTACTCTATGTGCGCTTACCCTACCTAAGTTCGTGCACGGCTGAATAATTTTCATTTACAGCGAGTGCCTAGTGGGAGATTTTCTTCCCATTCGATGTATTTAACGTTAACTAAAATTTCGATGGAATAATTGTCAAGCGCTTGATAGCTGGAGGTCGATCAATTCCGTATAAATGCTAGTCAACGTTGTCGCGATCGAATATGTACGTAAAAAACTCCCACTCAGCCTGTTGAAGCGTGTCAGATGCAAAATGTGCTACGAAAAAAGCTGCTGAAAAAAGTGTAGTAATAAAGATCGCACCTCTGTTACTTTGCATACAAACGTATTTCCATAGAGTGTACAAGTGCAATACCGTTTCATCAGTGCAATTTTTTTTCAAACGATTTGACGTGCGTTTAATAAAACGGTCGTTGTTTAACTATGAAAAGATAGCCATGAGCAAAATACGTCTTGCGATCTAAATTAAAATACCTATAGCAAAAGTAGATTTTTGATCAATCATAATTTTTTTTAATAAACTGGCGACGACGCGACTGTTTAATAGTAGTTGAGCTGAACATAGGCGAATAGATAAAACTATTTCGTCGTTTTAAATTGAGCATATATCTAGGAAAATTATATTTAATTGTGCCACATTTAAAATGGAAAAACAAAATATAATGTCTTGTGTAATAATTCTATCAATTGTTTTCTTTCCCGACCATTTACCATTCTACTAGCCTAAGGCTTCCGTACCAAAGTGTAAAACTTTTAAAATTCTGTTGCAAAATTTGACCTAAACAAACCCACAAACATTGCAAGATAAATAAAAGTAAAAAGATTTTATCTAGGTAGTATAGATTTACGTTTTATATCTTTGGTAAAAAATACCTTACTATTTTTATTTTACCAAATATTCGACATATTTACCAATACTATTTTATTATATTGGTATACTGTCGTATTATTATTTTATTTTATTCAGATAACATACCCGAAGAGACCTATCTATTGGGCAACTAATTGCGCAATAGATAGATTACATACGTAATATCGATTCCACCTATTCTGTGTTTTCACATCTAAACCGCGCTATTATTTTCTACGCTGCGATCACAATCGTGCTAGCTTAAATTAGAATAAAAAAGTACATCATGGTTTTTCTTTCCTCACAGGAACCCTGCTTGCCTACACTTTGGTCTCGACGTGCGTCTTGATTCTACGCTACCAACCGCATTCCACCAATCTGATCGAGTTACTGCCCCAGAAACTTCGCACGCCAGCAGATCCTGAGGGAACTTCATCTGGACAACGAGACACGACTGTCGCTGTATTCACTGTGAGTCATTTTCAGCATCTCTTTTATCGGATGAAACTCAAAACGAACCTGTACTCTTACCACAAGATTTTAAATCACTACGACGCGACGGCGTTGAGCGTATTCAGATTTCAGACGTCGACCCTTTGGCGTCAAAGTAAAACCCAATTCGCCCTAAATTGACAAATTCAGTACCACCTATTTGAATTTTTCGACGTTTCCGCTTTTTAGCGTTGACTGTGGACGTGATAGATAAACTTGAGCCCACTGACCAGCCGTCTTATTAATTTAATTTTAATTTAACGTCAAATTACGACGCTCGAACATGCTCAACTTTGGTATGATTTACAATCTTCCGGTAAGTAAAGTTTCGACAACTTCCCTGTTACAGCTCTATGTACAATGACCTAATATGTGGGTTGATCCAGGATCCGGTCTCGATTCCGAGACTGAATTTATATTGCCAAGAGGGGTTACTACCATTGCTTATAGCGGTATTACTTCAAAATGACAGTTTTATGTCACATACCTGGATGTCCCTAAAGTAAAGATTATATTTCTAAAATAAGAACTTTAAAAATATTCAAACAATACGGTTTTAAGCAATGGTTAGTATGCCCCCGGTTTTATCTGGTTTACCTTTGTCTAGACGGACAACTG
This sequence comes from Erebia palarica, assembly GCA_964035005.1. Lineage (NCBI taxonomy): Eukaryota > Metazoa > Arthropoda > Insecta > Lepidoptera > Nymphalidae > Erebia > Erebia palarica. The sequence continues at coordinate 31,972,531 of OZ035986.1, forward strand.
ATTTAGCATTCCGATACCGATTAGTTGCCGTTTCACCCCTTCCAGGTTAGCCCGCTTCCATAGTAGTTAATTGTACTATATCCAGGGATTGTAATCAAGTGCTAACTTGTGATCGAATAAAATGACTAACGTAATTAATACAAGAAACTTGGATACAAAAATGTACGGAACATTCTTGCCTAGCACTAGACGAAACGGTAGGATTACATCATCACCATAATTTTCAACCTTTTTCTTTTTGGCTTGTCAGTCTGTGAACGTGTAATATTGAACCTAAGACTTTCCTAATGAGTGCCAAATTATTGAATATTTTTTATAATGGGACACTTCGACATATTTTGACGACCTCCGTGGCACAGTGTTGAGCGCTGTTGCTTAACGTGGGAGGTCCCGGGTTCGATCGCCGGCAGAGTCAATTTAGGAATTTAAAATTTCTGAATTTTCTCTGGTCTGGCCTGGTGAGAGGCTTCGACCGTGGCTTGTTACCACCCTACCGGCAATGAGGTGCCGCTAAGCGATTTAGCGTTCCGGTACGATAAGTTAGGCTGCTACCATCTTATCTCATCTCTTACCGCTAGTCTTATCTTACTATCGCTTACTTACTCAGGTGAGATCGCAGTCAATGGCTTGTAGTAGAATAAAAAACTAGGCTAACTTTAAGTAGAATAAAAGAATAAAATAGTTACTTATAGTGCGCTTTTCCGATTTGCAAGAACAAGTTTCTGAAAACGTCTTTGACAAATAGACACTCAGTAACGTTTACTTTTTTTTTTTTAGAAAACATTAACGTATTTAAACAAAATATACTTCCTTAAGTAATTAAAATAAAAGCAGCTTTAAGTGATAAAAATGCAATCAGTTTCTATGAATTGAATCAAAGCGAGAGTGTTTTAATGCTTTGCTTGCAATCCAGTTAAGGAGACTGATTTAAGTAATTAAATTCCTACGTTGTTATTTATTTTTCTTTACTCAAAAGGAATAAAATCAACACTGACCTCGGTAGCTGTCTTTTACAGCCTTTGTACTCGTACCTTCTGACGACGAAAACTTTAAGTTGAAATTGGACAGTTTTATGTAAAAGTTTGGTACATTCAGATTTTCAAAATATTATTAGGTATTTTCTTTTTCTTTTTCTTCTTCGTCGTAACACTCTTGACAGACTGGTCGTGGTTATCTCGAAGTGACGGCTTTAGTGGCAGACGTAATGCGCCTCACGAGCATCCGCCACTTCTCCCTGCTGGCCGACAGCCTACGTGCACTCGTGCAATGAACCGCCAACAGCCGACTTAATTTGGTCGGACCATCGCATGGGCAACCTTCCTCGCCCTCTGGTGCCCTCCACCTTGCCCTGCACGACGAGGCGCTCAATGGAGTCATTCTCACGACGGGAGACGTGTCCAAAAAATTTTACTATACGACACTGTACCAGCGATGAAAGCCGTTGGTTAATTCCGAGTTCTTGGAGAATAGAGACGTTGGTGCGGAAGTCGGTCCATGACACTCCTAACATTCGCCTCCAGCACCACATCTCCAGAGCATTTCGTTTTTAAGGTCCCGTAATAATAAGAAATCTATATTGTTTCAACCTTTCCGTCTGTCTGTTTGTCTATAATGTATCATATCCTCGAAGGTTGTAAGAACGACGAGGTTATTATTCAACTCGCACAATTATCCATAACATACATATTTACCTAGACTAATAATATTATTCGCTTTCATCTAAAACAAAAACCGGCTTCAAAACTATACCTATAAGAACATTATCTGGGTATATACTTTATTTTGTTTTTTGTTGATTTTCTCAAAAAGCGCTAAATCAATTTCGATAAAAATTATTTGGGACCACCTCTGCAGTATGCACTGCCAAACAAAAAAAGAATCATCAAAATTGATTCATAATTGGCGAAATGATCGCGTAATATACCTACATACAAAAAAAACAGTCGAATTGTGAACCTCCTCCTTTTTAGAAGTTGGTTAAAAAATTTTCACTGTCACATTTTCAAGACGGGGATCTCGCGCGCGTTCGGATTGCAACATTAAATTGAAAAACGCAATTTTTGTTTACGGATTTTACTCACAATCTAGCGCAATTTGATACCGTCGCCTGAAGCTCGGATGTAAGTTTGCGCCAAGAGTGCAATATCATCATGCTTCACTTAAAGCTAGCTATTAAAGCACCCCATCGAGTCAGACCACGTTATAAAAAATTAAGAGATTTTTTTTTAAAGTTTCCTTAATTTCATATACCCGAGCCTCTCAGTCAACTAGTTATTAATAAAATACCTGAAAAATTCTACTATATTGGAACGTCGTTGTATAAAATTATAAATAAAGTTATAACAACTCTTGTGAAACCAATAACTAACTAGCTAAAGTCTACCATGGTAATGCGATCGGTACGGAGTATATTTTACATTTTAACTTACAGTGAGAGGAAAAATTTATAACAAAAAAAAATCTGTTTATTTATAGTAAGACAGTATTTATGAGTGTAACCACATCCAGATGCTATTTTTTTTGCTTACATTTATTCTAAAAAGTGAGACAGATTCTGCTTTTCATTTATTAACGTATATTTAACAATTTTATTTAAAAACGTCTACGTTTGCCTCTAGTAAAGTTTAAGTAATTAAAAGTCTTCGAAATACAAAAGCTGCTCAATCAAACTGTAGTGTCTTTTGTTTAATTCTGTTTTCTTCAAGCTCCTTCGATTTCAAGGGCCACCCAGTTTTTGAGCGAGATAGACTTCTCTAAATTATAATATTATCATGTCTAATGGAGGGTGGAGAATGTTTTCTTAAAAGATCCTCAGAAGATACATAATTTGCATTATTTCATCATGGATACTCAAGGGATAAGTGGAAGGGAGCAATAATAATAGTGTCCTCCCGACCGAATTTCGGCCACGGGGGCCTATCTCCAGAGAGATTAGTTATCTGCGCGGGAGATATTATAGTGCACAAGTATGGGCGCAAACATAGGTGCATTCTCTGTTCCTTTACTCACATAGCCCGATGGGACGGAAAATCCGACACCACCGAGGTACGGGGGTGAAACACCGCCAACTTCCTAATTCCGGGCAAGTACTGAGTATTTCTTGTTAGAAAAACCTAACACATAACTAGGGCCAAACCCGGGGCTCGAACCCGGGACCTCGTCAGTCACAGTCGAACATGCTAACCACTAGACAAACGAGGCAGTATTATTGAAATACCCAGTAAACAACTAGACTACAAATTGCAGCTTACTCGAAGGCTGCCAGACGCCTAATTTAACGCCGAAGCTAGAAATGCTCGCGGATACTGTCTACAAAAAGCAATTTCAAGGAGATGATAATGGTACAACGGGATCCAACAGGGTTGAAAGTTGAAACATACCCTATTTTGTATGATTAGATGCAGTATGAACTGGAGAAAAAACTTGGGGCTATATTTAAATTTGGTATGGAACATGAAAGGCTATCGAAAGCGATATTGTTTATATTTTTAATTTTTTTACTTTGTTTTGATTTCGTTTTAATACTTATGCATAAAAAAATATTCAAACAAACGTTTTTTTTTAAATTGATTTATTACCAATTGAATCATTACTTACACAAAATCAAAATATTATCAAAATTAGTAATACAGATGAAAACGTTTATTATAAGGTTTCCCATCGGTACTGTATAGATGCAAAAACTAGCTATTTGAGCTCCCAATGTATTTACTATTTATCTACACATTACAATTTGTTTCATGTCTGTTACTAACGACTAGTCGGGCCCAATCCTAAGAAATCTCATTTGGCCATTAAACAGAACAGTGTTACCGTACTTTTACCTATTCTGTCCTAGCACTTTCTTTTTTATTCTGATATTAAATCTATTATTATAATATTTAATAATTATTATTTAATATTAATTATTTATTAATAAACTTGTATATTTAAACTCATGAACATATGTTTGTTATATAGGTAGTATTGTATGTCTAAACTAATATTATAAAAAGGAAAGATTTGTTCGTTTGTTTGTAAAGGATAAATCCAAAAACTACTCATCCGATTTTAAAAATTCTTTTACCTATAGAAAGCTATATTACCAGCGAGTAAAATAGGCAAATTTTTTTTTCATAAAGTTAGAGATTCTTACGAAAATTGCAATAATGTGAACCAAGTCGGTAAAAATCGTCTCTTCTGAGAAATTACGTGGCGTGTGCTGCGAAAATAGTTAAAGTTCCACGAAAACAATGTGTGGTGGAATTGTTCCTCCTTAAAAGTTCTAAAAAAAAGTTCGCATTAGCATATACCTATCTTTTGAGGTTGACTCATGTTTATGATTTTCAAATTTGGTCTAAACCAATGCTTTACTTGCGAAGGTGTTTTTACTGACATACGAGTAGTATTAATACTTATCAAAATAAATATGTTAGTCATCTCAAGTATTTAATTAAGATAAAAATCGTGCTTTATACCATTTAATTTAGATGAATATCTTAGGAATAAGCAAACAAGACTAGCTTTTTATTATTTATTATTTTATTTTGTGATTATTTGACTCCTTATTTTACTACTTACTTAATTACTCGTAATAGGACATAAGTATAGACATAGAATTAGTTCCATGGAAATGACTATTAAATACTATTATGAATTTGATATATATTAATATACTAACCGCCATGACATGTTTAAATTTAAATTTACCAAAATCGATTCCTATGTGAATTAATTTTATGTTGAAGTGAAAGTTTGTTAAATTAAGTTTGTTTAGTTGTCATTTTAGGTACATATATAAGTTTAATTGATTGTATAGAGTATCCTTAACTTAGAATATTCAATATTGCAATGCCATGACGGGGCCTCATGTCTCTGTATTTGCAATAAGAATACTGTACATGAAAGCAATAATAAATAAATGAATAAATGAATGAATGAGAAATATATAAAATTCTCGTGTCACAATGTTAGTTACTATACTCCTCCGAAACGGCTTGACCGATTCTTATGAAATTTTATATGCATATTCAGTAGGTCTGAGAATTGGCTACTATTTATTTTTCATACCCCTAAAACACCTCAATCAGGCAGGTGTAGTGTAGTGTAGTTATTGTTTTTTTAATGTCCGTTACTTGATAAAGATTTAAATAAATAAAATAAATAAATCGCTGTGTGTAATCCTTATTAATATTATAAATGCGAAAGGGTGTCTATCTTTATGTCTGTCTGCTACGCTTTAAATACTTTAAAATATGGTAAAGAGATAGTGTTACATCCCGGAATATTAAGAAGTTTCCTCGGGACTTAAAAGACACGCGTACAAACTTGCGGGCATCTAATAATAAAATAATTTATTTGTCAAATCACCGTTGAAAACACCCAAAAAGAGCCTGTTACGAATGACCGTCAAAATTAAACACTTAAAATAAGGACAGAACAATTTATCAAAGAGTCCATTCATTTTGACGGATGTTTGTGCAAAAAAATATATGTCTTGTTTCATCTAAGTACGTAAATATTAGATCCTTACATATGAAATTGCCGTTTTGTCGTACTGGCCACTTTGATCTCAAATATCTCCTCTTTGGTTAGGAATTCCAATTTCAAATTTATACAGCTATTTACTCATGCTTTTGTGTTTTGAAAACTCTCATTCATTTGATTTTTTCTCTTTTGGTTTTTTCTTTGCGTCACTCAGTTTACAAAATGGAAAACTTGAAATGTCGCGTTATTTATGAGTACGACTTCCATCGTGGCACCAGTGCTGCAGAAACGGCTCGAAGGATTAATGATGTGTATGGCAGCGGTGTCGCAAAAGAGAAGACAGTGCGTTATTGGTTCCAACGTTTTCGTTCTGGAAATTTCGACCTGCAGAACAAGCCCCGTGGACGGCCGGAGACCAAAGTTCATATATTCAAATAAAAATTATTTTAACATCGTAGTAGTATCTATTTAGTAGTGCATCGTAGTAGTGCTATATCAGTTTTGAAGAGCTATTTTATCGCAGGCTTTCGTAATACATATCTGCCTAGATAATTATTAATGAAACCATGTACGAAAATTCAATGCGACTATTCTGTCTCGCAGGCCGTAGATAGGTCCGAAATGCACTTCCCATGTGTCCCGTCACATACAATTTAGCTAGCTTCAACAATCAACGTCTTTGATGCGACCGCAGTCTGTCTGCATTTGATACATTTGATTTGTTTCCAGTTTCAGCCAATTTCGTTGACTTCTAGAGAAATGCGTGATAAAAGCCAGCATGTAGCCTACTGCCACTGCATGGCTACAAGCCATTGAGGAAACTATACCCCAATTTCTTTCCTCGCGTAATATCCCGTGACCACAAGTAACATGTTTGCCGAGGAAACTCCTCCGAGGAATAATATTATTAGTATGAAAACTTTGATTAATTACATTGGCAAATGGGCCATGAAATACAAATACAATAATGAGAGGTAATGTAGAAACTCTGGCACTCCTATTTTCAGTACTCCGCCGCGACTCTTTACTTACCTAATGAGATTGCAAAGTGTGCTTTTTGAAGAAATTGTACCTAAATATTTACAATCCTTGAGCTCGGTAGTCGTTCCATTTTATTTATTTATTTTACTCTTTATTTTCATCACACAAGAAAAACAAAGCCAATAAGACATGAAATAAAATAAAGAAGAAGGATAGGTATAAAAGGCGGCCTTATCGCTAAACAGCGATTTCTTCCAGACAACCTTAAGATTAGGAAAGCGCTAGGAAGAATGCGGGTGGGTGGCTCAAAATTTCTACATAATTAAATAGAATTTATGAATGAATTTTACCGCGAATGACGGAGACAGATCTTGGAGTAGTAGTTTTCTCTGCTAACCACACATTTATTGGATTGTTTTGATTAAAATATACTATATACCTATTAAGCAGAAAAACAAATAATTAGATTTATGACAGAAATTTGCTGGTTTGATACATCTAGGTATATATATAAAAGAGAAATACCACGCATTCACTCACTGATTGATTAATCACGATATCTCAGGAACTATAGGCAGACAGACTTGAAAGAAAGGAAGGTTCCTTCTATAGTGTAGACATCAGCTAAGAAACGGCTTTAAGAAAATTCTAAGAAAAATATAATACATAATACATATAGTATAGAACTATATATACCCAGTACCTACTACGCCAGTGCCAAAACCCATAAAATTTTGTTATAAGGTACACACATAATAGTTATTAAATATTGTACGAGTTTCTTAAAATAAACTAATGGAAAATATAAAAATAATCCGAGGGCATCGTGTTACGAAAACACAGGTAGTTAATTGCGGTTTTAAACTCTTTCCGGGAGCGTAAAATGCAAACACAGATGAATTCGCATGAAAGAGGGATTAAATTGGAAGCGGGTAAATAGACCTGCAAGCAAATTGGTACCTCCATTTCGAAATAGATACTCGTAAACATTTATTCTACAAAGTGAGATTCTTCTCTTCCTATAAGAATGTATAGTCAACAATTTTATTTAAAAACGCTACCGTCTACGTTTACTTCTTGTAAAGTATAAGTAATTAAAAGTCTTCGAAATACAAAAGCTGCTCAGTGCTCAATCAAACTGTAGTGTCTTTTGTTTAATTCACAAGCAGAATGTTTTCTTCAAGCTCCTTTGATTTCAAAGGCCACTCAGTTTTTGAGCGAGATAGAGTTCTATAAATTATAAATAAATAATATTATCACGTCTGATGGAGGGTGGAGAATGTTTGGTTAGTTGTATAGATCCTCAGAAGATGCATATTTTGCATTATTTCCTCATGCACACTCAAGGGATAAGTGGAAGGGAATAATAATAATAATATCCTTCTGACCGAATTTCGGCCACGGCGGCCTATCTCCAGAGAGATTAGCCATCTGCGCGGGAGATATTATAGTGTACAAGTGTGGGCACAAACACAGGTGCATTCTCTGTTCCTTTAGTCACATAGCCCGATAGGACGGAAAATCCAAAACGATCAGGCGCAAGACCGACGGCTTTACGTGCTCTCCAAAACACGGGGGTGAAACACCGCCAACTTCCTAACTTCATTCCTTCCTTCCTGTACGGAAAACAGATGCCAAAATAACGGACGGTGTCGAAAAAATCGTTTTGTAATACGAGTATATATAGGAAGTACGGAACAATCGGAATTCAGACATTATCGCCTTTACTAAGGCACTAAATACTCAATGAAAAGTCTCTGTATTATTTCAGGGAGTTGGACCAACTCAAGTGATGACATCAAACCAGCAACGGGTGATGATACGTCGAGTCACCCGCAGGTAACAGTTATTTGTTCAACAAGATAGCAGAGTTCAATTTTGTTTCGAGCGCATGTTTGAATCCCGAGCTAGCTAAGGAATCTATAATAATCGTTAGAATCCTTAGTGTATTGAGGGATTTAAAGACTTTTTTTTTCACTGAGTGAGCAAAAACGACTTTTGCTCACACTCAAACAGCAAAGGCGCCCTTTTTAAGCCAGTGAGATGAAAATGAATGTTGCGCTGCGAATTGCAAATCTTGCTTTGGCGAAAGGCCGGCCGACCATTTAATAGATGTTCTGTTCAACCCCTAGTTCAACCTGATGCTTGCGTATCGCTAAGCGAATAAGTATGTTCACAGCTCCCCTGACTCTGATGACACTCTTCCTGGCGATGAGAGCGAGGACTACGAGCGAGAGGACGCCTTTCTGGTTAACTCTAATAATGAGAACCAGTTTTACGGTGAGTCATTTGTGCGAGTAAGAATTAAAGTAATTGAAACTTTTGACGATTGTTTTGTTCAAGACTTTCAGAGGCTTAGGTGCAATACAGTAAGCTCGCGGGGATTCATTCAAGTTTTCGAATCTTAGAAGCAACCTTAGTATTTTAGTACAGTTCTTACATTGAAGGCATCGAGGATTTGTGGCTACGTAATAATAGACGCTCATTTGTTTTGTGGCATTTCTGAAACTCTAGTAATTATAAATTACTCTCAGGAACATTCAACTCCACAACTAAGAACAAACAACAACAAACAAGGGATACAAACTTTGCTGCTAAGGGATAGGTGTCTCATGTTAGCGGTATAAAACACAACAGTCATTTGCATAGGTGTCTCTCTGACACGGTATTCCGAACCAGTGGTAGATTCATTCGAGTATTCATAAGAACTTGAAAAAAGTCTATTAGAATAAAAAACTTTAGAATTTTTTAAATTTTAACATATACGGCAAAGACCTTCCTTCAAACATGAATTGAAACTCTTTTGTCTAATCAAATAATAGAACATTAATTCGCTATAATCCACAATAAGTAAATCTATGTAGTACAGTATCAGTCTATCTTGAGATATTCACCACACCGCACAAATCCTCCAAATGACTCCCAATGTACGTTTCACTCCGAAACCCGAGCATCTTCAGGAGATGTTGACTCGACAATGCACGATTGTGAAACAATATATATGAGTAATTTGGAGGATTTGTGTGGTGTAGTGAATATCGCAAGATACATACTGCACTGTATTACTTACTGTGGTGGATTATAGAGAATTAAAGTTCTACTTCTTTCACTATCATGGAATTCCGCAAAGTAACGCCCGCTTCTATCCAATACTGTTTTGTCTGTTATGCAGTGCCTGGAGGATGTTCAGTGAGCCCTTCCCGATGCGCTCGATTCTTCAATTCCATCTACCGTCAACTGCATGAGATGTCGTACCTTTGCCCTGGACTGCTGCCGTGGGTTGACTGTGGGCCGGCTACTGAAATGTCCGGTACGAATCAATGTTATCTGCGTTATACCTAGTTATTGTGAACATTAATATTTCCCTCACTGTTTAGTTTGTTACGAGCAATCTTCACTCTCTTTTTTAGATCACCTGAAACTTATGAACAATTAACTATATCTTAGCTTAAAATATGTCTTTGATTGATAACACGTCAAAAGTTTACAGACCATCCCAAGGAATCTACAGATTGACAAGATGCTCTGTAAATTCAAACTATTTTCCCCATCCTTCTTTTGATAATAATTACATCACTACACTGACTGGTACATCACTAGCACTCTTGGGCGTGGACTAGAGAGTCTGTGGGCGACACAAAACGCGTGCATACAGTACAACTCAGGATTAAGGAATTAAAGAAGTTTTTTTTATGTTTCGCACTCTGATATCCTGTAATATGGTGTCAGAGACCTTTTTAATGCGAGTTTTGCTCTGAATTAGGTCCCATTCACGATGGTCGTTAATAACAGATATTTATTTTAATCGCCCACACTGTATAGACTATATTATCATGAACATGTAATTTTCAGGTATTTTCGTCATCAAGGCGGTTGGTATGATGTACATTCTGGTGATAGTGTTTGACATATTGGCCGTGTACGGAAGTCCCGGCGAGTCCACCTTTACTACCGTCGTCATGATAATGATGATTCTGGCGATCTTCATCATTCTTCTCGCTATCTCCCGAAAACCGCAAAATCGGTAAGTAATTAGAAATCTGATTATGACCACTGCAATAATATTATGTACCTACTTAAACTTTTTTTTGGCAAAATAAAAAATAATAAAACTTATTGTAGGTAAAATATCGTGAGGAGTTACACAGGATCACAGGATATTAATTTTAAGTATCATGTGTGATATTGTTTGACTTTACCTAATAGATACTTTAGTGAGCACACAGTAGATACACAATTGTTTTTTTCAATAATCAACAATGATTTTTATGTTTTCTTACTCTTAATAGAAAAATCTCTGTAGAAAAATCTTTATTATAGCTGGTACATGTTAATATTTACGCGGTTAGGTTTAAGGTATGCATCACTTTTTAAAGGACACTATTATCGACAAAGAACTCATTACATAAGACAGTATCTAATAGACGTAGCCGAACCTTAAGTCTAGGAAAAGAAGCTTGTGTACCCCTACAGTACCTAATTCTTCAGGCGACCAAATTTTACAGTATGATAAGGTATCATGAGTTAAACGTAGTGTATAAATATCCAAAATAATAAGAGAAATTTGCGTATTTTTAGCTAATATTTGAAATTAGGTTAAAATACCAATTTACCATAAAAATAAATAAGTAATTTCTAAAAATATCGTTGTTCGGAGTAATGCTCAGCTAAAGCTTTCTTCGCCTGAAGTATCCGATTATACCTACTAGCAGTAGAAATAACAAAATATTGATTGGCAAAATAGAGGCACAGCTATCGCAAATCTGGCCCCACCTGATACCTGATGCCCCATTTCAACTTTACACCGAATATACTAGAAATACTAACTGTAGTACCCTCTAAAATAAAAATCGAATATTCTGAATCGTCCGTAATGACCGTTATGAAATATCTTCCGAACGTTTTTGTATCAATTAAGAGGACTATGCAGTGGAGCACGCTCCATAAAATACGATATGGGGATAGTGCTATATTTTCGTTCGTGTGTTCGTTACCTATGGATTCGCCTAGAGTTAATCCGATTAAGTTGCAAGGACTCAATCAGTGCCTACATGGTCCTGAGCTTGGTAGATAGGCTTGACTTTTGTTATGTGGACCGCTTCTGGTGGTGAAGTCATACAGCTGTCACAGTACAGTTTAGGATTTGTTTTACAGAGTAACCGTTTTACGGTTCTATGTGTAATGATTACACTATACAACGTGTACGTCCGCAGTAAGCTCGAGTATAATAGGGATGATGACAACTCAATCAAATCAGCAACTCTATCAAACTTAAAAACGCACTTCTATTATGGAAGTTGTATGAAATTCACAATTGTTACGTCATCAAATTTCAACACACTGTTTTTATTTAACATATATTTTAAAATGGTTATCAAACTTATAACTAACCATGGATGTGAAATTTAGGTCTTTTGGAAGACCATCTATTCATAATCTGTTAGAAATAATTTATTTTTGATATAGGCATCATCCCTATTCCGCAGTGGCCATCAAATACAAATTATTTAGCCATTGAAAAAGTTAGCTCGTAATTTTTATAAGAAAGTATATGGGTACTATCCACACTTGTATCCTTCGGCTTTTGTATTAGGGTATGTAGTATTGGGTATGTTGGTGTTAGAAACTCTAGAAACAAGAAGAAATAGAGCTATTCCACTAAATTCAGCCTTTTACTCCACGGAAAAGTTGATAACCCCGACACTTTGTCTAGGTGTGCATTGGCTGTGAGACTGCCGGATATGGTGGTCCGTTCGTGTAGGCTTTTGCCCTTTTTGTGAAAGTAACGCGAAAAAATAGTGCAGAAAATGCGCCAAACATACAAGTACTTACTCTGCTCAACGATCTGACTGCTCAGCACTAACAGCTAGATGTATTTATTATTAAGTAGTTTTAATGAATTTTGTCAAATTTGTAATTCCTGACTCGGTATGTGTTTTGGTACTAAGCGTACCTAAGATATTATTGAATACATCAATAAATGGTCTTAAAAGTCTCGGTTATTATAATATTTACTTGTTTATACTTAGCGCTAATCTTAATAAGAGCATTTAATCTACTTAAAATAAACTTATATCTATTCTGTCGCCAAAACGAGCCAAAGGAGCACTACCTTTACCGACCCACAGGTTCGAGCGGACGTGCAATACGAGAATACGCGCAAAAAAACACGCTAGTCTGAATTATAAATGGAATCAAACTGCATTTGTACGGGGGGATCTTGACGAAGATCATACAAAATCTAAATTTTCCTAATAGATAGGTCTTAACGAATTATTTCGTAGTCCCACGCAGTGAGCTACCCTACAAAATTGTGAATGAACTTATCTTTTGATAATAAGGGAAATTAATTTCATTTTAGCAAATACTTAAGTACCTAGTTATCGTAGAAGAGACAAATAAACAATATTTTTAATCAAAATAGATATTCAATATCCTGTTTGCGAATTCGGTTCCGTGAAAATCATAAATCTTTCCTTTATAGCTATATTTACTCGTAAAAAATTAGATATCAAATAAATATTGATAAAAATGTATATTATCAGGTTGGTATATCTCAATATAATATTTTTAGTTTTGCTAAGATTTAAAAAGATTGCAACTCGTTCAGTAATAATCCTCAAAGGTCTTTTGAACAATTATAATCTAAATAGAAATGTTGTATGTACTTAGTATATTGTTTATTTGGTTTATATGTGTATTCACATAGCTTTATTTATTTTAACCTTAAATGTATATTAATATAGTATGTAGTATTGGTATGTAAACTTTATGTAGTCTATTTTTTATACTTTGCACCATCCAAAGGTTGTCTGTGAGAGATCACTGTAATTGATATAAGACCGCCTTTGCATCAGTGACACCTAATAGGTAATTCTATTCGGTAATTCTATTATTACTTTGCATGCAAGACTTTTGTTCCTTTGCAAACTAATTCCTGTTTTTTGTGTGCAATAAAGTATTAAATAAATATATAAGCAGTGACTCTTCGGGGTTAAAGAACAATGCTACAAAATAATGCTAAGTAAAGTTTGACGCAGGCGGAGGCTTGTTTACCAATATAAGTATCCGATACAAACAAGCGTTCACGTGACTAGGGCCGCTCGATCAAGGGCACTCAAAGTTAGCCTACCGGATATTTTATAGCTTTTAGTGCACTCCACCACGACAATGTGACTCCACTACGTTGACCACTGTGACTCTCTGGGGTCACCGTGCCCTTTTCTTATCTGTGCTAAAAGCACCGAGTAGGTAATCGTACCTATTACTACAATCATAATATAGTCCGGGATCCCGGTGCATAAAAACTCACCTCACAATAACCTATACGGGACCTATACCATTAACGGGACCGGGACTAACATGTAGTAAAAGTAAGTATTTATTGTGACTGATATGGTTGCCACTCTGTAAATGGAAGAACCATGGTTTCTTCTTTCTTATTTTTTTATTATTAATCGATTTAAACCCCAGAAGTATGTCATTCCCGATCTAAATGGATGCCACCGCTAGCCTTAGCACATCCCTTAGTCAGCCATGTTTTAATATGTCATAGTACAGAATTTTTAACTTATTGGAAACATGAACGAAACCAATGCAGCTCTGAATGTCCCCATCACAAATTACCATGATTGCCACAAATAAGTCTTCAACATTTATTTGCCTGACGGTAGCTTGGTGTTATTTTTTTTTAGCTGAAAAATATGTTTTATTTCAATGGTAATTCGGTAAGGGACAAAGTGTTACAGGTTGAATTGATAACATAAATCTGTAACCGTTTACAATGTGTTTTTAAATCTGTTAACCTAAAACACTTATATTTCTTTAACAGAAATGAAAGTGTTATAAAGTGCAACCGGAATAGCGACATTACAAAATTTACTGTTGACGGTATTCAAATTTGGTGTAAAAAAAATTAAGGTGTAAGCAACGATGGTTGCAATTATTTTACTTAAGAAAAACATGGCCAATGTTGTGTCAGTGTGTGTATCCAATGAAGTGAGTAGACCGCGTTGTCACACCGTCCAATTTGTTATGACATTAGGGATACAGATAAAAACACTTAATAGCAGTTAAATAAACGGTTACAGATTGATTCGGTTACAGTATCGTTTCTGTTTCTGTTATAAGAGTTTTTGTTCTAAAACAGTTTCAAAAAACAGTGTTTATAACAATTATTTCGGTGACTGTTTCAGTCCTTAATTCCAGGTTACGGAATGGCAGCTGGTACCTACATACAGTTCAGTGACACTAACTAACTTTCAGTATATGCTAGGCCAGTTCATGTATATTGTAAGTTTTATGCAGCGGGACCCCGGGTCATAGACTGCACGCCTACGAGGCAAGGTTTTAGTTCAGTATTGGCATAATTGCGACTACTGAATAAATTACGTGATTTGTTATTGTTTTCTGTACCGTGCTTCGCAGTGCGGACGTATTATTTTTCTTATTACCGTTTTGTATTTGGTAGTATTGATTGCTTAGGACGAAAATACACTGCTACAAAACGTTAGCGCGACACGATGAATTTGTTTCCCATACGACTCGGACGATGTCCTGTCGTAGCGTGCTTCCGTTTTTAGTACCTACCTACCTATATTACCTGCTATGTAATAACTGACATTTTCTTTTCAATTCCAGAGCCCACCTGGTATACGCAACGCCCGGCCTGCCCTTTGTTCCCGCCATCGCTATACTAGTCAACATTTACCTGATTCTTAATCTCTCTATTCTGACTCTTATCCGATTCACCGTCTGGATGATTTTTGGTAATACATGTTTATGATCGTTTGCGTACATTTAAGGTTTTGGCGAATTAACATTTCTGTTTATATAAATTTTAGTGGCATAAATTGCTTAAGCTCTTCAGTGTTATTTAAGTTGTCTAATGCCTGGCGAGTCGTGTAATTACTATCACAATTTACCTAATTCTTTAAATTTTTTGGTCTTGCTTGAACTATTTTTAATCAAAATGTATGTGTGAGAACCAATACATTTTTTAATTTGCATAAAATAAAAATAGTTGTCTTACCGTTTTAGGTCTAATAATGTACTTCAAGTATGGAATTAAGAACTCTACTTTGGAAAGGAACCCGCCGGCGACCCGGGCCTTCACTCCTCCGCCGCCAAATCCCTTCGATCGCGCCACCATCCCAGCTCTGTCCAATAATGCCTTGACTACTGGAGACCGCAACATTTTCGAAGGTGATGGCAGTGGACTGTATGGTTTCCATGACACGTAAGTGCGGCTTGAGGGCCTCAACCTAAACTGATTATTACTTTTCCGGTCCAATTATGCGCCATGTTGTTCACGAGAAACCCTTTAGTAGGTGTCAATATTATGCTTTACAGGTTCTCGGACCCTATTCTCACATGGCACGTAGCTGAGTTGGAACCAGTTCAGTCAACCAGCCGCTGCGCTGTTGGGCACATGCAAGTGGAAACCCGGTAAGTTTCCTTACCTATGTCACTCTACAGGTCCTCAACTATACCCATGCAAAAAATCACGTCGATCCGTTGCTCTGTTGTGGCATGATTAAAGGCCAACAAACCAATAAACCAACAAGCAAACACAATTTCGCATTTATAATATTAGTATGATTGGGCCATTGACTATTTTTTTTCCTTCATGTATGCATTTAAGATTTTCTATTCTATGTTTCAAAAACTATTAAATTATTTTGTAGATACAACGAGCGTACTAACAGGACGACTTCGCATACCGCCAACCGACCACCATGGGCTTACCCAGACTCTCCATACGACAACTGGGACTAAATCAAACTGACCACCTTGACTTTGAACTTATCAATTCATTTAGTTATTTTATTTAGTTATTTTCTTTTAAAAATAAGCTCACTTAAAAATATTTTATGATTATTAAGGCCAACAGCATTATGTAGAAGTATTAATTTCTTTTATTATCTTAATTTGAATCGTATTAGTTCTATAATACTTACCTATTCTTAACATTATTTATAGATAGGTTTAATATTAGTCATTTACATTTTGTTAATAAGCGTACTATTACTTAATTATTAGAGAAAAAAGATCGACGGAACATGCAATTAGTATTGGAATGGAAAGAATCCATATGAGTATCACAACAATTTCTAACACATAATTATGTTGTATGTACTCGTATTTGATTTAAGAAAGATTTATAGAGAGTTTATAAGGTTATTATTATATTAACGGTCTGGCATAATCTCACAGAGATTGAAAAACCCTATAAAAATTTAAAATTAAAAAAAAAGAAAAAAAAACATTCGCATATAGGTATATTTAGGTACTTATATTTTTAGCATAGTTCTTTACGGAATAGAAATAATGAGTTTTGGATTACGCGCACAAAAGTATGCATACTTAAGTAGCTAAGTACTTTGATAACACGTTCCGTCTATCTTATTTCATCTCATTACAAACAGCCGAAATTAATAATCAATCTGTAATTGTCGATAACTTAACACAAAAACACAAATTCTTGACAACGATATTTAATTTATCGCTAGATTGATTATGAATTTCGGTTGTAAAGCGATACGGCAACCGGCGAACTGATCTTTTCTAAATGGTGTGATAAAATGTCTGATTGGATAAAATTTCTCATGAAATTTGGTTTTAAAATTTGCTACTGATATTATTAATTTAATAAAAATACCACTTTCATAAAATATAAATTATAAATATACTTCTGCCTATTTGAAAAATCTGATCGCAAGACTGGTAACTAACATATTATTATTATCAAAAATGTGGATTTGAGTAAGCGTTAGTAATACCCACTCGACTTTAAATTTTTTAAACAATTCGATTATAATTATTGATACCTGCCAAATCATCATATTAGGGTTTTTCATAAAGTTTAAAATTATGAAATAAACTTTATTTTAGGATTATAACAGAATTATCTAGGATATTTTCGACAACTTTAATAAATGAAATTTCTAACATTTTTATTTATACACAAATATTAATTCTATCATACTATGAAGCATTTACAAATAACATTATCTTTCACATAATAATTTAATATACCGAATTTATCAACTTTACTTAATGCTGTATTACTTCGACGATTAAATTATCCTAATATTCAAAAAGAAAAATACTTTATTTAAAAATAAAATTAAATGGACTTAAGTAGTTAAAACACTTCAAAATTTTAAGCCAAAAACATATCAAACGAATTTTCACTTAAGTACCATTAGCTATTTTTTACTCCTTTCTATACACTATTAAAACGCCCATAGTTTTAGTAATAATTAATATATTTTAACACTACCTACTAAATGAATATAACTTGATTATTTTAATTTCTTTAGGAAACATTTTCTGAAATGTGATATTTTATGTAATAAACTATACTTAACTCGAATCGGATTAATTAATTATTACTTGTAATTAAATATTCTTAGAATAAAGTTCATAATACATATATTTACCAAGATTAATTTTTATTTAATATTTTATACTTTGTTTACTATCATTGGGCATCATGTTTATATTTTATAGAATAATAAAAATATGAAATTGACAAATAAAAATATATCTATTTATTTGAATTAAAACTCAGTTCATATGTCGATTTAATTAACTATATTTATTATGTATACACACTGAAATATAAACGAGTTAAAACATGTTATTGCATGTTAAGATAATATTAATCCGGCTAGCAGGCGTTTAAAATCTGAGTTATCTGAATAGAATGCGTTTGCAGGTTGCAGGCTCAATGATAATTATTTAGACTTACCTACTCTAATTAATTTAGAAAAAATGGTATACTTATTAAACCTTCAATAACATTTTCAGCCTGATCATCATGCTATTTAATTTAGCAAATGTTATCCAAAAACCATAACTTTCGCAGACAATATGTTGATTTTTGATACAATGTTTTTTTTGTGTATTTTCTAAATAATTACCTACCTAGACCTTATCACTAAACGTTGTTATCTTGTAGGTAGGGCACTTGTTAGCTTTTTAAAAAGGGCTAAAATACGGAATAATTCTTTACAAATTATGGAAA
Organism: Erebia palarica; assembly: GCA_964035005.1. Classification (NCBI taxonomy): domain Eukaryota; kingdom Metazoa; phylum Arthropoda; class Insecta; order Lepidoptera; family Nymphalidae; genus Erebia; species Erebia palarica. Next base: position 31,991,009 of record OZ035986.1, read on the forward strand.
TTAAAATTCCTCTAATGTTGAAAGTTTAATATAAAATTGGAACAATGAAATGGGTAAAGGCCTTAAAATTAGGAATAGGTATAGATGTGGTATGTATAGATGTGATATACACGGATTGGTAAGAACTTGTAACATGAACAGAAAATTAAAAAAAATTGTCTAGGTAGAAGTACCTACCTACCTTTTTAAGTTAAACGAATTTATTGATGAGAATTACGAAAATTTTAGCGTTTTCAAAAAAAAACGGAATTTCGAGTTTTTAAAACAATATATTATAACACCCAAAGGTCTGTATTAGGCACAATATGATGACAACTGTCACTGCGCTGATTGCGATTCATATAATAAAGCGCATTATAATATCTTAACGCATATAATCGTAATAGGTATAACTAAATGTTGCATTCACTTAACCACGTAATATGTTATAAGTCATATATCTATAGATGTTTGATGTTGTAGGTACATTATTTCATAATAGAAAGGTGCAGATTATTATTTCAATAGGTAGATACGAAAAATATGATTCAAGTCTGCTAATTAAACCTTCGCTGTACCTACACACTCCAGCGAAGAAAATAATAGTGGACGACCTAGGCATATGGGTGTAATCGTATTCATATTTTGTTGTTTGTGCCACCTATTAAAATATTAATATCAACTATGAATGGCCTATTGTATACTGTTCGGTGATTATTTTCATAATTTAGTTATGAAAATATTTCATAAATCTATTAAATAATAATCTGTAACTAGACAAGTTTCGGTAACGCAAAAAGGAGTAAAGAAAGACATCACTTGCGAATAGAGTGACACAACTGCTCACATGAATAGCACTAGATAAAATGCACATTTTTATTTTCTTTTTGTATTCTGCACATTAAAAGTTTATCTCTAATTCGTCGATGAGTCAGTTAAGCAACATTGTTTGAGACTTATGTTTCTTTTTGAAAAGTAACAACGTTACTATCGGTTAAAGTAGTATAACACCTAGATATCAATAGATTAAACATAGATTGATTACGTATTAATTTTGAATTTTTTTGGTTTTTTTTAACTGCCTCGTTGGTCTAGTGGTTAGCATGTTTGACTGCTGCTGACGAGGTCTCGAGTTCGAGTCCCGGGTCGGGCCGTAACAAGTATTGGGTTTTTCTAACAAGAAATTCTCAGTATCGGATTTTCCGTCCCATCGGGCTATGAGAGTAAAGGAATAGAGAGTGCACCTGTGTACGCGCACACATTTGTGCACTATAATATCTCCCGCGCAGATGGCTAATCTCTCTGGAGATTGGCCGCCGTGGCCGAAATTCGGTTGGAAGGACATTATTATTATTAATTTTGGTTTAATTCCTAGTGCAGATCCTTACAGGTAGGTCTACTCAAATCGTACACCGTGAGCTTGAGTATTATAGATATTTGATTATGATCAAAGTAACAATTCATAATAAAAAAAATTAAAAAACACGACTGCCCTGCCAAAAAACGAACTAAAAAGTTAAAAACCTAAATTAATCTAGTTAAATTAGAATCTTATTCACATTTTTATTAAATGATTATTTTGTGAATCACTGGATATCGAACTATAGTGTTATATATTTTTGGAATTTACTCATTATTTTCTATGTGATACTAATATAAATAATCTTATTTTCGTTTTATTTTTCAAATTTAGTATTCAATGCGCGACCATGGTACCCCATCAATTTTTTTTAATATTTTACTAGCCTATGTCACCTGGATTAGGCATAAGCAAGAATAAGAATAAGATTCTAACGATACCTCATTTATCAAAATCGGTTCAGGCGTATAGAAGTTATGATGGAATGTACAAACTCACATACATACATACATACATACATGAACCCTGAAAACAATATACTTCTTTTTGAGGCAGTCGTATAAAAACAGATCGTCGATGTTGTCATATACATGTACAAGTCAAGCGCGTGGGTTGTAAAATCGTTAGTAGCTATCTTTCCAGACTCCATTTTGCCTCACTTAAACTTGCCATATTAATACAATAATTTCAAATACCTAATGTCTAGTCTTATCCATTACTACTCGATCTCTGTCCGTGATAATTTTAATATAGCTGTAAGCGTAGGGTTTCACAGCTGAAATTAATAAATAATTTTACTTATCTGTAATCTGTCGACATTACAGTACAGTGTTTGACAAATATCAACTTGACTAAGGAGCTTATCGACAAGTTACAGATAGATTGATTACATTTTATTAATTTCGGCTTTAATCAAGATTATGCTCAATTTTTTATTTTGTCAAACAAAAATGCATTTAGTGTCATACGTAACAAAGTCACAGTTATGATTATTATTATTTATTGTTATTACGCGTTTAGATATGAGGTGCATTTATTCCTGGTGTCATTTAAGTATGTATTACTTCATAATGTAAGGGTATATTATAAGATAAAATCGATGAGTAAGATACAATGTAGTTATTTAATAACGCTATGGCCACGGATAATTTTATAAGCACTTTAAATATTATTTATTTAGGTATACCTATTAAGTATTGTAGAGCTAAGTTATTTAAGTAGGTAATAATATTTTTTATCGCAGAAAAATTGGTATTACCTACATCCTTTTAGATAGTTACATATTAGTAGTAGTACAAATTAGTAAGTAAACTACTAACTTTATATTAAGTAGTACGATTTCTTACTAATTTGTAAATGAGTAAGTACCACTTTTACAAAACTGTAATACTAATAATTATAATTATATATTACTATATAATACTATTTACAACAATGTTAAATAATAATTTATCATTGTAACCTTAAATTTACCTTGTCAATCAAAAAATCTGAGATTTAAAACTTTCATTTTAGCATGAAAATTTTGGTAAATTTACATACCTAGTCTGTGAAATTACAATTATTTTGAAGTACTAAGTACTTAGTAGTTCTCGTGGACAAACTTGTTAGATTTTTTGACAAATAACAATATTGCTAACTTACAAGAAAGTAACTTATCGACGCTGATTAATTTCGGTCGAAAATAACTTAAGTATCGTTGATGGATTGATTATTTTATGATTGTATTACTATCGGCTGTTAATCTTGTTGATTTATTGATTTAGTATACTTACCACTGAGTTCCGTTTAGTTATGACAATAAATAGATTCTCCGTGGCCTCTTTTATTCCTACAAGATTGTAGGTAGTAAGACTATTCTGTAACATTTAAAGAACCATTTTGAAAAGCATACTCAGGTACCTAATTTTTACTTTGATCCTCATCTGTTTCGACCTTAATTACCTAGATCAAGGCTTAAGAGCTCTTACCAATTAATTCGGGTTGGTAGGTCCCTACTATATTTTATTTATTGTCCAATAATTTATATTGACAAGATGTATAAAGTATGTTTTAGGCTTGCACGATCACATGCACAGAGGCAGGTAAACACTATTTAGTTATGTACTTAATCGAAGAATTTGGAAACCCAGCAATAAAATATCCATAGGAATATCTATTACATAATCACTATTAGAAAGTACTTACACTTAACTTTGTATAATAGAAAATTACTGGAGTCGAATCTAAAAGTAAAAGTAAAAATTAAATAAAATATGATTTTGAAAACATAGCTAAAAAAGTTATAAGCTGTGGAGGAAAGTTTCTACACCTGACCGAAAAGCCATCCCGCGTATCAATTTAGCTTTCTTAAGATAGTTAAATAGAACGCACCTATCCGGAACACAGTCTGACCTTCCAGGTTATAAGTAGGTACTTACTTACTTACAGGTACTTACTTTTTGACGACCTCCGTGGCGCATGGTGCGGAGATCCCGGGTTCGATCCCCGGCAGGGTCAATTTGGGAATTTATAATTTCTGAATTTTCCCTGCTTCGGCCGTGACTAGTTACCACACTACCGGCAAAGATGTGCCGCCAAGCGATTTAGCGTTCCGGTACGATGCCGTGTAGAAACCGAATAGGGGTAGGTATGGTTTTAATATAACTGCCATGCCCCTAACAGGTTAGCCCGCTACCATCTTAGACTGCATCATCACTTACCATCAGGTAAGATCGCAGTCAAGGGCTAGCTTGTAGTGGATAAAAAAAGCTTCCATTTTAGGCTGCATCGTCCCTTATTTAGGCACTATAAATTATTGCCATCATGTCTTGAAATATAAGGAGAGCTCTATAAATGTTACAGATTAGTCTCAAGACTAGAGTAAGGTAAATTAATCCTTCGTGTTAACATAAGTGTCTGTTTAATGTTCATGCTATCATATTGTTCCCAATAATCCAGCTCCAAATATCCAGCTGTCTCCTCGATACGCTGTCACTGTTCTTAATGTTCCGAATCACTGCAGCGAATCTTAATAAAGAGTTGGTAAAAAAGACTTTAAAATATTTAAAGCTGAATAGAAATCCACTATCTCTACGCTCCAACAGTGCTCCACGCATCGGCAGCTACTACGGTGGATACTTACGAGTAGGTACGTTCGCGTTCCTGAAGCGTTCAACGCTGCACGCTCTTGTTCTTGCAGCAATGCCCGTAGCTACTCCATTTACAGAACAGTTGCTAATGCGTAGAGCGCATCGGAGTGCGAATGTAGTGGATACCCACCCAGCTTAAGAATCTTGGATAAAATGGTTGAGTGTTAATAAGTAGTTTCTACCAACGTATCCCCCTCGCGGCTAATAGTGGACGCGGTACCAACAAATATTCTTTACTTAGGTACAACTATTAACTTGAATAACCTTGTACCTAAGTACTAATAAAGTTCAGATTAGTTCTAAAAGAATACTCGCGCTTCAGCGTATCTAGGCTACAGTTCGAGTCGAGTTCGAGGTTAATGAAGGATCAATCTTAAACCAGAGTGCCTCTCTGAGTTGCAAAAGTTCAGGTCTGAAATCAAAAACTATAGCGTCGGTGCTATGAAAACAGTGGCGAAGACACGTACTTAAGGTAGGTATATAATAAACACTCAACCATTTAATCAAGGACCCTGAATAATAAATACCTATGAGGGGGCCGGGTCGCGTATTTCCATTTGCGTGTTCAATATAAGGCACGAGTCCTCCAATCTCCGAAAAAATTCGCGTGTGATGACATGTGTTTGATAAATAGTCAAAAAAGCTGTTTTTTTTTATTATTTGATGTGCTATGAGCTTATAACAATTTATAAAAATGTAGATGTAAAATGGATGGGTTACGCCTTGTTCTTCGCCCCTTCATTCAGCTTCGCCTACTCGATCTTCGTTTCGCTACTCGGCCTCGTAGACTCGCTTCATTCAGGATCTCCTTCGCGAGATTCGCGCTAGCGCAGACAAGACTACGTGGAGTCGGGTCCTGCTTATATAGCATGACATTCACCATAATACACCACCGTCAATGCTCCCAAACTCCGCGCTGCACAGCGTTGTCGGCTTTATCGCCTTGAATTGAACACGTGTTTGAAATAAAATCTCGGTTGCACCGTGCACGATTGGGAGACTCGTGTGTGGGAACATGAGTTTGAAAGAAGAGTTAGTACATCAAACCCGTGCGGGGTCCGAGATAATACTGCCTTCTATTGAACACGCAAACGGAAATACGCGGCCCGGCCTTCCAGTATTTCTGCCAACTCTTTATTATTTGGGGATTAGGGTGTGGTTCCGTAGTAGGTACGGTAAAAAGTATTAAGGAGAACATAAAATATAAAGAAATTAAACTATCGCTATCGTTTAAATAACAGTTTCAAAGAAAACCCATATACTTACATAATCTTTATGTACCTCGTCAACCGCTGCAAATTCAACACAGAGACACCATATTATTAGTATACTATAAAAGTTATATTGTATTACTTACTGAATATAATATTATAACTGGGACTGCTTTAAATTATAATGTGGTAATAGCGCCACAAAGATTTTGGACCAAATAACATAGCTGCTATGATTCGGAACTACTTTTTGTGATATATATTATATATACCTAAACGACTTTTAAATGTTATTGTAATGGAACTGTAATAGAATGTTTAGTAAATTAATGCTTAGTTTTATTATGAAACCCTTAAATACCTTCTCAAGGCGCGTTTCTGAAGGCGCATAAGATAGTAATATCAAGCAGTAACTAGGTATTAATAAAAAAACCGATGTAAAATCCGTCATATCGATATTGTTCGTGTAAAATGTAGCCTACATAACCCGGATCATAATAACTAATCGATTTACACTTCATTCATCAAAATCGACTCAGTACTATAAGCGCTACGATGGAACGTACCTATTAAATACAATAATTATTGAGAGAAGAGTGGCCTAGTTGCGACAACGCGTATCAGTGATCAATTGCGATTGTAATTAAGCAACGTCGACCCAAGTCGGTAACTGGATGGGTGACCGAATTTGGCCTTTTCGATTCCTCCATGCCTCGGAGAGCATGTTAAGCCGTCGGTCCTGGTTTATTAGTCGAGTCGTATGCGGAAGGACCTGGGAGCCCACCGCATTATAATCCCAAGAAAACCCCTGCCATTATGTGAAAAGGGGTGACGACCCTCAGCAACGAGGAACACGATACAGAGATTCATTGGGAAAGAGACTGCTAAAATCATAGGCCTTTGCGATAATCGGATAAAAAAACGAAATGAAAACACCAACATATCATGAAAGTGGGTTTAAACTAAACGAACAATGAGCTAGAGAACAAGCGCATTATTTCTTGATCTTGAACAATAGAATATCAGCAAGCAAAAATGAGAACCAAGAGCTAGAATGCACATGCCCTAGAGCTGCTTAGAGACTTTTAACGAATTCTCATTGCTCATTTATTTACTAAAATCACTCGGTAGGGGGTAAATATTTTTTCCACTCATCCCTACCTGTACCTATAGTAGGGATAGTAGGAAAAAAATCCACTCTTACCCCCAGGGGGGATTTACGTTGGTATAGACTAGTGGAACCGGCCATCCATTTTGTGGTCGATTTGGCTGTGATCACTATGCCGGACTCTGACAGGGATAATTTAATTGCTGCATTTATAATTTTGTCTCAAACACCTAAAAAGAAAAGAAGAATGTTGGTGAGTGACATAATAATAAAAATAATGCTACGAAGGATAAGTACTTGGTTGGCTTCTATCATTAGTAAATCTTTTTCTTGAGACCAATCCATAATTGCGATATTAGTATATATTCGATCAAGTATAGAACATAAAAACGCTTTGAAGAGATCGCTCGGAAAAACACTAAGCAACTGTGTGCACGCTCTAGAGCTTTCTTAAGCTTTGGTCTCCGGATCATAATGCACAACGCTGCGATATGCGGCTTGCGGTGCCGGACACATAATTCTATGAAAAACCTCTAGAATGGTCTCTTGTAGTATGCGTCAGCGGCGAAGCAAAAGCGCGGTGAAGTGGGGAGCGGATATTCCGCACTGCTGGGCGTCATTCTCGTTCATCGCTGCGGTGTGCGTCACGGATTGACAATGGATTTTGAAGATAATTAAATAGTCCGCGATTATCCTTCTTTATATAAAAATGAAGACAAAAACCATAAAAGTTTAATAGCCTTTTTATTAAAGTTTCGTAACAACCTTCACTGCACCGCTGTAAAAACATGTTTATCTTTCCAGAAGCAGTAAAAATTCTTCTTCTTCCTACTCATCCTCGAGCAAAGCACAAATTTCAAAAATATTGTTCATGTTGACAAGTCTACTTTGGTAGCTGCGGCAAAATCAACTGATCACTTCTCCGCAGAGATGGTAACGCTGCGTTTGAGCCGCACACCGCAGCGTTGTGCGATACGATCCGGAGACCAAAGCTTTAGACTTCCGACGAATCATCGCGAACGCAGACAACAACCAAAGAAAGAATTTGATAGAGTGGGGACAGAATGAGCATTCACTCGTTTAATGGAAATGCACCTTTAGATGAAAAATCTTCAGAATTACCTACTTTATCTTCAGATCTCTTATGACAAATCTCGGGTAAATAAGGTTTTAAACGGCAATTATTTCGGGAAAATCGTCGGCGCTCGTGCCTATGGAAAATATTAAGTTTGGTACCTACTACCCAGGGCGGACATAGAAAAGAAACAAACTTTCACGGAACCAAGTTTTATTTTTGTAATTATTCACGGTATCTATGAAATATGTGCGTTTTATAGTTCTTTCGTAGCAATGAACACCAAATATTATTTCCATAATTATGTAATCTTAAAATAGCATAATAACGATTTTAACATTATGGATGCTATTACGAGTACGATTTATGATTTTAACACTAACATGTTATTTTATTAATACAAATATTACAGACAAGTTATTTCTAATCTCTAAACTATACATAAATTAATAACACATTTTATAATACTTTAGCGCATGTTATAGTACTTGCAACCTACAAAGTTCGCCTTACACTGAACGGGGAGATAAGGGCTCAAGATATAGGAATATGTACACAAATATAACATGCACTCTTATATTTTTCAGTAGAGGAGACCATCAGTCAAGTACATCAGAAGATCAAGATATTTCGAAGCGTACATAATAACATACCTGTCAATAACCCACAGAATTGTTCTGCCTTCTGCAACAGTAACTTTTAAACTGTACTGATAGGAAAAAAATAAATATTTCAGTAATTTCAGTCGAGTAGAAGAAACTTCGAACTTTAATATTATAAGTTTGACTTAAAATTTGTAATAGCTCTTTTCAAATGAAACGCATCTTAATTTGTTATATAAAAATAGAAGTTTTATTTTTAACCTGCCTTAACTTGTTGTATGAGAACGTATAGGTAATGTATTTCGACGGTAAATATGTAGCGTTGATTTGTTGCTGGGAGACGACCAGCGACTATAGCCGCGTTATAGGCCTATTACACTGCACTTTTCACAGGGACCCTTCCACTTAAATCAGTGTAGGGTAATAACATTTAGGGATGAAATCAAATATTTAATTTCATCAAGATATACAGGAGGTAATAAATGGGTATCAATAAAATGGCAACCAGTGAGCGGAAATTACTTCATCGCCAGAAGCAGTACGTACTCGACTTCTGTTAAGAACCTTCGCCACGAATATCACAACAGCAAATAGACTAGCACAAAAGTTATGAATTATCGTTGCCGTAATATCAATGTTGTGATAGGCTGAATTTACAGTCTTCTTGCTGCATATGTACACTTAAGCCAGTAGACAAAGAAAGTTAGACAGGCAAATATGATTGCGATTGTAACACTGTTGAGATCTAACTAGGGTGCCAGCCCAGATGCTTACACTTTAAAATATTGACAATTTTTTTTAATAATTATTATGCCGCTACTTATTTGTTGACGCTCACAGTCTTTAAATACTAACAAAAATATATAAGATACTGTACCTGGTTACATAAAGCATCGAGCTACAAAACACGTTTTAAAGACTTAGGGTGGCGGGGTATGCTGATTCCCTATCTCTCACACAGCCTAACATTTTAAAATGGCCGAACGGTATATAGGCCAGGCTTCATACAAAAATATTCTAATCCCTTTCAATGTGAAAAAAATTTATAACAGCTATTTTAGACATATTTTTGGAGGTTATAACGTTTTGATAGATTAAAATGCAGAAAACAACTTGAATTTTTCCTCGCCATTCTCTAACAAAACTATGAAGGTATATTAAAATTAAAATATGTCTAATATGTCCATAATGTTCATGTAAATAACTTGGTTTGGCCTCATTCATTGGAAATTTCAGAATGTGCGAAAAAGAGGAAAATTTAGGTTACCCCGCCGCCTTAACTAATATTATTAGGTGCAAAATGCTGATATTTGAGTAAAATGTTTTCATGATATTCTACAAAATTGCTATTGACTCGTATTGACACCAAACGGATACGTTTTGATATTATATTTCACAAATAAAAAATTAGTTAGTGCATTGCACTATTTTTTTAAATTTGCATATTATGGCTGCTTTTGTTTTACACAATCAAATACCTAAATATTGACAGTTATAAATCTAGTGTTGCCCCTTTCCTCATGGAGTGTTATGAAAGGGATAGAAATATAGAGCTGCCATTTTAGTTTATTTTAGAAATTGTGTAGGTACAACTTTCTCATGATCCGTAAAATGTTTTAAAATTTGGCTTAAAAAATGGAATATGTACCAATACTTATAATAAGTCCTACATTTAAATTTTAATGATTTTATAAAAAAAATTGTTTATTCAAAATGTTATTAAAAAGGTACAAATATATTATTTACAATGGATTTCGTTAGATGGCGTTACATATCGAAACTAGGAATACGATAACATTTCAAAATTTAACACAAGAATTGACGTCCTCATAATATAATCATAATGTATTAACTTTATTTTTATCAAACTATAATATCGGCGCTAAAATGCCTTTTGCTTTCCGAAATTAAATAAGCAATGAAAAAATAGTAAATCGAAAAATAAAATGTGTATAAATTAAAAGACCTAAGAGCCAGAAAAATATTTCCAAATGTTAATCTAAAAATTAAAAATATTATAATTACAAATGAATATAAGTCGCGAGTGAAAGGACGAACTGCGAATTAATTCAAATCTTGAAAATTATATTTTTTTTAATATTAACATTAAAAGTTCCTCACACAACTTTAATATATCCAACACATAATTTTACTTATGTCTGCTATTTCAGCCATACATTTTATGCGGTATTAAACATTGAAATACCGTTTTATTATTATATACAGTTCAATAAGCGAGCTTTGCATTCGTATGAGTGTAAATGTAAACATCAGCACACATCGGATTAATATGTATGCGGATCGCGCGGTTCTGTCACCCTTTATAAAGGGCAAAACACACAGGGAGCGGGCGCGGGTCGGGCGCGGGACGGGACGGGCGCAGGACGGGACGGGACGGGAGCACACATCGGATTAATATGTATGCGGATCGCGCGGTTCTGTCACCCTTTATAAAGGGCAAAACACACAGGGAGCGGGCGCGGGTCGGGCGTGGGACGGGACGGGCGCAGGACGGGACGGGACGGGACGGGACGGGAGCACACATCGGATTAATATGTATGCGGATCGCGCGGTTCTGTCACCCTTTATAAAGGGCAAAACACACAGGGAGCGGGCGCGGGTCGGGCGTGGGACGGGACGGGCGCAGGACGGGACGGGACGGGACGGGACGGGAGCACACATCGGATTAATATGTATGCGGATCGCGCGGTTCTGTCACCCTTTATAAAGGGCAAAACACACAGGGAGCGGGCGCGGGTCGGGCGTGGGACGGGATGGGACGGGTGCGCGGCGGGTTGAATTCCTTGCGTTACTGCCTCGTTTGGTCTAGCGGTTAGCGTAGTCGACTGCGGATCACGAGGTCCTGGGTTCGATTCCCGGTCGGTCATAAAAGGTAAGGTATTGGGTTTTCAATTAAGGAATTCTCAGTGCCAGCCCGGAGTTGGAAGTTGGCGGTGTTTCTTCACTCCCGTGCCTCGGAGAGCACGTTAAGCCGTCGGTCCCGGTTATTATCACTAACATGGTAATAGTCGTTAAAGCCCGCCAACCCTCATTGGAGCAGCGTGGTGGGTCTAAGCTCTAATTCCCTCTCTCTTATGAGAGTGGAGGCCTGTGCCCAGTAGTGGGACTTTAATAGGCTGTAGTGGTGGATATGGACCACATCACTCAGCGTCAACCGCCACGCGTCCGACCCGCGCCCGCGTTCTGTGTGACGTCGTCCATATAAAAGGAAATACAAGGAATTCAACCCACCGCGCACTCGACCCGGCCCGCGCCCGCTCCCTGTGTGTTTCGACCTTAAGTCTACACGCACACATAAATGCAAAAAGCTCATCTTACACCTCGCGGACTTACCAAGAGATATGAGACATATTTTAGGTTAACTGTTGATTGAAGAAAGTTACGACAGATCAATGATGATTTTACACTGCTAAAAAGGCATTACTAAAAATATACACCAATTTTATATTCGAATTTCATGTGTTGCATATTATTATGATATATAGAAAACAGACTTAAACTAAATGAGGGATACACACTCCTCGAAATATACAAGTTACCTAAAACCTCTGAACAAACCATATAAATATATTAGGTAAGGCACGATTTATTTTACACCATACAAGGGTATTTGCGCCAAACAGATTACCATGAATTCGGGCAATACTTTCATCAAACCTGGTCCGGTGTAAAATAAACCAACCAATATTTTTTTTTGGGTCCTCAATTACTATGGGTGCTTTGGATTTGTGTCATATAGAAATCATGTATTTCGAGGTCGCCTATTGAAATTTGATTATACATAAACTAAGATAGACCTTTACAAAATCAACCTTTAAGAAATTAATTAACAATAATAACAATTATACGGAACAAAGTACGCAAATAAATAGTATATTAATAAAATGGAATTAGTGTTAAAATGCCGCGATCGTTGAAGCGGGCAAAACAAAAATACTCGTACTATGTTTTATTTATCAGAGGCAGTATAAGGAAATCTAATATTTCAGTCGAAACAGATACTAACTGAGTAGACATAATTAAAAAAAAGGAAAGTTAAACCCTTAAAATCATAGAAAGGAAATAATTGTTATCCAAAAAATCAAAGGCCTCCCTGTCCTAGAACACAAGTAAAATTATTTTGTATCTCCTATTCGTCACGGCTTTCGGTTTGCCTTGTGTTTAGGCAACCAAAGGCATTGGTTAATATTTTCCCACAAACTGTTCCAGACTATACTATGTATGAAATTAGTTTTCATTTGCGTCTACCCCTTTCTATCACACTTGCAACGCCCCCTACCGAGTCCAACTATGAATATAAACCAGCCTCACCCACTCAAACACACACAAAAAAAATTCCATCTAAATCGGCCCAGCCGTTCTCGAGTCTTAGTGAGACAAACGAACAGCAATTTATTTATATATATATATACTGATGCCAGCGACTACGTCCGCGTGGATTGAGGTGTTTTAGGGGTATGAAAAATAGATAGTAGCCGATTCTCAGACCTACTGAATATGCATGTAAAATTTCATAAAAATCGGTCAAGCCGTTTCGGAGGAGTATGGTGACTAACATTGTGACACGAGAATTTTATATATAAGATGTTTCATCAGTTAGATACACGCACTCCGCTAGGCACGGTTATGAAGATTTTAATTATTATCACTTTAAAAAATTACGATATGTGATTTAAAATATTTAGTTAACAATTAATAAAAATCGTCATAGCTTGGGTACCGGCTTAACTAACCTTGGGTGTAAGCCTGTATTCTGAAATTCTCTTTTATCGGAAGAAGCAGAAATCCGCTCTTCAATTCCATTTTTCTCCATCTGCGACTACTGCAGTAAAGCCATCTAACATTGATAACATTGATTTGCACTTTAAATGCAATCCGTTGTCTTAACCCTAACAACATTCCCGCACCGATGTGAAATATCGCGGTGATAAAAAAAAAAATTCGTGAGCGAAATCCATCGCGTCACATTTATATCACAACCGGCTGTGAAAAGAGCCACGCTCGCACTATTAATTAAAACTAACACTAGTTACTACGTCCACTCAATCGCACTACAGTTGTTGGCACTCAATTTCGTCTTTTGTGTCTGTGTCATCATTGAGTTCCGTGTTTGTTGCTGTGTCCTCCGACGGTTCTGTGTCGTCTGATTGTCCTGTGTCCGCCTTCGTTGCTGTGTCCCCTGAGTCGTCTCGTGTAGGAGTTTCGTCCTTTTCCTCTATGGGTCCGTGCTCGTTACGAAGACTGGCGCCCTCGCAGTCACCCGTGGGGCGTAGCACGAGGTACATCAGCAAGTCTGACAGCGATATTATTCCTATCACTTTGTCCTCTTCGTCCACCACTACCAGACGATGCACCTGAAAGTAACAATAGTACATTACATCGCGAGACCAGAAATGCTCTCCCGGTCGAGGTGTGTATAGCGCTTTTCTAAAAAATGAAACAAGTGACTTCTTTTTTAACATATTATATTATGTAATTAAAAGAAAGTAAATAAAAAAGCAACCTACTTAAGAAATATTAAAAGTTAAATAAATATTATACTTTTAATTTTTTCTTTGCGCTGTGAGTGCTGAATTTAAACTATTTAGGCCAAAGAACATTATAACAAGTTATTACAAGATATTCAGGAAGAAAGATTCCAAATTCAAACTTATGATATGTAATGAAAATACATACATTCTTTACTGGCCTAGGCCGGGAAGTTTAACTTTCGAACTCATTTACAGGGTATGAAATGTGCACATTTCATATCATTTTTTAGAAAAGAATAAAACATCCTCATCCCCGAATTTCGGACACAACTGCCAATATTTTTCTTCTTTTTCTTCAATCTGCTTTTGACGACCTCCGTGGCGCAGTGTGTAGCTCTGTTGTCTTAACGTGCGGAGCTCCCGGCAGGGTCAATTTGGGAATTTATAATTTCTGAATTTCCCTGGTCTGGCCTGGTGGGAGGCTTCAGCTGTGGCTAGTTACCACCCTACCGGCAAAGATGTGCCGCCAAGCGATTTAGCGTTCCGGTACGATGCCGTGTAGAAACCAAATAGGAGTATGGGTTTAATATAACTGCCATGCCCCTAACAGGTTAGCCCGCTACCATCTTAGACTGCATCATCACTTACCATCGGGTGAGATCGCAGTCAAGGGCTAACTTGTAGTGGATAAAAAAAAACTCCACAGAATTTATGAAAAACTGACAGACTTGCCCGCGGCTTCGTCCGCGTGAAATAAATTTTTCAAATTCCCACGGGAACTTTTCGGGATAGTATATAGCCTATGGCACTCACAAATAATGTGGCTTTGTATTGGTACCAGAATTTTCAAAATCGGTTCAGTTGATCCACAGATTACTTCCTACAACGTCACAAACTTTACCTCTTTATAATATTAGTATAGATAGGCAGAGCGGCGCGGAAGATATGACAGAGCACAAATGGGTGCGTAATAGGGATGATGACAACTCAATCAAATCAGCAACTTTATATCAAACTTAAAAACGCACTTCTAGTATGGAAGTTGTATGAAATTCACAATAGTGACGTCATAAAATTTCAACGCACTTTTTTCTTTAATCTATATTTTAAAAAGGGTATCTTACCTAAAACTAACCGAGAATGTGAATTTTAGACTTCTAGACCCCCTATTTAATAATTTATTTATTTATTTATATATTTAGTACCAAACTTAAAAACTAAACATACAAATTTAAAGGACATGTACAAGGACTACTTACTACTACTCTACTACTAATAATCAGTTAGAAATAATTTATTTTTGATATAGGCATCATCCCTATTACACGATGTGCACGGATTTACATGCGTTCAAGTCATGGGTATGAAACACCACAATTTTTTTTGACTCCGGGCTGTTAAGTACTGAGAATTTCTTGACAGAAAATCCCAAAATCTAACTAATTTTGAACTAATCTCAAAGTACCTCGGCGCGGACGATCCTTTCCATGACTTCGTAGAGCGTTTCGTCTAGATTACACTTTTGTACACCTTCGAACCACTCATTGCGATGCTCGTTCGCTTTCTTTAACGTCACGTCGAGGTTGTTGTAAGTCTTTTCAGCCGCCAAATTCTGTAATATGAGACAAAATACATATTTATCGATAATTATTTGCTATGTCCCTAATATATAGAGGGGATATTCTTGACTCACTCACTCATTGACTGAATTTAAAATTTCTAGGTCCAATTTCTAGGGCACTGTCACCAACAACCAGCCCTAAAGATCCAAATCTTACTTGAGCTTTTGACGAAATTCGGATATGTGGACATATTTACGCAAAACAAATATGAACCGTATGGCAAGATTTTGGAGTCGCTCAAGCTTGTTAAGTTTGTCCTCAGTCAAGTTAAGAAATATCCACGGGAGCGAAACCTCGTGCGGTCGCTAGTATATTTTTTGGTTATTACGAGATAGCTCGCATCCTTGCTTGCTTGTCTTAACATTAAAGGTATACATCGTAACGTGTAGATGAAACTTGTATGCCTAAAAGTTCTCCCTAAACGTTCTTAAAAGTGTATCCAATCTAGCTATATGAACTTGGCCAACTTGGTCGACTATGGCCTAAACCATTTTAATTCTAAAAGGATATCGAGAAACTAAGACGATTATATCTAGTTAAGTTTGATGCCTATCATACTTGAAAGAAAGCAATATTATGACTATGTTATAGGGCGCTTGCCTAGTCACTCTGGCCTTGAAGGTACTCTAGTGCGTGGCAGGAAACACGTACGATAGTGAGGAGTTTTCCCAGCTACGTGGTTTTTATCAGATACGTACAACAAAAACATTTCATGTGATTAGATTGGATGACATTTGACAACCATATGAGGAAGTTACGTGAACGTCATACGTCATGGCTCAAACGATCATTTAGAAACCCCTACTAGGTTTTTTATTTTTCATAAATTCTTTATTGAAATAAATATGTATAATACAATTGAACATTGTATACATTTTACAGTGTGAATAAACAAAGATACAATCACTTAAAAGGCTAAAAAGGCACCTATTAAAATTTTCTACTTAAAATAATATAAAGATAACTGATTTTAACTTGGATTTGGTACTTATTACACGATTATAGCGCAATATGCGGAATATTTGTAGATATCTCCGCTTTATTCAACCACCATTTAAATTAAACTAGGAATTATTGCGATCGCCTCTAAACTTGCTATGACTGCAGTTTTTTCCCTGTTAGTACTGCCAACCGACTGTAACATCTAACCATTAATTATTATTCATTTAAAGCCAACTCAGCCAGAGTTTGTTTGTCTGCACCTTGAACACATATAGTTTTTTAAGAACTCTGTGGATAAAAACTGTATGTGGCAAAAATGATATTTAAAATGATATTTAAAATAGCTCACTTTTCCGAGTTTTGCATTACAAACAATTAAATATCACTTGCTCTAAGGGTCAAGGAAATACTTGTGAGGAAATCTGCATGTCTGAGAGTTCCAGAAGTAGATAAAATCTGCCAATCCACTTAAACAGCGAGGTGGACTATGGCCTAAACGCTTCTCATTCTGAGAGGAGACTCGTGCTCAGCAGCAGTGGATGATGACGATGACAAGCAGAGCATTTGTTTAACCCCACAAGTTAGCCTTCGACTGCGATCTCAGCTGGTGAAAGAATATGCAGTCCAAAATGGTAACGGGCTAACCTGTTAGGGGTAATACGGCTATTACACTGCCCTTTCCACAGGGCCCTGTGCTATTATGAGCTGAGGACTTTCACCGAGGGGGTTTTAGTGGGTAAAAAACCCGATCCTATGTCGTCGGGTATCTATGGAAGATTTCCCCCCTGTAACCAAAAAAAAGGGCCCTGTGTTAAGGGTGGGCGTGGTCGCTAAATAGAGCGTCGCTTATTACACAGCAATAAGGATCAAATTAGGGACCCTTACTCCCTAACACTTATTACACTACACTGATTCAAGTCTAACAGTCCCTGTGAAAAGTGCAGTGCAATAGGCCTATAAGCCGTAAGGCAGTGGCACACTTACAATAACATCAAATTTGGCGTATATATCCTTCAGGCGACCTTCGCTGTCTATCAGCGGGAGAGCTGACACACGCCTGTTCACAAACTTCCGCAGGGCTTCAATGATGGACGTTTCTTCCGTAGCGGTCTCTATGTCGTTCAGCGTGCCAATGCGCAGGTCGCGGATTTTCTTTTGCAAGTACGAGGGCTTCGGCAATTCGTTTATCTGTGAAAGAGAAACCAATTTGCAATAGGCATGATGACTGATTTCGTGAAATGGTCAGATTATGTTCGGAAGTATCTACTATTTCGAAAAAATATATTTTTCTGCAGAAAAATAAGGTTTGGTAGATAAAATTGGAATTTGAAATTTTAATTTTAAAATTCGCGCCAAAACGCCCGCCTTTTGTGATGTCACTATTGTTTTTACCAATGTACTCTGTGCAGTGTTCAGTAAGCAATAGTGTGAATGTCAAAGCTCGAAAACAAACAATTGTGACGTCATTCGCTTCTTGTTGTTGTCTTCGCTTAATCCAATGGAGCGGATTGCTGTATTTTATAATTTTTTATTAAAATAAATAGCAATCTCATTCGAAATAGATAAATAAATACGTTTTTATAATCCATGAATCCTATTTCATTAGATAAACTCATAATTTAATTGATTCTTGGTTACTGTCATCATGCCTATTTGCTAATCCAATTTGTACTACAATTTCCACGGTGCGATGCCGTGTAGATACCGAATAGCGGTATGGATTTAATATAACTGCCATGCCCCTAAAAGTTTAGCACGCTACCATCTTAGACTGCATCATCAGTTACCATCAGGTGAGATCGCAGTAAAGGGCTAACTTGTAGTGGAAAATAAAAGAAAAACTTTTACCAAACGTCCACCTTAGGAATGGAAACTTAAGTAGGTTCTCCCGCACAATCTAACATTTTCATTGACTTCTTCTTCTTGCCCTTTTCCCACGTTATGTGGGGTCGGCACAACATGTTTTCTTCTTCCACTCACTTCTGTTATCCGTCAACCTCTTATTCACCTCTTTTATACGCATATCCTCTTTCACACAATCCATCCATCTTTTCTTTGGTCTCCCTCTACTTTTTTTCCTTCCACATGCATATCTATCATTCTTCTCGTAATATGCCTTTCTTCCCTCCACATTACATGCCCATACCATGCTAACCTATTACTCCTCATCTTTTCTATCACTGGCGCTACTTTCAAACTTCTCCTTATATTATATTCATTCCTAATCTTATCCAATCTAGTCACACCACACATCCATCTCAACATTCGCATTTCGGTCGCATGTACATTTCTTTCATCCGTCCCTTTCACCGCCCAATATTCTGAACCATATAATGCGACAGGTCTAAAGACTGTTTTGTATATTTTCCCTTTCCCTAACATTTTCATTGACGGTAAAAGTATAATCATTTTTTGACAAATGTAACCAAACCAAGTCATTGAAAATAAATTCACGGACATACAAGACATAATTTTTATGCAACATAAGTAGTTATTGATAGAAAAAATGGCAAGTGAAACAAATACGGGTTATT
The DNA here is from genome assembly GCA_964035005.1 of Erebia palarica. Classification (NCBI taxonomy): domain Eukaryota; kingdom Metazoa; phylum Arthropoda; class Insecta; order Lepidoptera; family Nymphalidae; genus Erebia; species Erebia palarica. The sequence goes on from OZ035986.1 coordinate 32,010,065, forward strand.
TTCGATATTTTTCTCTATCTCTATCTAACTTGTACATTATAACATCTCCCACCTAGATTTCGAGTTCGTGTCAGTCTTTGTTGAGATTGAATATTGCGAAAAATCTATCATAACAGAATAAGATAATATAGACTTACGTAGAGGAACAGGAATCGTAGTATCCTTTTGTGTGTGAGTATATAAAGCACGTTGCCCGTCTCGTGGTCGATGACCGGCAACCTATGGATGCGGTTTGTTATGAGCATCTTGATCGCGTCGAAGAGCGATGCGTCGGGCCCTATCGACACCAGCGGCATCACGGAGCCTTTCAACACATCTGTAAAATTTGTATTTTTAGGATAAATATACATGTATGATTAATCTTTGTAAGCAAATATGTGATACTCACAATCGATACACTAGAAACCGCCATAAGCTAGTAACAGCGTCGTATCGTGTGCGCAAAGTGCAGAAATCCTTTGTGGGGTTCGAGTGTACGCTTTTATAATATGGTTGCCAAAGAGTTTCTGGCCATTACATTTGCCGTTACATACATTTAAAGACTGTTAAAAAAGCATTTGTTAAGTCGAGGTTATTACGCTATCGATGATTTTATTAACGACAAAGTTGCATGGAAGCAACCGGCCTCGCGTCCAGTGACCCACAAGTCAGTGTAATACTTGTAACGTATGTGTTGTGTTGTCTACATATTGTAACCTTTTCTTTTCTATGAAAAGAGTAACTGCTGAGTTTCTTGCCGGTTCTTCTCAGTAGAATCATCTTGGCGAGATTTGGTTCAGAGATGGCCTGAATAGTGGAGTCATACAGAGGCTTTTTATCCTGGAAATCAAAAAGATTCAGAAGAAAGAAAAAGAAGAATAAACCACACAGACGATGTCACAAGCTGAAAGTCAATAAAGAAGTGACTGATTGGCATCTCAAACCGCTTGGTGTAAGTTTTAAGACAAGACTGAATACGTGCATGTTTTCTGTATAACATTAATTAATCCCGCACTGAGAAAAGATTTTCACAAATTCATGCGAGCGAAATGGCGAGCGATGATAGATCAAAATTAATTTAATGTTAACCACCACTGCTTGGCTTCAAATCCTGCTCAAATTCTGCAGCAGCAGTATACATACAAGATAGATATCGTTCACTCTCTTATAGTTATTGTTCTACATCTGTATCAGGTTATTATAATCTTTGCGCTGAATTTTAGTTGAAATTCTTTCAGTTGTTGAAAACAAAACCAACACGGAATCATTTTAGAATTGTAAGATTGTTAACAATCCCAGTGCTAGAATGTAATTAAGTATAGTATAGAAAACAAAAACCAAACAACGAGTTCTGTGATATAGGATCCTGGTGCAGTGTAATATCATTTCACGAGAAGTCTCTGCCCACTGGTTTAGAGTGCAAACTATGTGAGAAATCTAAGTATCATAATAAGTAATGATGAATTAACACTTAAGGCCACCTAGGTTTCTATTTGACTTCGTGGCATTCCACGCCCACGGGTGCGCGCGTCTCATTACCATGTCAAAACCATATCGAAAATAGATACTATATAATGTCACACAGAAATAGATGCAATTTTTTATTGTATATTTTCAACAAAGGCCAGGAGACTAAAATCCGTACCTGACAGACTAGAGTTAAGAACAAGTTCTCAACCTGTTCCTAGCTGATGTCGGTTTATTAACACGGGCAATCGACATAATGTAGTTTACTAAATTTTGAATCTTTTTCATGGCTCAACTTAGATATTTTTAAACGCGGGTTTTGGAGGTGATCTTAAGCCAGCCAAAGGTATGGTGACACATACATTTACTCTGCATTCAACTCGCGCGCGAAATGTAAGTCAAATAAAATCATGGCGCTAGAACTATGGCAAATGTATGGTCTGAGAAGAAATTCGAAAGGTATTCGCCCTCGACCAGTCCCTAATTTTGTTTGAATATTTTATAGTTTAACTTTTCATTTTCAAAACAACGCATGCTGTTTATGTGTAGTTCTATAAATAAAAGTTTATTACGGTCAATGTCCGTCAAGTGACATTACGTAACAAGTACAACATACACAAGTTCAAATAAACATAACAAGGAAAAATTTATCTAATAGCCTTAAATTTAAGGATATATAAAAGACTAGCTGACTCGCATTAACGTTGACATCCTTATACAGACTGGCATTGAATCGCACGTCTAACTCTCCCTGATTTTAGCTGTTCTTCTAATAGAACAGTGAAGGAGGAGCAAAGTTGATAAGTTCCTGAGCACTCTCTACATTATATCTGATAGAAGACCATTTAAAGGCGCTTCGGCCAGTAAGGTGAGCAATTGCGACTGCGTTACCTATTAATCGCCAATAATTCTTTGTACCAATACATGGAATTTGTTCTTGGCAGAGTCATCACATAATTGACAACAGTCCTTGATTCTAGACTGAACCTGAATCTGATAAAGAGTTAGGCATTTTTATGGTGTGAAATACTGTAATACCATGTTCAGCAAACAATCTTTTTGGCAGCAGCAGACTCGATGAACTTCCCGTAATTGGTTTGGGTGAGAATTCGATATCTTTGGGTATCGACATTTGGGTAGTGACATTGACATAATATTTTGATATTATAATTATCCCGAAAATAAAAGAGTTCCAGCGGGAAAAGGGAAAAGGCCTTGACGCACGCGGACGGCATCATCTAGTATTCATATATTTTCGAGCCAAGGACTAAAGCAGGTAATAAGAAGGCAATACATTTATTTAGAGGATTCAGAACTCACGTCGCCAAGTCTCAAGACGATGTTCTTCTAGCTCGTCCATAGTGACGTTGGCACTGGTGTAGTACATCTGGAGAATCTTGATGAAATCCGTGATGGTGAGCATTCCAACAAACATTTGCTTCTGCGAGTTCCACAGCGGTGCAGCGCGTACTCCTGGGGGACAATGGAAACATACTGACTTAGTTTCAGCTCTCTTAAAGAGTAAATTACTTTACTACTCAACTACTCAAATTATTGCAATTCCTTTCCGATATTATTATATGTTTCTCAAGAAAATATGCCAGTTGTTGATAACCTAAGCTTTTTTAACTTAGAACCCGGGATAAAGACATAAATTATCAAATACAAAGATTTTTATGCAATGATATAGTAGTAAACCAGAAAGATCGTGAGAATTTGCATAGTACACAAAATCGAAAGTACGTAAGCCTTATTTCGTTATAATGCAAAATAAATAGGACATTTTTGTTATTAAACACGACTATTAAATACATCATTATTTCAAATTATGAGTAGGTTTCAGATTATCGTAAAAAATCCCAACATTTCAGTGGGTTAATAAAATCACCTACAATCGTAATTTGATACGGTGAGTTTTTGCAAACAGTTGATTAAAAATGTGTACCGGCATATATTTTGTATAAAACGCTACTATACACAAATATTTCTGTATTTTTATTATTACATAATACGTAAACTGCAAGAAAACTAGGTATACCTATCAGTCAGTTTCATAACATTCAATATATTTATTTAAAAGTGTTTGGAACTAATGGAAAGAACCTTCAGATATCTAAAAATAATAACTGAAATTAAAAAATCTTTCTTTCATAACTCATTTCTTTCATTTTATAGACAGCGCTAATTTCATTAATTATTTATCATAGTTTTTAATTATTCTGATTATCCGCAGCAAATTTTTCATATAACCTGCATTGAAAATGCGAGTTTCAATTTGCCTGTTGAAACACCTGAAACTAGTTTATTTCAGACGAATACGTCATTCAGTGGATAGAAAACCATCACTGACTGCCCTAGGGCAGAAAGCAATGGTTTTCTAAATGACGTAGCAGCCCTCCTTTCAATCCTGTCAGAGTATCTTTTGTTTATTTCAAACCTTTTTAATTGTCATCTTACCCATCAACTAAACTGACAGATATGGTATTTGTAAATAACTACCTCGCACGCAAACTCGCTCTTTTAATGCAGATTATATGAAAAATAGTGTGTGCGCCACGGGATGAAACACGATTTCAGATTTCGGGTGATTTCAGATTTCGGATGCCAGCCCTCGCTTCGCTCAGGAAGGCAACTTCACCCTCGTCCGAAATCGTCTTGTTTCACCTCTAAGGACACAATATACTATTTATTGTAACCTGGAAAATCACTTGTCATATAAACATGATCCAAGTGTCAAGTTTATCTTATTTACCATCCACGGATATTTTTTCTGAGCCAACGCGACGCGAATCACGATGTATGTAATATATTGATAAAGAGATAAAAAATAGATTCCAAACACATCCTAAAAATGTTTTATGCCAAAAACACCCACGGCAAAGAAATAATTCCATAGGGACACTCCAGCCCATCTATTCCATATGTTCGTTTATTGCTAATCTCCACCACTGTGGCAAAATACACATAAACGCACACTAGGATCAGACAAATATAATGAGAAAATAGTAAACGAACTCAGCGATTTTGTTTATTCGAAAAACATGATTATGAGAATATTAATCAATATCTTCACTCTGCTGAGATGGACTGTGCAAAAATGACTGAAAAAGTACCTATTAAGAAAATATACCCGTAAGAAACAATATACCGTACAAAACAGCAATGGAGACTACAATTAGGGAAACAATACACTTTCCATAAAATGATAGCGTATTTACACAAAATAGAAGCACCTATTAGTTTGACAAACAAAACAGCGCTGAGAAGACTGAGTTTTCCGAAAAACTTTATAATGGGGAAGTTTTACGTGTCAAATATCTCATTGGAATTTTAGATCATAGTTCCCCTTGGGACGATAAAACTTGGCATCGGAAAATAGTACGTGACACTGCTTGTTCTGGTATAAATTTCTGTCGTATTAAGCAAACAAGCTTGTCCATTTCGAAATTTTATTTGAAACAATAATACTAACCAAAAGCTGTCTTATAAATATAATATATATATAATAAATATTATATATTATGGAATGACAAACACCTTAAATTCCACGGCAACGGGTGTATTGTTTCTTACGGAGACTGCATACCATGGTGTCAAGTGAGAGCTGTGACATAAACGATAAAATATCACTAGTCTTTGATGTTATTTCCAATATATCATAAACTTCGCTGAGACGCTAAATCTTTACATCCATGCTATATAATATAATTCGCCATAGCCAATGTATTATAGATATATTTAACTACATAACGCAAGAAAATTCGCAATGCCTAGGCAATTTTACTATACACAAATAAAGTATGGGTGCTGGTAACTAAGGACAAAATTTTCCATGAAGGGTTCTTGATGTAAGTGCCATTGTCCCGCACATTCACGCTCCGAGTGCAGAAGCGGAAATTGAATCAATCAAAACTTCATGGACGATGATCATAGGATAAGATACTGCTACCTATAGTCTATACAGTACCTAACTATACCGTAACAACTTGATAGTCGTCTCGAACCACTTTTTATCGAGCGCATTCATAAAATCCCATTGTATTATAGCACAAAGGGTCAGGGCTGTTGACCTAATTTCACAATCTTTGAGACTTACAGTCGGCGATGATGATTCAATAAGGACAGTGCTGTTCAGATGGTTTTAATAATTTATGTCATGGCTTCATGTGAAAATAAGGTGGCGATAATCTTAAAGCGGAATAGTTCTCGATTAAATACGGCCACGATTCTTAAATAAGTTTCTTCATCAGATATGTAATGACGTCAAACCTGACCCATTTCAATATTTTTCGCCAAAGCGTCACATCTATTTAAGAATTCTGCTACGTACGTGACTGCTTATAAAAACAGTATTTTAATTGAAATTACGATGGAAATATTAACTTTACTCTAGAACTGTAGTAATTTGAGGTGTTCTGTTATCTTTTATTTGTCTCATGGTTCTACGTCTACATTTCTTTCGGAACTAAAATATCTGAAACGGTTTCTCTTCTCAGCAGAATCTTCTTTCTGAACCGGTGGTAGAGTCAAAACATGACGTAACATAAGAGACACCTGTATGCCCTACATGTTTTAAATAAATTGAATTGAATTTATTGGAGGTTATATTTGTTCACTCTGGTATTATGAGGGTTCGATCTATTAGTTTTGTTATTACTTTGTGCTACTAACACAACCACGCAAATGCTCAAAGATTGTGAAATATAAGTCTAATAAAATATTATGATGATGTCCAGTGCGTTCTTGCATACAAATAATAAGATTTTCCGCATTGGTAAGTTTCCATTTTTCATGAGTTATATGAAAACATAATAATAAAATCGTTGAGCGAAAATAATACGATGGTTGCAATAACAAAAAGGGATAGTAGAGTAGAAAAGCTGAAAGTACTTCTGGGTTTTTGAACAAACCTCTCATTAATTCGAACCCAGAAAAATCTCATTCGTATCATTTTTTTTAAACATGCATGCGGAAATCTAATGCTCTTAAAAACTAGCAAACACAAATTGCAAGGTGTCCGATATAATTCATAATGGATAGATTTTTCAATACAATACAAGTACAAAGCCTGACATCCACTTGGGTCACCGAAAAGAATCGCAAGTTATTCGGTTCTCGCCTTACATTATCAATGGAATTGCGTCTATTAGCAAAGAAACTAGCTAAACCTCACGAGTAATTAAGAGGGGTGAAGTAATGCGATTCAATTCAGCTTCTTGTGGATGATAGGCTCAATAGGGACTTACCATTGTAAACGAGGGCGAAGAAGGCCTTCTTCACGAGCAGCTGCGTGTCGAACACTACCAGCTTAGCGGACGTGGGGATCAGGTCGTAGCATTTGTGAAATTTGAAAAACTTCACGAATATCTGCGACTCATCTTCCTCTGGAAAAAAAAGAAAATACGGCATTTTTATTTAAAACTGTCAATTTTGAAAGTCCCAGTGACAGAAAAGATGGAATGGTATGGGCATGTAATGCGGAGTACAGAAAATCACTTTACTAAGAGGATGTTAAATATGCATGTGGAAGAAATAAAAGGGAAAGGAAGACCAAAGAAAAGATGAATGGATTGCGTAAAAAAGGATATGCGTGTAAAAGAGGTGGGTCATATTCGTTGACGGATGACATAAGTAAGTGGAAGAAGAAGACATGTTGTGCTGGCCTCACATAGCGTGGGATAAGGAAAGGAAGAATGAGAAGTCGATAAAAAAAATCTAACCATGTGGGCTTACTATACCACACTTTCGAACTGATTCAGGATAGCAAAATCTGTTCCCAATATACTACGCAATCATAATTGATTTATAGACGAAATACGTGAAACGTTTTATCATGGTTCTAAATCATATTGTGAAGCGATAGGGAGTTGTATTTACCGTGCTTAATTTCTCCTTGCACCTATCGAAACATACACGATTATGAAATAACGTTAGATCCTATCAAGATCCATTAAACTTTGCGGAATACTAGGAGTCTTGAACTGATTGCTATTGCTGTTTTAGTTCAGATAGAATCCCGCTGGTAAGTTTTCCCGCTGGAATTTGCGTAGTTTAACAATATTATTGCTTCCTCATTACATACAACTATCTGAGTTGGACTGAATAACCTAATCTACAATTTGATTATAAGTTTTTGTAATAGCAAGAAATTGATTTTAACATAACGTTTATGTAATTACTTTTATTACAAATGCAGTGATTTTGTAATCGTTTCAATTTAATAACACTTTCAGTTTTCAGGCTAAAACCAACTTTAGTAAAAACAAGTTCAGCCGTCGCATGCTTAGTTTCAACTATAAACTCTACAATAAAATTGGATTATAGTCGATAATACAATCAATATTCAATACCCATACTAATTTGGGACAGGTAATACAGGTGTCTTTACCACCGGAACAGAAAACTGATTCTACTAAGAAGTACCGGCAAGATCGATAAAAGCCCTTTAAAAATGCCAGACTAACAAAAACGCTGCTATTGTAATGTCATTTAGTCACAATGTATGCTCAGTCAGGTCCAACGACGTTTGAAAATCAAACAATCATCTGCGTTTTATATTATGCTAGCTGATGCCCGTGATTTCGTCAGCGTGGAGGTATTTTGGTTCCCGCGGGAACTCTTTAATTTGCCAGGATAAAAAGTTGCCTATGTGTTATTCCACACTTTAATCTATCATTGTGCCAAACATTATTCGTTCAGCCGTTCTGGCGTGATTGAGTAACAAGCATCCATACTTACATCCATTCTTTCGCATTTACAATATAACTATAGAATTTACAGTCCTGCTATGCCAATTGCCGACCGAAGCCCGAATTTGTGTATCCCTAAAAATTTTATAATACCTACTGCTTGGCGCTAACACTGCGGCATATTATACACCTTAATGTGATGTGAGTAATCGCTTGAATGTTATTAACCTGTGGCCTCTGAGACTGACTCAAACTGACAATGGCGGAATGGCAATTCCTTTGGTACCGAATTAGAAATAAGTAAATGAATTTTAAACCCATACATTATTTTATGCTCACACCCAGAAATCTACATAGTTATTTCAAATAGTAGGTATGCAGCAATTAGTTACCTACCGTATTTGAAATATATAGACTGACAGCTGTCAATTTAATATGACAATCGCTGAGAAAGAAAGAGTAGAGTATAGTGCTGGTGTGGCAGCCATTGGCCAAATTAAGAAGAAAATGTAGTAATTATGATAGTAATAAGTCACAGCTGTCATTCTAATCTAACTCTTATCTGTCTATATTATAAGGAGTTAAATATAGAGATAAGTTTTCAACATGATAAACATGATTCCAAAGTAGGTGCAAAACGAAGAAATTCACCCGATATTAACATTGCACGATGTCGTCTTGGTTTCAAAAATACCATTCCCATTTCCCACCTACCAAAGCGATGCGCAATTTCATTGTCAACAGAAATATGACTACAATGTCATATGACACTATTGTAGGTACTGTGTAGTTCACAATACCTGAACTGGTACTTATTCGCCATCCACTAATATCATGTAATATTACTAGCTTTCACCCACGGCTGACTTCCCGTAGGAATTTCGAAAAACTCTTCCTTATACCTTATCCGAATTATAGGGGGAACCAATGTGCAAAATTTCAGCTTTATAGATCCAACATTTTGGACTGGGTGTTGAGCCAGACAATGAGTGAGTCAGGACTTTTCGTCTGCTACTTTTTCACGGCATATATGTTCAACCCATTTTGCCTAAATATATTTGCCTAAACTGATTAGAGGTTACATGCCTGGAATAGGTTACTTTTTATTCTGGAAAATCAGGGAGTTCTCACAAGATTTTCAAAAACTTAAATACGTGCGGACGAGCTCGCGGGCATCATCTAGTATTAAATAAATTTTCCCTTATGGGGCCTGGCCTCTGACACAGTCCAGACTGATGTTTTAAAGTTAATAAACATGGCACGGTTCCTGAAGCTCTTCGAGAAGCAACGCAACGCGATACGACACCATAGAAAATGACAAACTTGTCTACGCGACAAGTGAGAGCTACTGTTCGATAATGTCGTATCGCAGTGTCGTGTTTGTCGCTCGGGTAACATACTAAATTAATGAATTTCCCTTAAAGAAGTCAAATCACGACCATCCATATTAAATTATATGACAGATACTGCATGTGTCGTCTATGTTCTTAAGACTAAAGGCCCCACAATCACAACTTTACCTACGGCCTGTGTTTACTTGGCGTGCCGTATAGAAACCGGAAAAGCGCTAGGTGATCTGCGTAAATCGCAAATTAATTTATTCGACCGGTGTTAGTTGCCAGTCAACCGTGCTACTTTAAACAGTTTTATTTGCTTTTAAATTGTCTCAAATCTTGCAAGTTAGAGTTTTCGGCTAATACTTCAACTGAACCATTTTTAACAACCAAATGAATACGAGCTTTAGAACTTTAGGGACACAATCATATTAATAAATGCGCAAGTGTGTTTGTCTGTCAGCTATACTATCTCGACCCATCTTTTCAACCGATATTAACGAGGCACAGAGATAGCGATTGCATCCCGATTCCCGGTTAAATACCTAGGTAATAGGTAAGTACTCTATCCCGGAAAATCAAAGAGTAGAGTAAAATCGAGCGACAAAGTCGAGAGTATCATTAATCATCGACAGCTATTATCAACAACAATATAAGGTATGGTTCACGTTTCAACCCATCCATCTTGATTACAATTTAGGATTTAACGATGTACTGCCCAACTTTGGCTGTCTTCACTAATAAATGGCCGTGAGGACGGTGTGGACTAAGGATCTACCAACTGTGGGTTGATATATATTTGATACCGTGGTGGGAATGTATAAGATTTGAATCCCGCCAAATGAGGATCAATAATAAATGCATAATAATTGCATCCTCATAAATAATGAATAATAGTAGTTAAAATAACACTGTTTACGAGGTTTTTATTTTTAATTACCTATTCAAATGTTTACTTTGATATTAAGGTACCCACCCACCGAATTTTTAGCCTACACATTTGGTAGGCAAATCCTTCCCATAGATCTTATACATAAATTCACAACGCACTGCGCAATTTTCTGCTTCGTGAGTTGTAACACGTAAAATGAAAACAACTGCTGTCTGCTACTTATAGCAAGTTTATCGAAAACAGAATTTTTTAAGGAGTTTACTTCTATATAAAATATATTCGTAACGTAGCGAAGGCAGTTGCGCCTATGTTGCGTTGAATACTTCGAAGCCAACTACTAATAACTCGGCTGCGCTGCCTTCGGGACATGTCAGATATCTTTACTTCATAATTCCTCAACTCCTAAGGCTCCCAAAGGCTCTTTTAACAGTTCATGAAATATCATTTCGAACTATATAGACCACATTGTTATAACAAAGCTCAGAGTAACTCAGCGGGCGCTGGAGATAGCTATATGCTGGGAATTTATCTATACGGCTAAATGAGTAATACGGAGATCTATAGAAGACTTATAGAGAATCCGCCATAGCTCAACGAGTTGCAAAGCTGAAGTTGGGGGAACTCAGTTCGAAGAAACAATAAACGATGCCTCCTAGTTGCTGGAATGTGGTACCCTCGTATTGGAAAGAGCCATTATTAGGTAGGCCGCTAGATGCAGGCAGCACTTCATGAACATGACCATTGCTTGTGGAAGAACCTAAAACAGACCTTAGCAGTATTATATATAGAACGTGGGACGGTTAACGACAAGGCGTAAGCTACCTAAACTACCTAACATGACAATCTTGCCTTTAATAACTCTATCTCCTATCTATAACAACTTATCATTGGAAAGGAAAGGCGCAGTCTATGGAAAAACCTCTATTACAATTTACATTCCGTGATTACTTCATACAAGATCTACATTCAAAAAATTTATAACACCTATACTAATTAATGCGCGAGCGTCTATTGTTTATTTATTTATGTTCAACACCTACTCGTACTATTCGCATTGACACTATGTACATGACGTCTTAAAAAACCTCGTCCAGCGTAAGATCAATTAATGTAGATGTTACACACTCGATGAGTCTAAAATTATAGTTGGCTCTTAACTCCTAATAGACGAACTTGCAGACACGGAAATACAAACAACAAATAGTTATTTGGTTTATATCATCATAACATACCAAAGTATGGTGTGTTCATATTATTTTATTAAAATTCTTTTAAAGTTTTGGTAACTAGGTTCAAGCATACCTATTTATATTAATATGTAGAGCCGAATGATCTCTTATTAATGTCAATTTCTAGTCTTTTTGTATGTAAATATGATCTAAGACAGGCATACTCGTAACCTACCCGGCTGTTGTGGGCTCTCCTCAGGCTCCTCCTCGTAGCTTTAGTTTTAAGATACCATAACTGATTATCACCATCATGTTTTATAAGTAAATTTGACAATAAGTAAATAAATATTGATTGATCGATTGATACGGTAAAGTATTTAATGGTTTTTAGACTTGAAATACATAATACGTACTAGTCATAATATAGTTAAATCATTAAGGTTTTCTTTGATGAAAACAGCCAGTATTCATTAATATATTTTTTTAATCTGTACTCATCAAACGTGTCTATAAAAATGTGGCAACATCACACTGTCTACGATTAATTGACATTCCGCCACACAACAATCAACGTTAGAACAACGCGGCTAGAGGGAAAAGCGTCAATCCGTGACTTAACGGAACACAGAGGCAGCGTGGGAGATGTAAACAAGCCGACACCTTTCAGTAGCCATTCGGCGAGGAACTCTTTCCACGCTCGGCCGACTGCCTCGAACTCTTTGATCAGCTCGATAGAGTAGACGGACTCTTCGTCGTCCTCGACGACGAGAGCGGGATTGTCGGAGAAGTAGTGTAGGCGCAGCATGCGCAGGGCACGGGCGGTGCATCGCCCGCCGCGCCGCCGCCACTCCCCGCCTCACCGCTAATTATACACAAGCGCTGCCGCGTGCGAGCTCGTTCCACGTCGAGGACCGTCACTAGCTCGAACCGGGCGCGATGGCCGCTCGCCGTGGCCGCATCGGCGCGCGCGCACTGCTACCGTTTGGCGATCCACGTCGGCCGGCCTACGCCCACCCCGCCGTACCGGGGAGACGCGACTACATCGTACCCGACACTCTTCTACTCCTATGTGTATATTTCACTACGCTAAATATAGTCTGCACCTGATCCAATTATATCACAAACTGTGTCAATAATTTAAGGCACAAAAATATTATAATAATAAGTGTATATGTATAGTTATCATCTCATACCGATAAAGCTATTTTACCAATGGACCATAATCTGTTTATCACGGAGCAATTGATAAATTCATTTATATACCTATCTTCAAATAATGTAGTATTTAGAAATCAGACACTAATTAGCATAATATACAGATTCCTGTTTAATCTTATTCAATTGAAACCAAATTCGATTTGTCAGGTCTGTTTCCAAACGTTTAGAACAGATACAATACAGAAGAGTAATTGATAATAATTCATAATTCTAAAGAATTAGGGACGTCAGCGTTTCACACAATTACGGCTAGCTTTTACCTGCACAAGGATAATTTAATTCCAACGAATATAGAATAGACTAACTACCGATTATAGAATATAGTATGAAAGCAAAAATACCATATCATATTAAGATTCTCCGCTCCCTAGTAAGATTGGGCGCATGAAAAATAATCATTTTCCAATGAATGAATTAATGATTATGTAAGTCTGAGGCCTGCAATTCAAAAGAACTAAAATAATTTCATCAAACCATTCAGAACGTCAATAGATCAAACACAAACTCAATGTCAAAATTCAAATCATCTGAAAATTGAAAGCTAAATTAACATTGCACCTTTGGGATATGGCAGCCGTTGTTCTAGTAAAATCTGATAACGCATTTTATAAAACTTATTGATCAATTTTACACTGCACTTATTGAACAATCTACTGCATCCAACAGACTACCTGTACCTACATATGGATACCATGTAATACGTACCAATGGACGTATTTACCCATTTAGTGATGCGAACGCGGTCAGCGATTCTCATAAAATACTGTTTCAAGTGTTTTCTGAACTGTGTCGTTCATTTTCTTTATATTGGAGTATACAACGATGTATTATGTAAGAGATCTCCTATTACAGAAGACTGAATTTTTTAGTTAAAGTAGATACGATACAGCTATCTTACAGAATCAACGAATAAAACAAAAATTTATGCATAATTAATAATTATTTAATAATTGGAGTTTATTTATAGTATCTGCCGCGATCAAAGTCCTCCTTAGTAAGTAAGACACGTGTAATTTAAATCAAGACATTCATTTTTCTGGGTATCTAGATGAATGATAGACCTCACAGAGCAAGGAATCTGTTCATTGATTAACCTACTGATGCTTAGCGATTGTTAACTGTATGAATATTATCAAACACATCACTAGTCGACTGTCGAATGAATGATAAATCAAGCTTATATCAAGCTTATCGTATCTCAGTAGTCGTAAACATAAAGGCACATCAAACTGTCAACAAAATATATTACAACAGATAGGCCGTCCCGTTCACAACAACGCATGTGTTTAAATATTTTGCTAATTAGCAGAATATGGGTTATTAAAAAATAAAGAGAGTTTTAATGCAAGGACATTTAAAAGGCCGCCTTTGACCGCGTCGTTGATCCGTTATTACCAGCAACGTAAAGTTGTGGTGAGCCGCAGTTTAAATTATTCTTAGAAACACAAGAATCACTAGCAATTAAATCATTTGTTTTAAATTTTTATTTGTTGTTTTCAATAATAAAATTTCATTGAATAATTACTCGTAAATAAAGTAGCGTGCATATTAATAATTACAAAATATATATTTATGTATAAGCGAAAAGAAGTATTTTTAAATTGTAAAATTAATTAGAAAAAAGATATCATCTGTTTGTTTATGTCTTACCGTGAAACGTAAACATGATTGAATTTGGCACGTCCTTCACTAAGTAGGTCTTCGTTATCTATTAGATACTAGGAGTTTACTTTAGGAAATCGGAAAACGTATAGGAGAATGTTTAACATGATATGATAATATATATATAGCTTATCTGTTCTGTACAGCCCAAGGAATACATAATTTCTGCATTTATTTTCAAAAACCTTCTTATCATTTTTGAAATTATAACGAGTGCTATGGATTTTTGCTTTCAGAACATCGTTTCATAACGACGATAATTGAAGGCTCGTATTTATTTCGTATTTACCAAATTTATTTCGAACACCATAAAGCTTCATTAACATAACAAATACAAAAAGGTCATTAAAATGACTAAGTACACTAAACCATAACAACAAACAAAAACATAGCTATCAATACGTCGTGAATGTAACAAGCAATTGGTATTAATATTATAATTTATGTATTAATTACATAATCACAACGATAGAAAAATGCGTTCGTCAGTTATCTTCGATTTATATATGTCACCGTAAGATTGTAGAAACCGTTAGATTATAATCTAACTCGCGAAATTGTAAACTGTCGAAAGATTATGAGCCGTTCAATGTTCTGAGTGTCAACTTTTGAAATATTCATTGTATTTACGTTTTCTTGTCAGTTTCTTGTAGGTTAGGTTAGGGTTTGACATAAATAATCAGGTAGTGCCGGGCACTTAGGTTTTATCGAGTTTATATACCTAACAGATTACAATCTACCAGAAATAATGCGATAAATTGTAATCTTTCGACACTTTCGCGAGTTAGATTATAATCTAACGGTTTTTACAATCTTACGGTGACATATACAAGGAGACGATGCCCGCGACGTCGCGTCGTCCGCATGGATTAAGTTTTCTTAATTCCCGGGGGAACTCCTTAATTTCCCGGAATAAAAAGGATAGCCTTCCTACCCCAGGTTGTAACCAAATTTCATCAAAATAGGTGGAAAATATGAACCGTAGAACATAACTCGGGAAGTAAAGATACAATGTAATTTTTTGGGGAAAATAAATAAATAGGTGCCTGCTTACCTACAGTATAGTAGTTAAGGACTTGGTGTTAAATGAATAAGGTATATAATTATTCATTTCGTTGTGGTAGATAATATTTACATTAGTATCAAAAATAAACAATTTCAAACCTCGGGCATAAACGTAACCACAAGTGGGCAAATAATATGATATTGGTTGGGCAATTAGCCGATAATTCCATAAATACATATATCCGTAGATTTTATTTCCCGTTTACTGGATTTATTATAAACAACCGATGCTTACAATATTATTGGGATGTCGCCTATGTTAAATTAATTAATTTTTAATTATTATTGAATAGAGGATCTTCGTTTATAAGTAATAAATAGGTTTGATAACCATTTTAGCGATCGATTATTATTAAGTAAAAATGTGCATCGAATTATAAGAAGTCACAACTCACAAGCAAGCATTTCATACAACATTCCATACAAGCGTGACTTTTGAAAAAAGTGGCTGATTTGACTAATTATTGTCAAATAGTCAATTATCCCCTAACCTTTATATTTTAGCTAAAGCTAAAAATAAAAGCATTATAACTAGTAACTTTAATCGTGTTACTTCTTATTGTTGAGTAGGTAAAATCTCGTTAATGACTTAACAGAACAATTTAATATTATACCTCGTATATTTAATAGCATTGAATCAATAAGTAGGTACAGAAGATGTACTACTGAATCAAAACGAGGTCAGGTACTTAATATAAATCACAACAACGAGACAATAATTGATACATGATGAAAAGCGAACGTTTTGCATTAAAATTGCCGACGTCTGGATTAGGAACATATTGGGAACGTTCAAATCAATAGGTAGGTATTGTGAGAATATGAACGTGATAGAAATATGAATTTTAATTTTATGGTCAACGGCTGAAACTATACTGCTCCTAGATTTACCTTATCAATCTTTAGGTAGTTAGAAGTATTGGGCATATTCAGAGCCTTCATTTTTTTGGTAACAATATTTTAGTGAATCCCAGATTGCGAAGTAGGTAACTATTCAATCTGCGCATAGGCCGCAACCATTGAAACCTAGAGCGTCAAAACTTGTACCTACTCGTATAATAAATGCTCGGAGTAATAATAATATCTTTTGATCTCGGGAAAACAACGTACCTACGTAAATGTAACAGTCATATGAACGAGAGCAATTTTAATCAAACAACTTATCGTTTGAGCATAAATGATAAATATGAACATGGAGTGTTGCATGTTTATGTTTTACTTAGACGAATTTGTATGTCAATTCGTTTGAACGACACTTAAGCGTGACCGTTCTGGCTATTTTAGTTTTTAAATCCGTTCGGTGACCGAGCACTGTTTATATTTACACTTCCGACAACGGATATCGACAGCGTGCTTTAAGTTTGGAAAGTAAAATCGATGGCTCCCAAGTAGACTGTCGTATCTGACCCCTGGGTCACTTTTCTGTTAAACTGCCAAAATTGCACTAAGTACAGAGAATGAAGTGAAATCACGACTTTTCCATCTTTTTCCGACTAAATGACAGATAACACATTCAACGTAAACTACATAAGTTCGTTAGGAGTCTTAATTTCGGTATTTCCAGATTCTTCTTTTCTTTTATTTCAACCTAATTATTATTTTCAAATACAATAATACCTATTCATATATATTATTCATATGAATATTCTGCTTGATTTGAAGTCCTAAAAACTTTCAGTTTATTCATAGATTTTATTTTATTTGTTTTGTTTTTTCTAAAACCATTATTTCAATGTTAAAGACTAGGTAGTATAAAAATAGTTTTATAAAATTGGCTGTTTTTTGTTAACACCCCAATAATAAAAAAAATGGTTTTGTTATGATTTTCACTTGTGATTAAAGACTGGAAATTCAATAGTATGAATTCGACGCAACAAACAAAAGTAAACAAAAACGAGTACATCAAAAACTTACCCAAATCAGATAGGCTGACTTTTTCCAAGAACGGATCAGCCACCGGCAACTGCAACAAAGAACATACTTAAGGCCCTGTGATAGCGTCGCAAAACGGAGTCGTTTATAGCAGTGTATCTGTCACCGTAAGATTGTAAAAACCGTTAGATTATAATCTAACTCGCGAAATTGTATACTGTCGACAGATTGTGAATCGTTCAATCTTCTGAGTGTCAATTTTTCAAATATTAATTGTATTTACGTTTTCTTGTCTGTTTCTTGTAGGTTAGGTTAGGGTTCGACATATATAACCAGGTAAGAGCAGGTCGAAATCTATAAAATACACCAATTTCCAAAACTCCCAAGAAACTTTCCAGGTAAAACTACCAAATGACTGGGTTATGCAGTCAACTGCAACTGCGATTGCTCGAGCATGCTTCATCTATGACAATCAATGGAAGATTGAGGATTCACTATGTACTTATTCAGAGCTTGAAATAGACTTGAACAGTCGATCATGATTCATGACTGTTTTAATCTAGAATCGAATAGAATTTCAGCGGTAGTAATGACGCAGCACATCATGAAATGGCACAATAATTAGTAATTAGTTTTCCTACGTAAATTAAGTTATTTAAGTTTTGCAACGTAGCGTCCACTCATTTTGACTTGCGTAATGCCCTAAAAGTTCCACGTTTTCACAATGTACGCACAAACAACCAGGACACCAACAATGAGGCGAAGCCACAAAATTCGCATCCCTATTTTGCCAAATATTGAAAAATGAAGAAAACATTTTTATTCAACATTCTTTCTTCTTTCTTTCAAATCTTTAGGAAAAAGCTAATCTCATTGCATACCAGTTTTTGATGAATTTCCCTCAGTTATTACTGTGAATAAACAAGACACACAATCCTTAGTAACAAAAGGTAATTAAAGGTAACTACAAGGTTCTATGGCCGATGTCCTTTGAACATAAACGTTATCACAAGTGAACTATATCATTAGATTAGATAGCATAACTGACCACGAGCGTTCTTGAATTTTATGACTAACTACTAACAAGACCAAATTAACGAAAAAAAACAATCAAATCAAATAAATATTATAAATGCGAAGGTTTGGATGGATGGATGGATGGATATATGGATGGATGTTTGTTACTCAATCACGCCCGTACGGCTGAACGGATGTGGATGAAATTTGGCACAGAGATATATTATAGTCTGGAATAACACATAGGCTAGGCTATTTATCCCGGAAAACTAAGGAGTTCCCGCGGGAACCAAAAAACCTCAATCCACGCGGACGTAGTCGCAGGCATCAGCTAGTAGTCATATATTATCTAGATGATAATATTAGGATGACAGCATTTGCCTGCTTTTATGCTTTGACAAATCATAAGAGGAAAATAGATAAACCTATTTTTATTATCGCAATGGATTGGATTATATGTGAATATGTATTTGCATAGCGTTACAGTTTTATTTTAAGGTGCCTTTGGTGGTGGTGGAGGTAATTATAAACAATCCGTATTTTACGTATCTGTTGTTCCGTAGTAAAACAGCGAATACTTATAGTTTTATTCAGTTCATCTCTTCCTCATCCTGTCTGTGACACAAACTCACCATTTTCAAAATAAAATTAAAGTAAGTACAGTTATAGAAACTATACATATAGGCATATTTTTCATTTCAATTTGGTACAAAAAAATCGGTTTACCTGCGAAAAGTAAAAACTGAATGAAAATCGAAATGAAGATAGTGCTGACCCGCACGAAATAGGTTTTTATGTTATTTCAAATATTTTTTATAAACTCAAACTAAAACTCAAAACATCTTTATTCAAAATAGGTACCTACAAAAACAACCTTTTGAACTTCATGTTTACAAGGAATAAGACTTGATGGTGATAATTAACTGCGGTATCTTAAAACTAGAGCTACAAGGGTTCCAAACGCGCCCTATACGAGCGGTTTGCTAATTTCAGCGACAAGACCCTGACCCTGATACATATTATATTACCTCATTTTAGAATTCTGTGGGTCGCACGCTGGTAGGATTACCATATCTCAGGATTTGTCCAGAGATAACAGGACTTTTGACAGGATGGCAGCTGGGTTTGAAAAACTCATATTTTTTTAATTTTCCAATAAAATGCAGTAGATTATTCAGATTGTTGAAAGTAACAATAAACAATCATAATCTACTTTAGATAATTTCAAAATTTAAATTTACAGGGCATTGGCATGATCTAATCATTTTTAATCGATCACGATTTAAATTAAATTATATTTCAGTAAAAAATCAATGATTTAATCAAGTGTCTTTAACTTTCCGTTAAAGACACTTGACACTTGTTCCCATTTTATTAAGAGGCTATCGCACCATTTCTTACGCCAAAGAGCGCGTTCCGTTTCAATTAAATTTAACTTAGGAAAGGATTTTAGGATTTATTAAAAAAAAAACATTTTTTTTTTGTTGAATAGAAAAAATCGTGATTTTTTCCAACCCTGCAAAGTAATCACAGACCTATTTAAAAGCTATATATTATAAAATATAACGCGTTCGCGAAGCAATGAGTCAGCGTGACTCGTGCTAAAATCTCAGGACTCTTTTATAACCATCAAGTTTTTTCCTAGGACTTACAAATTTTCATCTGGTAACCCTACACGCGGGGAACAGATGTCAGTGCAGTGATTCAAGGCTACGTGCGCAATAACTCACCCCTCTCGAGTCTCTAAACAACATGGCCGCATGATGAGGGTCGAGGAAAGCGTCGGACGCCCGATGACGCGCGGCTGGAACGTTGCCGAGCGAAGAGCGACGCTTCTCTGCCTCCTGTGATGCTGCCCGGCGCAAATGTGCTCCTGTCAACAAAGATAAATTCAAATTAAAATCGTTTATTTATATTTACAAGTCAAGTTACATAAAATACGACTGCCCTGCCAAAATCGAACTAAAAAGTTGAAAATCTAAATGAATCTAGCTAAATTAGAATCTTATTCACATTTTTATTAAATGTTTTTTTTTGTGAATCACTGGATATTGAACTATAGTGTTATATATTTTTGGAATCTACTCATCATGTTCATCTAGAACGATGATGATGATTATATAGTTAATCTTATTTTCGATTTTTTTTTCAATGTTAGTCTTTAAGGAAAATAAAAAAAAAACATCAATTTTTTTTTATTTTACTAGCCTGTGTCACCCGGAATAAGCTAGGGATTTTAACGAAACCTCATTTATCAAAATCGCTTCAGACGTATAGGAGTTATGATGGAATATACAAACTCACATACATACATACCTGAACCCTGAAAACAATATACTCCTTTTTTCAGGCAGTCGTATAAAAATACGGTTTTGACGACCTCCGTGGCGCAGTGTGTAGCGCTGTTGTCTTAACGCGCGGAGGTCCCGGGTTCGATCCCCGGCAGGGTCAATTTGGGAATTTATAATTTCTGAATTTTCCCTGGTCTGGCCTGGTGGGAGGTTTCGGCCGTGGCTAGTTACCACCCTACCGGCAAAAGACGTGCCGCCAAGCGATTTAGTGTTCCGGTACGATGCCGTGTAGAAACCGAATAGGGGTATCGGTTTAATATAACTGCTGCTAACAGGTTAGCCCACTACCATCTTAGACTGCATCATCACTTTCCATCAGGTGAGATCGCAGTCAAGGGCTAACTTGTAGAGGTTAAAAAAACGGTCATAAGTCAAATATGTAGGTGGAGAAGATAAATATCTTATAACGTAAATTGAAAACTAATGATACGAGGGTTCCAAAAGCGTCCTGGCTCTGAGAAAAGCTGACAAAAACCGATAATAACAAAATTACCGCTTTAGTATAGAACTACTATATATTATAAAGTAATTCTATATCAAAGCGTTTATGTGGCTAATTATGTTCACAATCTCTAAACTAAACTAGTCTCGTAGCATTAGTAGCCTAGTATAGTATATTCGTAGCATTAGTAACCTGTAATATAGTTAGCCCAGCCTATAGTGGGAGACCAGGATTCCCATCTCGTGCACGCATAGCTAATTTTTGAGTCAAGCGAGAGTTAAGCAAAGAAATATGACTAGCTTTAGCGACTCGTTAGTTCGCCGTCGATAAGAGGAAAGGATGATGGTTGAAGATTCTTATGTTTTACCAGACTACGAGAAGGAATATTGTTTAGGAGACAAATATGTGTGTGTCGGTTTATTGGTTCCCTTATAATTGCCAAATAACGAAGAGTGAGTGCAGAGTAATTCAAAGAGTGATGCGGGTGAAAGCATTATTAAAAAATCCGAACAGAGATAATAGACGTTAAAGTAATGAAAGACTTTCCTCTAGACGGTATGTTCACATAGTGGGTTTAACCATTATTAGTGTGCCTCATAGATAGATAGGTATTTATTATTGCCACACATACTTACTTAGAATGCGCAAAGGCGGTCTTATCGCTTAAAGTAATCTAATTTCATCCTATCTTTTTCAATAATTTAAATAAAGAAACGGGATAGTGTAACTTTATATTACATAATATATTACTTTAACTTACATATTATATCTGAATGTGATTTTTCAAGAAACATCCCTAAAGTGCTATTGTATAATATAAATACAAAATCCATAACACAGCTCATTATAGTATAATAAGACTCAAATACATTATTACTCTTATCCAGTGAAGCACGACTTGCGAGTACCACAATAAGTTGTCGTAATGCCCTTCAAATAGAAATATGACTAGCTTTATCTATTTCAAGTTAGAGAGCACTACACGGACTTTGTTATGAAAGTATTTTATATATTACGTATTATTCCTTTAGAAAAGCTGCGATTATTTATAATACTTTTCAGGGCAAAGGCCTCCACTCTCATAGAAGAGAGGGCATTCGAGCTTAGACCCACCACGCTGCTCCAATGCAGGTTGGCGGGCTAAGCAAAGGTTATATCATAGTCGGTCTTTATTGATGATATTATGGAGCCAAAACTAAAGAAGAAATTAAAAAGTCAAAGGCGCAGAATTACACAGTTCTTCAGTTTAAGACCAAAAGATTAACTTTCACTAATTATATTTACCTATAGATTAAACGGATAACCCATCGCGGTATTTGGTCACCCAATTAAATTCGGGGAAACATCTTAACAGAACGGTTTCGATAGATAGGTACACTAAAATACCATGAAGTATTTTGTAACTAGCCCGGTATTTCTAGACTACAAGTCACTTCAATTCTCCGGTCGTACGATGAATACTAAATAAGTGATTGCAATCTGCAAACTTGGTATGATATAATAGACTAACAGTGGAATTATTTAACGATGGCACACGATAGGTAAACAGACCCACAAAATCCGCCTATCAATGTTCGGGTGGAGTTGTAATTTTGAATGAACCTTCGTTACTATTCGTAAACATTCGTTAGAGAGTCGCCTAGGTAAATGGAGAAGGGATTTAAAGTTATGAGGCACAGAGAACTACTGAGCAAATATTTGATAATCCATACTAATATTATAAATGCGAAAGTAATACTGTCTGTCTGTGTGTTACGCGATCACGCCTAAACTACTGAACCGATTAAAATGAAATTTGGTACAGAGATACTCTAGAGCCTGAGAAAGGACATAGGCTACTTTTGATCCTGAAAAATTTAAGAGTTCCCGCGAGAATTAAAAAAAAAGGTCTCTTTAACCGATTTTGATGAAATTCTGTATAGGAATAGTTTGTATCCAGAGGAAGAACATGCTACTTTTTATCCCGGAAAATCAAAGAGTTCCCGCGGGAGTCAAAAAACCTTAATCCACGCGGACGAAGTCGCGGGCATCATCTAGTATTAAATAAGCTAAAGCGATGATAGCGAAGCGGTATAGGTAATTTTTACACTTTCCATGTTTCGGAAAAGAATTACATGTGAATCAACGACCCAAAACCCAAAAAGACATGAGTTTTCGTCCCTATTATTCCCCGGGATCTATCTCAAAACAAATAACAGGACGATAAATTACCATCTGTAACTATACTTACTATCAATAATTAATTACTTCCGAAAAACCAAATTCTAACTGTAGACCTATTAAATTCAAAACTTCGAATTGATAAAACTCGCTCTAATATTTTATGGAATAAGAACCTAGATAGACTCTTTGCTATGGGGACACTTATCGAGTTCACAAGAATAATTGAATTAAGTGCTAATTGGGTTAGCTCCTTTTAACTAATCAAATTTTCAACATATTAACGTGTTATGTCTTTGGCTTCATTTGAGCAAAACACAGACATGGGATATAATCATACTGTAAGATATTATTAGAAAAAATCATTCATATCACTATCACTAACTATCACTACATATTATAAAAAAGTCTCCCTGCCGCGTCTGTCTGTCTGTCTGAACGCTATAAACTCTAAAATTACCGAACAGATTTTCATACGGTTTTCACCAATAGACGGAGTGATTCAAGAGGAAGGTTTACTATGTATAATTCTAATGTTTTGTGTAAATTGGTTGAAATATGATGATAATTCATGCACATTATAATTTGTCTTTACACCACGCAATTTTAAATAATAGGATCTTAGGAGTCAACGCAAGAATTTTAAACGAGAATTAAAAACTTTTTAACGCAGGCGAAGTCGCGGGAATCAGCTAAAAAAATTGTACTTGTTTTGAGGACATGGATAGTTATATCTTTTTATCCCGGAATATAAAGGAGTGGGAATTAAAAAACATATTTCACGCGGACGAAGTCGCGAAACTTTACAGTATGAGTTTAGACCTCAAAAAAAGATTGTCGTCAAGTGCAAGCCTATCTCACAAATCTATATAAAATAAAAGCGAAAGGTCACTTACTGATTCATCACGATATCTCAGGAACTATAAAGCATACAGACTTAAAATTTGGAAGATAGGTTCCTTCTATGATGTAGACGGCAGCTAAGAAACGGTTTTGAGAAAATTAACCCCTTTTGGGGTTGAAATGGAGGTTGGAGGTTTATATAAAAGTCCTTTGTTTTTGAAGTTACATACATGAAAATTGGCAATTCAGTTATTAGTTATAAATAATAAAAACCTGTATAAGCAATTTTACGAAAATCTACCCCAATAGGGGTGAAATGGGGTTTGGCAGCTTACATAAGGGCTCCCAAGTTTTTGAAATTAGAGACCTGAAAATCGGGATTTAGGTTATCAGTTTTAATTAAGTTATTTTAAACTGTATAAACAATTTTAGGAAAATCTACCCCATAGAAGGTGAAGGGGGTTGTAACTTTGTATGAAAGTCCTGTGTTATTGAAGTTAGAGACTGAAAATCGGGATTTAGGTTATTCGATTTAAATAATAATAACCTGTATGAGAAATTTCACGAAAATTCACCCCGAAGGGGGTGAGATACGGGTTGGAAGCTTGTATGAGGGTTCTAAGTTTTTGAAGTCAGATACTTGAAAAGCGGCATAAATGTTATTAGTTTTAAGTAATAATAAACTGCATAAGCAATTTTTCGAAAATCTACCCCAGAGAGAGTGAAATGAGGGTTGAAATTTTGTATGCAAGTCCTATGTTTTTGTAGTTAGAGACTTGAAAATCCGGATTTAGGTTATTAGTTTTAAATAATAAAAACTGCCGATGCTATATAGCTGTTATAAGTAGGTCTTTTGTAAATCTCATACAAAATCAGAAATTGTACGCGGACGAAGTCGCGGGCGACCGCTAGTCACAATATAAAAAAGGTATATGTATATTAAGTATATTAAGTACCTTAGTACGAATTTGCTAGAGTTCCAAGCGTTAAACGTAGGCAATGTAGTTATCGAATGCAAAACCCAGTGGAGCAAGAATTGTATGATTTCATTCTTGCAACGGCAACATATCGAAGCTGAAAGACCAATAAATTAGTCTGTGCAATAAATTTGTGAGCGACGTGAGATGGAGAACTATTGAAAGTACAGAGTGAATAGAGATGCGTAGGACAGGTAATCGCAATTACAGAGGTGGTTACTTAAAATATTGACAAAAATGTAATACCTGGTCCATGATGACTGATCTATAGAAAAATCAAATTTTGATAGGAGATATCCCCTCTATAGAGAGTAGAGAGATTCACTAAGAAAGGAGTTTTGGAAATTAAAATAATAAATTGATATTTGGGTTTTCGATTAAAAAGGAGAAAAGAATATCGTAAATTTATCGAATAGCGATTTTTGAGAAAAAGCAAAAAATACAAAATATATACCCAGATAATGTTTTTTAGTTTGAAGTAGGTTTTTATTTTAGATGAAACCGAATAATTATTAAAATAAGTTTGGCTACAGGCTAATCCGATACATTAATAAATGGAAGCATCTATAAGCATCTAAAATTCTACATCAATATATATTCTACGCCTATAAGCAAATAAAAGTTAAGTAAAATTAAACTTAAATAATAATACTAAGGTGTTTACGAGTCAAAGCCGATCTGTGACCTTCTCCGAAAAACGTGTAAAATGACCCCGCATATTAATGGATTTAATGAATATTTAGAAAGGGCTAATCATATCGAAAACAATCAAATGCTATTCCTTTTCTAAAATGTATAAAAGTTTATCACGTACGGAATTATAACTAAATAAATTTAAGAGTTCTTGTGCACGCGGGCCTTAGGAAGTAATATAAATAAAGTAAATTAATAGTCGGGTCGCCGTATATTCCACACAAAGAAAATTCTAAAGAACTTTAACGCTCCAGATGCACTTGAAACACATCTAATTTTAGAATGATTTCCGTAATCAGCCACCGTGTAGGAAATCAGATAGTAGAGGCAACCGGAAAAGGTAAAATGCCGTGGAAATGAACTTCTCGGAGATAAACTGTATTGCCATTGTTCAATGAATTAAAAAAACAATCTATCCGTTTATATTGTTGAATGTCATATCAAATAGGCAACCATTTACTATTGCTGATATACATATACTTCAATTTAAAAAATACAGTTGCATTTTATAGGCTTTACCGGCGTTTATATACAATCTATTTGTAATGTGCCGATAAGTTAAGTAGGTGGTAGAGTCTTAACGTTTCATAAGTGACACAAGTTGTCCTACATGAAATAAATAAATCATTTCATTTCATTTCATAGTAACGTTGTTATTTAATTGTAGCTATATTTTGACAAATAACAATGTTACTACTACTACTCACTTATATATTTTACTATTCTCACTTTCCGGAAGAAATCTCTTCAAGAGAAAAGTTGTCCTTTCAATGTTTAGGTATGTTTTATTTTTCAGTTACTGGTACAGAATATATGTATAAATAAAAAAAAAAAAAAAAAGTTTCTAAGTAACTTAAAAAAATGTATGGTTAGAAAAACTATCGTGACAGCCAAGCAGTGCGTTTTAAGTATTTCATAAGGTGGTATATCGGTATCCTTCTATGGGCTTTTTTTAATTATAAATTAAAATGACATAATCAGTGGGTACTTGCATGGTATATCACAAGTAGCCCTGGAAAATGCCCCTACTATACTGTATGTTTGTCTTCATGTTTACTCGACGTCAAAAGGTCCACCCCCAAACTTACATAAATAATATTCATCTTGTAGGTCGATATTGTTGTCAATCTCAGGTAATAATCTAAGTAGTATTAAATAGTAATGGTTAGAACCTAATGTTGTTAAATTAAGGTAAACATTTTGGACAGATTATGTTTGTGTGGATGAGTGATTCAGATTGCTTGCACACAGTTTAAGCAGTTAAGCTATGTATGGACTTTTGACGTCGACTGTACAACCGAGTTCTTCTTGACAACACAATAATATCTATGTGGTTCGAAAATATCGAAAAGTAAATTTTTATTAACATGTTACGTACCCGTAAACATTACAACATTGGTTAGTAAAATAATAAGTTTCTATTTGCGTTCTCTTCGGCCTATTTCTCGCTCGCCCTGCAAGTACCTACTTGGGCGTAAACAAATACGACCTAGAGCATAAAAAAGGAAATGATGTAGCCATTTATTCTATTTATCTTGGAGGCAGCGAGTCTTTGTGGCTTTGTCGTCTCACTTCCCACTTTAAGAATATGTATAGATACACACTTAATACAATTAATACACTTTATATGTATAGATTTTATAATTTATGTTTTTAGGTTCAATAAAGAAAACACTGCTAAGAATATATCAATTTTCATCATATTATTCCACCCCGGAATTGGATTTGGAATAATATGATACCTACCCTACGTATCTATGTAAATTGAGGCCTAATTGCCACCTTACGCTATGGCCTAATTTAGGGACAGTAAAAATTGTTATGATATAAATTATTAAATCTCTTAGCTACGCGTTGGACTTTAAGTTCCCGCGCAGGCTCCGGGTCCAGGCGTAATAGTAAAAAAAACAATTGTCTCTAAGTCTTTCGATTAGCTAGTTATACTTACATAATATTTTTACAAAATTTAACAACGTTAATAACGTTGACTTATTGACTGATCGATCAACGCACAGCTCAAACCACTAGACGGATCGGGCTGAATTTGGCATTTTAAATCATAAGCATCCTCTAAAAAAGCATTTTCGAAAATTCAACACAAGTGGTAATTGGACTGCGGGCAATATAATATAATAATTATATTATAATTGTAACTTTGACTCATCGTATCTTTTATGAAAATAACAAAATATGAAATAAAATAAAATATAATAATAAGTTACCTTCTTGGAGAATAGATTCAAAAATTTGATATGTTGCTCCGCAATCTTCCAAGACCGATCTTTTGGACACTTTTTGTGCTTTGCCGGCATCTAGTGACTTTGACCGTGAGCGGAATTCTTCCTTCTGCGCGGGTTTACTGACAGGGACCGCGCACGACCCCCGACGACCTTCACCCGATTCGTGCCGCCAGTGTCCTACTTTTTTACTAAACGTCCGTATTAAGTCCTGTATAGAATGTTTGTGTCGTTGACCACTCACACTAGACCCAGAACCCCTCCTGTCTGTCGAATGGCTCTGTTCTTTATTATTACTAATGTTTTCTGTTAACTTCTGCGCAAAACTCTTGTTATCAAACCGATTCTTGAACGGTGTATGCGACAATTTTGAGCTACTTATTTCACCATATTTTTCACATTTACTGTACTCGTTTTCTTGTATGTCATCCATGACTTCGTTGTAAAGAGGTGATACGAATTGACGGTAATCCTGATTGGGTGTCCGATATGCATTGACACAGCTTTGGTATCTCTCCTCCTCCAAACGCATTGTTCTACTATCGGTGTTGAGGTAGCTATGGGGCGATTGAGGTTTATGTCCTTCCATAACTTCCCGAAAAAAACTAGAAAAGTTAGGGTATCTATCTCGAGGACTAGATGCAAACTCCAAAGGATTCCCTCGTACACTGCGATGCGTGCAAGACGAGCGTCGGTTGATAGGAATTGCCTTTGACGGGCTGTTGTCATTATGCACAGATGATCGGGAGTCAGTTGAACTGAGAGCAGAACTCCAGCTCTCCGAATCTTCGTCCTTGTCCAAAGAAGGAGTTGACTCACGCGAATGATGTTTATGAAAAAAATGTGTTATACCATGCATTTTGACTAAGAACTTCTACACTTAATACAGCACTTTCAGTTTCGTTGACATAACCGTCACTTTACATGATTGCACTGTTCAGAATCGTATCTCGTGTCTGTTATAAAATATCCACACATTTTATAATAATTAAAAATCTTTAATTTTTAAATAGTTCAAGTGCATTGACCATAAGATCAACGCGTCTACGAGGTAAACAACATTTCAGGGTCACAACATTGGCATTAAAAACGTTTGGAAGTCTATCGTAGTAAAGTAGGGACAACAGAACGAGATGATTATTATGTAACAGTAATGCCGAGTCCACGGTCGCCATTTTCTTGCCGGGTACATTTTAGGCTCAACTTTAAATCAAAACCGGTTCCTTTTCTGAAATCTTTGGTCATAAAGGTAAGCGTATTCTATTTCCGGAATGCATTTAACAACAAAGGGGGAAATGATGGTTGACCTTGCGATGAGTTCGGGTAAATTGTTTTATAAGATGCGACGCATGCGCTCATGCGCTTATGAGGTCACCTTTAGACCAGATGAACCAAAAGAGGACTCAGTGGCACAAGAATATTTTGACACACAATACTACCGTAGAATTTAACTCTTTATGCTCATTTATACGTTCATCACATCATTCTGTAAACAACAACTGACAAACGCAGACTGTAATAAGCGCATCTAGTTCCTCATATCAAGCCACTTATTAACACGTGAGTATATATCATAACGCTTTAGAATAGAAGTTTTCATAATTTTTAAAAATTGATCTTTTAAATAAAATTCTCTTGTCACAATGTTAGTTACCATACTCCTCCGAAACGGCTTGACCGATTTTTATGAAATTTTATATGTATACATATTCAGTAGGTTTGAGAATCGGCTACTATCCATTTTTCATACTAAAACACTCAATCCACGAGGACGGAGTCGCGGGCATCAGCTAGTACGTTATATTATTTATATACGCGAAATATTATTTATATCGCGTAAAGGGAATAATGACGGGATGATAACCAATATGTTTGAGAAATCAGTAACATCTTCGTGTACGTATAACTAAAGATTCAACAACCTGCAAGTAGTAACCTTATTAATAATTTCTAAATAGTAAGAGATATAACCGCAATGCTCTTGTGTTTCTGTGTACTCGTATATATCTTCTTAAGTTCTTGGTGGATATCAAAGCGGTTTTCTTCCCATCGTTAAGAAAATTGGGGAGTTACATTTCTATACTAATATTATAAATGCGAATGTTTGGATGGACGAATGAATGGATATTTTCTACTCAATCAAGCCAGAACGGTTGAACGGATCTGGATAAAAGGCACAGAGATAGATTATAGTCTGGAAATAACACATGGCTACTTTTTGTACCGGAAAATTAACGAGTTCCCGCGGGAACTAATAAACCTCAATCCTCGCATACGAAGTCGCGGGCATCAGCTAGCATTCTCAATACATTTAATTGAAACTATTGTTTAAATTAAATGTATTAAGAGTTGTCATATACTTCAGATACGTCGTTCATACGTTGGCCTACCTATTGGTACGTATGAACGACGTACGTACGAGCCTTTGAGCGAGTAAACTATGTTTTTTTTTATCCACTACAAGATAGCCCTTGACTGCGATCTCACCTGATGGTAAGTGATGATGCAGTCTAACATGCTAGCGGGCTAACCTGTCAGGGGTATGGCAGTTAATTAAACCCATACCCCTATATATGTAGATATGTTCTTATCATACCAACCATTGTCAAGATTAACTTGCCGGCGTTTACATTCTTTTCATCAGTTCTTTATCATATGAATCAGTTTTTTTATCATATGAATAACATTTACAATTACAATTAGGTTCAAGTAGTAAATGAGAAGAAAAAGCATTTTCATTTAGTTGAACTAAAATGTATTTTCTTTTCATTGTCTACTGATTAACATATAAGTAGTTACCTAGTAATTGTTCATTAAAAAAGTTCATACTGCGCTCTGTAATAATTTGGATATTTCAAATTATTGCACAAACAAAATAGGTATGTTCCTAAATCTATGAATCAAATATTTCCCAGGCAAACGAACAAACGAATCGATAAATGTGAAAGAGCATTTGCCACTTCCGGCCTTGCTTTGTACAGTCAGTATTACTGTAAATAACTTTATATGCATTATTAATTAATGACCACCTACCTATCCATTTGTTAGTATAGTTTCTAAATTTTAGATGAATTTAAGCTAATTAAATATTAGAGATATAAATAAATTAAAAGTAGGAAATGGACGACATATTGCCCTCCAGTCTTTAAATACGCTGACATTCCAATAGCAGTCTTTACGATTATCTAGTTCTAAATTAGGCACGCAGCTTCAACGTAAGAACATAATATTAACCAATAATATAATACTAAACTGGAAGTGAAAAGGATTAAATTCTCATATGGATACATGTATAAATAAATATATTTAATTTTCTTTCGACTATACTTTACAGGGTTATGAGTATAACAGGTCGAGACCACCTGTTGGGAAAATGGATTTTTCTTAGAAGACCTAACTAAATAACAGAATTGAAACTCACGACTCTAAATAACTTCCACTGGTAAATCTATAAACCAACTCACGACGCAAAAAGAGGGAGTCACACAAAAGCCTCCACGCGGTAGGTTTTATGGGCAAAATTTCTTTGTTCGGCAGCCCGACAACTCGATAGCGTTTGATGGGAGTTTTATTGAAATTGCAGAAGGATACCAAGGCCATTCCTGGTTTCGAATATTTAAGCCGACTGAATAAAAGAGATGACTAAATAATTTAAGTATTTATTATGTATAACTAGCTCGCCCGCCCTGGCTTCGCTGAACAAGAATTTATTGAAATCTGGTCAGGGCGGAATTCCCAAAAATCCAAATTTCATTTCGTCAAAGGTAATTTTTAACCAAAAGTCCAAGTAAGCATACATTGACACAACTTGAAAACTGACGGCCTTGCATAAAAACTTGTCATATTATTTTATTTAACCTCCCTCATC
Source organism: Erebia palarica (assembly GCA_964035005.1). Classification (NCBI taxonomy): domain Eukaryota; kingdom Metazoa; phylum Arthropoda; class Insecta; order Lepidoptera; family Nymphalidae; genus Erebia; species Erebia palarica. The sequence goes on from OZ035986.1 coordinate 32,042,000, forward strand.
AGTTTTATAAGATTTTATTTTGTTATTTTACATGAGAAAGTGTTCAAATAATTAATTACGTGTTAAACGAAAGTTATTGTTTGTTCTTTTAGAATAAAGAGCTTTAATATTTCTCGGATAGGCACGAGTATCCCATACCCCTATCAATAACGATTTTCTCCTACAGGTGGTAGGTACCTACTAAAAATACTTTAGATTTAAATTAAGTATGGTTTTGAAAACCCGTTAATTTTTTAAAGTCTATTTTCCGATTTGATAGAACAATATTTAACATGGATCGTTGTTAGCATGCACTAAACCTAACTTATTAGAATTAGATACGACAACAACTAGTAAGCCGAATTCTGACCCAGCGTGCAATCTGTTCAGATTATTTTTAATTAATAAGTAATTTTTAATATATATAAGTAATTTATTATTTTTTTCTGACATACACCTTATAATGTAAAAGCCTTTAAATAATAAAATATATAAAAAAAACAACTTTATCGAAAGTTCCGTTCCCTACACGCTGGTCATCTATGACGCCAATTGATTTGCATCAAGGGCGTTCAATACAAAATTGTTAAACGAATGATAGACTGATAAGCATTAGGTAAGAAACCGGTTTTTAACGGTGGATTTAATAAAAACTTCTCAGGCTAAATCGACGACAGCCGATGTTTATAGAGGTCAGCGCACAACTACAATCAAAGTGTTGAATTAAATAAGAGTATAGGCAAGGTGGAAAATATGTAAATTATAACGATACTTGATGATGCCCGCGGCTTCTTCCGCGTTGGATTTTTTTTTAATTCCCGAACTCCTTTATTTTCCGGGATAAGTTCTTCCCCGGGATGCAACCTATCTCTATTCCAAATTTCATCAAAATCGTTGCAAAGATGGACCGTTATAGCGTAGCAGACAGACAGACAGACACACTTGCGCATTTATAAGTACGTTTTGATACCTATAATGGTGCCGAATGCTTCAACGTTTTGGCATTAGTGCCAGTGGTACACTTAAAAAGATGCTTGAATCATAGTGTCGTATTAATTAATCGATTAGTCAAAATATAATAACTACTAGATGATTCCCGGGGACTTCATCCGCGTGGACCCGCGGGAATTCTAGTAAGTAGTAGTAGTAGTAGGAAAAAGTAGCCTATGTCCTTCCCCGGGATATAATCCCTGTATCAAATTTCATCAAAATCGGTTGAATAGGTGGGCCGTGAAAGCGTAGCAGACAGACACACTTTCGCATTTATAATATTAATTAAGTATGGATTTCTTGGAATAGGACATCGTGTTCGTATAAATAATTTGATTAATAAAGAACCTTCATTGTGTACCTATTTATGGTAAATTATTATATCTGGAGAAATTACTTGTTAATGACATTATTTAATGCATACCTACTAGGTATTTCACATATTTACTACATAAATGTGTTTCCTAATCATAGTGATTATACTTATATTATATTATTATGTGTAAAGTGATTGCAATAATTAAATTTCATAATAATTAGTTGATAATTAATTATTGTAATAGTATATTCATTTTAATTTATTGTAATTAATAACAATTTATGGCATTAGTGAGTGATTTATTATTTGTATTGCATTTAATAGATTCTCTAAATAAAATATAAATAAATCATTTGTCATTTTAAAGCTGTAGTGTTGTAGCTGTACCCTTGAAAAGGGTAAAAATAGGTAAACAGGACACCTTTGTAAATTACGACCCGTTTGGCTTACTATTTACAAATAATATATATAGTTTAGATCTCTATATGATAGGTAGCAATATCTTAAATAACACATATACATATTTTAATAAATTTTAAGTAAGTTTAGGAATACAAGAATAAAATAATATATCGATGCATCGCACAAATATGATATGAACGAAAGTTTGTATTTGTGTAACATACACATTATTACTCTTTCACGCAAAAAACTACTGGGCGGCTTATTATACTCTGGATTAACACATAAAAGAATTCCCGCAGGAACCAAAAACACTCAATCTACGCGGACGAAGTCGCGGGCATCACCTAATATTAAATATTTTTAAAAATTAGCCTCGTAGACCCTACCTACGAGCCGGCCGTTCATAACAACTATTAAACGCGTCTATAATAGTTATGAACGCTGAATAATAATATATAATAATAAGCAACAAAATAATCTATTTATGGTCGAGTGCACCTAAACGTATTATTATTTATTGCTATTAAATTTCCTTGTGAATAATTATGGTTTTTACTAACAGTGTGCACGTTGTCATTTATGTACTGCGCGGCATTGCGCCAAAATATCACAAATGGCACATGTGCTGAAGCCAAAACGTAAACACACCTAAGTAGATCGAGATTCGATCGAACAGCGCATCACTGAATGGCAATCCAAAAGCCAAACTCAAGATGACACTATACATAGCTGCATTGTTGATAAATGCTTACACATCATTTTATCGGTATTATTCACGTGCGTTGTAACGCTATGCGCGACACGACACACTCTCACGGCGATCGTGGGTATACTAACTTAGAGTAAAATAATATATAAGCAAAGAGGCGGGAACGGGAGGGCATGGCAGAGAGGTGCGAGGCAACTTTCAGTCGTGTTATATATATGAAGCAAGTTTTTGACTTTTATCGAGCACCAAAAAGATCCGATAGAAACTGTAGTTAATATTGGCACACTCTGTGTGTACAACTAAACAATATAACACATCAGCGGGTGACTAAACTCATCGTCCCAGGGTGGCATCACTAAATTAAGCCCCCAAGTAGTCGCCGATTTTCCGGAAGGGTTCTCAAACAAAATAATATTTCATGATTGAATAATGAAACAAAAGCGAACCAAGCGAGCCAATATTAAAAGAAGTATTCTCATTTTCAAAAAAGTTGCTTGCTCATATGGTACAAGAGCTGGCGACTAATTTCGGCAAGGTCCTTTTGGCAAGCTGAAATTGAGAAAAAATATAATTTCGTCAATTGGCGAACCCAGTCTTTTTGTCTGGCAAAATGCAAGTATTATTAAAATTACTCAATAAATAGGTGATTAAAATTTCAGATTGCCAAAAGTATATTTTCTGGAAATTTTAATAAAATATTTTTGAAGAGGTCTGGTAATACTTTATAACGGACAAAACCGTCAGTGTTTTTTTTCAAATTCTATAAGTACTTACCAAGTTAAAAGATAAAAAAAAACAAGTTGGCACGAAAATAGTTTTTGGTGTTGTTTGCAAATGCTGCGCAGTAGCGAAATAACCGCAAACGCTCTACCAGACTGGCAGAACTGGATTCGCCAATTAACGAAATTATATTGTTCCACAATTTCAGCTTGGAAAAAGGACCTTCCTAAAATTCGACGCCAGCTCTCCGTCTAATAACAATTACTTAATGAGGGTTTTCATAAAGATACTTAATCACAAACGAACAGTAAATATGCAAAATAATATCAGAGGAAGGCGATTTCTTATTAATTTTATTAATGAAATCTATATAAAAGCGAAATACCATCCATTCACTGACTGACTGACTGCCTGACTAATCACAATATCTCAAGAACTATAAAGCATACAGACTTGAAATTTAGAAGGTACTCGTAGGTTCCTTCTATGTTGTAGATGTCAAGTAATAAACGGAAGGTTTTGAGAAAATTCACCCCTAAGGGGTGGAAGTGGGGGTTGGAAGTTTGTATGAAAGTCCTTTGTTTTTAGAGACAAGTGAATTGGCATTTAAGTTATTAGTTTTTGAAGAGGTCTGGTAATACTTTATAACGGACAAAACCGTCAGTGTTTTTTTTTCAAATTCTATAAGTACTTACCTAATTAAAAGATAAAAAAAACAAGTTGGCACGAAAATAGTTTTTGGTGTTGTTTGCAAATGCTGCGCAGTAGCGAAATAACCGCAAACGCTCTACCAGACTGGCAGAACTGGATTCGCCAATTAACGAAATTATATTGTTCCACAATTTCAGCTTGGAAAAAGGACCTTCCTAAAATTCGACGCCAGCTCTCCGTCTAATAACAATTACTTAATGAGGGTTTTCATAAAGATACTTAATCACAAACGAACAGTAAATATGCAAAATAATAGCAGAGGAAGGCGATTTCTTATTAATTTTATTAATGAAATCTATATAAAAGCGAAATACCATCCATTCACTGACTGACTGACTGCCTGACTAATCACAATATCTCAAGAACTATAAAGCATACAGACTTGAAATTTAGAAGGTACTCGTAGGTTCCTTCTATGTTGTAGATGTCAAGTAATAAACGGAAGGTTTTGAGAAAATTCACCCCTAAGGGGTGGAAGTGGGGGTTGGAAGTTTGTATGAAAGTCCTTTGTTTTTAGAGACAAGTGAATTGGCATTTAAGTTATTAGTTTCAAATGATAAAAACCTATACAAGCAATTTTACGAAAATGTGCCCAAATGGGGATTGGAAGCTTACATGAGGGTTATAAGTTTTTGAAGTTAGAGACTTTAAAATCGCCATTTAGGTTATTAAATTAAAATTATAATAACCTGTATAAGCAATTTTACAAAGGGGGTGAAATGGGGGTTGGAAGTTTGTATGAAAGTCCTTTGTTCACGAAGTTAAGAGACATGAAAATTGGCATTTAAGTCATTAGTTTTAAATAATAAAAATCTGTATAAGAAGTTTAACGTAAATCCAACCCAAATGGGGTGAAATGGGGGTTGAACCAGGTTTCAATGATGAAGGTTCTTTTTTTGAAGTTAGAGACTTGAAAATCGCCATTTACAGTTCACGCGCGAATTGAATGCAGAGTAAATGTATGTGTCACCATACATTTGCTCTGCATTCAACTCGCGCGTGAATTATAGGTTATTAATTTTAAAACATAATAACCTTTAAAATATATTTTACGATAATTCACCCCAAAGAGGATGAAATGGGGGTTGGAAGTTTGTATGTTTAAGTCCTATGTTAAAGTCCTATGTTTTTGAAGTCAGAGACTAGAAAATCGGGATCTAGGTTATTAATTTTAAGTAATAATAACCTGTATAATCAATTTTATGAAAATCCACCCCAAAAGGGGTGAAATGGGGGTTGGAAGTTTACATAAAAGTTCTATGATTTTGAAGTATAGACATGAATTAGTTATAGTTCAAGCACGAGTTGAATGCAGAGTAAATATATGGTGACACATAGATTTACTTGATGTAAAAGATCCGCGATGATAAACGATCCACGGTTCTCTTTTTTTAAAGTAATGAAGAAATTTTCGAACAAGTAGAAATAAAAATCAGTTTTTACTGTGTGAAACCGTTTGATTATAATCTAACTCGCGAGATTGTAAACTGTCGCAAGATTACAATATAACGCATATAAGAAAGCTAAGCTCGTTACTACGAGATTCGCAAAACACAATAATTTACATTCCATTAATTTCTCGACTCTACAAAGAAATTTTCGTTCTTTGTCCTAAAGTTTATTTTATGTTTTTTCGATTAACTATGAAAGAAAAAACCTTTTTTTGGTATAAAGTTTGCTTTTGAGATAGTTATAGTAATAATAGTAATATTTGATTGTTTTATAAATTTTAATACATTCAAAAATACCGCGCGATCAGAGTGGGCTTTTTACGTTCACATAGTGCCGCTAGATGGCACTCGAGTGATAAACAACGATCAGGTGTTTTCTCAGGTGTATTGTACAAGTCATATACAATTTTTTTTTCGTCTAATTACGACCTAAAATATCGAAATTATATGCTTTAAAGTCAAAGTCAACTTTTGTGTTTACCCGTGTTATTTTATTATAATTATGAAGCAACATAATGCCACACTGAAAATAATTGTTCTTGAACTTCGTACCCTATTAATCAGTCAGTCAGTTTTAAAACAAAAAAAAACAGGTGTTTTAAAGAATACACACCATTAATCATGTTAGTGATAACTTAATAGACCGGCTTACGGGCACGGTGTGCAAGAAGCGCCAGGTAATTTCACTAATATTTTAAAGCGAAAGTGTGTGTGTTTGTTGGGTTTTTATCGCGTCGCAAGAGAGCAATGATTCAAAGTGAAACTTTGCAAGGACAAGGCCTTGTAAGTAGCTTTTTTAGTCCACAAAATTAACAATTTCTCACATATATTTTCATCAACTCGTAAAAAATATGTTAAACAAATTACTAGTAATATTATTACTCATTCTAGTAATTAATATAGCCAAGCCATGTCATATCGTTCTTCATATTTAGCTTTATAAACACAAGAGCATAATATTATTATATCTACACATAGCGCTCAAGTCTTATTAATCTTTAACAGTTCCTAATTACACCGCTCTTTAAAAGCCTAAAGAATAGGTACATACTTATAAATACATACGCAGCAATTATTAATTTATCTAACATCCAGTTACTATATACACTAAGTATTATACAATTACAAAGAAAGTATTATAAGATCTCTGAGCTTACTATACCGCTTAAAGTAGTATTATTTTAAAATGACAGTTTTATATGACGTACCTTGACGTTTCTAAAATAAAGATAATAATAGATAATAATGTGACAAGAGCATCAACAATATTGAAAATATTAAAATTATTATACTATGCCCCCTGCATTACTCTCGAGTCTCGAGTCGCGCTTGAAGAATTTTTACTTCAAAAACGAACTTGGACTTACCTGAAGTATGGTGTTGATGCTGAGCTTGCGCCTTCTGTAATAAAATAAACAAAAAATAAATAACGAAAAGAAAACAAAAAGCAGATGGAAGTGCACGGTTATGAGACATACTAATATTATGATCGTGTATCTACTGATTGAATCAAAAGGATTATAATGAAATAAATATTCGTTACTGAAATATTTACGTTGTTACATAAGCGTCTTGATTCTTGATATTGCTGAATGAACAAAATAGCTATTGTCTATTTACTAAGTTCATGGTAGCCATTATACACGTTTTTTGAAAGAGGAATATAACTAGTTACCATCCAATGCTAGATCGTATTATTTTTTTAAACAATCAACTTTATTTTTAATTTAATTAAAACCAGATTAGTAATTATTAAAAATCAAAATATATTACGATTGCGTACATAAGAGAATTTTATTTTACTTTACTCAATCTTTATTTTATTTCACAGTAGAAATTGGATATAATAGAAATATTTGTTTAAAAGTTGTCTAAAATTACATTGTAGCTTTATAGAAAAAAAATTCTATAATTTTCTCTCTCTTTTACTTTTATGAAAGTTTTATTCGAAACACGTTAAGTAATTCTTTACCTAATTTTATTACTGCAATTAGTATCGCAGTACTCCGTTTTGTTGGCTCTATTGTAGTAAATGTTTGTGTTTAGACTGTAAATACACAAAAGCATGGAGCGTAGTCGTACTCAAGAGTCTACTGAACACAAGTACTGAACACACATTTTATAATAATGATTAAATCTAAAAAATTGCTACACGTATACATAGCCCCAGCCACTAACACACTTTAACTTAAATAACTCTCACTAAATATATGAAAATGGTGATGGAATTTAATGTAGATGGAATTGCGGTTGACTAGCAAATAAATTAGATTAAGCAAAAATACTAATAAATTATAAATAACACTACTTTTACGAGTAGAAATTGTAACCGGAAAACGCCATTATGTCGATACGTAGATATATAAATATAATGTACATATCCGAGTCCAGCAATAGTATTGTAGTCTGCATGATACCACTGCTTGAAGAAGAATTTGTTCAACAGGACGGCAAAGTTCGTTTTTGTCGCGAGAACCTAGTTTAAGACAGCCAGAGCAAGCTAAGGATAATAGGAATCACTCGCTACGCTCATAGTTCTAAGTTAGAATCCTGAGTGTAGTGAAGAATTTAAAGACACAAAAAAACAAAAAACTTTGCCATCATGTGGTACCTGCCTAGATAAACAATACATTTACTTTAATGGTATCAAATAACAATCTTTGTCACTAGATTCACTCATTTTATATAAATAAATTGTTTAAAATTTTATAGCAAAAGAAATTAACCTTAATTTTATAGTGGTATAATAAAGTGTATTTATTATATATGGTTGGTAGTCTGTGCCCCCCACGAAGGTATGTAAAGTAGATGTAGTGCGCACTCTAAATACTTATTTGAAGAAAAGATAGGATTCCACTTCAAATGCCGAGCGAGAGCGAGAGATCGGATACAACAACTGGTGTTACTCTAATTAATTAGTCGAAGTGGGATACCGATAATTAGGTATTTGCTTCAAGTAGAGATTATGAGTAAGCACTCCAGTCTTTACCTATAGCTTCGTGTTGCCCAACATATTTTATTGTTTTTTTATATATGTATATATAATAATTTACATTTTCTACTTTATGTTTTAAGACTTTGTAAACAAATGACATTTTTGTAAGAATTAAGTAAAAAGATACTTTAATCTAAATAAATTAATACTCAAAAGTATAATTTTAAAATAAAATAGGTAGTTTTATTTATTTTTTGATTTTATTTTTATTAATTTTATTTATTTTTAATTGATTTTACTTCCCATAAATTTTCAAAACCCGGGCTTATATATGCATATCGATCCTAAAGGAGGTAAACTTCAATAATATTTTACGGGGCGGATCGCAAGTATTTTATAAGCCCAATAAAATATTGCAGACATGACGGAGTTTCTGAACGTTTCATGAGACAATGTAAAAAGGTGAAGAAAAGCGAGTTTTGGTCACAAGCAGCAAAGGAACGCTTTTCGAGCTAGAGAGGTGGAAAATACTATTATCTCCAAATATAAGAATTAACAAGTTGTAAAACCACATTTAAAGTAAAACAACATAGATCCATTAACACTCAGGCATTACGTGTCATGCTAATTGTTCGTGAAATGTTTATTATACCCCTTAAGCAATTATTGTGTATCAATTTAACATACTATATTGATACTAAATATTTACATCGTAGGTACCATAATAAAATGTGATTACGAGTTTTTTTTTCAGCAGCGAATCATAAAAATATTATAAAATATGCGAGTGTGTTTTTTGTTGGTTTGTCCTTCACTCACGCTGCAACAGAGCAACGGATCGGCGGCGTGATTTATATCATGGGCGTAGTTGAGCCTGGAGAGTGACATAGGCATTCATCCCGGATAATTAAGGAATTCCCGTGGGCGGTTTCTAAATTTACATACATACATATCAAAAATTTGCGGAACCGGCAGGATTTGAAACTAAGTCTCTCTGGGAATCGTGCCCAGAGCGCCTTTGACCACTAGGCCACGGTCCTACGGTACCTATCAGTGCCGTGAGACATGCATCTTTAATCCAGTCGTTTTACACGACTGTTTATGCCAGTAACGATGTATTACAGTATCGAAACTACTTTCAGGGGCCCATATCCGATGGAACTCTTTGAACGAGAAATGAGACATTTTGCGTTTTACTAATTGTATGTGTATGTATGTAAGTTTAGAAACTTTCCTCGAGTGTGAAGCACTGCAATAAAATTATAAATTCCCGTGGGAATCAAAAAACTTATTCCACGCGGACGAAGTCGCAGATATCTGCTAGTAGGTAGTCTATATTTATTTAGATCCGATATAAATGATGAATCCATCTGTCGATAAGTTTACATTATTATAGTACCTACTAGCTGATGCCCGCGACTTCGTCCGCGTAGTTTAAGTTTTTTGATTCTCGCGAATACTTCTTAATTTCGGGATAAGTAAAAGTAATAAGTAGCCTATGTTCTACCGAGGGATATAACTTATATCTGTACCAAATTTCATCAAAATCGGTTGAGTAATTGGGCCGGGAGCATTTCCCTCCCCCGTCCACACACCTCGCCTCTCACGCCCGCGGATAGTATTGTCAAGCGCTGTCTTTGATCTATCGTACGATATACATTCGTATACGGAATGATTTATATGTTACCGTTAAAGTTGCTAAAACCGTTTATGTTCACATTAACGCTGTAATGTCAACATTACCGTATCAAATCCGTTAGAGTTGGAATAATAATTTTCTTGCTCTTACTACCTAGGTTATGTAAGTTGACATTCCCTAGATAATACGAAGTCTAACGGACAAGCGTTCGTTAGAGTTGAGAAAATAGGTGATGGTGGACTGTCCCAAAACCGAATCAGCAAAACCCGACTCAACGTAGTCTTGTTTGCACTACCCCTAGAATGTTTTTGTAAAGTGTGAACCCAGAATCTCGCGAAGGAGGTCCTGAATGAAGCGAGGTGAAGCTGAATGAATGGCGACGTAGCGAGTCTTCTAGTTAAGGGCATCCTTAAAACTTCTACATTTTTATGGACACCCAACAGTAGACGTTTGATCATAATAATAATAATTTTAATAATTAATTATTAAAATTATTATTATTATTATATTATATAATTTCTTTACATAAGTAAAGAAAATAAAATCATTCTGTATTTATAAATCCTTCTGTATTTCTTAAGAAATACAGTATATTTTGGACTTTATTATTGAGTTTCAACAATATTTTAAAGGTTTTTAAGATAATACAACCACTGCTTGTTTTTGTAATTTATCGATATGACTGTCAGTAATAAGGTCACAGCACTAGCACATTCCCAAGCTCTGCCTTCAACTCAGGTCGTACAGTACCTACCTACTAAATAATTAATATAGGAAACAATAAAAATTTTAAACGATTGCTTAAATTGCAACATTTGCATTCTTTATACAGGAAAATGTTAAGTTAATAGCATCGCATCGTTGACCGATAAGCTTAGAAATCTTATCATTTGTAAAGGCCGCAGATATGTAGAACTATGTACGTAACTACAAGGTTATATACATATGAATAAGCTTTTCCAATAATAATAAAATCAAATTATATAGTAGTACTAGCCGATGCACTCGACTCCGTCCGCGTGGATTGAGGTGCTTTTAGGGGTATGAAAAATAGTTTACGTGGCATGGCATGACATTCGTTAAAAAGTAAGAAAAAGGGATTTCATCAAAATCGGTATAGCGGTTGAAAAGACACATTTTCGCATTGATAGCATATGATGATAGTGGATGGATGTTTGAATTGATATTGATATGGATTGGGATACAAAAAAATTGTGTCAGTACAAGGATAAGTTTTATCTGATAAAGATAATGAACTCAAAACAAACGTAACACTATGCTTACTTCAAAGGCCTCACTTCAAGTATACTTAACCTATTAAAATGTGTATAGATTAACAACAAATATTCACTATGACTACTATTGTCTTACAATGGTTGTACATAGCATTGTTGCACTTGGAAAACTAGAGGACTGAAGCCTTAACGTAGGGTTGTCACCTCTCCGATTTACGTATCGTCGTATGGTTTTGTTTAGCGTGTGTATGAACCGCGCCTAAAGTTTTTGTTGTAAGACCAGTAATGTCTTTGGATCCTCAACATCTTAACAACCAAGAAACTGACCGAAATCGGAAAGGTCGATGGTTTTACACTATTCATTGCACTACTGTTGTCAAAAAAGCTGTATATTTGTATTGAAAAAAAGATTGGTATACACATTTTAATTATTTTAGGTATTTACCTTTTCAGATGAATTTAATTTGTAATGCTACTGATACTGCAGGTATGGCCGAATGCATTGCGTTTCAAACTAAAAAGAGTCGAATATAATAAAATATTGGTTGTTGGTCGAGGAATGGTGTAATTTTATCACGTAACTTTTTATTTGGAACATATACCTACTAAAAATTTACTATCTAAATATTATACATATTCATTTCGGTGATGCCAACCCTAGTGCGGAGTACTATGAATACAAACTTGTTTTGATTTTACAACTAACGACCATTTCCACAGCACGTACTTACGATTTATGTTATCATCATAGTCTTATTATATTATGCACATAAAGATGTTCGTTACTTAATGAAAAACAATATGACGAATGGATTTTGTTAAGGTTTCATTGTTTACTATCTGACTCGGCCTTGTTTTACCTGCGTTTACTTTGCGTTTCCTGAAAACCTTTTGGTTCTTCAAAATCAACTTCTCAGCAGTTTAAGCTGTACGTTGATATGTCAGTTTACCCTTTTATACCTATATTTATTAGCAAAAAAATAGGATGAGGAAATCAACAAGAGTAGGTTCGGAGACCCACAAAGGGCTGTAGCGTCAATGACGATTATAACAGTAAAAGATCGAGTCCTGCTAGATTTTGTTTTCAAATAAGACAGTAGGTAGTACTATTATATATTCTAAGGAAAGGAAGTTGGAAGTGGTAATTCTTGCCGTCTCAGTCCTACAGTGGACAGTGTAGATCGCTTACAAATAAAACTATGCTGAACGCCCTTCACCACGATGTGCGCACGATATTATAAGGATGGCGAAAAGTAGCTGGATGAGTAGCTGAAATCAGTTTAAGATCAGATGCTGTAGCTCACTAGGAAAGGCCTATACCTACTCGTGTACGTCCAAAGTATGATGATGACAATATAAGTTAGTTGGATGATCCAATATCTGATGGGTGTGATCATGGTATAGAACAGGAAATCAGTAATAAATCTGACTGAAAGAACCGATTTTAAGATATGAATATTCGCAGTGGTTAGATATTTTTTATCAGAGCCGAATAAGAAACTTTTGTTTAATTTCACGGTGACTCCTTTGGGATCCTCGGCTATCAAGAAAGTTGTTGAAAGTTTACTTTGAAAGAATATAACGAGACTGAGAGTAAATAAAACACAAAACTGAATAATAGTTCCGTTAGTTGGTACACAATATCATTAAACGTACCTATAACATCGTCATTGTGTATAAAGGAATACCACAAGTTTACCCCCTACCAAAAAGTGCTCAACGCGGCTAAAGAACTTCAAAATAGATTGTAATTGTTTCCTTTCAGTATTAATTTATTTCGTCATGATAATAAAATATATCTACAACATGTTTAGCGTACTCATCCATCAAGATCGTTGATAAAATTATAGATAAGCGGTCACCGTCAATCTAGATTATTCAGATATAATTAGGGCTGCCATTTTAATTGTTTAATTTTTGTACAATTAGGTAACTACTGTTGCGGATTACGTGGCCGCTTGAGATATAAAAACAGTAATCTCATATTATGTGGAAACCCTATTAAAGCTATATCATGGGTAAACAAAATTGTAAGTTTAAGACATTTCAAGTTTTAAATAAAGTAATTTTGGTTTAACAAAAATTATATTATAAAATCATTTAATATGTATGTATCCCTACTCTGAGTATCTAGACGTATATTAGTCACAGCTATCATAGTAATATTATTATTCCACACATAGGAAAATTCTCGTTTAGAATATTATTGTACATTTAGTTTGTTATGAATATTATTAGTGCATATAGGTACCTAAAATACTTGAAACTTTACGAGTACGAATCGACTAACTTCCTCGTTCAGATTTTTTGTACCACTAGAATGAAACTGAGTCGATTGAGTGGCTTAAAGCGAGAATAAACTAATTTAACTGTGTATATCGTATTGTAATTATTAAATTTCAGCTTTAGTATAATAAAGGCGTTTTGCAGTTAGGTTTTATACTACGAGTATAATAATCTATATAAATAAAAATGAATGTTGCTAAGCGCATAACTTTCGAACGACTGCACCAAATTGGATAATTCATTTTTTTGTGTTCGTTATAGTCAGGACAAGGTCTAAAATAAAAAAAAATACTTATTTCTTAGTATAAAAAAATTAAGAGTTCCCGCGGGAATCAAAAAACCTCAAAATATGGATGTTTGTTACTCAATCACGCCAGAACGGCTACGCGGATCTGGATGAAATTTGGCACAAGAATAGATTATAGTCTGGAACAACGCATAGGCTACTTTTTATCCCGGAAAATTAATGAGTTCCCGCGGGAACCAAAATCCTCAAATTATGGATGTTTGTTACTCAATCACGCCAGAGCGGCTAAGCGGATCTGGATGAAATTTGACACAGAGGTAAATTATAGTCTGGCACAACACATAGGTTACTTTTCATCCCGGAAAATTAAAGAGTTCCCGCGGGAACCAAATACCTCAATCCACGCGGACGAAGTCGCGGGCTAGGTTAAAAAATAAACCTTATTTATTAGTTTCAATAAGTATATTTTTTGAATACATAATATTTCGAACCTAAGAAATTGATATGTCACCGTAAGATTGTAAAAACCGTTAGTTTATAATCTAACTCGCGAAATTCTAAACTGTCGAAAGATTACAATTTAACGCATTATTTTCCGGTTATAATCTAACGGTTTTTACAATCTCACGGTGACAGATATACAATATTCCACTTTGTAAGTTTTATTTAAGCATTTAACTACGTAACTGCTCAACAATAACAACAAGTTACATTTTGCTTCAAATCTTGTTTAACTAAAGAAATATGAATAAATTCATAGTATCCTCGATATGAAATGAACTTGAATGAATGCTAAAGTCAAATGCTGGTCAGAGAAGTACCTGTTGTTGTTGCTGTTGATGATATTGAGCAACAAGTTTGACGCCACTCAGCTCCAAAGAGCGCGGGTCCAGAGAGCGGCTACGAGGTTTTTCTGAATAGAACACATCCTCATCCCGTTTCCCCTTCTTCCATCTGAAGTAATTTGCCATCGCGCCCCATTCGCACTCTTTAATATCGTCGTACAAGTCTACTACGAATTTCGGCGTAATTCGCGTATTTTCATATAAGTGGCGAGGTTAAAACGCGGAGACATCTCCTTCAGTACTGAGAGATAATAGCGCTGTCACGAGACGTTTGTTATGCAATGGGGGAGCGCACACGCTGAAGTCAGAGGCTTCGTTCAGAGGCGGAATCTAAAGCTGAAATTCATAGTGTTTGACTGTTCTTAAAGAGTGGAAGTACGTTTTCGTTTTCTAGATTTCAGCCTCCTAGACTGGCAGTCCGTAGTTAATATTGAGGAAGTTTTTGACAACTTTTTAGATTTAGTATTATTGCTTTGCTTTGCCTGATTATATAGCCAAATAGGCCTGTCAGCGAGTCTGTGACAGTGTACAGCAATTAATGAATTTAAATTAGAATTGCCAGCTTTTAGTGCAGAGAAATTTAAAAGTAACTTGTTCTAGAATTCTACGGAAACCAACTTAATGCAGGACTCTCGCCTATTGAATAGGTATGATGACAACTCAATCAAATCAGCAACTTTTTATCAAACTCAAAAACGCACTTCTAGTATGGAAGTTGTACGAAATTCACCATTGTGACGTCATAAAATTTCAACGCACTTTTTTTCTTTAATCGATATTTTAAAATGGTTATCATGCCTAAAACTAACCGAGGATGTAAATTTTTGGAAGGCCTTTTGGAAGACTCTCTATTTAATAATCAGTTAGAAAGAATTTATTTTTGATAGGCATCATCCCTATTCTCCATCACTTTATTATTCATAAAAAATTATCCATCAGTAACTACATTCCTAACTAAACTACAAAACATGTTATAAATAAACTTATTGAATAACAAAAATCTATATTGTAAATATCTTTTTTTCTATTTATTCAAGTTCTACTACCGCCATGTTTTGTAAAAAAAAAACAGGTATCGCAAAAGCACCTTTGCCAACTTTCAGTATTATAAGCACTTCCTCAAAATAGCTACGACCTCTCCCGACAGAGCGAAACCTCAAGATGACCGAAAGAACCTAAATCCCTCAGACGTACCTAGTATAGTTACGAAACTAGTCTCAAGACTGCTAGGGCATTGAAGTGTTATTGTTCGCCTCACAATAGTCTATTAAGAATATTATGTTATTTCCGTATAAATTAACCTTCATTTACGAAGAGTAATTTATTAATAGAAGTCTTATTAAATAACCTGTTTCTGTAGTAAGTAATTAGTTATATTAAGCCATCTTCTGAAGAAGCCACGTATTATAATTTAAAATACATATTCTTGTACTCGTTGGAAATCTTGAATTTTCCGGGATAAAAAAGGCACATGTCCTTCACCGGGATACAACCTATCGCTGTACCGAATTTCATGGAAAAATCGGTTGTACAGATGGGCCGTGAAAGCGTAGCACACAGACAGGCACACACACTTTCGCATTTATGATATTAGTAGTAGTGGTAGATTTAATATAAAAATTGTCTATTCCAATAGGCATACATATTATATAGCTCGTATAGGAAATTTATTCATCATCATTTATTCCTGGTGACGAAAGTACGTAACCGCCTAAAAACCTTCAACTCTGCAAGAATCACAAAAGCCACGAGTAAAATAAAGATGCATATCTTAAAGTATATCTTATGTTAGACTTGTCTGAAGAGTTTTTGAAGGTTACGTTTGGTACTCATATTAATATTAATAAGTCAACTATGTTACAGTTCAAAGCCAAAGTGCGGGCGAATCGCGATTGGCCTCGGCAATCCTCAGAAATGCCTGGCTCACTTGTCACGTGAACTGAGATATTTAACTACTGCTGCGTGGACGGGCGACGGCACTCGTCTCAGTCGAGTGTTGCGAGCGAACCGTAGTTATACGTTTGACGTTTACTCAAGTTCTCGTTATAGATAAACAAAAACAGATCAGTAAACGATATAGTATCGCATTAGGTCGTTTAAACTCTAATTATTAAGACCTAACTTGTCGCACTTTGCACTTCCTAAACACCCTGAAAGTTAAGATTGTATTATTTGCCTATCTTTAGTTCGCACGCGAGGTCCGAGGAATCTTAAGGAATGTTGACGTAATGAGATAGAGTTGTGATTTAGTCGATATTTCGTTATCGATACTAACACATGTTTAGTATCTGTGCGCGTGCATTGAATTAATTATGAAATAGTAATTCTATGGAATTAAAAAAAACAAATTGTATCATAAAATTTAATTATAATGAACTGTACAAAATAAACGTAAAATATAACAATTCTGTCGCAATCAGAATAATCAGTACTTTAAGGAATTTAAAAATTAAACAGCTATTTGCATACACAAAGAAAAGTATTGTACTATTTATAGTACAATATAACCCTGCTATTGCTTCAAAAACAGGACTGGATAAAGCGTACTCTCGCGTCACGGCCGGCACTAGTATGGGAGTGTGCGGTGCGCACCCGCCCGCTAAGTTTAAATTACATAATGAACAAGTAACAACTTAATTATATATATATATAATTTATTAGTATGTAGGTAATAGTAATATTTTTATGATGTGATGTAAATTAAATTAAAAAATAATAATAATAATAATAATTAAGTTAATGTTTCAAATTCACCACTTCTTCGTTTATTTGAAGGGGGTAGGAGTCCGGGGAGTAATGGGCGGGGCAATAGAAGTGGGGGTTTTAAAAACGGCATATAACACCGCGCATTTGACACGAACGTCACTAGACAATCTTGCATTGTAAAGTCGACCTCCTGAAGATGTCGACTTTACAATGCAAGATATCCTGCACTTGAACATCAAATACTAAAATTAGATAAATATTATAAGGAAACGAAATTATTTAATTTTTAATGAGCTTCAGTATTTTTAACACAGCTTCACAATGATGTCGATAGATGGCGCTCTGTAAAAGTTTATTCATTTATGCTTACAAATAATAGACGTTAGCACCATCTTACGTGGAATAAAAAATTGTCTACTGATAGTAATGATGTCTATTAACGTAAAGATGAGCGCGCATCTAGACATGCTCGCCGCAGGAGCCACAAGAACAGTCTTCGTCATTACATTTTATATTTTTTTTATTATGAAATCGTATGCTGCGTAACACCCGCTCACCGAACGAGCTGCATTTTAGTAAAATATTGTAGGTACACGTATCCCATCCACGCAAGCTGATGACGATTGACGTCATCAGATTCGGCGCGTTTTAATGCGTACGGTGCAGGTGAATGGATACCGCGAAGTCTCAGTTCGGGGCGAACCACTAGTTACAATAATTTAGAAGGCTCCCTAAGGCTACACACGCCGCGTTTGGAGGAATAAGAGTTACGCGATAGAAAGAGAAATATACATATAGATAGAATTTGGTAGGTAAATAATTATTTTTTTCTCGCAGCGCTGTGCGAGCTCAGTTTGGCTTTATTACGACGTAACCTGAGTCGCTGATTGTTAAAAAGTCTTCGCGGAGTAACTTTTCTGTACATTGTACTATTACCTATTCTGTGGTCAGAGCGCTTTGTCCAAAGCAAAAACATCGGTTTTTGCTTTTTTATAAGTTGCAAGTGAAGCTATTATGCAAGATAAGACTTTATGGAAGTCAGGTAATGAAACTACATAAATGATTTGCTTCCATATCCAAAACAAAAAGAATAAATATAATATTAAGTTTATGTCAAAATTATGCCCGTAACGCCATCTACGTAACGGTTAAAAAAATAATAACAAACAAACAACTAACGCCATCTACCCAAAATTTCAGACACATTGTCAAGAAACGGTGTCCTCGGAGATATGCCCATGATGACAACAATAACAACCCTGACCTAACCAATGGGGGCTACCGCGTTTAAATTCGCCGCTAAAAGCGCTAGTGTAGAGTGAGGTCTCCGAAATGTCAAATAGGTATTATCACTGGCTGGGCGACCGCGTAATATTTATTATAATCACAGTTTCAAGACACCATCTCCGGATGGCAAGTTTTGGCACAATTGACAATTTTTCCGCCAATACCGGATACACAATACATAATGTCATAAATGTCAACTTCAAGTTCGCACTTTTAGTTATTTGTATAGAGCTACTACTTTTACTAATAAAATATATTTGTCCAACGATTTATTTTACTTTTGATATAAGCTCACCTATGAAGTGTCATAAATATTGACATGCAATCATCGACAAAAATGCTATACTCCGTAGACGCATATCGTTTTTTACAATAGTAAAGCGACACGACGTGCTCTTTTACCCAACACTAGCGGACCCGGCAGACGTTGTCCTGCACTATCTTCCTCGCAATTTTCCCATATTTTCTCACCGTTTAAACCTTACCTGGACTACGACAAACATTTCAAAACCAAAATCAGCTAAATAGGCCTAGCCGTTTTCAAGTTTTAGTCAATTTTAGAAGATAATAATAATAATAATATATAGAAGATTTCCTAACTCGAATATGCTCATCTACAGTGGCGTGCACATGGTTTGAAGCTAGGGTAGGCATTGGTAAGCCAGAATATCTATTTACAGACAGTCTTGATAAAAAATGAGCGTTGACGTATTTCCACTTGGGTAAGCAGTGCCTCTATGAACTGCACGCCACTGCTCATACATCTTTGGCGATGTATGGTTTCTATGACCTGACTGATGCATGTACATTTGTACTGTTGTATATAAATGATTAATTTAAATACATACATTAATATACAATAGTCATTTAAACGCTTGGTTATGATTATAAAACAATAAAAAAATGTTGTACAAAGATAAATATCAATGTGTCAAATCAATTAAAACTTCTTAGAGAAAGCAGATTGTTATCAAAAATCGAACCGGCAATGCATTAGAACATCATTAAATCGAGCTCCCAAAAGTGGAATAAATCGTTGGACAAAAAAATATAACCCCTGTTTAATATTCTTACAACATTTAAAGCACACTGCGGCAACATGAGGCGAATTCATGCTGGCTTTGACCGACAATATTATAAAATTAATTTGTAGTTTGTTTCACGTAATGACACTACCGCCGCGCTAGGTAAAAATGGAGAGTTTTTGAAGTGAAAACTTCTTTAGACGCGTTTAGCACTTTTTGGTACGAGGTAAAAATGTGAATACGCGAGATCGACACCATTCTTCTTAAGACAAAAGGTCTTAAGTGCCTTTGTATTAAGGTTTATATTTGAAATATTTTTATTATTATAATAAATTTAAATATTCGTTTTCACTTATATTGGCAGTCAAGAGGTACAATCAATGCGTAATCATAACCACGCCACCACTGTCGCCACTTGCTTTGTTCTATCAAAAATCGCCCATTGCGCAAGTACAAGTAGTGTTTTCACGTGAACTAAACTGAACATTTGCCTGCTTCTAGGCTTAGTAAAACTAGCAATTCATTTGTTGGAAACAGTGTCCGCTTCTACAATAAGATCCCAGAAGACATGTTGAAGATGTCTCTGAATAGGTTCAAAGTTAATGTAAAACGTAAACTCATTGAAAAATCTTATTACCATGTAAAGGACTACTTAAACAAGGAAGCTTGGTAATGATTTGCTCTATGGCTCTGATAGTCCCTTAGTTAAGATGATTTGTGAGATGGTGATAATAAAAAGGAAAAAAATCCCCGACTGAGTTTGTTGTGGGCTCTTTTCAGACCAGGGCGCGTTTGGAACCCTCGTAGCTTTATTTTTAAGATACTGTAACCAATTATCACCATCATGTTTTATATGTAAGTAATTTTTAACGTCAATAAGTGTACCTACAGTGTACCTATATTGAATAAATGATATTGAGTATTGAGTATTAAAGAAGAAAGATAAAAACTCACCGTTCTTCGCCTATCGGGAATTTCGACGGAGACCGTCTGTCCTGGTATGGACGCCCGGCCCCGGAAAATGTCCATAACTTTGGCCATAGCGCTCGGGCGACGCGAAGTCGAAGCCGAAACCGTGTGATAGTACTGCATGAAAAAAGTTACACTAGTTAATAACCAATATCGTAGGCCAACGGTTTAAATGAACAAAATGAATGTTTCAGGCGAGCCAGTCTATATAAATATTGCGTTTCATAAATCACAGAGTGTAGACAATAATCAGCTCATATCAAATAGGAATGCCAGATATTCCACAGAGTAAATTAATATCGATTTCATCGTTAAAAACACATGCTATAATATCATACCGATTTATAAAATTGGCGAATAGCTTATGCCGCCGTAAAAAAATACGAGAATTATAATTTTTCAGAAATAGTCTTTTCATCTAACAAAAACGAAACACTTTCGAACTACAAGGTGTAACGATTTGTTCTATTTTTCATGATAACTAAATATATTGGTTGGGAAGGTAAACGGTGCTTCGCTTGTAACTGCATGCTTGACCATACAGAATTTTTTCTGTTGGCGGATTATAGCAAAATAATTGTAATCTTTTCATGATATATCTGCCTCCTTTTAAGCGCCCCATGTCATAGTACTATTTTGTGTCATGTATATACTTTTTAAGTTGAACTGTGTTAAAAGTTAAAATAATATGATACCCATTCACTTACCCTATAATGCGCGCCATCCTTCGATGATTCCCTAGTTGATGTGTTCGATTTATCCTGTGAAAAACAATTAGGTTTAGAAATATGATCGCAGTGCAATTTAATTTAATTTAATTTATTTGAACTACCAACAGAATTACAAGTAGTAGGAATACAAAATGTTGAATGACTTAGGCAATAGGTAGCAATGCCTTTCTGTTTCTAATAGGGAGAGATGGCGTAACACTGTGAAGATAATAATATCTCGAGTAAGGCAGTAATATCTGGTCTAGTGGGAGGCTCGGAGGCTTCGGCTGTGGCTAGTTACCGTTAGCAAAGACGTGCTTCTAAGCGATTTAGCGTTCCGGTATTATGCCGCGTTGAAACCAGTTAGGTGTAACAGGCTATCTTGCTACCATCGTATACCGCTATACAGCTACATCACTCACCACCAGGTAAGATTGCAGTCAAGCGCTAACTTAAATGGTAAGTTTGACTAATAGGCCTATTACACTGCACTTTCTACAGGGCCCTGTGGTAAGGGTGGATGTGGCCGCTAGTTAGAGCGTCGCTTATTACACAGCAATAAGGACCAAAAAGGCCCTTACTCCCTAGATTATATTACACTACACTGATTCAAGTGTAAGGGTCGCTGTGAAAAGTGCCTATAACTACTTCGCTAACTTTCTCGCCAGCGAGTAACCCTTGTTACCCTTATGTGGTTGACGTCCAATCTGCTCGCACGAAGCGTTTTTGCTCGACATTTCTGATACGAACCGCTAGGGTGTGGAACACCCTCCCAGCACACGTGTTTCCTGCCACATATAACTTAAGTACCTTAAAGGCAAGAATGAATAGACATCTTCTAGGCAAGCGAGCTCCAACCTAGACCTGATCATTGCTTTGCACTAAGCATGACTGTCATCAAGCGAAAGCTATAAATCATGTAATAAAAAAAAATTTGTGGAATAAAAAATGTTATATTTTACCTCGAATACGGCATCTGTTACCACATGAGCTGAGCCATCCTTCGTCTTCGTTGTCAGTGACACACCACTTGAGCTGTTAGGTACCTCGGCATTATCCGATTCAGATTTCGTTGATTCTCTGATAGGTGGGCCTGATTTCGTCATATTCTGTAAAAAAAATCAAACAGTCTTTTTTATATTTCTAATCTGAGTTATTTGGAGGCTTTTCAACGGTATTATTGACCGAGCGAGGCGAAGGTCTCTGAGTCTACTTGAGTGAATTTGCACTTGTCCGTCCGTCCGTCCGTCTGTCAGAGCCTTTTAACTTCTGAGTTACTGAACGTAATTACTTCCAATTTAAATATAATATGTAAACCGATGGCCTCCAGCCGAATATGGCTTAAAAAGTTATAAATCTTTATTTCAGGGGGGCTCTCATAGAAGCGAATGCGTAGTAAAATATTTTTATAGCGTTACTTAGGGTTGCGGTATATAATTTTAAAGATAATTAGGAATGGAGTCCAAAAATATAAAAAAAATTACAAAATAATTTTTCCCCAAAAATTTACAAAATGGGGGGCTTTCAAAGTGAAGATTTTCTAACGTCCGAAGTTGACCTCAGAACTCTCAATTTTCTGAAAGGTTGAGCCTGAAACTTGATCAATTATTTGAATTATATCCTGTACTTGAACGACAAATACTAAAATTCGATAAATATTATAAGGAAACGAAATTATTTAATTTTTAAAGAGCTTCAGTATTTTTTACAGAACTTCACAATGATGTCAATAGATGGCGCTCTGTAAAAGTTTATTCGTTTGTGCCTACAAATAATAGACGTTAGCACCATCTTACGTGGAATAAAAAAATAGTCTACTGATAGTACTGATGTCTATAAACGTAGAGACGAGCACGCATCTAGACATGCTCGCCGTAGGAGCCGCAAGCACACAGTCTTAGTTTTTTATTATGAAATCGTTTGCTACGTAACACCCACTCACCGAACGAGCTGCGTTTTAGTAAATACTGTAGGTATATGTATCCCATCCACGCAAGCGGATGACGATTGATGTCATTAGTATCGGCGCGTTTTAATGCGTACGGTGCAGCGAATGGATACCGCGAGGTCTCAGTTCGGGGCGAACCACTAGTTAGTATCGATAATATATTCACTATCTCAGTATCAACATCTCCACTACGACGGGTATCCGCTCAGATTGGGAAGGGTTATGGCCACAGTCCACCATGCTTATTCACGTGTTTTGGTATCTACTTCAATCTAAATAAGGTTCAAGAGCTCAACTGTTTATTTTTATTTATAGACTAGCGCTTGGCTGCAAACTGACTTAGCTTACTGGCAAGTAGTAATGCAGTCTTAGTTGGAGCGCGCTAGCCTAGAAGATGTCTATTCACTCTTGATTTGAAAATATAAAACTTTATTATCTGTACTTTTAATATTGCTACCATCATTCATTTACATAAGTATAACTGTGTATAATTACTATACATTTACAGAACCTACTAATACAATTTAATACGGAGCTGAATTTATTTAAGGTTTGACCATATACGCTGAACGTTCTAGCGGAACCCGACACTTAAATCTATAGTCTAAAAAATAATTATAAAATCTACAATTAATTCTTAGTTTAAAGGTACCGATAAACTTACAATTACATACAAACAGCAAAATTCGTAAGCGTTCTTCAAATAATAACACAAAATGACTACGGCTAAGGGAAGTACACTGAAACAACAACTGACTAGAAGAATGAACCACATGGTACATAAGAATTTCACCAAATTTTTTAGAAGAACACAGTTTAAGTAACAAGTTTGCTTACGTTCTTCGATAATTTTAATCATATTTTGTAAAGAGAAATTATAGCAACTTTTGGAAGCACTTCCGGGACAATAAATATCCTGCTCACGGTGATAGTCACACACAAAAAATATGAAGACAATTTTTGGGCACATACCGCAAATTTTTGTATTAAATATTGATATATAAAGTTAAACTGAGGCATTATGGCTCTTGTTTGCAACTATTTAACGTTACTTATACGCGAGGTTATCGAAACTACGATAAATTGTACAGTTAAGTTTTCGTAGGCAGGATTTATCTACCCTGCATCAAAGTCAAACATTTTGTTTGACTTTGATGCAGGTAGTTCAAGTAGAAAACAAAGGATTATTTATCGATGGCGCGCAAAATTAAATTTTATTTTATTTTATTAAAAGGTTTGTTATAATAAGAGTACAATAATAAAATAATTTAAATACTGAACTTTGAATAAAACACTAATTTATGAATATTTTTGGATTGAGGTTTTTTGGTTCCTGCGGGAACTCTTTAATTTTCCGGGATTAAATTAGCCTATGCGTTATTCACGACATAATATATCTTTGTGCCTATCATCCAGACCCGTTCAGCCGTTCTCATCCATCCATCCAAACTTTCGCATTTATAATATAAGTATAGATTGATGAAACGCACTTAAATCAGTTCACTCACTTAACTTAATCAGAAGATCCCCGAATAAGCAGCCCATATCTTAACCACTACGCTATCACCGCTACACAATAAATAAACTAATATTATGAATGCGAATGTGTGTTTGTTTTTCACGCTTTCACGTTACATCTTTTCACTCGATTTTGATGAAATTCCTTACAAACATAGGTCGTGTCCCGGGGAACTTGCATAGGCTACTTTTTATTTCGGAAAATTAAGGAGTACTCGCGGGAATTTAAAAAAAAGCTTAGTACTCGCACGA
Source organism: Erebia palarica (assembly GCA_964035005.1). Classification (NCBI taxonomy): domain Eukaryota; kingdom Metazoa; phylum Arthropoda; class Insecta; order Lepidoptera; family Nymphalidae; genus Erebia; species Erebia palarica. The sequence goes on from OZ035986.1 coordinate 32,066,886, forward strand.
ATTCGCGGATATCAGCTAGTAAATACAATAAGTGTATTAATATTTTTATTAAATACTTTAGTAACCAAGGAACAAGAAGCATAATAGGCATGATGACTGATTTTGAAAAATGGTCAGATTATGTTCGGAAGTATCTACTATTTCGAATAAATATATCATTTCAGCAGAAAAATAAGGTTTGGTAGATAAAATTGGCATTTGAAATTTAAATTTTAAAATTCACGCCAAAACGTTCGCCGGTGTCATGGCGCCGTTTGTGACATCACTATTGTTTTTACCAATGTACTCTGTGCAGTGTGCAGTAAACAATAGTATGCTTGGCAAAGCTCGAAAACAAACAATCGTGACGTCATTCGCTTCTTGGTGTTTAATCCATTATGGCGGATTGCTGTATTTTATAGTTTTATTTTATCAAAATAAATAGCAATCTCACTCGAAACAGAAAAATAAATACGTTTTTTATAATCCATGAATCCTATTTCATTAGATAAATTCATAATTTCATTGATTCTTGGTTACTGTTTTTTGTTTGTTTTAAATTCTTTATTGCACAATAAAATTACAATGCACAAAGGCGAATTAGCGTGCGATATTCACCGCCTAATAAGCCAGCAATTCGCACTGGCACCACACCACATAGATCTTTCAAATAACTGGCAACGTGTCTTAACGTACGTTTCACTCCGACACAGGAGCATCCTCATGAGATGTTGACTCGACAATACACGATTGTAAACCACGTCAAAAAACGTGATGTTTACAATCACGTTCAAACGTGCGTTTTAAGCTTCTGTTTCCTTGATTGTCACGGACTTCCGCAAAGTAACGCCTGCTTCTATCCAATATTTCAATCCTTTAGAAATTTCTTGGCTTCAAAACGCAGCATGGCATTATACTCTATAGCTAAGCACGCAGGTGTTGGCAAACGGAACGTTTCCGAATTGTACCTAAACTGAATTTAGCTGTTACAATAATAACGACGCCCCAACGCGAATTTACTGTTAACTGAAATCACATAAATATGCTGCAAAACAGCAAACACGTGTTCGCTGGATTTACTAAGAATTAAGTATATATCAATTAATACAGATTGACTTTCTTAAAGTGCTTTGAAAATGGTAGTAATAAACGCTCGTTCGGCCTTGGCCTCCTCATTTACCACATATTTTGTTATTTTATAAATTTTAAAACACTTCTCTATACTCAAAGTTGCCAGATGAGACAGAGAAAGAGTCAGCTATGAGTTTTAAGTCGACGTTGTCCCACATTGACTTTGTGCCTTAAGTCGGCCATATTTTCAGTGACTATTGTCAGTACATCCAAAGCATGCTAAGGTCCAAAATCTATAGATATAATTACCTGAACTGCAGCCTTGACTTGTTGCATAATCGAAGGCTGCTTCTTGGCTTCCCCACGAGACCGAGACTTGAAGATGTCGAACAGTGCCGGCCTGCGACTCACCCCGGTTGTACCTGGCACGAGTTAATTATTCACAAAGGTTGTATAAAATAAGTCTTAAATCAAATAAAGAATGAAATTCGCCAATGGTTCACAGACAAAACATAGATACAGATGTAAAAATTTTATCTGTGACCCAGAATGGGTGTACAACTCAGCGTTAGCCCTGCATCCGCCATATTGAATTTTACTTAGCAAAATTTAGTGTGACGTCATTTTATTTTTCGTATTATTCCCAGCAAATCCTTATAATTGATACCCATGTATCCATCAGGGCCTTGGGCTATCACTCACTTGCTATCCTAGCTTAAAAAAACTAGCCTCGTGTATCCCGGGCATTAGACTTACCATGAATGGTCTGTTGGTACATTGTGTGTCCTTGGCCATCGTCAGCTGAACCACGTCGCTTACGCTCACCAACTGACTGCCAGCTGCGAGTGATAGCTGCATCCAGACGTTGTTCTACAGAAAAACCGACAAACATTAATTTATACACGTGATAATTTATGTACTTACACTGACGAATATCTGTTAATCAGGTTTTTGGTAGTAAAATTGTATCAGTGCAGTGTGAAATGCGTATGCGACACTCTTTTCCGGGCGCTTTGAACATTTTTTATTTCGTATTTGATTGTCGATTTTTTTTTATCGAATGACAGCACTGGCTATAAAAGTACAATGCGCCGCCGAACATAGCGCGTTGCTAACGCGTTTCTGCAAGAAGCGACGGATCAAATATTAAGATCAAATGTTTACTATAAAACGACGAATACATAAAGTATAAAGTACATATATAAAGTATGAGAATAGAGTATAAGAATATATAAAGTATAAGAATGTATAAAGACTAGAAAAACTGTAATAATCTTTACTGGTTAACCAGTTTCTCTTGGACTGCATCATCACTTACACCAGCTGAGATCGCAGTCAACGGCTTAATGTCTTATCTTATCATCGAATAATAAAATAATAAATTATGAACAGCAAATAAAACTCACGCTAATTTTATAATTGTACTTAAGTAATCATCTTTCTATGAATTTTACTTTAGAGAGTTAAATGTATTATTATAGCAAATTACATAATGGATCATTACTTCATCAGTTTTCTACGCGTATAACGCGTGCATTGCCAAGAAAAAAGCGTTACTGTCCACTGCTCACTTGTTACCATAGGGCGAAACTTAAACACGCAACCTACACGCCAAAAACAATTAGGTCCGAATTTACATTTTTAATGGAGTTTTGTACGCCATATAAGCATATTTAAAATAAGTATTCATAAAAACTTGCGAGCAATCGAATTCGACTCACATTTATAATAGTTTAAATAAGATATTCATTTGTATTAAATATATTAAGATTGCTATGGCCAAGTGTACGCTGGCAAGTAGATTGCGCGGTTTCTTGAAAAGTTAGCTTTTGAACTAGCAATATAGACCTTGTGTAAATGTCAATTTTTGCAAGTTTTCTGTGGACAATTGCTGCGTGTGCAGTCCATAAAGCTGACACTAACGCCAAGCGTATGAGCCGCGCTACCATCGTGGATACTAATATGGAAGTGTGCCCGTCGGTCTGTCCGTTACCTTCTCATGGATCCGCCATGAAATTGATCTTGATTAAGATTTACCTTGTATGCTAGATTCAGACGCGTATCAGCGGTCGTGGGTTGCAGCATCCAAATCCACACAGACGAAGTCTAATATTATTTATCGAGGTAGTTAATATGATTTACCAGAAAGTGTAAATCATATTAAGATATGATTGATGATATGATATGGTATCATATACCTACGATTAATTCAAAGATTCAAAAATGTTTAAGTACTAGATAATGCCAACGACTTCACACGTTGTGAGAAAGGTTGTTTGATTATCTCGTCAAGTCCTTAATTTTCCGAGATAGAAAGTAGCCTATGTCCTTTCCTGGTATGCTGTCTGATATGTGTACCCAATTTTATCAAAATCGGTTGAAAAGATGGAAACACTTTCATACAGGCATACACACACTTTCGAATTTATAATATTAGGATGGATATTGATAAAGAAACCTGTCAATTTCGGTCACTCTCTTATTAAATAGCTGTTGCCCTTAATTTTCACAGCGATTTTATTGAAGTCAAGAGGTCTATGCCCACTCCATTATAACTTGTTTGTTATTGAGTAGCGTTTTTATCAATACCAAAACAATCTCAGCTTTGCATCGAGAACATAAAATAACTTTCAGACAATGAGTCGCATACCAAAATAAATTCAATACTGCTGATGTAATGGCAACGTCTTTAATTTATGCAAAGACCCAATATACATAATGCATTTTGTGTTGCGATTTATCAAGACAGGTTTCAATCATGTATGTGTCCATAGTGAGATATTAGGTAATAAGGTAAATTAAGTAAAACGCTAAAGTAAGTTATTTGAATCAACGTGCACATCTTACATTATACAATAAATGTTACACAACTAAACAAAATACAAAATAGATGTAAGTAACTACTAAGTACTTACCTATCACATAAAATTAATCAGAAAGCATGAATGCCTGTTTGTTTGTTCTTTGTTTTCGCTTTGACTGTTCAACCGATTTTTAACTAAATTAGGAACAATGATTAAACATTACCTGCGGATTTGTATAGGGGAAGCGGAGGATTCCCTATGAATATCAGTAAATAACAAAGCAGTGTCTAGAAACACTGCATAATTATTAGGTTATTATAATTGCGGTCGATCGATCACTTGAACAAGTGATACAGATTCAATAATGCCAAGACGGCAATAATACACACCTCTCTTTTGCCGTCTATCATCACTGCTTCTTCGGACTTCCTTTTCCTTAACGACCTTTTTTGGGATTTCTTTGTCCTTTCGTGCAGGTATTGAACCCCATGTCCCTGAACGCTCACGTTTTGCCACAGCCTTCTTATCTTCTAGAGTTTCCTTTGTTAACTTTATTACAGCTTTATCATTAATTTTGGTATTATCTACTTTAGAAACCTGTAAGAAAGATATTTTTGTTAAATTAAATCAGAAAGGCTTTATTAATACATTACTTAAGTAATATTATTATTTTCTTTTACCTGTTTTTCATCAGTTCTTTTAACCCAAATGTCTTCCTCGCTAGTAAGAACTCCGTCCACAGTAGATCTGATTTCTATTAAACTGCTATCAAAATAATGTTTATCATGATGGAGATTCTGTCCCGTAAAAATAGTCCTTACATTAGGTCTCTGTTCTTCTGCCCCTTTGGTTCCAAAATGTACTGTATGAGCATTATTTACTTGATTTCTCAAAGCACGTGCAACTGGTGCTGACATTTGTGCAGTTTTCGTAACTAAAAATTTGTGCTTTGCTCCCATTACTGTGCGTTGTGATGTAGCTTGTGATTCAGTAGCATTTGATTCATTACTATCTTTATTTGATTCTTTATTATGTTCATCGATCTCAATTTTCATCTGATCTTTGGGTTCTGCAAAGTCATCGTCTAAATCTAAATTTAGCTTTTCGGTATCAGCCTTATAAGCACCCGGAGAATGCCTACGGTGACCGTCTTTCTTTTCGTCGTCTTCGTCTTCTTCTCGACATTGTGATAATCTACGTCTTTCATTGAATGGAAAGGGTGATGCAGAATTACGACTAGACAAATTATTGCAATGGTTCATAAAATAATGTTGGAAAAAGCTATCAGTTTCAGGTGTATCATTATTATCACCTTGAATAATATCTTTTAAGGCGGCTAAAGAAGTTATAGTGTTGTAATTTAAAGCATTAACTAATTCTTCACTATCTGTGGAACTCGCGGAGTCACCTGCATCTTCTTTCGCAGTTTGAATCTCCTTGCTAGGAGTCACATCAGTGACTTCGATGTTTGTAGTTTCCATTTTCTTCTCCTTCTCATTTTTACGGTCGACTTTCTTCCCTTTTCTTTTGGAATCCATTGAACAGAAACAAACTTAACAACGACACACTACTTTTACACGTTTTTCTTTACCACATACAGTCACATGTTAAATCTTCTATTACCAAACAGTTTAGGTGATTTCATAACTAATTTCAGAGTTTCCGTCACCGGACGGATGGCATGATAATGTTATTGAACCACAAGTATTTTTCAAAATACATTTCGCAATGCTAAAACATACTTGTTATTAATTTTCCGGTCACGAATCTCGTGTAGTAGCTGATAGCAACCTATGTATCGGTATGTAGCAATAAGCATATTAATATACGTACGCGTAGTATTTAGTTTTGATTTTACATGAACTTGGACCCTGCTTAGCTTAGAGACAACTGAGAAATTTGTTATGCCGAGTGGATTTCTATATGAACCCGTAGTTAAATGTAGCCGACTGGCTGGCATTCCAGGCAATTAAGGTTAGGTTGCAGTTACCATTCCAAGTAGAACCTATGGAAACAAAAAAGCAAAGCCCGGTAAACTCCCTTCAATCGTGGAAGAATCTTGACAAAAGAAGCGGCATCAGAAAATTTGACTATTGAATAAATCAATTTATTGAAGCAGTTTGGTGCAAAAGGGCCTAAGTCTGTCAGTGTTAAAAACGCCAAGTTCTCAGCAAAACTGAATATTAATCTATAAATCTGAAAGAAAACCTTGTACTACAAAACAAGTAACAACCACTTTTCATTATTTAAACTAAATAATTATTATGATTCAATTATGTACTTACTTAAGTTAGTAAGTTAATAGTTAATTTGATATCAAAAGTGGCAATGACATCACATGACAGGCCATTAATGACCCATTTTAAACGCTAGGGTTGTCACAATGTCTAAAAAATATAAGATAAAATTGGTAGTAAGTACTTAGTTTAACTAAAATCAAACATTTTAAGTAGGTACACAAATGAAGTTTTTGAAGTTAGAGACTTGAAAATCGGCATTTAGGTTACTATTTTTAAATAATAACCTGTTTAAGCAATTTTACGAACATCCACTCTAAAGGGGGTGAAATGGGGGTAGGAAGGTTACATGAAAGTTCTGTGTTTTTGAAGTATAGACATGAAAATCAGCATAATTTAGGTTATTACTTGTTATAAATGTAGTTTTAAATTATAAAACTTTCCATAAAGCTAAACATACACCTATACATAGACAGGCCTTTTGCCTCGGCAAAATTTCATAATCCCATCGGAAATCGGAAATTGTAGTCGCGGATGACACCGACCACTAGTAACTTATGTAAGCTTCAAAGGTAATGACTCATAACTAATGTGCGAAACGGTTGAGATTATCAATTAGCTACTTAACTTAAAATATAAAAAGTGCCAGCCCCGGTCATTACCAACATTAGTTGCAAAGTATCTATATGTAGATAAATTGACTGCATAATATTCATGAGATAAGGTCGACGGAACAAACGATAGTCCACCATTATTATATTTATAAAGCCCTCTTTAAACAATCGACAAGCGTAGCATAGCTCAATAAAAAAATATATTATTTTGACTTTTTTTTGACATTTGTATATGTTACGAGTCAAGCCCAAAGGACGGGCATTGCTAACATAACCCAGGTTTACCAATAGTAAACCGGAAAAAACATGTTTGAAAATAGCAATTTAAGTTATTGCTATCTTGGGTTACAAAGTTACAGTCGGAGCTGTGAATAATGTTGAATCAGGGCAGCTGTAGCGGCATTTTTTTAATTACTTGATAGTTATTTCAGTTAACTATGTTACTGTTTTATCGAAACTGTTCGAGAAAATTCTGCTGAAAAGATTACTTGGAGTGATTTCAGAAAGAAACATTCTCCCTGATCACCAGTTTGGCTTTAGGAGAGAACATACTACAGCCGAACAAATTCACCGTGTGTGCCAAGTCATTAGAAGAAGCCTCGACCAAAAAGAATACTGTTCCTCCGTATTCTTATATATAAAACAAGCGTTCGATAAAGTTTGGCATAAAGGATTGCTGTGTAAAATCAAGAAGCTCCTAACGTACACTTATATGGCATTATAAAATCTAAAACTTAACAGACATAATATTTCAAGTTAGAGAAGACGAATACACCTCTGATTTCTATGACATCGAAGCTGGAGTGCCCCAAGGCTCTGTCTTAGGCCCAGTCTTGTATATGTCACCGTAAGATTGTAAAAACCGTTAGATTATAACCTAACCCGCGAAATTCTAAACTGTCGAAAAATTGTAAACTGTTCAATGTTCTGAGTGTCAATTTTTGAAATATTCATTTTATTTACGTTTTCTTGTCTCCTTCTTGTAGGTTAGGTTAGGGTTCGACATAAATAATGAAGTAGTACCCTAGGTTTTATCGGGTTTAAATACCTATCAGATTACAATCTACCGGAAAATAATGCGTTAAATTGTAATCTTTCGACAGTTTAGAATTTCGCGAGTTAGATTATAATCTAACGGTTTTTATAATCTTACGGTGACATATACATTGTTCACTGTTGACTTACCTCAAACTCCTGAAGATTAGCTGATGACACTGCAGTACTTGCCTCCCACAAAGATTCTGTAAAATCATCTGAAGTTCTACAAAGAAGCCTTCAAGAAACTCAGAAATGGATGGAAAGGTGGAGAATCACAGCTAACGCATCAAAGTCCTTGTCATATAGCTTTCACTCTTAGAACAGGTGATTTTAAATGACGTTAAACTCGGTGACACTCAATTACTCCACACTAATTGTGTGAGATACCTGGGCATGCACCTTGACCGACGATTAACCTGGAGACAACAAATCCAAGCAAAAAAGGAGGAAATTAACCTAAAATATCGAGGATTGTACTGGTTACTAACTAGAAACTCTAAGCTGTCAACTGACAACAAATCTTTATGTATAAGGCAGCACTGAAACCCATTTGGACATATGTATTACAACTTTGGGGATCTACTAGTGATTCCAACATAAAAATAATACAAAAATCCGAAGACTCAATACTAAAAAATCTAGTCAATGCCCCCTGGTTTATATAGAACAGTGAGCTTCATGAACATCTCAATATTAAAACAGTAAAAGAAGAAATACAGCTTTGTAGCGCCAAATACAAGTCGAGGCGACAGCCCCATCCCGATCAGCTGGCAGTCCAACTCACTGTTCCAGACTGTCTCAGACGCCTAAAAAGGAAAAACATTTTAGACCTGGGTAGACCTTAATCTAGTCTCAGTTTATGTGACTATTTCAATGGGAAAAGTCATAAAAAGTCAAAAAACTTTCAACACGTCTGCTCATAGTCAGGAGACTGATCGCATATCGCACTGAGAAAAAAAAATGTGCAATGTCTAAACAATAAATCGCTGAATAATTGAATATAACCTAGAGACAATTTGCAATGCTGACAATATCATCCGCACTGATAATTCCATAAACAATTATTGTAATCAGTAAGTACTTCCATATTATAATATAAAATATATTGAAAAATATTAAAAATACTGAGCGTAACTATAGCATACGTCTCAGAAATTCAGAATTAGAATGTTTGATGATTTTAATTATGATACTTAGGAGGAAATAAGATTAGAATAATTAAGCGTGTAATTAAGCGTCTAAAGAATCATACGCATACCGATCAAGGGCGAAAAGGATCTCGCACCAAAGAATTCATAGTATCCACGACCAGTTACTGTTACAGTTACTTTAAGAATACTTACCATAATTAAATATTTCTGGTTCCAAGATAAATAGCAGATTTTGTAAAGACATGCCTCATTAATTTTAATCATTAAATATAGTCTAAAAGTTAGTCACAGCTATTATTTCTCAATATTCCGCTCACAATGCCGATGTTTGGAGTTTGTACTGTGAGGAGAATTTACTAAGAATTGGAGAAAGACCTTACAAGAGTCAATAACGTCGGCAAACTTTTTATGGGTAAAATTAACATTAGGACAAAGATCATGACGAGAAAGAAACGATGCTCGATGAAACTATCTAGATACTCGTACGTTATCAAATTAATAACGCAATCAGGAGATCTGTTGAAGGTCCAGACTGAAACATCTCCACGGCAGGGCACGTCCGACAACTATCAGTTGTACGAGTCGGACGAATGGGTCCCACTTCCAAGGTTGAATGACGACTCGCAATAGAAAGCACAAAGACACTCCCAGGCTGTAGCCTGGGAACCGTTGAACACAAGCAGCACAAGACCATATTCTGAGGCATTCCTGAAAGTAGACGTGGTAGACAAATGCTTGCTGATCTTCTTGCATGTATAGTAATTTGTATCGTACGCAATCCTTAATCTTATATTAATTCCTAAACAAGAGATTACTGTAACTATATCCTACTTCTTGAAACATCTGAGTTAACTTTTAATAAATGTTTTATACTGCTAGAACACGAATCTGCACGGGTGATAAAGTGCACATGTGTGTGCACTACGTTTTTTATTCGTACCAATTTGAAAATGTTCTCGGCTTACTAACTGATGAAGAATGCGTAAAATCGTCATTAACAACATAGCTATTATAGCTAGATATATCGTCATTAACTAGCTGTGGACCGGCGCGGCGCGGTGGTGTTCCTACATAGTGCAGCGATAATGCCGTCCTTGTCCGTTTCCCATTGCACATTCATTAATCGTATATACACTTGGTACGCTAGAATTAATAATTATTAGAAACGTATTAACTTATGCCTCGTCGGTCTAGCGGTTAGCATGTTCGACTGAAATTAACAAAGTCCTGGTTTCGATGCCCAGGTTGTAATATAACTTATTAATTATTGGGTTTACTGTTAGAAAATATCAGTATAATAGCCTGGATTTAGCGAATTGGCGGTGTTCTACCTTTGTCCTTCAGACAGCACATCAAGCTGGCTGATCCGCCATATAAGTAGCCAAATAAACGGTCTTGCGCCTGATTTGTTTCTGGACGTATCGGATTTGCACCTAATTTAAGATTTTTAATATGCGCGTAATCAGAAATAATGTTAGAGAGAAAAGTGTTTGATCGTTTTAGGCATTTATTTAAAGCATAATCCAAACCAACATTTTTATGTAAGTTACTATATGACTTTTAAGTAAGTTAGTATATGATGTTTACTTGATTTGAGTGTGTGCGTAATGGGTGTGCATAAATAATAATGAATCAAAATAAAGATAATATTTTTCTTGAATCTGCATCTTTTTTATGATTCCGTGGTAAAATAAGGGGCTCCTACAGTAAAACTTTCGGGCGCGTGGCCCGAACTTCGCTGTAGCGTATCACAGGCGCGCGGTGGCACTTGCTTTACGGAATTGTTCATAATTTATTTGCTTAATATCGTATGAAAATGTTATTTATATATTTAGCAAACTATATAAATACTATGTATTTTTTATAATAACATTTATTTAGCTACAGTTTCGATTTATTGAGTTAAATTAGTAAATATGCAAATGCATAAGATAAAAAATTCAATCTTTTTCAAATATTTTTATAATCATTATATTTACGTAATAGGTCTCCAAGAAGCAATTATAAGTCATTAAATAAGCTTTCGAAAGAAACCTCACGCAACCCATTTGTACAATTATAAGTCGAGAAATCATACTACGACCGACAGTTTCGTCACAGAGTACATTATATATACTGGTATAGAGTTGCTACTCGACTTTCCATGTACAGCGACATCTATCGGGAAGTTGTCCAACTAAAATATGTATATATATAACCATAGCACAATGCTATAGTACTATATAATATTACAAAGAGTATTGTTTAATAATTTATCTTAATTATTACAAGATCACCTAATTCTGCAACTATAGAATTATGTGACCTTGTAATAATTAAGATAAACTATTATACGATAAACACAAACTGTAAATATGTTCAGATGTTAGTAAATGAAAAGCATGTTGATTATTTTCTCTTATATTCTCAATTACAAAAAGTATACATAAAGTATAGCAATTATTCCACAGTTTAATTTTTTACACATCGTACACACTTAATACACACTCTATTAATATAGTTTCACATTGTAACGAATTTATCAAAAAAATAATAATTTTGTCCACCCGGCATCCGGCATGCCAGAAAACCCAGAAAACGTCAATGTCAATGTCGAATTTCAAACTTTAAAATGGCGGCTGTCCACGTTTGGAAATTAAAACACAAATGTTTCATTAAACTTCTAACTCATTCCACTAAACTTAATTTATAACAGATAAATCTTTATAGATTATCTAAGATAACTCAAATTCTGCTCAAAAAAAAAGTTTTATATATTATTAGCTTTGTGTTTATATAAATGGCAAAATCATTTATTTATCTAAAACTTATGCTTCTGAACGAACACTTAGTTCAGCGCCATCACAGACCCTGATCACAAACTTATAAGTACACATACTTTCAGTACAAGATAAGCGCCATGAGCGCCATCCTTTAGGGAGTTGTGGAACTAACATCCCCATACAACAGAAAAATGTTCTAAGTGCAAAGGCCCTGAGTTTCGTGTTCTAGAGACCATGACGAGGATATACATACCAGTCGAATAAACTATACATAAAAATCTTACTCCACGCATTTTCGTTACGGACTTTTTTTGCCGGCTAGGGTACCCCTCCCCATATATACTATATAACTTCGTTCCAAAACTTAAACCACGCGGATGGAGTCGCGGGCATCAGCTAGTTAAACTTAAAATGATAAAATAACGAATCTATTTAAATATACGGGATGGCTCAAATAGTGACGTCCAAAGAAAAAAATTTCTCGTACTTAGATCTATCAGAAAATACCGGATGTATGTTTTGTACTAGCGATTTTTGGTACTTTTTTTAAGTATTTTCGTGTTAATTTTTTTTCTTTTTATTTAGTCTTTTTTCCGAACAGTTTTTTTGTGAACATGCTTGCTATGAAGTGTGCTACTTTGCATAAAATAATAACCATCATAACATTAAACCCAAGTCGGATTATTTTTTTGTTGAAAGTGAAAAATTTGTGTTCGGCAGAAGTAGAGACGAATTTTCAACTTATACTAATACTAATTAAACCTGTATACGTCATTTCGGACTAATTTCAAAAACTTTTGGGGTTAACCTTATTAGTTCAAAAATTTGATGCTTTAGGGAGCATTATTGTGAGAAATCGGACTTCAAATGTGGTAAGGCGGTAATTTCTGAACAACAATTTGATTCTTAAAATCGAGTTTTCCCTTTTTTTGACAATTTTATGGCTAATTGCAGTAGGAAAGTTTTGCATTTTGAAATATTTTCTACAAAAATAATCAATATTTTTCGATAAAGTAACATCAAGGTTACGCAAAAGTTATTTGGATTTTTTTAGCTTTTTACAGTCAGGCCAAAAAAACGAATTGCACTCGGTTAGGTACTAAAATAGCTTTATCTTATTATCCTTCTGTCAATAAAGTATAGCTTTTCCGCATCCACAAGCTTTTTTCCCTGTTTTTGTCGGCAGCATTGTAAAGTATTGCTGGCAAAAACAGGTAATTAAAAAAAATATAACTCGAAAACTACCAAAAATCGCTGAACACACATGGGGTATTATTTTATGATAGGTTTAGGTACAAGGAATCTAATTTTTTTTCATTGGACGTCACTATTTGGGCCCCCTGTATAAAAGAAAAATGTGTCTGGCTGACTGACTGACTCATTGATCTATCAACGCACAATTCAAACCATTTGGGTGGATCGGGCTGAAATTTGGCATACAGATTGCTTCTATGACGTAAACATCCGCTATGAAAGGATTTCTAAAAATTCAATACCTAAAGGGGTAAAATAGGTGTTTGAAATTTGTATGAAAATCTAACTTATCGTGAGCGAAGTTGCGGGTAAAGCTAGTAAAGAATAAATAAAATATATCTCTTTTAGTGTCTTTAGCTGTACATAATATAATCTCAGAGTATTTTGCCTGATTCTTGAAAATTGGTTCATTCAGCAAGTTCCAAAAGTAATAATCTCTGGCAGTTTGGGAGATTCTTATGGAATTAGATTGGGCCCTGAGGAAAATTGAGCAATTTACGTAGTAGGTAGCAGTACTAAGTTGATTAGTTACATACCTATCTACGGAACACCGGAGCTCTTTACAATTTAATTATTAAATGCAAATATTAATATATAAGTAAGTATGTATTATAATATCATAATGTGACTCTTGACAAACACTAATGATTACTGATGAAAATCCGGCATAAATAATCCGCATAAGTAATTATGTAATTAAAGTTAAATAACTAGATATTGATTTAAGAATAAGTAGACTTGTACCTAATCAATCTAAATAAGTAAATAGTTGTTTATTTACGTACCTACTTAACAAAAAACAAGTCAAGTGCGAGTCGGACTCGCGTCCAATGGGTTACCAATATAAATAATTATTTATTTCAGTAAATAACAATAAATATTTCAGAACAATACGTAATCAGCTGTGAAATAACTGGCTTACATAATATACAGACAGACAGACGGACAACGAAGTGATCCTATAGGGGTTCCTTTTTACCATTTCAGGTGCGGAACCCTAAAAATTGCAAATTGAAGATACCGTAGCAATATTAAATATTATTAAGTATGTAGATAGGTAAGTACTAGGTTAGCAACACGAATCTAAGCATGAAACTAATAAAATCCTAAGATAAATTACTTAGTTAGGTAGAAGATTACGTTTTCCGTGTTTAATCTGACCTCTTTTAAGAAAGTAAGAAACTAGGTAGGTTTTTAACAGTAAAATCTAGGTTGGAATAATAATGCTCAATGGTTAACTAAACTGCGTATTTTATAAATTTACTTTGTCTCAGGTTTGGGTACGTAACTAGTAACTACGTAGAGCACATAATTTTATTTTTTTACTTAATTAGTTAGTTACCTAGTACTTAATTTATTGATTAGGTACAGCTTTATCTTACTTATTTTGCAAGTTACTTACCTAGCTGTTACACAGGCTATCTGCCTTTGCTAGGTCAATTATTATTAAGAGTATTTTGTTAAATATATGCATAACTATTTAATTAAGTAGGTACTTAATTATAAAAACTATATCTCACGCATTTTTTTTAAATGACTAAATCACGTTTCTTCGGACGTGAATCGTTATGCAATTCCGCGTAATCCGCTGACTGTGGTCTGGTAGCACGATCATAGGTACGCTGTCGGTGCAAGGTAGCGATCTTGCAACGAAAGTGATTTCTGCCATGATGTCGTAGGAATACGTAACTCGCTGAATGAAAACGACCCAAAATATTTACGCCAATCCGTAGAGAAAATGCGGCATATGTAGTGGGTAGTGGCTCGTAGGAACATACTGCCAAAACATCGATGACATCACTCTCCATAAATAGTTGCGCTATTCGTAAATAGATTTACAAGAGCCCAATACGCCGACATAACTATCAATTCGTTAATCACATGCGGATTGCTTCTCTACACCACTGCTTACGATCTGTTAATGAAGTTATTGGCAGCGATGACGTTATAATTATTTCATAACATATTGCTGCAGGCAAGTAACATCTATACCCTAAGCATATTAACTTTAAGCTAGCGCTTTTCTGCAGACTTTCTTGCAAGTGGTGATGTAGCCTAAGGTGGAACGCGCTTGCTTAGATGATGCCTATTCACTCTTGGTTTGAAGGTGCAAGGTAGGTAGATATTAAATGAGGAGAAGACGGAAGACGAAGGGGTATTCCATATCTAGCGTTTCGAATTAGAAACGAGGAAGCAAATCGCTTCGTACGAGCCCGCAGAATTTCGACTGCGTAAGGATGCGCAAACCATGTCGATGCCTTGCGGTTCGATAATAAAAAGGTGACGGAGGAACCAGATTGAATAGTTTTTGGGCACACTCTCCGAAATAATAGGTCTTTACCTATGAAACTGCCTCTCGGGAATTGAATTTTTTACCCACTAAAAAGTAGTCTAAATTTTGGAAAAAGTAATAGTCGGTAGGTGCAAGGTCTGGGAGTATGGCGGATGAGGGAGAGCTTCCAAACCCAGCTCTTGCAGCTTGGAGACTGTCTGTTGCGCAGTATGGGGTCGCGTGTTGTCATGAAGGAGCAACAGGTGGGGACGACCGATTGACCAAAGCTGGTTGCAGATGTGCAAGCTTCTCCAACATTCTCTCCAGTTCTTCACAGTACACATCTGCAGTAATGCTCATGCCGTTTTGTAAAAAGCTGTGGTGAATCACACCGCCCTAGACCACCAAACAGTGACCATAACCTTTTTAGGGGTCATTTTTGGTTTGGGGCATTGCTTTGGTGCTGAACCAGGATCTAACCAACTTGCTGAGCGCTTTCCATTGTCGAACAGAATCCATTTTTCGTCGCACGTAACAATTCGTTTCAAAATTCCTTCATTTCTTTGCCTGTTGTGCGCAAGGCAGATCTCGACGCGTGCGTTGCGCTGGCGATCGTTAAGGTCATGGGACACCCGTCTATCAAGCTTTAAATATTGTTTTGATGCTTACATCAAAAGCTGCTGCTAGCTCAGCTGTAAATTGAGTTTCATCAGCTTCCACAATCGCCTTTAATTCATTATCGCCTTCAATACAGACCAAAGTCTCCGGACGACCACGAGCTTCATTTTTCAAGTCAAAATTTCCAGAACGGAACCGGGAAAACCAATAACGGGTTGTGCGTTCGTTTGTACAAGAATGTCATGGTTTTAAAAAAAAAATTGAATTTAGAATACAGAGCCATTACAAACTTTTTTTTATTTGAAATGACCAGTACTGAAGAAAGGCAATTTCATAGGTAAAGAACTAATATATCCTGTAGAATAACGACAGACTGGCAACTTTGCGCCGATGTTCCAAGCTTTGCAGCTTCGAACTGACCAGCGCTTTGTTACCAATAAGTCTCCCGGCGCGACGATCCACCGAATCCATCCGAATGGCTGCAGTACTCCATGCACGATCGAATTTGTGCTTGGTACAGGATAAGAAGCTGTCCAACGTGAAGTACCGCATGACTTTGTTGAGGGTGTCAAGTTTCTTGCCAGCTGTTTTTGCCTTGGATTCGATGCTTTGTCCAAAGTTAAGGTTGGACGATATGTTGATACCAAGGAGCTCGACATTGTTGGTAATTCGAACGGATAGATTTCGCGGATTATAAGTTGCGCGCGTAACGCAACTCCGTCACTCTTATCGCTCGCGTTTAAAATTTACACCTAAACTCTAGGCAACCATGGATCGGATTTACTTTTAATAAGGTAACCTAATACAGTTAGATTCAGAATAAAATAAGCTTTCATTCGATATAATATACGATTCAATAACTAATGAGAATATATCAATAATATTTACTCATCTGCTTATACCTGGCAACTCCACAGTTGCGCAGAGGGGGAAGAAGGCAACCTTTACTCTTTCAATTCCTTGGGTATGTTCTCTTAACTAGTATACGATTTTTTAAATGACGAATGAGGGAAATAGATCTAAAAATTTAACTATTTAAAAAAACTGTGAAACACGTGACTTTATTTTAAACCGGTAGCACAAATACCAAGTTTCATGGATAATACTTGAGAAATGACTCACTTTCATACAAACTTTGAACCCCTATTTCGCCCCCTCTAGGGGTAGTTGAAAAACTGTGACACACGTATTTCTTCATTTTCAACCTGCAGCTCATACACCAAGTTTTATGGCTATACTTGGGAAATGAAGGAATTTCATACAAACTTTCTACCCTTATTTTACCCTTTTGGGGGTTGAATTTTAAAAAACTGTGAAACACGTACTTGAATGAATGAATGAATGAATATACTTTTATTGTACACCAAAAACAATAACAACACTAAACTTAGCTAATAACAAAGGAAGTACCTATACAATTTGGCAGCCTTATCGCTTCACAGCGATCTCTTCCAGGCAACCAATGGTTTAAACTTTAAAATAACATAGCTACAGAAACAACCGGTAGATGGTGCAGAAATAATAAAACAAAATAAAAAATATTGATATAAAGCTACAAATTATAATACCTATACATATATATATACTAAGTATAACAAAATAGAATAATATAATATACTAAATAAAAACCATAAATACTACATATAATATATAAATAAACATACATACTTATATACTCACAAATAAAAAAAATATAAATAAATAAACGTAAACCTCAAAACAAAAAAAAAAGAAACAATAGGTATCAAAATATTTAAAAATAAACTACAAGGTCAAGACACGCGGAAGCGTGTCCAGCCAAAGTTCAAAAAAACTGGCGAGCAGCACCGTGTGTAATATTACACGAACCATTTGGAGCCACTTTTGACCCCCTCATAACTCAAAAACTATTTCACATAAACATGTCAAATTTGGCGCATATATTGAGACCCGTGAGATACATATGTGCTCCAAATTTCATAAGCACACCTCAAATGGTTATTTAGATATAAACGTACAAAAATCGTCATTTTTATGATCAAAGGATAGATCAAAACTCTGACACGAGGCATGCTACCATTGCTTAAAGCCGTATTATTTTAATATTGTTGACGTTTATGTTGTAGTGTTATAATCATTATTTTAAGGACGTCAAAGTACGTGACATTCAACCGTTAGTTTGAAACAATACTGCTTTAAGCGGTGGTAGTAACTCCTTAACTATTGAAAATGACACATAATTATTATTTTAATGTAAATAATAATGAATAATAATATAGTTGCATTAAAACCTTACCTTCGTATTCATACATTTTGTGCAACGAAACGTCATTGACAGAAAAGAAGAAGAAACGTATTTGAAGTCGTCAGTTCAAGCTGTCAGTCATTGTGATTTGTATTCATTGTTTATAGTGGTTTTAGTGATATCGACTGTTGACCGTGCTTGTTTTCAATGTTTCACAAAAAACTTTTGATTTTGAACTTTTGCAATCAAAATTGATGAGATGTAGAAATGTGCTGTAGAGGTAGTCTGACCATAGATGTAATCTGTCAATGTCAGTGTAACTCCAGGTACACTATATATTTTTCTTGAGAATTCTCGTCTTTAATTATCTTGTACAATGAGTCGTACAATAGAATTACTGGTGGGTGACACACTGACCTTACACCAAATAATAAGTACCTACTAATGTAAAACGTAAACTAAATTAATAGAAAAGTCCTATTACAGTGTAAAGGATTATTTGAATGATAGCAAGGCATGGGTATGAATTGTTACAACGGCTGATTATGTAATGTTATATTATAAGTACATATATATAATTTCAAATATTTGTGAGATGGTGATAATAAAAAAAAGCGGAGTTTATTGCGGGCTCTTCTCAGACCAGGGCACGTTTGGAACCCTCGTAGCTTTAGTTTTAAGATATCGTAGTTAATTATCACCATCACCTCTTATGCTCTGTAAGCATGACGTTCAGAAGGTGTACTTTGTAGGTACATATTTTGAATAAATATGTTTTGAGTTTGAGATTGAGTTCAATAATTTCTGTACAAAAAGTAATGATATCCCATCAAAAACATAAATGTAAAATGAGAGCCAAGTTCAAAATTGTGATATATGTATATGCCTTGGTTGTTGACTTCAGCGACAAAAGAAGTGAGATCTAAATGGGTGCCAAGTTCAATAGTCAGTCCTGCAATTTATATATCCCATCAAAAACATAAATGTGAAATGAGAGCCAAGTGCAAAATTGTGATATATATGCCTTGGTTGTTGACTTCAGCGACAAAAGAAGTGAGATCTAAATGGGTGCCAAGTTCAATGGTCAGTCCTGAAATTTATTTATAACAACATAATTATAATATTTTATAACAACTTAAAATATCATTTCTTCTTATAACTTAGTATAAAATGTTGAAGACTAAGGCTTTGGCTTGGCTAGTTTCCATATACGAATTATTATTAAGTAGGTACCTAAAAGTACAGTTTCTACCAGCAAGCCAAATTTTCGGAAGAATAAAATAAGAACTTACAGCTTTACAACTTGTGAACGCTATAATTCGTATATGAAAACTAGCCAAGCCAAAGCCTTAGTCTTCAACATTTTATACTACGTTATAAGAAGAAATGATATTTTAAGTTGTTATAAAATATTATAATTATGTTGTTATAAATAAATTTCAGGACTGACCATTGAACTTGGCACCCATTTAGATCTCACTTCTTTTGTCGCTGAAGTCAACAACCAAGGCATATATATCACAATTTTGCACTTGGCTCTCATTTCACATTTATGTTTTTGATGGGATATATAAATTGCAGGACTGACTATTGAACTTGGCACCCATTTAGATCTCACTTCTTTTGTCGCTGAAGTCAACAACCAAGGCATATACATATATCACAATTTTGAACTTGGCTCTCATTTTACATTTATGTTTTTGATGGGATAAATAATATTATTGTGACAAATAGTATTTCTTTACAAGTCTTTAAAAGATATTTATCGATTGAGCCTCTCTGATGTCAAGAGGCAGTGCATTCCACAACTTAACAGCTTGTACAGAAAAGGATTTATGGAGGAAAGAGGAATTATGAGTAGGCGTCCTCAAAACAAGTTTCCTTGAAGTACGTAAATGTTCTGGACGGCCTACGAATTCAAACTTCTCCTTTAAATAAGCAGGAGATGAAGGATTAAATAATACACAGTACAGAATAGAAAGGATATGCAAGTTCCGGCGAAGACGGATGGGTAACCACTTGAGACGAGAACGAAATTGAGATACATGGTCATATTTGCGCAATCCAAATATGAACCTAATGCTAATATTTTGAAGTCTCTCAAGTTTATTTAACTGATCTTCAGTCATGTTAATGTAACTTGCGTCAGCATAATCAAGAACAGGAAGCAGTAGAGTCTGTGCCAACATAATTTTTGTAGGAATTGGAAGAAAAGATCGCAGACGACGCAGAGAGCTAAGAGATGCAAAAGTTCTTCTGCTAACCTGATTCAGATGATTTGTCCAGCCTAAAGTGCAATCCATATGTAACCCCAAGTTTTTGACAGTATCACAAAACGGGATAACTATACCATTGTATTCAATGGGAGGAAGCACAAACCAGTCAACTCTAGAGATTAGGTACCGACTACCTATAATTATGGCTTGAGATTTTGTTGGATTTACATTAAGGCCATAGAATCTACACCACTCCAAAATTGATTCAAGATCTTTATTTATTTGCTCAATAGCTGCAGGATGATTCTCAAGAGTTGCCTGGGTGTAAATTTGGAGATCATCTGCATACATGTGGTAGAGAGAAGATAGGAGTTGAGTTATAGAATTAATATAAATAGAAAAGAGTAATGGTGACAGCACACCGCCTTGAGGTACACCAGCAGTAATATCGCACCACTTCTACTTCGCTACTTCTTTATTTTTTATCGACAGCCAATATACCAAGTTTCGTTGATATAACTTGAGAATATTATGAGAAATGTAGGACTTTCATACAAACTTTCATCCCCTATTTCACCCCTTCGGGGGTAGAATTTTCAAAAACTGTGAAACACGTATTTATTAATTTTCAACTGTAAGCTAGTGTACCAAGTATATATATATAGATGAAGCCTAAAGACGAAAGTCTATAAACAGTATGTCCTTCCCGTCCTCACTTATGGCGCTGAAACGTGGACACTAATAAAAGGCTTGATCCACAAATTTAAAATCATATAGAGAGCTATGGAGAGTTGAGTATGGCTATGTTAGGAGTTTCTCTTAAGAACAAGATCCGAAATGAAGAGATCCGTAAGAGAACCAAGGTCACTGACATAGCCCAAACCATTAGCAAGCTGAGTGGGCAGGCTATGCCTGTCGAAGGAGTGATGGTCGCGTAAGCCGGAAAGTTTTAGAGTGGAGACCACGTACAAGTAAGCATAGTGTGGGGCGCCCTCCATCACGATGGACCGAGGACATTAAGAGGGTGGCGGGAAGTGGCTGGATGAGGAAGGCTGAGAACCGGGTGTGGTGGCGTTCTTTGGGAAAGGCCTATGTTCAGCAGTGGACGTCCGCAGTTTGAGATGATGATGATGGTAGATATAGATATACAGATATAGATATTATCCGTGAATACGTATACGAATACGTATTTCATAATTTTAAAACGGAAGCCCAAATACCAAGTTTCATGGCTATTAGCTTGAACAACGACGGAATTTCACCTTTACAACTTTCAACCCCCACTTTTGGGGGTGGAATTCTTAAAAATGGTGACAAACGTGCTGCTTTACTTTTTTATATTTTTGGAAGATATCAAATTTCGTAGATATACTTAACTTGAAAAATATTTTGTAAAATAAAGGACTTTCATACAAACTTTCATTCCCTATTTCAGCCCTTTGGGGGTAGAATTTTCTTAAAAGGGTGAACCACGTATTTCTTTTAAACCGGTAGCCCAAATTTCAAATGACGGACTTTCATACAAACTTTCAACCCCTATTTTACCCCTTTGGGGGTGGAATTTCGAAAAACTCTTAGTGGATAGTGGATACCTACTTTTCACAAAGAACACACGCTCCAAATTTCATGTCTCTAGGATCAGCGGTTTAGGCTGTACATTGATTTATAAGTCAGTCAGTCAGTCATAAAGGACTTTGAATTTTATATATATAGATAACAGATGAGGGTTTATATTTCATAAACCGGATCTCCGGTACTCCGGAAATTTACCACTACTAGTAGTAGTAATATTATTACGGAGTACTTATACTATAGTTCAAGATGTAAGAGTAAGTATATTTAGAGTAGGATAGTGACTAGTGTTTTGATTGACCGTACACAATCTTTCTTCGCTCAACAGTTTCGTTAGACTCAAAGCACACCGGCAGAACCGAGGCACGGCGTCTTTTTTGATAACAGCTCAATTAAGCTTTAGGTATTTACTTTGGCGTTACAGATAGAGCGGAGGCCGGAGTGCGGCAAGCCCAGACGCGCCCAAGCAAGGCGCGCGACGCGACGTGACGACGTCCTTATTTACAGTGCCTATCGTACATAAAACTCATTATAGGTAGTTATTTACCTAACTCCACTTTGTCTTTTAGCAATGCCCTTTAGAAATATAAACCTACAATAATTGTCTGACAAGAGGAGCGTCAAGGCGCGTCAATAAAATTAAAACAGGCTCGATTTGGTGCCAATTTCAATCTCCAATGAACATTGTTTATTTGGTTTATAGATGGTTGTACAGTTTTCTTCCAACTGGACTACAGTTACTGACGCGATAAACAAACATAGCTTATCATCTGAAATGTTGTAACTCTAATCAACTGACTAATGATAAGCATACAGTGTAGAGCTATATCAAGTACGGAATTTTTAATTATCATATCTACTTAAGTTTTTGCTTAATAGGTATATTTGTTGTGAAAATAATAATCTTCACTAGAATTTACACATAAGTACTTAGTTATTTTGAAAAGCTAGGGATCAGAAAGATTCGCTAGGCGTCTACTGAGACTCATGCATACTAACTGATACTATCCCCCTACCCTGAGGAGACTGCTCAAATTCCAGCCAGAATAATACTGCTGTAATTAAGTACCTGGCAGCAACAAGTGATGTCAAAATATCGATTAATTTACTTATAAGTAACTCCCGAACAAGCCGGATTCCAAAAAAGCTATAGTACCATAGACCACATTCAGATTATACACAAGACTGAAGAGTATAACCGGCCACTATGCTTAGCGTTTGTAGACTATGAGAAAGCCTTTGATTCGGTAGAAACTTGGAATGTATTGAGGTCTCGGCACAGAGATGCCGGATAGAACTACAGCAGCGGGGAGTCCAACAGGGACATGTAATCTCCCCCAAGGCTCTCTCCTTCTCTCAAACCTCTACATTGGAATACATTTTTAAGCTTCTGGATTGGAATGGCTTTGGCATCAACGTCAACGGCGAGTGCACCACTCACCTTCGGTTCGCTGATAATATAGTCATCATGGCAGAGATTTTAGGTGACCTTAATGCAATGCTCAATGACCTCAGCAGTTTCCCAACAGGTGGGCCTTAAAATGAACATGAGTAAGACGAAAACCATGCCGCCTGATGCTCATGTTCCACTCCCCCAGTGATAGTTTGCACTCTGCACTCGAAATTGTAGAAGAGTGCATATACCTGGGACACACAGTCCAGCTAGGTCCAATTTCGAGAAAGAGGTGTGCCGCCGAATCCTACTTGGTTAGGCAGCATTCGGGAAACTTCGAGATGCCTTCCCGTCCAAGATTTCTCAGTGCCTGAAGACCAGTCTTTGAACAGTGCGTGTTGCCAGTGTTGACATATGGATGCGAGACTTGGTCGCTAACTATGGGCCTGATAAGAAAGCTCAGGGTCACTCAGCAGGCGATGGAGAGAGCAATGCTCGAAGCTTCTTTGCACAATCAAATTAAAAATGAGATCTGCAGAAGAACTATAAAGCAACCAACATTGCTCGTGTTGCAAAGCTGAAGCGGCAATGGGCGGGGCACATAGCTCGAAGAACTGATAGATGTTGAGGTCCGAAAGTGTCAAAATGGTGACATTGCACTGGAAGCACAGCCTAGCGAGACCTATGTCCAGCAGTGGACCTCTTTCTGTAGATGATGATAATGATGATGACTTATAAGTAATATAAAATGGTGGCAATCTCAATGGATCAATACTTTCAATGTGACAACTAATAATAGGAACTTAAGGGTCTACATAAACCCAAAAGAAAAGAAATAAGGAAAGGGGAAAAAGTAATCCTGAAGAGCTGAGCAACATGCAAGCAGACTATCCAAGGAGGTTCAAAAGGATATTTAAACCCATGCCAAATCATACAAAAAAGCGAATAGTCCTAATGAGTCCAGCCTCTCCCTAAAATCTAGTCAATAATTATGAATGAACAGACAAAATACCTATAAGTAATACAGGAACAACTAATTTCATTGCATCTAGTCTTAAGACTATTTCACCATCAGCAGATCAGAGAGTATAATGCTTGGAACAGGTCCATCACTATAGCAACTGATGAGGTGTGAACCTACAATGAGAGATGGAAATCGCAAAGTATCAACACTTGCAATGTGATTAAACAGACTTAAGGATGGGCACAGCCCAATTAAAAGAAGAAAAATAGAAGGGGAAGAATTTGATCATGATCTTTCTACTTAAATGCCTCAGAAGTAGACTGTCCAAGGGTGTGAACCCTACAACTTTTACCACAACAAAATTTGCGGCTTTCCCTACCCTTTAACTTTTAATTTAGGTACCTAAACTTCCCTAATAAACAAATAAAGTCATATGTTTACAAATATGTAAAATTATAGTATTTTTAAATAAGTATAATGGAATTTTGTTGTATCCTGAGTAAAAACTTACTTGATTACTTATTTAGCAAAATAAGTAAGTTCTTTACATAAGTAACTATTTACATTATTTATTAATTAATAAATACTACCAACATTTTGTAAGATAGGCTTGGCTTGATGCTCAATGATGCTCAATAAAAATCAACGACAAGGTATAGGTTGGGGTTGGTGCAACTAGCCTAGAAGAGTCTTAACTATTTACTTTTACCTTAAATGTACTTTAGTAAGATAAACATGCTTCAGTAATCACAGATTGTCATGCCATATCTTTCATGCCATAATGAAGAATGTTTTACACAAAATTTGGTCCACCAGAACTTTACATGACAGCTTGTCATAAAACAGTAAAATATAGTTTCGGTGGGTATAAAATTACATTCCCTAATATATAGAACCTATCCAGACTGACTGATCTATTGATGCACAGCCTAAACTGCTGGGGTTAGAAATTTGAACTTCTAGTCTAGAGTAAATGCCCAGTTCAAACTAAGCAAGTTTCTACAATATTGGTAAAAATATTGTAGTATTTGACAAATCTATGCAATCATAACTTGATACCGATGTACAAAATGGAAACAGTATTTAAAATATAGTATTAAGCATACCAACCACTTCGCGCGAACCTTCTAGTGTGTGTAATATTATAACTGCAGTAACTTGCTGATTGTGTTGTTGCTATGACCAAAGTATTTAATGTTTACTTTATATTTTGTCGTGGTTAGTAGTTTAAATATTCTGTTATTTTAGTGAAATTCTACGAAAGAAGAGAGACTATTTAAAATAGTGTACGGATTAAAAATATTAAACGAGAAGACGTGACCGTATTAACTTTATGGAACAAACCGTAAACACATTAATATCAGACACAGGATTCAAAACACAGTTAGCACACACATTAGCTTGAAGATAACATTTTCACACAATACTTTTAAAACACTTAGCTACTTGCTTTACGCTATTAAATTTATTAATTTCGGAAAAACAACTTTACAAAAATCACCAAATCGAAACGATTCACTTCATCAATCACATCACCGAATCACATATGTTGTCAGTCTGTTGTCATCACAGAATAAATATTGGATGTCATTCATTCATTCCTTTTTTTTATCTGGTATAACGGCTCATTCATTCCACCAGCATTCCACATTTGTCAAAAGCACAGTCAAAAATTAAAACCACAAAGTAGAACCTTAGAGATGCATATATCCGAAATGATCGAATCAAAGATCGAACCGTATAAGTCGTAACTCGTGACAATGAAATCGTAAATTGAAAATCGCTATTAACGACAGAGCTGCTAAGCAAATGTATGATGTTTCATGAAATTGACGTACAGCCTTGAACCAACTCGGGCTTACGCCAAACCGAGTCTGGTCGTGTTGAAAGTATGCAGAATCGTAACGACTTTTTGGGTGGTTTGCGAATCGATTTGAATTGTATGGATGATTATGTTGAGGCTCACCATGAGTATACATTAAGACCACTTTATACTCAGTTGTGAGTTTAGGTGATAGATTAAAAAGATAGGTAATGATTATTTTAGTTTGTCTATAATACCTTTAAACGAGCAAACAACAATCAGGTCCATCCGATTGTTTAAGGAAATAGTAATCGCAATCGTTTGTCAAAAGGATAATTCGAGGAATCTATGGAGTTCATAGATGTCTGTGCGTCAAAAAGCATGTATGAACTCCACAATCAGCAGGGCGACCGCGTATCTTCTGCATCAATCATTTTTACAGTATCAATTGTTGTGATTGGCTGAATTTATGGTACATATTCTTGCTGCGTCAATGGATTTTGTCCAATAGTGGAAGAGTTTTATCCAATCAGAGGTGATTGCGATCGTGACACTGTAGCTGTCAGAGATACGCGGTTACTACTACCTACTACGCGGGAGAGTACTGCGGTTCGATTCCAGATGTCACCAGTCTGATTTTTTTCCTTTTTTCATTGGTGAGAAAAACTATTATCGGGAGCCCAATTGCACTCGTATTATATAAATAACTTTGACCCTTTGACTGCGGAGCGACAGTCTAACTGCCTTTGACAGTTACCGAGTAACTGCGGATCGACAGTCTGAAGACGTCGCCACAAGCCGTTAAACGGCCGCGCGCCAGATGAGGGGTCCCTTCGTCTGGCGCGCCATTTTATTAGGTTATCGCGGATCTGCGCCAATCTCAAGTGCGATCTCAAGATCTCAAGTGGCGGTGTCGAATTTCGCCGGCCGGACATGTTCATTTAAATCATATCGTATCACTTGTACGAGCTACGTAAACACACAGTACGTCATTAAAATCGTTACGAAACATAGCTATAGATTAAAGTTAAAAAGGTTAACGCATTTCTATTGGGTTTACACAAAAAAATAACAAAAACAACAACAAAAAATGACCCCGTTTTTGAAAATGGAACCTCAAAAAAATAAACAATATAACCTGTATCTTTGTTAAAGGTTTTTTGACTCTATGATAAGTCATTCCAGAGTAAAACAACAAGAACCAAAGATTCTGTTCCATTTGTCTATTTCAAGAACAAAAATCAAAAATAAAAAATATAGGGTATCACCTTAAATTTCGTGTTTCACTCGCACGAAATTTCTACCCATATATTCATGTCATAAATTAGGGTCTCGTCTCCAAAAAAATCATACTCTGTCCTTGTCTATCCTATTCGCATTAACAAAAATTTCAAAGGAATCGAGTTAGTAAATATTTTGAAATTAATTCCCAAAAATATCGTCATTCTTTTTGGTTCTATCTATAACTGTAATGTATCAGTAGGTAATACATTTCAATAATATGTTTAAATCTGCGCTATATTGACTAGTTAATTCCGATAATATTCGATAAAACCACCTGTTGAGTTGAATCAAGTCGTTACGACTATTTCGCAGGTTTTTTCGGACATCACTATTTTCCATTCCTCATAGAGTAGTTAGTAACATTTGCTGATATCATAGACAATTAACAGACGTCGGACAAGAGTGATGTTTTTTTAAAAGTTGTCACTCTGACTGCTGACGGAGCGTTGCATTGGTGGCAGAGACAAGTTAACCTGATTGGTGGTAGCGAGGCGGAAAAAAAACATTTTTTACCGCCGGCGCACCGCTTTCACGACGATTGACGAATCGTTTTATCTGGCGCAATAATTCTAATTCTTTACATAATTGTAATAATAATAGTAATTTTATAAGTTGTGGTTAGATTTAATAGTTTGGGTTTACTGGATTGGATTAGCCTTGGATACCGACGAGAGTCATCCTGTGCCGCATACCGCTCGTTTAACTCAAGCTTATCCTATTGATATGAATATCACTGTTATGGAGTGGCCGGCGAGATCAACGGATATGAACCCAATAGAGCACGTTTGGGACTTGCTGAAAAGAAAAGTTAAGTCCAGAATTCCAGCTCCTGCCAACGTGGGAGAACTGCGAATCGCCGTAGTTGAGGAATGGCGGAGACTATCCCAGGAGACCATCGATAACATCATTCTCAGTATGCCTAGACGAGTAGAAACTTTAATAAGAGCACGTGGAGGAAATACGCGATATTAATCACCATATTTCTAATTTAATTAATTGTTATTTTAATATTAAATTTCACTTTTCCCGGTTACATGAAAAGTTCAAAAATGTACCATTTTTCACAAATAGCCTTTACTCGCAAAATCTATTCTTAGTGATCTCATTATAAGTAAAACAAATGAAACTTTAAATAACAAAACAAGCGTTACAAGCGTAGTAAGTAGATTTTAAAATAAAACCATATTTTTTTAATTATGGACCTTTTTTTTATTTTCCGCTAAATATGCCGGCGAGTTTAATAAAATCCATTTATTGCATTAAATTCACTTTTCTTTTTTTTTGTACATAGTCTCCTTCGTGGATCTACCACTCCACCTGAAATTGGCAAAGTACATTGTGCTGGTGTGGCACTATTAAAAGCCATAAACAAAACAACAACAATGACAGTGGAAACTTACTCTACGGCTCTGGATTGAAGTATTTTGACTCTTTCCCAAAGATTCTGACCTTATTCTGACTATGTCTGCGATTTAGAATGGCGTTAAAGGTTTTATAAGCCTCAATAGTAATATTTCGCCTATTTAAAATAGGCTTTCGGTTAAAATTGAAGGATTTCAGGATTTTATAAATCCCTCAGGGGTACTTCTTCACCCAAGCTCGCTTTACGGGGGATGGGGCGCGTTACCTCCGTTATTTTAACAAAGGCTTTAGTCACAGAGTACATTATGCTTTAGTCAAGGATATTATATTATTATCTTATTAACGACCAGGGGGTCGTCAACGTGAGACGCTGCACCTTGGCTCTGACTATGTTTGTCTCGTGTATTGACCCTTGGAACACTGATAAATGGAAACAAATAAAACAAAATTATTAGAAGAACATGCTATGTCTTTAATAATTAAATATTAAGAAAATCAACGTTATTATGTTAACTCTTAAGGCAAATTCAAGGCGAACTTCACTAGATAAAATAATATAGTAAAGAAAAATTAAGATCACAAAAATAAAGAAGAATGTGTTTAAATGAATTTGTATCTACAACCATTACATGAAACAGTTCCATTATGTTTGCAGAAAACTCATACTAATATTATAATATGAGAATATGAGAAAGTGTGTCTGTCTGCCTGCTACGTTTTAATAATTGATAAATTTCTGGGGACGAACATAAGCTACTTTTTATTTTGGAAAATTATGGAGTTCCTGCAGTTTAGACTTTATCCACGCGGACGAAGTCGCGGGCATTATCTAGTATACTTTATTTCTCATAAATAATTGAGATCAGCAGACATAAATCTTATATATAAAATTCTCGTGTCACAATGTTAGTTACCATACTCCTCTGAAACGGCTTTACCGATTTTTATTTGCATATTCAGTAGGTCTGAGAATCGGCTACAATCAATTTTTCATAACCCTAAAACACCTCAATCCACGCGGACGGAGTCGCGGGCATCAGCTAGTAAACAATAATATTTAACCCATCCTACTTTAATTTAAAATTAACTTAGTACACTTTATTCAGTCTCGATTCATAAAATGATGCAACACTTTGTTTTATTACTATTAGGAATCAAAATTAATTGAAAAGAAATCAAATGTCTGAGATCACACAATGAGCAATACAATGTCTTCACATTCTGGAGGGCATGTGTTTAAAGTTTCAGGTTTGCGCCAATATTACAGGGAACCCAAATTTTATAGCATTAGCATACCAAAAATAATTATTCTAATTAGTATAGGCAATAAAGCTAGTTGACCCCAACAATAATTCCTCAGCCGCCGACACTTTACAGTATGATAAAGTATCACGAGATAAACGCATATTATATATATCCAATAAAAAATCAGAAAGGAAGTAAGATTTTTTTATGCTATACCCAATTGTTAAAGCAGGAAGGTACATTATCGCGTAAACGCAGTTTAGATTTCATAATAAAATCGGTTTAAATATCGATGTTCTGCACGATTATTTCGTTTGATATTTCGGTTTTGAGTGTAAATATACCACCTACTATTTTATTAAAAAGAAGTCGAGAAAATATTCAGTCATAAATATTAAGTTTTAGGTATAGATACCTAACTTCCAGATGTTTTTTTTTGTTGGATATTTTTGTGTAAGTTTTGGATCATCCAGTACTAAAACCCAGCCAAGTTTCATCGACTGAGGATTTAATGCGGGGGTCTCCATACAACGGAACGCCCCGTTACCTAGACTAAATGTGCCCTTTTCTAAATTGCATATTCAATAATAAAGTCAGTTACCGAAGAAACGCGCACTGCGCTCAGCACGGTTTTCGAGGTGGACCGCCCAAAACTTCCCATTCTTCTTTAAAGCAGACCATATTTCCAAATGCACACGGACAATAAAATAAAAAATTAGTATTATAAAACATAAATGGGAAAACTTGTAACAATAGTTGATATTGCTCAGGTTTCAATATTCTTCTCCAGTAAAGCGTTAGGGCTATAAACACTAGTGTAGGCAAATTGATTCCTGAAAAAAAAATGTTTTTATTTATAAACACAATGAATTTGAACGCAAAAGGTTTATAAGTTCAGTTGTCAGTTTTACTTTTGCTGGTGTGACTGACAGATAATGCACAATCCTAATGCGATGAGTTTTTTACATGTTAAATATCTGGATGATTCTCTTTATCAGTCATTCATCCTCATCACTGATATAAGATGATTAAAGAATGGGATTGATTTGATGATATTATAAATTGTTACTCAATCACGCCCCAACGGCTGAACGGATCTGACTGAAATTTGGCACAGAGTTAGATTATAGTCTGGAATAGCACATAGGCTACTTTTTATCCCAGAAAATTAAGGAGTTCCCGCGGGAACCAAAATACCTCGATCCACGCTGACAAAGTCGCGGGCATTAGCTAGTGTAATATAACTATTAACTTATTGTCTAAGAGCAGGCACAGACAGTTGCAGAACTTTTGATAAATACCTAAACTTAGCTTTATGTACTTTGAAATCCATACCTACTAATATTATATAATAATCGAATACAGAGGTAGATTACAATTTACAGCACGGGGAAGGACATAGGCGACGTATCCCGGAAATTCGAACAATTCCCACAGGATTTTTAAAACGCCTAATGCGTGTAAATTTATGGGCATTTGCATTTAGTACTATTATAATTTTGGTATTCTGAAAAAAAATGACATATGGGCAGCGCGCTTGACCGCCTCTGGCCTTGTAGCGTGTCATCACCATTATGCCAAAGTATACAAAGTTTAGTTAGATTTGTTGTAAAAGAAATACATGGCGCCTTTGTTCTGCCGGTGTGTGTTGCGTATAATATTTGGTTATTATTTTATTAAAGAACTAATTTTATGAGTAACAATCAACTTACAGTCGTCTCTCGGAAATTCTAGCGAAATGTATTTTATGTATCACATACATAAATACAAATAAGCCCAAAAAGAAAGCGATTCCAATTACAGGTGACATCTGTAACATAAACAGATATAAAATTAAGTTACAGATATAAATCCAACGCTTTTTGAGACTTTAAAATGAAATGATGTGTAAAATTATGGTAGAAAGAACACAGCTAATCAACATCATTACCATAAGGATTAATTACAATACTATACTCATTTGAAAAATCCTTCTGATTGTTATTAACAGTCATTCTTCAAATAGCTCTGTTGTATTCTTCGTAACATTTTTTATTTAACTATATTTTCCTAGGGACTTTTCTTTGGCAACTGACTCGCTTAAAAGAAAATCTAGATTTAGTATGACTGGTACTATCTTTAAGAAGAAAAAGGCGGGTATCATTTTAACAGATTTTTCGTTCGACTGATATACAATATCTATGAGCTTGATTGTTATTTGACTAATTTTTTTTTAAATTTTCTTTTATTCAATTTAAAATGAAAAAAAGCACATTATTACCTGTCTTGTACACTCATAATTCCAATCTACAGTCAGAAGATTGTCATATAATTTGATGAATCTTTCAATGGGGCATATTTGTCCACAGTGGGGTATATCAAGAATGTGTGGTTCAACTATTTCCGTTGAGTTTCTATACAACATTTGTATGAAATAGTCCTTTGTGTTATTATCTGAAAATCAAATATTTTATTGCAATATGATGATGATTATGATGATGTTTCTCTTTGATTTTACAGGATATAAAGTAGCTTTTTTCCTCCTGGATGCAACCTAACTGTAGTTTTCGTCACAATCGGTGGAACAGATGGGCCGAGCAATTTTGAATTTGTAATATTACTATGAATAAGATGAAAATGACTGACTGATATCACGTAATGTGGATTGTCGATTCACCCTAATAAATACCTTCTCAGGGTAATTTCTTTTCATTTACCTCGAAGTAATTCAAAGATGATTGTGGAAGTATAAACTGGACAGTTTCCATCATATACCCCAATAGAACACAGAACATTGGCAATTGTAAAATCATGACCACTATATATAGATAGTTTTAAGGGATTCGGTTTCTTCTTTGTCATTATAGTGTTCATTTTGCCAACTATTTCCTTGAGTAGCGGCCCAGTCAATAGTCGGGACATTAACGGAGTTGCGGTCGCCGTGACGAAACTGCAAAATATTTTAAATAATATAAAGTTAAGTACTTGATTCATTTTTAATTTGAAAACAGATTGACACTTCCTGAGATAACAGAATTGAACTATTAATCTGTAACTTGTTATCTGTTAGACAAATGAAGTTAATATACTATTAATTTACTGATGAATGCATCACTCACCCTGACTTTTCTATGATTTGAGTATTATAAGTTAGTTTATCATCAGTACTTAGAAATCTTTACAATGAAAATATTTACTCTGAAGAAAGTATAAATCTTCATTAATTATTTGAAACTACCATATAAAGCTTTCAAGCAAAGAAAAAATAGGATAAACCAGTCATGCATGTTCATGTATAAAATAAATAAAATATTCATACGTAAAAGTAACGTGGTTTGGAAAGTCTGTAAAACATTTTTTAATTACCTGTAACATGATGGTTCTTTCAATTTGTCAGGGTACACCGAATGAGTCCAATTCGGTAGTGTGAAGTTATAAAGACTTTCAATGTAGAGTACATTATAAATGTCATTGATATCCAAATAATCCTTTACTTTCATTCCAGTGTATGCAGTGAGGTAACTTAAATAGTACAATAATGTTAAGATAGGTAAGTACCTAATATGCATGTCGTTTCATAAAAATTTTATAAGATTAAATTAGCTTTGCCAGGCTCAATTTACTTCATTATGTCTTCAGCAAATTATTATTATATAAAAATAAAAATATTCGCTAATGCAAATCAGCACTAACAAAATAAATGTACCATTTGTTATATATGTCACCGTAAGATTGTAAAAACCGTTAGATTATAATCTAACTCGCGAAATTGCAAACTGTCGAAAGATTACAATTTAACGTATTATTTTTTGGTATCTGTTAGTTATATTAACCCGATAGAACGTAAGTGATTATTTATGTCGAACCCTAACCTAACCTACAAGAAACAGACAAGAAAACGTAAATACAATGAATATTTCAAATATTGACACTCAGAACATTGAACGGTTTACAATCTTTCGACAGTTTACAATTTCACGAGTTAGATTATAATCTAACGGTTTTTATAATCTTACGGTGACATATATATGGTAAAGGTAGAGTAAATCATTTTTTTAATGTATTTAGTAACTTACTCCATAAGTCCTTGATATCTGCTAAGCCTTTCCTTGTAAGCCATTGAGCGCATATATTTCGTCTTTTCTTTATTGTAAGGGACACATTTTCTTTTCATTGCCAACACTTCATCATCTTCTTCAGGCCTTGTGTGTACAGGAATTGGTTGCCACATTAAACTGGGATCCCATATTGCCTTACCAGAAGGTGGATACATGCCTGTAAATTTAATATTATGTAGGTAAAAATCACGTCGATCCGTTGCTTCGTTGCGGCGTGATTGAAGGACAAACCAATAAACAAACACACTTTTGCATTCATAACATTAGTATGATTCATAAATTTTAATAAGACAATCTAGTAAGCAAAGCTGACACTTTCTGAGTTGATACTTATAAAAAGAGACTCTCATACAATTGTTTTTTTTAGTGACAAAATTGTTTGGAATCAATCAACTTGCATCCAGCATCCTAAAAGATAATAAACTGTTAAATTATGTATGGATACTAATCGTAATACTAATTTGTTTCTTTAAAATTATCATTATGGTAGAATCTTTGTATCAAACTAGTGTAATACAACAATTTGAGTTTGAGGGCGTTGGAAAACTGTAGGATAAATAAGGATGAGGAGTAAATAAAATAGCCTTTTATTTTCCAACTTGCTTACATAACTAACACAACAACCCTTAAAGTAATTTATAAGTTATAACAAGGTATTAAATTTATAGTTAGAATATAGAAGTTTTAAAAGTTTTAAGGATTTTGTTTTCTAAATAATGTCCCTCAGTTCGGCATGCCTGGTGGCATAGACCTTCTCAAACTTCTTTATTAGACTCTTTCCTGCAACCCTTGTTCAGATAGGTGCCAATGTCCGATAGATTTCATCTTCCCATCTTCTGGATGGTTGTTCCTATCTCCTTGTACCATCCCTTGGATAGCATAGAGTGACTTGGTCATTTGTTTAATTTACAAAGTAATATATGTTCTTTTCAGCCCCATTTTAGATGGTAAAGGTCTTCTTTTTTTAATACTGTAATTCTTTACTCTTCATGATCTCTGATC
The DNA here is from genome assembly GCA_964035005.1 of Erebia palarica. Taxonomy (NCBI): domain Eukaryota; kingdom Metazoa; phylum Arthropoda; class Insecta; order Lepidoptera; family Nymphalidae; genus Erebia; species Erebia palarica. The sequence goes on from OZ035986.1 coordinate 32,101,849, forward strand.
TCTCATAGCACAGCATAATTTTGAACTTTATCAAAAAGATAATATATTTATAATAGCTATTTAATTAAGTAGATAAGTTATAATCTTACCCGCCAAATTGGCCTGAGCCGACATAAGTGTGCGGTCTACATCTGTTGATCTAACATATATTTCTGTAGGATCATATTGTTCAGAAATTAAATTCTGCAAATCAAAAATTTTAGTAAGACACTTAAGGTATATGACCACTACGAAATATACTGAGATAGAGGTTTCAATATGTTTCTTGGTGTTTTCTTACCAAAATAATATATTAGAAGACCAATTAATGTTCACCAAACCTTGTTTGATAAGTGCTATATTTGCCAAAACCTTAGATATGGTAAGAACATAATGAGGCAGGGCACTTAGATTCTGTTGGATAATATACCTAACTTAGGGCTATTTTCAATACAAAACCTGTCAAAACACCAAATTTACTCCTCCGATAAACTTTATCTGACGATTGAAAAATTAGCCCTCAAGCTGTAAGATATCATGTGGTTAAAATTATAGCTTAATTAAAATGTGATTAAAATTTTGGTGATCATTTACTAAGCAATGATTACTTGGGTTAGCAATGATTATTTGGGAGTCATTTGCGTTAATAGGATTCCAAGATGTGAAAGTTTCTATTTCTATTACTCTATTTGGTAAACAGTTAAATATAAGCCCCAAATAAAAGATGTTTTAAATATATTTTATTTAACTGGTTAAGTAATCCACAGAGCACTTTTGCTTTTATAATAATATTCCAGAGTAATCCTCCTGTACTACCATCCTATTAAGTACTTATTATTAGGACCACTTCTTTGTCTGTCTGTCTGTCATAACTCTTATCTCGGGAACACACAGATTTATTGAGTTGAAATAATAATAAATACCCAGGTCTACAGTCTCTTAAAGCTGTAAAAAAATAAGCTTATAAGTCAATGCAATCAAAAGTTACAACCGTTTAAGTCGCATATTTTGACACTCACCAATATATCTTACGGTATACCCATACCCATGATATACTCATAGGGTAAAAGTCCGAAAATCGTTAATTAGGGTTCTGTACTCATGTGGTGTCAGATTTTCGGGTGCTACCGATTTAGCGCCATTTGAAAGCCAGTTATTTCACAGCTGATTAACATCTTGTTATTTACTAAAATAATTTATATGGTGTGGTGGTACGAAACTCTTTGTGCTCAAGTCGGAGTCTCACTTGACCGGTTTCTTTTAAAGAGCAACCACCGAGTTTCTTGCTACAAATAGCTCTTCTCGCAAGGAAAGGTATTCCAAACCAGCGGTAGATTCACAATTCAAAAAGACTTGTAAAAGTGTATTTGAATAACAAACATTTAAATTTTTGCGATAACTATAAAAACAATCTTACCAAGTACCGCTTTCTAAGCCATTGGCCGAGTACGTAATGTTGGCTTTTGCCTATATTCGTAAGTTCCCCAAATTTCACAGGCCAGAGAGATTCATTCTTCCAAGGATCTGTAGGGTATAAATTGACGGGAGTCCTATCCCCGTGTCTATAAATAACTGCGGCATATTCAACTATTTTTTCACCGAAACTTACGGACACAAATAACATAAAAATTATCACATTAGGCATTTTAGAAACCCGAGGTTATGATACAACAACTCACAACAAAGGGTCACCAACATGCTATGTCGTCTTCGAACAAACTTACTGGTCCCAAAAAAAGCGCCATCTAGTGGACGTTGTGGACTTGATTTGACTAGTAAAATTATACAGTGTTGCTATAACTAAAAAACTTGTTCAAACATTATTTAGAGTTGCCACAAATTAATGGTGTGCCGATTCGATTATGCTAATATTAGCTCGATTATGTTCTAAATTAGAATACAAATTGTCTGTACGAAATTAGTTACAAATTGTCTTATCTACAGACTATAAAAATGAAATTTCAAAAAATATTTAATTTACACTTCAAACAGACATCAATTTCCGATCAGTGATCAGTTAGCATTAAACAAAATTTATGTAATCGAGATGCTTTGGCAGTTGTCCCTCTTTAAAGATAGCTAACATGCTTTGGGAAAAATTGTGAATTAAATATTTTTTAAACTAAGTAACTAATTTCGTACAGACAATTTGTATTCTAATTTAGAACTAATAATCGAACATAATCGAACTAATATTAGCATAATCGAATCGGCACACCATTAATTTGTGGCAGCTCTAAATAATGTTTGAACAAGTTTTTTAGTTATAGCAACACTGTATAATTTTGCTAGTCAAGTCAAGTCCACAACGTCCACTAGATGGCGCTTTTTTTGGGACCAGTAAGTTTGTTCGAAGACGAGATAGCAATGGCCAGAAACAAGGCGATGACCGCGTTTTGTAAATAAATCACAAATGTTAAATGAAATTTTTAACAAAACTAGATTTCACCCAAAGATTTCACCTCGATATCTTTGGAATGGTGATTGTTAAGAAAAATTGTATTAGGACCTTTTTGCAGATAATTTTCAATTTTTGGTCCGAAATATCCAAAGAATCCAAAAATTTTGACCTTTGACCTTGAATAATTTTTCTTGCACACAATGGACACTTAGCACATGCTTGGCACTTTATTTCTACTGGTGTACCCAACGTCTTCTAGCAAAATTCAGCTCCGTCGTAGGTTTTTTAATTTGAAATGTCGATTTTGACTAAGTAATATTAGTGAAAATCACTTCGAAAACTATTTTTTTACGTTTACATATTATCTTAAAAATAAAAGTAGGTAATTTTTTAAAAGTAGAAATATTTACAATAAAATGACAAAATAATATTAGAAAAGACAAAACTAAGTATTTTAATGCTGGTTCCCTAGGAGCTAGACATGAACAATTTCTTGAGGCAGTGGCCAAGATCACTGTAGAGATAATTTTTAAGATATTTAATCGCGAAATACAAACACATCTTTGTCGCAGGCTTAATCTATGGGCGCGTGGCAGTCATGCTGTTAAGCTATTATTTGTCACTTATCAATATTCTGTTTCTACACGGCATCATACCACTTGTAGGGTGGTAACCGAGCCGCGGCAGAAGCCTCTTAACAGACCTGACCAGAGGCAATTTAGAAATTGTAAAATTTCTAAATTGCCTCCGCCAGGAATCGAACCCGAAATGTCCCACTTATAGGGCCACAGTGTTCACCACTTCGCCAGGAAGGTTGTCGTTAAGAGGGCATTTATACGACAAAAGCTTTCATATATACCTACTCGTAAGTGGTGTATAGTAGGTACTTACTTAGCCCCTGCTCACCTTTGGCCTTATAAAAGCTGTCGTCTCAAAGGATTGGCTAAACATCTAAATGCTGCTTTAATACTTAGTACCAAAATAATAAATCTTCATTTTATATTTGCATAGATTGCATGTGGGTATCATTACTATATTTTAGGCTATATTCGCACTGCGTTCGAAAAATATTCGTGCGAATTTTTTCCCAATTCTGTAACACAAGAAATCATATAATGGCGCGGAAAAAAAATTGCTGGCTTGATACAAGCTGTAGGAGGGAAATCTGTACGCGGAGAATAAATCGCGAGAGTAAAAGATTACTAGATGATGCCCGCGACTTCGTTCGCGTGGATAAGTTTTTTTCAATTCCCGCAGGAACTCCTTAATTTTCCGGGATAAAAACTAGCCTATGTCCTTCCCCGGGATACAAACTATCCCTGTACCAAATTTCATCGAAATCTGTTTAACAGGTGGGCCGTGAAAGCGTAGCAGGCAGACAGATGGCCAGACAGACAAAAACACTTTCGCATTTATAATATTAGTAAGTTTATTATGGATTTGACTGGGCATAAAATAAAAATACATAATATTTGACTCGGTCCAGCCAAGCATTTATTTACATATTTGAGTACATTGGAACTATGAGCACATAATAACTTTACCTATGAAATTGCCGTTTTTTAAGGGAGGGACATAAAGTCGATTTTTTTTAAATATAATATATTTATTTAATCAAAGTTTGTACCATTGCTATCTATGTACTCTTGCCATCTCATAGGTAGTTCATTGATCCCTTTACTAAAAAAAAACATTCGGACGGGAATCAATAAAATCTTTGAAGACGCTTTGGACTGCCCCATCAGAGTTGAATTTTTTCCCTTGCAGTAAGTTATCCAAATTTCGAAAAAAATGGTAATCTATTGGAGCAAAGTCCGGGGAGTACGGTGGATGTCTTAGACATTCCAATTGAAGCTCCTCTAATTTGGTAGCCGTCTGTTGTGCAGTGTGTTGTCTAGCGTTGTCCTCATAGATAACGGGTTGTCCTGAAGCAGCAGTGGCCTAGAGCGATTGACGAGCCTCGGTTGTTTAGCAGCTAGCTTTTCCATCATGGTTTGCAGTTGCTGACAATAGACATCCGCCGTAATCGTCTGGCCAGATTTAGGAAAGCTGAACGACACCGGCATTAGTCCACCAAACGCTCACAAGTAATTTTTTTTGAGTCAATTTTCGCTTTCAGTCAGTTCAGTCATTGCGATTAGCGTTTCCGATTATCGTACAGAATCCACTTTTCATCACAGGTAATAATTCGATTTAAAATCCCTTCATTATTGTGCCCGTTGAGTAATGTAACGCAGCAGTCGACGCGCGTTTGTCGGTTTGTTGCACTCAATTCATGAGGTACCCACCTTTCAAGCCTTTTCACCTTCCCAATTTGCTTCAAGTGGATTAAAACAAGTTTATCACTTACACCGCAACCTGCAGCTAGCTCGGACGTGGTTTGCGATGGATCCACTTCCACAATAGCCTTCAATTCTTCATTATCAACTTTGGTCTCCGGCCGTCCACGGGGCTTGTTCTGCAGGTCGAAATGTCCAGAGTGAAAACGTTGGAATCAAAAACACACTGTGTTTTCTTTTGCGACACCGCCGCCATACACATCATTAATCCTTCGAGCCGTTTCTGCAGCACTGGTACCACGATGGAACTCGTACTCGTAAATAACGCGATATTTCAAGTTTTCAATTTTGTAAACTGAGTGACGCAAAGAAAAAACCAAAAGAGGATAAAACAAATAAATAGGGGGTTTAAAAACACAAAAGCATGAGTAAATAGCTGTATACATATTTTGAAATTGAAATTCCTAACCAAAGAGGAGATATTTGAGATCAAAGTGGCCAGTACGACAAAACGGCAATTTCATATGTAAGGACCTAATATAATATAGGTAATAGTACATTCTATATTTTAGTAGGTACTAGGTACTTACTTACCAGTGATACAACCTACGTGTAATATCTTGAATAGTGGGGAAAACTTGAAAAATGTATCGTGATCAAAAGCTACTTATAACTAATTGAAACTGCTTTTTAATAGTTAATACACAGATGTTTCAATGCACAATCTAAATGCCAACGGTCAAAGCTTACCTACTTTTAAAAAAAATTACAGTCTGAGGACTGAGTGAAAACTTCTCAGAATTTTAGTATTAGATAAAATTTGAAATTTCATAATATTTAAATTAAAATTATCAACATCAACCTGGTTTTCACATCTATTCCGTCATCACACTCCGAGCAACCAATAAATACGTGTTTATCTATATGGTTTATTTTTTATTCATTATTACGTGCTGTGCTGTACAAGATCATGATATAATATACATAAATACAATTTAATTTAAATAACAAATAATATGCATAAACTGCTATTACGCATGTCGGTGACGCGAACTCACAAGATTTCACCCATCCAAAAAACGTATAACGCGCAAAGCACACGGTTTAACATTAGCATGTTGTCGGTGACGCGAACCCTTAAGATTTTCCCCTACCAAAAAGTGCTCAACGCAGCTATAGAAGTTTTCACTTCAAAAATGCCTATTTACCTACCTACGTTCTATTTAAACGCTTAAACGAGTAAATATGTGTCAGCTATTTGTATATATATCAGCTATACCTATACGTAGGTTTTCAAGCATTTGGCATTTGGAAAAACTAGGAAAAACGAGTGATTGTTTTTCAAGAAAGATGTATGGAATTGAAACATTACTTTTGTCATAGAAACCCTGCAATTTGTATTATTTGAACAAACAAAATTACACCAGTCTGTATCCAGACTAAGTAAGTACACCTATTCCCAGAGGTATGCTATATAAAGGTTAAACACTATCAAGACAGTCTCTAAAGTTCAATACAGGATTTACTTATTTTGGAACAAGAAATTCAGCTGCAGTAGTATGTATATTTGAATGTCTGTGTATGCGGGCAATGGTCAGCAATCAGCATGCGTCACGGTTTGTGCGCTACTCCGAATATAAATCAGGCTAGTGGTGTCGGGGCGGCGGGCGGCCACTGCACCGACTCAAGCGCTGGAGTGTATCGGAGGTGTCGCTGTTGGAACGGCAGATCAAGCGTGGCCTCCGACCGTTGTGGACCTGCTCACAGCCGCTCAACAGAGAAAGGATCCGACCCGAGTGCTTCTTGCGACACCCGCGACCAACAATACAAACATGAGGATACTTCCCCTGTGAGTACTATTTGCACCTATTTTAAACTCAAGTTTTTTTGCTTCGTCGTACAGCACTATCATCAGCTCTGCGATTGCATTTGCGATATCTCAATTATATGAACTAATTATTAATTAAAAATCAGGAAGTTTCGGAATGTTTTCGAAGTGAACAGGGCCACTTTATTGATAATTAAGTGGTTCAGATATTTAGCATTCTGAGTTTCAGGGTCTCTACCGCTCAGCGAAGCAATTTATAAAATAAGGTTTAGTTGTTAAAACTAGTGAGAGGTATGCAAACGAAGGTCTACTATAGGTAACAATATCATGTAAAACGTGTAGGTACTCTCAAAAGGAGCGTATAGGTACAATCGATATGTTAACGTGTCTGTGTGTCAGTATTGTACCTTTCTAATGACTAGTCTTGAATATAGGTACTACAACTTACAAGGGCTTAAAGTATACCTGAATATATTGGTGACCGTTAACTTGCGGCTCATTGTTCAGGACTTTGACATTGTGTTAAAACGCACTGCTGAAGGTTAAAATAGTGATTTACTCTTGCTAACAAAGCTTTACATATTTGATATTTCAAGAATTAGGTGGGGTTGCCTCCTACATATGAAGTAAAAAAAACTTAACAACAATTTTTTCCTGGTAACCTTCCTATACCAATGACTTTTAAGATCAAGCACGTTGAATAATGTAGTCACGAACGTAATGCTAATGCAAGAATTGAAAAATGTTTCCAAGTCTACGTTTCATAATTCGTGACTTATAAACCTCATTAGAAAAGAGTATGGGCCGACCTAGTGTACCAAACCAATTAATTTTCAAATTAATTGAGCGAAACTACTAACCGGTTGATGAATTACTCCCACGTCGAAAGTGGAGCCTTCTGACCTACGATTAGGCAATCTTATGTAGGATGATCTGTTACGGATGTCGGATTCAAATTTTCTACCAGCGCATCAAAGGATGCGTCATGCTTGATGCTTGGTAAAATCGGTCGAAAACCGACTCTTTTTCCAATGGTTTCGGAATGGTTTCCCAAACGCATCCTGAAAATAATTTTCATGAACTAAAAATTAAATTCCTGTCGACTCACATACCGAGTGAATCAGGAACGCCCAGACCAAACCCTTTACCTAGAATGCTGGAATTTGGCACAAAGATTGCCTATAAAATATAGATGAGGAATAAGGCCGGGTTTCTTTAATTACCCACGGGAGTGGAATAATCCGCGTGCAGTTCATATAGTCATTTATTTGATGTGTTTTATATGATCAGGGTCAGGATTAGTTTATAATTTAGATGTTCTTTAGGTAGGTACATCATTAAACTACTAGGCACTACGTATATGATGAATGTTGTATGGGCCTACCTTAACAATGTCTTGCTGCTCTAGTTGTATATTTTCCAAAAAACATCAAGTAGAAATAAGTCTACAATGCATAGTACGCATACCAACTTAATGTCGAAATGTTACATTATGTCCATATGTCCTACATGGAATGCGTGCAATAATATAATAATAATTAACACCTATAGCTGTAAATTGTAACATTCTAGCATATTTTTTGTTACTATGTGATTATAATACTACTCACGTGTTATAAACTGGTCCAATAACATAAAATATTTTAATGAACGAATTCATAAGCAAGAATAATTACTTACACCTATTAATATTTGTATGATAAACTATAAAATGTCATTACCGTAATGTGATATTTTAATTACAACACTAGTATTGCACCTTTCACTCTGTAGACTATATGTATACAAATAAAACTTTTTTTTTACGATTAGTGGAAATAGAAGATGTGTTTACAGTATCACCTATGGGTAATAATTTTATTTCACTATTTAATATATAAAAAAATATTTAAAAAAAAGAGCAACGGTTGAGTTTCTTGCCGGTTCTTCCTAGTAGGATCTGCATTCCGAACTGGCGGGGATTGAGTCCATTAGTATCATTTAAAGTGACACGAGTGGTCCTACATGAAAGAAAACATAATTTCATTTCATAACCTGTAACTAAAGCTTCGTCTCATAAGAAACGAAAAAATAAAAGGTAAAAATATAGAAAAACTAGTATTTGCACGTAGGCCAGAAGTTTAAGGTCGATAAATGATGTGTAATTATTTTATCCAGAGGACTTCGAGCTAGTTTCGTTGGCTTAATTTAAACATCTTAATGAAAAGCGTGAAAAGCTTTTGATAAAGCTACATAAATATTGTGTGACATTGATAAATTACTTATACTGATGCTTTTAAAACTCTCACCTACGCTACGGGTTGGACTTAAACTTCCGCCTTTAATTTTATTTACCAAAAAGGAGATCGTGTAGGTGCTTGTAGGAAAAATCATGTACGAGGGAGTACGTCTAAAGTCAAGGAAAATGCTATTTATGTACTTTATGTACAGGGGACTAGGTAGCAGTGAATAAAACTTATTCTCAATTGTTGATTGATTTGCTCATTTGAAGGGCATAATATTAAATTTATTTTTCGTCTCTTCGTCCCATCATTAGCAACCACCACCTTAGTTGAGGAACTGGAATACAGTTTGGAATGGCCAATATTGAGATGTGGGTTTTTTAAAAATAACAGAAATATAACTTTCGTAGATCTTCCTCCTTTGAAGTTGAAGGTGATTGATTAAAATATAATATTATCTTTTCACAATATTCATACCTGTCTATACCTTAAAAATTATCTTGGTATCAGAAAATAAATAAAATAATATCAAGACTGGCACGCGCTACCGTGTGGATCGCATTTTACCTATTAGTACGTTACAAGTGCTTTATCAGAAACCTTCCCGCAAGTCCAAACAACAACTGTATAAAGTTTCAATTCAATTTAAAAGTTAGTATTCTGTGACATAGTAAGTTAGGATGATACTTTTATGCTCGTCTTTCTGTTCGAATAGTCAATAGGCAATAGAGGTTAAAGTAGTACAGAGACGGAGATTATCAGAGTTCACGAGCGAAGCTTATGTAAACAGGCTTGATTTGTTCGAAAGTACTGCCTTTTAAATTGTTTGGATCTAACGCAACAGAGATTATTATCTTCAAGTGTTGGGAAATAATAATAAATCTTTTTGATAACAATTTCATTTTACATTTTATATAGGTAGTTAGTAAAGATACAACTGGCAAAGTTCATTATAAATGTTGACTGTTGAAAACTGTAGGCTTTCTAAAGTGCTTTTACAGGTTGACATATTGTAAAAAACAAATAAAACCTACACTGGTTTTCTTGTGCGAAAGTTAAAAATATAGTAAAGAAGAAAACCAAAAAATTGATTTTTATCTTCAAGACGTTAGCTATTGCAAATAATTTTCTTTTTAATATTGACAATGATAAAATTATATAACAACTCGTCCACAACTTCATCTGCGTACAATTTCTGATTTCCTGTCTGACAATATGAAATTTTCCCGCTGCAAAAAGCCTATCTATGGAAGCTTTAGATAGCTTATGCAGGTTGTTATTATTAAAATCTAATAACCTAAATGCCGATTTTCAAGTCTCTAACTTCAAAAACTTAAAAACCTTAATAAGCTTCCAACCCCTGGAATGGACCTGATGCGATTACCTGGTGGGAGGTTTTGGCCGTAGCTAGTTACCACCCTACCGGCAAAAACGTGCCGCCAAGCGATTTAGCGTTCCGGTACAATGCCGTGTCGAAACTGAATATGGGTATATGGATTTAATATAACTGCCATACCCCTAACAGGTTAGCCCGCTATCATCTTAGACTGCATCATCACTTACCATCAGGTGAGATCGCAGTCAAGTGTTAACTTATAGTGGATAAAAAAGACCCCTATTTGACCCCTTTTGGGGTAGATTTTCGTAAAACTGCATAAGTAGGTTTCATTATTTATAATTTCTAACTCTATTGTCAATTTTCATGTCTCTAACTTCAAAAACAAGTGACTTTAATACAAACTTCCAACCCCCATTTCATCCCCTTAGGGGTGAATTTTCTCAAAACCGTTTCTTAGCTGAGGTCTACACCATGGAAGGAACCTACCATCCAAATTTCAAGCCTGTATGCTTTATAGTTATAGTTCCTGAAATATCGTGATTAGCCAGTGAGTGAGTGAGTGAAATACCACGCACTCAGCGTGGTATTTCGCTTTTATATATGTCACCGTAAGATTATGAAAACCGTTAGATTATAATCTAACTCGCAAAATTCTAAACTGTCGAAAGATTGTAAACTGTTCAATGTTCTGAGTGTCAATTTTTGAAATATTCATTTTATTTACGTTTTTTTGTCTCTTTCTTGTAGGTTAGGTTAGGGTTCGACATAAATAACCAAGTACCACTTAGGTTTTATCGGGTATAAATACCTATCAGATTACAATCTTACGGAAAATAATGCGTTAAATTGTAATCTTTCGACAGTTTAGAATTTCGCGAGTTAGATTATAATCTAACGGTTTTTACAATCTTACGGTGACATATATATAAAAGATATATGGCACAAAGTTCATTAATAGTCAAAATTCAAATATAAAAAATAATTTTATAACTATTTTTAATGCTTCATTAATTGCTTAGTTATTCTTTAAAATAAAATAGGTAGGTTTAACCCATGCAATAAATGAGGAGATACCATTTTAAAGTTATCCTGTTCATGAATACAGCGAAATTCAGTAAATGCAGAGTCTGTAGGACCTCTGGGACTAGATGAAATTCGCAAAAAAATATTACGGGTATAATCTATTACGGGGAAAATCTTTAAGGAGGAAGTAGAGCTAATTTATTTTACTCAGGAACAGCTGTAACGTAATGACGCTTTCCGTGTTAAACTTTACCTAGTTCCCTATAAAATAAATGAAATTTTGAATTGCACTAAATTTTTGGATGAAACAGACGAAAAATTTAAACTAAAGTATCGATTATTAGATAATTGTAATTGGAAGTTGTTAGATAAATGTTGTACGTAATTAAAATGTCTGATATAGTGTTTTGACTTCTAAATAATGCAATTGTTCATAACATTAGTGAAACTAATGATTATTTCATAAATAACTGACTGATGCCCACAATTACTTTGACCTGGGTTTAGTGCTTGTGAAAATTCCGCGAGAATTCTCTAATTTTCTGATAAATCACTCTCCAGATCTATATGCAAAAATATTTTTGATACGTAGGCATAGCGCCATGTAGCATGAGTTAAGGACAGCTCATCAAATTAATATACCTACTTAAGCATTTATAATTTGCGTATACCTGATACCTGATATCTGTATTTTTAAATGATTAAGTAACTAGCCCGCCAACCCGCATCAGAGCAGCGCGGTGGGTCTAAGCTCTAATTCCCTCTCTCCTATGAGAGTGGGGGCCTGTGGCACCGGCCCTGTGCCCAGCAGTGGGACGTTAAGGGGCTGTAGTGGAAGTAACTTTATCTTATTTTATTATTTATTGAACTCATTTTAATAGAAAAAAGCTAAGTAACTTTTCATCTTTCATTAAAGACTATTGTTTTCTGCTTCCACGAAAGATGCGAGAACTTAATTTATATTGTTACCTCCAAGTGAAAAATGAAATTCGAAAGAAAAGAGTTATATATATATTTAAAGAGTATGTTTCGAAATGCAAACATTTTCATAGACATAATATTATATATTGGTGAGTTAATGTACTTACTCGTAGGTTGTCAAAGACTTAGCTACTACCAAAGCTATAGTTAGGTAGGTAACTAGCAGTAGGCAATGAATGCAGTTACTTCCAGTTGTTGGCCTCAATTAATAAAGATTATGTATTAAAATTCACTACAGTTCACCTCTTGTAAGTTTTCGAGGACTAACGCTTAAAGAAACAACAATTCATTCAGCGATCAAAACACTAAAATATATCTATCACTAATAAAATCACTAAATAATCCCGTTAAAACTGCGGATCTAATCTTCTTATATATACAATTTTCGTGTCGTTATGTTAGTTACTCCTCCGAAACGGTTTGACCGATTTTTATGAAATTTTATATGCATATTCAGTAGGTCTGAGAATCGGCTACTATCTAAGTATTTTTAATATCCCTAAAACACCTCAATCCACGCGGACGGAGTCGCCGGCATCAGTTAGTTATTGTCTAATTTGCTACATGGAAGTCGTATTTTTCGAGGTGCAGGACATCTTTAAAGCTATTTGGAAACGTGGATTCGTTTCGTGGACCAAACTATTATAATATCTAGAGGCCTATAAATGCAAAATGCAAGTAAAATAATTTCATAGCTGCGACTTTAGCATGAAGATGCACTCTATACACCTAGCAGTTACTCAACGCTGCTATTGCAAACCTAGACATAGACATTAGTACATTAGTTATAAAATAACTCTTGCGTCACATGACTATCGACATTTATGGTTAATATTGAGGGACTCTAAAACATTCAACAGTTTTTGAGTTTCGCTTCGCACGTGTCGCGCGTTGCATAATATAAATGGGTAGGTACACAACAATATACCTACGCAATAAAATTCGCCTGCAACTGATCTGCTATCACAGCCTACGAATAGGTACATATTATGCATTAGGTTCTCACTATTTCTATAACATATTTCGCACAACCGCAACACTGTGGGAAGGCTCGCGCAAATACTTGACACGGATGTCTCAATGTATCTGATAACAGCATATCTATTGCGATTCATCTATGGAACCTCGTCTTGAAATCTTTTGAAACCCTAGTTTCATACTTGTCCAAAGTCCATAAAGCCCTACCTATTACAACGTTGATAACTCAGTGGTTTAGACGTCTTTCGTCTATTCGGGTGGTCAGGAATTCGATCTCTGGCCACTTATCGTAATTCTAACCTTGTTATCAAGATGTGGAGTTTGTGGAGTCAGGACTAAGGACTTATAGGAAGTAAAGTTGTGGTCCAGTCAAAAGTACCTACTTAAAGCTATACATTTTGAACTTGGGACTGGAACCATGGGCTATGATGCGCGGCACAAATCAGAGCTCAACTAGAGGCTTGGCTCTACTAGAGGTGTCAGAACTTTTTACAATGAAAGCATTATGATTTGAACTTGTGAGTCTTGCCAACGTTTGGCATGTTTTTTCAAGGAATGTTTTTGGTGGGATTCTAATTTTTAATATTTAAATATGAAAAGAAATCATTAATCACATTAACAAATTATAATCTAAATTAAAAACCAAACATTAAAAATATTATCTATGCCACTGCAATAATTCAATGTGCCCAGAACACTGGCTGAGTTACCCCGCTGAATAGCCAAACTTATATGTTGGCGGATCTAGCTGAGAGTTAAATGTGCATTTAAATAATCTTAATTGAATGTAGCTTTCTATAACAGAAAAACAAAACATAATGCATTCATCCTGCATGGCCTAGAATTCTCTATAACGTTCTCAAAGGTGCATGAAGTCAGCCGATCTGCACTTAACCCGCGTGATAGACTACTTTTGGTCTACACCTTTCTCATTCTTCAGGAGATCCGAGCTCAATTGTATTAAGCTGGCAATGGGTTGAGTTGATATTATGAAAACCTAGTTTGCCAACAGTTCATCCACATCTCATTTAGAGCTCCTGAATGCTACTTTGAGTAAATCTAAGAAAGCTTGCAACTTACATAACGTACAAAGTCTGATTAACAAAATGTATATTGAAAACAACTTTTGGAAAATAGGAATCTTTCTTAAATGAGATAAAAGGGAGATCGCTTTCAGATAAATGTAATAATATGATAAATGATAGAATGACGCAAGGCTAGACTTCAATTAAATACTGTGGTCCATCAGTAATTTACCAATTATTGTCGTGGTATTTAAATATATATATATTCCGTCAAGGGAATGTGATCTTAATTTGGACTCCACTGATGGACCACCAGTAATGACTGAACGTCTAGCCTTCGCCTAAAAATTACTCTAGAACCTTAGGGCGTATGCAGCGATTTGACTGCCGCACTGCCGCGCGATCGCGAGGTCGCCCCAATTCTTACCATTTCTGGTTTTTGCTTGACTGACCTTGACTCGAATTTTAAGTTGTCATTACACATTCAACGCAACCATAGGGTAGGTATAAAGAATACAATCTACAAATGGTAACAAACATAGAAAGTTGAACTTTTACCAACGTGACTCGAATCGACAACATCATGATTTCCAAACTTACGATGAATAATAAAGGACACGTACGAAACTGACAGAAATAAATCTATTTGCAGAATGCAACAAATAGAATATCTACTCAGTTCGTTCACTCTGAATGAGCTCTGAGCTCTGAGCTCCCTTTATTTATCTACCTACCTTACTATTTATATCAAAATACATAATTCGTGACGAACATTTACTAAAATAAGTTTAAAAAGACTATTTACAATACTTATCTATAAACTCACTAACATACATGTTAAATCATAAACAAACACAAAGAAAAGATGCATCTTTAAGTTCTTGTAACAGTAATTGTTAGATACATAGCCTATACAAGTAGAGGAGTAACTCCATACGTACTTACGAACCCGAGGCGAATCAGCCAGTGTTACATAAAATAAAGAAAGTATAAGGGAGTCTACGATAATACAATCGGAAGCGGATGCGGAAATAACTCAATGAGATCCGACCCTGCGAGGAGACCTGTTACTCAACTATCCATAAAACAACACGTTGACCTTTAGCTGTCATAAGGCTGGAGGCTCTTACGCACTCGGGTCCCATGCGGGGAGTGAAGAGCCGGCATACCAATCCACCTCTATACGACATTCACCTAGCCTCGTAACTTGTACTATTTGACATTTAAAGTATTCAGCTATTTAGCACATATCAGTCGTAGAAAGACTCGACCAGGAAGTAGTTGTAACAGCATGACCGGCAGGCGGCAGGGGTGGGGTAATAATAAGATATTTCATATTATAATTTATGCTAGAATTCTTCATATTGATCCTTGACCTAACTTTAATTTCAATACAATAAAGACACGGAAATAAAAATGAGTTGATGATAAAAATCGTTACTCGAAATGTAAATTGATCAATATGATTTTATACAAAATGGAATTTATATAACATTTTTTTGTAAGTTTATATAAATGCAATAGCTTAATAATTGTACACTACATAATATTATGTTTAATCGTGTGCATAAAAGGTCGCATGTACAAGGACACGCTCGCAAAAAGCTGATCAGACTTTATCTTTTACGCAAATAAGAATCTTCCATACGTGCATTGAACAAAAAATCATAAGGTTTTCGGGTCATCTCAAAATTGCGAGAGTGTGTCCGTCTGTTTGTTACCAATTTTGATGAGGTACATCGTAACTACCGTATAATATGGCCGTCTACGTTTTACTCATCCATTTACGTAGTAGGAAAGGAAAGGAAGTTCCCATGGAGTTTTAAAAAACCTCAATCCACACGTAAGTATATAATCGTAGATTAGCTGTAGTTCTTATATAATTTTGCAACGTTGTAAATCCGATTACTTAATGTCAAGTAGGTTCCTAAGACGACACAAAACGAAGACGTCACCACCATTTATTTCGATTAATAGCTAGTATGAGCAAGAATCACTTTTACTTTCTTTTATACTCAGCCCACATTTGACAGTGATCATAGATTTGCCTTTTCCACTCACGCATAAAATCCTGATAACTTAATTAAAATTTATGTTTGACATCTCAAGCAGAAGCTACAAAATATCGAAATAAGCAACAAATTATAACAATAACAAATTGCCTTTGAGTCCCATTTCTATTTGAATTAAGTAAATACGAAGAAAAGTTAGCAAAAGTTCGCAAAAGTAGCTGCAGTTAGTGCTCAATATGTTAACGTTACTTAACTAATTTCCTATAAATCTAAAAGTGGCCTTTCGCCCTTTAAAATACCTATTCTAGGTATTTCTAACTGTAATCCATTAATTTTCCATTCGATTTTTCCAGGATCGTTTTGTTTGCGTGCTTGGCGTGGCAAGCAACAGCGCGACCACAGGATGACACGGAGCCTCGCGGCGTCTCCAACAGAGGAGCACTTCTCAAACGGGGATTGGCGGGAAAACAAAAGACTACTACAACTACCCCAGCACCGGTAAGAAAAGATATCCATATAATATAAGGTTTTGACGTTTGGTAAAGTGAACATCCCGGGCACGGCCATATGTGATACGCACATCCTGGAAAATCAGAGACTTCCCACTGGATTAAAAATCTAAATCCACTAAGATGATGTCGCGGGCATCATGTAAAAGTCATCATCATCATCACCTGAAAAGAACCGTTAAGTCAGCTGATTTACTTTAGTTTTATCCAGAATTCGAATATAACCTAAAAGTTTTGAAGCAGAATAAGCTTCTTCAACTCAAGACATACTATCCATGATAGTCTAATTTCAAAACTACCGAAACTATTGTTTTTCTTTATGATTACCTAACAGCAATACATAATATTAATGTGTAGGGGAGGGTACAAATTATTTCAATGCCCAATAATGCAACATATTATTATTATTTTTTTAAATCATATAAATTTGTCGAAATATGGTAGGTTATATAGGCTTATAGGTACCTACCAAACATGTAAGTTAACATTTTGATAGTCAAATAAGTGCATTAATATAAGTGAGGTAGGTAATGGTGATAACTGATAATTGAACGTCAACTAAATTCACAAAACATGTTTAAATACTAATTTTTTGTATTTACGTTTACGAGAATATCTGTTATTAAAACAAAAAATCTTGTCAGGTAGGTGTAAGACAAAATGCCATAGGTCGGGCTAATACCACATATACGTTGCATTGTAAATTATTTAGTCTAAAAAACGCCTTTACAGGAGGTTCCGTGGTTTATTGAAGGTCCTTAATCCTTACTCTGTGTTATTTATAATAATAATATATTATATATTTAGTTGACGTAGTTACATTAAAGTTGTAGGTAAAAGGCGTGTAGATAGGCGATAGTCAAGGACTGCATCCTCATTCCATTAAAAGAATTATTATTTTTATCACTCTGAATAATAAAAATTTACATAAGTAATACTTTGCAGAATGATAAAAGCTCTTGGAAACAGTGACTTAGCTGATTTTCCTTATTTTTCAATTTATCGTAACATTAAGTTCCAATGCTAAAGCAGCTGGAAATTTAATCGGTCATTTGTATGCAATTATTTTATTTAAATTTCATCTAAAAGGTCATCGATTTTGACAAGGGATTCCTCCAGTCCTCCAGTTCTTTCATTTGATGAAGGATAATCAATCCATAATTAGGTATAAAAAAACTTATCTTGACTGGCTATCAAGACATATTAGAAACTTGTCATTTTAAAAGTATCCTTTTGATTATGCAAGTACAAAGACATGATTTTTAGAAATTCCACCTCGAGGGGATTAAATATGGTATAAAAGTTTCATCGCATCATTTTTCATGTTATATTCATGAAAATAATTGTTTCTTGGGCTTTTGATTATACGTTTTATCAATAATTGTGTCGTTTTTTTTTGGAATATCCACCGCCAAAGAGGATGAATAGGACATGGAAGTTTGTTTGGAAATTTGTAATTTTTTTACCTTGTGGGCAAAACTATAGGAAAAATGCATTTCAGGATTTTCGGTAATTCCACTTCCAAGGGATTTTTTGAAATTCCATACGAGCGAAGCAGGGGTGGGTCAGCTAGTATTCACGAGAAGTGATTCTTTCATTTTTCCATCATGGACCTTATATGAAAAGGTTTTTACGAGATGTCACTAGTAATCATTTAGTTCAAGGTAGGTGCGACTGGCGTTCGATGGACGACTTACCTCGGGGCGCTGAGCGACCTCAACATGGGTTCCCTTTCCTCAGTGGTATTTCTACGTATTTACACTTGTATTGACTGAACTGGTTCTTGATGGAATAATTGCGACCGCCGTTGGAATGTATGACTGCAACCTCTTGCGGCTTGTGACGTCACCGCAAAATGGCACGAACAATAATAACTTTTTAATATTTGAAGGTCTCAGAGTTTTGGCTGTTTATATTATTATTCTTTCACACTAGCTGTTAATGATCACCATACAGCATACAGATTATCCTTCACCTCCTAATTAATCCACTTATAAATAAGCTTTGTATTAAGTCGCATAAAATAAGGAGACTTCTCTTCATTCTTTAGTTGAACTTAAAAACTCAAGCGCTTTGCTTCTAAGCTCAATCTTTACTTCATTTGTGGTTGTGCGATTTGAAGAGACCTTTTTTGAACAATGGATCTGTCTGGCTGAGTCTAGCACGGAAATATAGCCAGCATTCTTGCTACAATTCCACGAGGGCATAAATTGTTTAAAAATTAGGTTAGCTAGTTTGAGTTTAATTGTAAAGTTTTCAATAAAGAGCTTAAGGAAAATTAATTGATATAAATTAATAAATCATTTCAGGAAGAGGCAGAATACGAAGATGAGGAAGGAGATTACCCCGCGGAAGAAGCGCAAGAGCCTTCTACTGAAGCGGCTCCATCCTCTACAGAAGGCAAGAAGTTAGTGGGGGGACTTGCTGTACGACCTTTTCGAAGCAACACCGACCTATTAGAAGCATTGAAGAGAAGACGAGCCCAAGCTGTCGGAAGTAATTGAAGCCTATATATTTTACACCAGATATTTTTATTAGAAAAAAAAGTCTTTATAATAGAAAGTTTTTTTTTCTTTCTATAAAGAAGATACGAGGGAGTTTATTTACCGATCCAATGAAAAAAACGTATCACTGGTAATTTCAACATGCATTCCATCGAAGCAATAATTATAACTTTTACTCAGTTCGAGGAAACCGAAAAGTATCTTTCGATATTATGTCGTTGTTTCATACACTATTATTTTTGTATTCTATTGAATAGATAGAGTAGCTTAGCTTATTATAAGTAAGCTACACAACGTCACTTAATATTTGTTACAATGTAACTCAAACAGTTGCCAAGTGGATTTTTTTTTTATTAATTGTTATGTATAACAATTTCGACCTTGTTGTAATTAGTTCGAAAGTTTTATAAGTACGCAATTTCTCACTTTGCCATGCAACTATATAAATAGTTTTACTCAATAAAACCACTTTTGCTCAATAAAATTAACCATAAATTGAAAATAACTACCCGTGAACGCCTGGGTCATGGTTACTGACGTACTAACACTACCAACGACTACACGAAATTCGTTATTGAAAATTTTGAGCATTTTTAGCGTATGCAAAACTAGCACTCGTAACTAGTAGGTACTTACTACTCTTGCACCAGTTATATTAGTCAGCCTCAATTACTTAATCGTAAAAAATAACGATCATCCATACTAATTAACCGACTTCCAAAAAAGGAGGAGGTTCTCAATGCGGCTCGTATTTTTTTTAATAAATGTGAAAGTATTTTGTGATCTTTTCACGGCCTATCCGTTAGGTCACGACAATATTTGGAAAAGAGATACTTAGATTGGAGTAGGATGAAAAAAATAGTCATTTTCTAGGGTCTATTTATGTCATCCTGGAAAATCAACGATTTCTTTCCGGATTTTCATATAGCCTAGATCCAGAAGTCTCGGGTATTATCCCGTAAAATATGTAAGTATATGTCACTGTAAGATTGCAAAAACCGTTAGATTGTAATCTAACTAGCGAAATTTTAAACTGTCGACAGATTGTGAACCGTTCAATGTTCAGAGTATCAATTTTTGAAATATTCATTGTATTTACGTTTTCTTGTCTCCTTATTGTAGGTTAGGTTAGGGTTCGACATAAATAATCAGGTTTTATCGGGTTTATATACCTAACAAATTACAATCTACCGAAAAATAATGCGGTAAATTGTAATCTGTCGACAGTTTACAATTTCGCTAGTTAGATTACAATATAACGGTTTTTGCAATCTTACGGTGACATATACATAAGAAAAATACAAATATGCGAAAAGTGAAGATGCTTAGAAAATATACAATTAAGTACGCATTTAAAAATGTTTGTCTTCTAAAACGCCTTTTTGCTATATTTTCAGCTAAAGGTAGCTCTTCATCAGTGACGCAACAACAGACTGATACCCAAACAGAAGCACCCGTTAAGGCCAATTTCAGTAAGAGCATATTTTCACTGCTTACCAAAACTATTAGTAATTGTTCGCAATAATTTTATATCAGATCCCCCTTAAACATGATGTCTTTAGGCACTGTTAAACATGCATATCTGTAGTATTTATGGTATCCTAAATTTTCATTTTAAAAATATTAAGATATTTTTATAAAATAAAGTTTCACGCTTATTAACATACTCTGTTTTGCAGGCAAAAAGCGTTTTAACACTGCGACGCGGGAGACAAAGGCCGAGGACGCTCCAGCGCCGGCTCCTAAACCCAGCAGGGGACGCTTCGGAAGACGTACGTATATATAAATAATTAGCTGAGAAACCTTCTTAATGCCTTCTTGCAAGTTTCAACAACAATTTCTTCTAAGTTTCATCTCAGCCGGATGAACGAGATGTTAATGCTTATGTAATGAATATAGTACAGACGGACAGACAAACAGTTATTTTTATTCATGAGAAGATAACAAACGACCTGGCCCCATCTAATAGAGAATCTTAGAAAAGGACAGCTAGGCCTGGAGTTGCAGTTTTTTTCTTTTTCTTTTAGAGTAAGCCTGTGATGTCGCACACACACTTATGCACTGTATTTCTCTCCTGTGTTAAATGGTAGAGATCTATGTATCTCAGTAGAGATCCGGCCATTCTGTCCAAAATTCTGTCAGGACATTTGAAAATAATAACCGAATTCTGGTGCAGTCGGCTGTAAATGTACCTATCATATTTTTGCAGCATCATCCCGGTCTGTCTCGGAAGTGGAACCCGAAGAACAGAATGACACCACTCCACCAGCGAGGACTGGCAGGACATTCAGGCGGGGAGGCAACTGAGTCCAACCACCCAAACATCAACCAAGGTCCCCCCTCTCTCCCACACATCCGACATCAGCCCCAACCCCTCCGTTTTAAATTGCGTGATGTCAGCTCCACCAGTTATCAGATGTTCACTCCAAGCTCATTAGTTCCGAACAATTAGAAATGATTTTCATTATCTACTATTTGTAAATTATGTATAAGTAATTTTAATAAATAATTTTAATTTTTTTGACCGTCTTTTTTTAGGGTAACCCAAAAAATTACCTACTAAGTAGTTAATCTATTTATATATAAAATCGTTTGTCCTGACTGACTGACCGGCAGCTATCAACGCACAGCCTAAACCGCTGGGATTAGAAACTTGAAATTTTCACAGTAGGTTCCTTTTGTGACGTAGGCGCTCACTAAGGAAGCATAAAAATTGCACCCCTAAGGGGGTAAAAGTTTGTATGAACTTTCTTTTTCACACTATATTTAAAGTTGATCTACGAAACTTTGTATTTTGGCTTTCGGTAAAAAATAAAGAAGTACGTGTGTTACAGTTTTTCCAAATTCCACCTATAATATGGGTTGAAAGTTTGTATGAAAGTCCTTAATTTTACAAGTAATAGTTTCGATTAAACATTAAGAAACGCTTGTTTTAGTATTTTTGGTAATTACAGGGGTAACCTTTGGCCCCTAAGGGGGTGAAACAGGGGGTGAAAGTTAGTATGAAAGTTCTTCATTTCTCAAGATATTTTTTAAGTTGTATCAACAAAACTGGGTTTTTTGGCTTTCAGTTAAAAATAAGGAAATAGGTTTGTCACAATTTTTCAAAATTCCACCTCGAAAGGGTTGAAATAGGGGATGAAAGTTTGTGTGAAAGTCCTTCATTTTTCAAGTTATAGCCATGAAAGTTGTTAAAAAGCTTAAATAAGCTTTCAGTTAAATATGAAGAAGTACGTGTTTCAACATTTTTGAAAATTCGACCCCCAGTTGGGTTAAATAGGGGATAAAAGTTTATAGGAAAGTCCGTCAATTCTCAAGTAACATCCATGTAACTCGGTATTTGGGCTTGCGGTTTAAAATGATGAAATACATTACAAATTTACCACCATTTTTGAAAATTCTGTATCCAAGGACGTAAAATTGAGGAAAGTTTGTAGGCGAGTCCTCCTTTTTTAAAATTTTATGCAAACAAATTGTCGTATGTTACCAAATCTATCAACCCGTTCAAGTAGGTAGACTCCAAATATTTTTTGATGACTTAAAAAAGGACATCATACTAATATTATAAATGCGAAAGTGTGTTTGTTTATTGGTTGGTCCTTCAATTACACCGCAACAGACCAACGGACCGATTTCATTTTTTTCATGGATCCATTTTAGGACCTGGAGAGTGACGGACTTCTTTTTGGACAGAATCAGGCGTTACTTTGCATAAGTCCATTATAATGAAGGAACTAGAAGTTTAATTTGCTATAATCCGCGACAATATAGGCAAATCTATGTGGTACAGTGTGTATCCCGCGATATTCACCACACCACAGAAATCCTCCAAACTACCTTCAACGTACGTTTCACTCCGATACCGGAGCATCTTCAGGAGATATTGACTAAACAATGCGCGATTGTGAAGTCTTCACCGAAAAACAGTAGAAAATTTCAAGGAGAAAAGTGTTTTAAAGTAAATGTTAATTTCGTAGGAAGACCTGAACCTCTTGATTTTGATGTTTTTGTGCTTTTTCGTATTTTTAGCACGAGACCGTACTCTGTGGCAATCCATGCAGGAGACCTTCATCCAGCAGTGGACGTCTATAGTTTGAGACGACGAGGACGACCTAATCATATCTATTTCGTACCTAACAGATTTTTCGGCTTCTTCCGATGAGTCCACTGCCGATTGATTTGGAATTATTTTGAAATTAGAAAACCACTCTAGCCAGTACGCATCTCCGCACAGGAAACCCTTAACTGAAAAACATCTCTTCTCGTCTCCGCTTGGGACATCTCCGCACATCTCCGCTTTGATGGAGTCCGGGCCTTACATTGATTTATCAGACAGGTAGTTTAATTACTTATTTACATAATATACTGGGCGTCCCACGGATGCCGCATGGAGGGGAAGTATCTTATATATCGACGATGGAACATTTTACGGAAAGAAGACTTCATTTTTATTTAAACTGCACTGCGTTCATAGATTTTTAAATACATTGCCTGCCAATTGCCTGGTTGAACCGGGACTTGAACCCGCTATACGAGAAAAAAATACATGTAGTCTTCATTATAAAGATTATTTTTTGCTAATTAACTTAGCATCAGAAAAGGAAGACCATGAATTTTAACATTTAATGTAAAATAAAATTTCTTAGACATCCAACTCCACGTGGCATAGCCGTGGGACGTAAAGTACTTACCTACCTACAATTCTAATGTTTATTTTCAGAAATATTATTTTGGAAAGAAATAAAAACAACCGTACGAACGTTATCTTATTATTTATTTTATTATCACACTTACGAAAGATACAAAACATATCACGATGGCACTAACAATCAGTGCTTCAGCAGACGTTTCTAGTGAAATCGATGATTGTTGGAACGATTCAGTAACAACATTCTTACTTAAGCCCTACAACATTTCGACCACTTAATATAATAAATAAAGATGATTGAGTATAAATCGTCGATGTTTTTATAAAATAGTGCTGCAAGCAATCAATTAAAATACAATTTTTAGACATCTACTGAATTTCAGTATAGCTAAAGGCATGGAAATTGTAAATACCTGAGTGTTAAACTTACTAATACTTTGAAATAATATGGTAAATACAATTTCAAAGCAAATGGCATGATCGATATTGTTTGGAAATACAAATGGTATGTTCTTGAATATCAATGTTATGTTTATCTTATAAATAAGTAGATTTCGATCCGCCTGATGAAGTGTAATAGCACCGATGTTTGTCATCGGATCGTCATTACTATTAATATTCACTATATAAGGAACTAGTCGACGCTTATTGATGAAAATTCGGTTTTAAAAACGCATTCTTATGGAAGTTTTACAGCGTCCCTAGTCTTAAGGGCATACTTTGGCGATTAGGATATGTCCACTATAATGGATTTCGATGGTTAGTAATTTGGTTTGTAACTATAAACTTGCCGAGCGTTTGGCTCTTTCCGAAAATCGAACCCTGAATACACATAACAATATTAACTTCTAATATGTACATAATGCAAATATGCAAAATCAATCAAAAATAGTTCTTTAGAAATGGTTAGGTATCGAGGACACTACAAAACAGTTTAAAAATTAAGAAACTATAAGTCTAATTACATATAAGGTACCATACAACTAGTAATTATTAAAAAACTGAGAATTAGAGTAATCTCTAGGCAGTTTGGGGAATAATTTGACTAATATAACGAGCGCTAATTGTTTCACCGAGAAATTAAAAGGAAAAAGCATTTGATGGATTCCTACAGATTCAGGAAACAGCAGTGTAGAAAATATTATGAGTAGGTATGTCAACATAAATTTTGTTTTACGAGCATTTAGATGTAAATAGATAAACGCTGATTGAATTACTATCTATTTGATCTCTCGGTGAGCGTCGTCATAGAATAACGCTAAATTTACACTATGACACTAATAACATGGCTAATTCAATTATTTTTAGTCTACAATTGCTTATATAACAAACGGGAGTTAAAATTCAAATAACTCGTTTATCATGGAGGAAGATCACTTCCAAAACAAGAGTCTTTAATAGTATTAAATACAATATTAACGTTCTCCTGACCGATTTTTGGCCACAGCAGATAATCTCAACGGAGATAAGTTGCAGATATCTATTCGTGCGTATACACAGCTGCACACTTTATTCTCTCAATCTCAAAATCCGACAGGACGGCATTTAGAAACAACTGAGTGATCAGCATGCTCGGCCTAAGGGATAAGGGAAAGTAACTAGTGTCGTAATGTAAATTTAGTCAACGGGAGGGGGAGTGTGAGGTTGTTAAGGGGATCTCGCTCCCCGGACGGGACGCACTGGCCGGGAGCCGATGCCTGCGGCGCGTCTCCTCGCGATCAGCGCATCAAGTCCTCGCAAAGGCGGAGCAGGCGTCGTCTCCGCAGGCGCGGCCTCCGTCTCAGCCTCGGCCTCGCTCTTCTCAGCACTGGTGCTCTCTTCTGTCGACTCTGTTGACTTCTTCGGCGCTTCTGTCGTAGGCTAAAAAGAACATTATTTTTGTTTAATTGTCGCTGATACTAAATAATCCTGGATCTAGGTCACATCAACAGAGGCACGAGCCACGGCTAGTTTATAATGGTCACACGCGGTCTTTATTAACAAAAAAAATCTGAAATTTTTGGTTGAGTGGAGATATCTCGCAAGACCTCGAAGTCAACCGCAATCTTGTAAGCATGCAAGGTGTCTTTATCTTTGTGTAGGTACAGTGCTACCTAGCATTAAGGAATTCCCCTAAATCAAATGGATCCTTTGCAGGAAAGGAGAGCTTCTTAAAGTCACGATAAATTCATGCTCTTTCATTATTATCTTGCATTTCTATAATTTTTAGTTATAAAAAGCAAAATACCTCAGTAGAAGGCAGCCTCTTCTTTAGTAGGGGGTTGGGGCGACGAGCTGGTTGAGTGACGGCGACACGAGGTTTCGGTGAAGGCGACACTTGCAGCCGATTGCGGAGCTTCAACACTCCGCGAGACTGTTCAGGCGCGGCGGTCGGCGCTGATGGCTGTAAGAGTATCTGAGGTTGATACAACTACCTACTTATATTTTCTGTGATTCTAAACAAACAAGTATCTCATCTCAGATCTGAGATATGGTATACTCAATATTTTACTCTGGGCAGGCGAAACTGTTGATTTAACTCGGTTATTTTCAACTTTTCAACAAACTTTGTAAGGATTTGAGCTTGGATGAAACAAACACGATTTGAGTTTATAACTCGTGTATCAAAACTTTTTAACAACTTAACGTATATGCCCTAGAAACCGTTTGCTGCGCTCGAAAATTGGATACGAACCTATCTCCGAAATGCTATCATGTAGGGATTTTCTTCGCTATTCCATTTTCAGAGTATTGTGGTATCATAAAAACTCCTGTTGTTATCCGCAACTTCAGCCGCAAAAAAAATTTAAAATCTCGGGAGTAGGTACCTACTCTTTAATTTTCCGGAATAAAATGATTGTGTTGATTCAGGGTATAAGCTCCCCTGGGTCCATCCATTCTCCTAGCAAACCAAACCAAATCCGTTTAGTCGTTGATGATGGAGTAACAAAGTACAAATGTACACACCTCGTCAACACAGTTTTGCACATATTATGTGATATTTATTGGACTTCGGATAATTTTAGAATATTTTGATATTTATTTTATGCTGAAATAACAACATTCTTCGGTATAGCTCGGTCGTATGATTTAATTTGGAATAATAAATTAAAAGTCGTTGCCCTTGGGTCACTTTCAACTATCAGAAACTTGTATTGTGTAGATGTTTTAGTAAGTATACTTACCTATAGCATAAATTACTCTTATACTATCTACACACCTATAAGTTCGCGCACGAGTTGAATGCAGAGCAAATGTATGGTGACATGCATTTAGTGCATTTTATGCATTTAGTCTGCATTCAACTCGCGCGCGAACTGTAAATATAATATTATGCTGTAGTTTCTAGTATATTGTTAGGTAGTTGTATAATTTGATGCTGTTTATTTAAAACTAAGGTGTACCCATAGTTAAATGTACTAATATAATAAATGCGAAAGTGTGTCTGTATGTCTGTCTAATTGTCATTTGTCAGTCCGTCTGCTACGCTTTAACGGCTTTAAAATTTCGTATAGGTACCTAGAGACAGGATGCATCCCGGGGAAGGACATTGGCTACTTTTCATGTCGGAAAATTGAGGAGTGCCCGCAACAATACAAAAACTTAACACCCCCTTTTGCGTTGAGGGTTAAAATAGGTAGGGGCTACAATAACGCAGTTTGGCATATACCTCAGCGTCAGATTCGGTAGCTGGTGCCTCGGGAGCGGGAGTCTCACCGACTGGTGCTTCAGAGGCGGCTTCTGTAGGCGCTGCACTAGCCAAGCCGGGTCTCAAACGAGCACTGGGCCTGATGTTCAACCTCGGGCCTGGTCTTAACGCTACCGGCCTTGCACCAGGTTTGCGGCTGGAAAAAAAGAAAAAAATACATTTTCAATTTCAACTAACTTCCAAAAAGTTCTCAATTCTGCGCGATTTTTTATATATATCAATAATGCCTTATCAGCCAAGTAATCCACATGTTAGATGACCTAAAAAATTACACTTTTCGGCGAAGCAATAACGCCAATGTATGTGGCAAAAAATGGTGGGTGATGTAAATTTTTGGCAAATAAAAATAAAAATATTCAAGTAATAGATATTTACCCTATTGTTCTGGAAGGAACTGGCGTAGTTTCGATCACTTCACCGGACGACGGGCTTGTAACCGGAGCAGCGGTTTCTCCTGCTTCCGCAGACGAGGGAGCTGCTGTCGTCGTAGTTGCAACTCTGCGCTGGCCTGGACGAAGTCGGGGCCTGTACCAAAATATTTTAATATAATCAACTGTTTACTGAAACCACGGATTTCTGATTAGGGCTTGAGATTCACTGAGTCTCAGATGAAGCATACGTGACACAGTTCTACGTTAAATCATGCTGTCGTTCTCATTTTTGAGGCTAGTACATAAGAAGGTATCCCTTAAATTATTTGGTATAGGTGAACAAATCCTATAGCCCCGAAAGGAGGAATTGTAGCTGTCCCAGAACTTGACTATGGTTTCTATGGTTATTTCATATGGTCTAATATGAAAACAAGATATAATTATTATAATTTTTCTCTTCACGTACCTAATCGAAAATTCGAATACTCTCTCAGAGTTTTGATTGATTTTCTTACAAAATCAGTCGGGGGTTTCTAGTAGCATCACAGGCTGAATTGTCTAGGCAAAATCGTAATAATTTGACAGCTTTTAAAACGTAATACTCGAACTGTTGAAGGAGTTCATACATGCTTTTTTACGTGCAGGCATCTATGAACTCCTTTAACAGGTCGAAGTATACGTTGACAAACGATTACGATTACGATTTCCTAACACAATTGGGGGCATGTTCTTCATGGTAACTTGTTGGAAACGAACGAACCTAAGTACACATCCGAGTGGATCAATATACAAATTAACCTGGGAGTTGTTCCTTCAGCGGGAGCATTCGTGTTTGGTGCGTCTTGAACAGGGGCACTGGTACTGAGGCGAGTCCGACCGGCAAATAGACCGCGACGACCGAATGCCTGCTAACAATATAAAACGAAACAAATCAAATATCACTGTCAAAGATAGTATAGGTCCACTGCACAAATTAACAGTTTACTAGCCGTAGCTTAAAAAAGTTAAGACACAATCAATCAAGTTTTTATAGGAGCGAAAATCGAAACTAACGTAAAAATATCTAATCAACTTGTAAATGTGTCTAATAATTATTTATATCGAAACAAAATCTCAAAATCAAGAACACAGTTACTCTAAGTAACATATACCTATAATAATCTTGATTGTAACCCCTAATAATGATTGACTGTCCTCAAACAAACAAAATCTGTTAGAAATATAAGATCTTAACGATCTTATATAGATCTTATATAGATCTTGTTAGATTTAAAATGTTGCCGGTTTTTGATACTTATAATAATAGTAATAAATTCGCATAGCAGAATATCGCTCAGGCATGTCGTTTTATAACGGTAAGAAAAATCGCTTAAACTATAAAATACTAATTTAATAAGTATGAACAAATCAGTGCTAACCTTAGCCTGTGCTGGTTTTTCAACAGGTGCGCCTGACGTTGAGGTTTCGACCGCGGCGGTGGCAGCGGCGGTGGCGGTTGTTTTCCGGACCCCGTTTGGCTTACCAAATCGACCTGCCAACAAATGCTCACTTACTAAACCTATACATTTTGTAATAGATTCAATATTATCAAAAGTTGTGGAGCCAACACATTAAGTAATTATTTTTATTGGTTAACTTAATTTTAATTCATGCGCCGGAGAAACTTGAGGTCCTAAACGGATTCCACAAGTACTTGTATTCATTCAATACATTCGTGTAATTAAATTCTCGCTAACATACAACGTGTGAATCCATGCGGTTAAATCCGCAGGTATATACTTGAATATTCATACAAAAGTAATGAGTAACTATTATGGATCTATGTGTTAACAACATTTAACAATACGAATGTGATTATATAACTCGGGTAGTAAGAAATGTATATTTAATCAATGTCTTTAGGTAGTATTGATCACCTTAATGTGGAGGCGCCATTACCAGACCCACTGCCTGCATAAAATATAAACTGGCAGTAAAGTGGTAGAATGGCATTCCGATACCCTTTTGCAACTGGCTGAACTACTTTACAACTTCGCATAAAAATCGCAGAGCAGCAAGAAATAATAGTAAAACATTCGCTTTCATATTGCAATCATAAATACAATTAGTACATGAATAAGAGAAAAAATCATCAATCACGTCTTTTTCTGCGCTCATTCTAGAAAATACGCCAGATGAACAAAACATTCACGTTTGAACGGATGTTTAGATCACAAAACGTAATTTCATTCATAACAATACAGCCGTTCAAAGTAAATCAGTTTTGCTAGACGCCGTTTTGTTTACCTCGCACTCTCGTAGACGTCTCTTGAGGCGCTTCAGTGGCCGCACTCGTGGAAGCAGGAGCGCGAGACCGGGCACCAGGGCGCCCCTTGAACCTCGAAGGGCGAGTGGGCGCGGCTGTAGTTGTGGTAGTGGTGGGGGCTGGCGTAGTTGTTGTTGTCGTTGTTGTCGTCGTAGTAGTGGTCGTGGTCGTTGTAGTCGGTGTCGTCTCTTCTTCGGTCGTGCTGACCACTTCAGTTGTCCAAGCATCGACATCCACCGAAGTCGACGCATCGATGCTTTCGCTGGATGGGCTTATTTCGTTATTTAGATTTTCGCCAGCCAAATAAGCATATAAATCTAGGGCCACCTTTTCCATTGCTGTCATCGTTGTGTATTCAGTTGTTTCTTGTTCGGGTGTCGTCGTTTGCTTGTAACCCGGTGGCAATTTTGAATCATCTAAAATTTCTTGGAACCTAATTAAACTTGAAAAACTATGACCCTCTCGTTGTGATTCTTTGGCGTGAGAAGGTTCTTTGACAGGAGATGATTCCACAGATTCAGTTGTAGTTTTACTTTCAGCTGAGTACCTCGTCGGAGGTTCTTTATATTGTGCAGGTATGCCACCTGAATGTGTCTTGAAACTCTCAAGGTCCACAAGTTCGGAGCTTGGCCGTCTGAAACAGTAAACCGTTGATTTATTCCTATGTGTATACATATCATATTACCCATAACTATCGGCCGTTGTCCCCCGTATTATATATAAAACATTTAAAAAATTGTCTAGTTAAATGGCCTAGAAAGCGAGTTATTATTATGCCAAACACAGTTTGGGCCTGAAAAATTGAATAAAAGAGTGGAAAGTTAAATCATCTCTCGTTCTACTACAACCATTCTGAGGCCACACACTAGAAGATAAATAAACCTAAACACCTTCTTAATTTTTTTTAAATTTTGATGCCAATATTTCCAGTAAGCGACATGATTATTTTATCGATAGAATAGCATAGTATAGAAGTGGTTTTAAGACATACAAGGTCAAACTTTAAGAAAGACTATCCATAACATATTATGTTACCACGCCAAAGAACATCAAGCTTAACAGATTCAAGAATTAAATAAAACTTAACACATTAAAGAGAAGACGTACCCATACCTTTTAAGACGAAGGAAGAAACAGTAAAGTATACTAGAAGATACAAGAACCATTAAGATAGCAATGAGTGCTTACCTGATGTGAGCTCGAGTTCTGCTTCTTGTTTGACCTATTGACTCATCTGCAACATTGTCAACCTGAGAGCGACCACGATGCCTTATCGTTTCGGAAGATACCTCAGGGGCACGAGTAGTTGAACTAGAAGCCACGAAGTTGCGACCACGTGGAGGAAACCGCGTGCTCGATGGCAGCCTGATAAGAAAAATTATTGTATTATACGTACACTTCTTTTCCTTTCCAGAGAGCTTTCTTCGTAGAGCCGAAGCGAAGGATCTTGAGTACATATCTGCTATTAACGAAACTAATGCTCTACTACAGCAAATAATACTACAGCTACCACCATCACTAATACCCCTACGGTGTCATTCAGGTTCAGTGTTTATTGCTAAGTATACTTAGGTACTATTATCAGATATTTCAGATATAAAAGCTTACCTTTCTTCACGCGATTCCTCTTCAACAGGGGCAGGTGTAACATTACGACCTCGAGAACGTCCTCTTGAAGGAGTTGGATTGACTTCATTGTGGACTTCAGGAGCCGCAGTTGTGGTTGAGGTTGTGGTTGTGGTTGTGGTTGATCTATCAATTGTACTGTATCTGCTTTTCGGGCGAGT
The DNA here is from genome assembly GCA_964035005.1 of Erebia palarica. Taxonomy (NCBI): domain Eukaryota; kingdom Metazoa; phylum Arthropoda; class Insecta; order Lepidoptera; family Nymphalidae; genus Erebia; species Erebia palarica. Next base: position 32,133,728 of record OZ035986.1, read on the forward strand.
TTCTTTAGCTATTTGATTTTCATTTTCGACTTTCTGTGGTCCATCGTGTGAATTGAGAACAGGTGCATCAGTAACAGATGACCCTTTCCCTTTTGTATCGTTTTTACTATCCTCATCCTCGTCATAATAATAGTATATGTACTCGTATTCATAATCTTGACCATTTGGTCCTTTCTTGACCTGAATTCTAGAATGCTGTTTCTGCTCAGATCCAGCAGTTTCTAGCTTAACGTTGGATGAAAGTAAACCACTATTTATATCATCAATAGTGTCAAAATTTATAGGAATATAGTCATAAGCCTTAGAAGTTGCTGATGGTGACGTAGTCAGTACAGGTTTTTGCGTTGTTGTTCCGTCGTTGCTGCTTAATTTTCCTGACTCTGAAAAAGCTTCTAAAGCAACAGCCATTTTTGGATTAATATCTACATCCTTGACGTTTTCTTTTATTCTGATATTTTCAATTTTTGATATCGGTATATCAACTTCTATTGATTCTGTAGATTTAATCTTCTGCCCCTTTTTTAATAATGCCTTCTTATCTTCTTCAATAGAAACAATTCCTTCGGTAGGGTGTTTTGCTTTACCACTGTGCAACTTTTTAAATACTCTATCACCATCATCTGGTTTTGTTAAACGATGGTTTGGATGTTTTTCAGGTATTTTGTGTGACGTTTCAAAATTCCTGATAGGCGTTTGTTGACCGGAACTTACTAAAACATATTCCTCTCCTGGACGTGGTTCTGTTATTATATCTACTTCACCACAGTTAATGTAGGCGGTGCAAAGCAGGAAACATCTACAACAAAGAAGGACACATTATTATAAATCAGGATACATTCGTTACGAAAGGGTTTGTTACAATTCAGCCTGAGTCATCACAGGCAGCTGGCTGCTAAGCCAACGAAACCAGTGCACGCATAGCTACTATAAGTTATAAGAAATTGTGAGTCATAGGCATTGTCACTATAATTTCAGACGACTTGAATTTCACATAAAATCTGTATAATTTGCTGACTCTGGATGGAGAATTTGTAGATATGGAAAGATTTATTTGCTTGTGTGGATAGTTGATAGGAAAAACATAAATTACATCACTACCAAATGTATAAAATAATCGTGAGAAACTGAATAAAATCAGAACGTGGGCACGAGTATTACGCTATGCACTCCAATTCCATAAGCGCAAATCGATGGGGTAATAGCATTATAATTACTTTCGCTGCTAATTCGCTCTCACGCTGAGTGTAGACCGTACCTTGCACTAGAGATAGTCGCAACACGCGACACACATTTCTTCTTTCTTTTAATAAAATGATAGGTAAATCTAGTCCCTATAAGAAATCTATTCGGGACATTCACTGCCGGTGACGTTTTATCCAATAAAGCCACAGTGATTCATTGTCACTTTGTCCACGAGTAAATTTTTTGTATCGGAAGACTAGTATTTCCGTATAATTTCTTGCAAGCCTCACTTCACACACCGGAAACCTTTGGAAGGATGTCGCTAGCGGGCAATTTATTTGTATTTATAAATGCATACTTAATGCTTTCGATATAATGATGATTATGATACGTTCAAACAATTCGATGGGCGATACCTATTATTACCGATGAGCCAAGATATTCGCTTGATATGGTCTGTTAATGGAATATATAACTTAAAACTTCAATAATTCCGTACACGAGTGCAGCTAGACCGGTATACAATAAGTACCGGTTCAATTTCACTAGATGTAAGGTCGCAATGAACACAAGGCTATGTGAGCGTATCCATTTTAACTACTCACTGGACCACTATAAGAAGACCTATTTTGATGTCAAGTACAGTCTTCCGATGTTCAGAGACCTTAACATCTAGAGAAACGATGAACGCTCTTCTATAATTTGCCATAGCGTCTAGTTTTCCTATGCCTACCATATCAATCTGATGCAGTATTAGGTACTCATACATTATTATCAACGAATGCTAACTATGTATCCAATGTCCATAAATGTATCAAAAGGTCATTAGGATCAGAAGCTCTTATTTTAATGCAATAGCTAGGTCGTCCTGGTGATTTTACTTTTCTATGCCGTGGGGTATCTCTGTTTTTTATACAAAAATAGCCTATATCCTCTACAAAATTCCTTCAAAATTGGGCAAACCGGACTATGAAATTATCGACTGCCTCGTTGGTCTAGTGGTTATCATGTTCGACTGCGGCTGACGAGGTCCTGGGTTCGAATCCCAGGTCGGGCCATAATTATGTGTTGGGTTTTTCTGATTAGTAATTCTCCGTACTAGCCCGGAGTTAGGAAGTTGGCGATGATTCACCCCCGTGCCTCGGAGAGCACGTTAAGCCGTCGGTCCCGGTTATTATCACTAACATGATAATAGTCGTTAAAGCCCGCCAACCCGCATGGGAGCAGCGTGGTGGGTCTAAGCTCTAATTCCCTCTCTCCTATGAGAGTGGAGGCCTGTGCCCAGCAGTGGGACGTTAATAGGCTGTAGTGGTGGACTGTGAAAAGGTAGCAGACTGACCGTTTCTCATTTATAATATTAGTAGAACATGTTGGTTTATCCTTCAGGCTTCCTGTAGGACTTTCTTCTTGAATTATCCATTACGTACCAACATAATTTATCTTTGGTAATAAACGGTTTCTTTGGACATTGGATTCGTGTGCTAACCTGGTGGTAATATAATAATTACGCTCGACAACCTTGCATGATATCAGAAATGAAAGAGAAGAAAGCGAGGAAATTAAATTTATTGCCGCAATAAACTGGTATTGGTCATAAGATCATAACCTCAATATATTCTGAAGTTACAAAGTTACAAAGATTTCCAGTTGTGACAAAACTATAAGGAAACTTTTATTTAGTTTCGTAATAATGCGAATATTATGTTGGGTCACAACTCAAAACAAGATAATAATATTATATATATGAAAGATTTTCTATGTTTATACCTAGATTTTTAAATTATCTTATTCTTCATTATCACTGTAATCATCACCCAATTGATTATACAAGTTTTCACCAGTATTTTTATTGATCCGAATATACTTATTATATATAGGTCTATAATAATAAGCCTGGTAATCATGTCTCTCAGCCATTTTTTTAAGCACAGCCTTTCCTAGAGCTCGTAACTTTACTTTTTGTTGTTCCTCGTCAATATAATGTAAGAATTTCTCATACTCCTGTTGAGGATTATTATGAATGTAACGCGCTATAAACCTAGTTATCGGGTGACGGTGGTATTCCCAATGTTTCGGACAGTAATTGGGTGGAATTTGACATAACGTTGCGGGCCCAACGTAAACGTTTGAGTAAAATATGATTGCTCCGACAGGAATTAATCCAACCATAGCGTAGAGGTGGAACATATCTTTGAATTTGTGCCATTGAAATCTTGATGGAGTCAATGGAAAAGTTCGTTCATGTCCACCCCGAAGAGGTGCACTAATTGAAAATTTCACGTGTTGAATTAACAAATTAGGGTCTTTTCTTCCACTTAATAAGGTGTTTTCCGTAAAACGTCTACAAATACTCCAAGGCACAAGTTTAAACATTTTTAATGTTTTTGTTGATCCATTAATGATCAGTATTTAATGTATGACATTGACACTTCACAGTTGATCTTTCGCTGATTTTTCGTTGCAATATATGTAAAAATATATCAAAACAGCCAATTATTATAATCGAAAAAAGTTTGTATCAAAAAAAGAAAGAAATTCCCAGTCGTTTCTCAATCTGCCCAGTTCATTGCTTTATTTTAGAGACTTTAGGTCAATGATTTAATTACATGTTCTCTGAGTTAGTAATGATAACAACACCCGTAATTAATGTTTATCATATTTTATATACATACCTAAATCATAATCATATCAGATGCATTTAGTTACTTACATTATCTATACTAATATCCATACTTCCATACTATATAATATTATAAATGCGAAAGTGTGTCTGTCTGTCTGTCCGTCTGTCTGTCTGTATTTCTATTTATCTGTCTGTCTGCTACGCTTTCACAGCCCATCTGTTCAGCCGATTTTAATTAAATTTGGTGCAGGGATAGGTTGTATCCCGGGGAAGGCACATAGGCCCGTAAAATTAAAGAGTTCCCGCGGGAACCGAAAAATCTCAATCCACGAGGACGAAGTCGCGGGCATTCGCTAGTTATTTAAAAAATTAGAATCAACCACGCTATAACGCTGCTGCAGGTAGGTAAATCTGGCCAGCACGAAAGTTGTGATTATCACACTGTGATAATTTCAATTGTTCTAATTTATAATGTTTGAGACACCACTTATTCTTACTTATGCTTACTCAGTTACTTACTCTTGCAATGTTGTTAGTTAGGTCATTGTTACAACTTACAACCGTTATCGACCATGAAAAAGCCGATTTTGGATATGAAAATTTAAACAAATCGTAGCATTGAACAGGGGACAATAATAAGTGTCCAAATTTATTCAGCTTATTTGATTTCAATATACTTAGAGCAAAGTTCTCAAATATTGAAATTGGTCATATTATATCTATGACCAATTTCATATATTTCATATATTGTAGATACCAATATCTACAATCATTCGATACTTAGCATATAAATCAGAACTTAGGCAGAGAAGCATTAAATTCTCATAAAGAATATACCAAAATGAAGATGCCACGGCTTACGAAATTTTCAATCGAAATAACCTTTACACGAATACCAGAACTGTTAAAATCGTATGCAAAGTTGACATTTTGTATTGTCACACAAAACATAAGAACAGGTTTTATAGCTAGGGAGTTGCTGGAAATAGTGGCATATGATTAGCTCGTTGTCGTTTAGATTGATAGGCAATCAATGATATTACATGTTACTAGACGTTGCCCTCGACTTCGTCCACCTGAAATTAGGTTTTAGGAAGATCTCGAGGAAAAACTTTGACTTTCCGGGATGAAAATTAGGTTGCCTCTATCCGTCCCCAGGATGCAACCAATCTTTATGAAAAATTTCAACTAAAACGGATTGGCCGTGAAAAGGTAACACATAGATAGATAGCCAGACAGTCAGACTCACTTTCACATCTATAATTAGTATGGATTATGTAAAAAAGTGTAACACATCACTGAGTAAATAAAATAAAAGTTAAAAGCTGATTGTTATTATTTAACTTAATATAATATAATAATAATTTAATACAAATTTAAAAATAATAAAAATGGTTATTGTGAGTCAACTTTAAAAGTTAGACATATGCTATTGCGGATTTTTTTTGAACATTTTTAGAGGAACAACTCCACCATACATTGTTTTTATGTAACTTTACCTATTTAGGCAGCGCACGCCACGTAAGCTCTCAGAAGAGAGGATTTTTTCCGACTTCATTGACATTATTGCAATTTTCGTAAGGATCTCTAATTTTTTCAAAATATAATATAGCCTTTGTTACTTGCTTATAATGTAGCTTTCTAAAAGTGAAAGAATTTTTTAAATCGGTTGATTAGTTTTTGAGTTTATCCATTACAAACAAACAAACAAATTTTTCCTCTTTATAATATTAGTTTAGATATTAAACGAATACTATGTAGACCTTGTATAAAACCATGACAAAGCCTTACAATACAAACAAGAGAAAAATGACAATTAATTCTCTTTTAGGATATAAACGCCGAAACACTAAAGTGTGGCAATGAGGTTTATAATATGGAAGTGTTATCAATGACAATGAGAAAATGAGAATCACTTACAATAGCTTTTTAATAATAATTATGTTCGCCAGAAGTTGATTTTTTATTCAAAGTTTCCTATATTTTGTATGTGTGTTAGGCAGTTAGTGTTTTTTATTCTTTCCGCCGTCAAGTTCGTCAAAGGCATGTTTTATCGAAAATATCAATTGTGTTCCGTGGGAGTGAGTCTCGGGCCAGGGAGTTGGTCAAGGGCTGCACACATTCCCACACTAAGCACATTATCTTTTTATAGCTCATAGAATCCATAATAATATTATAAATGCGACAGTGTCTGTCTGTTTATCTCTCTGTCAGCTACGCTTTTCTTGCCCATATTATCAATCAGTTTCGGCGAAATTTGGTACGGAGGTAGGTTGAACCTTGAGGAAAGACATAGGCTAATACCTAATTGCCAATACCAATTATTTTATTAATTATCATATTTTTCAATAATGAGTTAAGTACATATTTAGTAATTTTTACATGGGTACAATCTCTAATCACTACATAGTATAAAACAAAGTCACTTCCCGCTGTCTGTTCCTATGTACGCTTAGATCTTTAAAACTACGAAACGGATTTTGATGAGGTTTTTTAAAACAGATAGAGTGATTTAAGAGAAAGGTTTATATGTATAATACATGCATATTATAGTAGAGAAACACTGATAATTTTAGAGGTTCCTACTATGATGTCGTAAATAAACTCATTTTTTTGCGCTTACATTGCATGCTGGCTGAACTCTGCGATAAAATAATGTACTACAGTATTGTACACCTTAAAAAGGTCTACAAAAAAGTCCGCGATAGTATATGTCTATCTCTTAGAGATAACCCACAAAACCCATTGTTTATCCTTTAGTTTTTACGAGAAATAATGCGAAGCGATTTTAAGCAATATAAATAAACACATTGTACATTTAATATAGATTAATATGGCCCTTTACATCATCTAATTTAAATGAATATTTTCGAAGATATTACAGATTTAAAATGCAGGGACATATATACAATAAAGACATTCTGTAGTATATTTAGTATCAGCATTGCACCCGTGCGAAGCCGGGGCGGGTCGCTAGTTTATAATAAAACTGTAACTGAATGAAATTCTTAAATATTGTAAATTTTAATTAGAGGAAGCTTAATATCGATGCATCTGCATTATATACAGGTTTAACCAGTTCAAAATATGATTCTGATTGATACAGACGTTACACGGAACAATTCAATAACCAATATTTTACTTACTATAATAATAATAAATTTTACATGAAAGGCAGTTCAGAAATACCTACCATGCAGTGCAGAGACAACCTATAAATTAAGGAACTCATTATTATAATTTAAATAACCAAGTCACGGAATCATCTGCTATTTTTAGACATATAATTTCTTTATTTTCATACCAATATAAATTTGCTGCAAGCTAAAAAAGGTAACCCGGAAATCGACTTGTAGATACTACGAAAGGACTTCAGTACTTGCATCAATATGCACATTTTTCATAAAGCTACAACTTTTTATCATGATAGTCATCTACCTTTATAATTTACTAGCTGATGCCCACGACTTCGTCCGCGTAGATTGAAGTTTTTTGGTTCCCGCGGGAACCCTTTAATTTTCCGGGACAAAAAGTAGTCTATGTGTTATTCCAGACTATTTAGCATAATCTATCTTTATGCTAAATTTCATCCAGATCCGTTAAGCCGTTCTGGCGGGATTGAGAAACCAGCTATCCATCCATCCAAGCTTTCGCATTTATAATATCATTATAGATTCTGTAGTATTTTACTGGGTATGTCCACCTGGGTAGTTGCATTTGCCTTCCTTCTGTATACTTAATTGTTTCAAATGCGACAAATCATACTAATTTTATAATTATGCGAGAGTGTCTAGCTGTTTCTTAGTTTGTTGGGCTTTTCTTCAATCACGCCGCAAGAGAACAACAGATCGACGTGATTTTATGCTCGGGTTGTTGTTTTTAGTAACATAGGTTTCCCCGGAATTTTGAAACCTAGATCCACGCAAAGTAATATGATGGCTTATCTTGTTTTTAATAAAGTATAGGTAATATTCTTCGTTTTCCAATATTATTAGACCATGGAACCTAGCCCAGGAATTTCTACATCATTATATGCACTTCGGATTTAATCATCTGTTATATTGATTTGGATATAGAAAACTTAAGATAAATCTGCATTAAAATATCGGGAATACATGTATATATAAAACATGTCTTAATATCATATTTCAGATAATGATATTATATTTTCAGATAATGTACTTATCTGACAAAATGCACATTTACATGAACGTTAGTCAATTCAATGTTCAGTACAACCGGTTCGATCACTTCGAATATATTTTGTCAAGTTGCCCATTTTACTTAACATAAAATTTAGTTGCACTTATATATATGTCACCGTGAGATCGTGAAAACCGTTAGATTGTAATTTATCTAGCGAAATTTTAAACTGTCGAAAGATTACAATTTAACGCATTATTTTTCGGTAGATTGTAATCTGTTAAATATATTAACCCTAGGTGCGTTATTATTTATGTACGAACCCTAACCTAACCTACAAAAAAAGAGACAAGAAAATGTAATAACAATGAATATTTCAAAAACTGACAATCAGAACATTGAACGGTTCGAAATCTGTCGACATTTTACAATCTATCGAGATAAAAAGCGTTAGATTGCAATCTGACGGTTTTTGAAATTTTACGGTGACATATACATACCTACTCGTGTATCATATATGCAGTGGTCGATGTCCTCGCTGATTCAACAACATAACAACATGTATCCGTGAATTAGCATATACTAGTGTAGTTAGGTTATACTTTAATTTATATGTGACGATACTGACTGATGCCCGCGTCTACGTCCGCGTGGATTGAGGTTTCTTGGTTCTCGCGGGAAGTCCTTAATTCTCCGGGATAAAAAATAGCCAATGTTTCAGACTATAATCTATCTCTGTGCCAAATTTCATTCAAATCCATTCAGCCGTTCGGGCGTGACTTACAAACATCCATCCATACATTCAACCTTGCGCGTTTATAGTATTAGTATAGATATAGATATGCTTCTAGGCCCCAACCCGCATTGGAGCAGCGTGGTGGATCTAAGCTCCAATTCCTTCTGTCCTATGAGAGTGGAGACCTGTGCCCAGCATTGGGACGTTAATAGGCTGTGATGGTGGTGAATGCTTTAAGGAGCTTAAGCATTCAAACCATTTTATCATACAGTACACTAGTTAATATATTGTCGTTAAAATAACATTGGTTCTTAGTCAAAGAGGTTATTTTTAATATCTCTGTTCTTGATTCAACTTCAAAAGCAGGGTCAAATTGTTATTACTAAGCAACCGTGAAACGTTGGTGAAACTTAAGTTCAAATTGATCTGAATAATAAAATATACTAAATTACTGCATAGTCATTTTACCGTCTAGGAATTCGTCTTCAACTCATAAACAAACTGCAGACGTCACTATATTATTTATTGCTACAGTTTCACTCTCAGTTTTACGCATCCGCGATACAAGTTAAATTTCTAACTATTACAGACTTCAGAAGTTCCTTCTATTCAAATATTCTCATTAAATGTAGTTGTTAATTAATTATTTCATCTACGCAATTAAGATTTTTTTGAATTTTTGGTAATTTTGAAATAATTTACTGCATTTTAAATAAGACCAGCGGTCTCCCCAACTTCGCACGTGTAGCACTAACATCATAATAGTCCATACCCAATAAAAGCCAGCCAATAATTTATTTCTATATCGTCTAAGATATTCATCTGAATTAAATGGTGTAAAAGGCGAAGTCAGTCTATTTTAAATACCTACTTGAGATTATCAACCATTTTATCTTAGTTATATTATATCTTAGTCAGTTAAAACACCTTTGAAAGTAAAGCTTTGTTTTAGACCAAATTTTAAAACTTAAGGTTATCGTGAGAGACCCTTAAAAGATAGATATATGCTATCGCAGACTTTTATTCAGACCTTTTTGAAAGGAAAAATTCCACCATACATTGTTTTAATGTAACTTTTACTATTTACGCAGCGCACTCCACGGAAGCTCACAGATGAGACGACTTTTTCCAATTTCGAACACATTATTTCATTTTTCGTAGGGATCTATAATTATTTTAAAAATAAAATATAGCCTATGTTACTCACTGATAAAGTAGCTTTATATAAGTGAAAGAATTTTTAAAATCGGTTCAGTAATTTTTGAGTTTATCCATTGCAAACAAACAAATCTTTCCTCTTTATACTATTAGTTTAGATATAAAGACTTTTTTACCTTACGAGTGTTAGTACAAAAGGAATGAATTATAATACAAAAAAGGAGAGATAGTTCATTTATTCCTAATTTTGGCATTTGGACATTCGTGCCACTGCGGATAAAATAAGAGAACAGTCGTCATTGGAAGTTAAACGTGTTCCTTACAAGTGCATGATACAACCTTAAATGATTTTATCACGGTTGACTGCAAAACATAAAAATGTGACTCAGAGAAACCCGGATACACGTATATTTTAATCTGTCCGGATGTTAGATGTGAAGCTATAAGCAGCTTACATAAGGTAAGCTGCTTATGCCTAACAGCTTCACATCTTTAACTTCTTGTAGAAAATATAAGAATAGTTTCCACTATTATAATATTCATAACTAGATGACGAGCGCGACTTCATCCGCGCGTTTGTGTTTTTTTACTCTTTAAACTTCGGCTAAAATGTAGTTAGCTTATATCACAACCCGGAATACAACCTATCAAAAATCAGCTGAATAGATGGGTTGTGAAAAGGTTGCAGACGGAGAGACAGACAGATTGGAATTAGACGGACAGATGTAGATCTTGAAATAGCTTTTAAACTTCCACCCTTTCTGTTCCATCGGTATCAATAATAATGTTTCGATTTAAATACACAATCAATATAAAAGCATATACCCACCAGATAAGTAGCTACAGCTATATTTCATAATTCCTTACATTATAGTAAGTAGATTATTATTTATTTATCGATGTAACTGGGTCAAAAAGCAACAAATCAAACAACTTTAGTATCAGTTAAAATACGTAAGTACGAGTACTTAAGCACCTATAATCCTTACCTTACTAATATTATAAACGCGAAAGTTTGTATGAATAGATGTTTGTTACTCTTTCACGCAAAAACTACTAAACGGATCTGCATTAAATTTGGCACAGAGATAGACTACTTTTCATACCGTAAAATTAAATAGTTCCCGTGGGAATCAATAAATAATACAAGTTCACTATAACAGAACGGAAAACGCAAATGATTAAACTACATTGTGCTATGATTAATATTTCCGTGCTTTAAAAGGAAAACCCAGGAAAAGAAATGTTACGGCGACGGCCATATAGAATTGAGCTTTATTACGACAAAATATCAGCTATAGGTCGGTACATATTCTATAAAGCTTTGTGTATATTTTATATATAGTACCATGTAGTTATTATGTTATGAGTACTAGGTTATTTCTTTCACCTTCAGGGGTTTCCAGCGCTACCCGAGTCTATATATAGAGAAATTTTAAATATAAACCATAATATATTGTATTAGTCGCAAAGATATAATTCAACGTCCATACTTATATTATAAATGCGTATGTCTGTCTGCTACGTTTGGACAGCCTATCTGTGCAACCATATTTAATGAAGTTTGGAACAGGTTAGGTTGCATTCTGAGGAAGAACATAGGTTACTTTTTATACCGGAAAATCAAAGAGTTTATGTACAAAGACCTATAAATCCAAGCGAACGAAGTCGCGGGCATCATCTACTTTTGCTATAATTTTAGATATGTATTGCCTCATTGCCATTCCCAGTTTTAACAGTGTTAAGTTAACAATGGAGTGCAGTTTTTATAACTTGTCGTGGCCGAAGATAATTATCGTAACCGTTACGTTGAACCCATTTTGTGTTCACTCAATCGTTTTAAAAACAAACTTGTACTTAAACGAATAATTCAAACGAAATTTTATATTCAGTTTCTTAATTTTCTTGAGTCATTAAATAACACGCAGTGATAATTATTTTCAATCGGCGAATAACGTCCGCTTTCAATGTTCTGAGCTTGGTATAGAAATTGTTGTGTGCAATTACACTTACCGTGACTTATGCTTTAATAGCAATAGGTGAGTAATGTTAGAAAGCTGTGAAAAGCTTCTCTTTAAAAACTTCTTTTTTTTTACTGTGTTTTATGTACACATAAGGGCCCACAAGCATTGTCTAAAGTTGATTATCGGGAGGTGGCCCTTAGCTACGCCACGGTTAACTGAACTTTTATTGTATGAGCGCAATATCTTCTTTTGGTGTCGAAGCCAGCGAAAAAGTACCCAATTACTGTTCCTTCTAAACGTATTCACCGTACTTATGACAAACGTCCTTTGAATTGCCAAGCGACTCTTACCAAGGTTAAGGTTATATTTTCAAAAAAGAAATCCAGTCAATCATTCAGACAGGTTTACGTAATAATGGAAAAATTCAGAGAGGTGATCGTAATCATATTCCGGTGGTGTACCGGTTGATAAGATCGGTGAAACGCTCGTCGTCCTTTGCTTTCCAGTCCGGACCGCCTCAGGTTCAAACTTAAACAGTAGCTACTATAAGCAGTAAAGATATATCTGACCTCGAACAGCTGTGGGTAATTTATTTTGTAGCACGAAAGGGCGACAGCGTGTGTCTGTGTCGTCGAATGATTGTTTCACTCAACCATTCGTTTCTCGCGGTAAAGGAAAGTCTGCAACCAACATCCGCTCTACCACCGTCCATAGATCTTTGTGCCTGAGCATGACTTCCTGATTCATCTATTCACGTGATCAAAACGTGGAGAGCTCAAGTAAATGTAGGTATTGTAAATCTGTATCGTGAGACAAGGTCTGGTCTGACATAGCTCGCGGTCCGAGGTCGCCGGTGAATGTACGGGGACAAATATGTAAGCGTAGCCAATTGCCGGTGTTCTTGTCTCTTTCAGTTGTCCATACGGGTGAAACAGACGAATGTATGGAGACAGTAGTTTCCTAAGAAATTGCGTTTGATTTTTTTACAAATAGACTACTAAATGCCAATTTATGAAGTGAACACACGTAACATTTTTAAAAGCTAAGTTAATGTGAAATTGCCCACGAAAATCCAACTACCGTAGTAGATTGAATATCGTAGTGTCGAATGTCGATTCTTCGTACTATGTGTAAGTGCGAAATGGTGACCTCAACCCTTGAACTCTCACATCGGCAAGCATGCGTTGGCAGATTCCTCCACTTAGTAAAGGCCATACGACATTCTAGATAGTTGCAGTATATCACTGATGACGAGCAGCAAAAGACCATGGCGGTGTTAGGAAGTCCCTAAAAAGACATGTCCAGCAGTGCAGGTCATCTATCGGTTGACGATTATTGGTCAAAGATTGACGACGAACTATCAAAAATATAACACTAACAACAGATATTTATATATATTAGAGCAGAGAGTATAGTAGAGTTTTTTAGAATGTAAATAAGTAGATAAAACATACCAAGGCATAATAAGTAACTTTTTGCAAATTCTGACAGTAAACAAGTTATAAAAACCAATGAAACGGGTTTTTTAATACTTAAATTACCATAAAGTTTTTCCGTTTGTTCAGACCTAATAGCCACGTTTGATGTCTCATTAATAAAAGTGATGGAGCGACGATTATTCGCCGGGTCTTATTCGTCAAGTCTTACGGTATTATGGTTCATCAACCCTAGGCCTAAATAATTGCATTTCGGTCACGTTGCAATTAACACGTCGATGCCCGTGATCCGAAGCCTAATGCCTAATGAATGTCTCATACCTACTAATTGCTGCAAAGCTTTAGTTCGTTACAAAAAATAAACATTCGTGTTTAAATTCTAATGTTATTAATAACTTCTTTTTCTTTTCTGGGAGAAATATACTACCTGTTGACCTTGCTGACCTATCAGCATCGCACTTTATTAGGGTTTCAAGCGTTAACGAGAGTTATTAAATATCGTGAGACTTATCTACTTCAACTATCTTTGCCCTAAGTCATAAAACAAGATCACGTTATTATAGATATTACTTTATTTTATTTATAGTGTCTAAAAAAAGCTAATTGACTTTTAAGTATAAGAAAAACTTTAATTAAAATCTTGTGAAATTCGAACAAAAAGACTCCTTGAAATAGAGCCGTAGAGATAAAGATGAGACCTTGACACATTGATTTCTAAATACAAAAACACTCTTAATTCATAAATTTTACTGCTCTTAAAAGTCGTTTCGAGAACTCTTTTGCATAATGTATCATGCATAATTTCTTTACCCGTCTATTATAAAAGATATAAAAAGCGCTCGTTAAATACATATATGACCTAGGAAAACTTAGGATATTTACATAATATTTTATTGTATACTTTTAATATGCAATAGAATATTTCAGGAACCCATGAAGTCACTGTTATTAGTTCGTGCTTAATGAAAATATAACATTATAGGCTATAGAAGTGAATGTAAAATTCGTCATGAGGTACCTAAAAACGATTCTCACCGATTACATCAACAAAATATTGAAAATAAGTGCGTCGATACCTTCAAAATGGCTAAAACCAGACAATGTACGTTCGCTCGAACAATGAAAATACATGATTGCGATCTAACACTACGATTGTAACAACGTGGTTACAACAATAGTAGTAATAAAAGTCAAGCGCAATTACCTTTTCTAATTACATAAATTATCGAATTAAACAAATATAAACGTATGCATAATTTGACATCCTTACTATACAATATTAAACGCGAAAGTTTGTATGAATATATGGAAGTTTGTTACTCTTTCACGCCAGAACAGCTGAACGGATCTGGATGAAACTTGGCACAGAGATATATTATAGTCTGGAATAGCACATAGGCTAGTTTTATCCCGGAAAATTGAAGAGATCGCGCGGGAACCAAAAAACCTCAATTCACGCGAACGAAGTCGCGGGCATCAGCTAGTAGTAAATAATTAAAATAAAAAGAATATCGTTAAACTTTGTTACTTATATTCGGTATCCTCTGCATTATAATTGAGGTGCGTATGCTCAACAGCTAGCAAGCAAAGAATAGAATTATGAGTTGGCAACCTTATGCCCATCTACGTAATTTACCTACATAGCTAGGTACTTCTCAGAGGTATTTACCGATCAACATAGTCCTACCTAAACATACCTAGCTTAGTCACTCTGTAGCAGTGCAAATTAAAATGCAAAGTACTAAATGACGCGTTCGACTTCGCATTAAGGTGTGAAAATCTCGTGTAAGCATTTATTTTTCAGGAATAAAATGAGCCCTCTCCGGAATGCAGCTCAGTACCAAACATCAAAATCGGTTGAACAAAATTATTTTGGGGCATGAAATCATAACAGACACACTTTCGCATTTGTAATATTAGTTTAAGTTTTTGATTAATCGGCGTAGTTACCTATTTATAATTATTCCTAAAGTAGCTGGTTCACGCAACCTGATTTACGTAAAAATGTTGACATTCTGTTTTTAGCGTCTTCAAGCGATATTGCAACGCGATGAAACGGATGTTTTGTTTCATTTCTTTAATCGTTTGTTTCGTTTATAACTTGTTCAAGTTTTGTTTAGCCGAATCTAATATGATTTAAATTTATTCTAAATAAACACCCTTCGTCCTAATGTACTGTAATATTTATAAGAGCCAAATGCGTAACTCACTTTCGATGTCATCTGAGGCTATAAAGCTTTTAAATACTAACTACTAATAGCTTTTGGTCGTCTCGTCGATCTACGTCTTTCAAGTGGTAGACCTTGGACCACTAAGGTCTACTATAGACATTTGAAAATTGACGGACTATTATGCGTGTAGGCTTTCACTGCCAAAAATCAATTTTCTGCGGGTTGCATGAAAGTTCCACTATCTTTATTGATACAGAGCATGATTTTGTAGAGTATTATTTTTGAACAGATTTACAACTAATTAAGAACAGATTTACTGCTAATTAAGTTGTGTGCTCAAATCTCGGTAAAATCTGCTACCGGTGGTAGAATCACTACGACAGACTTGATCATTATGTAGGTATTTATTTTACCCAAAGGAATTTTGCGATACAAGATAAGTTCAGTCACCCAGATGATTTATAATCATTAAATATAAAGGCGCCAGTCATGAAGCAACCGCGCCGGAAAACGCATTTAGCAGGATAAAGGCCTGGGTAGACATAAAGAGTGAACGCGGCAACGCGTCTCTTTATTAAATATTTAAATAAAAATAATGTATGTCTGTCGGTCTGGTCATTACTCCTGCGTTCGGATATCATTCGTCTATTTTATTCCTGATATACGAGCCTTTGTGCGATGGGCTCTAGACAGATCAGGGTGCGATTGAAACATATCGTAATTAATTCTCACCATAACTTGAACGTGTTTTATTTATTCTTGAAAAGTAAACAGTGCTATCAAATATAATTAATTTGTCAGCTTTGGAATTTGACTTAATAAGAAAGGTATTTACACTGTGGAGTACACATATAGACTGCAGCTGTTCCGTTCATGCGTTCAGTGGCAAAACTCCCAGTCAGTACTATGTGTATGTGAGGCTTAATATTATTGTCGCACGTCGCATCAGACTTATGCGTGTGCGCAGAATCTCAAAAGCCTGTGAGTATCCACAGCACGCACTGCGCGTCCATGCCTGACACGAAAATATTACTGCTACGACGCTATGGAATATTTAACTCAGTTAAATATACACCTACCTACTTAAAAAGCAGAACGGTTTTCAAGTAAAATAAAATAATACCCTATTATTATATGTTTATTGGGAGAGATCACGGCCCTGAAAAATTTGAACGAAAAATATGACTTAGAGACATACAGAGGTAGCACTACGTTAATTACAAAATTTATTTATTATCGAGTTTTAGCGAGACAAACGAACAGCAATTGATTTATTTAGATATATATATTAGAAGATAGAACGAATATTTTTTTCATGCATCTTATGCTTTTTAAACTTTGTTTAAACTCTATATTTGTTAGCCAGCTAGAGCCAGCAAGAAACCCGGCAATTGCTCTTTCAAATAGCAGAAGGTTACACATGCTTATAGAATTCAAATATGTATTCTTACGTAGTATACATGAGGATGATCTACAGATTGTGAAATGAAGAATACGCGACGAGACTTTCGAGGCTGACGACATATTTCTACATAAACCGGTTAAAACTGTTCGAACACTATTGCAATTAAAGGAAGACATTCCAAAAATAAAAGATCATGTCGCGAAACGTACCGAGCCAGCTAGGCTTTCCTTATTCTTGTCCTTAACATTCATACCAACTCATTGGCATAAAAAGGACTACAATTATCTTGGGAATTTGTCTTTTGTACAACCTCATTGGCGCAGTGGTATTACAAGTGTAAAGTCCTGAGTAAAGAGGTGCTAACAAGCGATTCAGCGCTCTGGATAGACGCTGCGTAGAAACAGATAAGGGTTATGAATCACACCCTTTCCGGGCAATTTTAGACTATATATCATCCCTTATCACCATTTAAGATTGCTGTCAAGGGCTAACTTGCAGCAGAATAAAAAATAAAATAAAACAACGCTCGTCCTGAAAATGCGGCGACTGAAACCACAAGCTAGGCACTCCAAGGCAAGCTTCGCGTCTTTACAAATACTTACGCTTCCTCGAGCAGAAATTCAACTTTTACCACAATGCCGACATAAAACATGTTTCGTAAACAGGAACTGATCATGCGTAAGTGCCGCCACAATACGGCGCACCCCTGTAAAACCTCATAGGATATGGCATGTCTCGATAAGCGCTTTAGATTCAATGAACATAATTATCTAAGCTGCAAACTGTACACTACATAGACTACTGAGAAAAGCCCATCTGCAGTTTTTATTTACTACGAATAATTGAAGAGTTGGTGACTAAATTAAGCATACCTTACCCACTCAAAACAAAACAGCAGAAGTTTTTGAATTTAAAGAAATAACTAACAAATCAAATGTTGTGTGAGTTATGAACAATTGCAATAGCATCATCTCATAAAAAATATGGGTACCTATAAAATTTATATGACCAAAAACAGTTGATTGGAAGCTGCCAGAATTGCGTAACAACTATCGCAGACCGTGGACGTAGAAAGAGCCAAGGTCAAAGAACTGCTCCGCTCACGCCGAACCGAGCTTTTGGTCTCTAAAAGCTCAATTTGTTGCGAGAAACACGAATTCACCGAAACGTAAACGTAACTATTCAAATTTCCTGCTTTATCGTATTTTTTATAGTTGCCTAAATACTGGTAGGTAAAGGAATTTAGTGGAGAGGACAAGTGAGTTATAACGAAACAAATACCTACACAATGTTATATTCATCTGTTATCTCACCGCACATTCCTCAAAAGGTCGTCGGCTGGAAAGTGAAACTGGTCGACGCCGAAATTGATGCTCATAAGATGAGGACGCACAAAACATAATGTTCTCATCCACCTTATCGGGAATGAACCCGGACCTACTTACTGCCGCTGTTGCAACAGATGTAGCCCAATGTCAGTTTTATTGTAATACGTCTTCGTTTTCTCACAGCGGGTGCTGCGCATCTGACGAAAGATTATGATATAATATTTAGTTTGCTTGCGCAAAGATTTTGTTACCTGCACCGAGTCTACCACGAGTCTAATTTTCTATATTTACAAGATGTACGAATATAAATGATTACCTACCGACTCTACATAACACGTTATTAAAACGTTTTTAAATAATATTTCACCGATATTTTATTACTCCAACTTAAAATTTCCATAAACATGTATTTAAAAATAATTTACATTTAGGTAGATATCTGTTGACTGATAGTTGACTACGTTAAAACTGTTCGAACAGCTTCCTCAACGTGATTTGTAATTTAATAAATTATCAACATTAGGAATTTGCCAAATAAAAAACTCTGTAGGTATTCCGAGCTTGCGGAAGGTCATTCAGGTTGAATACCATTATGTAGTATCCAGTTTCTCGCCATTTGACATATAAATTGCCTACTAACACACTACGGACACATATATGCATGACAAGAAATCATTTATAGAAGTATCATTGCCTCATTAGAGTCATTATTGTTGTATAATTAGTGTCGAAATATTTTTGGCATTAGCGTTAAATCTTGCATCATTATCATCAATTTAAGAAGCATCTATAACAAGGCCATAATGAATCCGATAGAAAATTGAAATAGTGCATTACCAACGAGTGTGTTCTCAAGAAAAAATGTACAAGTTTACTTTTTTTTTACTAAACTAGGAAATAAGTAATTTCCCTTGGAGTTAATTATAACCGACGGTGTAACCTAGCGTTCTTAGCTCGTTATCGATGAATTCGTTATTGGTAAGTTGCACCACTCCTTTATTTAACTAATAAGTAAATGTGCACGTGTAAAGAAAAATCCTGCAATAATTTACCGCTACAAGCCTGAGCGCGCTGAAGCTATTGAGTTGCGAAAAACATTTGTCGGCGGCGGAGCGGTGTGGCATCAAAACAGGTTCGATGATACTAGTCGTGTGGATTGGTGAATAGGTCATAATAATCATGCTGTAGTGGACTTAACGCGTTTCGGCTGTTGCGTAAGCGTGGAAGGATTAGCGGGTGCCGATGGGTCGTGACCTGCCGCGCTGTCGCCGCCACCGGTTGCCCTTGACATATCGCTCCACTAGATGTAGAAAGTGCAAATAAATAATCAAACCACCCGCACTCTATAACAGCACACATATTATTCACTGGGTGATACTTAGCCGTACCGTATTCCCAGTACGTAGCTACATGACAGAGGGCTCAGACTTATCAATAAAATCTTTAAGAGCAAGTTTAACAAAACGTCCTAGTAAAAAATCTGTCTGCGTCACCAGTGGAAGAAGAATCTTACAAGCACAACGCACTCAGCGTTTCAATAATATGTTCAAATGGTTCAAATTCAAAACATTATTGTTCCAAACAAATGAGTTCCACTCAGTTTAAATCAGTTCATTTGAATGGTATTTTTTTTAAGTCGGTTACTTCAAAAAAAAGGAAGAGGTTCTCAATTCAACTATATGTTTTTTTTTCTTTAGACATTAGATACTCTATCTCGTGTGCATGTGCTATGTTCCTTGGCGACCTTTTCATCCCTATATAAATGCAATAAATTCACGTACAGGCATAAAACCGTTCGTATAAAAGCTTCACTCCTACGCACTTCACAGTACAATGAATGCAAATTATTAACAATGAAACTATTTGTTGTACTGTAAATAAATAGTTATGTAATTAGTCACAGACTGTTGAATGACGGATGCCGTATTGTGATGACTTCATGTTTGGAGGCGAAAGCTTCAGTGGGAAGGAAGGCTGCGGCGTCTGCGGATAAGATGAAGGCTCTAAAGTCTAAGATCCCACTAGACATTAGACAATTGCACTTTCGCAACTGTTTGTTTGCAAGATAATTTTATATGACGCAGCGCACACGCAACTCAGCTTTTGAAACGATTGCGATGTTGGAAATAGGCAGCCCCACTGTGTCGGAAATCGGAATTTCAGTTGCTCCCCTCGTCTGTTGTCCTCTTATCATTTGATTTCTCAATACCAGATTAAATTTTTGTTGTTAGAGGGTTCACGGCTATTGATTGAATTTTAGGCTGAATGAATGACCAAAAATATTTTTAAGTAATTAAGTAGAGTATCTATATAGATACTCTACTTTACTTTGTTACTAATAATTGGCAATATATAAAAGTTTACTAACACAAAAATGAAACCCATATACCTACTATGCGTAACGTTTGTATACGTTATAACACTAATAACTAATAACGTTGTATTAACAAATAATATTATTATAAATTCGGTTGTACTAAAATATTGTAAACTAATCTCTAAATACATTTCTGTATAAATTCCATATACCATCGTTAATGGTGGATGGCACGAGTTTTTCATGTCCGCCTATTCACGTACATGTTAAAAGCGAAAGTGAAGGTCAAATGAAGACGAGATGCGATGATGCGAGAGCGGACGGGACCGGTCCGGCTCTATGAGGAGACTTGCAACACCGGTGTACCACGGGGAAACTCGCGCAGCCGGGGCACATCCGCGAGCGAATGGTAGTTGACAATTATATCGCTTTTCAAATGTTTAAATAAAATTATGTATCCAAGATACCGTTATGGCATGTAGTTCGTCCTAATACGACTAATTCAATAGCTATAGATATCCGGAATGTGACTGTCTCGCTGAATGATCGTTATTAGAAACTTTAATGATTACAACTTACATCCTCTAGCCGTAAATTATAGATTGTATGCTCATTTATCGGGTACCTAAAGCACGTGATTTTTTTAATAAATTTGTAATTAGTATGATATTTAATAATACCGAATAAAGTTCTATATTGTACTAAACAGGAAATAAAGGTGGTATTGTATCTGCCTCAATTTCCGCGAATGGAATATTAATATATTTTTTAATTACTATTTTTACTTATTACTACGTTGTGCGTATATTAAACACTAAAACTTCATAAAATTGCTTTTTTCAGTTCAATATCGACATCGTGAAAATGACTTTCCCGGTGTAAGAATCGTTAATTATTGTCAACTATTTATTGTTAGATTCGTGCGATAGCTGTTTAATGCGGTTATGTCTCCGCTTACTTGTAAACGTGGTATAAATATCTATTACAACTTTCTTTTCACCTCTCAGAGTTACGTATGCCCGAATCTGTATCGGAGAAATTCCAATATGTACTTATTTGTATTCA
This sequence comes from Erebia palarica, assembly GCA_964035005.1. Taxonomy (NCBI): domain Eukaryota; kingdom Metazoa; phylum Arthropoda; class Insecta; order Lepidoptera; family Nymphalidae; genus Erebia; species Erebia palarica. Next base: position 32,155,256 of record OZ035986.1, read on the forward strand.
AAAAGAGATTCAGAATCACGCATAAGCGATGACAAAATGTTTAAAGTAAGTTTTCTTTTAACAGCGAAAGTGAAACAATGGATTGACAACATGTGGTCGCAAGCGTAAATCGCTTATTATCTTGGACTATCAACTGCCCGCAAATTCTTCCGCGTTGAATGTGAATGTGTATTATTACATGAATATAAACCTTCCATATTATATGTTTTAAACCACACTGAAATCCCCTTCAAAATTTATAAGCTCCAGATTACAATTTTTTAATCAATATAGTGTATAAAATCATAATCAAAATCAAACATTTAATTCTAAGTAGGTACCAATTGTACTCTTTTGAAGGTCGTATAGCAATTAAAAATAAAATTCACAAAAAAGAAACCTTGTTGGCGAAGTATAAAATGAATATAGTAAGATTAAATAATCTCTGATAAAGGTAAACACTATAAATGCGCACCTGTGTGTCTGCCTGTCTGAGACGTTTTCATAGCCCATTTGTTCAACATATTTTGACGAAATTTGGTACAGTGGCAAGTTTCATCTCTTCGATGAACCTAAGTTACTTTTTATTCCGGAAAATCTGAGAGTTCGGGGATACGAAGTCGCGGGATTAATCTAATACATTTATCGCTATATACACCTATTGTATATTCTATCCTATACTTTAAGTAATGTATTTATGTGACGATTAATCTTAATTATTTTAATTTATGCTAATTAAGTCATTTATGCAAGAATGGTTATTTGTAAAAAAGTCTCACGCAGTAAGGGTACTTAAGTAAACAAAATGAAATTTACGCAATGTTATACCTAGTAATTAATTAATGAGGTATACGAACAATGCCAATTCAGAGAACACAACAAAATTCATACTAATATTATAAATGTTACAATGTATGTCTGTTTGTCTGTCTTCAACGATAGCATTTCATTATTCCCATCTCTTCAACGGATTTTGATGAAAATTGGTACAGATACAGATTGCATCCCGGGAAGGAAACAAGACACAGGCATTATCATGTTAGATATATTAAAATCGAGTATTCTCTTTTGTATCAATTGTATTAATTTGGGACTTAGGTAGATATTAAAATGAGTTTGCAGCATCGTTAAAGCAATGAATTGAAATCAATTAAAAGGAGAAAGTTGAGGTTCAAAATATTAAATTTGAATAAAATAGGCTTAATCAACTTGGGTCGTCACTGAGGTCTTAATGCGATAGTGTCTATAGGCTAGGGCCTTTGCTAGGCATACGATGTAAAAATAAAATATAGCCACGGATGTTTTTATTTATGTTGAGCATTTTAAACGCATACACCCTACAATAATTTTGATAACTTTAAGGTCGTTATAGACCTATTATGAAGTCCTTGATTGACAATATCCATGCCGGAACTTGAACTCAGTCCATGCATACTAATTCTCATAGCGGGAACCGCAGCGGAAGTTGTCTCAAGAATCAAGATACTAAATCTAATTATGAAGAATTGTACTGACTAACTGAACTATCAACGCTGTAAACCGTTGGGGTTGCAAACATGCAAATGTCCATTAGTAATAAAAAAGGATTTTTGAAAGTTTGTATGAAATTCCTGCATTTTTCGAGAGGAGTTTCCGTAAAAATTAAGAAAGGCGACGATTTTTTGCACTTTCCATCCCTAAGGGGTCAAATAATGGATGTAAGTTTATATAAAAGTCCGTCACCATTTTCAAGTTATGGTATCTCATTATAATTAGTATTAAAGTTACTATTGAGATAACGCATAAAAATTATAGGGTTTCAGGATTTTTGTGAAGTCCACTACTTAGCCAGTTTAATATTTTTACTCCAGCGAAGCCAGGGGGGAAATTACCATTAGGTAATTATAATCGAACTACAAAATATGATAACATTATACGTTATCTGTGAATCTTGTTGTTTGGGTACCTCCTATTAGCACAGTCATATTTCGCAAAGCCGTGTTGGAGAGTTTTGACAAGTCGGTTAGATCACTGTTACCGAACAGCTTTCATAGATTCTAAGCTTCTATACCTCTCAATAACTATTAACATCATTTTTCTTCATTTTTACATTTAGTTTTAAGTATTTGTAAATATGTTTGAGAAAAATTTGAATATTACCTATGTTTTAAGTAGCTGAACATAACATTTCGGTAAACCTTAATTAAGTTCATATTATGCATTTCTAAAGGTAGTTTATACAAATGTGTTGCAATAATTATGATAGAAACATTAAGTAATAAGTACTCTTGACAATGTCAATCGAGGATGACGATGACGAGCGAATCGCTTACCGCCATTCACCACATTCCGACCCGTAATACTTAGTGATTATTATAAGTACATTAGTAATATTTTTTAATAAAATATTTAGTTACATACAAAATAATACTAATAACCGGGCAACGTTTGTAGTAGGTAAAACGAAAGTATTTAGATCGAAAACATATTCTCTACCGGAAAATGGCATAGGTAAATAGGGAAATTCTCTTGAAAGAAAGCTTGTAACGCTGTTAGCTTGAAGCCGCAAATTTGTGGTAACTTGAACATTTATATAATAAAAGTTAATAACAAAGGCTACTACGTCGCTGCTCCTGCTCGTACGAACAATGCCACCTAGTCGACTGCCACTAATTTTCCCGAGCTTCGTAGGCATTGCAGCGTGCCTGGGCGGTAGGGGCTGAGACAATGTGCGCTTAGTCGTGCATATTTTAAAAGCAATATTTCGCAGCCTTCATTGAGAAACATGCGCCCTCATTCGTGATGTCAGTTGCCTGTCGTTGAGCAACCAACACCTGGTTTCCACACAAGAAATCAGATCATATTATTTTCGCCGTACCGCCCTCGTGAGATGCATCGTATCCCGATGGCCGGCACTTCTGGTTACGTAAAACACTATGCGAACGCGCGATTCACCAATGCAAACATACGATGAAAGTGACAATACGCACCGACTGGTTTTGATTCGGCTTTTTTAGCATAATTATTACCCATTAGAAAGTTATCGTGCTAAAATTACGACATGATATTACGAAGTGGTCACATAATTATGCCGATTATTTAATGCGTTCATTAGAATAATTAATTTTCCTGATCTCAAAATTTATAGGTTATAACAATGTAACTGGGTATGTTTTAAAATAAAGTGTAGTTGCACTATGACTAGGTACTCACAACGCTATCCTGGGGCCCATGGCGAGTGCGGGAGTCAGCTCGAGAGCTGTGGCGCGCGATGCGTGCGGAGTGCGTATGCGGAGCGCACGGCCCTGTTCACTCGGGCTGCTGGCTGCAACAGAAACCTCACGTCAGCACACGCGCCTTTCCCAAACGACACACAGTTGCGACAGTGAAGCTCAACGAGGAAGGTGCATCGCACATTTAAATGCAACGTTAATGTCAGAGAGCGTTTAAATGCCAATAGCGGCGACCTTTCGGTTTTGAACTAGGTTGTGCAAGTGAAGATCGCCGGTCGTGTGAGAAAGGTGAGTGCGTGTGGGGATCGCTGGTTGCGGAGGGAGTCGGGACGCACCGGGGTAAAGGCGGGGTGTAACACCGCTGGCGACGCACTGCCGAACGGCGACTAACCTCGCCGCGGCGTGCGCGCCTCTTACTTATAGCCGAGCGCCCACGCTCGCCGCGCTCCGCCCGCCACCACCGAGTCACCCTCACAGCCACTGGCACCACCACATCCAACCCTCAAGATCCTGGAGGGCTCTATGGAATGCTCCTGGATCGCCCTACCTATGACTCTATACTCTATTACTCTACTGAATCCTCATCATATCGTACTCATGTATTAAGCTATAAATTCCAAAATGCAAATAGTCCACTTTGCAGGTAGCAGCCACTTGACCAAGTTGGATGCCGTTGGTCATGTATAAGTGTACATGTGAGAGCAAAAATTAGTTTCGTTTTGGGTTGGCAATAACCTTCGATGGTGTAGTTAAAAATAAGAGAGTGGACTGACATAAAAACAGTCGGACAACAAGGAGAAACTTTAACAAGGAGAAGTTTAAAAAACTGATACAATCTAACTAACGAACTAAAATCTCTACTAATGGAGAGGCACATGTAGAAGAAGAAGGTGCGGTTGAATTGACGCTAACGTCAAAATAAGTTACAAATTCTAAGCAAACTGATCTGAAGAAGCGCATAATCAAGACAAGAGTAACAGTTTATCGAAGAAAAGAGTACCTAACAGTTTATCGAAAGATCACATATAAAGCTAGTTCGATACACACTCTTGAAACTGCGACAACATTAAACAATAGAAGTGTACCCTTACTCTGAGTTTTAATTCGATTGATCGTATAGGAATTCGATGACATTAGCGTCACAGTAAAATGGACCCAAAAGCGCTTGATTTAAAGTCACAAATTCATTACAACAGATTTAAATTTGGAAACGTATCGTATACGTAAACGTATATGAATGTATACACGAAATTGAGCTCTATGTTCATATGTTTAAGTTCATTTTACTTTGACGCTAATGTCATCGAATGCTCATACGATCAATCGAATTAAAACTCAGAGTAAGGGTAGTGGTCTTTAGATTGGGTGACTTGATTAAAAATGCAGCTTTCAGGGACCTCGTATACTCTTTCCTGTACTTAAAATTATCGTAACTAATGTATTGATGCAACAGTTTTGCTATTTGGAAACCAATGGCATTAAACTACATAACATTCAATAACCTTACATCCGGTATGCTTAGGCATTTAAATTGTTATATGAGATACTTATACAGTACAATCTCACTAATCCGGCACTATTAAAAACCAGAGGGTGCCGGACTATTGGAATGTTCGGATTATTGGATTATATAGAAAAATTATAATATTATGTATAAATAAAATAAAAAAATCCGTAAAGAGAATATGATATATCTGTATTATTGTTCTAAACGTCTTTAAAGTTTTAAAACAATCCTTGATTAAGGTCTGTTTTTGGGCGAGGAAGACGTGGGTGGAGGGTGCCGGATAATGGGAGGTTTCGGTCTATTGAAGTGCCGTACTAGTGCGATTCTACTGTAATATTATCGTTAAACTAAATCTTCTTCAACGTAGCACTCTTGACAGAGAGGTCGTGGTCATCACGAAGTGACAGCTTTAGTGGCAGATGTAATGCGCCTCACGAGCATCCGCCATTTCTCCCTGCTAGCCGACAGCCTGGTGCACTCGTGCAATGAACCGCCAACAGCCGACTTAATTTGGTCGGTCCATCGCATGGGCGACCTTCCTCGCCCTCTGGTGCCCTCCACCTTGCCCTGCACGACGAGGCGCTCAATGGAGTCATTCTCACGACGGGAAACTAAATAGTACCCAGATTTTTAAAACTAGAAAATAATAAATTGATTGAAGGGCCGTTGATATCACATGCTAATAGCATGTGATATCAACGGCCACGTTGTTGCAATGTTAAAACACTATAATAACTTTTTCATTACAATGTTATTAGTTCTGTTTGAATAAAACAATCAAAGGTTTAAGACAGGAAATGGGTTGTATTAAAATTACTGATGAAATTGCTTTTGAAAAGAGTTGTTAGGTATAACAAAACAGTTCTTAATTGTAATGATGTTCATAAAAGCATTACCCTTTTTTATAGAATCAGCGCAAGCCTATAAGCAACCCGGCCTAATATCGATCGCACGGTACCATCGCGGTTTCATGGGAACACTAGTCGGAATCCCCAGACTTGGTGTCATCCAAGAAAACGCGAAATGTCTGCATATCGCATATACATGTAGCTTAATGGCATCTTATTTAATTTCATTTAAATTAAATATATTTTTTAAAATAACTTTCATTTTAATAGAGAAAAAATATTGTGTATTTTTGGGACGTTACAATAACAAATTCATTAAACAATATAATATTATACAAGAAACATCAAATTTTAAATTAAATCTAAATTAAAAACTAAACCTTAAAAATATCATCTGTGAGGCAATGTGCCTAGAACGCTGGCTGCGTTACCCCGCTGAATAGCCAAACATATATGTTGGCTGAGGTAACTGCCAACCTTCCGGTCATATTGTGGACTCTGTGAGACGAGAAAATAGATCCTTAAAAAGGGATCTAGCAACTTCGCTCCACGACCCCAGGGTTTCAACACCCTTAAAAACATTTTAATTAAATACTAACCTAAAGGCAAATTACTTCAATAAAAAAATTTAAATTAAACCATAATAGATCCATTTACATTTGAGATACCTAGGTACTCATAACTCACAGACTTGGACTCGCAGATTGCTGTATTAGTTGATAGGTTGACAGATTCTAAGCTAGGTTTTATTTCATTGGTTAGTGATAGTGTAGGAATTATGATTCAGTTAGGTACTTATTATTACTATACATTTATATATCATCCAAAACCTATTCCTTATCCATTCTCCTGTAATTTTTATTAAACCTATTGGTACCTTTCTTGATCGAGTTAATGTATAAAATATAGAGGCTGAAAGTCCTAAGTTATATCTCTGTGCCTCTGCAGCCCGCACTCATTGGCGGAGCATTAGATTCATCTAGATTAGGAAAATATATTATTATATCTAGACTAGGAGCCTCCAACTTAAAGTGGTTGAGCCTAGGTTATTTTTTTGGTAGGTACACGTCTTTAAAATCTAAGATTAATTAAATAAACTGGTAGATCAGATGTCCTCTCTTTTCTTTCGCATTCACCTTGCTGCAACCCTATATAATTAGCTTTATAATATTTGTATCACTAGTAGGTAAATACTTAATTTTTAAGTATTTTTTTTCTAATGATGAAGGTGTTACACTGCGTACAATAATATCGTATTATATGACAGAATACAATACATCCGCAGCAACGCCCGTGGCCCACTGCTCCACTTGCGCTAGCTTTGACCCTAACAGATTATATTATTGTAATTGTAATATACTATATAATCTTATTCAATATCTAATGTAGGCACATATATGAGCCAGCATTATTAATAAAAACTAGGCTTCAAGCATTGAGTGGCAAAAATCATAACAGAAACGTGCAGTTTAAGCAACTCTCATACAAAAGACATCAACGCGTGACGTAACCTCCAAAACCAATAACAAACGGATTTAATTAATTATTTTATGCTCCTATAAAATTCGTTTTCTTTTGAATAAACTCTAAAATTTAAATAAAGGATTTATTCCTAAAAAAATGGGTATCTTCGTGATAGGGGATGAAAGTTTCTGTAAATAATATTATATTATATACAGATTTTTACATTTATATTGTTTAAACAAAGTTTAATATTGGTTGGTTTCATATGAATTTCGTGAAGATCTTAAAAATAGTAGGTATATAGGCGGCGGATAAAACTCCACAACGAGTACGTGACAGCAAATCGATTGTAATTAGTGTAAATACTTAACTACTTATAGGTAGACAAAAGAGAGATTTTTAACCATACTTCTCTAATTCCATTGTAAGTTAGCCCTGTACTGCGTACCGGGATGCTAAATCGCTTGGCGGTACGTCTTTGCCGGTAGGGTGGTAACTAGCATGGCCAAAGCCTCCCACAGGACCAGACCAGAGAAAATTGAGAAAATATAAATTCCCAAATAGACCTTGCCGGGAATAGAACCGGGACCACCTATTGTAAGACCACAGCGCTCACCATTGTGCCAGAGTGGTCATTAAAACCATCAAACGTGAACCATCAAACTGATAATATGTATTATGTATGTACATGTACATATTATCAGTTAATATAGTTGGAATCTATCCTACATTCTAACAAACTAATTAAATGTAATCTCAATCGTTAAGCACATTGTTTTATAATTATGAGAGACTAATTAATTGGTCTTCAACATTACATTAATTGTATAATTATGTAATAGCCTTAATTAATGTACCTTTTCTGATAAAGTATTAATAGGTACCTAACTGTGTTTTAAAAGAGGATGGTCCTTTACTTACTTTGTAGGATAAAATGATACATCAATTCAATCTCTACAGAAAAGCCACAATTTTTTTTGTGAGGGAAATTGCGGTTTCGATTTCCTAACTTTCAAGGCCCCTCAACAACTACAGCCAATTAACGTACCACTGCTGGGCACATGCTTCCACTCTCATAGGAGAGAGGTAATTAGAGCTCAGGCCCATCACTCTGACCAAAAAATACTGAACCAATAGACCGACGAGGTAATTAAGTTTACCTTCCAAGACCCCTCAGTTGATCTAATTTTGACTGAATCCTGAGGAAAGACATTACGAGTTAGTTCTTCAAATATATGAAACCACGCAGACATATTTTCAGGCATCCTCTAGTTTTCAAATAATTTGGTTAAATAAATTACAGTCACTAAACTATAAAAGTAAGAAAAAAATTATTCAAGATTTGACTTATCCATAATTTATAAGCCTTAGTTACCATAGCTTATTTACCAACATATGAAGAAAATAGTGGGTCTCTTATAGAAGAGCTATAGAGGTAGTTACTATGTGCATAGTGTAGATAACTACCGAAAGGTATTACAGCTGTTCACGTAATATCTTTAACAGAGTGACTATCCTGCAACGGGTCTGAAACAGAAAAAACCCCTAGGAAATTTAACAAGAAATTATAATTCAACCTTGTAAAACCACCTTGTACTTATTTAAAAGTTATCCTGCAAAAATATTCTTGCATTGATCGGGGTTAAAAATTGCTTCATTTTCCTTATGATATTCTTCTTAAAATTTGATGAATCACCACATCCTTTAATATTATGTTTTAGGTGCTTTTTTTACCCACACCTTATTATTTTACTGTTGTGGTTCCACAAAGAATCCTGTTAGCTAAAAAACCTGTAAGAAATACCGAATTAATATGACAATATTCATTTCAGAGAAAACCTCCTACGTCATTACATGAATGATCAATAAGTGATCTGAACAATGACCTTAATAAAAAGAACCACTCTCTATTAATTAATTATTCTCCATCAACCTTTTTTTTATCCACTACAAGTTAGTCCTTGAATGCGATCTCACCTGGTGGTAAGTGATAATGCAGTCTAAGTATGTAGCGGGCTAATCTGTTATGGGTATGGCAGTTAGGTATATTAAACCTATACTAAATAGTTTCTAAACGGCATCGTAAAGGTACTCTACATCGTTTGGCGGCACGCCTTTGTCGTTAGGGTTGGAGCCACGGTCAAAGCCTTCGACGGGACAAGATCACAAGCCAGACAAGAGAAAATTAAGAAATAATGATTTTCCAAACTTATTGACCATGCTGGAGACCTCCCGCTTATAGCTGCTAAAAGATAACAACGCTCACTAATGCACCAGGGAGGTCGTCGTTAAGTTAAACAAAATTTTGATACATACGATCCATAAATTTAGGATTGGTCTCCGCTGAGTTCGCAGCGGAGACCAATGCTAAATCCAATACGATCATTGATATATAATTTTATTAGTACCTATCATACCATGTATCAATACATAAACGTTGCCGTAGTTACCGTATTTGTTGTACCGATGTTATGCCACCACAATAACTGAACCCATTTAGTTGAAATTAGGAATGGAAATACCTTACAAACTGAATCAACACCACATCAATTTATGCCAAAAAATTACAATCCACTGGTCATAAAAATTAAGATTGGCTGTGATAATATACCTACTGTCACTAAAATCGTGTTATTTCGACATAGATTCCCAAAAGCGATCATCCGGATGACCTACCTAACTGCAACAAAAGTCAAGGACGTGACATTCTAAACTTGTTGAGCTCGATAGCTCAACAAGTTTGTATCTTCTTCATTGATGTCGTATTAGGTATATAAAATAATTCATATATAAGTATTATCAATTATAAAATTTTATATTTGTACGTTGGTTGGTTATTTTGTGTTCACGCATATCATTTTTCCGATTCAGTCGAAACCGTCGAAAAAGTCTCAATGACTTGACTGAAAGACAAGCGCAATTTCGCATTTCTTTATATTTTACTTAAATACCTAAGTATTACCTAGGAATCCTATGATTCATAATTATTTACTAGTAAGTAATTAGATCTCATAATCCATACTAAAATTATAAATTCGACAGTGTGTCTGTCAGTCTGTATGCTACGCTTTCATGGCCCATCTGTTCAATCAATTTTGATGAAATTTGGTATAGGAATAGTTTGATTCCCGGGCATGGACATAGAGCACTTTTTATTCCCGGGAGAACCAAAAACCATAATCGACACGAACGAAGTCGCGGGCATCATCTAGTAATTCATAATTGCAGTGAGATTTTAATTTTCACTCTACTTAAAAATCTTATATAACACGTAATACTCCCACTTTTCGTAATATAATGCGCTTCATTTAACAAATTTACAGTAGACAAGTACCTACCTAGGTAAGTTGTGAATTAGATTTTAATATCCTAGAAAATTAATAGCAGGCTTGCCCTGGTTTTGGACCCTAGGCACGCCACTGACTCCCACCAGTGGGTCCAATAGGAATTCCAAGTGGGTTATGGTCCCACTGTTGGCCGCTGGGTTTATGAGGATTTGTGAATCCTGTTGTCTCCCCACTCCCGTTATTAAGATAATATATACCTACTCCAACTGCCTCGTTGGTCTAGTGGTAAGCATGTTCGACTACGGCCAACGATTACCCCCCAGGAGAGGTGGCTATTTGAACAGACCTTGAATCTCGTTTCGGGCCATAACAAGTAGCGGGTTTTTCTGACAGGAACATCTCAATACTAACCCGGAGTTAGAATTTGGCGATGTTTCACCACCGTGCCTCGGAGACCACGTAAATTGGTCCGTCCGTAAAACCGTCAGGCCTGCACCTGATATCTCTCCGGTCGTGTCGGATTTTCCGTCCCATCGGGCTGTGTGAGTAAAACGAACAGAGAGTACCTATGTGTGTATGCGCACACATTTGTGCACTCTGTCTCCCGCGCAGATAGCTAATCTGTCTGGAGATAGGCCGCCGTGGCCGAAATTCGGTCGGTAGGACATAACATAGCTGCTGGTTGCACAAGTCCACTGGTATATATAACACTAACACACACTTGGTATATAATTTACCAGAGAAATAACAGCAAATATAAGAGCTAAAAGCATTTAGAACATCTGTAGTCCCTTCTAATATTATATAATAGTAAAATTTGTTTGGATGTAGGTTAATTTCAGAAACTTCTACCCCCAGATGCATTCGGGTAAAAACTTTGGTAACTATCAGTAACCGAAATTGAGGACCGAAAATAAAAACCAGTTCAGTTGTAGTTAAACGTTTTATTGCATTTAATAATGTAGCTAATATTGATAATGAATTTTTAAAAGTTGTCATTCCCTTGTATCGAATAATGATGAAATTTCCAAACTATCTACATCTGACATCCATTTTAAAAAATAAACTACCTTAGAGCTACGTAGACAAAAATATTATATGATATCACAATACACTTATAGGTACATATACGATTACTAATATTACATGAATTGAACTAAATATTTACAAATTTGGTTATAAGAGGTCCTTGTACAGAATTTCCAATTCTTGTGAGGCCCAACTAAAAAAAAGATCTAACAAAATATTGCAGATACGGAAATAGAATCGACAGGTAATATGTTATATTAGGTCAGTCATCTCGAGATAGCATATAATCCAATAATTAGATTATGGAACTAATTTTTGTCTAATGTAATTATTGCAACACACGATGATAATAATTTTTATTCCTCTCGGATATTGCTTCATTTAAAAAAAAAACAATACGTACTCTGACCGCTAATACTCGAAAAGAAATATTATCATTTGGATACAGCACAAGGTTTTATGCGTTAAGGATAGTCAACGCCATCTCACGGCAATGTAGAAAAGCTTTTTTTTCAAATTGTTTATTGTTTCCTCGCTAATTAGATAAAAGTACTATACGAGTCTCGGCCGAAATAGCAATTCACGGCTACTTAAAAAGGCCTCTGCTGGCGCCTCGTCTTTATAAAATCACTTAGGAAGTCATGGGCTTCGCCACCGTCCTTCCAATATTATTCGGCCGTGAATTTATTTCCAGTCTGGGCAGTAATGTACTATTATTATATATCAAACTGACAGTAATTTCATGTAAGTATTAAATTAATCATAGTCAGGGAGATAGGATAGACTTATTTTACACCGGTATTGCTTCAGAAAAATGTAAGTTCTGGTGATCTAGTCGGAAGCAAATTTTTTGACAAATGACTCCCGCGCGTAAAATAAATCGAACAGTACCCTATCGTAAGTACTATTATATCCAAATGTTATTAGGATGACAGTTAACATCTATCCTTTTCTCTCGATTGACTGTAATCATAAAAGGAAAAGAGATATACCTATTTTTATTTTAATATCCTAATAGCATCTGGATTGGGTTATACCAATGTAGACGCGCGACCTGCAAGATTTTAGTCAAATCTCTGAAAAAGGACTTCTTATTCAATTATTACACGACAGTTTGCTACTACACCATGTCTAGATAGCAGTTATAAGTGTAATTAACTAATTGCTTTGTACAAAATATACAACACACTTGCAGATAAGAACGGATTGACTAAAACTAGGTTGAACACATTTTTAGCCGACCTTACAATTTTGACATAGAATATAAAGCCTTTCTTTTCAAATTTTGGAAGAAAAACGCCTTCATTTTACAACTAAGATAATAATACCCATAAATTTATGTGTTATTACATTACGACCACCTACGCATGCAATTCTAAAAAGCGGGCAAAAATATTTAATTCACGGCAATATAACGCCATCTTATTTAATAATTTATTGTAAAAAAATAGCATAAAACAGCGATGATATGCGATACAGTTATTCGTTCATGTTTACAGTGGGTTTTTTTTACTTATTGCAAATTTGAATAACAAGGACACTTACTACACGAGATTAAATCTAAACAGGTGCCAATAAAAAACTAAATGAAACGAAGCCGCGCTAATAACTCCGTCTCACTCATACATTATACTCAGGTCTAGTCTGTTGGTGAGATCAAATTATTAACGCCGCTCTTGCCTCTTGTATACTTTTACCAAACGAATGTACTAAGAGATCGTGTTTAGAGCTTCTTGACATATTATACACATCATACTAATATTATAAATGCGAAAGTGGATTTGTTTGTTGGTCTATTGGTTTGTCCTTCAATCACGCCGCAACGGAGCCACGGATCGATGTGATTTTTGGCATGGATATAGTTGATGACCTGCCTAATTATGTAAGAATTGTCGATCAAATCGTCTAAGTTCGGTGTCAAAGTAAAATAAACCATATTCTTATTATGTTAGAGCTCAATTTCGTGTATTCATTCTTATACGTTTAGGTATGGACGATACCATAAACGTATGAGAATGGATACACGAAATTGAGCTCTAAATTAATGCTGTTATGGTTTACTTTACTTACTAACTAACTTTGACGATTGGATCGGCAATTCTTACATAATCACACCTCTGGAGTGTGACCTACTTTGTATCCCGGAAAATTAAGGAGTTCCCGAGGGAATCAAAAAAAACTTAAACCACGCGGACGAAGACGCGGGCATCAGCTAGTATTATTATATTATGCGTGCGTGTTTACACTTTTTAGCATTTACACTTCGGCCAGTACACTCGCGTGGAGTCAATGTGTACTGAGGGTATACTACTATCGCTTAGAGCAGTATTGTTTTAATATTGACGTTCGTGTTTTAGAACTGTAATCCTTTTAGGGACGTCAAGGTACGTGACATAAAACTGTCATTATAAAATAATAATGCCATATGCGATGGTAATAGCATCATTATAAAGGCATCAGAATATTGTCCATTGCTGCTATCTGTAGATTGTATATTATATTGTGCCAAGGGCAAAAACGGTAAAAACTATAGTTATTAGAAAAATATTGTCTTACGGCAGAAATTAATTATCAATCTACTATTTTGTAATCTGTAGATATATTAATACTTATCAAAGTTGTTATTTGTTAAAAGTTATATAGTCCTGTTTGTCAAATAACAACCACTACCACCACTACAGCCCATTACGTCCCACTGCTGGGCACAGGCCTCCACTCTCATAGGAGAGAGGGAATTAGAGCTTAGACCCACTACGCTGCTCCAATGCGGGTTGGCGGGCTTTAACGACTATTATCATGTTAGTGATATTAACCGAGACCGACGGCTTAACGTGCTCTCCGAGGCACGGGGGTGGAACACCGCCAACTTCCTAACTCCGGGCTAGTACTGAGAATTTCTAGTCAGAAAAACCCAATACTTAATTAGGGCCGGACCAGGGGCTCGAACCAAGGACCTCGTGGGCTGCAGTCGAACATGTCAACTGCGACCAACGAGGCAGTTAAATAACAAGAAAATATAACAACATTGCTAAGCAACTTAAGCGACTGAGTACAGTAATATGGTACAGATAGACTGATTAATTATTAATTTCGGCCGTTAGAAATATTTTATTATAAGTATTTAATAATTCTAGAACAACTCAATTCTAATTTTTTACAGTTACAAACCATAATTCAGAAAAAAATTATTTTGTTGTTCCCTATTAAAGAGGTAAACAAGTAAATTGATTGGACCTCCGAAGTCCTAGCGCAGGTACAACTGACGAAAATAATCGGCAAAAAAATATGCTCAATAGATTATTTTTAGCCTATATTATATATACATGCGACAGTTTTATAAAGGTAAAGGTAAAAATTTAATATATAAAATTATTTTCATTTAAAATGTTTCAGAATTCAATACATAATACCTACTTAATATTAATTTTCGAATACAACCAATAAATTTAACCAATTATGTTTAACACAATCTCTAAACTGAACTAAAATTACAGGTGTAAATCTAGTGCTGCCTCTTTTCGCTGAGAGTATTATGAAATGGATAGCAATATAAAGCTTTCATTTTAGTTTAGTTAAGAGATGGTGGTACAACAGAATTAGCGTCATTATTATTGCACTAGTAACTAAACATTTTAGTATAATACAAACGCCGTAAGGGACATTTAAAAACGCGCGTAAACTTTATTGAAATCCGTAAAAGTATATAAAATAACATTCAACTATCGAATACAACACACTATTTATAATATCAAATTATAGCAAGGCAGATATAAGGATTTCGTTATTTTCAAGTTTATGTGTTTTTCAGGGTTTTTGTGACTTCAAATGTGTACTTTAAATCTACCTAATAAGGATTTATTAAGCTTTTTGTCGTACCTAACGTCACGGCAGGTTTAGCAAGTGTTTTATTAGAACATTGTATAATACATATTAACTATTATTTATCAGCAAATATTTATACCAAATACGGGCGCTTAACTTTAAATTTACCGATTCTAGTCATATTTATAAAATACATCGTCATTATAATATAGCACTTACGTACGTTAGGTACAAATAAAGTAAATAACTATTTAAGTGTTAATATATATTCTACATTAATTGGTAGTTAGTTATTAAGTGACATAGTTATAAAAATCTACTTATGCATTATATTAATATACCTACTAGTATCTGGCACAAAATCGAAAAACAAAACTAGAATAATTTGAAACAGAAATAAATAATTATTATGATTAGGATGAATTGTGTATTGTGTAATTCTCGTGCTGTTTTTATTTTTTTGGTGAATTGTTTGTATTTTTTGCAGTGTATCATGAATATTATTTTCGATACATTTTACGTACTATGAAATAAGTGAAAGTATAAATTGCGCTAACCTATTTAACACCACGTTATGCTCGCAATAATTCAAATTAAATAATCACACTTATGTTCTCACTATTATAAATAAATATAAGTCGACAAAATGGTTAACCTAGTATCGTAACATAAAACCTGTGTTCAGCCGTTCTGAAAAGGCTAATGAACACTAAAACTTAGATACACAACAATCCATGCTTATTATTTTGTGTATTACAAATCGCATCGAATCTAAGTGTGCCTTAGAAACTTCACACGGATTTTTCGATAGGCGAGATATTTTTTAACGACGCTTGTGACCTTTGATACTTTTAGGTTACTCAGCAGATACAATATTTCTTTATCTTATAAGGAAAATTCCCTTTTTTATACGCCTATTTTTAATCACTTAACGGTAAAGGACTTTTTCTCGTGGATCCTAAATATACCTTTGCTACATACCTGTAGATTGTAATTTTGTGTTCTGAAATGAAAGTCATTCAAAATTTTTGTTGGCTATGAAAGAAGGAAAAAAAGGAATGAAAAACCAGTTAAATTTTTTCGCATTTGTGCGTAGCTTCTCAAGGAAGCGTAAGTTCTGGTCAACTCAATTAACTGGAACCAATCCTAGGGGATTACTGTTCCAACAATATAATTCCAATCATTAAAAAAATGTACAGTCTGAATCCTTATTCCTTTTATATTTATTTTTATTATAGCGCGATTTATTTGGAGGTACTGTTATAGATGCTTAGATGTTTGATTCAATTTAAGTTTTTAAAATGATATTTGTTAATTTGTGGTGATTAATGACTGCAAGGCTAATTGCTTCATATATAAATAATTAATTAAAAACAACGAAAAGATCGTTTCACGTGCAACATATTTATATAAACATGACCCCCCAAACCTGTTATCTTATTAACAAGAGCTATGGAGAACATGTAGTAAATTATAGAAAATTGTACAGAAAATGTAAGGTTTATTACTTCAAAATGAAACTAAACTCTAAACTCAAATGACAGTCCTACGTGTATTATGTTCCAAGCAAAAAATGTCAATCCTATCAATTTATTTTAGTTTAGATTTACAATTTAAATTATTTTGTTTATTTATTTATTTAATCAATTACGTAAAACCAAATTACTAACATCCTAAAACTATAAGTAGTATTCTGTAATAGCATTTGTCTAGCTTGATTTATTATTTGAATAGGCACATCGTTTAATATTGTATAATTATGTGCTAAATAAGATTGTGCGTCTTAATGAATAATGATGAATTTAGCAAAGAATTGAAAACTAATTTAAGGAGGAGCTTATTATAATAAACACGTGACAACTCCTATAGCTAATAAATAATATACAGATGAAGAGAAAGGTAGGGTACATAATATTATATTATATTTGGGCATTTAATTTATAATACATACAATAAAAGATCATGAAATATCGAGACCTTAATTCAAATTCAGACATTGCCTGAAATATACAGTTATTATATTATATATAACCTACTTGCATATATAAAAACTCGCTATATACTAAAAATTTAATGCAAAAATACAAATATAGCTTCTTAATGGAAATTTCAAACAACTTAGATTGAATGAGCAGATCATGCAACTTTGCAAGAACGCAAAAACCTCAATTTTGAATAAAATTATATACTATATCACTAGGTATATATCTTACTTTAGGATTTTAGTACAACAATCACTAAGCCACACTAAAGGTCGATACAAACCGACTGTGCACGCGTATGCGTAGACTACTGCGTTTTAATGTATGGAACTGCACGCGTACGCAACAGGTATGTTTTGGCCTTAAAACACCAATGACATTCCCCTAAAATATCTATTTAGTATGATTTTAGCCATATACCTAGCCTAATTGATGCTCTGGATTAGTGTTTCTAATTGTGTGAAAACATATACATTCCCCCAAATATACGATCTCATACAACAGAGAATCGGCTAGTTTTCTTGATAAAGCTCCGGTGGCGAAGTGAATATTTTTTTAAATATTACTGTAAAATGCCTTGAAAGACGTAATAACAGCTCAAAGTAAAAATAAGGACGATAGCTGTTATAATTTATTATTCTAACACTCATTGATCACGCTCCTCAATATATTTTTTTTGATCATTTGCTTTATCTTAAGCAGATTCTAATGCCGTTAAAAGATTGATTATAAAAATATAGTATAGAATTCACCCATTAAAAACCTTAAAAAATATTTTATAATTAGTTGAAGACAACACCAGTACACGCTATATTTACTGTTTACACAAATATTATAATATGTAACGATTTTATATTTACTGCAGTTTTTATACTTGGAAAACATTGAGGGAAAATTCATTGTCATTGCATTTCACATTATATATTCCACCTACAAGAATTATTGGTTTCTCTAAACTATATTTTACACATTGATCTGATATTTTAATTTTAGCACTTCGTAAGTGACGATTTATTTTTAATAAAATCAATTAATATAAAATCTGTATCGTGTAAAACCGGTTCGTAAATATTATTCTATTAACCCATTTATACAAATGCTTTATTTTGCTTTAAAGCTTCTCATATGTTAATGATTGTAAACTAGCGAAGTCACGTCAATAGTTTTTACAGGCACCTTTTACCTAACAGTTATCTAATAAAAAGCAATAAAATACAACTTTTATCCATATTTTCGGAATAAAATATTACCATTTCAAAACCAAATATAACGAAAAGAAATATATAACTGGTTGAATGTACGAGATATTACATAATATTTTGTACAATACAATAATAGACAAAAACAGGTTTCATTCAAGGTCATATTTTTAAAAATTATTATTTTTATAAAACATAAATAAATAAATAAGACCTGTTTTGGTGCAGTATTATTTATTTAATATTTAAATTGCTTTTAAAGTCTTAGAGCGATTCAAATGAATTAAAAAAAAAATACATATAACCAGTTTGAGCAAAATAAAATTGTAATGTTCTATCCTGTAGCGATATTGCATTTAACCCATTGATAAAATTATAAAATATAATAGTTATCTCAATTAATTTAGTTACATACAGTTTAGTCGTAATGAATGCTTATTTATTCGTGTGTGCGTTAATATTTGGCATTAAATACACGTTAAGGACTGCATACACACGCAGGCTTTTACTAATAAAAAATTCCACAAGACAAATAAACCTTTGTCATGAACACATCATGTATACGCATCGAATAATAATTTATTATTAGCAGGTACCTTTATTCAAACGTTTCATTATTCCATATTACAATCAAGAAATAGTTTCATACTTATATAAGTACTCTAAGATTTTGATGTACATATTATATAACAGGTATTTTATATATGAAACCCATTTTCTTAATGTAAAAATAGCTATTAGATGAGTTTTAAGGCGTTAAAGTTATTGCATTGAATATTGTGAAGTTTCCAGATGGATTTAAGCCTAAGAGTCTGTACTTACTACATTATCTGGTATTATAATATATTATTGTAAAAGTTATAAGACTATCAGTGATAGTTTCCGTTAATGATAATTTGGTTACAGTAATTGAAATAATATAAACACTGTTTTATTAGAATATCAATAAATCTTAATTAATACAAATTTCAAACTTTAATAAATCACAAATCGTATTAATTGAATCGTTAAATAATTATTAGTTATTTATAATAAATAGTACTTTTAAATTTTCGTATAAAATTATGCATAGTCAATTTGTAAAAAAAAAGTTATCGTCAATCAATTTACACAGATCGCATGCTAAAATATAAGGCCAGGATTACACATGTTAGTAGTACACACGTAACACGCTTACATGAGTAACTTACGAAATGTGAACGGTTCTGTAAGCCGCTTATCATATGCAAATGTTAGTTATGTAAGTCACCTACGTACGCTACTTACAACTGGAGTGGGTGTGGTAACACCCTAATGCTACATTCACTCTGAATAAGGGTCAAAGTTCATACAAAAATACAAATAAATCATAATCACGACGTCCGCGAAAATGGTCCACCTAATTCTCAAGACAACACATACGTTTACACAACAGGGATTTACTGGGTATACCTGGGTTTGCACATGGCGACATTTTCACTCGCTGTAAACGGGCGATTTACGAACGCACGTCAACTGCGATTATACAAGTGTCCCTATAAGTTATAATTATTTGCTTTCATGTAAAACAAAAACCGACTTCAAAATTATACCTGTAAGTACCAACGTTAACTAAAAAAGTAAAGATCATTATCTGGATATATCTGTATTATACCAAATATTATCTGTATATATATTTTGTTTTTGTTGATTTTCTCAAAAAGAGCTAAATGAATTTTGATAAAATTTACTTGGGACCACCTCTGATGTACCAAACAAAAAATAATCATCAAAATTAATTCAAATTTGGCGGAATCATGGCGTAACATACATACAAAAAAAAAACAAAAGAAAAAACATATAGTCGAATTGAGAACCTCCTCCCTTTTTAAAGTCGGTTAAAAATATGCTGGATTGGTAAAGTGCTTCAACTGCACGTTAAAACGTCGCCTTGTGCAAAGACAGTCCGCACTATTAATATATTAATCATAACAAATTTTCAATTAACAGCTTTTCTTTCTATGCAAGGCAAGGAACTGGAAGATCATAATATGTATTTAAAGTCTAATTTGAAACACGTACGACAGTTAAACATATTATTTTAGGTACATACCGGAAGTTCAAATAAATAAGGGACTTATCGCACTAGTGATTTGCGAGCGTGTTTCCAGCAAGTCGTGAACGTTTGCAACAGATGCGGTATTGCAAAATACGGCGGATTTCCGGATCACGTTTGGTTCGCCTTGAGTTTGACTATGACCGTTTTTTTTTAAATTTCTAGCTAATCACATTGTCTTCGATGTCATCTTTAAAAATCCAGAATAGGTGACATAGCACCTCCTGTCTCTGCTGCACTTCAATTGACGGGCACTCTGAAGCTCGGTTCAAAAAATTCTAGTGCAGTAAAATGCATCCAACGAGTAAAACTAGCGCTGTATTGGACTGGATGATCGCCTACATTGTGGCTAATTCTGTATAACACAATCTCTAAACTACAATGAAAGCTTTAAATCTAGTTCTGTCCCTATCCGCAGGGAGTATTATGAAAGGGTCGGTTTATAGATTGTGCACTACAGAATCAGCCTCATTATCCAGCAATTTAGAACCCGTTAAAGTGTAATAGGCCTATTACACTGTACATTTCACAGGGACCCTTACACTAAAATCAGTATAGTGTAATAAGATTAAGGAAGAAAGGGTCGCTAATGCTGTGTAATAAATATGATTCTTATTGCTGTGTAATAAGTGACGCTCTAACTAGCGGCCACGCCCACCCTTACCACAGGGCCCTGTGGAATGTGCAGTGTAATAGGCCTGTAAACCCTAGTGACAATGATTTCAAGAAAAAAAACAGTAAGGGGTCATCCATAAAGTACATCACACGTTAAGGGGGTTAGGGGGTCGGGGAAGTGTGACATTGTGTGATTGTTACGTCTAGGTTCGTGTTCGGTTCCTAAGTTTCGTGACGTCACATTTCAATATCTCTGGTCAGGTCTCAGGTCTCACAAATGTGACCAACTGTGACAAGGCTGGGGGAGGGGTAAAAAAAATCACGAAATTAGTGTGACGTACTTTATAGATGACCCCTAAACGCGCAAATCATCTAACTGGAGACCCGCACGCAAATCATTTGTATTAACACGAGCCCTGAGACATTCATCAGTCTGCGGAAGCGACAGTTTGATCACATAGGGAGCTCTACACCCACACGGGACCGGGTCGGGGCGCGCACACCCACTGTTATGGCCGGTGGAGCAAGGGCGTGCTCTCACCGCTCTCCCATCGGCTCTCGCCGCGGTTCCGCTCGCTACAGTTGTTCGTACAACACGCTGATACATTCTGTGTTTGTGCCTGGAATTGGAAATTGGAGTCACGTGTAATTTTTTTTGTGATAAAGCTCCTCCTTTGACGATCGCCGACGCAGTGTGGTCTTATAGTGGTAGGGTCAATTTGTGAATTTACAACCTCCGAATTTCCTCTGGTCTGGTTTGGTGAGAGGCCTTGACTAGTTACCACCCTACCGGTAAGGACGTCCCGGTAAGCAATTTAGCGTTCCGGTACTATTACAGTTGAGATCGCAGTCAAGGGATAGCTTGTAATGGAATATAAAAAAAACGGTTTTGCTACCGCCGGCTACCTCACGACGATTTAAGGTTTTTTAAAAAAGAGAACATTGCTGGCCCCGCAACCCATTATTCCTCCTGGTTACTCATTTTCTCAACAGTGCAGTTTAAAAAACTGCAATATTACCTGTGAGAGACACAAAAAGTACAGACGCGGATTCTCTGTCATGTTTGTGTCACGTCTGGTGAGCCACAGGGCACCTCTATCCCCCAATAACCCTAGCGCTATACGACCCCAACCCCATATATCCCTGAATTTCTTAAAGTGAAGAAACTAATACAAAATTACCTGCGTGAGATGCAAAAAGTATAGAGGCGGAATACTATGTCATGTTTGCTTCTCATCCTCTGGTGAGCCAGAGGGCGCCTCTATCCCCAATAACCCTAGCACTATACGACCCCAACCCCATCCATATCCCTGAAATCCTTAAAATTAAAACAATATTACCTGCGAGAGATGCAAGTCGTACAGATGCAGAGTACTGACAGACATATCACGCGCCTCGTCTGGCAGCTCAGGGGGCGCTTCTAGCCCCATGACGCTGGCCCCCAGGGCGCTGCCGGCCCCCGCCAACCCCATTGAGCTCCTAGAAACCCCCGCTTCTTCCTCATCACTCATTTCGTCCATTTCCTGTAAAAAAATCACGTCAAAATATGTGTAAGAATTGGAAAAATATATGAAATATATTATTGAATAGAATAAATAAAAGTTTATTGACCAACACTACAACTCATTATACTTAGTATAACTAAACTTTTACAAATACAAATTAAACTTATACTACGTGCGGTCAATGGGCCACCTCCTCAGCCCTTGCCTCAGCATGAGAGATAGGTATATACCTACCAACATACTGCAATGCTGATTTTCAAGACGACCACCGGGCTTTTTATTAAGAAAAATTATTAAGGATTTACCACAATATACAACATAGACCTAGAATATTTGTATTAATCCAAAATCATATTATTACGTTCGTATTATAATAACATGAATTTTCTTTCTTTACTCCAAAATGAAGGTCGGAGACTGTTTACGAGTTCTGACTGTTCAATTTATTTTCACTTCAACCTATAAAAAGTTTATAGGTGTTTTATGTATTGTAAAATGATTTTAGTTTTAATCAATTGTACTCACAGGAAGTCTGTAGTGCTGACGTTGTTGTTGGTAATAGGAGAGAACCGCTGGAAGGGGCGTGTTGGTGCCAAATATACTTTGCTGAATGTACGAGCCCAGCATAGTTTTGTTCTAAAAAGAAATTATATTGTTGTAATAATTAAATAGTATATATTGTGTGCTTAGGGGTGAAACAAAACGATTTCAGACGAAGGTGAAGTTTCGTGCCTGAGCGAATCGAGGGCTGGCATCACCCGAAATCTGAAATCGTGTTTCACCCTGTGACATGGACTCACGTATGTGTGCCTCGGCTTCGCCTCGGCCCACATTTGCACGTTCGTCGTTCAATGCCTAGTTGCGGCCAAGGCTTGTATAGTACTTTTCTCAAATAATGCGCGGAAATTAAAACTAAGTACCTAGTACCTAGACAGAACTTTTCCTTCAAAAATATTTTTCTTTCGATTTTGGCGGCAACATGTTTTCTAATACGGCTCTTGCCGCCTCTAGAATTTCAGGTGGCGTTAAAGTAAGTTCATCACACTCATTGTCTTCACTTGAACTCATTTTGTCAAATCAATGATGAACAACGAAAAACAATAATTTTTCCCGCGTTAAAGTGTTAATTTTTTTTTTCAAACACCTTTCTATTTCCAAGCTAGTTCGAAATTTAAATAAAACCTTTGGTAAGTTACCTCCTTGGTTGCCATGTTTCGTAGTAAAAGATCGTTCCATTTTTAAATTACACGTAAGATACGAATTTACTATGTAATTTATTTGGCCGCTAAACCACGACAGATATGGATTTTCATACAATTTTTGCCGGCCGCTGCTCGCATGTATTTGGCCAGTACAGCAATTTCGATTTATCTCGAAGAAGGTTGTCAAAATAATGCCCCAATTTCCGAGCATGTTTGAGAAAAGATCACTTACCAGGCCGTTCTGGTTGGGTATAGCGTGGTGCATACTCTGGCGCAGCGAGCGCAGGAAGTGGCGTTGCGTTGGCTCGGCGGGCATCCAGCCCGGGTGGCGGCATGAGAACGCCACCAGGGATAGTTCCGTTTTGCCTCCTTCGCCTTGGTTGTATTGCGTGTTGGATCCTAGACATCACATCCCCATGATTAATAATTTTACAAGAATAGGGATGATGCCTGTATCAAAAATAAATTATTTCTAACTGATTATTAACTGCCTCGTTGGTCTAGTGGTTAGCATGTTTGACTGCGGTCGGGCCATAATTAAGTATCGGGTTTTACTGTTTAGAAATTCCCAGTACTAGCCCGGAGTTAGGTAGTTGGCGGTGTTTCACCCACTGCCTCGGAGAGCACGTTAAGCCGTCGGTCCCGGTTATTATCACTAACATGATAATAGTCGTCAAAGCCCGCCAACCCGCATTGGAGCAGCGTGGTGGGTCTAAGCTCTATTTTCCTCTCTCTTATGAGAGTGGAGGCCTGTGCCCAGCAGTGGGACGTTAATGGGCTGTAGTGGTGGTGGTGGGTGGATTATTAAATAGAGGGTCTTAGTCTTCCAAAAGACCTAAAATTCACATCCATGGTTAGTTTTAAGTTTGTTAACCATTTTAAAATATAGATTATTAAATAAGTGCGTTGAAATTAGATGACGTCACTATTGTGAATTTCATACAACTTCCATACTAGAAGCGCGTTTTTAAGTTTGATAAAGAGTTGCCGATTTGATCATCATCCCTATTACAAGTGAGAAAAAGTTTACCAAGTGGCAGAAACAAGGATCTTTGGTGCCATATAAATTAAAGATGGCGATTTAAAAAAAAAACTCTCAATTCGTGCCTAAAGAAGATTTACTTCGGCTGAGTTAGAACCAAGTTTTAATAAATCTATACTAATATTATAAAGAGGAAAAGTTTGTGATGTTGGGGTAATATCTGGATCTACTGAACCGATTTTGTAAATTCTGCTACCAATAGACAGCTAAAATATTTGTGAGTAGATAGATTTAAGATAATATATATTAACCCGAAAAATTAAGGAGTTCCCGTGGGAATTTGCAAAACTTATTTCACGCGGACGAAATCGCGGGTATCTGCTAGTGTTCAATAATTCCTCACCTTTATCTCCACATTTTCCAGGGGTCTGCCAATCAGGGTGTCCATGCCGTCTTATATCAAGCTGAAAAAATAGAAGTTAAAGCATATTTCTTTACACTTTTTAAATAGGCCTACATATTATATATTTTTATTTTTGCTTAGACTACCAACAAAATTACATGTAAATTAAACTTAGACATAAATAAACTTAGGGTAGCGGAACACATAATTTCAGCCACATCATACGCAATATTTAGGTCGTACTAACATAAACATATTATTACAAATGAAATAATTATATAAACTATTTTCTAATGAAATAAGAAGACAAAGTAGTTCTAAAAGCAAGTACCTGAGCGAATGAGCACACGTCCCCAATGCCTAGAACTGTGACAGTGAAGTTCCTATAGAAGTCTACAATGTCCAGAGCGCGCGTACGTATCGAGAGGAGCACTATCGGGCATAGCAGCGGACTTAGCAGCTCGTACAATATATATATCTGTGTAGAGAAAACTTTATGTACTTTAAAATATTAATAATATTAATGCGAAAGTGTCTATTTTTTAAATGATCACAATCTACACAACCTAAGCTAATAATTACTAAGCTGGTCTTCACGAAATTTGACATAAAGATAGCTTGCATACTCGAGGATGTTACATTTCATCACGGAAAGAAATAAGTTTGACCAGAATAGTTTTTGGTTTGTTTTCAAAGCTCCAAAATTTTTCAATTTTAGTCATAAACTAGATGAGATGCGAGGTCCCGGGTTCAATCCCTGGCAGAGTCAATTTGGAAAGGGGACCTTTCCAAAGTATGTCAAGTAGGTCAAGTATGCGTTTTCCGTTTAGGTGTCTTGGACAATCCTCCACCAAGAGCCTGTTAGCTAGCGGATTTAGATGTGTCAGGAGCTGTTCCTTATAATGTGGATGAAACCTCACTCTCCTCTTCTCCAACTAGTGTATATAAAGTGTCAGATGTTGGAGAGAAGCAGGCGTTACTTTACGGAAGTCGGTGATAATGACGGAACTAGATGTGGAAGGTGAATATCTTAAGCTGCAAGTGCAAAATACACACTGTACCACATAGACTTGTCTACTGTGATGGATTATAGCGAATTAAACATTAAGTGTGAGACCAATAATGCGAACTTTTGACTTTGCTTAGACTTAACAAGACATGGTTAAAACGAGACAGATTTATGTTACTCACATAAGTTCACCTTGTATTAACTCTGAGTAAAGTCTGAGCCGAGTCAAAGTACGTTCTATAGATCTCAGCACAAGTTGGTTCACGTGTCAGATGTCTACTGTGGTAGATTATAGCGACTTAAACATCTAGTTGGTTCACGTTTGAGAAGACTAAAAAGGGCAAAACCCTTTGAGGTAGTGCATAGTGACTAGTGATAGTGTAGTGATAGTGCTGCATGAAAGAACACATGAACAAAGTGTGTATTAGCAACAATAGAGACTAAGATACGTCATTGGACAATTTCTTAGCACATAAGATAATTATACTCAATACTCAATACTCACTATCATTTATTCAATATAGGTACACTGTAGGTACACTTATTGACGTTAAAAATTACTTACTTATAAAACATGATGGTGATAATTGGTTACGGTATCTTAAAACTAAAGCTACGAGGGTTCCAAAAGCGCCCTGGTCTGAGAAAAGCCCACTATAAGCTCAGGTTAAAGAAAGATTACTTATTAGTCAAATAGTCTGGCTAGAATGTAATTATATTGAGCACCCCTGTTAATTGGTACTCAATAATAAATTTAAAAAAAAACGTGTCAGATGTCTACTGTGTTGGAATATAGCGACTTAAACATCTAGTTAGTTGGTTCACGTATCGGATCCCTTACCGCTTGGTACTCAATAATAATTAAAAAAAAAAAAAAAATGTTTCAGATGTCTACTGTGGTGGAATATAGCGACATAAACATCTAGTTAGTTGGTTCACGTATCGGATCCCTTACCGCTTGGTACTAAATAATAATAAAAAAAATAAAAAAAAGTGTGAGATGTCTACTGTGGTGGAATATAGCGACTTAAACATCTAGTTACTTGGTTCACGTATCGGATCCCTTACCGCTTGGTACTCAATAATAATTAAAAAAAAAAAAAAAATGTTTCAGATGTCTACTGTGGTGGAATATAGCGACATAAACATCTAGTTAGTTGGTTCACGTATCGGATCCCTTACCGCTTGGTACTAAATAATAATAAAAAAAATAAAAAAAAGTGTGAGATGTCTACTGTGGTGGAATATAGCGACTTGAACCTCTAGTTAGTTGGTTCACGTATCGGATCCCTTACCGCTTGGTACTCAATAATAATAAAATAAAATAAAGTGTCAAATGTCTACTGTGGTGGAATATAGCGACTTAAACATCTAGTTAGTTGGTTCACGTATCGGATCCCTTACCGCTTGGTACTCAATAAAAAATAAAAAAATAAAAAAAAAAGTGTCAGATGTCTACTGTGGTGGAATATAGCGACTTAAACATCTAGTTACTTGGTTCACGTATCGGATCCCTTACCGCTTGGTACTCAATAATAATAAAAAAAATAAAAAAAAGTGTCAGATGTCTATTGTGGTGGAATATAGCGACTTAAACATCTAGTTAGTTGGTTCACGTAACGGATCCCTTACCGCTTGGTACTGAATAATAATTTAAAAAAAAAAGAAAAAAAAAGTGTCCGATGTCTACTGTGGTGGAATATAGCGACTTGAACCTCTAGCTGGTCCACGTGTCGGATCCCTCACCGCTCGGAACTGGAACAGGTGTTGGAAGTGCGCGGCCACGTCCTTAGTGTGCGCGCGGCCGCGCCACGCCGCCGGCAGGTAGTGCACGTGGCCCAGCACCTGCACCAGCAGCTCCTCCCCGCGCGCGGGGCCCGTGCACGCGCCCCCTAACCTCTCCTCCTCCCCTATTAGCGCCCTGCAAAGCGTTACAGCTGATCAATGCCAACACCGATCTTATATATGTCACCGTAAGATTGTAAACACCGTTAGATTATAATCTAAATTCTAAACTGTCGAAAGATTACAATTTAACGCATTATTTTCCGGTAGATTGTAATCTGATAGGTATTTAAACCCGATAAAGCCTAAGTGCCCGGGCCGGGCACTACTTGATTATTTATGTCGAACCCTAACCTAATCTACAAGAGACAAGAAAACGTGAATAAAATGAATATTTCAAAAATTGAAACTCAGAACATTGAACAGGTTACAATCTTTTGACAGTTTAGAATTTCGCGAGTTAGATTATAATCTAACGGTTTTTACAATCTTACGGTGACATAATATATACTATAGATATTTTAATCAACGCTTGGGAAGGCACTGGCCCCTAAGATACGGGTCCGCCTAGTTCAGGGGTCAGGAATACATTGTACTGTATAAATTTAATGATTCTAATAATAAAGATTTATTTTCTATTTCTATTCTATTATATACTAATCCATAGTATTACTAGCAGATGCCCGCGACTTCGTCCGCGTGGTTTTTTTTTAATTCCCACGAGAACTCCCTAATTTTTCAGATTAATATATAGCCTATGACACTAACAAATAATGTGCCTTTCTATTGGTGCCATAATTTTCAAAATCGGTACAGTAGATTCAGAGATTACCCGCTCACAAACTTTACCTCTTTATAATCTTAATATATATAAATCTCGTGTCACAATGTTTGTCCTCAATGGACTCCTAAAGCACTTAACCGATTATAATAAAATTCGCACACCATGTGCAGTTCGATCCAACTTGAGAGATAGGATAGTTTAAATCTCAAATTATAGTCGCAATTTTAATTTATAGCTAATTATTTGTCTGTTATTATTTGACAGTCACAATTATCTGTTAACTCCAAATGATTCTAACAGATGTCGATACCTTTCGACTGGGTTGAGCAAGTAATCAATAGATGGCGCTGCTATGGTAAATCTACGAACGTGTCATATAAGCTACATTTTAACAGCATAATTACCACGTGTTGTTGACGCTATAAAATTAATTAAATTTATTTTGTAGTGAACGAAATACCGTATAATTCAGCTAATTATTTGTCTGTTATTATTTGACAGTCACAATTGTTTACTATAATGTAATATAACAAAAACTTTAGCCACAGCAACGCGTGGCCGGGTTAGCTAGTTATAATATAGATAAATGCGAAAATTTGGATGGACGGCCATATGGATGGATGTTTGTTACTCAATCACGCCAGAACGGCTGAACGAATCCGCATAAAATTTGGCACAGAGATAGATTATAGTCTGCATTAGCACATAGGCTTTTTATCCCGGAAAATTAAGGAGTTTCCGCGGGAACCAAAAAACCTCAATCCACGCGGACGAAGTCGCGGACATCCGCTGGTAAGTCATTTAACTCTTTTTGGCAAGATTGTGACCCCTTTCATAATATATGTTGTTTAAGAATAACAGGCAGGGCTCGCAGATACTTCTAAGCCCGCAATTACTCTAGTAACTTACGATTATAAAAACTTGTAAGTCGTTTACCATAATTTGAAAGCCAAATTGGGACATCTAAAGTTGGACACTCAAATAGTTACAAACCACAGTCCACATTGCTAAACTAGAGGAATCAACTGATATGCAGTATGTACTATTTTAATTATCGCTCACAATTTTTTTTTATCTAACAGTTTAGTAAACCAAATAGTCTTTAAGAGTCCAAACTTCAGACAGAGATTATAGTCCAAAAATGATAAGACACATATAGTGTGAGACAGATATAGTGTGTGATGATAAGCAATAAGATACCTTGCTCCAGCCAGCACGCAGCCCAGTATCGTGATGATAGTGAGCACGTGCTCCACCGTGAGCACGTCCTCGTCGTACACCGACAGCACCACAAGCACACCGAGCACGCTCGCAGATAAGAACACTAGGTTTCTGTAACAAATAACTTATTGGTATAATAAAGTATTGGTTATAGTTTTATTTTGACTGGGACAGTATGGGAAAATCCGAAACCATTAGGTCTTTATTTATAACTAGCTGATGCCCGCGACTTCGTCCGCGTGGATTGAGGTCTTTGGTTCCCGCGGGAACTCTTTAATTTTTCCACATTTTCTCGCCGTTTAAACCTTCCCTGGATTACGACAAACATTTCAAAACCAAAATCAGCTAAATCGGCCCAGTCTTTCTCGAGTTTTAGCGAGACAAACGAACAGCAACTGATTTTTATATATATAGAAGATAGAAGATAACAATTTCAGCATAGTCAATTTTTTTGTCATAGTTTTTGTATAAAATTGACTAGTTTCAGCATCTAGTTTTATGTATAAAAGGATCATTTAATTGTATCATAAGAAATAAGGGGCAGGGAAAATTTTCGGATTTTCCGTCCCATCGGGCTATGAGAGTAACAGAGCGTGCCTATAGTACACGCGCGAGTTTTATGGTGACACATTCAAGCTCTGCATTCAACTCGCGCGCGTACTTTACCTGTGTTCGCAACTTTGCACATATTCGCACACGATATTCGCACTAGAATATCTCCCGAGCAGTGGTTTAAATGGCAAAATTTGGTTGACAGACCATTACTAGGTTTTTATTCAGTAAAAAGCTGATGGCCCGTGACTGTGATCTCATCTGGTTATTGACGACGCAATTTATAATGAAGGGAAGCCTAAAACGGAATAAAGGGCATGAGCAAGTATTGAAAAATTAGAAAAATCTTCAGTATTCAAATGGAGATGATAAAGTAAAAATGACATTGATCTAATTCTGCTTCATCATTGTTATACAATATAAACCAGCTCAGTGTTAAATTTTTTCTTTACAAAACTAATTTGGCATCCATCCCGATGTTTATTTTTGTAATAGCTGACAACACATTATGATAAAATTTGCCAAATGTGATTGACAAGTTTTTTTTATCGAAACATAATCCAGTACTAGTATAAAACGTTCACCACACTACTGTTGGGTTATGTTTCTAAAAAAAATAATAGTATCAATCATAAAATCAACATTTAGTATAAGTAATTAGAGAAAATGGTTACTTAGAGGTTTAAGACTTAAATAGGTTATGTACCGCTTCTTAGCCACTATCGAACACAAGGATCTTCGACCCCTGCGTGTTATTCTAAAACAACTTCTGTGATGAAAGGGGTCACAATCTTACCAAAAAGAGTTATGACTTACTAGCTGATGTCCGCGACTTCATCAGCGTGGATTGAGGTTTTTTGGTTCCCGCGGGAACTCTTCCATTTTTCGGGATAAAAAGTAGTCTACGTCCTTTCCTGGGATATAACTTATTCCTGTATCAAATTTCATCAAAATAGGTTCAACAGATGGACCGTGAAAGCGTAGCCGACAGACAGACAGACGGACAGACAGACAGACTTTTGCATTTATAATATTAGTTTGTTCGTAATTTTGAATGTTTATTACTCTTTCACTCCACACAAACTGAACCAGTTTGACTGAAATTTCTAATGGAGATACAAAAACGAATAACACAACCAAACACAATAGTTTCTTTAGGATCATAATCCGGTGAAATGTCACGATTATTGTAATCAGATGTTTGTTATGATAAGTGGCCAATGAGTCACATCCTACCTGCATAAATCCTAGAGGAAAATTACTGTGGTCAACAATCAACCTGTGTTATGTCTACATACTTTGTTTGTAAGTATGTACCTAGTATGTAAGCCTTTATACCTCATTGTATTGTCAAAATCTTGTTATCTTGTTTGCATGACAAATATAATCTTAAATGCTATGTGCACTTGTAATCGATTTACGTATAAGAAATAGTAATAATGTTCTTGTGTTTGTCATATATGTAAATTGTTAGTGTACTACCTCGTTGTGTAACTGCCTCGTTGGTCTAGTGGTTAGCATGTTTGACTGCGGCCGACGAGGTCCCGAGTTCCGAGTCTCGGGTCGGGCCATAATTAAGTATCGGGATTTTCTGATTGGCAATTCCCAGTACTAGCCCGGAGTTAGGAAGTTGGCGGTGTTTCACCCCCGTGCCTCGGAGAGCACGTTAAGCCGTCGGTCCCGGTTATTATCACTAACATGATAATAGTAGTTACGTAGGGTAGCGTAGCGTGGTGGGTCTAAGCTCTAATTCCCTCTCTCCTATGAGAGTGGGGGCCTGTGCCCAGCGGTGGGACGTTAATAGGCTGTAGTGATGTTATGTTAGTGTACTTCAGTGGCGTGCAGTTCATAGAGGCATAAAATCACTGCTTACCCAAATGGAAATACATCAATGCTCATTTTTCATCAAAACACCTAGTAAATAGGTATTCTGACTAAGTAATGCCTACCCTAGCTTCAAAACCTGTGCACGCCACTGGTGTACTTAATGAATAAAATAAACAAGTGAAATTGATTTAACGAATTAAAAAATACGACTGCTCTGCCATATTATTTTTGGAGTTTACCTCCATAAGAAGCGATTTGCATATATAGCCTTTGGAATCTTATTCACATTTTTTATTAAATGATATTTTTGTATTTGATTGTAGGTGATTATATAGTTAATCTTATTTTCGATTTTTTTTTTTCAATTTTGGTCTTTAATGCGGTACCATGGGCACCCCATCAATTTTTTAAAAAAAATTACTAGCCTATGTCACCCGGAATAAGGTAGGGATTCTAACGATACCTTATTTATCAAAATCGGTTCAGGCGTATAGAAGTTATGGTGGAATATACAAACTCACATACATACATACATACATACATGAACCCTGAAAACAATATACTCCTTTTTTCAGGCAGTCGTATAATAAATAAATACTTACTTGGCAATAACAGTGGTGATCGGCGAGTTGAAGCTGGCCAGATATTTGGTAGCGGGCTTGTGGGCGCGATTGAGCCGGTCCTGGAGCTCGTGCTCTAGCTCGTTGAAATGCCGCAGCGTCACTCGCGCGTATAGCGACCACGTTCGGAGCCCTAACGATCCGGGCGAGCGTTTTACTAGCTATAACAATTTAAAAAAAATTTAAAAAAAAACGACTGCCCTGCCATAAAACGAACTAACAAGTGAAATTAATTAAACGAATTAAAAAGTACGACTGCCCTGCCATATTATTTTTGGAGTTTACCTCCATAAGAAGCGATTTGCATACATAGCCTTTGGAATCTTATTCACATTTTTTATTAAATGATACTTTTTTGTGAATC
The DNA here is from genome assembly GCA_964035005.1 of Erebia palarica. Lineage (NCBI taxonomy): Eukaryota > Metazoa > Arthropoda > Insecta > Lepidoptera > Nymphalidae > Erebia > Erebia palarica. The sequence goes on from OZ035986.1 coordinate 32,188,528, forward strand.
ACTAAATATTGGACTATAGTGTTATATATTTTTGGAATCTACTCATCATTTTCTAGATGACGATTATATAGTTAAACTTATTTTCGAATATTTTTTTTCAACTTTAGTCTTTAATGCGGGACCATGGTCACCCCATCGATTTTTTTTTAATTTTCCTAGCCTATGTCACCCGGAATAAGCTAGGAATTCTAACGATACCTCATTTATCAAAATCAGTATTGAAGTTATGGTGGAATATACAAACTCACATACATACATACATGTACCCTGAAAACAATATACTCCTTTATTCAGGCAGTCATATAACAAAAAAATATCACTTCATATCCAATAGGGATGATGACTATATCAAAAATAAATTATTTCTAACTGATCATTAAATAGAGGGTCTTCCAAAAGACCTAAAATTCACATCCTCGGTTAGTTTCAAGTTTGATAACCATTTTAAAATATAGATTAAAGAAAAGAAGTGCGTTGTAATTTGATGACGTCACTATTGTGAATTTCATACAACTTCCATACTAGAAGGGCGTTTTTAAGTTTTATAAAGAGTTGCTGATTTGATTGAGTTGTCATCATCCTTATTGGTCAGTAATACAAACATTTCAATGAATCAACAATTGAATGTGGTATACATGGAAAATGAAAACAGTAACATTGATACTAATATAAGTACGAAATAACTTCTTTTCGGCTCAACCGCGCGGGTCATGATGTTTGCCTTACAGTCTGCATTTTAGTGAGACACTTGGATGATACTTTTTATCTCAAAAACTCATACATATCCATAGAAATTTTACAAAATTTAAAGTCGCAGACATCATATAGTAAATAATATACTAATGCCATAACTAACCTCAGCATAGTTGAAGAAGAAATACAATATCTGCCAGGCCTGGATAAGGGGCGCCAGAACCATGTTGACCAAGGCCAATAGTACAATCTGTCTTTCCAGCTGTTTAGCCAGTAGCATGCGCTTTGAGTGGTCCTTATACGCCGTACGGAGCTGCCAGCAATTCTCCCACGGACTCCATGGACTATCTGTCAGTGAAATAGTAACAATGGTGATACTTTTAAAGTTGTTCCGCCCTTTTTTTACAAAAACTTAAGTGTTAGAGACACTGATTTTCTGTATAAAAAGACTCAAAACTTAAGCTTTTTTAACAAATACACTTTTTTTTGGTAAGACAGGAATAGTCCAACGTGATATAATAAAAAAAATTGGCAGTCATAGGGACTGCCGATGGAAGTGAAAACGAATATTTAGTTATTTTTTTCTAATTAAAAAAAAATAATAACAAAAAAACATTTCAAATATAAACCTCAAAACGAAGACATTTTTTAATTACGAATGTACTATATTTATATTTAAGACCTTCTGTCTTCGTAACAAGTAACAACGCGAGGTGTCGGCCACGGTTACACAGCACTTATTATATAAACCTTAAAACTAAGGCATTAAAGTTTAATTACGAATGTACTGTATTATTATAAGATCTTCTGTCTTAAGAAGAATGGGGTCGATCTCGCGTATTCACATTTTTACCCCCTACCAAAAAGTGCTCAACGCACCTAATAAAGTTTTCACTTTAAAAAAACGTGGTCCGCTCAGTACAATATGTAAAGACAAGGTCTTTCAACAGGTGTGTGAGGTTAACTCAGCCTTTTTTTTCTAGCTTGGCTGACTAAGGCCGATCGAGTCTACTGACAATAGTGTAAAGGGATGCATATAATGGGTATGAAAAATAAAACTACATTTTCGAAAGAAATTGGACAGCATACAAAACCAGTAAAATCACTCACAAAATAATAGAAACTCCAAATTCCACTTTAATCCCCTGGATAAATAATGAAAATCTCCAATGCAAGGCACTTGTATTTGCAGAGGCAGTAAGTTCTTGTTAACCATTGCCACCATGTAATTGTTAAACCTAAAAAATATGTGTACTTTGATGACAACATATATAAATTTTGGAATCCATCATAACAATATGTCTATTTTAGTGTGGAGTTTTCTAGGTTTTTAAAGAAATATTAGTGTTATCATTATAATAATTGTAATTGAAAAGACTACATGAATGTCATACAGAAGATATAAAATAAAATCTTAAGAAATATATTATAATCAACCACAAATAAAAAATTATAGGTATAATGAAACTATTGCACTCATATTTCGCTATGCAAATACATAGAGAACAACTGTTTTAATATATTTTATCAGATCAGTAATAATTTCAATTGACCTTAAATAGATTTATGGATAAGTAAGTAAGATAAGATGATGCCCACAACTTCGTCTGCATGATAAAATGTAGCCTATGTATCAATTCAGCTATCTGCATTCCAAATTTCGGCCAAATTAAAATCAATACAAAAGATAAAATATCACAAATAATACTCTAGATTAACTAACTTTAAATGACTTTACTTTTACAAAAAAAAATCGAGCAAAATGCTTGATACAATGCATAATTTCGTATTATTTTGTTTGGACCTTATTATTTGTATATTAAATTATTATGATGATCTAAATTGAGATGGGGATATAAATTCACAAAATCGACAACATTATTAGAAAAACAAAAAAATTATATATCCTGTTTAAGAAAATTATATAGTCTAGCTAGGCAATGGGACGGTTGGTTGTATGGAGACCCCCCATTAAATCCTCAGTCGTTGAAACTTGGCAGGGCTATAGTATGGTATGGACCATAACTTATATAAAAATATCCAACAAAAAATCCATGCGGAAGTTAGGTTTTTATACCTAAAACTTAATATTTATGACTGAATATTTTCTCGATTTCTTTTTAAAATAATAGTGTGTAGTATAAATATACTCTATATCTATATATCATAATGTAAAGTTTTGTCGCCTGAGAAATTATTGTTCTAGCTTTATTGCCTAGACTAATAGGCATATCATTTAGAAAGTTATGAGTTACATAGAATAGGTCAATCAATATTATATAGGAAATAATAGGCAAATTACTGTTATGGAATTGGACCAATGATTATGAATGAATTATTATCATAAAATTTATCTTTGGTAGATAATATTATTCATAAATCATGCATGATAACTGAAGTGACCTTATTTTAAATAGTTAAGTATAATATTATTACGATTTAAATAATTTAATCTTGACAAGTCAATAGGAAGCCAAGTAAACAATTACTGAATCATTATATTTATATATTATTATCATTATATCAGTACTTTTAAGTATAGTTTACGAATTATGTTATGTATGCTAAAATGTTTTTCTTTTCAGATAATATGGAATTCGCCATTTGATTTCTCATATTTTGTCCATCCAACATGATAATACAAGCTTTGCGAAAGTCGATCATAATTAATTGACCTTGTAATTTCAAACAATAAAAACCTACTTTAAAAAACTTGATCAGTACTTTTTGTTCAGCACACAAAAGGATAAAGATATTTCCAGCATAAAAATACTTATTGTTAAGCTTGTTTTGGTATAGAATTAGTATATATATTAAATGTTGTTAACTATACAACAGTTCGCATCTGCATTATATATATATAATATATAGCATCCAGTATAGGTAAAAATTGCAATAAATAATTTATTTTTTTGTTATTAAATACCTGAGTATTCTGTGGTAAATATCTAATTCATTGATCTCTTGTTTGTGGACACACATGTGATGTTCCGCCTGGGCTTCCCTTACCCTTTCCTGTACTGTGGACCAGTTAATCCATGCTAAATCGCACTGTGAAAAACATATATATATTATAATAATTGTTGAAACAAGAGACACAAAAATATCTTTGGACTTAAAGTATCTTTGGACCTACCTCTTTAATTTTTAAAGCATTATTATAAAAAAGCTTTGTGTCATATGCATAAAATAAATGATAAAACGATATGGCTAGTCTCATTAGCCAAATTATAGAACAGAGTGTAATGAGACACCACCTGCAACCAAAAAAAATTATTACACACAAAGATATTTCATACATAGAGTCTTTATAGAAGTATGTTATATTAAAAAATTCAAATCAAAATATATATCTTTTCAACAATATGAATCAAAGCTATCAAGCTTTGATATGTTATTAAATACTCTGACTTCTTGACTGATTTGACTTGGTTTAATACAGAATTCTGTAAGTATGTTATAGTCATACATACACAACTTCTTCAGTATGGATTGAATAGTTATAAATGATAAAATAACCTTTTGATTCTGGGATTAAAGGGAATCTATCTGGGATGCTAGCTTCATCCTCTGTACAAAATTTCATCAAAATCAGTTCAACATCTGGGCAGCACAAAAGTAACAAACTAACTTCCACATTTATTATTTTAACTATTATAATTAATTATTAAAATAAGTTTATTGTGTACTCATTCTTACCAAGTCCAAGATATGTAGCTTACACATACAGATGTAGGAAAAATTACATCATTCAAACTAAGCTTTTCACTTCTATTTGCTTTAGGGTCATTTCTAAATAACCTTGGATAGTCTACACAGTATATTAAAAATGTTGAGAACCACACAATGAAAATAAATTGTAATAAGTAAAAGAAGTCCGACATAATCATGGGGTAGAAACCACCCCTAACATAGTATCTATACATTCTTGTAAAAAATGAGTCGAGATCTTTTATGTGTGTCCATCCTCCTAAAACAATGAAACATAAGAATTAATAAGATATTTTTATTAATATTTTTATTTGTCCTGGTCTAAATCATATTTTAAAATAATGGACAAAATTGAGAAATACTGAACAACACAAAATTTTATCTAATAATACAAAGTCATATATTTATTCAATGCAATAAAAAACTCAAGCCCATATAAAACTGGAGCATGGCTGGAGCTACACTTGTTTATTAAAATATATTTTTCTGATTTTCCTTAGCAATCTGTTATAGTCTCTGTAGCAAGTTCATTTATTTTCTGGGAATAAAAATATATTCAATCATGCTTTCCTTTGTGATGAATGTCATAGGAACTCAAATCCTGAGATAATAATTTCATTAACAAATTTTCAATTTATAGTACTTCACTTGTACTATTTAGAAATAGCAACTTCATTGTGTCCACAATTTCCAAATTGATTGTACATAGCTACTGAACAGAATGTAAATATTTTAAATATATCAAAATAATTTTAGGAAATTAACAATTTTTCTCCTTTGTTTTGATTTTGAATTTTAAAACAAAACAATGTCTCAGAACAAAGACTGAATAGGAAATAGATAGCTTAATTTTGAGAAGACTTTTACCTTTAGTTTGAGGTACTTTGTGAATGATAACATTGGTAGTATCGTCATGCTCCTGGTCCAGAGTGATCATCGTAGGAGTATTTGGGTTTTCCGCCGATCTGGCGAGTGGCGGAGTCAACTCATTATCCAGCGCGCTATACGTAATATCACGCCTGTAGTGTGCCATATTTACACTATCTCTATTCTCTCTCACAATTATTGCTTCTACGTCTTAAAATTCTATATACAGACTACTCCTTGTCTACACATTCTTGACTTTGGCCCAGAAACGTAAAAAAAACTTTCATGAGATGACTTCGTGAAATTATACAAAGGATTTTTATCACAACATAATTCAAAGTTATTAAAATCATTTGTTACACATAAAACGCGTAGCTTTGTGTTTATTAATATCAAATTAGTTCAAGGATACACTGAATTTTGTAAAAACAATAATTTTTAGATTTGCACAATTTATTTATATATTGATCACAGATTCATGAAGAAAATAATGTCTTTTACTTGTGTTTACTTGTCTCTGATTAATACCTATTCAATGCTGCCAACAAGCCGATTTTGAAGGGGATCGTAGACTAAAGAGGTCGTATTGTTTTGTCCATGTAGTCTGTGGTAGGAAATTATTTTTAAGGGCATTGGCTTGTATCGTAGACAGAAAAACCATTAATTATATATTTAAGAGAAGATATGTTGCATTTTACTCAATTATAGTTATACGATGCATTTTATTATTAAAACATGTAAAACTATGTTTTGACTTTTCTTACATAAAAAACTACGTTATTACAACGAGACAGGAGTAATAAATAATTGCGTGAACGTGTCGCGCAATTGTCATGTGACGTCATCAAATTTAGCTATTGAAGCCCATTTTTGGCCAACTAGAAATGGCGTCTGTTGTGCTTCCGGTGTTTCAGTTGTGAATTATTACCTGTTTTGTGAATATTTTATTGTATTTTGATGTACTTTTATTTAATCAACTATGGTGAAGTGCTCAGTTCTGGGATGTCATAATAATAACAATCTAAAACGCTCAGGAATTTCATTTCATAGGTGAGTAACAAAGTCGTCTATTTTTTCTTTTTGTGGCGAATATTTTAAGTTAATTCGTCTAATTATAGCTCAGTTTTTTCTTTACTGAATCCAAAATACGTCAATTTTTGCACTGTCCCCAAAAATTTGGATTATTTCATTACTTTTTGTTTGGAGTGTATACATAGTGTGGGGATTGTATTGTTTACAAATAAATTGAATATCAATAATATTAAAACTTCAAATCACTCTTACTATTTCTCACTCTGAGGGGTAGAGAGATGAAATTAAACAGTCAGCTTCTTCTTATAATATTGCCAAACTCATTTAAGCCTATAGCGATGATAACCTAGTGATTAAGACACCCGATCTCCGGTATGATGTAAAATTACACTGTCTATTTAAGGGGTTTTTGGTCCCTTCAGTGCAGTTATTGTGTATCATTTTAACTAATGTTTTACAATTGTTTCAGATTTCCGAAATATCATGAATTAAGGCCTAATACCGAATACCTAATACCTGACTTCAAGCCTACAAAGGGAAGCAGAATATGTAGTCATCATTTCAATGGGAATGACACTCTAAACCGCCAGCGTCTCAAACATAATACCAGCCCATTTCTACGTATATCAGTAAGAATCCTTATTCGATATTCTTGTGTTTGATGAATAATAAAAACAATAATGTAAACTTCTCAATAATGCTTTTCTCTAATCCAAATAATAAAATTTTACTATTTCTTTCTTATTACAGAATTTACCACCTGGGCAACAGGCAATTCAACCCTTGCAAGGATTGAACCTCAATTTGTGTCCAGAAACTAATAACGACGTTTCTCAAAACAGAATACTTCATACTTCAACCACTTCAACTTGCAGGCTCCAATTTAAGCATAAGTCTCCTCTCGGAATGAAAACGGTTTGGCCATAGTCCACCAAGCTGACCAACATGGGGCGTTGCAGCTTGATTATAGTTTTACTCATCATTTCACCCAGCCCACTACTGAGTAGGAGCCTCCTGTTGGAATGCTAAGGGTTCAGCCATAGTCCACTACGCTGGCCAACAAGAGGCCCTCCGATCGTGATTACCATTTTTTTGAACAACTACTGGGCCGACATAAATGCTGTTTACCGTTTTAGATATGCATACTTCTTAGAAGTTCTAATTAATGTTTCAAATTTATGGGCACAAAGGAGAGCTGCAATAAATAATTTTAAAAATTAGCTTATTTTGATTATTCATATTATCACGTCATTTAGTAACATTTCTTCAATAATATCTAGATATTCCAACTAATATTATGAAACAGTTTTGTTTGTAAGATTTACATTCAACTGGTTATATAAATTTATACTATTATTATAAATGCGAATTATTGGATTTATGGATGGATGTAAGAGATAGATTATAGTCTAGAATCACATCGGCTAGTTTTTTTCCTGAAAATTACCGCGGGAACTAAAAAACCTCAATTCACGTGGACGGAGTCGCGGGCATCAGCTAGTTCATTATAAAATACGAATACTAGTGTTCTTCAAAATACTATGTTTAATTATTTATTAATTTTATTTGTGATCATTTTATATCGATTATGTAAATATCGATAATACCAGCCCTAACCCCCACCTTAAGCTCCGCCCATACGCCATTTTTACTTTCCGTAAGCTTCAATTTAAATATGATAGTTCATATCCTTCTCAATAATATACATCTCAAAGAGAAAAACTTACTCTGAGGCTTGAATCAACTCAAGATCAACAGGTATTTAATCTGAGGGATCAAACAAAATTCATCGTATAACTTTAATTGAGCAGAATGCAAAATATCCTCTCCTTTAAACTTAATCAAAGTTTTAACTATGGAGGTTAGAGGTCAAGGAGTAACATCTCTATATATTAAAAGTGTCCGTCTAAATGCATTTAATTGGCAGCGCCACATTAGCATCAGGGTACATTTAAAAGGCAGCGCCAAATAGTAGGTTTGAGAAATAAATGAGTAAAGAAAACATTCATCATTATTTTGTACAACGTAAGTTGTTGAAGTTTTCAATAATTAACTACTTCAGTCGTCAATAAAGTAATTTTTTAACTCTGCATACTTCACTGCAATCTACTATTGCATTCATACCATACTCTTTGCTACACCAGCGCCACTGTGCAAGGTTTTTGAACTGTTATCTATAGTAACCACTGGACACTTTTTAAACTTTTCTCCCTTATGAGCTGTGCCTAAGAGATGTTACTCCTTTACCTCTATCATATAGCCTCTATCCTCCATAGTTTTCCAAAATTCATGTCACAAGGCAAATAAAGGCAATAAAGATTTGAATCCAGGGCCATAAAATAAATCAGAGACAACGAAGACTGAGAAAAGAAATATAATTAGAAACTGATTAGAAAAAGCCAACATTACAAAACAAAATGTCAAGATTTTCAAAAACTTTAATGATTTGCCTGTAAACTAAATATTCTCTATATAATACTGATAATTATGGAGTTTATATTTATGTTAATAGTGTTTAATTAGAGGTACCTTCACTTAGTATTTCTATTAGTCTCGCTGTTACAGTTATAATTATCGACCATTCTGTTTATTTGGATAGACAAAAAAATGTTTATTGTCGGCCTAACTGGAGGTCTCGCTACTGGGAAAAGCACTGTTCTTTCAATATTTCGTGACAACGGTGTAGCTGTAATAGATGCGGACGAGGTAGCCAGGCAAGGTATTTTTTATTTATGTATGTATTTTTATGTAATTGGTCATGAAATAGAAATTTATTTTCCATAGCGTTTTAATTCTGAAGACAAAGTACTTTATACACTCCTCATCATCATCATCATATGTGGTCAAAATGAAGTTTCAAGTGAAGAGATCATAACATGGAAAGTTCTTTTATATTAGCTTATTATTGCCTGTCCACCCCATAATATTGTTTAACTCTCTAGTAGGTTAGAGCTTGCAATCCTTCCTTCCAACATCAGTCAATGGGATTGTAAATTGGCTTCTCTCTGTAAGGCCCACTAGCGCAAGGTCTCTTATATTGATTTAGTAAAATTTGATGATTCTGTCTCTTTTTGGCAACTGTAATATGCTTTTCTGAATGTTTTTTGGAAAGGGTCCCAAAATGCTGTCAGCATTACAAAATTTTAATTAAATCTCTTTGATTGTCTTGCAAGCAGCCCTTAATATCTAAAGAAAAGGTAGTTTTCTTCCCATGATTGTGGAGAATGGAGATAACTTCTCTGTTTTTTGCTCATTCCACTACTTCTAGTGCGTTATTATGCTATAATTAACTTTAAATTTTATTCGGATATCACATAAATAACACAATACAGTGGTTTCATCTAAAACATCCTCTGTTGTAACAACTTTTAGGTTATAGCGATGTTACACTTAGTCCCTTTAATTTAAAGTATACTTTCAGAGGAAAGTACTAAATAGTATATTAAAGTGTACCTACGTATGTACATACTTATAGAGGGGAAGCCCGCCGTCGCCAGGCAGGTGATTGGTCCATTAATTGAACAATTCCACCCATTTTCCCGTGTTTGGACAGGTTACTGGTGTCCTGGCTGCCTACCACCCTCCAAACCTACCTGTAGCTTTAGAGAATCTTACGATATCCCCTATGGAGAGATGTCTTAGGTCTTCTTCACTGATCCTGTCCTTGTCTATTAACTCCCACCTTACCAATGAGTACATAGGGCAATCGGCTATGAAGTGAAAGTTGGTCTCTTCCTCCCCGCACTCTGGACATGATGGCTCATCTTTGATTCTCATTATTGTTAGATGTCTATTTAGCAAACAGTGTGCCGTTGTTATGCCTGCTATAAGTGCTATGTTGTTTCTACTTATATAAAAGTAAGTGAATATGTTAGCAACTTCAAATGTAACTCTGATTTCCCATATAGGGACTAGTTTCAATGAACCATTTGTCACAAGTTCCTAGATGTAGATATTGCGTCGGAGTCTATACACAAAGATCGCAGCTATCAACAAACACATAAAGATTCATTCATAACATCACTAAGCTTTCTTATCTATTTTTTACATGCACACATTCACTGTTTAAAAAAAGTGGATATATGGAATATTTTTTTTCTTTAATTATTTTTAGCTTTCGTTCTACCCTCGTATTTAGCAACTCCTAAAAATAGCGTTGGAATCATAGTGGTCCCTTTATTGTTGTTACAAACGAAATACACTGTAATTAAATTACACTTCTTTTTCTACTATCTTTTTCTTCAATACTACAATTTTATATGTATTATTGCCTTTTAGTTTTGGAGCCTGGTACTAAAGCATGGAAAGAGTTGAGGAACTACTTTGGTGGTGAGGTTCTGTACTCTGATGGAAAAGTTAACAGGTTAAAGTTAGGAGAGCTGATTTTCGATGATATAGAGAAACGAAGAAAACTCAATGCTATCACACACCCAAGAATACAGACAGCCATGATGAAAATGGCAATTAAATACTTTTTTTCTGGCCACAAATATATAGTCATGGAAGTGCCATTGCTATTTGAAACTGGAAAGATGCTCAATTTCATGCATAAAATTATTACTGTTGTATGGTACGTAATTTTAATTTATTATAATATTATTAGTGTATTTTTCCTAAGTCTGTTACTTAAGAGTCTTTAAAAAAAGAAAAAAAGCTTTATTTTGTATAAAAGAAAATTCTATTATTTTCTTTTATTGAAGATGCACGTAAGAAAGCTTGCAATATGAAACACATGTATTAAGCAAAGCGCAGGTATCAAAGTATTAACTAGATAGTAAATTAGCTACTAAGTTATATGTATTGTGAAATATACTGTGCACAAATTAATATTTTATTCTAATATTATTATTTATTTCATTTTAGTGAAGACCATCAACAACTTGAACGACTTTGCAAAAGGAGTGACTTTACAGAAAAGGTTGCCAAGAAGAGAATAAGTTGTCAAATGCCTTTGGAGGAAAAAGTTGCCAATTCACATTTTGTCATAGACAATTCCGGAGACTTTGCCAATACTAGACACCAAACAGAAAGTATAATAAGGTTACTACAGCGATCTAAATTCACTTGGTGAGTTCTCTATAATATGCATAACAAGCAGTGGCATGCACAGCTTTCGAAGCCAGAGTAAGCATATGTTAGGTAGGTAACTATTACTTGTATGTCATAATTCTGGCTAGGCCAAAAAGTAGGTGGGTTTTACATGTTTTGGGTGTTTATCCAGGTTAAACAGTACTTTTATGCCTCTATGACTTGTACACCGCTAAGAACAAGTATAAAGATAGGTATATGTAGTACATGTAATAAATCCATACTATTATTATGAATGCCACAGTGTGTCTGTCTGTCAGACGATATGTCTGCTACGCTTTCACCACCATCTTTTTATCCCGGAAAATTAAAGAGTTCCCGCAGGAATATGAATCCATGCAGATGAAATTGGAGGCTTCACGACTTCTTCAACGAAAATAATATCAAACTTGCTGTAACAGTTTCATAGCAATATGCAATTGGTATAGGGAATGGGCATTTAATCGCAAAGAAATATATTCCCACATATGAATAATGTCCTTTTTTCATTGTTCCAGGTATTTTCGTGCAATATTTTTAATTGCTCTTATGGCTTGTTTATTTGGAGTTGCCCATTTATTTGTAAGCTGGATGGAAAATAAAACTTGATTTGTGAAATAAATGTAAATAATTTATTTTATACCTATTTGTAGTGTCAATAATTTTATTACCAAAATATATATTATGATAAATGATAAACTAAATCCATTTATTTTGTTGGATTCCTCTAATTTGAAATTGCTGGTAGTTTTGCTGATGTATGGTTCAAAAATTTGCTTCCTTTGAAAGAAGTAATGTAATGATTTGTTGAATTTTTCATTACTGATCTAGAGTGTGACCACCAGTTGAATGATTTTGTTTTTAGATCCACTCCCACGTGTTTTCTGTACACATCGCCAGCTATAGAAGTGTTAGATGGTGTGCTAAGAATTATATCAGTTAAGCTAATTTCAGTAGTTGATGTATTTGTTTCAGGCAATATAAATTTTCCTTTCACCATATCATAGCTGTAAGAACCAATAATTGCCCTGGAATAATAAAATTGTAATTAATGGACTGGGATGACTGGGATAGGCTATACTACGTCTACTTATAAATATACTAGGGTTTATGTAATAAGAATTGAACAATTAAACAATATATATTATAGCTTTTTTTATTGCAGGATGGGTTTGTGCATGATGGCAATCATACCATATTAAAATCAATAAGAGGTCTAGATTGGTGTGTGTTGCTTAGAAGACGCCTATTGTGGCCAAAGTGGAGAAACATTCTTCTGCGCTTCATATCAGATCATACAGAGTACAGACTAATATCAGAAACATAAAAAAATGGTTTCGTATTATTGGTTCCACTTTAAATTACTGTTTTACCAGTACTTTAGTCTAGTTCTACATAAAGTCAGCTAGGCAACAGAGGAAGTGTCTTTGCGGTAGTATCGTACCTGTAAATAATAGGGATTTGCTTGCAAATTCGAAAAACTTACGGTTTAAGCTCCGGATCAAATGCGTAACGTGGTAGTTTTGTTCTTTCTCCAATGGCCAAAGGATAACTGAATGCATAAATCATCATTTGGAGTACTTACAGCTCTAAATGTATTACCTACATAAACTACCTTTTTATCTTTATTGTTAGCTTCGTAAATTTCAAAAGGAGAAGTTAGGCAATAAGTGATTAAGACAACCGACCTATAAGGGGTTGCGGGTTCGATCCCCGGGCACACATCCACTTTCCACAACATTTCGAAGTTATATACGTTTTAAGAAATTAAATTTCACTTGCTTTGAATACTGAACAATTGGCCAGTGGCGGCCTATGGCCAAACTATTACGAGAGGAGACTCGTCCTAAGCAATGAGCCGGCAATTTTTGATAAGATGATGATTATGAGTTAAGTAATAAGAAACTCAGGAGTCAGGGCGATAGTAAGAGGTCTTAGCGTATGCTAAAACTCGCGTTGTCGGTCGCGTGTGACGGGTTTTCATTATGCGGTTTTTCAATTCACGCCCGCTCCGTACACCTGCACGAATTTTAAGGTGTAAGGTGGTTCTGCTGCCATGTAGTCGGCTAGGGAATCACACCTTTACTTTAGCGTACGCGTGATTTAGGTACCTCTGATACACGTAGATATCTGTGCATCAGAAGATACGTTATTTTTCTACGCGCGGCACGAGAATAGAAAGGTTCACTAAAGAAACAATTGTCGTATGGCTGCGTCTCGCGTACCACCCAGTTTTCCATCTGAATAATTTCTCACCGCGCAGACTCAAGGTTAGATCTTTTTAGCGGAGAACTATGTTCTAAATTGACAAAATGTATCGTTTGCCGCAGTCCTTATCCATTAAAATCGTCTGTCAGATACTTACTACAACAAAACAACATTTATACAAAGCAGATATCCAGAAAACGCCATTTTATGATCCCGGTAATTAGTGCTTTAGCTACTTAGGTGGTTAGGTGGGTAAGTTACCTACTTTGTAGGTAAAAAAATATAATATTTAACATCACTGATTTATAGTTTCGTACCTATAAAATAAAACAGTTTTATCAAGGTCAGAATTTTATTATTATGCATTACATTTTTATACGACTGCCTAAAAAAAGGAGTATAATATTGTTTTCAGGGTTCATGTATATATGTATGTATGTATGCATGTGAGTTTGTATATTCCACCATAACTTCTATACGCCTGAACCGATTTTGATAAATGACGTATCGTTACAATCCGTAGCTTATTCCGGGTGACATAGGCTAGCAAAATTAAAAAAAAAATTATGGGGTGACCATGGTCCCGCATTAAAGACTAAAGTTGAAAAAAAATCTCGAAAATAAGATTGAGTATATAATCATCATCTAGAAAATGATGAGTAGATTCCAAAAATATATGACACTAGTGATATCTAGTGATTCACAAAAAAATATCATTTAATAAAAATGTGAATAAGATTCTTAATTAACTAGATCAGATTTAAATTTTTAACTTTTTAGTTCGTTTTTGGCAGAGCAGTCGTGTTTTTTTAATATTTTTTAATTCTGACTTGCTATAGTTATTTAGGTACTTTATTTAGCCTGCTTATTAGGTTCTTTGAATTGGTTCTGTTCAAGTATCTTCGAGAATAGTAGGTACTTAGATTATTTACACGACGTGTAAGAATTCATTGAGTAGGTACCTAGATATTATTACATCTAAGTAGGTACTTACCTATATATTTTTTATGTTGATTGATTAGTTGGTAACTTATAAATTTCATCCAACTCCAGTGGGAATCCACTGTCTCGCACAATCCTTAAACATTACAAAATTGTTCTTCTGATGGTTATACCATAGTTCCATGAAAATCAGCTCAGTAGTTTTTGTGCGAAAGTGTAACAAACCTGCATCCATTCTCACTTTTACATTTATAATAATAATATCGCGATCTAGTGAAGCGAAGGTCTGTGTTTTCTGACAATTTCGCGAGTTAGATTATAATCTAACGGTTTTTACAATCTTACGGTGACATATATATTCAATAACATATAGTTATATTTTTTATTATATCGTATATACGCGGAAGGACCTATATCTAATTTTCAACCTCACCTCCGAGTGCACGTAAAGCCGTCAGTCCAGCGACTGGTCTCTTGTGTCGGATTTCCCGTCCCATCGGGCTTTGAGAGTAAGGAATGGAGATGCACATAATAATACATTTGAGCGCACGCTATTGCACTATATCACCTGCGGAGATGACTAATCTCTGTGTAGATTCGCCGCCGTGGCCAAAATTCTGTCGGGAGGACAATATTGTTATTAAAATTATTACGCTAAAGAATTTTCACATTCAGTTTTATAACCTTGCTCCTTACCTAAGGGGACTACCAGACTGCGCAAACAAATTACGCGAAAACTTCTACAAAACATGTTATCCATTTACAGAAGAACTCCAAAGCTTTTCATATTCAGTACTATGGTACATCCTTATGCTACGAAGTCGCGTAGAGGTGGAGATCTCTTTACAGTGGTCGCCGCGAGTGGGCGGCGCGGTTTGCCGCCTGGGCGGGGTCTCGATGATCGTACCTCAGCCCTTGATGACCCTCTGTTTCACTACGTTACAGTGAGTCCATCCATCGACACAACGGAGGACTGCTCAGTAACAATACTATAACTTTTAATGATGGTGCAAAAGTAAAGTAACATTTAAAAGGTGCACCCGCCTACGGTTGTTGTGAATAGTAATAGTGTGATTCCATAAAATGCATGAAATGGATTCCAATGACAGTCGATGCACTCCGCTGGAGGCAAACAGTTCTGTATCATTGGCGTTCAGTGGTTCGCCTGGAAGTTCTGATAATATGTTCTTGTATGATGACTCGTCGATGTCCGACGGCAGCTTGTACGCTAGCGACCAGGAAAATCATTCTACACCAAGGAAACGGTAAGTTTTTCTTTGAATGTATAGAATTTTCTTCCTCGTTTGGGCATTTTCCTAAATTAGGTTAGAGATTTTCCGCATTGCGAAATCTTAATGAACTTTTAGGTGTTATAAATAGCGAGCAAATTAGCAAGTGGGTCACCTGATGGTAAGTAATTACCGCCGCCCATGAATTTCCTAAAAATGATGCTTTTCGTAAAGATACCTTTAGAATTTAGTACTAGATTTTTCTGGTCATAATATTAAGCTGTAAAAAGGTACCTAAGGGGCAATGGCTAATATGAATAGCTAGGTAGGTAGGATGCATTGCAGAAAAATGTAAGTAGAAAAAAAGTATAAAAGCTTTCAATGGAATCCACTACAGCCTATTAACGTCCCACTGCTGGGCACAGGCCTCCACTCTTATAGGAGAAAGGGAATTAGAGCTTAGACCCACCACGCTGCTCCAATGCGGGTTGGCGGGTTTTAACGATTATTATCATGTTATGGATAATAATCGGGACCGACGGCTGACAGCTCGTGTGGCGTCTTTCTGGGAAAGGCTTCAGAGCTCTAGCAATCGAATCCTCAAGGTCATCTGTGAGGGTCCTAGCCCTATTTTTGACTATTGGCTGTCTGTGCACCGTGACAAGAACCGAAAGTAGTAAGTACCTGTGACCTGCGACATCAAAAATGAGTTTTTTTAACCATTTCAGTTAGCCGTAAGTTTAATGTTTTTATGTATTGTGTCTTTTGACGTGTGACATCTGAAATGAGTTTTTTAACAATTTCAGTTAGCCGTAAGTTTGAATGTTTTATATTACTGTATTTTTTTATTGATTTATTTTATACTGGGTTTTATGCCTTTAAATAAATACTTTATTATTATTATTAACGTGCTCTCCGAGGCACGGGGGTGACATACCGCCAACTTCCTAACTCCGGGCTAGTACTGAAAATTTGTAATCAGATAAAACCCAATACTTAATTATGGCCCGACCCGGGACTCGAACCCAGGACCTCGTCGGCCCCAGTTGAACATGATAACCACTAGACCAACGAGGCAGTTCATGTTAAAAATTAAATGGAATACTTACTTATTAACCGGTAGATCTTACTTACTACCAACTTGGCAGTATTTTAATTCATTGAGCTTTCGCACTAGCTACATATAGGTACAGTTAAGAAATAAGAATATCGGCCGTTTGGTCTACCAACTGTCATTCTTAGGTAAATTGGACAACAGCCAACAGCCTATCAAACTCATATTTTATCTACCTAATTGAATTTTCTGCAATAGGCACCATGCTCGCGTTACTTACCGCCTACTTTAATTATTAGATAGCCGGTACTTACGATCTTCCTCTATGCTTCTTATGTTACCTAGGAAGTATGATTTTACAAAGACTTCGTCTAGGTGTAAGGGTCTAGTCCTAGAATGATCAATACTATAATATTATCAAAAAAACTAAGCTCTCTCTCAATTCCTAATAGGGAAGCTGTATCTAGTCACAAGGTCTGGTAGAGTCGTAAGAAAACCATCTCATATAACTAACTATGTCCTAACTTAACCTGTTAGGGGGGGATGTCCTATAAGAGCTATATATTCTGTGGTTTGACCACAGAGATAAAGATCTGTGGTTAGGACAACGGTGATAGAAAAAAATAAATAAAAGATGGCGTGTGTTCTCGGTATTGAAAAACATAAGGAAATTAAAGATGAACATTGATCCAATACGAAGTGTGTTATTATTATAAACCCATACAAAACACCCTCAATTGGTTCCCTTAGGCACTTCAATATGATAATGATTATTTACTGCAATCATGACGTGAAGACCACATACAATACTGAAAACTGCGATACGTAGATATATCTAGTCTCCAAAACTACGGCTAGTGTAGCGTTTTAGTCAGGGTATAGCGCCTTAATTTAATATAACCTATATGATTAACTGCCTCGTTGGTCTAGTGGTTATCATGTTCGACTGCGGCCGACGAGGTCCTGGGTTCGAGTCCCGGGTCGGGTCATAATTAAGTATTGGGTTTTTCTGATTACAAATTCTCAGTACTAGCCCGGAGTTAGGAAGTTGGCGTTATTTCACCCCCGTGCTTCGGAGAGCACGTTAAGCCGTCGGTCCCGATTATTATCCTTAACATGATAATAATCGTTAAAGCCCGCCAACCCGCATTGGAGCAGCGTGGTGGGTCTAAGCTCTAACTCCCTTTCTCCTATGAGAGTGGAGGCTTGTGCCCAGCAATGGGACGTTAATAGGCTATAGTGGATATGATTACCGTGTCATCAACGTTATTTACTGCATGTCATATACACTGTGGTTAGATCGGAATGCCGGCGACACCACAGGCGGCGTATGCGCTGCCCCCAACAGCAGATGCAGCAGCGGCAAGCGGCCAACCTCCGCGAGCGGCGCCGAATGCAGTCCATAAACGACGCCTTCGAAGGCCTCCGCGCGCACATCCCGACCCTGCCCTACGAGAAACGACTCTCTAAAGTTGACACTCTGAAACTGGCCATTGGATATATAAGTTTTCTTGGAGAACTGGTAAATATACTTCTTCATCAACCGATACACGTCCATTGTTGGACATACTCATAGATCTTTTGTAGGGACTTTAATACGCCACGGTCTTGCACCGCCTGAATCCAGCGGCTCTCCTCGACACATTCCCGCGGGAACTCCTTTATTTTACGGAATGTTTAACCCATAAGTCCTATATCCTTGCCCGGAATACACTACAACCTATCTCTGTACCAAATTTCATCAAAATCGGTGGGCCGTGAACGCGAAGCAGACAGAGAGACAGACACACTTTCGTATTTATATAATATTTGTACTTATGGTTCCAGGTATGACAGAGTTAGTACAATTACGTTCTAGGTAAGTATCTCATACTAGTCATCGGATAGTTTTTGAAGAACTGTTAAGATAGGTACGTAACTACCTACTGATGTTAGATACACCTATCAACTCCAAGCACCAACACGCAGCTAACCGTTTTAGATTAAGTATTTTACCTCTTCGGTGATTTGGTAAGCTAAGTACCTATCTACTACTGATGGTAGATACTAGTAGGTACTAGTAGACACAGCAAAGGGTCTTTGATTTTACCTCCTCGAAGAGTGTGGTAGATTCACTTGACTTTTTAGGGTTCCGCACCTCAAAAGGAAAAAGCGGGACCCTTATAGGATCACTTTGTTGTCCGTCTGTTTGGCAAGACCCTTTTTCTCAGGAACGCATGGAGGTATCAAGCTGAATTTATATCAAATACTCAGGTCTACTGTCCCTTGGAGCTGTGAAAAAATCAAACTTCTAAGTCATAACGCAATCAAAAGATACAGCCGTTTATGCTGCAAATTTTCGACACTCGCAAGGGAATCAAAACCTACAGGGTATACTTCCCGTGAACTCAGAATCTTGAAATTTGGTACGAAGCAACGTCTTATAGCACAGTTAAAGGAAAAATTGCGAAAAGCATAAATTTTTAGTTACATCATATAATAATAATATTTTTTATTAATTTTAGACTTACTACAGGTTTGTACGGAACCCTCGTTGCGCGAGTCTTTTTTTTAAATTTTTGAATGGAAAACTGTTTATGGCTCTACAATGTCATCACGCCCGCTTTTCCCGACGCTGCCGGACGAGAAGAGTCTCTTATTACACGGTGATACTAAATAATCATCGAAAAATATTTCTTGGTCCCGTATTCGCAAACGTATGTATCTAGTGATAAAATTAAATTTAAAATGTTTCACCGACAGGTACGTGTGGACAGAAACACACCAGACACGATGTTATCTGGAGTCCCCAACAGCCAGAAATCTAATCATGAACAGAAGAAAATCATCATACGAGGTGAGTAGTCTGTAAAGACCAGCGATCAATTTTAAGTAGGTACTTACACCTGTCTGACTGTTAACTTTGCGTTCGCGCATTGTTCATTTGATTAAGTCGAACGCTATACCGTTGTTTTTGGCACTTGATTTAAGGTTTCTGGCATAGAACTCACCGCATTATTTACCCAAGCCAAGCACTTAAACTACTCGTATTATGTAGGTTATAAAAGTAGTGACGCTTCTACGATAGGTAGGTAGCTAACTATGAAAATACACTACCCAATGCTCGCTACTTCGTTTGGAACTCTTTTATTTTCCGAAATAAAAAGTAAAGCTTATATTCAAGGTGTCTAATAAAGAAACTGTCATAGTAACATAACTGCAGGGCTGGGCAAAATACATGCTTTGGTTTAATTGAAATACAAATTAAAAAACACTGTATCGCAAGTAATTAAAATAGGTACGAAATACAAAATATGTTTGAGTAAGGTATTTGAAATATAAAATACAAAATACAGTATTATAGCTAATTTTAATGGGAATACGAAATACAAATTACAAAATAAGTAATCTAGACCAGCACGGGCAGAAAAGTAGAAGAAAATAAGATTAATTAATCAGTAAAATCAGACTTTACTTTCATGAACGTGGTTCTATTTCGTATGATTCTAATAGCTGCTTTACCATCATTATACTCTCTCCTCACACTATACTCACGATCGCTAAATGAAGGTTATATGTATTTCAATGTTAAAATGTATTTTGAAGCCTCAAGTATTTGAAAAACGAATTACAAATTACATTTTAAGGAAGTAATTGTATTTGTATTTCAATTACATATTTTAATTACAAGTAATTCGAATACTGCCCAACCCTACATAGCTGTCTATGTAAATAATCATGTCGATCCACTGTTCTGTTGCGGTGTAATTGAAGAACTAACCAATAAACCAGCACACTTTCGCATACTTACTTAAATATACTTACTAATATTAGAAATGCAAAAGATTGTCTGACTGTCTGCTACGCTTTCTAGGTACATTTTTTGACCGATTTGAATAAATTTTGAGATAGGTCACATTCCGCGAAAGTAATTTTTATCCCGGAAAATTAAAGAGTTCCCGCGGGAATTAAAAAACTTAATCTACGCCGAAAAGTAACGGACATCATCAGTTTATAATATTATTCGGATAAAAAACGATTGCTTTATGAATTAATAACAATAGCTAGTATTGAGTCAGTTAGTGCCAGGTTACGACCCTCGTTCGCATATCGATTTGTTTGTGCACCTTGCGGTGATCGATGTAATTTGCTTTGTCGTTATTATTATACTATATTGTCTGATGTAACTATCTACCGATCAGTAATTGATAGGTAATCTTCATTATTAAACCTTATGGTTGTGCTTATAGTCCGAAAGCCCTTATGGGTGTCACCGTAAGATTGTAAAAACCGTTAGATTATAATCTAACTCGTGAAATTGCAAACTGTCGAAATATTACAATTTAACGCATTATTTATTATTCGGTAGATTGTAATCTTATATGTTTATTAACCCGATAGACCCTAAATGCCTACCTGAATATTTATGTCGAACCCTAACCTAACCTACAAGAAAATGTAAATAAAATGAATATTTCAAAAATTTGCACTTTGAACGGTTCACAATCTTTCGACAGTTTACAATTTCGCGAATTAGATTATAATCTAACGGTTTTTACAATCTTTCGGTGACATGGGCCTACAATCTACATATAGGTACGTGTCGAAAGTATCGCTAGGTTAGGTTAGACTATAGTCGATGTTTGAACGAAACATACCTAATTAGATCCTAATATAATTAAAATAATCCTTCCTGGCGCATCGGTGAGCGCTTTTGTTCTTCAACTAGAGGACCCGGTTTAAATTCTGGGAAATTTTGGGAATTTGTAAATATATTTTCCTCCCTTCAAAGACTTTATGGTACCTACATTTATTATTCGATGTACTTTCATCATTTTACTTAATTTCAACTCATTGCCGGCCCACTCTGAGCACGAGTCTCTCCATAGAATGAGAATGTTTCGGCCATAGTCCACCATGCTGGTATGTATGCTGTACATTATAGTAGGTTTATAGAAAAATAAAAAATAATATACTCGTCGAATCAAATTATTCTATATCGATTTTGATGATGCAAACACATTGCGTGCTCCATGAATTTTTGTAGGTTGCACCTATGATAGTGTTGTGAACAATCGTTATCGCGTTATCGACGGTCCATCCAGGTGTCATCTCCGCGGCTTTCCCACGAGCCATCGCGTGACTACTGACTACTGCATCCCATAGGGAACACAGTGCGGAAACAATTGTCATTAATTGAACCATTCTCTCCCACCGTTTACAATGATGCGTGGTAACAGATGTTTTAGGATCACTTACATGTGAAAAATTTCGGCATTAGGTCTCTGAGGACTCCTAACTGCTAAGTAAGAGGAAACCTTGTATTTTATTTTTGAAATTTCTTCTATCAAGAAGGGCTTCTTCAAATTCCGCGTTAAAACTTCGATATTCCGTTATAAAACCCATATCTAAAAGTATTATATTATCTGCGCTACTTCTTATAGACCTAGTTATTCGGCGGTTGAGCGTGGGTGCGGTGAAAGAAAGGCAGAAGTTACTATAATCAAATTAGAACCGTTTGTTTGAAATGGTATAGTGCGATCTCATGTCATGAGCGAACTTAGGTACAACCGGGTAGGTAGGTACTACCCGTTCTTGATACTACTTATGTACTGAATGATGCTGCAGCCTACAGTGTAAAATTGAAATGGACTAAACTGGAAGAGGTTGGTATCGCAGTCTTATATCTGTCACCGTAAGATTGTAAAAACCGTTAGATTATAATCTAACTCGCGAAATTGCAAACAATCGAAAGATTACAATTTAACACAATTATTTTTAGGTAGATTGTAATCTGTCAGGTATATTAACCCGATAGAACCTATGAAGAACCCTAACCTAACCTACAAGAAAGACACAAGAAAAAATAAATACAATTAATATTTCAAAAATTTACACTCTGAACATTGAACGGTTCACAATCTGTCGACAGTTTACAATTTCGCGAGTTAGATTATAATCTAACGGTTTTTATAATCTTACGGTGACATCTACACGGCATAGTACCGGAACCGATAATACGTACTTACTTATTTCAGTGTATTCCATTTAAAAAGAGTGCATCGACAGAAATATAAACAAGGGTGTCAGCTGTATTGCATTTGCGAATCACACCATAGCAAATTGAGAGTTCGCTCTGTAAACAGGGAGGCGGAGTGTATTAGAAAACCATTAAGCCTCACCCCCTATCTTTGTTAATGCGTGAATTGTAATACACTATTATTATGAACACTTACTTTAAGCGGCTGCGTTACAATAGATTTTTTAAGAGTAGGTCTATCTAAAAATGTAGGAATTTGTCCATATCTATTAAATCCTTTCACTAATTGAGTAGATAAATATTGTTGGATCCAATTTATTGTCTTATTATAAAACCTAGTACTAATTAAACCTCGAGTCAAACATGCAATGATGTACCTAATTATTATCGCGGATTGCGAATTTACAGAAGGAACATATTCTCGGCGATTCTCGACCATTCATTGATGTTTAACGTACCTACTATATAAAGCACGGGCCCATATTATATGAATTATCTACAAATAGTAAATATTATGAACAATGAATAGGCATGATAGCATACATTCCTACTACATAGGCCATAAAAAGACCGCAGCCCTCACTGGGGTGAATGTGCACCGAGTAATCTTTTTTTCAATTAATGAAAACACCTTATCGAAATGTAATGTAGGATTTACATAAAGATTATCGTGCACGTGCGAAGTGTACAACCCCTGTATGACCACTTCAACACTGTTTGCTAATATTATCGTCCATTGAAATAGAAATAGGTACTAAAACTCTAAATCAATGTTATCGTCGCACGAAAAACAATTTCTGTCGGGGAAACTGGTTTTATTTGATTTTATTTTTTTAACTTTTTTAAAAGATGACAGATTTTAGCAATCTTTTGAAATAAAATGTCAATAAATCCTTGATTTGCTATTTGTAGTGTTTTGTGTTTTAGTTTATTTTGCATTTCTTTTACAAATAAAATAATGCCTATAAAAATCTTATTGGCTAGACAAATATTAGATGCAACCGGCGTGCCGACAGTCGAAGTTGATATGGTAACTGAACTTGGTCTATTTCGAGTCGGTGTCCCGTCGACGGACCGAAAAAAGATTGCAGAAGCAGTCCAACTCCGTGACAACCGTCCTTCGGAATATTCTGGTATGAGTGTAAACAATGCTGTCAAGAATATAAACACTATCATTGGCCCGGAACTCATCAAGCAAAATCTTGAAGTGACCATGCAAAAGGAGATTGACCAGTTCATGCTAGCTCTGGACGGTACTGAAAATAAATCAAGATTGGGCGCAAACGCTATCATGTGTGTGTCTCTAGTAGTAGCGAAAGCAGGAGCAGCCAAGAAAGGAGTCCCACTCTACAGACATATTTCCGACATGGCTGGCGTGGCCAGTATTATATTACCAGTGCCCCATATCACGATTATGGCTGGCGGAATCCTTAGCAGCAATGGGTTACCTTTTCAAGAATATATGATCATGCCAACCGGAGCCTCTACTTTCGCAGACGCAATGCGTATAGGAAGTGAAATTTATCATTACGTCAAAAACAGTGTCTCAGCGAAATACGGTCCGCAAGCTTCTTTTGTCAGTCACACGGGTGGAATGTCGATACCACTGGAAAGTCACAGAGACGCCCTTGTGTTACTAACGGATGCCATAAAGCAATGCGGCTATATTGGCAAGGCTGAAATCTCTATTAATGCATCTGCTTCCGACCTGTTCAAAGATGGAGCTTATGACTTAGAATTTAAAAACCCTAATTCGAATCCTCAGGATTACATGTCCTCTGATAAGCTCGCTGAAGTGTATTTAGATAACATGAAGGAGTTCCCAGTGTGTTCTGTGGAAGATGGATTTGAGTTTGATGACTGGGCGGCTTGGTCCACCTTGACAGCGCGCACACCAAATCAAATACTCGGTAACGATTTAACTCAAACCAACGTGCGCAGAGTGGGATTAGCCGTAGAAAAGAAAGCAGGAAACGCCATTGCCTTGAGACTAAATCAATCTGCTACCCTCACTGAAGTAATAGAATCGTATAAATTGTTGAAAACGAATGGATTTGGTATATGTGTTTGTGATAGATGGGGCGATACTGATGATTTGTTCATAGCAGACCTAGTCGTAGGTCTGTCAGCTGGACAGGTGAAATGCGGTGGTCCAGTAAGAGGTGAGCGAGTCGGCAAGTACAATCAGATAATGAGGATCGAGGAAGAGTTAGGAGCCTTATCGAAGTATGCTGGAAAAAATTTCCGCGGACAAATGTAAAACTAAAACATCCCTATTTACTTAATTAAAATGCATTTTGTAACATTGCTTAATAAAATATACAAAAAATAAACACAGGTGTTTTATAAGTAACGTTAAAAGATCTGTACCTACAATATGACAAGTGGTCAAATTACCGGAAGTAGGTAATATGTCCCACTGAAATGTAATTATTACCTGCTGTAATACCCGGGGAAATAATAGACTATAATTATCTATCCATCGATTTTACGAGTGCGCCATGAAGGAGTAAATTATGCAATGAGTCCTTGACTTGCTGGGTCTTGATCTTGATAATGCATAATATTATTGTTATGACTGCAGGGTTCACTGAATCCTACGTACCTAACTTTAGATAAAATTTCTCAAGTTATTCGTATCGTAACTCGATGCACGAAAAATAATTAAGTACCTAACTGCCGTAAAAACCGTGAGATTATAATCTAACGTGCGAAATTGTAAACTGAACTGTACGGTGACATATCAAATACATAACTGAATTACAAAGTCTTAGACCCATTAATGAGTTCTTCCTATTGATGCACCGTGCCCCCATAAACTGATATAAAACGGATATTATCGTAAAATAATCAAGTGGCACAGGTCAGCCCTATCGTTGGGTGTAAACTAAGGCCAAGGGCTGTAACAGCGCGCACGTGCACGTCCCTCGTACAATCGCACCCCTATTTCACCACATTCGCGAAGTTTAGTTAGCCCCCGGGGATTGTACTATCTTCTGAATAATTGTGGATAAATAAAACTCAAGTTTACGCTCGCTTTGAGCAAGGGTGCACTGAGCGAATGTAATTAATAACATATAATATTAAATTGTGTAGGTTGTAACATATGTTACATGTCGGATATCTCAATTCTCAACCAATTAATTGTCTCTAGATTTTTTTAATGTGTCAATGATTTCATAAATAGATTTACCTACCCTTAGTGACAAGCCGGTTCAATAAATAGGTATTGCCTACTATGTCAGCAACTTTCACACATGCCAAGTGCCAACATCAACTGTACAAAGTTTCAACTCAATCGGATGAACGAACAGTTGAAAAGAACGTACGAACGATTACCATACCAAACATTAATTTTGTTTTTTATACGAGTAGTATGGAAATCTCGTACTAATTATCAATTGTATTAAATAAGGCACATAAAGTTTCATGTTTAGGACACGATGGGATTTTGAAATATCAGGAGATCATAAGTTTTATTTTATTCTAGGAAGCAACTTTCAAGCTCATTCGTTATCTTGGTCGCGGCGGGGAGAGCGACCGTCTGGTGGGACCCTGCATGCCAAGATATGGGTTCCAGAAGACCCACGACTATCCACGGGCTCAACGAACATGATTGAGAAAGAAGAATTAAGATAAAATATTTGAACTTGAATGCTTTTTGGTTATCAAATGATCTCATTCTAATAGAATTGTTATTTTGCATGGAACATGCAACGCGACGATGGACGGCACTTACACTGCGGGACTTCATAGTACCTACTCAACACGATTTCAACACAGTAAACAGATACAAATCTGTATACTGTGATTTCAAGGAATTCAGTTAGTGAAGTAGCGTGACCGCAACGGTACTCTTACTCGTCAGCAAAAATACGGCGGTTCCAACGGCCCATTTGCAGTTCTAGCAGCCGAATCGAATGATTCCGCCGCGCGTTTTGTTTGTTTGCGCGTTTAGGACTGTGGTTAGAGTAGGTATGTCATACGACTGATTTATGGGTAGATGTTGTTTTTGGACTGTTTGAGTATAATAAAAATAAAGTGGCATTAACTTCCTAACAGTTCTACGCAGGCTTTCAATAAGCTTCACTCATTAAGTATAATATATAGTAAATATAATATATATTATAATATATATTAAATAATAAGAAAATGCAATTACTAGTCATACCTACCTTACCTGCTTATTTATTAACTTCAATAATAAATTTGTATTGTCTTTAAAACTAGTCATTAGGTATAGGTATTGTATTAAAACTGTATATAAATATAGACCGTATCAATAACCTACTTATCGCAATATATGTTAGTAGACATAATTAATATGTAGGTAATTATATTTGAATTTATTTAGGCATTAATAGTAGGTAGCCTATGTACCTATTTATAAGTTTACTGATGTAGTATTAAGCTTAAACCTAGATCCTAAGTATACCTAAACTGTTTAAAGAATAAGATAAGTGAGGAACAGTACTAATTATGTTCATCTTGGATCACCCAGGCGGATGTTTTTGGGGGTTATTAATTACATAATAATAAATTTAATTCTAATTAATATATCTTACTCCATAATTTTTAACACTAAATATTTATACCTATTTACTTAGTTTTATTTAACTGCCTTGTGCACTATTCCCGCACAGATAACTATTCTTAATCTACTTAGGTATATGGAGAATGGAGATTGACCACCATGGACGAAATTCAGTCGGAACTCGTGAGTAGGTAGGATTAACCAACTTCAACTTTGAATTGCAATCACAGATAACGATTGAAATAATTGAGAAGTCAAAGGACGTTCGTTTTTCTGAAAAAAATTGGAGCCTCGTTTTTATACCCAACTGCAGAAAGAACAGGGTTGCCTACTTATGTATGCGCTCCTCATACCTAAATGTCTATAAATTTTTGAATATTTGAATCTAGATTACCAAGTTATATCTAGATTTATTAAATGAAGACCCAGTTTGTTATAGGTATACTATTTATGTCGATGGGTAGCAAAATATAGAACGAAGGTCACTGAAAACCGGAGGCTTGGGCGGTATCGGATCAATATGAAGAAGTGGTGCTGATTGGCTGCAGGTGCTCGTTCCCACCGCCTCCCGCACACTACAACAATACGGTTCGGGGCATTGTGATCGGATTACGACAGAATATAACGAACCCGCGTGATTTAAGTTTTTTTGATTACCGCGGGAACTCCTTAATTTTCCGGGATAAAAAGTAGCCTATGTCATTCTCCAGGTCCTCAGCTATATCCATGCTAAAAATCACGTCGATCCGTTGCTCCGTTGCGGCGTGATTAAAGGACAAACCAACAAAAAAACACACTTTCGCATTTATAATAATAAGTACCTATGACTAGAAGATGATGCCTGCAACTTCGTAAGGATTTAAGTTTTGCGAAACTCCTGTAGCATCTCTTTGATTTTTTGGGAGTCCGGGACAAATAATCTACATTGCAAGATACTGCTGGCAGCAGAAGTACCTGTGCCAAATTTCGTCAAAAATGGTTACTTATAGATAGAAGACAGACAGACGTCTGGACTCTGAACGGACACACAATGTATTAGTAGTTAGGTATCGATGTTAAAACATTGACGGACTGTACCTACCTACGAAACTGTGTACCATGTACAACTGTTACCAAACTGTAACCATATAAAAATCTATAGTGCCTTACCAACGGAATACTTTAAATGTACATGCCTTTATTAAAATTAACCTCCTTTTTGACTGTTATTTGCTGAAAAGGTAACCCTTGCCTGACATGATGGTAGTAGACCTAAAACAAAATAATATTTAATTGCTAGTTTCGTTTATATTTGATCTGTCATCAATTCGGGGACAAACAGGAATTTGTTTTCTTGTTTGTCCCCACGTGGGAACAGGTGACAAGACAAGAAGCACACATTATGGTGGTTGATAAACCTAACGGTACCTAGAGTAGATTGATAAATCTCGGTAGGAATTCATTCCGAACCAGTGGTAGATTCACTCGACGATTCGAAAGCAATTTTAATAAGTTTATTTAGATAAAAACATATTAGTTTGAGTATGTTTCTGTCTTGAGCTTAATAATATTGCATACAGATCTGTAGGTACTAACATAATTAGATAAGCACCTCCATAATATAAGTAGGTACGTTATCAGACTCAAGGTAATTAGTAGGTATAGTCATGTGTCCGAATAAATTAGCCCCATTCTATAATTTAAACGAGCTATACAATTCAATTTAGGTCTGAAACGAAAAATTAAACTACCTAAGCATCATGATATAAGCCCAAAGCCGAAGTGCGGGCGCATCGCGATTGGCCTACTAGGCAAAGAAATGGCCAGAGCGCTGCGGTCCGCCGAACTCTGAGGATTGCCTAGGCCAGGGATGGCGAACCAATGGCACGCCTGCCAAAAATGACACGCGACACAATATTTTGGGCACGCCACCGATCACAAAATTCATTATGCACTAAGAAAAAGAAACCCTAATATAATCTGCAACAATCGCAGTCACACTAATTTTACTTTAATTTAAATTACGCGTATAGTTAATTTATTTCTTACTTTTAATTCTAATATATTGTATATTTAATTATTAATCGTGGGAACAAGAATTTATTATATTATAATCATAAATTCCAACAGCACCGCGTATAGTTCACACATTGCAAAATGTATTTTTTGTAGTAAATTTAAAGAGCTTCGAGTTGGCAGTATTTGTTATTATTTTCCCAATAATCACAAAGTCAAAATTATATGATAGCACGTCTATGACCTCATTAGACATTTAATTAGAAAAAATGGCACGTTGATTCATAAAGGTTCGCCTACCCTGGCCTAGGCCTACCGAGATGGGCCCGCACTTCGGTTTTTGAATATAAACTCGCCGGCATATTTAGCGGAACATAAAAAAAGGTTTGATATCAGTATCATATAAGGTTGCTGGCTGGTTTACCTATACGTCATTTAATTTAAAATGAAATATTTTCAAATTAAGAAAACATCTGAACATCACATTTTATTCAATAATTGTTTTAATTTTATTCAAATACTGGAGCGAACTTCGAGTATTTCTTCCTTCTGAATTTGATTTAAAATTTCATTGAAATACTGTTTTTTGTTAGTTTTTTTTTATCGCGTATGTTTCTGGAGTTGATGACTGAATTATGCCTGACTTAGCCCCAACGGAGATTGCTAGGGCACTCGAAATGCGAAGAAATGGTCAAACCTACAGAGTGATATCCAGAGATCTTCGTCGACCAGTTCCAACGATCCATCGCAGTATCCAACGGTTCAGGGAGACCGGTACTTATGTGAGAAGAGCAGGACAAGGCAGAAAAAGACGCACTTCGAGTAGGGATGATCGTTTCATTCGGCTTCGTGTACGTAGGAACCCCCGTTTGACGGCCGTCCAAGTCCGACATGAGTTAGAAGCAGGGCGGGGTGAAACCGTAAGTGAGCGTACGGTACGAAGAAGGCTCGAAGAAGCTGGTTTGGGTTCATTTGTGCCCGCCAAGGCTCCAAGGCTCGAGGTAAATCATCGTAGAAACAGGTTAACTTTTGCTCAGGAACATCGACTTTGGAACGCGGACCAATGGAGTAAGGTATTGTTTAGTGATGAGTGCAGAATTCTCTTAAATCAAATTGACGGCAGGCAAAGAATATACAGACGCAAAGGAGAACGATACATTCAGCCAAATTTTGAAACTACAGTTGTATACGGTGGTGGATCAATAATGGTTTGGGCGGGCATTTGTTTGGGAGTTCGCACAGACTTGGTAGTGATTGACAGAGGGAGTCTGACTGCAGACCGCTATATCAGAGAAGTTTTAGAATAAAATGTCGTACCGTTAGCCCCATATATCGGTGAAAATTTTGTTTTTATGCAGGATAATGCTCGGGTAACTCAAGCTTATCTTAATCATATGAATATCACTGTTATGGAGTGGCCGGCGAGATCACCGGATATGAACCCAATAGAGCACGTTTGGGACTTGCTGTAAAGAAAAGTTAAGTCCAGAATTCCAGCTCCTGCCAACGTGGGAGAACTGCGAATCGCCGTAGTTGAGGAATGGCGGAGACTATCCCAGGAGACCATCGATAACATCATTCTCAGTATGCCTAGACGCGTAGAAACTTTAATAAGAGCACGTGGAGGAAATACGCGATATTAATCACCATTTTTCTAATTTAATTGATTGTTATTTTAATATTAAATTTCACTTTTCCCGGTTACATGAAAAGTTCAAAAATGGACCATTTTTCACAAATAGCCTTTACTCGCAAAATCTGTTCTTAATGTGATCTCATTTTAAGTAAAACAAATGAAACTTTAAATAACAAAAGAAGTGTAGTAAGATTTTAAAATAAAACCATATTTTTTTAATTATGGACCTTTTTTATGTTCCGCTAAATATGCCGGCGAGTTTATAATCGATAAAATGTATCGATACATTTTTTTCAATTGTATTTCAACCATAATGCCACGACTCACGAGTCGCGACTCTAATGTTGTTGGTGTTAACACGAGTGTTTTCCTGTGTGCTTAGCATGCGCACAACGAGATTATCTCGCGACGAGAGAGAGATGTTGAATTTTGCACACATGCGGTATATTACAAGAAAAAAATTGTCGACATATAAAGGTTCGTAGAGAAAAATACCACAGATAAGAAATATTACTTTTATCTCTACTTTTGACGTAACGAGACAAGTAACCATGTTAACTTGAGAGACAGAGAGAGATAACGGGTAGACATAATTTTACTCTTAGTGCGCATGCTAGCCATACTGGTAAATAAAATGACATAATTAAATGAAAAAAATTTAATTGCTGGTATATTTAACTTTGTTTGCATCCACATATTCGCTTTGGACATGCAATGTTTTAACTTAAATACCTAAAGGTTAACCTACATATTTAAGATGCCTACAATATGTTATAAAGAATCTAGGACAATATATTGTTTGGTAATCATATTGTATCTGTAACCTAAATTAACATTTACTAAAATTAAAGTAGGGTCTGCGCACGAGCTCCGAGGAATCGGGGTCTGAAGAAATGGCGGCTGTACGCCACCTCCGATCGACACTCCATCGCAAAATTACACGCGTCAAACTCGAAACTAGTGCTGGGAGCGAGCTGGATCCATGTCCAGCTCGCTCCAATTACACGCGTCAAACTCGGAACTATTGCTGGGAGCGAGCTGGATCCATATCCAGCTTGCTCCAATTACACGCGTCAAAACTCGAAACTAGTGCTGGGAGCGAGCTGGATCCATATCCAGCTCGCTCCAATTACACGCGTCAAAACTCGAAACTAGTGCTGGGAGCGAGCTGGATCCATATCCAGCTCGCTCCAATTACACGCGTCAAAACTCGAAACTAGTGCTGGGAGCGAGCTGGATCCATATCCAGCTCGCTCCAATTACACGCGTCAAAACTCGAAACTAGTGCTGGGAGCGAGTTGGATCCATATCCAGCTCGTTCCAATTACACGCGTCAAAACTCGAAACGAGTGCTGGGAGCGATCTGGATCCATATCCAGCTCGCTCCAATTACACGCGTCAAACTCGAAACTAGTGCTGGGAGCTAGTGCTAGTGCCCAGCATTAGTTTCGAACTTGACGCGTGTAATTTTGCCATAGCAGTATTGTTTCGCACTTTAAACAATTCTAGGTAATAACACTTTAACATTCCATACGATTCCTCAGAGCTCGCGCGCGGACTATACGTAAGATATCGACCGAACAACTGCAAGGCATTACCATACAAATCCGTCCGCTTTATATACACTATAACTTTGCTTTCTTCCACACATTCGCTTTGGACATGCATGCCGCTTTATATACACGCTTATTATTTATTTTTATACACGCAATATATAATTTTCTTGCAATCTCAATTTAAGACAACTCACACAACTGTAATAAATCAAAATGGTTGCCTACACATTAAATTTTACACATTAAATAAAAGTTTAAACCCTATTAATAAATTATTAGTTCTATTTTATTTTAATTTTAATTTGCCCTCAAGCTTTAAGTAAAAACAGCATATTATAAGACCGGCCAACATACACACAAAACTGGCTTGTGACAATATTTGCCTTCATAGTGATAATATTCGTTCAAGATGCTATTAATAGTATAAATTAAGTAAACTACCATTTCTAATTACACTTTAATGTAAGGACATCATTATGTTTAATCCAACGACCTCAATTTATATAGAGCCCTATCAAACAAAGTATGTGGACCATTTTAATAAGGCCATCTAGCCCAAAAAGCGGGACAGCGCTATGGGGTGGACAAGGACAGGCTTATACAGGTGTGGAGCGCGCTCTACAAGTCGGATGTTTTTTCTATGAAAGGACCCATCTAGTACCTACATGTACATATATCGATGGTTTAATCGCATACCATGGACAACTTTTTGGGAGAGCAATAAGGCAAGATAAATCAGCTTTCAACTTATTGCCATAATTTAGTAGACAATATAGCTTGATTAGAATGTGAAAAAGAGAACGAAGTAGTAGTCACGTTAGTTTGACTATTTCTAATCTGAATCTAGCTGTGGAAAGAAAAAAGCACTAGTCACCTTTATCAAGCTCTAATTCAAGGACTATAATAGTGTTATCAAAATCATGTTCTTCACTATTTTATACAATATAATATATTATATTCTTAAATTAAATTATCAAAAACCCGGGAAATACCTTTTATTTACCACCTACAGAGTGCAACCTTTGTTCACTATTTGAAGGCAGTTAGGGATAATTAGTAAGACACTTAGTAAGTTAGGCAGTTAGGGATAATTCAATACTTGAAAAATTAATTAATGTTAGGATTCAAACCCACTTTAGCCATCTCACCATAACTGCCACATTAATTATTAACAATAAAATCACTGGGATTGTGTGTAACGCTTGACTAATAACGAGAAGGCCGGCCTATAAGCGAAGCCCCAAGGCAGGAAAACTACAAAACCGGAGAAATACAGACTCGAGTAGAGTTGCCACCATTTAGAAAACACTTTGAGATCAAATGGGATTAAACTCCATCCCATGAACACGATCGTGTATGCTTTGAGGAAAGCGTACAAAACATATTTGGCACGGGAGTTCCATATTGTTTTATATAATTCTGTTTTGCATATAATGCTCTCAATTCCCTTTTCCATGTACATAATAAGGAATTCGTTGAAAAATGTCATATAATATCCTGATCTTGTGCCGTGCCAGAGGGCCAGGAATAACAATGTGAAAAACTGACTCAAGTTGCGATTACCGAGGAACTTGAGCCGTTTGTAGATGTACTTGGCGGCGAAATGGTTTGTGTTACAATTGAAGCTGTCAATGTAGTGCTGGAATTTCGTGGCGCCTTCGAACCGCATGAGTTTAATGTTGCTACAGCCGTCCCACTTCGAAACAGTGCCAGCTTCCGTCTTTACAGAGCCGTTGTAGGAGAGGCCGAAGCGAATGCAGGAGGCTGTAATAAGTATAAAACATTTAAATAATTCCAAATGGCTGGTATGGTCGATATAGATGCGACTAAATCCAAACAAGAGACAATTCAGAATAACTTTCCAAATTAACCAGCCAAGCACGAACCTGGGGCCTATAAGTGAGGCACTACTGCGCCAGGTCAGATGCATGGTAATTATGTAATGTTAGTCATTTCATAAAGTTTGTTTATCCAATGTTATTTATTTGTTATAGCTGAATAGATTTTGACAAGAATTACACAGGTGGTACCTGTGTAATTCTTGTCCTTAATTGATTGAGAGAGAATGAGAATTCCTTAATTGAAAAACCCAATACCTAACTTTTATGCCCGACCGGGAATCGAACCCAGGACCTCGTGATCCGCAATCGACTATGCTAACCGCTAGACCAACGAGGCAGTATGCAGGAATGATCAAGGCTGATTAAATCCTTACAGCAATTGTTTATGCAAAATTTTCACAAAACTTTAATCCATACAGCCAGACAGTCATACACAAAGATTAGTTACTTTTACTAATAACTCTTTCTAATGGATATTTTATATTTTTGCAGGGACAATAGATTTTGTAGAATAGCAGAAGAGTTAACATGAGCACACAACAACACTAGAGGTGTTAGAGATTAAATCACAGTTAATAATTAATTCATTGTATTCATATTCAATTGAATAATAAATCTGCAGTTTTTTTAATCCACTACAAGTTACCTCTTGACTGTGATTTGGTCTAAGATGGTAGAGAGCTACTGTTAGGGGGATTTGGCAATTATATTAAATTCATACCCATCGGTTTCTACACATTATCGTACCGGAACGCTAAGTCGATTGTCGGTACATTTTTGGGTAGGGCGGTAATTAGCCAGGCCAGACCAGAGAAAATTCAGAAATTTTAAATTCCCAAATTGATCCTGCTGGGGATCAAACCCAAGGCCTCCCACGATAAGACAACAGTGCTCGACACTGCACATGGGAAGTAGTAAAAACATAACATATATACAAAAACATAATAATATAGATAAAATACCTTCAGTAAGCAGCCAACAGGAAATATATTTATATAGTGCAAAGTGTGCCCATAGACCACTGTAGAAGTGGCGGTATATTATTGAGGTCTCCCAGAACTCATCAGACATCATGTACTTCATACTAAACACAGATGCTGAAAGGTGAAATTATCATTAATTATAATTATTAGGAAAAGAAATAATATCAAGTGAAAAAGATAATATCATATCTTTTTATAACAATAATAATTTTGATTTTTGGAATTGCTTCCTGCCTGCTTGCCTGCTTCATATTCCTTCATATTCATGAGCTGAGTATTGTGAACCCTTTCCATTAAAAAAACAATGGTAGTTTATCAGATAAAAATGTGGTTCGGCTCCTAGCAGCACACTACTCAAACTCTAACAGTTTTCATACAATTTCAATATATCTCTCAACATATTTTCAATCTCAATAAAATAATATGAGCTTTTACAGCTAGGCCACAATATATCCCTAGTAAAAAAAAGAGGACCGAACGTACAGATAACTTGTTGTAAAATTAAAACATACTTACTTCCAAGTTGAAATCCAATCAAGTAGACCAATCCTAGCAGGAGTCGTTTAAATGCTTGGTTCTTTACAACTTCATGTTCTGCACTAACAGGGAATTTATCTTCAATGAAGTCAAGGTATCTTTTGTAAGAAAAAATAGGCCCCACAAGAAAACAGGCAGGAAAATATATAAATCCAATGAGCTGCTCAAATGATGGTGAAGATGTAAGCGCAGTTTGCTTATCAATATTTTCTGTATTTGTCTCTCTCATCATTTTTTGTCCATCCCATAAATCAAAGGAGAGCGCTATAAGTTTAAGTGTGAGCACACACTGCGGCATGGTCCATGTTATATCATAATCTTCAGATTCCGTCACCACATAACCAACCAGCAGGTAGCTCATGTTGAATATGAGCGTAAAAATTGCATTGATGCTTGAGGGGCCTAACACTTTTGTAGAACAATAAATAACAATACCTGGTATGATATTATGATAGAGAGACCATCCAAAGTTATAAATTGCAATATCTAAGCCAGTGATTATAAAAAATAGATTTCTGAACTGTGGGTACTCATCTTTAACATATTTATTATACACAAAACCCAATGGATATCCAAGCACAATAGATATAAGAAGTCTTAAAGCAGGCTCAGTGGTGCCTATGAGGTAGGCAGCAAATGGTACAGGACTTAGCCCTATCCAACCCAACAAGGATAGAAACACACCAATCATGTTGCCTGAAAAAAAAACTATGTTTAAAATATTTGGTTCTGTTAGTGGTCGACCTCCGTGGCGCAGTGTGCAGCGCTGTTGTCTTAACGTACGGAGGTCCTGGGTTCGATCCCCGGTAGGGTCAGTTTGGGAATTTATAATTTTCGAATTTTCCCTGATCTGGCCTGGTGGGAGGCATCGGCCGTGGCTAGTTACTACCCTACCGGCAAAGACGTGCCGCCAAGCGATTTAGCGTTCCGGTACGATGCCGTGTAGAAACCGAATAGGGGTATGGGTTTAATGTAACTGCCATGCCCCTAACAGGTTAGCCCGCTACCATCTTAGACTGCATCATCACTTACCATCAGGTGAGATCGCAGTCAAGGGCTAACTTGTAGTGGATAAAAAAAAAGACATAGTCCAGTTAACAAAGGGCCAAAGGGGGTATAGAGTGTGTGAGCAGGGACCTAAACAATTCTGTCACAAACTTGATCAGGGTGCTTAGGGAGTGAACATACTAAAAGTCCTGGCATGTAGGAGGTGAGCCGGAGGGGGATTATTCCTACAATTGAGTATTATTACTGTAACAAGATTTAAATGACACTACAAATATAATGCTTAACCATTTAGTTCACCTTGTGTTTAACAAAGGCATTAATGCATTGAACAGCTATTCTAAACTAAAATCATGTTGATGAAGCCTTCAAAATTACAGGTCAAGTTAAAGCAAAAGCAAGTTGCAGCCAGTAATAAAATTCTGCACAGAATGGCCAAAACAATGCATAACTAGAACAAAGAGATTGTAGATAGTCTGTTGTAGTTGTATTACTTTTAAGCACCTAACATACTTGACCTAAGTTAAAAAATTGGCTCAAATTTGTATATTAAATTGTTATACCTAATTATAATTTGTATGTTACAGCTTTTGTAATGAGAATTAGGGTAAATTGCACCAATACACAATACCACCAGCCTATGGTTATGGTTAACATTTTTGACCACCTTAAAAAGATTTTAGTTGGTAAAAGTGTTCTAATTGGTAAGGGTTCTAATTTTTACAAAAATTCTGCTTGTCAACTATATTAATATGGATATAATATAGGTATCTACTGACTTGTGCCCCCCAGGTGTGCTACACATTTAGACGAGTCGGCACATTTGATTCGGCAGCAGGTAGTTATTTGTTTAACAACAAAGACTACCAGAGACAATTACCACATATACATAATATATAGGCTAGAGGCGATCGGCAACCTGGCCAGTATAAATTGGCAGGTTATTATTACCGTCCTTCTTGACTATGCCGAGATGGTAAGCCAAACATATTACATATTTTTCCCAAACATATATTCTACATCTACCTATACTTCTTTACTAATATTATAAATGCAAAGGTTTGGATGGATGTTTGTTACTCAATCACACCAGAACAGCTGAACGGATCTGGATGAAATTTGGCTCAGGTATGGATTGTAGCCTGGAATAACACACAGGCTACTTTTTATCCCAGAAAATAAATATTATTGTTATTAGACTTGTCCTAAGAGGAAGTTATACGTTGGAATTGAAAAAAATGCTCATTTGTTCTTTCATATAATATGTGAGGGGGGAGGGGAACGGGGGACTAGGTTCCCCTGGCACTCCCCACCAACTACTAAGTACTCAACACCTAACTAAACATAGCTAAGCCCGAATTTCGGTAAAACTAATCTCAAAAATTTATAAAAATTAATATCTCGAAAACTATTAGGATTCAACGAGTTTGGCTCACAGGGAGGGTAGACTCCCTCCCCTCCTCCCCCTTCCCCTCCTTCGCGGCACATATACTAAAAGACAACCCGCCCCGTCCTCTCTACACCTGCCACAGCCACTAGCCCTCAGATTATAGGTATTTAGTCTGAGTGCCGGTCACAGCAGTGCCTTGTTCCCTTACACATTACATTAATTCTATGATATCTTATATCTAAATTAAATGGTGTAAAGGACAATTTTTATCTTTATTAAATACTTGAGATGACAAATATATTTATTTTGATAAGGATTAACACTATCTTGGGAAAAACACCTTCTCAAGTAAAACATTTGTTTAGACCAAATTTGAAAATCATAAAAATGGTTCTTGTAAGTCAACCTTAAAAGATAAATATATAGTATTGCGGACTTTTTTAGAACTTTATGAGAGGAATTCAACCATACATTATTTTTGTGTAACTTTAACTATATAACTATTTACATAGCGCACACCATGTAAGATCTCAGAAGAGAATTTTTTCCAACTTGGTTCACATTATTACTTTCATATGGGTCTCTAATTTTTTGAAAATAACATCTAGCCTATGTTACTCGCTGATAATGTAGCTTTCTTTATGGGAAAGAATTTTTAAAATCGGTTGTATAGTTTTTGAGTTTATCCATTACAAACAAACAAATCTTTCCTCTTTAGAATATTAGTTTAGATATTAACGCCCGGCTGTGCCGATTAAAGCCGACCCGCCTAAATGCACGCCTCACGCCCGCCTTCTTGGTGTTCAAAAACCAAGATAGTGCAATTGATCCTTAGCTTCTTATTACGTCTAATTTATTTCCATTGACATAAAAGTGTATTGCTTAGTTGAGAGCGAAGGCAACCATGCCTATGGGCAACGGAGTGGGTAGCGGCTGCATTACCTATTTGCTGTTTGTCTACGTCTTCTTAGTTCTTTACA
This sequence comes from Erebia palarica, assembly GCA_964035005.1. NCBI lineage: Eukaryota > Metazoa > Arthropoda > Insecta > Lepidoptera > Nymphalidae > Erebia > Erebia palarica. The sequence continues at coordinate 32,227,807 of OZ035986.1, forward strand.
CAATACTGCCCTCTTCCACTCTCCACTGGGTTGCAGAATGATAAAAACTGTAACTGGACAATTCCAGTACGTTACACAAATATTCGTTGAAAATGTATGCATTTAACATAGAAATACACCAATGATTCAGGCCAAATTGGTTACTTACTTTTATTATAGTCTCCTGGACACGGAATTAAATTGAGAACAAGATTTGCTTGGTAAGTTTGAAAAAAATAAAATACACATGTGAATAATTATAAAGCACGTTGCTGTAGGTTGCTAGTTAATTTAGGTCATAGAATAATAAAACCCTTTAGCTAATCAGATTGTAAAATAATAAAAAGGAAACAGGAAACAGATATTTTTCAGAAAGGGACCATGTTTTTTTTTCAGTTCGGTGAAACAGATTATAAATACCGAATACGGCACAGACCATTAACCAATAACCAAAGAGGAAAATATATAATGGGGTATTGATAAAATAATGACTCGAAACAAGCTTTATTGCGAATGCTACGCACTCGATAAATATCGCGAATAGCCCCCTGGAACCCTATTGACCCCGTTTTACAATATTGGAAATTCCCAAAAGCGCTTGAACCCAGAGCGTTAAATCCAGTTATTAAAAATATGGAGGGTGGGAGGGTAGAGCACAGGGGTAGAGGTATCAGGTAACTTTTGTAAAATCAAAGAGAGGTAAGGAGAATCTTTGATTCTTCTTTGATTTTAATTAATATTAGAATTCCACGGAATTAAAAATCCAAGTATGGAACTGTAAAAAATGTTGACATCACAAATGCACTTTTTACTTCACATAGTGTAATCGAGTGTAAATCATCTCTTAGGGGAGAAAAGTTGAAAAAGTGTCGTTTTTGTGTGGGTCTACTCCGTTTGGCCCGTGAGGGCCAAGTGTACGTACGGGGTACGGATGTACGGTTACGGGGCCTCGAGGCTGGGCCTCCTTACCCGGGCGGGGCGGGGGCAACATTGTGCCTCGGTGACTGTCTTGAAGCCGGTAAACCGGCTAGGGCCTGCCTTGTAGGCTACGAGCCCCTAGGTCAGGTGCCATTCTAGGTGTTGGGTCCGCACTGCAGGTGACATCATCACCTCCGCGTGCAGGACCCGTGTTTTGTCCAGGTGTCTCGGCGCTGCGGGCAATGGGGTCGCTCTCGCGCGCCGAGATAATGTGAAGGCCGGTGGACTCAACGCTGCGGGCGATAGGGTCGCCATCGGGCGCGGAGTCGGTGTCAAATCCGGTGTGTGTCGCGTCGTCGTCGTCGCTACGCTACGCAGGTGATGGCGATCGTAGGAGCTCACGAGGTAGTGGACGCCCGGCCGGAGGTCGGGTGGTCGGCGGTGCGATCCCGTGGAGGTGTTCGTACGGCCCGTTGTCCGCGCGCGCAAACATGCGCCGCGCGAACGTACAGACGTACCCCTCCACGGTGGGCGTCTAGAGGTCGCGATGGATCACATCGTTCCTCACGTACCTCGGAGCTCCCACGAGGTGGCGCAAGCACTTGTTCTGCCGGACTTGTCGGCGGCTCTTCTAGTATGCAGAACACATCGCGTACGTCAGCCGCGAGCGGACATAGGCTCCGTAGATCCGGAGCTTGGTCTTCGGTGTGAGGCTTAAGGTGAGGGCTTGGTGCAGCATCGACGCAGCAGCTGTGGCGTGGTTCATAACATGATCAATCATGGGAACCATCCCCAGGCCGGCGTCAATGTGGCACCCCAAGTAGCGCACCGAAGTTTGCCACTCTATGTCCTGAGCTCGCAGTTTGAGCTGACGCATGTGCTTCCGAGTGCTGAACAAAATGGCGGCCGTCTTCCCCACGTTGACGGCCATTCTCCATTTGTCCAGCCATTCCGGAAGTAAGTCCAGCAGACGTTGCATGCTATTTGTAGCGACGATTTCGAAAAAGACCCCGACGATGAATTGGTCGCTATTCCTCTCACTGGCGATGTAGTGCAGTCCTCTCGCCAGCTGGAGCGTCGTTGAGTGGTTGCTGCGAAAGCCAAACTGCTCGGCACGCGATCGAAGGTGCGGAGCGAGCCTTCGCAGCAACAGACGCTCAAATAGCTTGGCGATGTGCGGCAGGAGGGTGATGGGGCAGTAGCTTCCTGGCAGGCGGCGGTCCTTTCCCGGTTTGGGGATAGTGATTACTTTCCCCAATTTTTCATGAATCCGGAAAATGAGCGGTACGGTACGCCGTTGAAGAGTCTCATTAATGCAACGAGAGCTCTTCTCGGCAGCTGCTGCAGGGTGGCGATCGGGATCCCGTCGTAGCCTGGTGCCTTCCTTTTGGGAAGTCGCAAGTCCCCAGAGTGGGGGGGCGGGCTCGACAGGAAATCCGCTATCATTTGTGCGATCGCCGCGTGGTGTCTGGACACGGTGTCGTCGGAGGCCAGTGGATAAGGGGGGAACTGTCCTTGCATATACTCCGCCATGATTTCAGCTCGGTCCATGGCGGGGTATCTTCGTCTACCCTGTCCGTCGAGTAGAGGGTAGACGGGTGAGTCGGAGCCGGTGAGGGTCTTGCACAGGTGGTACAATGATGTTCCGGACTCGGACACCGCATCGATGGTCTTCTCCCAGTCATCGTCTTCGCGGGCGCCGAGTGCTTGAGACACTTCCTGTGCAAGACGGTTGTGGCAACGCTTGACCCTCGGACAGCCAGTGCTCGCCTATAGCTTACGTAGGGCGCTCTTCTTCTCGAGCTTGTCCCGGAGTGAGCTCGAAAGCAGGTCCCATCGTCCAGCGTGAGGCATGGTGGTGGTGGCCTCACTTTAGGCCTGTTGGATGGCCGCCGTGATAGAGCTGCCGGCTCTGTCCACGTCGGCTGGGGTGGAAATGGGTCCTGCGTGCTCAAGCTCCGACAGCGCAGCTGCATACGTCTCCTAGTTGGTCTTGGTTCTGGGAGGACGCGGAATTGTAAATTCGCGCTTGAGGTTGAGTGTGACCAATATGGGTAGATGTTCGGTGTCAAGGTCGTATAGTCGTTCAACACTGATAGGGTGGTCAATCCGGTGATGCAGCACGATGTCCAGGACGTCGGGTGCATATTTACGGGCAGTTGGCACATGGGGTGGCGCTCCCGGGCCCAATATGCCGTAGTTATGGCGTTCACTGTCCTCAAGTAGCGTGCGACCGGCGCGGCAACGCCGCTTGGTGCCGGCTTGGTGCTTCGCGTTCATGTCCCTCACGACCAGTGCAGGGGCTCGCGACTCGAGGAGTGTTTGGACATCAGTGCTGTAGAAAATCGTGTTCGGTGGTTTGTAGGCGGCATATAAGTTGAGCTCCTTTTCCCCGGCTTGGGCACGCACTCCCTGCGTACGCAAGGATCTGTAGGGGGCGTGTACCAGTACCTCGTGTACTAGGTCTCTCCGCACCAAGGCCGTTCCTCTGTAGGCGTAACCCCGGGGTGAGACCTCGTCACGACGGTACACTAAGAAATTCGGTACTCGGAGCTCTAAGTGGGCGGCGAGCTTGGTTTCGCCCAGGAGGATGACGTAGACATCCTGCGACTGGGCGAGTGTGGCAAGCTCGCGAATATGGCCTCTTATGCCGCCTGGTTTTCAATAGAGTATCCTTAGCAGGAATGCACACATGTGAGCACAGCCATTCCCACTACTATGGCTTGTATTGCGCCCTGGCCCTGCAGATACGCCATCAGCCCGGTGTTGAGCGCCTCGATCACAACCCGGACTATGGCCATGATGTCCGGGTTGGTCTGCGCTTCCCCCTGGGCCGGTTGGCTTGCAGGGCAGACGCTGGTTGGAGCTTGGGCGGGTTGGGCAGGTTGGCGAGCCGCGCGTGACGCTGTGGCCCAACGAGGGCGCGGCGCATCGGCCTGCGCTGAACTAGGGGCAGCCAGCTGCGCGTGAGGCTGTTCTATAGTTGGCGCAGGCGCCTCGGTCGGTCTGGTCGAGGTAGTGACTGGTGGGGCGGTTTGCTGGTGCGTGGTTGACGCTTGGCGTGTGGTTTCAGCCATTGGACGTCGACTGGCGGCGGGTTCCGATCTCTGTGGCCTTGGCTGTGGAGTCGAGGCCGCCGTCGGCTCGGTGCGGCGTGGGCGAGGCGCTCGATTGCGGCGGCGCCTTCTCGTCCGTGTCGGCTGTCCACGTTCGGTCGGTGGGTTAGCGGCCGCTGTCAGAGTTGTTGTTCTCTGAGCGGCCGCTACCTGTATGGTGCGAGGTTGGGTGGCACGAGGTGCCGTCATGGGTCGTGTCTCGGCGGGTATCGACGAAGACACTGACACAGGTGGCACGACGGGCGGCTGCGTTGTGGGCGGCTGTGTTGTGGGCGGCGGTGCGGCCGACTGCGTGGTTGGCGGGGCTGTGGTGGATGCGGGACCTGTGGCCGTGTCCCGCTGTTGTTGCCTGGCGGGTGCTCGAGGTGGTGGCGGGGCCAAATTAATGCCGCGCCTGCGCGCCTCCCGTTTGTAAAAGCTGCAACGCCAGTCGTTCGCCGAGTGCCGTTGCCCACAGTTGGCGCATGTGGGCTCGGGACGTGGTCTTGGGCAGTCTCTTACGCTGTATTCGCCGGCACAGTGGACGCAGCGGATGGAGCGGTGGCAGTTGGCCGAATTGTGGCCAAAAGTTTGGCATCTGTGGCATTGGGGAGGCTTGGGTTCCCCTCTCCATGCCTCAACTGTAATTTGTGGCATGTACAGGAGTTCGGTCAGGGCATATAGTTGGCGCAGCTCTTCCTGTGATATGTGCGCCAGCCGCACGTAATACGTGCATCCATGTCTTCCTCGAGGCGGTGGGATGGCTCGCGCTGCCTCGGCCAGAAAACCGAGTTGTCGGAGCGCGGCGACCACCTCATCGACTGGGGTCTCTAGCGGAAGGCCACGGATGGCCAACTTTGCCGGTACTTCGGAGGACGGGCTTTAGCAGTACCAAGATATGGCACTGTCTTACGGAATTCACCTGCATCTCGGGGTAGAAATCGGACCCCTCGTCCCAACGGCTTTGCACTTGGCGGCTGGCGCACGTCCAAGTGCTCAGCTAATCGCTTGGAAGTACCTCGTCCTGTTTGGGAGGCACTCCACTACAAGCGGCGGGTAGCCGGAGCGTGGCGTTGGTTGCGCAGGATCGGTGGCGGCAGCAGGTGCGGCGGTCGGCGCGGTCGGCGCCGTCGGCGCGGGTGGTGGCGAGCGGCACGGTGAGGGCGGCCTCAGCGTATGAGGTGCTTGGCTGAGGGGAGACCATAGACACGTCGCGGGTAGTGGGGGAGGCTAGGTCAGCGTAGCTGGCCGAAGGATTCAGTTTGCTCTCGCGGTTGTTCCGACGACGGCTGCGAGAGCGAATGTGACGCGCTCGTCGCTGCTTCGTTCGCGTGTGATTGAAACGGCGGGCGGGCGGACGTCGAGGGTGCGGTGCGGCGTGCGGAGATAGGCGAGCGGATCTCGCGTCTAATCTCAGGCACGAACGAGAATGCGGACGGTGGGGTGAGCGGCGGGGCGGCCATCTCCGTTTGTGGCTGGCTCTCGGTGCGAGGGGTTGGGGGGCGCACCTCCTGCAGTGGGGAGCGCCTGCTTGGGGTCGACGACGAAGATGATGATGTCGACGATGACGACGAGTCCTGGTAGTGAGGAAGCCGGGCGTAGGTACAACTACGCTGGCTGCGATGGCAGGCGTGTCGTCGTCGCTGTCTTCGCTTGAAGCCGATTCTGGCGGTCTCGGCGGCAAGGAACGGGGTAATGGACTGGTCCATTATATTCCGACGTACCACTGCGCGCGGAATCCCAGTTCGTCCTCTTCCTTGTTTGGACGGCCTCTGGTCGAGCGGTTACTTGTCGGCCATGGCCACGTTTGGTTTAAAATTAATTTAAAATGTATAAAACGACAAAAATGATGATTTAAAATGGTTTAAAATGAATAAAACGATAAAACGGATTAAAAACTGCAGCCCTTGCAGGGTGACCTGCAACTCCTCGCGTGTAACCCAGCCAGGTGAGACCCCGAGGGGAGGCCCAGCTTAGGCGCCCGCGGACCGGAGTATACGGATCAACCCTGCGTGGTGTGGAGGGCGTAGGCAGAAGGGTTTGATCCCGTGCACCTTTTTCCTCAAGAAAAAGGCCACTGTGGATACGCAACGTTTTCGTCCCGGTCGGGGGCAGTAGCTTACGCGGAATCGACCCGGCCACTTCCTCAAACTGCAAGCAGTGAGTACAAGTGGCACCAGGGACCACGGAAGCAAGATACGCGGAACCGAAACTTAACGAAATATTTCTCAATCATTTGCTTTATTTTCGAGTTAGACAAACCGAAAGATATTTAATAAAAGTGTCGTGGTTGTTATAAATAACAGTTCTAAAAATTCCCACAATGGCGCTGGTGCAGACAAAGGGTATGGTATGAGTGTAGCAATAATTGTTCTTATATGAATTGAAGTATGCCAAGTTAAAAAAAAAAAATTATTCTCGAATAATGAAAATTTCAACAACTTACGTTGTACAAAATAATGTAGTAAATAAAGTATTATTTTAAGTAGTCTTTAAAATATGACACGCAGAAAATCATTACATATTTTTTCCTACTTTAAGCGGATTTTGAAAAGCGCGCCATAATTTAAGGCATTTCGAGTTTTCGACGGACACATTTCTTATACACAGATGATTCTCCTCATAGTCAAAGTTATCCTATAAGTTACTTGTCTCTGGTCAAAGTCTCCTTACTTCATTACCTCTACCCTCAATAAAAGAAGTAGATTGGAAAAGCGCGGCGAATTAAAAATAACAGCATGGCAGCCCCGCTCAACTTTCTATCAAAGAATTACAAAATAAATATATATTTATTTATTTGAATGTATATTATTTTTTTATACAGTGTCTTTGGCTCCTTTAGCCCCACACGGTAGTAAATATAAATCTAATTTATGAAAGATTTGTTTATTTGTACATAATGGATAAACTCAAAACTACTCATCGAATTTTCAAAAATTCTTTCAGATATAGAAAGCTACGTTAACAGCGAGTAACAGGCTATATTTTATTTTCAAAAATTTTATATTTATTGTAAAAAAAAATAGGAATCCCTACGAAAATTGCAATAATTTGAATTAAGTCGGAAAAAACGTCTCATCTGAAAGCTTCCGTGGCGTGCGCTGCGTAAATAGTAAAATTAGTTACACGAAAACAATGTACCTATGTATGGTGGTATTGTTCCTCTCAAAAAGTTCTAAAAAGTCCGCGGTAGCATACCTATACATATATTTTATGGTTGTCTCACATCACATCTCACTCTCATAACCATCTTTATGATTTTCTTTGGTCTGATCAATGTTTTAGTCATTTATTTATTTCATAGCTTTCATGTTCATGCCAAACTTGCTAATACATAATATTAATCATTGAGTACATGGACATGAGGCCCTGTCAGGGCGTTGCTAACATAGGTACAATGTACATACTTATACTTATTATATATTAAATCACAATTGTGGCGTCCTGTCCTTACATAATTCAATTAATCTAGTATAATTAATAGTGTCAATATAACAATATTAATTTAACTTATCATAGGTACGCTGATCAAGTAATTGAGGTCTATTCACTCAAAAAATGTTTTACACTGTAGATTTTTTTTTTGTATTAGCCAGTCTTTTAATTTTCTTTTGAATGTTACTTCTTTTGTCTCATCTGTTATCAAATTTGGTATTTTATTATAAATTATTCCTGATCTAGAATATGGGCTAATTCGAGATAGTGTTATTAGGTTTAAATAAGGTTTTAATACTTGCGAAGGTGTTTTTAGCGACATCGTATGTATTAATTCTTAACAAAATAAATATGTTAGTCATCTTAAGTATTTAATTTAGACCGTAATTGCTCTTCACACCTTTTGATTTAGATGAACATCTTATGAGAAATCAAAGAAATAAAATAATTCGCAACAGAAAATTGCGCGGCAATGGCAGGCAGGGTAAGAGCGGGGCGCGGGCGTAATACGGCTACGAGCGCTATGTTTGATACAGTATGCGCACTCCTACAAAATGCTAAATTGTAAAACCTATGTGTGTGAGTATATCTATACTAATATTATAAATGCGAAAGTTTGGACGGATGGATGGATGTATGTTACTCAATCACGCCAGAACGTATGAACAGATCTGGATGAAATTTGACACAGAGAGAGATTATTGTGTGGAATTATACATAGGATACTTTTTATCCCGAAAAATTAAAGAGTTCCCGCGGCAACCAAGAAACCTCAATCCACGTGGACGAAGTCGCGGGCTTCAGCTAGTAATAACCTAGATGACTCCCTTAAATAATAAACTAGATGATTCCCGCGCAAGGAACATATTCCCGCGACACAACCTACCGCTGTATCTAATTTGATCAAAATCGGTCGAACGGATAAGCCGTGAAAGCGTAGCAGACAGACACACTTTCGCATTTTTAATATTAGTATAGAATAGGGAGATCAGGGCCCCACGATTGTAGTCAAAAATTTAACAGTTCTTAGAATGTACAAAGGTGTGAAAATGGGATAACCAATTTTTTGGGTTCCGTACCTATAAAAGAAAAAAGGAACGCATAAACTAAAGGATCGCTTCGTTGTCCATTTGTCTGTCAGTCAACCACCTTTTTTCTCGGGAACGCGTGGACGTATCAAGGTATCAAGTTGAAATTAATATTAAATACTTGGGACTTTAATGGAGCTGTAAAAAATCAAGCTTCTTTATAAGCCAACGCAATCGAAAGATAAGATAAGCTTATTTTGTATCTCGCCAACGATAGATTTATGACCAATTTTTAGACCAATCGTAAATCTATGCTCGCCAATAAATTAAAAAACTTGCAGGGTACTTCTCATTGACCTAGAATTATGAAATTAGGAAAGAAGCGAGGTCTCACAGCACAAGTTTAAAAAAAAAAACCGAAAATCGATAAGTAATTAGGGTTTCATATTTTTAGGGTGTCGAAATGTTTGTCAGGCTTTACCACTTTAGCGCCATTAACCAGTTATTTCACAGTTGATTACACGTTTTTATGACAACTTTTTACAAAAAGGATTTAAATATTGTGTGGTGATACGGAGTCCTTTTGTACGCGAGTCAAAATCGCTCTAGACCGTTTTTTTTAACGATAGGCTTGTCTGCAACTTCGTTCGAAGACATGTGTAGGCAAAGAGTAGAAAGGGTTTGTGATCCCATGGGAACTCTGATTATTCAGGATAAAAAGTAGCCTTGGTCCTTCCCCTGGATGCGATTTATGACTGTACCAAATTTCATCCAAATCGATTTAATAGAAGCGTCGTGAAAATGTAGCAGACAGTTAGAAATACTCTCGCATTTAGAATATTAGCATGGATGCACATCACGACGGCCTACAAACAAAGGCTACAAGATAGTTTTAAATAAAACAATTCATTTTTAGAATTCCTTATATTTTTATGTTTGAAATTGAAATATTGCAACAAATAGTCCTTGTGTATACTTTACAGATTTATGTTTATAGTCCGTAAAACTTATCTGACCCGGTGGCCACAATTTGAACAAATTTTTATGCCTGTTTCAATTCAATTCTTGGTTTTATGGTTTGCGTTTCTACCAAATGGGTACAATATACCTCGCCAATGACGCGTGGAATGGAGGAGACACGCTATAGAGCTGGGAGGTACAACTGGTCCAGCTTTTATGTACCTATTATGTTATATTTATGTACCTATTAATAGCAGGTTTCTTTTTCCAATGTTTTATGGTTAGTTAGTTTTTGTTTATACTAGTGACGCTGACACCGGGTCAGATAAGTTAGACGTACTATACTACCTAAACTGTCAATAAAAAAAAACGCATCCATAAATCAAAAGTGAACAAAAACAGTAAATGTCCATTGAATCAATAATTACAATAAAAGAATTATAAATTAACTATTTACTTACTATTTTAAAGTTTTATACAAAAGGATTTCTTACACAATGTAAAGGTATGTTTTAATGAGCTTTTACAATGCATGAATGTTTACCTACTTAAAAAGTTGTTAATAGTATCTTTTAATTAAAAAAAATCAAATAGGACTGTCTTTCTCAGCATAGCATTAAGAAAAAGTCACTCACAGAATTCTAAAAAAGGTATTAGAAATGGTAACTATAGCCTTTATCACCTGGGCTGCGTGTACCCAATATATAAATTTTACAGTTAGTATAATTCTAAAACGCGCAACGAACAAGCTTACATCCAACTGTTTGTACTACTAATAAGATTAGCCATTCAAAGCAATAATGATTTGATGCAGCCTTTGCTTTGTATTGATTACCAGTGTCATGTTTGTTTTGAAAGCTTTGTGGAAAATGATTTTTGTTTGGAATAGCTATTCCATACATTTAATTGAACAATCACGCTCTTCAGTTTAGCACTTCTATAATTTTTGAATTCTGTGGGGTCACTCTTCTTACCCATTACGATGTAATGGCTCAATTTCAATAGAATAATTTTTGGACAAGTACAATTTCAATATAATATTGCTACATTCATAGTAGCTAGCATCTTTCTATGAAGTAATTTCATGGATGGTACCATGTACATTCTAAATACCCAATGCAATGTTACTGTTTCCTAAATGCAGGTTTAAATTAGGAAAGCGTAGAAGGTGAAAGGACGGTAATAACTGTGTTGCAACGACGACTTTTGCTGGTATTTTTATTTTATTTTTAGGTGTCTACTGAAGCGGAGCGGACCGGAGATGAGTTCAATAGATCAATCAAAACACAATATTTTGACCGTCTGCAACAATTCTATCACAATCTATAAATAATCTCATTGGTCTGTTGAATACACTTCACTCCATTTAATCTGCTTAGCTATCTATTTGAACTTTAAATGGATGGCTAAGCACATTTAAAAAATTTCGTGTGTCCAAACAAATCATGCACGCATATTATATTCGTGGGTAGTCCTCAAGTCCTTACTAGGACCCGGCAGAACGGGTTTGACGAGAAGGTTGTATGAGAACTTAGTGGTGGTTATTAGAGCCTTATCACACTGGCATATTGCGAGCCTGTTTGCAGCAATATGTGTGATACAGCCCTCAGGAATGACTAGCGCGACTGCTGGACAGTCCGTTACCCCATCATTGTATTAATCTATACCTGACCTAACTTTTACTGAATGTTTCAACCCTAGTCATCTAAGTATTAATGAAACCAGGTACTAAATTCGTTATTTACCTCATGCGATTTACTCCATTATATACAGTATTAGCGTGTGGCGGTCTTCGCAGTCCGCACATAATCCAATAGATGGCATTACTAGTACGATTCACTCGACCACGAAGAGCCCAACTCACGATGACGAAGCGTTCTCTGAATTACGCTATATATACGACCTCCAACGATGAACGGTCGGACCAGTGGTCCCCGAGCACAACACCCGATCGGAGGATGATCATCCTTTGTTACGGTCGAGCCATATCACCTGCTCCCGTACAAGCGTTCGCCCGCGACTTCGTTCGCGTACAATTTCTGATTTCCTATCAGACCACTAAAAGGCCTACTTATAGCAGCTATATAGCATCGGCAGGTTTTTATTATTTAAGACTAATAAGTCTTTAATGCCGACTTCAAAAACTTATAACCTTCATGCAAGCTTTCAACCCCTATTTCACGCCCTTTGGGGTGGATAATCGTGAAATTGCTTATGAAGTTTATTATTACTTAAAACTAAAAACCTTTATGCCGATTTTCCAAATATCTAACTTCAAAAACTTAGAACCCTCATGTAAGCTTCCAACCCCCATTTCACCCTCTTTGGGGTGCATTTTCGTAAAATTGCTCATACAGGTTATTATTATTTATAACTAATAACTTAATTGCCAATTTTCATGTATCTAACTTCAAAAACAAAGGACATTCATATAGACTTCCAACCACTATCTCAACCCCTTAGGGGTGAATTTTCTCAAAACTGTTCCTTAGCGGATGTCTACACTGTAGAAGGAACCTACCTTCCAAATTTCAAGTTTGTATGCTTTCTAGGTCCTGAGATATCGTGATGAATCACTCGCGCATCGCTTTTATATAGATGATAGATAAGGAACTGCTAACAACGGTTCCTATGTAGATCTTGTGTGCCAAATACAAGGAGTTTCGATCATTGATGGTGCACTAAATCAAACGCAGGATGCGGCGAACAAGACAAAACTGATTCGTTTCGGAATTCCGTTGGAAATGGAATGTAAAATTTTCCGATATTCTATGGGAGAGTTCTGCAATTATAACTTTGTAACAGAAATACTTTTTGAAAGCGACCGCAAAAAAGTGTTCTAGATATTGAGGAAATGTGATGGCCGATGGGTGGTCTGACCTTTCATTGCATCATGTCAATGTCGACGACCTCCGTGGCGCAGTGTGTAGCGCTGTTGTCTTAACGTGTGGAGGTCCCGGGTCCGATCCCCGGCGGGGTCAATTTGGGAATTTATAATTTCTGAATTTTCCCTGGTCTGGCCTGGTGGGAGGCTTCGGCCGTGGCTAGTTACCACCCTAACGGCAAAGACGTGCCGCCAAGCGATTTAGCGTTCCGGTACGATGCCGTGTAGAAACCGAATACGGGTATGGGTTTAATATAACTGCCATGCCCCTAACAGGTTAGCCCGCTACCATCTTAGACTGTATCAGCACTTACGATCAGGTGAGATCGCAGTCAAGGGCTAACTTGTAGTGGTTAAAAAAAAATGTTTTGGATAAAAATTAATTAATCAAATAATCTGCGTACATTTCGATGTGATGCTTTAGAAGTAATATAACCATGATATAATAATTATGGTATTTGGTATGGGCATGCCATTCGGGCAGTCTCTCCACTTTTTTTACTCAAAAATCTTACTATAATACAATTTGAAATAATATTGATGTGACTAGACATTGAACGACAATGTTTATTAGGACTGTCGCTTTAGTCTATTTACAGAAATTCTTTCTACTTGGCACGCAGTGTTCTCAACAGTAGCACCGATTAAAAAAAATAGACTTAAAACTTATTATAGACTAATGTAACTTATTTCTACTGATTTGTACAGCGACACTTAGGCCTTCACACACAGTTTCCTTATTAACGGTACTCTAACAGTTGAATAATGTGAGCCACAACTGTGAACGTGTGAATAGGTATAAATCTGTTTAATCGGTCGTCGCCGTTATTACGGAAACCGTGTGTATGTCAAAAGAGCCATAATTGTTGACGTTCAAGACTTAAAGTATTGTGCAATAGAAGACCATAAAATATGCATCCATATTCCCGGCCAAAATCATGCATAATATGTCACCGTAAGATTGTAAAAACCGTTAGATTATAATCTAACTCGCGAAATTATAAACTGTCGAAAGATTGTGAACCGTTCAATGTTCTGAGTGTCAATTTTTGAAATATTCATTGTATTTACGTTTTCTTGTCTGTTTCATGTAGGTTAGGTTAGGGTTCGACATAAATAACCAGGTAGGCAGTAGGTGTTAGGTTCCCGATAGGTTAATAAATCTACAATAAAATTACAATCTACCGGAAAATAATGCGTTAAATTGTAATCTTTTGACACTACGATTTCGCGAGTTAGATTATAATCTAACGGTTTTTACGATCTTACGGTGACACATATAAAGAGTTCTGGCCTAATATTTGATTTCTGGGTTCTAATATTTGAGTACCCACTTAAAACTGCGTATCCTTAAAATTAGTAGTTCGTAACAGCTATGATACTACATATAATATTATGTGCTTATTTACAATGCATATTTGAATTCAACACCAATCATAAAATGATGTTAGTTTTCACTTTTCACATGATAATTGTCTTGTTTAATAGAAAACATACCTTTTCTTGGTATAGTATAGTTTGAATTTAAAATTAATTTATAATATTAGTGTAGTTATTTAATACTTTTTACATTAATATTATAAAAGTTCGGTCATAGTCAGATAACTTACTTAAAACTCACTACCACTTTAAAGTTTGTTATTTTGTCTTTACTCAAGATACTCGTACGATGATCAGTGATACAGCTGTAACAAAAGAAAACAAAGATATTTAACCATTTTCCCAAAACAACAATAATTTTAATATTGTTACGCTGGACGACTACGCTATGTCAGCTCGTACGCCGCGCGTCTCCATAGAAGATCCAATTCCGACTATTCTCGCATGCCTTCGTATACCTAACATCGGAACGAACGGATGTACCTATCTTACATTTTGTACCATATTGTTATGTAAACTACTTTTTCTAAAAAATGATATTATGGAATGTGCACATTTCATACCCTGTAAATGAGTTCGAAAGTTAAACTTCCCGGCCTAGACCAGTAAAGAATGTATGTATTTTCATTACGTATCATAAGTTTGAATTTGGAATCTTTCTTCCTGAATACCTTGTAATGTTCTTTGGCCTAAATAGTTTAAATTTGGAACTCTACCGTATAACGCGTTCAGCACTCACAAGTCACAGCGCAAAAAAATATATTTAAAAAAAAGTCACTTGTTTCATTTTTTAGAAAAGCACTATACACACCTCGACCGGGAGAGCATTTCTGGTCTCGTATATAGCCGACTAACTCTAACACTAACTAACACTCGACCAGAAAACGCGTACTTCCCGGTCTCGCGATGTAATGTACTATATTATATTTATAATACACCAAAAAGGACTTCATTATTCCTGAAACTGCTTCGGGACAGCCGCTCTACATAACTATAGTGTAATAGGATTATTGTTTTTTGTTTGGATGGATGGTGTTATTCAACCACGCCAGAATGGCTGAACGGATCTGGATGAAATCTGGCACATAGACAGATTATAACACATAGGTCTGGAATAACACATAGGGTACTTTTTATCCTGAAAATTTTAAGAGTTCCTTCAGGAATTAAACAAAAATTTGCCACGCGGACAAAGTCGCAGGCATCAGCTAGTTTTACATAAAGCAGTGGTTGTAGGATAGATGTGTTATTCAATTAACACGCTTGTCCACTGAATTAAAGCGGTGCATGCAGACTAATCAATTTTGATAGTCATGATTTCATATTAGTTTATCATAATTAGGAATTTATATTTAAATAGGAATAAAGGAAGCGGCAGTTACAACTGATAGAAGATGAATAGGCTAGGGCCAGAATCACACTTGTAAGTTATTATGTAAGTAATATATGCATACAATATGCGACTACAAGACTGTCCACATTTTGTAAGAAACTCATGTGAACGACTTATGTGAGTAAAACTTACAAATGTAACCCTAGCCTAAGAGTATGCTGTATATTATATGTACAGTACCCGGCGATAAATATTG
Source organism: Erebia palarica (assembly GCA_964035005.1). NCBI lineage: Eukaryota > Metazoa > Arthropoda > Insecta > Lepidoptera > Nymphalidae > Erebia > Erebia palarica. The sequence continues at coordinate 32,243,075 of OZ035986.1, forward strand.
CACATCGATCTTTGGAAAGAGACAATCAGCTAATTTCGGCTTCGTAAATCGTTATCTCTGTCGCACAAAATACAAACAGTCCGGTATCTAGTAGGAGCTGTTAAAACAATTATGAGTTGCTTCTTTTGATATTTTTTTTTATTCTTTGTATGTATTAAATACACCATTTTTTCTATAAGTGTTGGCTTTAGGATGGGGTAAAATTTAAAAAAAAAATGTTCACATAATGTTTAAAATTACAGCTGTAGTGTACATAATAATAAACATTGTAATAAAAATAATAATTCTAATTATTCTCTATTACTTCCATTTCACTATCTGTGCTCTCAAAGAGGTCAATATCACTGTCACTGTCAGCCGTATTTATCACTAGTCTATCAGTGTAATTGTCTAAACCGTGTTGAATGCTTCTATATTCATTCTCACATTTGATTGCATGATCGCAAACCTTTTTCCATTCTTCAGCCCCGATAATGTTTACTTTTTCAGTCAATAATGCTTTTACTGTAGTTAAATTCATACCCACATTTCTAGAGGCTACATAGCCTTTCAGTTGAGACCATATATTTTCTATTGGATTAAAATCCGGATGATATTATGGTGGCAATCGCAACACAGTGTGCCCATGTTCGGCACGTATTTTGTCCACGGAAAACTCTGTATACCTCTCCTTGTGCTGACATATAATAGCGTAAATCTGGGCTTTTGTTAATTTTGGATCAACTGGAATTTCGTGTCTGCTTAGCCAGTTCATCATTTCCTGTTTAATGGTGTTTGAGTTGGGGGGTCTTTCAACATATTTGTTGTGATAGGGTGCATTGTCGATAACTAGAACAGAATCTCTGGGTATATTTGGGATTAATTATTAACCAACCATTTTTCGTAGTTATCGTTATTCATTTCATTGTGATAGTCACCTGTAGTGTCTGTGGATTTATATGTTAAAAAGGCACCGGGTACAAAGCCTTTTTCATTTCCCGCATGAACTATTATCAAACGCTGACCTTTTGAATTTGGCTTTTTTACTCCTTTTTTCTTATCATCACTCCAAGATTTCCCTTTAGTGTGGGATGTATGTATGTAGGACTCATCCATGTAGACGATATTTTTTCCTGATTCGCGATATTCGCGTATTTTATCAAGGTATTCCATTCGTTTGAGACTTACATCGTGCTTTTCCATTAAAACTTTTCGATTATCTTCCATTTTAGTGAACCGAAATCCCATCTCATGAAGTATTTTTCTCAACGTCTTTTCAGACCCATTGTAATTAATAGCTTCAGATAATTTAGCTTTTAATGTTTTTATTGTTGGCAGTTCATTAAATCGTAAGTGAAAATCATACACCATTCTTCGAACAACATCATAATCAAAATCGTCCATATTCAAAAGAAATTGCTTTTTTGGTCTCCCTTTTTTTGGAGTGCTGAAATTAATTTCAGGAGAATGTGTTTCAGTACTAACTTCATTTAATATATTGTTTAAAGTTCTTCTTGAAATTCCAGTGGCAATTGCAACACGCTCTTGAATCTTCTTAAAATAACAACTTACATTTTCATCTTCATTTTTTTTTAATCTGTCAGCTTCGGTTACAATATATTTATAAACATTGTAGATAATTTCGCGTGACTGACCTCGTAAAGGTTTCCCTCGTTTTCCTAAAAATGCCATAGTAGAACTTTAAATTATTTAAATTTGGGGGTGTTAACAACTCTCAATATATATTATGAATTGGACGCGACCGCACTCTATCGCACTTGAACAGCGACTGACAGTGACGTTTTGTCAGTCATATAGGTAGTGTGCGACAGAGATAACGCTATACGAAGCCGAAATTAACCGATTGTCTCTTTCCAAAGGTCGATGTGCAATATTTATTGCCGGGTACTGTAGTATATGTAGTATAGTGTGTTACACTATACTTAGCGCCAAGTGTCGAGGCTGGTGTATTGACGAGGGTGCAAGAGATGCAGCATGCAGGCAGGGGAGTTGGCTAACTGTTATTACTTAAAGAAGACTAGACTACATGATGCCTGCTATCTTTATATGATCTATCTCTGTGCCAAATTTCATCCAGATCCGTTCAGCCGTTCTAGCGTGATTGAGCAACATACATCCATCCAAACCTTAGCATTTATAATCTTATATATAAAATTCTCGTGTCACAATGTTAGTTACCATACTCCTCCGAAACGGCTTCACCGATTTTTATGAAATTTTATAGGCATATTCACTAAGTCTGAGAATCGGCTACTATTTTTCATACCCCTAAAACACCTCAATCCATGCGGACGGAGTCGCGAGCATCAGCTAGTATTAGTATATGTAGAGGAGTGAAGTGAGTATAGCGTAGTGACTAGGCTAGTGTATGAGCGGGGGAGCGGGCGGGTTAGGCTGTTACTACCTACTTGAAGAAGATGAACACACTGAGAGTAAGCTTACCGAACTGCTACTGATGTCGTGGGTAGTAGGGCAGCGGATATCTTCCTATCGCGTAGTGACTGGGCTGGTGTATGGGTGAGGGAGCGGGTGGGTTAGGCTGTTACTACCTACTTAAAGAAGATATAAACATACTGAAAGCTTACCGCACTGCTACTGATGTCGTGGATAGTAGTGCGGCGGGGGCGGGTTAGGCTGTTACTACCTATTTAAAGAAGATGAACATACTGAAAGCTTACTGCACTGCTACTGATGTCGTGGGAAGTAGGGTGGCGGATATCTTCCCATCGCGTAGTGACTAGGCTAGTGTGTGGGCGGTTGAGCGGGCGGGTCAGGCTGTTACTACCTACATAAAGAAGATGAACATACTGAAAGCTTACCGCACTGCTACTGATGTCGTGGATAGTAGTGCGGCGGGGGCTAGGCTGTTACTACCTACATAAAGAAGATGAACATAATGAAAGCTTACCGCACTGCTACTGATGTCGTGGGTAGAAGGGCGGCGGGGGCGGGTTAGGCTGTTACTACCTACTTAAAGAAGATGAACATAGTGAAAGCTTACCGCACTGCTACTGATGTCGAGGGTAGAAGGGCGGCGGATATCTTCCTATCGCGTAGTGACTGGGCTGGTGTAAGGGCGGGGGCGCTCCGGGCGGGTGGGGAGCGGGCGGCGGGGGCGCGGGCGGCATCGTTACAGGGGCGTGCCCTCTCATCGCCGGGCTGTCTGCCATCATTTGCATACCTGGTATTAGGTAGAAACACTCGATAACCATTTCAATCATACTTTATTAGGAATTTACACACAAACACTGTACAACCATCGCTTGACATTACAACATAGATTAATATGTAGCACCATTACATCTCGATCTCCCTCTAACCGCCTCCAATCGCCCGTCACGGTCCAGGGCGCTGTAGAGGAAATCAGACCATAGATAGATCCGCCAAATTCAGTCTAACACTGGTAAATTAATATAGAATAGTGGTGATGCCTATATCACAAATAAATTATTTCTAATTGATTTATTTAATAGAGGGTCTTCAGAATGACTAACAACATTCACATCCTCAGTAAGTTTTAAGTAACCATTTTGAAATATAGATTAAAGAAAAAAGTGCGTTGAATTTGATGATTTGTCACAACTGCGAATTTCATACACCTTCCATTATAGAAGTGCGTTTTTAATATAGAGTTGCTGATTTGATTGAGTTGTCATCACCCCTATTATAAAATGTAATGAACCTGGAACAACATGCTATAAATTCGAAATCATAAGGCGACTAATATTACAAATGCGAAAGAGTGGTTTTTTTTGGCCAACAGAAAACCACCAACAAACGTTCAGAGCAATAGTTCAACATGATTTTTTGTATGGATATTGCTGAAGACCAGGGGTGTGACATAGGCTACTTTTTACCCTGGGAAATCATAGTTTTCCCGGGATTTGTTAAACTGCATCCACTCGTAAGAAGTCAAGGGCTTCAGCTAGTTATATCAAAACGTTACGATCAAAATGTCTAGGGAGTAAAACGTCTAACTACGTGAAGAGTATAATGAGCAATATGACTATGTAGCAAAACGTACATGTAGCTGAATGGCCTTTATCAAAAGGTCTGTTAACAAAACGTCTGATGAGCCTTTTGATAGATAGCCGTTGTGCTACATGGACATCTTGCTCATTAGACTTTTCACGTAATAGAACGGTTGCGGAATTAGTTTTTACCTGTAAAATTAAATGTTCGACGTAATAAACGTATACCCACGATGCTCGCAAGCATAGTTTGTAAAATACACTCACTCGTCCATGCAAGGAAATCTAGCAAGAATAATAAATCCCGGTATCGGCCGATATTCGTAGCAGTGTCACGAACGTTATAAATTATTGTGTGACAAATACCGAAGGCGTCGCAACCCTATGTACAGCTTAGGGGCATGGCAGTTATATTAAGCCCATACCCCTAATCGGTTACTACACGGCATCGTACCGGAACGCTAAATGTCTTGGCGGCACGTCTTTGCCGGTAGGGTGGTAACTAGCCCCGGCCGAAGCCTCCTACCAGGCCAGACCATGGAAAATTCAGAAATTATAAATTCACAAATTGACCCTGCTGGGGATCGAACCCGGAACCTCCGCAAGTTAAGACAACAACGCTACACACTGCGTCACGGAGGTCGTCAAAATTCCATCAAAACAATTATCCATTCCAACAAGTGCTTTTAATACATCAAGTGAATCTACCACTGGTTCAGAATGAAATTCTTACTTGTCCGCAAGACAAACCATTTCTAAACTTTCCTTTAACTATAATTAATATAGGTACCTAGTGTATTTACATAGCACTGCGCCAGGGAGGTCGTATCGTAGGCAAATGTTTGTTAAGTTTGCTTACGTGCTCTACTTAACAAGTCATAATTAAAAAATTAAAAAACAAGACTGCCCTGCCAAAAAACGAACTAAAAAGTTAAAAATCTGGTTAAATTAGAATCTTATTCACATTTTTATTAAATGATATATTTTTGTGAATCACTGGATATTGAACTATAGTGTTATATATTTTTAGAATCTACTCATCATTTTCTAGATGATGATTATATAGTTAATCTGATTTTCGAATATTTTTTTTCAAATTTAGTCTTTAATGCGGTACTAAGGTCACTCCACCAATTTTTTTTAAATTTTAATAGCCTATATCACCCGGAATAAGCTAGGGATTCCAACGATACCTCATTTATCAAAATCGGTTCAGGCGTATAGAAGTTATGGTGGAATATACAAACTCATATACATGCATACACACACGAACCCTGAAATCAATATACTCGTTTTTTCAGGCAGTCGTATAAAAACTAACAGTGGCCCTACTTAATAAGATAATAAAAATATTATGAAATACTCAAAATTAGTTTACCTGTAGGGGGTCCAGCGTATGGAGGAGGGTAGTAGAGCCCTGTCGGCGGCACTGGTTGATAGGGCTGGAAAGGAGGCCCGGGCGCTACGTGAGGCGGGAACATCGGTGACGTTGATACTCCGTGTATACTACCAGCTCCAGGGGGTGGATAGCTGCTTGAACTCACTGACACGGGTATATCTTGTTGTCTGGTTGGGTATTGGTTGGAGCCATTATGATTGCAAGTATTTGGACTCTTATTTGCTTCGTGGTTTGGTTCTGAAGGCGGCGATTTGTCGGATGAATTAACTAAAAATATTTCAATATTGTTATTTTAATTATACTAATATTATAAATATGAAAGATGATATGTGTTTGTATGTTGGTTTGTTGGTTTGTTGGTTTGTCCTTTAATCATGCTACAACGGAGCAACGGATCGATGTGAATTTTGACATGGATATAGCTGAGGACCCGGAGAATGACATAGGCCACATTTTATCCCGGAAAATTAAGGAGTTCCCGCAGGAATCAAAAAAATCTTTAACCACGCGGATGAAGTCGCGGGGATCAGCTAGTATTTATAATAATGTCAAGTCTCCAATTATTTTTGCTTGGCAAAATTAAATTTAAAAGCGATTCATATTTGTAAACATTATATTATATTGTTAATTGCAAGTCTGTACGTTGAATAGTTAGTGAGAGTTTTTATTTAATGGTCATTTATTACGTACATTGCCGCAAAATATCCATAAACGTCTGCAATACTTCAGGAGGCGCATTACTATTATGATGAGTATTATGATTACTATTACTATTATTATTATATATAATTTTGACAGGATTCGTTTTTCTAGGCAACACAGACAATGCTTGAATTAGCGACTCATCTAATCGCAACGAAGGTGATGGTGCCTGAAACAATTAATAGTGTTCAATTATTATTTTCAAAAATCAAACAAACTTAAAATTTACTCAATGGAAAGAAATAAAAAGCAAGAAAAAGTAGTTCCGTGAAAAAAAAAAGGAAATGATAAAAGTATTTAAGTAAAAAGCCTATTTAAACTTACTACTTAATCACTCACTTAATCACTCAAGATATGAGCCAATTTTAAGGATACAAAAACAAAAATCCTAGGTAAGAGCCAGAAAACATTAACTTTTTCCCCTCATGAGCTCAAAACGGGCTCCTTTGCTGCCTAAAACCATTGAGCAAAAGTCGTTTTTGCTCACCCCAGTGAGAGGTGATTGTTGAGAGCGACTAGTTTTTTTTTAACCACTACAAGTTAGCCCTTGACTGCAATCTCACCTGATGTTAAGTGATGATGCAGTCTAAGATGGTTGCAGGTTAACCTGTTAGGGGCATGGCATTTATATGAAACCCATACCCCTATTCGGTTTCTACACGGCATCGTACAGGAACGCTAAATCGCTTAACGGCACGTCTTTGCCGGTAGGGTGGTAACTAGCCACGGCCGAAGCCTCCCACCTGGCCAGACCAGGGAAAATTCAGAAATTATTCGCAAATTGACCCCGCCGGGGATCGAACCCGGGACCTCCGCACGTTTAGACAACAGTTTACACACTGCGCCACGGAGGTCGTCTAAAATTAGTTGAGGGGATTCAAACTAGACACTTGCAACAAAAGCGAACTTTGCTATCTTATTGAACAAATAAGTATTCCATAGGTGCTGTAGATGTTCAAAGTGAAGGCAATCACTTAACGGCAGGTTTTCTGTCACTCAATCACTCCATAGCTCACTCTCTTCTCAAATATGAGAAATTACGAAATTTGATCAACATATAGGCACAGCACATAATATAACAAGCCTTAGAAGCTCAAACCTCAAGGGCTTCGAGGGTAATGAAATACGAAAAGTCGCGAGATATTACTGTGTGTACATTGAAATATTACTGTGTTATATGCCAAGTAGAAGTTAACATTTGAGTTAAAGGAAAAACGAATATTGGATACGTTAACTTGGAGGGAAATTAAACCTATTATGACTTGTCATAAAGAAGATATTGAATTACAAGTAAGCCCCATATTTTACTTACCAAATCAACGTTCCTTGCATCTGTCATCACATAATCCATGAGTTGCAACAGGAACTGATTAGGAACTGTTGAAACTCCCTGCAAACACAATCAAAATTAGAACATAAAATTAAAATAAATATATCTCACTATCCCTAAAAGGCTTTATAGGTCCAAATCTGTGCACACTCCTTATGTTGAATTCGATATCAACTTTAAATGGTCTGATACGCGGTCCTTACAGTCAATGGGGCTGATTCTGTAGTGCACAATCTCTAAACTAAACTAAAATTAGAGCATTATAAATATTGCTAACCCTTTCATAATACTCCCTACGGAAAGGGACAGAGCTAGATTTAAAGCTGCCATTTTAGTTTAGTTTAGAGATGTTACATTACAGAATCGGCACCATTATATTATTATACTAGCAGACTTGCCCGCGACTTCGTTCGAGTTAAATTTCCACGGGAACTCCCTTATTTTTCGGGATAATAATGTCCTCCCGACCGAATTTCGGCCACGGCGGCCAATCTCCATTAATACAGCGGGAGATATTATAGTGCACAAGTGTGTGCGCGTACACAGGTGCACTCTCTATTCCTTTACTCTCATAGCTCGAGGGGACGGAATATCCGACACGACCGGAGAGAGATCAGCCGCAGGACCGACAGCTTAACGTGCTCTCAGAGGCACGGGGGTGAAATACCGCCAAGTTCCTAACTCCGGGCTAGTACTGAGACGGGACTCGAACCCGGGACCTCATCAGCCGCAGTCGAACACGCTAACCACTAGACCAACGAGGCAGTTTTCGGGATAATATATAGCCTATGACACTCACAAATAATGAGGCTTTCTATTGATACCAGAATTTTCAAAATCGGTTCAGTAGAATCAGAGGTTATCCCCTACAACGTCACAAACTCACAAACTTTACCTCTTTATAACATTAAATATAGATTCGTCTTTAAATACTAATTTATTATATTTGAATGGTATATCTTTCATCTAGCATTTCCCTTGCTGTTTGAGATGGAAAGTAGTGTTTTCCATAGCTACAAAATTGATTTACGTCTCGTGGTTTTGGATCCCTCGATTTGTTCAGTATTATGTTTAATAATCTTTCGTTTGCTTGGTACTCTATAAAAGCACATATGCCAATTAACAACTAGCCCTAAATTGCCTAAAAAATAACTATTGCTCGGTTCTGTAGAGATATATAAATGTACTTACTGCTGAAAATGGTGCTTGGCTGAATATGTTATGGAATTGGTTTTGAGGTATCTCCTGTAACAAAAAGATTTCTTAAGTCATACTACGTTAACTTGTGTAAGTAAGTTAATTACGAGTGGAAATGCTTGTGGATTAGAGTTTTTACATAGTTAAAGTGACAGAGCTGAATCCAGGAGCTACAGTACCCGGCAATAAATATTGCACATCGACCTTTGGAAAGAGAATCCGTTAATTTCGGCTTCGTATAGCGTTATTTCTGTCGCACACTACCTATATGACTGACAAAACTTCACTGTCAGTCGCTGTTCAAGTGATAATATATATTGAGAGTTGTTAACACCCCCAAATTTAAATAATTTAAAGTTCTACTATGGCATCTTTAGGAAAAAGAGGGAAACCTTTACGAGGTCAGTCACGCGAAATTATCTACAATGTTTATAAATATTTTGTAACCGAAGCTGACAGATTTAAAAAAAATGAAGATGAAAATGTAAGTTGTCATTTTAAGAAGATTCAAGAGCGAGTTGCAATTGCCACTGGAATTTCAAGAAGAACTTTGAACAATATATTAAATGAAGTTAGTACTGAAACACATTCTGCTGAAATTAATTTCAGCACTCCAAAAAAAGGGAGACCAAAAAAGCAATTTCGTTTGAATATGGACGATTTTGATTATGATGTTGTTCGAAGAATGGTGTATGATTTTCACTTACGATTTAATGAACTGCCAACAATAAAATCATTAAAAGCTAAATTATCTGAAGCTATTAATTACAATGGGTCTGAAAAGACGTTGAGAAAAATACTTCATGAGATGGGATTTCGGTTTACTAAAATGGAAGATAATCGAAAAGTTTTAATGGAAAAGCACGATGTACGTATCAAACGAATGGAATACCTTGATAAAATACCGCGAATATCGCGAATCAGGAAAAAATATCTACATGGATGAATCCTACATACATACATCCCACACTAAAGGGAAATCTTGGAGTGATGATAAGAAAAAAGTAGTAAAAAAGCCAATTTCAAAAGGTCAGCGTTTGATAATAGTTCATGCGGGAAATGAAAAAGGCTTTGTACCCGGGGCCTTTTTAACATATAAATCCACGGACACTACAGGTGACTATCACAATGAAATGAATAACGATAACTACGAAAAATGGTTGGTTAATCAATTAATCCCAAATATACCCAGAGATTCTGTTCTAGTTATCGACAATGCACCCACAAGTATGTTGAAAGACCCCCCAACTCAAACACCATTAAACAGGAAATGATGAACTGGTTAAGCAGACACGAAATTCCAGTTGTTCCAGTTCCAGTTCCATCCAAAATTAACAAAAGCCCAGATTTACGCTATTATATGTCAGCACAAGGAGAGGTATACAGAGTTTTCCGTGGACAAAATACGTGCCGAACATGGGCACACTGTGTTGCGATTGCCACCATAATATCATCCGGATTTTAATCCAATAGAAAATACATGGTCTCAACTGAAAGGCTATGTAGCCTCTAGAAATGTGGGTATGAATTTAACTACAGTAAAAGCATTATTGACTGAAAAAGTAAACATGATCGGGGCTGAAGAATGGAAAAAGGTTTGCGATCATGCAATCAAATGTGAGAATGAATATAGAAGCATTCAACACGGTTTAGCTTTAGACAATTACACTGATAGACTAGTGATAAATACGGCTGACAGTGACAGTGATATTGACCTCTTTGAGAACAGAGATAGTGAAATGGAAGTAATAGAGAATAATTATAATTATTATTACAATGTTTATTATTATGTACACTACAGCTGTAATTTTAAACATTATGTGAACATTTTTTTTTTTTATTTTACCCCATCCTAAAGCCAACACTTATAGAAAAAATGGTGTATTTAATGCATACAAAGAATAAAAAAAATATCAAAAGAAGCAACTCATAATTGTTTTAACAGCTCCTACTAGATACCGGACTGTTTGTATTTTGTGCGACAGAGATAACGATTTACGAAGCCGAAATTTGCCGATTGTCTCTTTCCAAAGATCGATGTGCAATATTTATCGCCGGGTACTGTAAATGATATTTCTTTATTCGATTTTTGAATATGAATAATATGTGCTCTAAGGATCTATAATCTAAATCTATAAAGTGACCACGATAAGCTGCAATTTTCTTGATATAAATATTTTCCAAAGATCGATTCAAAATTTTAATTTTTCAGTTTCAGTTGGAATGGAAACAGTAATAATGACTAAACAGAACTTGAAAAGCTACTACTCACTTGCAAGAAACTGCTATATTTGGTCTAGGTAAATGCTGCAATGCTGTCACTTTTTCACGAGTTTATTCCAGGAACAAAACAGGTATTGGTTTAACTTAGTAAGCAGTTTATTGCAAGTGGACTATAAAAGCATACATATTATATTCAAATCCAAAGATAAAACTTTTACCTCTACATTTTCTTCAACGAATCTCCTCTGGAAAAGATCTGTGCTAATCAAAGATTTCAATATTTCTTTTAAATTTTGATACTCATCAAATTTCTTCTTATACATCAAAGTCTCATACTCTTCTTCCTCATAAATGGCATCCAATTGTTTCCTGAGTGCCTCAATCCTAAAATAAGGGTTTTCTTATGAATTTTATTGTTTATTTATTTCATAATAAACATTTGGAATATCAAACAACTCTCTACAGTTGAGTATCATGTAGTTAGTTCAAAGTTCAGTTTTATGAAGGTTGCCAACTGAATATTTCAAGGCCGAAGATTCAATAAATATCGATACTATTTTCATTATTAGGTGACTTCCCACTACGCCGAGCTGGATACTTCCCGGACTAATTAATAAAAAATAATATTATAATAAATTATAAATATTTGGCAGAACAATTTATATGAAGCTGTTTTTATTTGATGCCTCCAAAAACGACCAGGTATAATCAAATTTATATCATGGCTTTAGCTTAATACATTCAGTGCTTGGTCTTAAAAGACAACCTCACATGATCAAGCCCTCAAGCCTCATGTAAATTGAACCATATATCTTGCTGCCTGTACTGGCTGAATTCTGGCACAAAATGAGTACGTTTTTATTAAAATCCAGCCAATTATTTATCTGAGGGATTGCTTGTGTGAAGAAACAAGCACTATTTCCGTATACACCTCGCCCGGCGTTGTGGGGTACACCTAGTAGGTAGTTGTAGTTTAAAATGGGTTGCCCATTATTAAGTCGGCTCTTACGATATAAAGAGTGTATGTTGTTAAATTCGAAGAAACCATTCATTCACATTCGCGAGCGGTTGCAATTTTACACAAAACAGTTATTTCGCAACCCAAGTCTGATCTTATATTAAAATAAAATATTTTTGGTAAATAATCAAATATGAATACATATTAAATATATTTTAAGTATAAATATTAATAACCTACGTAATTTATTTATTATGACGATTGAATAACGTACGATGGTAAAAAATTTCACACTTATACATTCGAGTAATTTTTTCATGAGAGTTGTTGATACAAGAATTTTAAGATACGGTTTTGAATATTATATATTGCTTCAATTAATGAACAGTTCAAAACTCACAGTGATTTATCATATATCCCGCTTGTTCCATTTACTGTTCTATTAAAAACCCTTCATACTATATTATTACATAGAAAATTAAATAAAAGGAAACTATGAAATAAATCGCATTCGAAATGTTCGGTTACAATACAGGCTATCAGTGATATATGCATTGCACAAAAATAAAAACTTAATTTAATGAGTAGGTACATTATAATTTATAGATACATAAAACAAGTAACCGTAAAAGCGATATAAATTATGAAAATATAATTATTGTAGTGAATTCAAACCTTAGCTCCCTTTGTACACACTGTTCACAGAGGGCATCTGCGCTTTTGGCCTCCTCGCCTTTCCTAATTTTGGTTGGTCGTGCTGAGAACAAAATAGATGATCGCAAAGCCATAGACAGGTGTATCTATCACACATTAATAACATGTTACATTTAAATATTGAATACGTGAAAGATCGATCAATTTTTTCATGAAGACTTGTGTTAGACCTGTGCAAGCTTAGGGCGAAAACACACTACGGAAAGACGGGAAAAATCATTAGCGCGAAAAGCCAGCGCGCGCTCTTTTATTTGAGGCTTGGTGCACAGGCCTGCACTACACGTTTTCGTAAACGACGCAGGCGTTTTGTCCGTAGTATTTTGCGTCCTCAAGATCCCGGATTTGTGCCATGAGAGTGAGCAATACTTAAGTAAAAAATGTTCTTAAGTGAAATATATTCTTGTTATAAAAAAGTATATTTTTATTAAACTAGCTTGTAGTTGAACTTTACCTCCATCCGCGTCGATTAAGCTCTTTAATTTTCCAGGATAAAAAGAAGAACATAGTTCCCCGGGATGCAACTATCCCTTTACCAAATTTTGTCAAAATTTAACAGATGGGCCGTGAAAGTGTGGCAGACAGACACACTTCCGCATTTAGCATTTATATAATAGCATTGATTTATTAAAATTTTGATTATGTTTTATTGGTTGACAGGTTCTTTGGAGCCTGATAGACTCTAATGTAATCCTTTTTCATGCAGTATGTTCAATCTTAAACTGCAGAAATAACTTGATTAAAACTTCAAGAAATAAATAGTAATGGGGGCATTACACTAGCAATATAAACGGGAAATTGCGATCTAATATAGCTTGTATTGACAGGTTTGCAAAAATATTTAGATTAGAGTATAGATAGTGTGATTCCCCCAAAAATAAATTGATGGCATACATTTTTATGAAATCATAGGAAAGTGCCAACAAATTTGCCAAATTTTTTGGTCTCCTCTAAGCACTAGCAAATCTTAATATAACTAATCTGTTCTAAAATCGCTTATGCTATGAATGCTCTTAAAACCTTTTTCTTATATCGCTGAGCATATTTTTATATCAGTTAAGTTGTGTATTGCATTGCTATCAGTTAGATTTATTGGCTGATGTATAGCAGGTATTCTTGCAAGAATCATTTATTTTCGCCAACAGTGAAAAGTAATCAATCGTAAGGATTGATATTCAAAGGATTGTAGTATTCAAATCAAAGTTTGGCTTAGCATGCTGAGAAAAATAAGATAACCTTACCTTTCACATCTTCATTAGTAGCTTGCCTTTTCATTGACTCACTTTTGGGTTGCACAAGTGTTGGCATTATTGGTGGAGGTGGTTTACTAGCATCATACCTGAAAATATAAAGGCAGTATTGAAAATCATTCCAGTAATAATAACAAAATCACCCATGCCAGCCAAGGATAGCTAAGAACAAACTTATATTCCCATGGGAAAAGTGAATAACCACAACCAGTATATGTATTATTTTTGCCTGAAACTGATTGGGGCTATAAGTTTGATATAACTGTCATACCCCCTACAGGTTAGCCCGCTACCATATTAGACTGCATCATCACTTACCATCAGGTGAGATTGCAGTCAAGGGCTAACTTGTAGCAGCTTAAATAAAACTAGTGTCTCTAAAAAGAATTGCATAATGAGCTATGTCACATCATACCTTTGCAAACCAGTTAAGGCTTATAAATTAAACTATTTTCAGGCAATGCATAAGAGTGGCCACATTTGTAATAGGTACATAGCTGTTCATAAAATCAACCAGCATATTATAGGTGCTTTAGAGTCAAGTTTGTCTCTTTGTAGCACTCTCTCCACTGACTAGGAAACAGATTTACTATCAGGTGAGATAGCAGTCAAAGGCTAACTTGTAGTGGAATCTAAGTGAATCTTTCTGAGAAAAAACCGGTGAGAACTATTGCAGTTATCATTACAATTCAGGCAAGAGTTGTAGTGAAATAATTGCACCAACTGTATACTTACATGGGTACTATTGGTGGGGGTGCCTGTGACATTGCAAATACTGTAGTTGGTGGAGGTGCTGCAAATAAATGGAATCGTTATTTAATTTTTTGTTAAAAGGTAAATCTTTATTTGGAAAAGCTTTTCGTAGTTAAAAATGTGTTAAAAACCATATAAATTTAACCATCTTTAAAAAAAAAACATCAATTTTTACCATAATCATGTTGAATATGCAACCAAAGGTCAATAACTATATTATTATGTTGTTTCATTCAACTGAAATATGTTTTTAACAAAAATAAGTAAGTAAAAATTACCTGTGAATACAGGGGCCCTTTGTCTTACAGATGTGGCTGGTACTGTAGGCGGGGGCGGAGGAGGGGGTGGCTGTTGGATAGGCATCACAGGTGGCGGCCGTGGAACCATAGACGCGACGGGCGGTCGTGAGTACATTGGGGCTGGAGCCGGGGCAAGGCTCACGGGAACAGAAGCCGAAGCCGGCGGCAAGGGCGGCGGCGGTGGAGGAGGAGGCGCGCTCGCTAGACTCTCTTGTATGTACAACGCTATCTGAGGAATAGTTTCAGCAGCCGCTGCGGACATATTGGCGTGACGTTGAGCTAAAACCTGAGGCAGCTGCCCTGTCGCTTTGAACAAACTCTGCTCCTCTTTAGTCGCATGCAGATATGTACAATGTTCACGTGCACATCCAGTCGAATTTTGAAAGTCGTGGCAGAACTTTAAAGTCTTTTTCATAACCTCAAAATCTAGTTCATGGCGGAACTTGCACTGGGCGCCCTTGGTGCATGCCCCCCATATAAAGTCACGACAGAAGTCTTTCTGTTTGTCCACATTGTCAGTGTTTGTCACATCATCTTTTTCCTGATTTGAGGCAGGTTGTCCTGATTGTTGTGGCTGACAGCCAATCGGACCAGTTCTACTGCTCATGGACTGTGTATTAAAGAAAATTAATAAGAAAGGCGTATTATTTATTACAAACTAAATTTATTAAGTTCCCGCAGGAAGTCTTTTTTCCAGCATAAAGAGTAGATTATGTCCTTTCCCAGGATACAATCTGATCCGTGTACCTAATTTCATCCAGATCTGTTCAGCCGTTCTGGTGTGATTTGAATAACAAACCTCCATCGATCATTCCACCCAAACATTTGCATTTAAAACATTAGTAAAGACTCATCCTGACTAAACACCAACATAGCAAGTAATTATACAACAAGCCTCTACTTTATGATATTAGATTACATGCATAATACTACAGGTATTATGCATGTCTAAATACTATTCGAAAAGTTTCCTTTAACCTTCAAGCAGGCGCGTGGCCATTTAAAATGGCAGTGGTAATCTTAGTGACCTATTGGAGTTTCAAAATACTGAATAATTAAATAATATTTTTTTTAATACTTTATTAGTAAAACGATTATCTTTAAATATAGATGTAGAAATAATATTTTAATCAAAGTACTTGCTGTTAAAATGATGTTTAAAAGAAACATACATTTTCTTTAGATTGGGTCTTCTTTTAAAAGAATAAATCTTATTTATTTGTTAAAATAAAATCAAATATACATCTCTAAACAAATAAATAACTGATAAGAAAGGTATGTATTATCTTTAGGAAACAATAAATATAGTAAAAACATGTATTTGATTTTAAAACAATTAAGGCCAAATAAATCCAAAAATTAGAGACATAAAATTGGGTATGTATTAGTTTTCTTCCTTATCAACATCTTTTTCAGGGTAATTTGGTGCCTGCAAGTATTAATTCAAGGATAAAATGTGCATTGTGTCTCAGATTGTGGTCGGGATTGTGAACAAACCGAAACGTGGTCAGATACTTTTGAACCTTCATCACTGAGCTCAGTTTTACTCTCTGTCTTCTTCCATTAGATGCACAATTATTATTCACTGACCAATTTACGAGCGATTTTTTACGATAAAAATATTAATAAAACAAAAACTTAGTTCAAAACAAATGAACAAAATACTTGTAACTACATAAACAAAAATGTAACAAGTGCGGTTGATTCGACACAGCGCGACCGCTTGAAGGTTAAATAATAAAATTGATAGTGAAAATTATTCTACTCACTCCAAAGGCACGCAGTAAAACCCATTCATCAGTTGTGAAGTTGTGCTGTTTTAAAAAACAGAAAAAAGAGAAAAATGGGTAAGTAAATCAAATGATTAGACAAAATATAATTTCTACATTTTTGCTATAACTTAAATATTTTTGTTTTATCTTATATGTTAGGGGTGTGCCACAAAAGAGGCCAGATTTTATCATCTTTAGAGTATGCTCCAATATACACTGCGAACACTGTAAGGTGTGACATCAATTTAGTATACTGCGAAGCCGTTCCTTTATAGTTAGCTATACTGTTTAAAATGGAACGCAGTACAGCTGTTGATCACGTGATCAAAGCACTGAAAGCACCTTACCTCGAAAACACCAGTGCTCACAGTACAAAAATGGCGATGATTTATGACGTTATATCTTTCCCTAGGATACTGAGGCAGTATACTGTCGGTCCATAATGGAACAAATTTTTTCCCAGTTAGAGCACTGAACAGTGCTCGCAGTGTATAACGGAACATACCCTTAGTCATAAGTTTCTTATCCATCCAGATATCAGATACAGAAACAATACCATGCAATCATTTATGAAATAAATTTAAAAAAAATGGGGGACATAGGGACTGCCGTTAGAAGTGCAAACAAATATTTTTTTATTTTTATGATTTTTTATAATTACTATTATAGTTTTATAAAAAATAGAAACCCTAACACTAAGGCATTTAAATTTAATTTTGAATGTAGTATATTTATATTTAAGACCTTTTGTCTTTGTAACAAGGCGAGCATGTCGCTGTTCGCGAGCATGTCGGTCACGCGAAACCACATTTTTACCCCCTACCAAAAAGTGCTCAACGCGGCTAAAGAAGTTTTCACTTCAAAAATCCTTGCAACTCCTATTTGCAAGTAGGTAGTTTACTAAATAACTACAATTAAAAAGCAGCTACATAATAATCAATAGTACCTGCTGACGAATTACCGACTTGTCCTAAGCTTAATATGTAGATCAAATACGTACAACTTCATCATTTTTAGAAATAACTTTTACTAGTAAGTAGTGAAATATCAGCTGAGGAACATGTCGCCATTTTATGTCCATTTCACTGCAAGCGTGCTCTTTGTTGAGGTTTTCAAATATCGTGCGATATGTGTGTTATTCAACATCTGGCATATATATAATTACATCACACTTACCGATAGACTTTGTGTGCATAAATCTAGTGGAAAATATTATCAAATTTTTTAATGTTTTCAAAGAAATCATAAACCATATCTTCACTGTATTTCAAATATCTCAGACACAATATCTTCTTCTTTACATACTATCACCACGTCCATTAGATAAATAAACATTGAGTTGGGCAGAAATGTATTTAAATCTTTTCAACAGAGCCAAAAGTTCGTAAAAATCGAAAATCTCACAAGTAAAATTAAATAAACATCAAAATGGCGGCCAGAGACAAGTAACCACCGACCAGAAAAAGCATTAAGCAAGTAACAATTAAGATTATAACATATGAATTATGACCAGAAAAAGAAAATGGCGGTCATCATCACCACAGACTTGAAAGGTATGTCAACGGTGCATGATAGACTACAACAAGCTGGTAAGGCGATCGCGTATCTCCTGCATCAATCATTGTTACAGTATCAATTGTTGTGATTGGCTGAATTTATGGTATTCTTACTGCGTCAATAGTGGAAGAGTGATAACCAATTAGAGGTGAATACGATCGTTACACTGTAGCTGTCAGAGATACGCGCAATCGCCTCTGATTGGCTAACGTTCTTAAATTATTGGCCAAATCCTTTGACGCAACTAAAATACCATAAATTCAGCCAATCAAAACAATTGAGATTATAACAGTTATTGATGCAGATTTTACACAATCGCCCTACAGATCTACAATATTGATATTGGTACAGCACTTAGACTATCAGATGCAGCTATAGCGTGCTCGGCCGTGAGACAGCTATATTCAAGTACATTACAGCAGGTAATGACTATTGGTAGTCGCAGAAGCCGCGTTGTGCATGTTGTGGGTAACTTTAGAAACGTGTTAAAATATTGTAAAGCCCAACTCATAATGCAGGAAATGGAAGATGACGCTCGATGGAGATTTCATCGCAGAATCCACGTTGTGCATGCTGTGGGTAACTTTAGTTTGCACTTAGCAGCGCCCTTAATTTTAAATTCGATGAAAATTTATTAGCCACCAAGTTTGAATCATAGTCCAGACAGCAGAGTGCATTTGCAGACTCCCGCAAACGTAGCCACTTTTTTACCCGACTGCGGCAAATAATATTCAAATGTGTTAAAAATACTGTTAAATTAAACACCTCGCCGAGCAGTTTTAAAATGCTCGCACGTGTTTAGCGATTGGTCAACTGCTTGTATTACGTGAGTGACCAACGCCCTGGATATCGCCAATTTTTAGGTACCTCAAGAGTAAAAAGGGACCCTTAAATGATCACTTCGTTGTCCGTCTGTCTGTCAACCATCTTAGGATCTTTTTCTCGGGAATGCGTGCCGGTACCAAAATGAAATGAATATCAAAAACTTAGGTCCCATAAAGCTGTAAAAAATCAGCGTGATTTTTTAAATCTATTTCTACACGAAATCAAAAGATATGGCCATCTAAGCCGTATATTTTAACACTCGCCAATAAATCAAAACCTAAAGGGTACTTCACGTTAACCTAGAATCATGAAATTTGAAAAATAATATTAAAAAATAATTTAAATAGGAAAAAACCGCAAATCGAAAATCCGAAAGAAAATAAGGTTCCGTACTC
This sequence comes from Erebia palarica, assembly GCA_964035005.1. Taxonomy (NCBI): domain Eukaryota; kingdom Metazoa; phylum Arthropoda; class Insecta; order Lepidoptera; family Nymphalidae; genus Erebia; species Erebia palarica. Next base: position 32,262,417 of record OZ035986.1, read on the forward strand.
ATAGGGTGTGGAATTTTTGTCAGGCGCTACCGCAGTTTAGCGACAAAATAATGTGTTGCTATGAAATCTTTCTTGTTATTTACTAAAATAATTTATATTTGTGGTGTTATGGAACCCTTGTGCGCGAGTCTGACTCGCACTTGATCGTTTTTCAATACAAGACACATTTTTTTCACATTTTTCTCCAAACCAAGTAGTTATTTCTTTGATTATGTACATCAATATACATAATCAAAAGGTTATTTTAGACAGCAACTATTTAATTTGCTTATATATATGTCACCATAAGATTGCACTACCTGATTCTATACCTATGTCGAATAACCTACAAGAAAGAGAAGAAAACGTAAAAAATACAATATGTATTTCAAAAATTGACACTCAGAACATTGAACAATCTGTCTATAGTTTACAATTTCGCTATAGATTACAATCTAACGGTTTTTGTAATCTTAAGGTGAAATATATTGTCAAGCAGACAAAACATTTATTTATTTGCAAATCATTTTATATCCCAGTAATTTGGTGCTCAAAAAGGGGGTTAGGTACCTGGAAAGTTTCTCGGGAGTTCTGAAAACTGGTGTATTTTATAGATTTCGACGTGCTCTTTCCGAATTTTCACTTTGCCACATCTTTACCGCTCGCGCCGCCATATTGGAAAACGGCGCCCAAAAATAATTTTTTAATAACTCCTTTCGGACTAATTTTACGATGCAAATAGTTATGTAATAAATTAAACGAGAGAAAATTTCCTACAATTTTTGTAGTAACCTTTTTTTTTGTAAAAAACAATAGTTTCGTCGAACGGAGCCGCAAACCAAAACCTAAATTCACCTTCCACAGTTCAAATAAATTTGTATTGTGGGTGTTTTACAAGAAGAAAAAGATAGATTCACTAGATTAAGTTATGTCAATCATTTAGTATAAAGATCTTGTAAAACACCCACAATACAAATTTATTTAAACAGTGAATTTAGGTTTTGGTTTGCGGTGCTCATACGCTTATACTATTGATTCTACAAAAAAACGTTTCCACATAAATCATAGGAAATTTTTTCTAATTTAATCTAGTACTTAGCTATTTTCATCGTAAAATTAGTCTGAAAGGAGTTTATGTCAAAAACTGTTTTTGGGCGTCATTTTTCCATTTTGCCGCCCAAAAACAGGCAGGCGGCAAAGATACGAGGTGGCAAAGTGAAAATTCAGAAAGAGCACGGCGAAATCAATAAAATAGGTACACCAATTTTCAAACCTCCCGAGAAACTTTCCAGGTACCTACAACCACCAAATGACTGTATTCAAATTAAGTGTTGCTAGACGATAATAATATTTGGTGACATTTGGAGACCAAATGATTTAACTGCAACTTTTTTTGCTAACCTAGTAGATAAATAGCAAATCATTTTAGCTACCCCATTAATGTTTCACACCAAGAATAAAATTGTAGAAAATAATAAAAGCGCAATTTCAACAAAACATTTATTCCAAATTCCCAGTCTGGTATTTACAGAAATAGAAAAGTTAAAAAACTTGATAGCTGCTCATGTTTATAACAATAAATACTTAAATAAAAAATAGAAAAAGGCTACACAATCATTTAATTACACACAATATATTACATAGGTAATCTAGTAAAATAATAACTTTTTATTTTTCCTCGCCGTCTTTCCTGCGAGAAAATGATATATAACGCTTTTGAGAAATCCGCTAGTAGGCACTATTAAAGGTCTATAGTTTTCCAAAGTTATGGTTTTAACAAGTAATAATAATTGATAGTAATTTTTAACGATGTCAATTATTATATTTTGTACAGGGCGGAGGTAGTTTAATGGTGCTTGGTATAGAAACAGAAATTTATATTCTTTTTCACGAAGTTCGTTTGCCTATGTTTGTGGTAGTGCATGTGCATACACGACATTATTGTTCTAGTGTGCGTAAGCGTCACAATCGCGCACACTAAAAAAATGTGTGCGTATGCACTACGGCAAACAGCCAAATGGATTTCGTGAAATAGTAGTTTGTAGAACATCTGTAGGCACATCACATTTTATTGTAAAGGCCGATACACATTCTGCGAAATGTTTTGCTAATTGAATTGTTAAAGTATTATAAAGTGTCCGAATATGAACAATCGTGCGAAAATTTCACGATGTTCCCTGCGGGAGAAACATTCCTTTAAGACCCTCATAAAGGAATGCTTCGCCTCTTAAAAGAGGCTCTTCTCAGACCAGGGCGCGTTGGGAACCCTCGTAGGTTTAGTTTTAAGATACCGTTGTTAATTATCACCATTACGTCTTATAATTGACGTTCAAATGTACTGTGTATATATGGTTCGCACGCGAGTTGAATGCAGAGATAATGTATGGCGACACATTAGCTCTGCATTCAATTCATAATTTATCAAAGTGTATGGGTCTTCAACAGCCCATAGATATATCGCCCCAACATATTATATGCATTATATTATCATATATAAACAAGCTAACCTAATGAAAGTATAGCCATAAAGTATCCAAAAAATGGTGTTAAATTAAATCTCAACTTAAACAGTTAAATATGTATTAATAATTATAACAAGGAAAACAACAACGAAAGTCATATTTCTAAAGATCTATTTCATGTAATTTAAACATTTCTAAAGACATTTTTAAATAAAGACAAATTAATCAACTTTTATTGTACAAGTGGGTCTTTCCACATTCAATCAATCAATCATCTTCAATCTAAGTCATATGTATTTAAATACGTTAGATACAAAAAATACACATCTTGTGATGATTGATTTTTAAAGCTAAACCTTAATTGTTAGGTGCAAACTTTCAGGAAGTAAAAGTAACGGTACTGTGATACTATACATTACTACTACAGCCTATTAACGTCCCACTGCTGGGCACAGGCCTCCACTCTCATAGGAGAGAGGGAATTAGAGCTTAGACCCACCACGCTGCTCCAATGCGGGTTGGCGGGCTTTAACGACTATTATCATATTAGTGATAATAACCGGGACCGACGGCTTAACGTGCTCTCCGAGGCACGGGGGTGAAACACCGCCAACTTCCTAACTCCGGGCTAGTACTGAGAATTTCTAGTCAGAAAAACCCAGCATTTAATTATGGCCCGACCCGGGACTCGAACCCAGGACCTCGTCGGCCGCAGTCGAATATGCGAACCACTAGACCAACGAGGCAGTTATACTATACATTAAGAATAAGTAATTAATTATTATATTCTCTAAGCATTTGAATTATGAATAAAAACCAATTTACCTGGTGCAGAATATACTAATTAATATTACAAATATGAAATTTTGGATGTTTGTAACTTTGTAAGTCTGGATACGTGTACAACTCCTTCACACCACAACGACTGAACCCATTTGGCTGAAATTTGGAATAGATATAGATTATAGTCTGAATTAACTAACATATAGGCTACATTTTATCTAGGAAAATTAAAGTTCCAGTGGGAAGCGAACCTTAATCCTCGCGGATGAAGTCGCGGGCATCTTCTTGTACTCATAATATTTTATAACAAAAACAGTAGATACAAGGATACCATCATAGATACAAGGAATGTTAGGAAATGACAATAATGACAGATAAGAAGACTGAAAAAGCAAAATTTTCTGGTGATTTGGTTGGAGATAAATTAGGCAAATTTTATTAGTCCTTAACTCAGGTACACAAAACCCAAATTATACCTGGCATCCCAGTTTTTAGTAGGCAGTTTTAATAGCCTATACCTGCTGGGTAGGTTCCTTCTTCATTAACAATTTTCTCAGAACCCTTCATTAATAAGTATGCTCAAAATTATAATCATTTCGTTGGAGTTAGACTAACTTTAACTTTATTAGCGCATCCGCTGGTACATAGGTGCTACGATATAGTATGAGTACACTTATTGAAAACTTAAATAAATATATACTGTTTTAACTAAATAATAACATGAATGCTTAGCGTTCACATTACAATATTTTTAAGATTAGTACTTCATGTGCTACTTAAATAAATAGAGTATCTACACACAAGTTAAAGAAATCTACTAAACAACTTTATGAAAAAGTTACCTACTTAGTATATTTACACAGTACTTAGTATATATAAATACATAGTTCTATACACATTATGTATATATTTCTAAATTGTGAAAATATATATTCTGTAAGTACACTACTGTAAATCTAATACAAGTATTGTAAATCTTTTAGTTTACAATTTTGGTAAGACACTCAAGAAGTCTAACGTTTCTATTTGATACATTGAAATTAGAGAGCCGCTCATGATTTGGTTTTAAATTCAGACTAGAAAGTGACAACCTAATCAAAAAAGAAATCCACAATGCTGCTTATAAATAGCTCAAAAATATTATGGTGATACATTCTATATTAATGAGCAGTAATATAATATAAACAGCTTGTTTTAATAACTAAGGGCTTAGGCAGGCATCTGTAATATCAGCGCTAAGGCCCAATTTATATGTTAGCAGTATCTGTATTTACGTATCCGTCTTGGACTATTGCCGATTTGAAATTGAGTCTGGAATTTGTTACGTGTTATATAACAAGTTCACTTAGAAATAACATTATTATACAAATCACTAGGACATTTAACATAAATATGCGAATTTTTAATAGTTATACACGTTTTATTATCAACAAATATTTGGATCCGTATACATATTACATACACATTACACTTCTAAAGGACAAAGAAGTTTACTAGTAATCTGCCTGGACATGTAAAAACGGTTTGAATTTTATCCTCATTCCCCTTTTTCTTTTAAAGTCAAAGAATCCAGCCAGGTACAAACCAAGTAACCATTCTACTGTGTACCTGGCTTGATAGGCTTTTTATAGCAAATGTTTTACACAAAAGTTTTGACCACTGTCCTTTTAAAGGACCGGAGGTACATATAACCTAACTATAATCATAATCTTAGGTGTGAAAAAAAGCGGATCAGCTTCACCCAATAATTATTACCTTTGCATAAAATACTCTGGAGTGCCTAAACTTGAAAGCGTTGAAAGGTGTCACAGTATAATGGAATCAAACAATCTTACTTCAGTTTGTGCCCTGCTACAGTTGCAATAGATGACGATAGCGTAATCGTTATCATAGGTAAATCACGAAATTTGTCTGTTTCCCTATTACTAATAAAGGTTTATCCACCGTCACGTTAAGGGTCTGAAGCCTTTATTATCACTCTGTATTTAAAACTACGCATAGATAAATAGTAGGCTTGTTACGAATATAACATTCAGCTGTATAACCCGCGACGTTGCTTGTAAATAATGATTTAAATCAATATTCTAATCATTTATAATAATGGAGGTAGAAATTGTCATAGGGCATATTAATAATTATTTGCGATTACTAACTACTTACTTCCTACTATTAATAACTAAAAGCAAAAGTTAGAAAACACTAATTAAAAGGTGATTACAAACACAATAAATTATAACTTGAGATGTCAAAATACTTATGTATTAGTAAATGTGATATTGTATTAAAAGTAAAATAAAAAATATTTAACTAAAAGGGAGTATTGTATGGTCACAATTATAACATAATTCTGACATTGTGATATCAACTTAAAAATCGCGGCTTATATAGAAAGAAGAAGTTTATAACATGTTGTTGTTAGAAATATTGCTTGCACACAAATCTTATATATGTAATATAAATATGTATATCTAAAGTAGTGATACATTTAGAGCTGTAAATTGAAAGGTTTGTGTACAAAGAAATTGCCATCACTTTAGTTTAGATTATAATGTATAACGCCGTCTGCAATTACTGAATAGTTATATCCCTTCAAAGCCCATAGAAACATTATGTTATTCATTTTTCAAGTCGAGCTTGGACACGAGTGGGAACCGCACTATACGCAGTTGGTTCGCATAATCGCACACTATGGCGTCTTTTAACGGTAATATTTGCCGCACGAATATACAGCCGTCGCTTTGACCGAACAGCACCCGTCGGATGATGTCACCGCTGCTGAGGTCGTACGCTGTTAAACCACTCCTATCGCCTATTACCAGGAGAGTATGCGTCAGAGGAAGCATACGGCTCATGTAGTTGAGTCCGATGTGTATGGAGTTCAGCATGTGTCCTTGAAAGCGGTCCCATATGCATAATCGTTCGTCGGAGCCCGCTGATACGACGTAAGAGGCGGTGTACGCTAGTGACGTCACAGCTCCGTCGTGAGCTTGCATGCTGTATACACACGCACCTGTATGCAGGTCCCATACGCAAAGCAAGCCGTCCTGTGACCCGCTACCCGCTATCGTAGGTGTGGCGTGGTCGATGAAACAACTCGTGATGGGGCCACAATGGCCGTGGAGAGTGAACAGTGGGGTAAGCTCTGCGCTGGAGAAAACCTTTAGTATGTGGTCTTGTCCTCCGGTGAGGATTCGGCCGCCGTCGCAGTGCATCTCTGTGATTGGCTGTTGATGCGGCCTGCAATGCGCTGTGGGGACGCATACGACTTCGTCGCTGTCGCTGTCCGCATCGTATGAGAAGCTCATTCGCCCCCTGTGTTCGTCCAAACCGGGCATGCTTCCCAATGAGTCTGCGGAACCAGTCCGTTTGTGTGCTGCAAACGGAACATGGAAATGTTGTAACATGTAACAATCCGTTAGCCTTTTTATGGGTAAATAAGAATGGTTTCCCGAAAAAAAATACCCGGCTGAGTTTGTTGTGGGCTCTTCTCAGACCAGGGCGCGTTTGGAACTCTCTTAGCTTTAGTTTTAACTTTTAAGATACAGTAACCGATTATCACCATCATGTTTTATAAGTAAGTAATTTTTAACGTCAATAAGTGCACCTACAGTGTACCTTGGGTGTTGAGTATTGAGTTTACAAATTACATGAAAGGAGACGGCAACCGTGGATATCAAAATGCAATAAGTGATTAAAATTAGATGAATTTACAGCGTTACACAACAAGTTGATTCAGAATTGCATCTTTCTTTATTTGTTCCGTCGTGGCAGGTTTCCGTTTATTAATCGTACAGTGCCCATCCCCGCTGGAGTAAAAATCGAATTTTAGGCCTTATTCCTTATAGGATCCATTCTATAGTAGTTCTCTTCACGAGATCTTACCCAATAGTGAGCGATTGTCAACCCATCAAAGGTCACTCTGCAGCTGTAGTGAACAGCTAGTACATATTACAGTACTATAATATTGAGTAAGATGGTCATGCAAATGTAGCAATATTATGACAATCACCGGCCACCTCTTAATGCGCAGTGGACAACCGCATTGGAGCAGAGTGGTGGGTTTAAGCTCTAATTCTCTCTCTGATATGTGAGTGGAGGCCTGTGCCCAGTAGTGGGACGTTATTGCGTTATTGGACTGTAGTGGTGGTGGTGGTGGACAGATCTGTTTTACTTTTGATGGACTTGTAGAGTAAATGCATCCCTCCAGTTTGCATTGTGTAAGATCTGTCTGCAAGTAGCAACGATAAGACTATGAGAAATCAGAGAAGTATACTTGACAACCTCCGAGGCGAAGTGTTGAGCGCTGTTGTCTTTACGTGCGGATGTCCCGGGTTCGATCCCCGGCAGGGTCAATTTGGGAATTTATAATTTTCAAAAAAAAAACTTACTACACGATAAGACTATGAGAAATCAAAGAAGTACACTTGGCGACCTCCGTGGCGCAGTGTTGAGCGCTGTTGTCTTTACGTGCGGATGTCCCGGGTTCGATCCCCGGCAGGGCCAATTCGGGATTGTATAATTTAAAAAAAAAACTTACTACACGATAAGACAATGAGAAATCAAAGAAGTATACTTGACGACCTCCGTGGCGCAGTGTTGAGCGATGTTGTCTTATCGAACGGATATCCCGGGTTCGATCCCCGCAGGGTCAATTTGGGAATTTATAATTTCTGAATTTTCTCTGGTCTGGCCTGGTGGGAGGCTTCGACCGTGGCTAGTTACCACCCAATTTGGGAATTTATAATTTTCAAAAAAAAAAAACTTACTACGCCGATGCGCAGTGCTAAACCTCCAGTCGACGTGCGCACCAGACCGCGCGTTGTACGCATCCAGCCTTAGTAGCGTCAGGTGTCCGGACAGCGAGGCAGCACACACTTTCCGCGCGCCCGACAGAGCGCGGACGTGTGTAACGCCCCTACCGCTTGAATTCCTCTCGGGGAACCACCACACACACTGGAAATATACATCAGAGTTACTAGGTAGACAGAGATAATATATACATCAGAGTTACTAGGTAGACAGAGATAATATATACATCAGAATTACTAGGTAGACAGAGAAAATATATACATCAGAGTTACTACGTAGACAGAGATAATATATACATCAGCCCCCCGATTATGTAAGGAAATCGTAATCGTAATAGTCTGTCAACCGTATAATTCGACCGGTTTAAGGAGGTCATAGATGCTTGCGCGTCAAAACGCATGTATGTACTCCTTAAAAAGTTCGAGTTATATGTTATGAGCTGTCAAATGAATACGTTGGGCTTAGACAATTAGGCCTCAGAGTTACTAGGTAGACAGAGAAAATATATACATCAGAGTTACTAGTTAGACAGAGAAAATATATACATCAGAGTTACTAGGTAGACAGAGATAATATATACATCAGAATTACTAGTTAGACAGAGAAAATATATACATCAGAGTTACTAGGTAGACAGAGAAAATATATACATCAGAGTTACTAAGTAGACAGAGAAAATATATACATCAGAGTTACTAGGTAGACAGAGAAAATATATACATCAGAGTTACTAGGTAGACAGAGATAATATATACATCAGAGTTACGAGGTAGACAGAGATAATATATACATCAGAGTTACTAGGTAGACAGAGATACATTTTGGATTGAATCAGGCGTTACTTTGCGGAAGTTCATGTTTTATCAAGAAAAGATTACAATTATTTTGCTATAATCCGCCAATAGAAAAAATTCTGTATGGTCAAGCATGCAGTTACAAGCGAAGCACCGTTTTCCTTTCTAACCAAGCATAAAGCCAAGTTCTCAAGCAAGCAATGCCACCACCACTCACATGCACCACCACGAGTTTTATACTATTCTCGACGCACGTTTCGCCCCGACACCGGAGCGTCTTCAGGAGATGTCGACTTTACAATGCAAGATACGTTGGCGGACTATAGCAAAATAATTGTAATCTTTTCTTGCTAAAGAAATAAATTTGTTTTGACGACTTTAGTATCAAAAATTTTAAATTAAAGTCTCTTAAATCCAGTGGCAAGTGCTGTGTCCACTACAGCCCGTTAACATCCCATTGCTAGGTACAGGCTTCCATTCTCATAGGAGAAAGAGAATGAGAGCGAGAGACCCACCACGCTGCTCCAATGCGGGTTGGCGGGCTTTAACGACTATTATCATGTTAGTGATAATAACCGGGACCAGCGGCTTAACGTACTCTCCAAGGCACGGGAATTAAACACCGCCAACTTCCTAACTCCAGGCTAGTTGAGAATTTCTAGTCAGATAAACCCAATACTTAAATATGGCACGACTCAGGACCTCGTCAGTCGCAGTCGAACATGCTAACCACTACACCAACGAGGCAGTTGCTGTGAATAAATGTGTAATTTGTAAAAGTGACTCAAGAGTAAGTCAGGTCCGGTGTTAGGCTTTAGTAGTGCATCAAGTGATTTGGCTTGTATGATGCCTGGAGTATGGGTTTGATAATAACTGTAACAGTTCTACAAAACTTAGTTGTGAATGTAATGAGTGTGTATGCGCCGCAGGTAGGATGTAATGATGCAACGAAAGATAAGTTTTGGGAGGATTTTGATATGGTTGTGATGGGTCTCCCACAAAATGAAAACATTTATATAGGAGGGGACTTCAACTGTCATGTCGGAAGAATGAATGGAAGTTTTGAGAGAGTGCATGGTGGTTGGGGCTTTGGGACCCGTAATAGAGAGGGGGACACACTTCTGCAAGTGGCATCCTCCTTTGACATGGCCATAGCTAATACATTTTTTAAAAAACAGGATGAACACTTAATTACGTACAAAAGCGGCTCCCACAGGACCCAAATAGATTATTTTCTGATTAAAAGAAGTAACATTAACACAGTAAAAGACTGTAAAGTTATACCAGGGGAACCATTAGCATCGCAACACAGGTTATTACTAATGGAAATAAAAATAAAGGTCCAGACTTTAAAATCTAAAACTAAAGCCCTGCCCAAAATAAAATGGTATATGATAGAGAAAGAGGAACGCGCAAAAGAGTTTCGAATGCAAGTTGTGAATAAAATGATTGAGATGAATGATGATTTTCGAAAGATGTCGGTAAATGACTGTTGGAATGAAATGGCTGCATGTATGAGAAGGGTAGCGAAGGATGTATTTGGCGTGACAAAGAATAAAAGAAAGATAGATAAAGACACGTGGTGGTGGAGTGAGGATGTACAAAAAGTTCTAAAAGAAAAGAAGGATGCTTTTAAAGATTGGAAAAGTGTGAGTGATCGTGACACTATGATAAAACAGAATAAAAGGGAAGTATATGTGAAGAGTAAAAGGAAAGCTAAGAAAGCTGTTGCTATTGCTAGAGGAAATATCAAAGACAAGTTGTATGAGTCCCTGGACAGCCCTCAAGGACAAAAAGATTTGTACCGGCTAGCGAAAATGAGAGAAAAGAGTGCAAGGGATATTATACATATCAAATGCATAAAAGGTGAAGATGGGAAGGTTTTAATGAATGACGATGAAATTAAAGTGCGTTGGAAGGAATATTTTAGAAGGTTGATGAATGAAGAAAATGATTGGAGCAGAGAGCTAGATGATGTACCACCTAACTTGGGTGTGGTAAAAGAGGTGAGTGTAGATGAAGTAAGAATGGCAGTGCAGAGTATGAAAAATGGTAGAGCGACAGGGCCAGATAGTATACCAGCTGAAGTATGGAAGTTTCTAAAAGCAGATGGATGGAGTTGGCTGACTTTGTTCTTCAATAAGTTATTACTCGAGGAGGCGATTCCAGAAGAATGGTGCAACAGTACGCTGGTGCCCATTTACAAAAACAAGGGTGATGTACAGGACTGTAATAACTATCGAGGAATAAAGCTTATGTTACATAGCATGAAAATTTGGGAAAAAGTGATAGAAAGAAGAATGAGAGAGGAGAGTGAGATAACAGAAAATCAATTTGGGTTTATGCCGGGACGAGGAACGACAGATGCTATATTTGCACTTCGACAACTGTGCGAGAAATACAGGAGTGCACATAGAAACTTGCATATGGTGTTTGTCGATCTCGAGAAGGCATACGACAGAGTTCCCCGAGAAGTTCTGTGGTGGGCTATGAGAGTGAAAAGAATACCTGAGACGTATGTGAGGCTTGTGAAAGCGATGTATGCAGAAGCGAGCACAAGGGTTCGGTCAGAAGCTGGCGTTACAGATAAGTTCAATGTGGAAGTGGGCTTGCACCAGGGATCAGCTTTAAGTCCTTACCTGTTTCTCCTGGTAATGGATGCTTTAACATCAGACAAACAGGAGCAGGCACCCTGGTGTATGATGTTCGCTGACGACATTGTACTTGTCGGGGAAGAGGCGTCTGAGGTTCAGAACAGACTGGGAAAATGGCAAGAGAGATTGGAGAGTGTTGGCCTGAGGATCAGCCGAATGAAGACAGAACATCTTTCTGTGACTTCGGTGGCCCCTCCCGTTTCCATGAAATTGCCTTAGATGGTGTATCCCTACCGGTCTGTTCCGATTTCCGGTACCTCGGTTCACTCTTCCAAAACGATGGCAATATTGACCGAGACGTGAACAAAAGAATGAATGCGGGATGGATGAAATGGCGACAGGTCTCAGGTGTAATATGCGACCCACGAATGCCCCTTAATTTAAAAGGGAAAATATATAAGACAGTCGTTAGACCTGTCGCATTGTATGGTTCTGAATGTTGGGCGGTGAAAGGGACGGATGAAAGAAAAGTACATGCGAATGAAATGCGAATGTTGAGATGGATGTGTGGTGTGACTAGAATGGATAAGATTAGGAATGAATATATAAGGGGAAGTCTGAAAGTAGCGCCAGTGATAGAAAAGATGAGGAGTAATAGGCTAGCATGGTATGGGCATGTAATGCGGAGGGATGACAGGCATATTACGAGAAGAATGATAGATATGCATGTGGAAGGAAAAAAGAGTAGAGGGAGACCAAAGAAAAGATGGATGGATTGTGTGAAAGAGGATATGCGTATAAAATGGGTGAATGATAGATTGACGGATAACAGAAGTGAATGGAAGAAGAAAATATGTTGTGCCGACCCCACGTAGCGTGGGACAAGGGCAGGAAGAAGAAGAAGAAGCCATTTAAGTCAGCTCACTTTTAGTTAAAACTTCATTATTACTTATCATCTGTACACATAGCAGTCAATGCACAAACACAAATACTTCAGTGAATAGTAAACTTAAAATAAGAACTGAACTCACAATTAACTTTCCAGTGGTTGCCTCCCAGAACTCCAATCTACCGTCGGAACACCCCAAAACGATGAGGTTATTACTAAAGTCCATACACCACACTGGAGATTCACTCATGGCCCTCGCTCGCCAGTTCGAATTCGCGGCACTTTCCATATCATAATTAGTTCTAACACTTATTCTACTGCCACCCCTATTTCTCAAACTACCTAAGGAATTGTCACATCTGTTCATTGCTAATGCACTGATATCACTTGCATTCTCCTTCACAATAGAGGCATTTAAATTATGCTTCCCTACATTTAAATTATTTAAGTCTTTATTTGTCCTTTCGTTCACTTCGTACATGTCACTTTGGTCTGTGTAATAGAGGTCTCTGTAACAAAATCATTATAAATATAAATATAAATTTATTTATTTTTATTTCAAGGATCAATTGACTCGTATTATTTGTTAGTGATACAAAAACTTATTTTCTATGTTAGTAGTTACTTAAAAGAATTATTATAAAAGTATGTAGTCATCACTGTGCCATTCCGTTAGACAAGTCAGAATTTAAATAAATTAAAAAACACGACTGCCCTGCCAAAAACGAACTAAAAAGTTAAAAATCTAAATTAATCTAGTTAAATTAGAATTTTATTTACATTTTTATTAAATTATATTTTATTGGAATCTACTCATCATTTTCTAGATGATGATTATATAGTTAATCCTATTTTCGATTTTTTTTTCAAATTTAATCTTTAATGCGGGACCATGGTTACCCCATCATTTTTTTTTATATTTTACTAGCTATGTCACCCGGAATAAGCTAGGGATTCTAACGATACCTCATTTACCAAAATCGGTTCGGTCGTATAGAAGTTATAGTGGAATATACAAACTCACATACGTATACATACATACATGAACCCTGAAAACAATATACTCCTTTTTTCAGGCAGTCGTATAAAAAAGCATAACAATTACTCACATATAAACAGTCCAGTCTACTGGCAATTAACTTCAAGATGCTGTTGGTACTGCCCCGCACTCTGGTCACCAGGGCATCACATCTTTTGCGCATAGTCGCATAAAAACAGTCAACTTGCGCCCCGGCGAACATCCCTGATATGCTACAGTAACGGGGCAGCCCCATCAGCACCCTGAACGCATTATTGTACTGGAGGCGGAGAGCGTTGCAGGATTTTTGTTTATACTTGGCCCACAGGTTGCACGTGCAATAAGCCTTAAATAAGGTGATTTTAACGTTGCTTGAACAACGCATAAACCGCGAGGCAGCATTTTGACTCTCACTGACAACGCCCTCCAAATTATGTAGATTGACAAAACACATACAGTTAGAAAATTAAAAAAAATAAAATTCAAATGTTTTTTTATTGTAAATCATTTTAAAAGTGCTTTTGAATTATCAAATGAATCTATTACTAGTTCGGAATATTCCTACTGAGAACCACCAGCACATAACTAGATTTGATATAAAATCGACACATTTATCTCAATTTTACTACATATTGAATTCATGTTTTTATATTTTCACCATGTTGAATTTGTTATGTCGTCAGACAGCCATTGATACACAGAAAACTAAAATGAAGCTTTTATTATAGTAGTATATATTACCTGTAGGCCTTTGCAAATTGATATTTAGTGTTTTCTTCTGGTGAGAGATATGATGAATCTCTGTTGTTGTTGGATTGAAACTGCAGATTTCTGAGATGGGTATTTAGCCCTCTTCGAAGTCTCGGAACATTCTGCACGGTAATTTAACGAATCATTACAACATATGTGGCAGCTACTGGCTCCTCCCGCGCGTGATTGTAGTTATAGTTAACCATAAGATCATAGGAATAAGGATGTTATTAAGTTAAGTAAATTTAAGCTAGACTTAAGTCCTTTGTTATTCCCTATAATTGTTAGCCCCTATAATAAGGTAGACTAAGAGAACAGTTCCGAATAGACAGCGTGTGAGGAAAGACGTAATCGTTTTATTTTAATCCTGAATATTAATTAACCCCTCCTATGAACCTTTGTTATAATGTATTATATACTGATCAATTCTAAGAAGTAAAATCATGCCTCTTTTTAATTTTAAATTTTAAGTTAATAACTTACATCATATATTGGTTGAGCTGCTAAATCTGGGCAGTTACACGCTGGAATTAAACAGTATACTCTTTAATAACATTCTGAATTATTTAGAATTAAGAAGTGAGTAATGACAGTCCAAAAATACATCAAAGACACAAAATCTTATTGCGATGCTACCTGTGATTAACTTCTTAGTTTGAACCTAAGTATAATTTCTGATGTTAGGATGTCATAGAACTCACATTCAATTTCAATTTGTTGTTCACTGATAGAATTTTTTCTGGTGGCAACTTTTTCATATAGTTCCATTTGTAGTTTGAAGTACCTGTAACAGTATTGTTATTTTAGGAACCAATAAAGCAGACAGGCTGCACCTAAAAAATTAATTCCTATAATTAGCAATTAGCTCTTCGATTCATCTATAATTAGCAGTTCTTTGGTGTTTTGCCGCAGTATTTGGTGACATTACTAGCAAAATTTCATGTCTGCTAAATGTTTGTATATTCAAATGAGCTAAACATTCCATGACGAATCCATACTTACATACTAATATTATAAATGAGAAAGTGTGTCTATCTGTCTGCTACGTTTACACGGCCTATCTTTTTAACCGATTTTGATGAAATTTGGTATAGCGGTAGGTTACATCCCGGGGAAGGACATAGGCCGGCCGGCCGACATATACCTTTTATCCCGGAATATTAAAGAGTTCCGTTGGGAATTAAAAAATCCTCATCCACGCGGACAAAGTCGCGGGAATCATCTAGTAGTAAATAAGTCAGATTTTAATTCAATTTACCTGTACAGCTGGTTGCGGAAATAAAAAAAAACCACGCGGTCAGTGTCGCGGGAATCATCTAGTTAAGCATACTTACGCGCTTCGGTCAATGTTCGTGATGATTTCCCCGTTGAGCGAGTCCCATACTTTGATGTTGCCTTGCAGGCATGAACTGACGACCTTTTCGCCGTCTGTCACCAGGCATTCCACTTCTTGACTGTGGCCTGCCACTACTAAGGGTACTGCTTCCATGACCAACTGCAAAACGATCAGAATTTAAAAAAAAATTAAAAACACGACTGCCCCTCCAAAAAACGAACTATAAAGTTAAAAATCTAAATTAATCTAAGTAGTTAAATTAGAATCTTATTCACATTTTTATTAAATGATATTTTTTTTTGTGAATCACTGGATCTTGAACTGTAGTGTTATATATTTTTGGAATCTACTCATCAATTTCTAGATGATGATTACATAGTTAATCTTATTTTGGAATATTTTTTTTCAACGTTAGTCTTTAATGCGGGACCAAAGTCACGCCATCATTTTTTTTTTAAATTTTACTAGCCTATGTCACCCGGAATAAGCTAGGGATTCTAACGATACCTCATCCATCAAAATCGGTTCAGGCGTATAGAAGTTATGGTGGAATATACAAACTCACATACATACATACATACATATATAGGTACATACATGAACCCTGAAAACTATATACTCCCTTTTTCAGGCAGTCGTATAATAAAAAATAGTAAAAACAAAAATTATGTTATAGATTAATTTGTGATTGAAAATCTACTCAACTATTTCGTGATAGATTAGGCACAGGTGTGCTTTGATATATCATAACATATTTATTATGAATCAATACTTAGAAATGCGTAGGTATTTTACTTTTTCAAGATGCGACTGAAATCTGGCTGTTGTTTTGTCAGTTTTTCGATTAATACTAATCCATACTAATATTATAAATTTCGCGTTTATTCTTGTTTCGCAGTGTTTCTGTCTGTCTGTCCATCTGTCTGTCTGCTACGCTTTCACGGCCCACCTGTTCAACCGATTTTGATGAAATTTGGTACAGGGATAGTTTGTATCCCGGGGAAGGACATAGGCTGTTTTTTATCCCGGAAAATTAAAGAGTTCCTGCGGGAATTGAGAAAACTTAATCCACGCGGACAAAGTCGCGGCATCATCTAGTATAATATAAATACGAAAGTGTGTCTGTCTGCTACGCTTACACGGCCCATCTGCTTAACCGATTTTGATGAAATTTGGTACAGGGGTAGATTGTATCCCGAGGAAGGACCTAGGCTAAGCTTTATGCCGGAAAATTAAAGAGTTCCCGCGGGAATAAAAAAAGTCGCGGGAATCATCTAGTAAGTCAGATCTTAATTTAATTTACCTGTACAGCTGGTTGATTAGCTATAATCCTCTTGTATTCGGTATCTTCGTTCCATGAGGCGCGCCATTCCGCGTAGTGTTTCGAGCAAATGCACCTGTGTTGGACAGTTACTATGTTACCGCAAAATACAAAAATCAGTTTATTTTATATTTATAGTTAATTAGTAACTACGATTGCAAGCCCATTGCCCACAGATCTGGGCCACTAATAAGATGCGAAAAATTATTTTCCTGCATAATCTGCATTCTCGAGCCTAACAACGAAGCAATCGCTTAAGTGGAGAGAACGATATCTTTGCTTAAATATTCTAATAAAATAATTATCACAGTTCATAAATAATGGATAAGATTAGATTGAATGCAGCCCAGAACGAAATCTTATCACCCGACCCCACGCTGTCATGTCAGTTCTAAAGCGAGAAGCCACTTAAGGGCAATAACCCACTACGGTTTCTTACATAGCAAAAAATCTGTCTCAAAAGGCAAAATGGAGGTCGAACGGTTGTAGCATTATTGCAAAATGACTGCCTCGTTAGTCTAGTGGTTAGCATGTTCGACTGCGACCGACGAGGTCCCGGGTTCGACTCCCGGGTCGGGCCATAACAATTATTGGGTTTTTCTGGCAGGAAATTCTCAGTACTAGCCCGGAGTGAGGCAGTTGGCGGTGTTTTACCCCCGTGCCTCGGAGAGCACGTAAAGCCGTCGATTCTGTGCCTGATCTCTCTCTGGTTGTGTCGGATTTCCGTCCCATCGGGCTATGAGAGTAAAGGAACAGAGAGTGCACCGGTGTATGCGCACACACTTGTGCACTATAATATCTCCCGCGCAGATGGCTAATCTCTCTGGAGATTGGTCGCCGTGCCCAAAATCCGGTCAGGAGGACATTATTGCAAAATAGAGGTCGAAGATATCGCAGTGTTATTGTTGTTTTATAAGTGCCGTAGTAAAAAGCGAATCTGTATATAAATACTAGGGTTACATCTTTATTGTTAGACCGCCCAACAAAAAGTGCATTCAATGAAGTCCTCCGCTTCAAATAAGAGACGAGCGTGATTGAGGGACTGTGCGGCGGTAATGGGGGTTGCACCAAGAGTTTACACATATGAAAAGGCATGCGATGCGACCCAATACGTGCCACACTACAGAGTTACGGCACTAAAACTGTGGGCAATCTTGGGGGATCTTCAAAATCGCAAAAAGAAACTGGCAAATCCAAAAAGTTGCTTTTCTTAAAGGCGTTTTGTTAAACCCAAAAGTTTTGTTCCTTCATAAAGGTCTGTCATACTGGTGTGGACATAAAAAGAATAAAGAAAGGAAAATCACCTATTTAGCACTACCAAAATGTATACAATGACAGCTACGCTTAAAGAACATAAGATGGCAAATCCAAAAAGTTATTTTTATTAATGGCGTTTTGTTGAACCCAAAAGTCTAGTTCCTTCATAAAGGTCTGTCACACTGGCGTGGACATAAAAAGAATAGAGAAAGGAAACTCACCTATATAGCACTACCAGCATGTATACAATGACAGCTACGCTTATAGAACACAAGATGGCGAGTAACAATATTTCCATGGGCGTTGTGGGATATATTGGCAGCTCCGGCCCTTTGCCCCATTGGTGGACCTGAGTCTTGGTGTCAATCAAGTCAAATTCTGGAAAAAATGTATTAAGTATTAAAAAAAGAAGTGAGTGAGTAAGTCATGTAATATCTGAATAATAATTGTCAAAGCATCGAAAATCTAATCAATGTAATGATACAATTATGCAACGGCAATAAATTGATCAGATAAAGACATATTTGTATGAGAATCTTAATATATATAAATCACGTGTCACGTGGTTTGTCCGCGATGGACTCCTAAACTACTTAACCGATTTTAAATTAAATTTGCACACCGTGTGCAGTTTGATACAACTTGAAAGATAGGATAGCTTATATCTCAATCCACACGGACGGAGTCACGGGCATCAGCTAGTATAATATAGATTCAATAAAAAATGCTACAATATAAGAAAACCATTGTAAGAACACGGGAGCTAAAGCATTTAGAGGAAGTATATATAAGTCTCCACTAACCAGGTAGGATATCAATAGGATCCAGGGCCGCTGCCAGGGCTTGCCAGCGCAAAGGAGGCGGGTCCTTTTCATCCGGGTGACGTACCCCGATCGCTAGTTCCGGCCCTATGCGGTGGCTCACTAATACCGGGGGTAGCACCACTACGTATCGACCCGCTACTGACTCGTTGTATTGTGAGAGTATTGACGACCAGTGGTAAGGTGATAATCTGCAATGAAATCGAAAAAATATATTGTACCACATACAATTAAAAGAAAAGATCTGACTCACCTACTAATAGTCATTAACGCCCTGCCCAAACCCTTAGACCTAGAAAGCTAAAATTTTGCACAAATGTTCCCTTCGTAGTTTAGACAAGGCATGAGGCCAGATTCTCGAAATTTCCAAGGTAGCGTTTCTTATTGAAATTACATTTATATTACATTGTTATTTATTATTATAATGTTTGAAATTATTTATTTTGCTTATTTAATTTAAAACAATATTTAAACGATTAAATTTCTTAAAATAGCTACGAATTTAAGAAATTTAATCCACCAAATTGGTTTATTATTTGAGAAGTTCCCAATAGTGTTAATTTTATGAAATAACCTCATTAAAAGCCTGTTTGTCAACTGTTACGCAATTTTTTACCAAAAAGCGACCCATAGGAGCAAAAAGAAAGGGCGGTTATCTCGAATCACAGTCAATTGAAACTATTAATTAATAACTATTCCGGATTGGGTCCATTTCAATTCATTAGTCATTACCCTAGATATTATTAGAATTATCTTGAGTGATAAAATAAAACCATGGTCCAGATGTAGAATGAATAACACAGGAATGTGTTCAGTTCAGTTGAACAAGAATTACGGAAGTCGACATAAATTATTCATAGATTGATGCCGAAAGGAAGGGTAATGATTTTAGAAACCTTGTATGTATGCCTCGTTGGTATAGCATGTTCGACTGCGACCAACGAGGTCCCGGGTTGGGCCTAACAAGTATTGGGTTTTTCGGTGAAGTTGCCGGTGTTTCACTCCCGTGTCTCGGAGCGCACGTAAAGCAGTCGGTCCTGTGCCTGACCTCTCTCCGGTCGGGAGAAACCGAAATTCGTTCGGGAGGACATTATTATTATTACACAAATCCAAATATAGATAGGCATTTAGTCTGGCAATTAATGAATTATCTGGCTTTGAATGTATGGATAACCAGCTTACAATTGATTGCACGATAAGGGAAACATTAATGCCTATTTACATGTTGCTGAGTTAATAAGCAAAGCTTGGGTAAACCGCAAAATATTTTAAGAAATTATTAATATACAGTTCAATACAAGAAAAAGCTTACCTTGAAGATGTCCTGTAATGCGGTGAATGTTTCAAAAAAATGGTATCATTTGCCTCAACAGCTGTTCTATCCAATGATGTGGTTTCCATTAGGGAAGAAAATTCTAGTGGCTGTCGTCCACTGTTGTTATAGCTCATATTCACTGACTGCTTCCATTCACTTGACTTGTTGTTACTCGAATGTTGGTCTGAATTGCTGTCTGATTTTTCTACGGGTGCAATAAAGTAATCTACCACACCAGAATTATATACGATCATAGATATCCACACAAGTCTCCATAGCATGAAAGCTCTCTGAAAGAATCTTGTCCTTGCCCACATATTGACGAGTCTAATACGCTTCGGTACTCTCTGGTCCTGACTTCCTGGACTGGAATTTCTTTTGGCTATGACATCTGTGGGACTATTATGTGCCAAACCATTCAGTCTTGGATGAGACTTCGACTTTGTCATTCTTTGCGGTGAAATATTTGTATCATCCATAGTATATCCTGAGTTGAATTGCCAGTTGAAAGCATTGTTCGCATTGAAGTAGTCTTTCAAATGCAATTTAGAATTTTCATCGGGAAATAATTCCATTCGCCTCACATCTATTCCCAATATTGTCGCGAAAAATGCCATCTGAATGAAGAAGTCGGAAATGAGGCTCACGATCATAAATATCGAAGACTCTTGAATGAATGGGACGAAGGTAAAGAGACCAACGGTAAGAATGGTTATTTCTGTGAGCAAATTTTTGGTAATTGACCATCCCTCTTTGCTTAGGCCTTGGGCTAGTCGAATTTTTACATCGAGTCTGGAATCAGTAGATGTTACGCTCTTAGTCAGCACTAGGACATTCTCTAGTCCAACAATGATCACCAGGTAAGGAAATATTTCTTTTCCTTGTAAGCTTAAAGAGAAACCAAAGTAAAAGCATAGGCCCATTGACATCGATAGACTTCCGGCTACGGTCAGCACAGCAGAGGCAGCGAGTCCAAGTTTGGATTTAATGAATTCTATTTTTCGCACTGAGAAGTACACGTAAAGGAATAACCCAATAAACGCAATCATTAGCGGCACTAGCTCATGGTAATTGAACTGGCCAGGGTAATACACAAGTGTTATTTCTTTGGAGTGCGCTTGCGGTGAATCTTGATACAGAGGGTAAATCTCCCTTAACTTTTTGGAAAGTGAATTTACGTATCTGAAATAAGAATAATTTAATTACAATCCGCAATCTAGATGCAGAAAATTAAGATTGAAATATTAATAAATAATTTGGAAAAGTTCTAATAATTGCGTATAGTTAGTTAGATAGGTGTTATATGCGACCCACGAATGCCCCTTAAAAATAAGATTGGAAAATATACAAGACAGTCGTTAGACCTGTCGCATTATATGGTTCAGGATGTTGGGCGGTGAAAGGGATGGATGAAAGAAAAGTACATGCGACCGAAATGCGAATGTTGAGATGGATGTGTGGTGTGACTAGAATGGATAAGATTAGGAATGAATATATAAGGGGAAGTTTGAAAGTGAAGTGATAGAAAAGATGAGGAGTAATAGGCTAGCATGGTATGGGCATGTAATGCGGAGGGAAGAAAGGCATATTACGAGAAGAATGATAGATATGCATGTGGAAGGAAAAAAGAGTAGAGGGAGACCAAAGTAAAGATGGATGGATTGTGTGAAAGAGAATATGCGTATACAAGGGGTGAATAAGAGGTTGACGGATAACAGAAGTGAGTGGAAGAACAAAACATGTTGTACCGACCCCACAAAACGTGGGAAAAGGGCAAGAAGAAGAAGATAGTTAGTTACTTTTGATCCGCGTTTCGGTAGAATATAGTGACAGCGTATTGCAATACTCTTGGCCGGGCTCGCAGCGGGTACCGTTTGATGCCCGTGTCACGCAGGTGCATACCGAACGCCATTTCCGCTATCGACACTTTGCCTTTTTGGAGATTCTGCATAAATATATAAAATATGCTGTGATAGAAAACATTTACATAAAAGATAAACTAATCTTTTTGAAATTTTGGAATTTGTGAATGTGACATCAGAATAGAAAATTCACTTTGTAGTTGCGCATGATTGACATTCATTAAAATATGGTTTTTGTTTAAATTGTACAGTTATAAAAATGAGATAACTTGTATAGACTTGGCATAACATAAGCCTTCATCAAGATCAGTGGTAAAGACTTGGTACTCAGGTACCAAGGGCTGAGGGCCAAGGTTAGGGCCTACATATACACTTGTATAGCTTTAGTATCTACTGTGACACATACCCTGAAGTAGGCCTTCTGACTGTAATATTAATTCAGACTCAAAACGCGTCTATGGACGCACCTCTCCCTACTTCCGTATAAACCACGAAAACTAACCTGGTAATTGAAAATGTTGTTGACTATGTTGGCATCTAAAGAAAATGATTGCAGATTCTGTTGCCAGAGGTTCGCTGGCGAGAGAAGGAGACAGCTGTATTCTGGCAGTACTCTTTCCACGCTCGCTTTACTGTCCCGTCGCTTTATGTCCTCTATTTGATAACAGTGTTGCAATAAGGTTTTCTTTCTGTCAACAATGTGTAACCTTTTATGCTTTAATAATCTTTTATGGGCTCAGCATCGAAAAACGTATAAGGATGCAATAACGTTGTTTGAAAAACTGAGATTGCCGTTGATTAAAGTTGAGCTGTAATTCGAGTACATAAAGTCTGTGTTTTGGAAAACCTCATCTTAAAAAATGCAACCATCAATTTGAGAACAAAATTTATGTAGTTGTTCTTTAAGCTTAATGCATGTCCTATAACCTCCATTAAGTATAATTAATATAATTCTGAGAAATATACTAAGGTATTATTTTTTACTATGTTTTACTCTGATGTATTCTGTGCAATTGGATATTTTACAAGAGATCATAGTATTAAGGGTCGATAGCATTAACTGAACTTGACACCTATTCTATAAATGGAAAGCTTCTATCTTTATTAAAACTTATCAAGACATAAACAATTTTTATAAGAATTTAGTTTTTCCTAATTTATATTTAAATGAGATATTGCTAATATACTGCATTTAAAGCTAGTTGCACATTTAGATGAATTCCGTGCGCGCCAGTTGAATTATTACGGAATCGCCTTATCTGGGCCAAAATATACCCAAGATAATTTACGCTAGATATGTCTCTAGCCTACCAACGCTATAATAATGAGCAGACTTATCACTTTCCAATTACATTATGTAAGATTGCCAATGCAAACTTGTTATTGGTAGAAAAACCTGCAGTCTACTTTTAAACAGACAGATACATATTGCAATAACTGACTGTTTCATAACACAGTATTTAAAATAAAAAGTAAAAGCACATTCGCACTTACAATTAATTACATAATATGATTCAATTCTATTATTAACATTTAAAAAGAACAAATTCGCCTTTGCTTATTTTTAATTGCAAAATTTCAATAAACAGCATAATTATCATTATGTTCAAAATTGAATAAAATATTTGTACTTATAATTATATTTGATTAAAGAGGACAGTGTTCAAATAAACATTGAAGCGTTTTAACAGCATAAAGACAAATTGTGTTATATTAACATATCAATAGTTTCCCAGTAATTCAAATTTGTTTGATTAAATTACCAAAAAAAGACTAATGTTCATACAGTACTTAATTATTTTATTATAAAAGTTCACAGTTCAAACACCACTAGCAATTAGCATCTTATTATTAGAAAATCACAACAACATAATTATTTAACTTACGTTTCAGGATCTTCATGATTTCGAACTGTTTCCAATAAGCGAAATACTTCTTGAAGAGGTGCTCGAAAAGCATCCCACATTTTTAGGTTGTTATTCCATGGAGATACACCTTCAAAAGAACTAAGTTCAAAACAGGTACTTAAAATAAAATTGGAAGCAAACCTTTAAAAACATTAAATTTCAGTATATAGTCATATTTAAGTTTTATTAAAAAAAAAGGTGCCAAACAGCTAGCTTATAAAATTCACACTGGTGAGTTTTAACTGAAAGTATATTAAATGGCCACATCCAGTTATAATACAGGTTTATAGAGACAATAAGGAATAAGGAAATCCCTAGGAAAACAAGAGTTCACAGTGTATTTCCCCAATAAAACACATTTGAGAAATTTCAGTCACAGGAAAAACGTAGTAATAATACAAAAATACACTTACCAATTCTTATTATTATTTGATGAATATATAGCAATGGCTTTTCCTTCGCCCACACATATGGAAGTTTTTGTGTTTCATTGTCTAATAGGTCTAATTGAAATGATGATTCTGTAAACAAGGTTTTTGTTAGTAAATTACTTTCCTCCCATTCAATCCACTATAAGGTAATATATCATCACATAGATATTAATATGATGTTTATGCTTATATACCCGCATAAAAGTAAATTTATGTGTTGTCATGAGCCACTCAATAAGTGTGGAGACTATATGGTCAACATTATTTATTTCACTTTTTAAAAATTTATTTCTAAATATATCTTGAAGCTTCACTTCAAAAATTTATTTATTGTAACTTGATGATGTAATTGTGGTCATCCACATAAATCTATACATAGTCAGGTCATAAGTTCTGTCACATGTGTAACATGAAATAATTTAGACATGTTTATTATCTATGTAACCATTTATATAGCAAAATGAACTTAATAAAACATAGATTCTTATGGTAATAAAGTTTATTCAAAATGACGCCCGCGATTTTGAATACAGGCCTTCAATCTGCGCGGCCAGTCGTCTATCGCAGCACGAACGAGGTCCATGTCAATATCGGTGGCTGCCTTAATCAAGGATGCCTTGAGTGACTTCAAATCAGGATGAGGCCTTTTCCTCCAAGTGTTGCCATATCTTGTAATCTAAGGGACTCAAATCTGGACTGGAGGAGGGCCAGTCTTCGTGCCGGATGAAGTCGATTTCACGCGCCGCCAGCCAGTCTTGTGTGCTTTTCGCTCTATGAGCTGGCGCAGAACCTTGTTGGAATACCCAGTGCCTGTTATTAAACATGGTATGAGAAACAGGTTCCACAAGGTTCTTGAGTACTGTATTTTGATACACAACTGCATTAGTTTTTACTCCTTTCTCACAAAAATGTACCTCAGTTAAGCTCCAATAAGAGACTCCCAACCAAACCATGAGCGAGGATGGAAAATGACCTCGTTGGACACGCGGAATACGGTTGCTCGTTTCTTCACTGCTGTGTGCGTACACCTTATCATTTTGTTTGTTGTTCCACGGTGAAAATTTTCTCATCCGAAAAAAGAATTTCCCGATGCTTTTTTCCCGCGTACCGCTTCAACAAAGCGCGGCATCTCTTCAGTCTCAGGTCCATTAAACGAGCGTCCAAACGATATCCTGTTTTTCTTCGATATGCCCTAAGCCCTAAGTCTTCATTTAACACCCTTTTTACTGTGGTCCTGCTTAACCCCATCTGAAGGGCCAACAGTTTCTGCTTACGTATGGGATTTCTTTGAATTCGCGCCTTCACAGCTTTTATCACTGCTGGAGTCCTGAGCGAGACAGAGCGAGGGCGACCTTTTCTTGACCTGTCTAGATCTACACTAGAGTCTTCATTGTATCGTTTTATGGTACGATAAACGAATCTTTTGGATACATTCAAATTTTTCAGTAAGTCGAACATCTGAATTGGCGCGTAACCGCAACGGTGCAACGCAATAACCGCGACACGGTCTTCTTTAAGTGTCCACTCCATATTTAAAAATGAGGAAAATTCTAAACAGTACACATTCTTATTTTTATGAAAAATTCGAAATTCGAATTCAATAAACTTTTTTGTGGCTAGCATTCTAAATTCAAAAGTTTTTATTGTGTGACAGAACTTATGAACTTACTATGTATATATAAATGCAAAAGGTCACTCACTGATTCAACACGATATCTCAGAAACTAAAGCATACAGACTTGAAATTTGGAAGATAGGTTCCTTCTTTAATGTAGACGGCCGCTAAGAAACGGTTTTGAGCAAAATTCACCCCTAAGGGGTTGAAATGGGGGTTGGAAGTTTGTATGAAAGTCCTTTGTTTTTGATGTTAGAGACATGAAAATTGGCAATGAAGTTAATAGCTATAAATAATGATAACCTCATAAGCAATTTTATGAAAATCTACCCCAATAGTTGTGAAATGGGGGTTGGAAGCTTACATAAGGGCTTCCAAGTTTTTGAAGTTAGAGACTTAAAAATCGGGATTTAGGTTATTAGTTTTAAGTTATAATAAACTGTATAAACAATTTTAGGAAAATATACCCTACAGAGGGTGAAATGGGGGTTGTAACTTTGTATGAAAGTCCTGTGTTTTTGAAGTTAGAGACTTTGAAAATCGGGATTTAGGTTATTCCATTTATTTAATAATAACCTGTATGAGCAATTTAACGAAAATTCACCCCAAAGGGGGTGAAATGTGGGTTGGAAGCTTACATGAAGTTTTTAAGTTTTTGAAGTTAGATACTTGAAAATCGGCATAAAGGTTATTAGTTTTAAGTAATAATAAACTGCATAAGCAATTTTACGATTATCCACCCCAAAGGGCGTGAAATAGAGGTTGAAAGCTTGCATGAAGGTTAAAGGGAAGTTTTTGAAGTCAGCATTAGTCTTAAAAAGTAAAAACCTGTCGATGCTATATAGCTGCTATAAGTAGGCCTTTTGCATCTGGAAAATGTCATAGGAAATCAGAAATTGTACGTGGACGAAGTCGTGGATGACCGCTAGTATATTATAAATACAACTGTGTCTATCTATTTATTATTATTATTATTATTACTTTTTATTTTGTACACCACAACACACATAAAAAATACAGAAAAAATACACAGAAAACAAAGAACTAAGTAGTATACAAAAAGGCGGCCTTATCGCTTAGTAGCAATCTCTGCCAGGCAACCTTAATTTATCTATAAGTATTTACTTATTAATCCTAATACTGATGTTGAAATCTATCCATACAACTGATTTTGATAAAATATGGTACAGAGAAAATAATAGCATACTTGTTGAGTAGTAAAATAGTCAGATGTAGCCAAGACATAAATTTGCTACTTTTCATCTTGAAAAATCAAAAACATTCTAAATACTGTTGAAATAACATGGATCTATGTTGAAATAAACAAATATTTACCTGTTACGGGACAATTTTTTGCATTACAATCAGGGTTTATTTGGTGATTATTCAGATGCATGTTAACAACAGTTGGTATGTTTCCAGGTAGTGGCACATTTAATAGTGGGAAGCTGTAACAAAGATAAGATGTCTCATGTAACAGTCATTGTATAAACAAAATCTGCTTACAATGTAAACATTGAATGTTTACAGTATGTCACTTGTGCATAATGACCGTAGGAACATTAAATAGTTAGAGCATGGGCTAACCTAGCAATAACTGAAATATATCTCAAATATATGTCTGCTTGAACTTTATTAAAGAACTAAACTTAAATTCAAGTGCAAAAACTGAGATTTAAGGCATTGGCAGAGTCCTTTAACTTTAAGTAACATACCTACACCCATACTTACTAAATATTTTTGCCAGTAGCTTAAATGTTATAATAATGTGGTTTAAGCATTATGAGAATATAACTATGGCACTTACTTACTCAAATTAAGTTCAGTGACAAATTAACTTGTTTCAAGTGTTTCTGATTCATGACAATTATTATATTTATTATTTTACTACTAAATGATACATCATAAAAGTAAATGTCTGACTTACAAAATGGACTACAGTAACATTTTGCTGTTTAACTAATCTAAACTGCTAAAGTAAGAAATGGATTACCTTTGCTAATATCATAACTAAAATACCCATGGTCTCGAATATTTTAACTTCCAAATGTTGTATTCCAAATTATTACTCAAAAATTGTAAAAAACACACTAAGTAAAATAGACAGGGCTACTTACCAACATAGTAGAACAACTGAAAGTGCTAATGTAATAGCTAAATAGGGGTACGACGAACAGAACAGGCCGTATGTATAGTAAATCTGCGCTACCCTTTCCGGTAATGCCATTGTTGATAATCTAGTAATAGAAACTGCGTTCTTCAAATAGGAAATTCATGAGCCCATTGCACATATATTCACGTCACACAAAAAGTACAAGCGCTGTTTGTCCGTAATTAGGTTATTAAAGTAGAAAATATCACGAATGATTGCATGTCCACTTGTGTTGAGAGATTACTTGGATAATGTCCGTAACACAGTACATAATGCATCGACATATTACTGCTACATCCACCGACAAACAGAGTACACTTTACAGTTCGAGACTCGAGAGGTCTGTGCCAGGCCCTATCGAGTCCCGAAGTGCAAGGTACCAAGAGTTATCGGGTTGTCCATCTCTTTCATCATCATACATTTCAGGCATTGTAGTACTCATTGTATCTCGCTCTAATTACGCACACAAAATATTTTAAATTTCGCGGGGTTTTCACTTCACTTTTATTGGTCGACGCCATTTTCGCTGAAAAACCGACGCAAGCCGAGGATGACAATGAAAATCATAAGTCCTAACCTTAAAATTAATTAAAATTGTTTTATGAAAGTTTAATGTTTTGTACTACGAATTGCGGTGATTTGTATTACTTATTTTGTTATTTAACTGGTAAGCGATTAGGCGTAGTCTAAAGTGTAAAGCCTACACAGACTTCTTGGAAGTGACTAGTGAGGTTAGTTTGACTGTTTTTCCCTTGAAAATTGGTAAGTAAGGTTAATCTTTGAATATTTAAAGGTAAATTATCAAAGATATTAATAAGGTATCCTCATTTAACTCGTTTGAGCAACTAAGTATAATGAACACTTAAATTTAAAATATGAAAGTAGGTAGGTATGTATTTTTGTTGGTTGTTTTGTCTCAATTGTATTCTTGTTTCAATCAAGCTGCAATAGAGCAAAGAATTGAAGTGATTTTACATGGGAATGGTTGATGATCTGGAAAGTAACATAGATTACTCTTTATCTCGGAAAATTTAAGTGATGAGTTATACCCATTGCTTTTTACTTTGTCCGTGATGGTATTAAAACATTGAGTCTCAAAAATATTCTTAAAGAGATTATTGCTGAAGTTTTTAAATCTGGATTTAATTTTAGATCAACTGTGTCAGATCAGGGCTCTGCCAATGTTGCTGCAATAAATTCACTAATATCTGATACACGTGAAAACATACTCAGGTCTGGTTCCGATAATGATCCATATAATATAATACATTATGAAATTAATGGAAAAAAGGTGTATCATATGTACGACGTACCCCATTTGTTAAAATGCCTTCGAAATAATTTTCAGAAAAAGAACCTGCTCATCGGAAACAAGCGTATTCAATGGGAATATGTCTTGAGGGTCTATGAATTAGATGGTGCACATGGTCTTGCAAGGACAACCAAACTCACAGACAAACATGTCAAACCAAATTCTTATGACAAGATGAAGGCAAGTGTCCAAATTATTATGTGTTTTTGAAGTGAAACTTTTTTAGAATCAATGTCATTTGAAAATTAAACAAAACAAAAAAATTAAACGAGAAAGCGACACCAAAAAGAAGTTATATAGGATATTAGTACTTATTTAGTACCTTTGTCTAAATATTTATAGGCCTATTACACTGCACTTTTTACAGGGCTCTGTGGTAAGGGTGGGCGTGGCCGCTAGTTTGAGCGTCGCTTATTACACAGCAATAAGGACCAATGTAGGCACCCTTTCTCAATAAATCTTATTACACTACACTATTTCAAGTGTAAGGGTCCCTGTGAAAAGTGCAGTGTAATAGGCCTTTATGTACTAATTAATAATGAAAAAATATTTTTTTTTAAGTGGACAGTCATTCTGACACGTGTTCTAATTTCCGCGTAAGCGCTCAGCTGCAGGGCGACCGCGTATCTCTGACAGCTACAGTGTAACGATCGCAATCACCTCTGATTGGATAACACTCTTCCACTTGGACAAAATACCACAAATTCAGCCAATCACAACAATTGATAACAATGTATTGATGTAGAAGATACGCGGTCGCCCTGCCGTATTTTGCATTTGGCTCTGCACAATAATTTAGTATCTATTTGGTTAGTATATATATTTTTTCTAGAATTTTTGGGGGAAATATAAAGATTTATAGATAAAAATCTTACTAAGGGGTGGAAAACACAAACGGACCCTGGAGGAAATGTACTTTAAATTATGAAGCTATATGAAATTCCACTCAAAGGAAGCATTCCTCTATTTTTAACTAGTTAATGCTCGCGACTTCGTCCGCGTGGGTTGAGGTTTTCGATTCGCGGGAACTGTTTAATTTTCTGGGATGAAAAGTAGCCTGTGTATTGTTCCAGACTATAATCTATCTCTGTGCCAATTTTCATCCAGATCCGTTCAGCCTTTGGGGCGTGATTGGGTAACAAACATCCATCTAAACTTTCGCATTTATTATATTAAGTATAGAAAAAATAATATTTATATATTGAAGACTAGCTGATGCCCGCGACTACGTCCGCGTGGATTGAAGTTTTTTGGTTCCCGCGGGAACTCCTTAGTTTGCCGGGATAAAAAGTAGCCTATGTGTTATTCCAGCTGTTCGAGCGTATTGAGTAACAAACATCCATCCATACATCCATCCAAACTTTCGCATTTATAACATTTGTTTGATATTTCATTTGATTGATTTGATATCAAATTTCTGTCAGAAGAAACAATCGTTTATTTTAAAATAAAAAATAAGAATGCAGCATGCTATTGAATACAGAATTATTATATTATATAGTAGAAAAAAATTTATAATAAGTAACATAGATTATGCGATTCTGTAAGAATGACGAGCATTTTAAAATTTACAGGTTGTGTATGCTGCGCAAGTGTTCAGCAGGCAGGTGTCGCTACTGTTGAACAACCAGATGAAGATATATGAAGACCTTAGAAGACTGCATAATTATAATGTGCTATTAGTCAACATTGATGATGGCTTTTTCACAGCTGAGATTCTTTTGTTCTTTAATAATTTATTTGACAGCCTGAATTGTACCGGCCATACACGTGGTAGTTTACAGAATGCTTTGTCTTTAAACTCAAACCATTTAGACTTTTGGAATGAAGCTTTGAAAAAGTTAGAATCAATGAAATTTGACGCTTCAGACTCAAAAGAAAGTAAGCCATTGATGTTACACAATTTCATTCATGACATAAAAACTGTAAAGCACCTTTGGTCGGATCTCAGATTGATTCCAGAAATAAAATTCTTAAGTCTGAAGCGTTTAAACCAGGATCCTCTGGAAAATTTTTTTGGACAAATTTGAGGACAGGGTGGATGTAACACACATCCAGACTGTCATCAGTTTGTTGCATTGTATAAGACATTGCTCATGAATGATATTTCAACTGGGAAATCTTTATACACAAATTGTACTAGGGATGATGATAAAATGCTAGGCACTTTAAGAAATTTAGTTACTAACCGGAAACATAATGTTGATAGTATTGACCGCAGCTCTGATGCTCAAAATTTTATTTTTATTGAAAAATGTATTCCTTCTGAAAACATTTTTCAGACCCATTCTGTAGCTTATATTGCTGGTGCAGTCTGTCGTTATTTATTTCCCAGACTAAATTGTTCGCAATGTCAAAATTGTAAAAACGCTCTGTTGTCTAACGAAATTGAACCATTTCATTCTTTAATATCAATTAAAGAATATGATTCTACTAACAGAAAATTGTATTATCCTTCAGATAAACTGTCGACATTAGTATGGCGTTGTATTTATATTATCGACCATATCTTGCCAACACTTTGTAAAGTTTACATATATTCTGAATTATTTAAACAATTTGAAGATCTTGATACGTCTTGGTATACTTGCAATGATCACAAATCAAATTTTTTGAAAGCTTTTTGGTTGTTTGTTATAAGAATGCAAGTTAGACAATGGTGTGTTATTTTAATAGAAGAATTCACAATGTTGATTCAAGGGAAAAGGGAGCAGGAATGGAAAACCTGATTGCTACTAAGTTACCAAGGGTGCCAGTTATAGTACGACGTCAAAGTCTTTGAGTAACATTGTCATATCCTCCTTATCACAGATAAAAGCTGTTAAGGATGAAAACTTTATTAATATATTTTATACTCGATGCCCGCGACTTCGTTTATACGGAATAAAAAGAAGTCTTATGTCTTTCACATGCATGAAAGCTATTGCTGTACCAAATTTCGTCAGCGTTGGTTGAATAAAAGCCATTAAAGCGTCGCAGACAGACAGACTCACGTTCGCATTTATAAAATTAGTTTGGATTGTCTTTGTTTAGAGATTTTAGTGTTTACTGGCTTGGTAAACTAGGTTGGTAACTTTTTAGTGGTTAATTAATACAAAAGTGTGTTCTTGGTTTAAAACTAAATACCTACCTACTTATTAAGTTAATACAGAATCTCAGTTAAAATATAATTATATCCATTTTCCATTTCTGTTCTCATCTATCCAATAATTATGTATTTTAAAATAAGTTGCATTGTGTACAATAACTTTTCTGTGTCAACATAATAGGTATTAATTACCCACGACGGAACGGAGACGGGATATGTGTTTGCCATAAGAGGTTGTACGTTTGTTTGTGCACTTTTTTTTGAATTACGATTTGAGTTTATCTTTGGATTTTCTGGATTAACATCATTTGATTTCCGTGGGAACTCTTTAATTTTCCGGCTTAAAACGTATGCTGCCCATCCGGTGTATGCAAACTATGTTTACAACAAGTTTCTCAATATCGGTTAATAAGATGTGCCGAAGCATAGCAGAGACACACTCAGTTAAAAATATTGTTAGTGCTTACTGCTTGATAAATAATCTAGGTAGGTAACTGCCTAGTGGCTAATTTATACAAAGATGAGTTCTTGGTCTCTCTGACTGCCTCGTTGGTCTAGTGGTTAGCATGTTTGACTGCGGCTGACGAGGTCCCGGGTTCGAGTCCCGGGTCGGGCCATAATAAGTGTTGGGTTTTTCTGACTAGAAATTCTCAATACTAGCCCGGAGTTAGGAAGTTGGCGGTGTTTCACCCCCGTGCCTCGGAGAGCACGTTAAGCCGTCGGTCCCGGTTATTATCACTAACGTGGTAATAGTCGTTAAAGCCCACCAACCCGCATTGGAGCAGCGTGGTGGGTCTAAGCTCTAATTCCCGCTCTCCTATGAGAGTGGAGGCCTGTGCCCAGCAGTGGCACGTTAATGGGCTGTAGTGGTGGTGGAGTTCTTGGTTTAGAATTCAATACTTATTAAGTTGATACAGAAACTCAGTTTACGAAATAATAATTAAAGCCCCACCAACTTATCTGACCCGGTGACAGCGTCGCTGCGATCTACTAAAAATAAAATATTTTAAAAATTATTATCAGTCATAAAAATTAGTTCCAATTTTGGCCACCGGGTCAGATAAGTTGGTGGGACTATAATTACACTCGTAGGTATTTGCACCAAAATGTGAAGATAAAACACACCTACCTACATTTTTTTTATATAAGTTCTTACCTATTTTATACATTATTATAATATATTATTGAGGTAATTAAGTACTACTTTCCTACTATTTCATGTTAGTGTTGTCTGATATAAATATAAGTATGATTATGATTGTACTATTCAGTATTAAATCAGTATCGAACTTGAGAATATCCTCACATTTCTGAGAACATTTTTATGAGTTTAGATTATCCTTTTGATAAATATGCAGTATTAATATTATGGTAACTATTAAGATGTCGTTTCACAACAAAATATAGTACATCTCATATGCAAGTCTTTATATTTAATAGAGCAGAAGTTTGATATAGCCTTAGTTTTAAAAGTATTTTTTGTGAGTGCATAGTGACAACTTCACAGGTTCACTAAAAGGTACAACAACTACTATGTACTCTAAAAATCTCTTAGGGAAAATCATTAAACACATATTAGTTTGGTACTGAACTATAAGTAAGTAAGTACTATATTTTATCTTCACATTTTTTGGAAAACTATGTAATTAATTAGCATTGGTGCAAATATACTTAATTTTTGGACTGATTTTAATAATGCTATTTCTTTACTCTGGCCTGTCTAGTCAAAGCTAAGTGCATTATTCTAACGTTACTATTATCATTTAACGGGGGCAATATACGAAAAGATCAAGTGCGTCTATTTATTTCAGGTATTTCCAGAGATACCCAAACTACTTTTTAAAATTTCCTTTCATATTGCACTTCACTAGACAGACTAAGTATAAAAATATTTAAATGGCGCATAACTATATACACGGTCAAAAAAAGAGTTGATTTTTGCAAAACTTTAATTAATTTTCACTTCCCTAACCAAAAATATCAAAAATGTATGGTATCACTTTGTTGGAGTATATATTTTTGTGATCATTTTGTAAATTTTATTTTGCTCTACGTACATTATGCAAGTACTGTAAATACTTCTGTGTATGATTAATTATTAAAGCCGAGATTAGCATGAAATTAGAATTTGTAAGAATATACTTAAATACATAAAATTAAAATTTATTTTAAGCACTGGTATAAAAAGTTATATTGTGGTAGTACCAAATTTCAGTATATTCTTACTTTTTTTAATTCTCTTAGTTAGTTGTCTTGAGATATCAATCTAGAAACGAATATAACTATAATGAATAGTATTTATATAGCTTGGCAAACATACCTGAGCCTAATTAATGTGGAACTAACAGTCTACTTTGTATTGATCCTTAAATGTTGTTTTTTTAATAGATATCGGCGCCTCGAACCATGCCCAGATAAGTTTTCCAAGCTGTATGTATTATTATCATAAAATACTAATGTAAGTTGGCATGCCGTTTTGGGTTTTAGTAATAATAATCATTTTACTACAAATTAAAAATCCAGCCTAGTATCTGATATCATGCAAAGTAATACCTGTGCTTGTACTATAAACACAAGTAAAAAGGCCACGCCAATGTATGTTTTTTGCACTACAATGAACCAATGTTAATATTATATGCGGTACCTGACTTTTTTTATAAAGTTATTATTTTTGAAAATTATTGACTAATAGAGGTCGCCCATGACTTCGCCCGCGTACAATTTCTGATTTCCTATGAGATTTACCCGCTGCAAAAAGCGTAGGTATATATAGCGGCTAAAACTAATAAGTAATAACCTTAAAGTCGATTTTAAAAACTTATAACCTACATGCTAGCTTCCAACCCCAATTTCACACCCTTTAGGGTGGGTTTTCGTAAAACTGCTTACACAGGTTATTTTTATTTAAAATTATTAACCTACATCCCAATTTTCAAGTCTCTAACTTCAAACACTAAGGACTTTCAAACAAACTTACAGCCCCCATTTCACCCTCTTTGGGGTGAATTTTCGTAAAATTGATCATACAGGTTATTATAATTTAAAACTAATAACCTAAATCCCGATTTTCCAAGTCTCTAACATCAAAAACTTAAAACCCTCATGTAAGCTTCCTACCCCTATTGGGGTGAATTTTCGTAAAATTGCTTATATGGGTTTTTATTATTTATAACTATCACCTTAATTGCCAATTTTCAGGTCTCTAACTTCAAAC